>CM055880.1:5486720-6844220 GCA_029582165.1 Portulaca oleracea
ATCTATATTTTTTTAGTTATAACTTAGCATATGTGTTCTATTTGAAAGGCTATTTGTGCATTTTATTTGTTTATTATTTTCATCACTCCTATTGAATATTATTATGGACTTAGAAGTTGTAACATAATTTTGTGTATTCTCTTATCTTATGGAGAAAAAGTTTATCTACCCGCTCTCGTATCTCATGGAGAAAAAGTTTATCTATTCGCTATTTACTCTATTAAAGAGGTTGTCAATAGTAATATTTATTAGACTTAATCCTAATTTTTAATTGTACATGTATTTTCTAATTTATCAAATATTGATTAGTAGTTTTATTTTCAATTCAGAAAGTTGTTCTCCATTATATGAGAGTTAGGGTTGTTTTTATATGGCCATGGTCTTCTCACTATAGTGTGATTCTATTAGCTTGCTTCTTTTTTTTTTTGATAATTAGCAGCCACAAGACCCTTTTATTCAACGGCTAAAGTAAGCCAAAACACAGACCAAACGGCCTGAGATATCACAGCAACAAAATGAAGTTTATGGCAAAACACAGCCCCACACCAGAAGCCCTTCAACAACATGCAACAAGAGCAAGACAGAAGATCAAGCATTGCCACCCAACCTACCGAAAAATGAAAGTTCATTGCAAGCTGTTCAATTGAATACGAATGGCTTTCCTTCCAGCTAGTCGACCATAAACACATTCTCCCTCAAGTATGAGCAATTCTCTTACCTTTGTGCAGGTTAATTTTTGAGATTTGTAGAAGTTTAGTTGTGAAAGTGAGTTGCAATTCTCTTACCTTTGTGAAGGTTAATTTTTGAGATTTGTAGAAGTTTAGTTGTGAAAGTCAGTTGACTGTTATTATGTTGATGCTTATGAATATCTCCATCAAGTATACTCCATCAGTTCCATATTAATTGACATATTTCAAAATTTTTCACATATCAAGGTTTAACTAAAAAAACTACCCACGTAATTAAATAACGCTATTTTCTAAGGTGTTTTTTCGGATATCAAGGTGTAGATAGTGAGAGAATGTGAGTAAGAGTAGTTGTTATTGATTGAAAAGATAAAAAGTTAACATAATTATTAAAGTTAAAATACTCCCTCCGTTCCATATTAATTGTCATTTTGTTGACTGTCACGGTCTTCGATGTCACTCTTTGATTGATAACTTTTTACATAATATTTTATTAACAATTGCAATATTATACTTTTATGGTAGTACTTTTCGTCACTAATCTAATGATAATAATTTTATATAACAAGTCATTGTATATATTGAGAAAATTATGGTCAAAATTTTTAATCTTTGACTGCACAATTTCCAAAGACGACAGTTAATATGGAACGGGGGGAGTAATTAAATTAGGTATTGGAAAATGGAAAGTGACAATTATTTTGGAACAAAAAAAGTTAGTTTAAATGTCAATTAATACGGAACGGAAGGAGTAATATGGTACTACCTCCGTCCCTAAATGAGTGTCAAATTTTCTAACTACCTTATCCCTTTTTATTTGTCAATTTTACAATTTCAATAATTAAAATACCCACATTACCCTTAATTAATACTAGTATACAATGTATTTTATTTTTTCTTTCCCAATTTTCTATGTGGTGTAAGGGTATATGTGTCAAACTGTAAATTTTTTACGCAAATTCCTAAACACTTTAGACTTGTAAAAGTAGTAGTTTCTTTGACAATGAATTAGGGACAGAGGTAGTACATCAAGTAAATTTCTACTTCATGAAACTAAGCAATATAGCTCGCCGGAAGTTGGAAAAGAGACAATGAAATCAAATAACGTAATAGTGGCCAGAAGAATACTATAAATCTAGGCTCGATCGATATTGTATCCACCAATAATTTTTTATAGATCAAAATTTATCTTGATGTTTAAAATTTTTCCTAGTTATAATTCCTCTAATGTTATAATTTCTCTTATTTTATCAAAAAAATCAATGTTTATTATCATAATGATAGAAATTAAAGAAAAATCTCAATCAATTCTAGAAAGCTATATGACATTTACATATTTATAAATCAATTTTATCTCTTCATACAATCATATGTAAGAATTAATTTATGCATATATACATTTTTTCAGTTTTTTTTATAGTGCTATATATGTTCAATTGGGATGGTCTAATACATCGGACAAAGATCAATTTTCAAATTACCATAGCATGATTTGTGAGGTTGCCCATCAATGATAAAGATGTAAAATACGTAACCAAAGAAAAATGCAGGGTCATCGAGGACAATTTATTACAAGATTGTTATAGCTTTGGATTGGAGTCGGACGTTAATAAGATTTATACTCCCTCCTTCCATTGATATTTTTCTTTAGCTTACAGTTTCTCATATAATATTTCATACAAAAATTACTTCATTATATGCAGATCATAATATATTTTTTTGTTACATGTAGGTGACTGATAAAATTGTATAGGTGACTAGTAAAATTACTTTGTTAAAGTTTTTAAAGTTTGACTAATGGGTACATGTAGGTGACTAATAAAATTGTGTGGGGGAGGGGGGGGGAATTAATTATTTAAAAGTTGAATGTCATGTCTATTTTTGAGATCTACAATTATTCGTTCACTATTTTCACAATAAATACTGTTTTGACGTTTTTCGTAATGAAATCGTTTTGATTTAATTTGATGAAAATAGAATTACATTTACATGCATTATTGCATAATTCATGACAAAAATGCATTTAAATTATTATTAAGAATTATTCTTGTCAACTTATCACAAATATTGTACTGAGCAATACTCCGACCACATGTACAAGGGGTTTTTTGCAGTTTGAACCCTGAATTTTAGGGGTATTTATATTATAAACCCTTGGTTTTCAACTTTTATTTTTTGGACCCTAAAATTTGTAGAATGAAAAAAAGGACCCTAAAGTTTGTGATGTTGAAAAAAAAGCTTGTTTCCCGTTTTTCTTTTTCTTTCCATATTTAAATTTTTCTCCCGATTAGCGTCAAATTTCAAAGCTAAGGTAAAACTGATATTAAAATTATAATGAACCTCTCTTATTCATGTTGGAGTTACTTAAATCCTGTACTCAGGGGTCTACGTAGCCCTGACATGAATAAGAGAGGTGTATTATAGTTTCAATGTCAGTTTTAACCACAATATTGGAGTTTGACGTCAAATGGGAGTCAAATTCAAACATGAGAGGAAAACAAAGAATGAGACAAGGGCTTTTTTTTAACTCACAAACTTTAGGGTTCTTTTTTCTTCATTCGACAAACTTTAGGGTCCAAAACATTAAAGTTGAAAACTAAAGGTTTAGAATATAAATACCCCTAAAGTTCGGGGTCCAAAATACAAGAAACTCCATGTACAAGTGTACAACTAATGGCAACAAGTTCCATCCTTTCAAGTTCTCTTCAAGAAAAATATTCCCCTAATAAAGAATTTGTGTTTTCCAAAGTTTCTGCAAGGCAGTCCAGAAAGGATCGGAGTCTTTGAGATAGGTGGGAAAACAGTGGTTAAAGTTTTTATGATAAACCGTGTATGGTTCTCTCATTCAAGTCGGTAAACTTTGTGATAAAAATCTAGGAAATATTGTTGATGGGTCTATCCAGTGACGGATTCAGACAATTTGATTTAGGGGTGTCTAATATATTTGTTATTATATATAAGCGCTTTTGAAAAATATAATAATAAAATTTAAATTAATCACGATAAAAATAAAAATAAATAATTAATGATTTATTCACAAGCTTAACAAAATTTCACATCATCATACAAATATGTCCACCAAATAAATTGAACTTTCACATTAACTAGATATTTATATTTAAACTTATATTGATACGGTGATATCCAATTCATTGGCTTACACTTTTTGTTTATAAAAAATAAATTTGGTACTCCCTCTGTCCTAATTAGGCCCTGTTCTTTTTCATGGTTGTAAATCATGCATTTCTACCATGATTTGCCACAACCCGCCACATTTTACCGCAAATCATTACTTTTCCCTCTCCTCACTTTTCTCCTCTACTTTTTACATTCTCTCTCCTCACCTACCCCACATATCAATAACCCACCACAATTCCACCATACCCGCCACAATTCCACCACACCCCACCACACCATTCCGCAAAATACTGCATAAAAGAACAGGGCCTTAATATGTCCAGTTTATTCTTTTCACGGTTTTCGATGCAACATTTTGATCGTTAATTTTTCAAATTTTATCTTAGTAAGACTAATACTTGTATTCAGGTAAAAATATTTTTCATCACAAAACTAATAGTGGTAGTCTTGTAATAACTCAACGTATAACTTGATAAATTAATGATCAAAATTTAAAATTTTTGACCTAATTAACGTGGACAATTTATTTGAGACAAAAGGAGTAATACTTTAGGGTTTTTGAGTTGCTGCTAAATTGGATACCCCTTTTTGTTTTTTGAGTTTGTTTTTACGGTATCAACTTGCTCCAATTAAGAAAATTTCTTCCGAATAATATTATTTGTTATATCAAAAGTAATTATTTGTTATGTTCAAAAGTACATTTTTAGATTTTCATTTTGAGATATAGTAACATTATATATATTTGTATGATAATATTTTTCATTATAAATATGATGATATAGTACTTTTGCATGTATAATTGAACATTGTAATCAAATTTTGAGTGATATATAGATTAATGTGATAGATAAAATAGGAAGGATAGAGTATTGTTATTATAATAAGTTAATATTAACTGAATTTTGGATGTAGACAACACAAAGAAACTTTGATAAACCGTGTATGGTATTCTGAATTAAGTTGGTAAACATGATGGTAAACCGTGTAGTAGTAGTAGTAGTATGTTTCTCAGCATAGACACTTGTGCTGGAACCCTGGCGGTGCGTGAATTTGCACGCATTTACAAATTACAATGCCTTTGATCTGTGGTTGACATTTCTTTTTTCCTTTTTTTTTTCCTCTTTTCATTTATTTAAACCTAGCTAGGTCTGCTACAGTATGAATCTGGAAAATAAGCCTTCAGTTTGTAATGGACAACGAGAAAAGTATATGCTATAGTTAACCAACGGTAAGGGGACTTGCACTCAACTTTAGTTATGTAGTAGTTTGAATGGAAAATAGGTCATATATGTTGAAAACACCAAAATGATGGATGGTAAAATTCCGGCTATAAACTACTTCTACGGTCCCAATTTGTTTGTCACACTAATCACTTTGACAAGATCAAGAAACAATAGAATATAGGTCATACAGTTTTTGGGACAGAATAAAAACTGTTGACATTCTAAATAAATTTGTTTATTACAAGTAAAATGAAAATGATAATATTTGAAATTGTAAAAGTGATAAAAAATACAAATGAGTGATTTTTTTTTTTTTAACATAGGTAATAGTCCAACTCCAACCCACAACACTCTCCGCGAAATGATAAGAGAGAAATGTCATCCCCAGAATTCGAACTCTGGAGACCTAGGATAGAAGGTAGACCCCTTGCCACTCAGGCAAGAGGTGATTTGCCAAATGAGTGATTTATTCTTTAGCATACAATTAGCATTAAATATAACGTTATCCATGTTGCCCTTAGGCCTGAATGGTCTTTGAAAGTCCGTACAACTATCTCTTATTTTTATTATATATTTTCTGGCCAAATATACTTAAAATTATTCAACACCACCTTATAAAAATGCATAAAAATTCAAATGCCCAAAATTAATATTAAAACGTAATTTTAATATTTTTTTTCATTGACTTTCTGTTATATGTATTATTTTAAAATTAAGAGCTTTTCAATCATTTCAAGCTAAGTTTCTTACTCCCTCCATTACAAATTATTTGTCTGCTTGTATCTCTCTCACTAATTTATGTATCCATTTTAGAAGATGTGAGATTATGTACAAAGGATGGTGCAGTAGAGCCTTGTTTATGGAACCACTTTTCAAATTCAACAGTAAAATGAATTGGGATTTCAGGATTCGTTTGTTGGGCCCAATTTTGTGGGTTGGCTCATATTCACCTGTCCCATGGCCCAAATTCAAAGCCCACAACTCATAACTATGAACAATTTCAAAGATACTTTGGCCCAGCAATACTTGGATGGTACAGGCGTACAGCCCGATGAACCAAACACCCTGCGCTTAGGTCTACCATAACATCAACATAAGTCTAAAAATAGGTTAGACATGCGAGGTTCTATTAACATATCATAATCATGTAAACTTATCAGAAATAACACAAAATATCATATATAAAATCTAGGACAAAGATGAAAATTCCTCAAAATAAATGTATGAACATATTACAACATTACTTCGTACTTATAAAAAAGATATATAAGTGCTTATAAATTAAGGTGGAAAATGATAATTTAAAAAAATTCTGAGTGCATAATGCATATAATATGATTATATGAACATAGAAAGTTGATCATAAACTAAAATGAAAAATGTTCATAAATTGCCTTGTAAAATGCTTACTAACAAAATCATTAATTGTTCTGAAAGTTTACACAAAATGCTCATTGAAAAATAAAATAAACTTTAATTGCTCATAAAATTAATGCCAAAAATGTTCGTAAACTAATATAAAAAAATGATAATAAAAGAGGTCAAATTGGTTACATGTGGCGTATAGATACACAATAACATTATACACTAGGGTCCACCACACACACGTGTTTCTGGAGAAACTAGGGTGAGGTGAGTCAGGAGGATTGGATTTACATGGATGGTGGCAAGCCGGAACCTCGCGATACTCCTGACTTGCAAAACAAGGCGTGCCCTAAGGTTTGACCTCAGGAATGCCTCTTCGATGCTCAAGTTAGCACAAGGATTAAGGATAATTTACGTTTATGGAGGGAAAATCATTGTTTGAGATGGAGGGATAAAAGAGGGAATCTTTCACTAGAGAAGAAAGAGGAGTGTGTTATTGGGAGTGGGAACGAGGGAGATCAATGAGTTGTCCCATCGTGAATATTAATGAGGACATTTATAAGAAAAATGAGTGAAGGTAGAATGAACATTTTACTAGCAAAGCCTAGTTCTTGGGCCAAGACGAATGGACTTCTCAAGGCCATGTTGTTAACTAGGGTTGATTGGTCGAGTCCATTACCTTAACTTAGCCTTGTTGAGGTATTTCACCCAAAAAGCAGCTGGTTAACCCGTGTATTTAGCTTGCATGTTATCTTATTTAATTTGTCAAATGGCATGGCCTATGTTAATTTTTTACCATATCAACACGTATGTATGTATGTACACATACACACACCCACACCCACACATACATACATAGAGGTACACACACATGTGTAGACACAAACATATATGTTGTGTACATACACACGCATTGAAGTGCGTTGTTCATATAATTTGTTCCATATATATATGTGTATGCACACACATGTATGTATTAGTTATTTCACTTAATTCCAAAAATAAAACAAAATAACAACAATTTGCGCTTTGATGAAGACTAATAAACATAATATATGATCTGTGGCCATTTGTTAACATAAAATCTAGCCATTTATAATTATGCCTACACAGCTCATAAAAACACTATTTTCATGAGCCGTGTATCTTATAATTATATTACAGTATGTGATTGATCTATGTTCACTGTTCATATTACTAGTATCTATTTATTTCAATTTGATCATGTTTGAATTTTCTATTATTCTAATAAGCTACATAACTTTAAAATTCTAATATTTTTTTTTAAAAAAATGTAATTTAATTTGCAGGTATATATCTTATTATCTTATGTACAAAATCTGATACTAAAGTATATAATCCATAATAATATCAGGAAAAGGGTGGCAATGTCGACTAAGCTAACAAAGCTGCATGCAATCAAGCTAAGCAATCCAATCATTCAGCTTTAGAGGATGACAAAAGTTGTTATTAGTTGGAATGAACAACTTTAATGAATCCAAAATTCAGAGTCATATTAATCAAAATGGTGATGAATAATATATTACCTCCGTCCCAAATTATTTGTCTTTTTACCTAATTTCTTTGTCCCAAAATATTTGTCCAATTTACAATTCCAACAACTATAATTACTTTTCTGCCCCTAATTAATTATTTTACTTATCACTTTTTACAATTTCAGCAACTATTTTCTTCAATTAAAGTAGGGGTAATTTGGGTAAATTACAAACTTTTTACCTCAATTCTCAATATATATTGGTCTTCTCAAATTAGGTAAATGGATAAATAATTTGGGACAGAGGTAGTAATTGATAATTATTATTAATAATAATAATGGAGTATTGCCCCTCCCTTTGGCCACTTCAGCCCCACCCTTCTATCATTTCTCCACCAAACTCTTAATTACTCCCTCCTATGCGTACCATTTTAATTATCATAATTTTGAATTTCACTGTCTTTAGTATCACTCTTTGATTGATAATTTGTGACATAGTATGTTATTAACAATTGTAATATTGTACTTTTATGATAATATATTTCGTTACGAATTTAATGGTGGTAATTTTATGTAGCAATTCATTCTATATATTGAAAAATTTAGGATCAAAATTTTTAAAATTTAACTGTACAACTTTCAAAGACGAGAATTAATATGCAACGGATAGAGTATATAATTATTGCATGTCTTCCCTATCCAGCCTCATCTTAATTTTCTGGGCTTGAATAATTGCATTGAATTTGCATGATTTTATATTTTATTTGGAGAGACCACTAGTCAATTTTGCACTTGAGTTTTCAAAATAATGCTGGATTTTTTGCATGGGGGTGATAAAGGATCTGAATCAATTGAGTATATCATATTATTCGATCTAATTTACAGTCATTTTGGTTACGTATGCATTTGCTTGTATCATATATGTATAATGTTAAGTTTTCTCAATTACTCTATTCAAATAATAATATTTTCGCAATTATTGAAAGATACGTATTCATTCGAGATAATTTTAAGACGTATTTATTCTCAATTATTAAATTGTACTCTTTCTGTTTTTCATTATCTGTCGTTTGGAGAGGGAGGAAATTAAAGAATAGAGGGAAAACTCCCTCCGTTCCATATTAATTGACTTTTAAACTAACTTTTTTTGTTCCAAAATAAATGTCACTTTCCATTTCCCAATACCTAACTTAATTATTTTAACTTTAATAATTATACTTATATTCACATTCTCTCACTACCTAGACCTTGGTATCCGAAAAAGCAACTTGAAAAATAGTACTATTTAATTATGTGGGTAGTTTTGTTAGTTAAACCTTGGTAAGTGAAAAACTTTCAAATATGTCAATTAATATGCAACGGAGGGAGTATCATCACTGCAAAAAGGTTTAGTTGATTATCAAATTTGCCGTCAGAATTTTCTTTTACTAGCATAATTGAAGGTGTAACGAGGGGTAAGGAGGAAAGAGAAAAATAAATGTCTTATTGAAATGTGTCCATGTGAAATTTAATAAAATATATATATATATATATATATGTATATACATAGGTACGTATGCATCAATTTTTTCGGAAATGACTGGAATTGGAAAACTTTGGCCCAAATGAATTGCATCACAATAAATGCTATATAACCATACTACTACTTTCATTCATTTTTTTTTCCTTGACATTTTGATTAACTTTTCGTTTCATATTATACTATGTCATTTTACAATTTTAATAACATATTAATAATTGAATCAACCCACATTTTTTATTTTAATATTTAATTAACTTTCTCACTAACTATCATATATAGATTTTTGTGATATTGACTTTCTCCTATCACCTTTAAAAGACAGATAGAAAGAAACAGAGGGAGTATTATTTTCTATTATTGTATTTTCAAAAAAAAAATGCTACATCTTTGTAAAATAGTTTCTATTGTAATTTTATGATAATATTTTCTTGTGATAGGTATTATATGTTTGAAGAAATTAATAGTCAATAGTTAACAACTTGACTAAATCTATGGCTAAGATTAATTTGTCTAATTATGGTGATTGTTGTATACCAATAATCCATGTATGCATATCCTTTATCAATACTTATTTTTCCTAAAAAGAAGTGTTGTTTTATTTAAAAGTGACCATTTTTCAATATTTATCAAAATTTAACTTATTTGTAAAATGTTACCAAAATTTAGCTTTTACCATATTTAATTTGCTGACAAACTTTTCATGCCCTTGGTCATTTTACATTAGAAATGTTTGTCCATGAGAATCAATGTCTTAATTTAAGAGCAGCAATGTAACATATTGAGCTATGGTATACTTATTTGGTTATTAATCTTAGCTAATTCACTTCAATTCTTGCTTGCAAGTTGCAACACATCTTCGTAAGTATAGGACAAACTAGAAAATGCTTAATTACATTATTCATATTAAAGACTTAATTAATATTATTCAAGACCTTAAGCACATTTGAAAATCATCACAATTGAATTGAGTTCAAAATAAATGTATGAATTTTAGGATTTAAGATTCTTTTCAATTATATATATGGTCAATAGGGAAGGCAATAAATGCGGTAATATTCAGTACCCATCCCTACTATTTTGTTAATAGTTATTGGATGAATTATGATCTATGTGTATAGTTTGTTAGTTGAAACGTGTTTAATAATTGTATAAAAGGTATATAAACGAATTGAGCGTTTAAAAAGTACAAATATGTGTCTGTTATGAAGGTCACCCGATAATAAGGACTTTTTTTACCTCGTCGGTCTGTTTAACATACGAATTATTCATTTTAAAAAGGGGAAAGTAAGAAATTATTGACATAAAATGAATATAATAATAAGATTTTATCAATGTTTCCGTAAAAAGCTATCGTATAAAACACGAAGTTTTCATGTACCACCATTTAATAAAAGTCAATGTTTATATCAACGAATAATTGACTATATTTATACACAATGTTACCGTATAAAATACATGTACTGTTAATTCCCACATCATATTTTACTAAAAATAGTGCTAATAATAAATGGTAAACTACTCTAAACATATTGATAAATCATCACAATTGAATTGAGTATTACCGAATGTTGGTTGTATCATCACAATTGATTGAATTGAGTATTAGTATTACCCTAATAATAATCCAAAAAACTCAGTTAATGATAAACAAAAAAATTTAAAAATTCATATATACATACATTCTTTAATTTAAGTGAACTCATAATTAAAAACAGAGCTTAATTAAGCTTTCATGTATCCCAAAATAGAAAAGAGAAAACATTACTCTATCAATTAATAAACCAAACAAGAAAAAGAGGGAAAATCGTATTTAAGATGCATAAAGTTGGTCACATATATATATTCAAGATCTTTTATTACCCTTTTTAAACCGCGCTAATCTCTCTCCCTACCAAACTTATGCCTTCCCTTCCCCACTTCATAATATTTTTTTGGCTTTTCTACACTCACAATCCCCACCCCATAAACAAAATCCAAAAACCCAAATCTTTTCTCTAATCACCCCATTATTTCTGGCTATGTAATCTCCCCAATAAAATAATTAACCTTTCTCCCTCTAAACTAAGACCTAATTAAGATGGGTTCAGCAACATCATCAATGGCAGCAAAGTTTGCCTTTTACCCACCAAACCCACCTTCATACACTCTAATCCTGGATGAATCAACCCAGAAATTGAGACTTTCTAATGTCCCCAGAAGAGAGAATGTTGATGTGTTGAAGTTGTGCACTAAAAGAGGCAATCAGATCATTGCAGTTTATGTCAGAAATCCTTCTGCTTCTCTTACTGTTCTGTATTCTCATGGCAATGCTGCTGATATTGGTCAGATGTTTAGCATGTTCTCTGAGCTTAGTGCTCATCTGGGTGTTAATCTTATGGGGTAATAATTAGTCATGTACTCGGTCTATTCTATATTAATTGTCATATATTTGTCTGTCATGCTCTCCAATGTCATAATAGCAATTGTAATATTATACTTTTATCATAATATTTTTCGTTACGAATCTAATGGTACGAAGTTAGTCTTATTTAATGCATATAGTAGTAAGATCCTTTGTGAATACAATGGTTGGATTTTGCAGGTATGATTATTCTAGATATGGGCAGTCTTCTGGGAAGGTAGTTTTATTAAATGACTCATTGATTAAAAAGTTCTTGTAAACTTGTGATCAGAATCCGAGTTTCAGTTTTCTTGTTCATATTCGGGAACTCGATCTTGACCTGAATTTAGGATATGAAATCGAGGTCATACTTGATTGTAGCCAAATTGTATATGATTGTGCTGATGGGTTTCCTTTTTTCGTGTTCGATTTGAGCTTGAAATAAACCATATTTGGATTGCATTGTGAATGAATATAGGCAAGTGAGCAGGACACATATGCAGACATAGAAGCAGTACACAAATGCCTAAGAGAAACATATGGTGTACAAGATGAACACCTCATACTGTACGGTCAGTCTGTAGGAAGTGGCCCCACACTCGAACTAGCCACTCGTTTGCCCCGCCTGAGAGCCGTCGTTCTCCACAGCGCGATCCTGTCTGGTCTACGTGTCATGTATCCTGTCAGACGAAGTTACTGGTTCGACATCTTCAAGGTTTTTCCAAATTCATCATTTTGTTAAGTTTTGCCCCCCTACATTACATCCATTGTTTCTTACTTTTATGTTTGCTGTTTTTTTGTTTTATGACAGAACATAGACAAAGTTCCCTTACTCAACTGCCCCGTTTTGGTCATCCATGTAAGTGCCGCGTTTACTTTAGAGAGACTGGTTCCAATTAACACAAGTTTTACGTCAATATATTACAATCTAAGTTGAAAAAGAATCTGACGTTAAAAAAACTGTCGAAACTGAAGGGAACAGCAGACGAAGTGGTGGATTACTCTCACGGAAGACGACTGTGGGAGCTTTGCAAGGAAAAGTACGAACCGCTATGGATCACAGGAGGGAACCACTGCAACTTGGAGCTTTATCCAGAGTACTTAAAGCATCTCACCAAGTTCATCTCGGCCATACAGAAACTCCCGCGAAACGAGCAACAGGATGTAAGTGTAAGTGCAAGTTCAGATCAGACAGAGCAATCGCGAAACGAGGACTCAAAGGAGGTGAGTTTCAGGTCAAGCGTGACGAGCCAGAGTGAAATTAGGGGGTCCAGGAGAAGCACCAGCCAAAGGGAAAAGTGTAGATTGAGTGTGGATGGGAGAGTGATGCCTAGGACTAGCTGTGATAGAAGAGAAATGAGGTCAAGGAGGAGCTTGGATCAGCCTACCAAGGGTAGGAGTAGCATTGACAAGGGGGATAAAGCCAGGAACAGCTTTGATAGGTATGGTTTATGGGTTATGACCCTGTTTGGTAACCAGTCTTTTGGAATCGAAAAGTGCTTTTGAAAGCTATTAGCTTTTTGACTATTTGATGTGTTTGGTAAACTACTTTTCACCTTAATTTTTTGGACCCAAAAAGAAAAAATTGGTTTCTAGTATTGTTTGAAAGAACTTTTAGAATTTTGACATTATAATTATTTTAACGAAAATTGAAATTTAATAAACCAAACTTTATTTCCATTTTGATCTAACAAATCAAACTTACCTTTTTGCTAATGGCATACCATACTTAACATTATATTTTATTGAACCTCCACTACTTTCTGGTAACCGGAAAAATGACGTGGAATTTTTTGTGTTGAGGTGGATTGTTTTATAGCCAAAAAGATAAAAGGAAATTGTTGATTACAATGTGTTTAATTGAACAGTACGACATCTATTAAGATTAAGGAGGATTTTTGTTTTTTTTGGTGGGGGATTATTTTTGTTCGGGCTGGGTTTAATCTATACTGTAAGTTTTTTGAGGGGATGGGGAAATTGTGAGTCAGAATACTCCACCTCAGCAGAAACACAAACCATCAACAATTTCCTTTTATTTTTTGGCTATAAACAGTCCACCTCAGCACAACAAATTCCACGTCATTTTTCCGGTGACTGGAAATTGGTGAAGGTTCAATCAAAAAAATATAATGTTAAGTATGGTATGCCATTAGCAAAAAGGTAAGTTTGGTTTGTTAGATCAAAGTGGACATAAAGTTTGGTTTATTATATTCCGATTTTCCTTATTTTAATGCCCTCATGTTTTCAACAAAATTACATTGTATATACATCAGGTTGTTGTGTTTTTTTGGGTGCATATTTGATGCAGTTGGTTTTGAGGTTCTTTTTTAGCTTATTTTGACTGAACTTATTCTTAACTAATTTGTCTAAAGTTATTCTGGACTTATTGCGACAATTTTCAACAAAATTACATTGTATATATATCATGTTGCTATGTTTTTTATAGGGTGCATATTTACTATAGTTGGTTTTGAGGATCATCTTTTAACTTATTTTGAGAGAACTTATTCTAAACTAATTTGTCTAAAGTCATTCTGAACTTTTTCTGACTATTTTTCGTGAACTTATGACCGAACTTGTTTTTCTAAACTCATTCCAAAAAAAGGTTCAAAGAGAACAAACCACAAGTAGAATGATGTGATTTCTTTGTGGGTTAAAATTGCAGGTTGGGAGAGATGGTAAGATCAGTTAGGTTATGCAATGTGGATTGCTTCAAGCAGAAAGCAACTATAGCCTAAGGTGAACAAATCAAAAGAATTGTTTTAATTTCTGGATCTTACTCTATTTTATGTGATTCATGGATCACAACTTTCTTCAGGTGTAAATCTTTCTCCCATTCAATTTCAAACATACAACCATAGCCTCATACATTGTGCTCCTCCATCAATACAAACCCCACTCGTGCAGAAATGACCCGAGAAGCAAAGGGGAAGAAGAAGACATTTTTATGGCATCAAGAGGATTATATTGCTGACAGGAAATCAATGCAAACAACATTTCTGGAAATCAGCTTGCAGGATACTTAATTTGTTGTGTAATGATTTGATTATCCTTTTAGCATTTCGATGGTTTCTAATGTTGTCGGTTCATCTAAGATTGAAATAGTCACCAATAATTACGGATCAATACGTCAATTTATTAGGTGCTCCTGTAGCATGGGTTTTCGCTTCAATAATGTTATTAGGAGTGTATTTTGTCATATATCATATTTGACACATATTATGTTCATATAACTTGAATAATGAATATCTTTTTGCATGTATTGGTCATATATTTTTGTTGATGTTGTGATTATTTTATATGACAGTATGATGTATGCTTTGGATCAATATAGGTTGAAGGGATAATTCTTACTGTTTTCGGTCATAAGTATGATAGCAATATTTCATGGTTGTTTCATTATCAAATCTTAAGAGAGGTGGAATTCACTGACCAAAAAAAAAAAAGGACTTTGAAACAACTATGTTTCGATTGAATAAGAGCCACGACTACACCTGCTCAACCACCATACCCTTGCGTATTTATTAGCCCTGCCGGTGTCGGTGACGGTTGGTTGACGGCCGTCGCCGGCACCGCCATCCACCGATTTGTCCTTCTCTGTCTTTAACTTTCAGTGTTAGTCGGTCTTTAGAGTGTTTTTTAGGCAGTTTCTGTTAGTGTTTTCCGGGGTGTGTTCGGGAGTCTCAGGGCCGACTCCGGCGTCTTCTCTGTGCAAAGTATCATCCGTTGGTGGTACGTAGCTGCCCTTGTCACTTTCTGTCTCTGTTTTTTCCGGTGCCGGCAAGCAGTGGTCGAAGACCTCACTTTTGGTGGCGGTCGAGGGTTGTCGTTGGTGGTCAACTCGATATTTCGCTCCCCTTCAATCCCGCGGTCTTCAGTGGAGCGGGCAAGCTCCTCGATTGGGCATCCAAACGGGCTAACCAAGCCACCGGTCGGGACGGAGGTCTACTTCGTTTATCCAGTAAGTCTTTGTTTGTCTGGTGGATTGGGGTTGTCGTTGGTGTTTGGGACTTGCTTGTTGGTTGTGCTAGTAAGTGGTGTGAATAGTTTTGTAGTCTAGGTCCTTGATCTTTGTATGTTGTAAGGATTTACCTTGGGTGATTGAGACTTGCTTTGGTTTTAGGCATAGATGAGATGACTCCTTGGTCTATTATGCTTGAGTCTATGGATGAGGATTTTGATGACGGTGTCATTAATCTCTTGGCTCAAATGGATCACCCTCGTGAGGCCATCCTCAAAGCAAAAACACTCAAAGAGGATGGGAACAAATTGTTTCGAGATAGTAATTTTGATTTCGCTGCCAAGTTGTATGTAAAAACCCTGCAGTTTGTGTGTGCAAGTCTACACCTACGAGTGAAGAGGATTCCTTGCTTTTGTGGAGTTTGGCCGTCTCGATTAACCTCAATTATGCAGCTTGTGAACTAAAAATGGGAGATTTTCAGAAAACCATTGAACATTGTGGGTATGTGCTAAAATTTGACCCTCACAATGTCAAAGCTCTCTATAGAAGTGGTGTAGCTCTAGCTAAGATGAGACAATTGAAGGAGGCTAGCAAAGTGTTAGAGAAAGCACTAGAGATTAGCCCATCCAACTCGGAGGTAAAAAATGAGCTAATTCAAACCAAAATTACGCTGGAGGAGAGGAAGGCAATCCCCGAGTGTAGTAAGAAAAGAGAAATGGGTTCTGGGAGTGGAGCTCAAGAGTGCTCCAACAGGTGCAAGGGCTGGGCATAGAGCTGCCAAAGCTCCAATCTAAGAGAAAGAAGGTAGCCAGAGAAATAGGAGTAGGAGAGGACTACTCCAAGGTTCAGGAGAAAGGATTCGGGAGAGAAACTTCGAGTACCTAATCTCTTTCTTCTACTTCAATATCAATGTCAAGCGTGGAGGATGGGACTGACCAAAGTCCCACACAATCTCCGGCCATCAGTCCGATGATAGGGGACAACACTGATTCTAATCAAACTCTAAAATTCGTGAAGAAATCCAACATGGGGGATTTTTTGTCTATCTCTGGAGAAACCTATCAAAAGATTCTACGAAGGGAGCCTACGAGTTTTTATGACCCAAGGAGTATGAGTTTTCTGATAGTGAGAGTTAAACTACAAGCACACCAAGCAGTGGAGGACATGATAGTGGAAGATCAAAGTACTGCAGGAGCAACTGGACACTTAAGCAATCAGGAGGTCGATTCTTTTTCGGGTACACAAGGTCCTTCAACGGAAAAATGTCAGCAGCAAAATCAAAGTGACAACCGCTTACAGTTTCTTGCTACTTGAAGAGGAAATTATGCATATAGGAGATGCTCACGGGTCTCTAAGGATGAGCAATCAACTCCTAATGGGTTCAAAGAATGTGTTGCAGGGAGGAAGCGGAAGATACCAGAAAGGAGTCTTTTCCAGGCCACCGAAGTCCAACCGAAGCGCTGACAATAGCTGGAGGATGAGGGCGCCGTAAGACCGAAGTCGTTTTGTGAAGACCAAGATATCCTTTATCATCATTGTCCTTTTAATTTAGATGTTTGTTTTATCCTTAACAAGAAAACTAGCATTAAGGAGGCACATTCTCTAGCCAAGAGGGCTATGAAGACGAACCCTTCCTTGATGATGTTTTTATTTTTTGTCTTTATTTTATGTTTCCTTCCTATTGTACCGTTTGCCAAAAAAATTAATTAAGAGAGGTGCAGTTGAGAAGCATAAATGTTTAGAATGCATGCAACGATACACTAATAATTATAAATGAGATTTTGATCAAATGCACTCCATTCATTGGGCATATTTTACGCACTTTTTTGTAAATATGAAATTATAGATAAAAATAATATTTTATACAATTTATATGTGGTATTATAATTATAAAAATCAGTCATATTTCATGTTTTCACTTTGATGTGTAAGGCCCCGTTCTTTTATATAGCTGGGTGCGGTGCGGTGCGGTGTGGAGGAAATGTGGTGGATTGTGGTAGGTTGGGAAAAGTTGTGGTGGACTGTGGTGGGTTGGGGAAAGACTGAAAGTTGTGGTGGAATATGAAAAATTTAACTTTTAATAAAAAGATAAATTAAATTATAAAAAGTAGATTGTGGTGAAATATGAAAAGTTGCAGTGCGGTGTGGCACCGCAGCCTGCCAGTCACATAAAAGTACAGGGCCTAAATATATTGTTTTTACACTAAAACAAGACACGTAGAAAATGTGTAGCAAGACTTGTATCATTTTGTTTTGCCTTTACGAAATATATCTAGGAGAATGACTACCACCGAAGAGTTTGCACTTCTGTTCATGCGAAATCACTTTCAAGATAATGGTTCCCCCACGTCACAATTGTCCAACGATTCAGTGTGTCAAATTAGATCTCTCATATTCTACCATCATTGTTGTGATCGCTTGTAAATAAAACGAAAGTAACCGAAGACTCGAAATTTGAACTGAAAAAAGTAAACCTAGACTCAAACCAATACCCAGATAGATGACTTGATTTTGATCTAAACCCGAAGTTAACCCTACTCGTAACCACAACCCAAAAGAAGCTCGATTTCCATGCTCTAATGACCTAAAATTGATGCAGAACCCAATATGAAAAAACCTCACTTGAACTAACTGAATAAGTCTCATCAAAAATCAACCCGAACCTCACTTAAAGTGAACTTGTCCTGAATCAAAAATGATTAATGCAATGGCCACCCGAAGATCCGAATCCGAACCAATTCACTGGTTGTCAAGTCCAATCACTTGTGTTACATTTCTAACAAACTAACTCGACCCGAGATCAAACCAGTAACTCGTACGGCGTAAGAATATATGATTGCAGAAATAGTGATAACGTTACGTTGGTGAAGAGCAGGAACAAATCTCCACCATACAATTCCCGCACACAACGGCCAGCCTCCCTCTCTCCCTCAATTGGCATTTTTCCTCCTGGCCCTCTCCAGTTTTAGGTTTCTAGAACATTCCTCCCTTTACCTAAAACCCTTACAAAGGGGTTATCACTTATCACATCACTCCCATTCTATCCTCTGCACTTTGCTCTCCATTCTCACTCACCAACTCTCTCTTTCTCTTTCTCTTTCTCTTTCTCTCAATCTCATCCATGGCGCCTGTTCTAAGCAGGAGCTTGGCCTCTGCTTCTCTGGCTTCACTCCCCTCTTCTTCTTCTTTTTCCCATCACAAAACCCACAACAAAGGGTTGAATTTGACGAGCAGTTTCTGCCCCCAGAACAAATTGCACCGAAATTTGCCCAAATGTAAACTTGGGAAGAAGTTTCAGGCAAAACCCACCAAATTTAACGTTCGTTGCGATGCTGCTGTGGCCGAACAAGAGGCTCCTGAGGCCTCCGGTGAGAAGTTTGAGTACCAAGCCGAGGTGGGTTCGCTTTCAATTTTTCTGGGTATTTCAAACTTTTGTTGTTTCTTGGGGTTCATCTGTGTTAGTTTTCTGACGTGTTTGAAATGTATGCCGAATGGAGAAAGGCAATTAGAAGTGTTTTTGCGGATTTTATGTAAGCTTGTTGATTTCAGTTTTTCTGGGTATTTCTAACTTTTGTGGTTTCTTGGGATTCATCTGTGTTAGTTTTCTGTAGTGTTTGAAATGTATGCCGAATGGAGAAAGATAGGCAATTCTGAAGTGTTTTTGAGGATTTTATACAAGCTTGTTGGTTTCAGTTTTTCTGGGTATTTCTAGCTTTTGTGGTTTCTTCGGGGTTATGTTGGGATATAGTAATGGGTTCATCTGTGCTAGTTTTCTGTAGTTGTTTGAAATGTATGTCAAATGGGGAAAGATAGGCAATTATGAAGTATTTTTGAGGGTTTAATGTAAGCTTGTTGGTTTTCATCTTATGTGACTGACTGAAAGATGTGTCCTTTTTTAAATGTGGATTGCAGGTTAGTAGGTTGATGGATTTGATTGTTCACAGTCTTTACAGCCACAAGGAAGTTTTTCTTCGAGAACTTGTGAGGTTTGTATTGTGTCTCAGCTTACTTGTTGCTGGTAGTTGGCTAACCTCTGTAATTTATCCAAATTGGGGGCGGTTGAAACTTGTAAGTGGTTGTGGTGAGCAGTTCTTTGATGCTGTATCCTGGTAGATTGAAGTGAAATGAGCTAACCCAAACTAGTTTTCTAGATTGGATGCGGCTACATATGTCTAATCCCCCTGCTCCAATATATTTCATTCACCTGAAGTTTATACTTCAGGATATGTGCAAGTGAACAATCACATTATTGAAAATGAACAACCTGATATCTATAAGTGAACAATCATACTATTTGGAGTACAAGCTCCAAGAGCAGGTAATAGATTGCAAATTCCCCTAATTTGTAATTTAATACATGCTCCTAGAGTTGGTGCTCTAAATAGTGTGATTGTTTACCTATAAATGTCAGATTGTTCACTCTCAATAGTGTGATTGTTCACTTGTAAATATACTGGAGTTATTCTCCAGGTGCATGTAATATTTGTTGCCCCCCAATCTCTGTGGAGCCAAGCCCAAACTCCAATGTTTAGTTTGGCATTGCCTTTGTTTTGTACATGAATTAGTTTTTATGAAAAATTATGTAAACATTGAGAGTTTGGTTGTCATTGCATTAGTTATGATTGCTTTTGCAAAATCTTATTTTTGTTTTTTGTTTTTTGCTCTTGTTGCTATGGAAGATACCTAGTGTAGGCCCGAAACTAACATGATGACTCCCTGTCTTAGAATGCCGCCCTTTTTTTTAAGGGGGGGGGGGGGGGGGTGGGATAAAGGTTGATCGCAATCCTCCCATGCTATTGCTGCTATTGGGAATTTGAACCCATATCCATTGTGGCCTTCTTCCCAACCAGTCGTCCATCCCTTTAACGGCTTGTGATATCCTATTTTTGTGTGTCATTATTGTCTTATTGATATTGCCCAAGTAGCAACGGAGGGAGAATGAAAATGATGATGAGTATGTTTTACTCTCCTTTTTCAGCAATGCAAGTGATGCTCTAGACAAGCTGAGGTTTCTGAGTGTGACTGAGCCCTCTCTACTTGGAGATGCGGGGGAGCTAGAAATACGCATCAAACCCGATCCAGATAATGGGACCATCACAATCACGTAAGTTGTACTTGTACCTGTTTTATGCTGTGTTATTATTGCTAGTGATATTGTTAAAGTCTCAGCTGACTTTTCACCATAACCTGCAGAGATTCTGGAATTGGGATGACAAAAGAGGAGCTCATTGATTGTCTAGGAACCATAGCGCAGAGTGGCACCTCTAAATTCCTAAAGGCTTTGAAGGTACTTTAATTCTTTAAACCTACTGGTGACTTGATTGCATTTCACTGTTTCAGCATATTGAAATTGAATTACTTGCCAACATGTAAGTCTTTTGCAGTTCTAACATAAATATTTTTCAAACGTGTAGGAAAACAAAGATCTGGGTGCTGACAATAGCTTGATTGGACAATTCGGGGTTGGGTTTTACTCGGCATTTCTGGTTGCAGAAAAGGTAACAAGATTTGCTTATTATTCTCTACACATGCAGGATGCAAACCTATGTAGTACATGCCATGTTAATTTGTATTTTATTAAACTTTCTGTCATCAGGTTGTTGTCTCCACAAAGAGCCCGAGGTCTGACAAGCAGTATGTCTGGGAAGCAGTTGCAGACAGTAGCTCATATATGATCAGGGAAGAAACTGATCCTGAGAAGCTTTTAAATCGTGGCACGCAAATCACATTGTATTTAAGGGTATGTTTTGATTTGTACTGGTCGCTTTCTTTGTAGACTATGCATTTATGGGGGATGGTAATGCACGCATTGAGCTGTATGATTCTTTCACTGGCTCTAGTTTCTGCTAAATTCTGCTGTTTGCTTGTGCTTTCAGTCTGACGACAAATATGAGTTCTCAGACCCCAGCCGGATTCAGAATTTGGTCAAGAACTACTCACAATTTGTTTCTTTTCCCATCTACACATGGCAAGAAAAATCACGAACAGTTGAGGTAATGGGCCTTTTTGTCTTCAAATGCATGAATTTGCTTCTAAAACATTCTTGATAATTATTACATGTTCTGTTTGGTGTATTGGTTGGATAGCAAGCACGAGCGTTTCTTGTAACTGCTGTAGATAATGACTGAAATATTGTTTAGTTCTGGAGGGTCACACTCTTCTCTGGGTTTGGATTTACCTATCTGCTTCTTTCGGTTTGTTGCTGACAACACTTATCCATGTGATTGCATTGAATGATTATAATCCCATACTTTATAGACATTGTCATGGTGTAAGTTTCTGTATACTTGGATGGCCTTAGGTAGTCAGATCTCATTCTTCAATAATTTTGGTGGATACAAATATATGTATTGTCTATTCGCGTATCATTTTCATAGAATAACCCGAATGTGATTTGACGTTGCAGGTGGAAGAAGATGAAGAACCTCCAAAGGAAGGAGAAGAGAAGCCAGAGGTAGATCGCATTGGACCTTTCACTGGCTTACTGCTATTTGTGTGTTCTTCCTTTTATTGTGCGCTAAAATTGGATTATCTTTCAAGGGTAAGAAGAAGAAGACTGTCACTGAGAAGTACTGGGATTGGGAGCTAACGAATGAGACCAAGCCTATATGGGTTTGTACATAACTCTTCATTTGCTTAATATTCACTATCTTTTGGTTTGTTGCTGCTGAGTAGTGATGGTTTAACTGTACTACAACCTTTATGGGCTGACATGGTGCTATTTGATTTGACTATGTGCTATAGATGCGAAGCTCTAAGGAAGTTCAGAAAGAAGAGTACAATGAGTTTTACAAGAAGGCTTTTAACGAGTTTCTGGACCCACTTACACATACTCACTTCACCACAGAGGTATTGTTTGTCTAGCCCTATCCTCTTTCCCTTTTTTTTTTATTGGTTGATGGAAAAATGGGTGAGAAGTTGACTTATATTATGTGTTGTCATGCAGGGAGAAGTGGAGTTCAGAAGTGTGCTTTTTATCCCCGGAATGGCCCCTATGAATAATGAGGATGTAGTGAACCCTAAAACGAAGAACATACGTTTGTACGTGAAGCGTGTGTTTATTTCAGATGACTTTGACGGTGAACTGGTTGGTATCGAAATTCTCTTGTAATCATTCATTTCATTAGTTTAGTATGCTATGCATACTTTAACAACTAAAAGTAGTCATCAAACAAGTTTGCCCCTGTAAGCATTCACTGAATGTCGAGAAATTCTTCAAGAAAGCATTGAAAGAGTTTCCTTTCTATGTTTAATGTGTCGTCTTTGTTCTGTAGTTCCCTCGGTATCTGAGCTTCGTGAAGGGTGTGGTGGATTCAGATGATCTTCCTCTTAACGTTTCTCGAGAAATTCTTCAGGAAAGCAGAATTGTAAGTCGTGCTCCTCTTCGGTTCTCAGATCGTCTTGCTGGGTGGCTCCGTTCAGCAGTGTATTCTACTTGTATTTTTTTCTTGATCTCGTGGTAGTTGAATTTCTCTGTAATGGTCTGAACAACTTTCTATACAGGTACGCATCATGAGAAAACGACTAGTGAGGAAGACATTCGATATGATTGAAGAGTTATCACAGGCTGAAGATAAGGAGGTTAGCCCTAATCAGACTATGCATACTCCTTTTTCTTATTGAAGGCCGTTTCTTATACTGTTTCGGTGTAAACCTGTTCAGGATTACAAGAAATTCTGGGAGAACTTTGGGAAGTTTCTGAAGTTGGGATGTATTGAGGACACTGGAAACCACAAACGTATTACCCCTCTTTTGCGGTTTTACTCATCAAAAAGTGATGAAGATTTGATCAGTTTAGATGAGTATGTTGAGAACATGGGTGAGAACCAAAACGCCATCTATTACTTGGCAAGTGACAGCCTCAAAAGTGCCAAGAGTGCTCCTTTCTTGGAGAAGCTATTACAAAAGGGTATTGAGGTATGTGTCTCTTTTGTTCTGTCATGCTCTAGTCAACTGACAAATTTGATTTGTGCTACTTCAGTTTGGTTTACTATCAGTCATAGAAAAGGAGGATTAGTAAACTTGCAACTGAATGTATTTGATTGTTGATATATTTCCTTTTAGGTTAAACTTGTGGTAAGGTTGAGATGTATGAGCAAAAATTATGCATCTTCTCGTAGTGATGCTGTTACTAATGCTTCCTGTTACAGGTGTTGTACTTGATTGAGCCTATAGACGAGGTTGCCATCCAGAATCTCCAGACCTACAAAGAAAAGAAATTTATTGACATTAGCAAGGAAGATTTGGAACTAGGTTGGACTCTCTTTATCCTCATACAATCTTGAATAGTTTATGTAACAACAGGGTTCTTTTCGAAGTTCTGTATCAGTGAATTTCTAACAAGGTTGGAAAAAAAAATTCAAATTCTTATGTAGGTGATGAGGATGAAGTTAAGGAACGGGAAACTAAGCAAGAGTACAATCTTCTGTGTGACTGGATCAAACAACAACTTGGTGAGAAGGTGGCGAAGGTTCAAGTCTCGAAACGTCTCGCTTCATCCCCTTGTGTGCTTGTCTCTGGGAAGTTTGGCTGGTCAGCGAACATGGAGAGGTATGATGCCTCGTTGTTGTTAAATTGTTGTCTCAAGTCCCAACTACTTTTCCCTCTTTTTGAGCATAAGTTTTGAGGGTGCATTGATTGTGGTGCTTATTCAGGTTGATGAAGGCACAAACCCTTGGTGACACTTCAAGCTTGGAATTTATGAGAGGCCGGAGAATAATGGAGATCAACCCTGATCACCCCATTGTTAAGGATCTCAATGTATGTGTTCCATTGGTGCTTTTTTTGCCTTCTGATTTCTGGCTCATGCCCTTGGAAAATGAATGCCTTCTGTTCTTGACTCATGGTTGGCCTCTTTGTGATGCATACAGGCTGCATGCAAGAACGCTCCGGATAGTTCGGATGCTAAAAGAGCTGTCGATCTCTTGTATGAAACAGCTTTGATCTCCAGTGGGTTCACGGTGAGTTTTGATATTACAACCCAAAAACTGACTGTATTCAGTACCAATCTTCCCATGACCCATCAACTGCTTCGGTTATTCAGTATCCAACTTGTCGCCTGCTAACATGATTATATATATATGATTGATGCAGCCGGACAGCCCAGCAGAACTAGGAAACAAGATCTACGAGATGATGACAATGGCCCTCGGGGGAAGATGGGGGAGATTGGAGGAGGTTGCAGACTCCACAGATGATCTTACACCGAAATCCGATGAAACTGCTGAAGCTGAAGTAGTTGAAGCCTCTGAAGTCAGGACAGAGAGTGACCCGTGGCAAGATTGATTACCCATTGTTCAATAGAATTCAAAAATTTTGCCATATCAACTTGGAATTTTTGCCCAGAAGAAGCAGGTGGGAGTGTGTGGAGACTGGAGAGGTAGGAAGAGAAGTATTTTCCCTAGAGACTTTGGTTGGATGAGAATTGTTTCGTAATGGTAATAATTATGTAGGTAGTGTAGTAGGCTGTGGAATTATGAAGTCATCGAGGGCGTAGTAGCAGGCTGAAATGGATGACTTTTGGGCTTCGACCTTGATCTTTTAGCAAGTTAAACTGCATCGGTCAAGAGCTTTGTGATTTCATACTTCCAGTTGTATTGGGGGCAAGGTTGCGAATTGTATCACCTTTGCCATATATCTAGAGCTAGAAAGAAATTTATAATTTGATTTGCTGCGTAAGTGCAAAATAATAATGTGGTCATGTTCAGGAACGATACTGGATTGTGTTTCCTATGAGAGAAAAGTGTTCTTGAGTTTGAGTTGTGCATCCCGGTGTGTCTCCTCTAGGCCCTTAGAATGCCACCAAGAGCACGACGATTTAAGCCCTAGTGCTATACCGTCTCAAGCTCTCATCTAACTTGTCATATATTGCCGTGTTTATATGTTGACAACGACCTCGTGAGATCGATGACCCATGAGAAATTACTGGCTGGGGTCATTCAACACGACTGTGTGAATGTCGTATTAAGGCGATATCAAAGATAAACGAAATTATGCAACTTTGGACCAAACTAAAAATTGCTGTTATTCTATTATTCAGTTGATTTTCATCAGAGACTGATTATTCATTTCCTTTTTCTGAGAGAGGGTTCGGGTAAGATAGGCATGTACTTCTTTCAGCAAAAGAGAACAAGTAGGGTTAAGAAAATTCGAATCAAATGCGCTCGCCCTGTGAGAAAGGCCACGGGCAGTTTGGTATTTACCCATTATTCTCAACCTGTAAAATTCATTGGGAGTTACCTCTAAGATAGGGGCTAATGGCCAATTTTACCAAGTTCCAACAAAAAAGAAAGAAAAAAAGTAAACTTCCCTCTGTAACAACTACTTATATTCATGGAGAAAGAATGTATATTCCTCAAAAACTTGAGCGGTGCCTGAAATTCAAGCTCATCAGCTAATGTTTCACTAATCAAAGGCAGAAACTGAAAAGTATACATGAAACCTGATCATATATGTAATACACAATCAATCAGATGAAGAACATCGAATATAACATCGCTTTTAACTGCACCTCGATGGCTTCTTCGCAGGATGTACAGAGATCTCCTCTTGTCGTGCCAACTGAAGAATACTACTTGCTGATCTGCTGCAGCCAGCAGGCATTCTTCAAGTCATAGTTGTGGCCAATATGGGAGAGACACAAGGCACTGACAACTCAGTCACAGAGGCCTTTGTCGATTGTCATACCAGTAAATTTCCATGAATCTGGACTTTGTTTCAGATCAGAGTTGAAGTAAGATGAGCAGGGCCACGCAGAAACTCAGGCCATGCCCGTGTTCGGTGACATTGTATAGTGAAAAATTGCATACCTGTGCTTCTCATTTGGCGGTACAAGCCAATATCATATTCATCAGCAATCAGCAGCTCCTTGTGGTGCAAATGCAATGACAGTTGACAATGCTGGTGTCCAACATGCATTTGCCTGTTTGGATATCCTGAATGGCTGATGTCCATCCATACTCCATAGACAATTTCTCAAGAAGCAGGCATCACCAGAAATCTCCACATGAGCATGTCCCATTTTTGAACAGATGAAATCGGACAGAATCTCTCACAAGTATCTCTCTCTGGGTGATTTTCGAAATGATCTTAGTCGCCGCATGGCAATCTGCACAAACCCTGAGATTTTTCACCACTCTTATGGGCAGCCCAGGAGGAACAAACATCAACCCAAACACAATCGCGAGCCTCTCGCTGTGATGCCTCAGCATACGCATCTTCTCTGAATCTTCAACATCATGAAGAACAGAGCTAACATCAGGCTTGTACCCTTCCTCGATCATTTTCCGGTTCAACTCTTCCGAATAAGCATATATCTGGTCCAAATACGGGCTTGACCTATCATCTGCTGAGAAGATGTGCACTTTATTCTTCAACTTAATCCAGCTATATCCTGTCTCCTTCCTTATTCCCTTCATCCTCATCCCCTTTCGCATCTCTGCCACACGGTCCCAATCACCTTCAGCAGCATAAACACTGGCAAGCAACACATACCCCGCGTGGTGTTGAGGGTCCATTTTGAGGAAAGAATCGGCTGCCCATTTCGTGATTTCTTTGTTACCGTATATTCTACAGGAACTCAGCAATGTTCCCCAGCCAACTGCGTCCGGGACAAACGGCATTTTGGAGATGAAGTCCTTGGCTTCTTCCAACTTCCCTGCACGGCTGAAGAGATCAATCATGCATGAGTAGTGTTCGGGGGTTGGAGTTATACCGTGATTTTCCACCATGGAGTCGAAATACAACTGCCCTTTTTCGACTAATCCTGCTCTGCTGCATGCTGATAGAACTCCTACAAAGGTTGCTTCATCGGGTTTAAGCCCGTGAGAAAGCATGTCTTCGAATAGATGGATTGTCTCTTTGGCCTTCCCGAATTGGGCGTACCCAGAAATCAATGCAGTCCAAGAAATTTCATCCCGGAAGTTCATCTCTGAAAACATCTTCAATGAATCTTCGATTATTCCACATCTGCCGTATAAGGTAATCAGTGAATTTGAGACAGGAGTGGATGATATTAAGCCCGAAACTAAAGCTAGGGTGTGAAACTGAGTTCCCTCTTCTAAACTAGATAAATCTGCACAAGAGCTAACAGCACTTCCCAATGTCACATCATCTGGTTCAATTGAATCGTTCTGCATATGGCAAAATAGTTTGATAGCTTCCTCACTGAGCCCATTCTGACTATAACCCACAAGCATTGCTGTCCATGATACAGTATTCTTGTGGTTCATGCTCTTGAACACTTTCTCGGCATCTTCTATGGTGTTACATTTGGAATACATGTCAATCAGAGCACTTCCCACAAAGACACTATCTTGGTACCCCGTTCTGATTAAACAAGCATGAAGTTGTGACCCTTCTCGAAAGGCTCCCATTCTTCCACAAGCAGCTAATACACTGCCAAAAGAGAAGTGATCCATGGCGAAACCTTCCTGTCTCATCTTTTGCAACAGGACAACGGCTTCCCTATCAAACCCGTTTTGCGTCAGTCCAGAAATCATCGACGTCCACGTGATTGAGTCTCGCTCTGGCATGGTTTGTAACAAATGCCAAGAATCTTGGACCATGCCACAGCGAGAAAACCCTGCAATCATCGCGTTGTACATGACCAAATTCCTCTCCGGGGCTTCCTCAAAGACCTGCTTTGCATCGTACACAAACCCCAATTTTGAGTACGTATCCAGCAATGGATTCGCCACAAACATATAGGAAAGAAATCCCAACTTCACAATTTGCCCATGAAGCTGCTTACCCAAATCAACACTATCCATCTCTGAGGACAATATAAGCATTGTTGAAAATGTTATCCGGTTCAAGTTCATCGTTCCATCCTCTAACATACTTCTATAAGCCATCACAGCATCATCAAATCTCCCGGAATTTACATAACCCGAAATAAATGCATTCCACGAGATGCCATCCCTCCTAGGAAGAGCATCAAACACCTCCTGCATCTCAACAATCCTCCCTGATTTTGAATAAGCAGACAGGATGATGTTCCACGAGAAAGGATTTGGTTGTGGCATTTTATCGAACACATGGCGGGCATAAACCAAATCACCAAGACCACTGTAAGTACTGATTAGGGTGTTTGATAGAAAAGTATCTGGGTATTTCTGGGTTTTGGCAATGAGGCCGTGGAGCTTCTTCGCTAGCTTCAAATTCAGGGTTTCGCGGCAATGTTTGAGGATTGAACAGTAATAGTTCGTAGCTGAAGACATGGCCTTTTTTGACCGTCAAAAAATGGCGGGAAAGAATCAGAAAGCCTGCAGCTTTGTTTTCATGGCGATGTGGTGGTGAATACGAACCTGTGTAGAAGCTGGAAATCATCAAATCCGACATCTTTCGAACATTATTTCAAAACAATTGAAGTTTGATGTTGATCTCCAGAGCAATTGATGAAGAAAGGTTCCACTTTTTAGTGACTCAATCATACAAATTGTTTAGGGTTGCATAATTTATGAGTAATGTGTCATATTAAAATGATACTCATACAATTGATGCAGAAAGGTGACTGAGAATGATTGTGCAGCTGGATTTTTTGATACCTGTTTGGCTAGGTGTCTCACGCATGGCAGAATGTAGAAGGAGCAGTTTGAATTTTGATACTAGTGACCTATTTGATTTGGCTATCTTTGGTTCTAGTTAAAAATGCAAAGGCCTGCTTGGCAACCAGCTGATAGCAGTTAGCTGATAATTTTTTGGATTAACTGTTTGATTTTAGCTGTTTGGGTTAGCTGATTGCAGAAAAAATGTCTGGTAAAGTAGTTTTTTTTGAAAATCTATCTCAAAAAGATTCATCAAATAGCTTTTTGAATTAGGTTTTTAGGTCTAAAAAGCTAATATAAAAAACTACTTACCAAACAGCTCAAGTAGCTTTTTGATCTTGGTAAAAAAACTAAAAATTATACAAAAAACTAAAAGCTACCGGAAAAACGGACTCCCAAAGTTTGATAGGTACTTTTATGGCCTTGTAGGATTGGGCCTCAATTTGGGCTGCTTGTACTCTATTGGATCAGCTTGTGGTGTTGTTGCGCCTGCCTAGTGGGTTGAATAAATTGGGGCCTTTGCCCGGCATTTATAAAAAAAAAGTGATACTCCTACTATAATTTTTCAAGACATTTATTTCCCATAGCATGGGGATGGGACAAAACCAGACATTATAAATAAAATGGGTCATAAACTAGTTCGAATAATTAGGGAGGTTATAGTATTAGAAATCAGGTCTATTTATACTATTTATAATATTATATAATCGAAAAATAATTTGTGTGTAAAAAGTTGAGGGATACCGTGACCACCATCGGCCCACTAAAAGCCACACCGTTGCATGGAGGTGTTTTATATAAAATAGTTCATCCCATTTGTAAATTATAGGATAAAAGATGGTTCAAGTAAATTGGCATCGATTTGTATTAATAAAAAGCTCGTCTTATTAGGTTTTATGTTCTTTATCCAAAAAAATGAAGTCCCTATAATGACCTTCACAAATTCATGAGTACTCGAATTAATTGACACTCAACTAGTCTAAAAGTAAAAAATGATGTTGAATTTGAAGCATGCCTGAAAATGCTACTTCAGTATGAAATCAAGTAAAACATGCTATTGCCAATCACCTCTTGTCTAAGTGGCAAGAGGTCTACCTACCATCCCAGGTCTCCAGAGTTCGAATCTTGGGACGACATCTCTCTCTTACTATTTTGGAGAGTGCTGTTGTGGGTTGGAATGGGGCCCATCTTTGAGCCATTGGCATCCCCCATCCCGGTCCCTTACAAAGGTCTGTTGGGTTATACCCCTGAGATAAGGGCTCGATGAATTGGGTTATTACCTATTTTAAAGAAAATGTAAAACATGCCATCGTTAACTGCTACAATCGCTTGCAAGTTGCAACTATGATTTGATCGAGCCTTAAGCAATTGTACAATGTTCCTTAGTATAATTTATATTGAAATTCCACATATATATTGCTATCAAAGTCCACTAACACTACTACGTAATATTTATTTATTTTGATTAGGGATGGGTGCATTACACTTATCCAAAGATGAATTCAAATCTAAATATACTAAAATTTTATTTATATTTTTGGATTAGCGGTTATTATAGCTACCCCTATCCTCACAAGTCACAACTCACTACAAAGACTTATATTGGCTTCCAATAAGAAAAGAAGATAATGACTTGAACATCACCAAATTTGAGTTATAATCTCATCTATAATGCCTTACTAAATTAAACAAAAAATTTATTAGAAAAGAAGACAATTAACATTCTAATATCCATTAATTAATCCTGGGGGCAGCGGCAGCGGGTCAAGTCCCATGCACGTTCCACAATCTTCGATTCAATTATTTGAGTTGCTCACCCCTGCATTCCAACGTGCGCACCAAGAACACTCTACCTTCTTATTCATACATGCAAATAAATGTTGGTCCAAAAATAAATTTAATGTACACTAAAACTCTGCAAAATAATATGAAACATGGATTGCAATGTTTAGTTACACAATGCGTACCAAAATTTTCAACAAATTTTTGAACGTCAATAATATCTATTTTGGGGGTAATGGACATTAATAATATTGATTATTTTCTTAGTTATTGACAATACCAACTATCGACCTATTTTCTGCCAATAATACACCACCGATTTGGTAGGGTTTTGACTCATGGAAAGATTACGTGACTCTGTAATGTGAGATGTGGAAGACATATCTTGTGTAGAAAATGTTGACGTGAACACTAATCTGTCTTCTACGTCGCACATTATGTAGCTACATCATCTTTCTGATGAGTTAAAACCATAACAACTCTGTGGTTTACTATTGGAGGAAAATAGGTCGATAATTGGTATTGTTAATGTTCAAGAAAATAGTTTGTATATTAGTATCCAATAACTTCAAAGTTGATATTATAGATGTCAAAAAATCATATATATGTATATATATTGAAAGTATTGCAACCAATAGATGAATATAAAAATATAAAGTATATTTTACAAATATCTTGAAAATATGCTCAATATTTTTGACAAATAGAGAACTACTATATAATTTAATCACACAATACTCACCATTACAACAAAATTCAACAATTTATAGTTTGAGACTTTGAAGACGAAATCAATAAAATCAAAATGCTTCGTTGACTATAATATCCATGTATACTCAATTTTTTTTTGACAAAACTAAAACTCATTTTTTATAATTTTTGAACAATTTTTGAACATATTCTTCAAAAATTGTTACAATATTAAATTTAATAATCAAACAAGGTGGACATCAAACAGATTACCTATCACTCGTTTATTTAAAAATAAAAAATACAAGGGCTTCTGTCCAAAAAAAAAAAAAAAAAAAAAAAAACCCACAAGGGCACTGGCCATCGCCCTCAATGATAACTTACAATACATGGCCAATTGGGTATGAATATGATTGTCATCCTCACACTTAACACTCGCAATTAATCAAACAAAACCATAAAAACAGAGGTTTATTAACCAACTCCTCCTATCTTTAAATTTCATTCAACCTTCTTCCTCATAAGGTAATTCATGATCTCTCTCTCTTTTCTCTATTCTTGTTCGGATTGTTTTGCCATAGTTGATCCTTGAATTTTGGTGGGTATTTGGGTTTTTGTATTTTGAACCCTTTGTTTTATGATCAGGTTTCATCAGGGGTTAAAAAGAAAGGCAATGGGTGGCTGTGATTGTTGAATTGCATGTCAAAATTAGTGGATTACTGTGAAATTTCACTTTCTTGATTGCTTGTTTAGTAGGAAATTCTGGGTTTGGTTAATGTTCAAGAATTCAACTGGAACTTTCTTTTGTGGGGTTAAATTTTCTGAAAGATTCTATCTTTTTCTTCTGAATTACTGGTTATGATTGTCTGAATGTGTCTTTCTTTAGAACTGACAATGACCCTGTTTCTTTCTTTATTGAGAACACTGTTTGTATGCAAGTGTGATTATGTAAATTGACCCTTTTCTAGTTTAGCATTCAACCCGAATTCCCTGCTGTTTGGACATTGTGCACAAAAAAGAGAAGGTATCAATTGAAGAGATCCCAAAAATCACGTTAGGATCAAAATTGGTGTTCATGTTTGAATGCATAGTTCAGAATCTTTGGAACTCAAAAACCCATATTAAGAAATATGAATCCAAATGTTTACAATGCTCCTGTTATATGCTTTTTTTCCCGTTTGTTTCAAGCCCAAAATACGGGCAAGAGACCGCAGCAACAAAGTCGAACCAGCACAAAACAAGCTACAGCAGAACAAAATCAAAAAGGACCAAACTACATAGCGAAAACAGCAAAATATGATTAGATCTTCAGCTTTGCCTTCTTTTTTTCCAAGAAAACATCTCTAAACTTCTTCACAGCTGATTCTTCGTCATCGCGAATGACATCCAATGCTCCTGTCATATGCTTTCTAGCAGGTATTCCCACTCATTGTATTAGGCCTACTCAGTGCCCTCTCACTTCTTTTAGAATGGATGGCCACATTGTCAACGGGGAAAATGGCGTGGTAGAATCGAGTGTCGTCGTAGAAATGCTGACAAAGTTAGATGTAGACTTGGCATACTCTTCTGAGAAGATGGTAAACTTGGATTTATTCATGGCTACTGTTTCTCTTGGGGAGAGCGAGCTTGAAGATTTATTGGCGGGTAACAACAATATCTCAGAAGAAGAAACCGAAAAGGGGCTGATCCTTGATCTGTGCTTTGGATATCTGGATTCTGAAGTAGCCGAGTTGGATCACTTCTTGGCTGTTCTGAGCTCCAAAATCTATGATGCCAAACAGAAAATGTATTTGTGCAGACAAAGAAGTGAATCTTTGCAGAGGAAGTTGGATGTTTTGGAGGGTTCTTGGAAGCATTTGCAAGAGCAAGTCTTGGAGATGAAGAGGCAGCTAGCGAATCTGCGTAGAACTCTGTCAATCATTGGACCTGGAAGCGGTAAGTTTGTGAATTATCTGGAGTCTGAATTTTGGAAAGACATTGCGATTTCTGATTGGGATTCTGTGTTTGTATATCTGCAGCATGCTCTTCAGATCATGAAGAATTAGAGTTGCAGGAAGTTGAGCAGCAAAGGTCTGTTCTCAGGATGCTGGAGAAATCTCTCGCGTCAGAGTTAGATTTCGAGAAGCAATTGCTAGAATCGAAACAAAGAGAGGAAGTGTTGAAATCTAAACTCTCACGCGCAAAGAGGTTTCTGTCCGATGCAGATGCATTCTCAGAAGCTGCTCTTGCAAAGCTGTTAGAGACGGAATGTAGTTCTGAGGTATTTTTGGGGATTGCGAAGGAAATGATGTCCCGACTTCAAGTTCTTAATTTTCATCTGCATTGCTCGATAAGGAGAGAAGACGAGTTGAAATTGAAACTCGAGTGCAAAAATGAGGCTATGTCCAAGATGGAAGCATTGTCAGAAGATGCTCTAGGGCGACTGATTGAAGCGGAACATTCTTCTGACATATTTATGAGCGTTATAAGAGAAATGAGTTTGCTCCTCAGAGAACTAAATTCAAAGCTCTCGTGCACAAGTGAAGTTGCTTCAGAAATGGAAGCCTATTCAGAAGTTGCATTAGAGAGGGCACTAGAGGCAGAACATTGTTCTGTTATTTTTTCTGCAATCGTAAAAGAAATGATGTCTCGAATCCAACTTCTTGAGCACGATCTGCATGGTTCGGTTCAGAAAGAACAAGATGTGAAATCAAGACTGTTTTTGACAAATGAATCCATTTCCAACTTAGAGGCATATTTGGAAGATGCATTGGAGAGGCTGCTAGAGGCAGAGCTTTCTGACGAGATACTTATTGGGATTGTCGAGCAAATGCTATCCTATCTTAAACTTCTGCAGTCCGATCTCCACAGTTCAGTTCAGAGAGAACAGGAGCTAAACTCACAACTCCTGCTCACAAGTGACATTGTCTCCAACCTGGAAGCATTCTCAGAACTTGCTTTAGAGAAACTGCTTGACGCTGAGCATCGCGCTGAGATTTTTATGGGGATTGCCAAAGAGATGGTGTCCCGGATTCAAATCCTTCAGTTTAATCTGCAGTGTGCTGTTCAGAGAGAAGGCGACCTCAGCTCAAAGCTTCAAGGTAGCTTGAAGCAGCTGAAGGAGAAAGAGACGGCGTTGATGAAGGCAGAAAACAACTATGCAGAAATGAAGCAAACTTTGCAAGAGAAAGAAACTTTGATGGAGGAAAAACTGCGAGTTTCAGAGTCAAAGTTACAAGAAACAAAAGCCTTGTACGAAGCAAGTCAGGAGCAAGTCTCCTTAATGGAAGACGCGGTTCAGTCTTTAAGAGAACACGTATTCATGGCAGAAAGCAGGGCGCATGAATCAGAAGCTAAACTCACCGCCTTAGCAGAAGAGAATATAGAGCTCAGAGACGAAGTTGAATTTCTCAAAGGCGGTAACAGTGATAGCAGCGAGGGGAGGATAAGCAAGCTAGAGGAACAAGTGAGTGACTTGGAAACACAACTGCAAACTGCCAAGATGTCATCCGAAGCAAGCCAGGAGCAGCAGAATATGCTGTACACAGCGATATGGGACATGGAGACATTGATTGAGGAGCTGAAATCGAAGGTTTCAAAGGCTGAGAACCGGGCTGAGTGCTCAGAGGAACAATACCTTGTTTTGGCTGAAACCAACTTGGGACTAAGTGAAGAAATAAGGTGGCTTAAGGATGAGAATGAGAAGCTGAAGGGGAGTTTGAAGGAGGCTAACAGGAAGAATGTTGCTAGGGAGAAGGAGATCAACAGTGGGACAAAACTTATTACTGAAATGGTCATGCAGCTTGCTGTCGAACGGAAGAGAATTCAGAAACAGGTATGATATATATATGTTTCAAAGTCAATTTCTTGTTACTCTTTGCATCATTTTCTGGATGGGTCATCATTAGCCAATGAAGTAAGGAACTCATGCAAATACAACAACACAATTTCCTGCATGGGTCCATGTCGTGTGGTACGTTTTTGTGGAGATTTAGATGTAGACAGTTTTACATTAGCACTTAGCAGTTAGCACACATAACTGTACTTTGAGAGACTGAATCTAAGGGACCCATGATTTTTTTTAAAAAAAGTTTGAAAAAACCCTTTTGCAGTTGAAATCCTCTGAGAAAAAGAGTGACAAATCACTAAGTACTGATGCAGAATGATATTCCATATTTGCAGCTGTCTTGTTTAGCAAGAGAAAACAAGACACTGATGGAGGAGCTTCAGAAGACGAGACAGAATGGTGTGAAGCCTAAGCAAGATAACAAATTAGAACACGATGAAAAAGAGTCGAGTTGTGTAATGGATGATCGAGCCATGGGTGTCTCTGCTAGTGAACAATTAGGAGAGACTCCAACATCTACAACTAACCAGGTACGCGTAACAAGTGAAAAATGTGAATTATATTGTGCTTATGAATGGCTAGCTAGTGATATCAATACAAGCTCTTTTCTAGCACTTTCATGAGGGGAAAATGAAAATCCCTTGAAAGAGGAGAGAAGAATGGAAGCGTACTAAAATGCATTATGTTTTTGTAATGATACATGTGTGAAAAATGTCCTAGCAAAATCTGATCCGACCTAAAACCGACCCAAGTTTTCAAGCCAAAAATGTAACAAACCCGGAATACGGGGCATACTGCACCCGACCCGTCCCGCCCTGCCTGAATTGACAGGTCCAGAAAAATGTGAATTCTACAATTGAAGCTCAGAACAGTAGAACATATGGCATATCTCAATATTCTTATTTCATGATATATAAATAAATGTGAACGAACGTTACAAGAAGGGGTGGTGGCGCAGTTGGCTAGCGCGTAGGTCTCATAGCTTTCTGAGTAATCCTGAGGTCGAGAGTTCGAGCCTCTCTCACCCCATTCTTTTTCTTTTTTAACTTTATTTCCTTCTTTTTTCTTGTGTTTAGGAGGAGGAGCTATCAGAGCAGAAGATGAGGGATGATGTCCAACCAGGTGCTTCATATTCATCAGATTTAGCCACGACTTCTGACAACATTCTAACCCATGACAACGAAGGCAGGAGTAGAAAAGGCAGAAGTTCCAACATAATGTCTTACATCTTCGCCACACTTTTAGTTTTGGTGTTGTCTATTTTAGCCACGAGCATCAACTGACAAAATGAGACATTAGTTTCTTGGCCTGTAAATCACAAAGTTTATTGCTGATTCATAGGAATCACAGCATACATAGATTTAACTCCATATTGGCAATGTTACATGCACTCTGTAAGATCCATCTGTCTTTGTAACTTGTAAGCAATGCTTCTGAAACCCAAAGGCAACATAAGCCATATACAAGCAAGGTATAATTAATCTTAGAGGGAAGTCAAGAGCTTGTCACCAACTTTGTAGTTTGTAGTAAGCATATGCATCAGTAACCATAAGCTTGAGCTGGTCAGTCCACAGACACATTGAGGCAAATCCCCAACTACTGAAAATTCATCCCAAATTTTCTTCGCTTTATTAAAAAAATAAGATGCCATGTCAAGACTCCCTTGGGGCAGATTAGACACATCTTGCCGAACTAACAGCCGAACTTTATTGGATTGACCATACCTCTCATTGAGTTCTTTCCACATATGAGCACCAGTTTGACAGTACAAGACACTATCCCTGATGTCCTTGTGCAATGGATTGAAGAGCCAAGACAGCATCATATCATTGCATCTCTGACATAGAGACGACAGACGAGAATCAGCTGCTGGCCTGACATAGCTTACATCAATGAAGACCGCTTTGTTCTTGGCAGAGAGCGCAATAGAGCAGCTCTCTCTTCCATTTATTGAACTCTTCACCAGCAAACACTTCACCAACAAGACTCTGATCTGAATGATTTGAGGGATGAATATAGAGAGGATCGGAAGGTTCAATAGTCAAGGTATTTCGTCCTGCAACCGCCAAGACATAGGAGAGCATGCAATGGAAAATTCAATCTGAGAAGGAGGAAATCTCAGATAGCAATGATGATGGTGAAAAATGTGAATTGAGCTTATGATCAGTGGCTAGTGATACTAATACAAGCTCCTTTTTTTTTTTTAGTTGTTTAAAGCAGTTTCATGAGGGGAAAATCCCTTGGAAAGAGGAGGGGAGAAGAATGGAAGCCTACTAAAATGCATTACTCCAGTATATATTTGTATTAGTGACTATTTGGAAAATGGGAATTGTGAAACTGAAGCTTACAACAGCAGAACCTATCTTGATGTCCAGTAGTACGCCCGGTTCACGAGGTTCTACCACTGCAGGGCCCAAGAATAGTCAAAAGAAGAGTTTGATCCTGGCTCAGAAGGAACGCTAGCTATATGCTTAACACATGCAAGTCGAACGTTGTTTTCAGGGAGCTAGGCAGAAAGAAAAGAGGCTCCTAGCTAAAGGTAGCTTGTCTCGCCCAGGAGGTGAGAAGAGTTGAGAACAAAGTGGCGAACGGGTGCGTAACGCGTGGGAATCTGCCGAACAGTTCGGGCCAAATCCTGAAGAAAGCTAAAAAGCGCTGTTTGATGAGACCATCAGAGAGATAAATCGATATATTACTAACTGTCAGCAACTATTTCACGGCGGGGTGGTGGCGCAGTTGGCTAGTGCGTAGGTCTCATAGCTTACTGAGTTATCCTGAGGTCGAGAGTTCGAGCCTCTCTCATCCCACTTTCATTTTAGAATTCCCCGCTTTTCTTGTGTATTCATTACCCTACCTAAGTCATAGATTAGTTTCGAAGCCTATAAAATTGTTGAAATTAAAACCATCATAGGACTTTAATTATAAGCTTAATTTTTTGGGCAATATGGTTCCACATAAATGACGAAGCTTATTAAGATGGATACAAAGCATTCATATATTTGAAATTGAAGTTCTTCAAACCGGCAATATTACATGCACCATGTAAGAGCATCCAACTGACTTGTACATTCATTACCCCCATATATAGCTCAAGGCAACATTACACTCTCTAAACCCAGTATTTCCTGCATCAGACAAAATTTTACCAACACCTTCAAATTAAACCCTAGCCCTCCTTTTCTTAGTTCTGCCACTAGTTCCTTTCATTGCAATATATCTAAAAAGAAACATAAGATCAGTAACTTAAATAAAATGCAATACAGTCTTCAACAAGAACAGGTGGTATAGATATATAGCCTCAGTTACATGTATATATGATCTTACGCATGAACAGCACAAACACTAGAAAGCACCAACACAGCTCAGAGTGAACACTCAACAGCAAATTAAGCTAATCAAGAACATTACTCCGAAACAGTTCAAACTATCAAGGACCTAGGCGATCAATTTAGGCCGTGTTCTTTTATGCAGTATTTTGTGGAATGGTGTGGTGAGGTGTGGTGGAATTGTGGTTGGGTGTGATGGAATTGCGGTAGGTTATTGATATGTAGGGTAGGTGAGAAGAGAAAATGTAAAAAGTAGTGGAGAAAAGTGAGGAGAAAGAAAAGTGAAGAGAGAGAAAAGTAATGATTTGCGTCAAAATGTGGTGGGTTGTGGCAAATTGCGGTAGGCTGTGACACCGCAGTTTGCCAACCGCAGAAAAGAACAGTGCCTAAGGCCCAAGACATGCCCCTTACTCAAGACAATGGGTTTAGTCGAATAAACCTTGAACGACTTAACCGACCCATTAGACAGCCCGTTGTAGGGCACCCCGGCCTCCATTGGTATCTGTGCTAACTAAGTATGGCTTCTTAAAGACCTCAGCTGCTACGGGACCAGGCTGCACACCCCAAGACCTAGCAGGGAGTCAGCACTGATGGCCTCTCAGTGGATCCTACAAAATAAATGCTTGTATCCTGCAGAAATGTTATCAACGATTCAGGAGCCTTGACATCTGACGACGAGCGGTAACTGTGATCTGAGGGCAGGTGAATGATCAGGAATTTGGCACCTGCAAATAGCACTAACAAATAAGGGTCACCATCACCACGTCCAGGAGTCTCTGAAGTTGTCATCTGCTTGATATTCACTCCTACAACCCTTGGCTCAGGACTGTTGTCCAGGCCTGATTTCATCTCAGTGATGTGTTTCGTCATGAGACTTGTGCAACAGGAATCGAGTGTTGGGTGTGAAGATCAATTTGTTGGGATAAAAGATCAAATATGAAGAAGGAGCGAAGGAAGATCGAAGGAAAAGAGAAAAACGTAGCCTGCGTTTTTCTCCCCGCTGCCAGCGTCATGTCCAGTAGTTGTTTGTGGCAAAACGTTGCCTGCGCTTATAAAACGCAGCCAGCGTTTTTCGGCTGCGGCGGTTACTTTTGATGGGCTGCGTGTGTTAGCCTATGGTTGTATTATTTCCTTGCGACGGCTATTTTCTAGGTTGTACTCTAGGGTTTCCTTTTGTACCTTCTAGTATATATAGGGGTCTTGTTCTCCTTGATATATACCACCTAGCAATTAAGAGTGTTTCATCTTATACCACAAGAGATTGACCTGTAATCTCTGTGTTCCTGAGGGAGTTGTGTGAGGCTCAACTGCGAGTGTCGAGTTCTCAGGTTATAACTCTAGGAAGGCTGTGAGAGATTGTTGAGGTCTGGGAATCTCTGAAACACCGTTGTAATCCTCTGATAGTGCATCGTTCGTGGTTTTTTCACGGTTTGGGTTTTTCCACGTTAATTCCTTGCGTCGAATCTTTATTTATTTTTTACCCTTATTATTGTTTGTCTACTAACCACGCCCTGAGAATCCTAACAACTGGTATCAGAGCTTTGGTTGGAGTGTGGTTGATTTGCAGACTGAGAAGCAATGGGAGGCACAATTGTGAAGATTCCGGAAAGACTACACATGGTGGAGGATGCGCGTTGAGGATGTGCTCCACCAGCAAAGGTTGCATCTTGCGATGGGTGATAGGCCAAAAGAGATGGAACAGAAGGATTGGGAAGAACTTGATGGTCAGGAATTCAGTACGGTCAGGCTAACGCTAGCTCGGAACGTGGCTTTCAACGTCAAAGATCAGAAAACGACTAAAGACCTGCTCGAGGCTTTGCAAAACACATATGAGAAACCTTCGGCGGTGAACAAGGTATATGTGTTACGTCGTTTGTTTGAATTTAAGATGCAAGAGTCTGGTGATATGCATGATAATATGAATGAGTTGAATATAATACTATCAAAGTTAACCTCTGTGGGATTTAATTTCGACGATGAGATGAATGCTAACATACTATTGCCTACCCTACCTAAGTCTTGGGAAAATTTTGTTACTTCTGTAACTTCTTCTACCAAGAAGGGGGAGAAACTGAAGTTTGGGGAAATTAGAGACTTTGTCCTGAATGAAAGTATTCGTAGGAAAGATTCTGATGTGTCTTAGTCTTCGAGGAATGCTTTGACTGTTAGGGGTAGGAGGAATAGTGGGAGCTCGGGTCGGGGTCGATCAAAATCTAGAGGTCGAAACATGGAGCAACTGTTGTGTTGGAACTGTGGTGATAGAGGTCATTTTCGTAAGGATTGTCCCAAACCCAGGAAGAGCAATCATAATGACCATGACTCAGTATATTCTGCTGAGGATATGGGTGATGTCCTAACTGTTAGTGTTGACAAGTCAGAAGGGAGTTGGGTGATAGATTCGGGTGCTTCGTTTCACTCTTCGTCTAGCAGGGAGACCTTTAGCAATTTTGTGAGTGGGAGGTTTGACAGGGTTAGGCTTGCAAACGGTCACAACCTAAAGGTGCTAGGAAGAGGTGATGTGAACATTAAAACTTCTAAGGGTGGAACTTGGAGGTTGAAGAATGTTCGGTATGTCCCGGGTCTGACCAAGAATCTTGTATCTGTGAGTCAACTGGATGAGGAGGGGTTCACGACGAGATTTGAAGATGGTCATTGGAGGGTAACGAAAGGATCTCTGATAATTGCTAATGGCAGGAAAGAGGGGAAGCTATATTCTGTCATTGATAATTCTAACAGGCCTATTCATGCTCGTCAAAGGCGTGTTAGCTTCTCTGATGAGAGAAGGGTACCAGAAACGAGGAGGTTTCAGGTCGAGGCTACGGGAACGGATGGTCAGCCGAGGAACACATCTAACCTACACGGGAATTTGACAAATTCAACACGAGGTAAAATCTCAATCCAAAATTCCCCTAAGTTGTTGACGATGATGTGTATGTCGAAGTTGCAGGGGCGTGATCAGTTCAAGTGGGAGCATGTTGCAAAAAGAGGAGTTGATGGGAGGTCAACTGGGACCTCTGCTGATCTTTGCTGAATAAGATCGAGATAGGTGCACTAGAGGATTTGAGAAGGTGTTGAAGAGGTAGAAGAATGTGTCTACAATTGGTCTTCAAGTGGGAAATTGTTGGGTGTGAAGACCAATTTGTTGGGATAAAAGACCAAATATGAAGAAGGAGCGAAGGAAGATCGAAGGAAAAGAGAAAAACGCAGCCTGCGTTTTTCTCCCCGCTGCCAGCGTTGATTATTGCGTATTTTGCATGATTTAGACTCCTTTATTCTATGATTTTTTGCTTATTTTTAATAATTAAATTAGGTTTATTATTATGTTTTTATTGATTTACATTTTTATTAGATTTTATGTCTTTTGTTATTTTAGTTATTATTATTAGTGAAAATGAATCAATAATAATAAATTTGAAAAGAAAACTAAAGCCTAATCCCAATCTATCTAACCCAGCCCAATTCTCTTCCCTAATCTACCCATTCAATCTCCCTCGGCCCACATAAACCCCAAACCCCAGCCCACCTTTCCTAAACTACCCAGAACTCCCTAAGTCCCCATTAACCCAATTACCCACTAACCCAAACCCTAATCCCTTTTCCCCTACCGAATACCCAGCCACCCCCCTCCCCCCTAAATTCCTAATTCTTTCCTTTTCATTTTCATTTCCCTTTTTTTCCCTCTTTTACCTTCGTCCCTTTCTGTCTCTCTGACTCTTCTTTCTGCTGCAACCACGAACACCCACCACCACCATTTTCTCATCCCCCATCTCCATCTCTCTTCTCCTCTTCATTTCTCATCTCATCATTCTCTTCCAAATTCTCGCGATTTCTCACTCTTTTTCTCTTCATTTGCAGACTCGGTTGAAGAAACAACAGAAGAAGTACAATTCACAGAGACCTCCACCACCAGCATCGCATACCATCTTCGCAAAGAACAAAATCCATCTCCACCTTCCAGATTGAAGTGTTTCAAGGGCTGAGATTGAAGGTTGAATGATCGATTTCGAGTATAAAACAGAAGAGGAGCCGATTTTGAGGTTTTTTATGGTTGGTTTTGGGGAAAGTGACGCCCCTAGCCTTCCATCCAACTTTAGGGTTAGTCTAGATTTAGGGTTTTAATTTATGTTTCAATTCGATCTTAGTATTAGGTTTAGATTTAATCTTGTTTTCATGCCCGTTTGATTTGAGTTATTGATGTTGAAAGATATTGCTCTGCTTAGTTTCGATTGATAGATAATTTTTGGATTTCTCATCTGATTTTATTGATTCTGCATTTTGGTGGCTTGTTTTGATCGTTTTGTATATGAATTGTTTGTGTTGTTTCCCAATTAACTAGCAGTACCATCCAATTTCTTACTTTTTTCCAAAAATACCATTCAACTTTTTTTCTTATCAACCCTACCATTAGAAGTGAAAATATTTGTCAATTATACCATCCATTCCAAAAAGAAACTGGTTTTACCCCCAATTACCAGCAAAACACCTAATTTAAAAAAATTAAATTTTGAAAAACCCCTTTCACATTCAATATTCGTCTGTCATTCTAAAACTCATGCTTAGTTTCTGGTAAAATTTTGTCTGACCCCGAAGTACCTGAATTTTTCGATTCGAGAAAAATTAGGTCTGGACATAAATTTTTCGTACGAATTTTGATATTGACCGAATATTCAGACATAAAACTTTTCTTTTTTCTATTGTCCGAACCCGGTTTTAGCTTCACGCAAATTGTCCTACCCGAAATAAAACAAAACCCATATATGAATTTCTAGTCCGAATTTGACATTGACCAAATTTGTCCGACTCAAATTTATCTGAACCCAAATTTTTGACACTAGTTTCTCATGTCCCTCTTTCTCCCTCTCAAGCTCTCAGTCTCCATTCTCTCTCTCCCCATCCTTACCATTGTCAGTAAAAATTGGAAACCAACCCGAATTTCAGTGGGTATTGTAGATTTTGGGATTCCATCTTTCAGGTAATTTAATTTTGCTAATTTGAGATGGAATTTTAGTGGTGTAGGAGCCATCTCTCTCTCTCTCTCTCTCTCTCCTCTCTCTACAAGCTTATATAACGTTTTTAGTAGATAGTAGGTCATTTTGGAAGGAGTGGTACTTTTGACAGAAGTATTTACATATAATGGTACAGCTAGTAAAAAAATAAGTAGAGTGGTATTTCTGACAAAAAATAAAAAATTTGATGGTATGAGCAATTAAGAACTCCCTGTTTTTCTTCTGTCCTCTGTCTCTCGTTCTCTGTTTCGTTCTTTCTCTTTTTTTCTTTCCTTTGTTTCCTGGCAGTAGATAGTAGTAGCATTAGGATAGTTATTTAGGTTTAGTAATTAGTTGGGTTAGTTCTATTTCAATTTTAGTTGGGTTAGTTTATTATTAAGTCTTTATTTAGTGTAGTGGTTAGTCTTCTTTTAGTTGGGTCAGTTTAGGTTAGAGTATTGGGTCATTTTAGAATTAGGTTAGTTTAGCCCTTAGTATTTTGGGTCAGTAGGATAGTTTTTTTGGGCCAGAAATGGTCCCAGTTTGGTTTATTAGTTTGGGTAATTTAATAGAAATCAAAGTTAAGTTGAGTCTTAGGTTTTTAAATAAAATGATTAATGAGTAGTTAGTTTAGAGTAGGGGTGATTAGGCTCTTAATAGGTATTTAATTTGAGGTTTGATTGGATTGGAATGATTAGCTTAGTTTAGGATTTTCAACCATTACTCTCTATCTTTTGTGGAGGTTTAGTTAATTGAGATGTTGCTAGATTTCCTTAAAGCATTAGTGTGAGGTTTTAGTGGGATAATTAGGTTTGTCATTCATGGATATGGAGATTGATATAATTAGGGTTCGCTACACTTTATACTCTTAAGTTTTAGTCTTCATGAAAATGAGGGGTAAGATTTGGGAAGTTAATCTATTGTTACCTTTGGAAGAGGGTGCTTAGAGTGATTAAGTTTTAGTAGAAACCCATTCCTAACTTAGTTTTAACCTTTTCGATTTTCCTTCAATTAGATTTCCTTTAGGTGGCTAAAATCAACCCCCGAACCTTTTCTTCTTCTATTTGTGATTTTTATCGTGTCTTTAGTTTAGTTCTAAAACTCTCCAAAATTGTGGAAATTACAACCTAATAGGTGAGAGTTTGAGTGACTTTTAGGTTCGGTACCCCAACTCCCTGTGGATACGATATTAAACACCCCGACTATATTATAGCATAAACAAAATGGCGCCGTTGCCGGGGAGTTGCGCCTACCGACCTTTTAGTTTTTCTTGAGCATTCCCTCTAGGTTTTAAAAGAAAAAAAATTGAAAAATTAAAAATCTAAAAAATAAAGAATAGGAAAATGGCATGTTTTAGCTTCCCTCAAGATGAGTATGAGTTATTTTGTGATTATCGTGATAGATTGGATGCTTATCTTGACTATTGGGCTCCATATGGTTATGATTTTTCTTGTGGGGAAGTTTTATGTGTTATTAATGAGGGTGTGAATTTTGAGACTCGTAAACTATTAGATCATTATGGGTTTAATGTTGAAAATAGTTATGAGGCTTTGGGTTTGCTTAATTGGTTGACTGGGAATACTCGTAAGTTTATGAAGAATTGTCGTTATGTGGGTTGTCATTTTGATAATCCTTGTACTAGTCATGCTAAAGCTCATTATGAAGATTTATGTGTGAGTGCATATCCCCCATCCCCTTGTGTTGATTTGCATACTCAATCTCCATTTGTAGATCAACCTAGGGATCCTTATATGCTTGATTCATCAAATGCTCATGATTTTTGCTCTTATTGCCAATCATTTGATCATGATGTGAATGCTTGCACTCTTGCAATTCTTCAAGAATGCATTCGGATTAATGAAAAGAACAAGCAATGTGAGGAGACTTCCCATGCTACTATGCACCATGAAGATTCATATGTGAGTACTCTTTCCTCTCCTCCTTTAATTCCCATGCATGTCCCCTCCCCTTGTGCTCAATTTGAAATATCTACTCATGCTAGCATGTCTTCCACTTTTGTTGCTCATTCGACTTGTATTGAAAATAATGTGAATTATGTGCAACAAGATGATGATTTTAATGCCAAAATAGAAAAAGTGGAAAAAAGGATTCATGAGTTACTTTCTTTATTTCGTGAAATGAGACCGGATTTGTTTGAAAATGGTCATGAGTCTTTAAGTAGAATCGAGTCTTTTTCCCCATTATCCCCTACTATTCATGATGATTCCCCTTTGTGTGATTATGGTGATAATGACTCTTTTTCTTTGACTTGTGTGTCACCCTCTCACGAATTGGAAATTGTTCCTCATGATGCTTATGTGTGTGATTATGAATCATTTTCTATGGATTATGAACCAGAGTGCTTCACTTTCACCTTTGATGTTGTTGATGATGAAACTTTATGCGATGATGAGAGTGTTGACATGGAGAGTAGTCCTACTTTTTCTTTGCACACATGTGATGATGTTCATGAGTTAGATGATGATCTTGGGTTGGGACTTGCTAGTGTTGAGGAGGTTGATGACTCTCTTATGTGCTTTGAATGTGATGATGTATCCCTCTCTCCCAATCATGTGATCCCCTACCATTCATTGTTTATCACTCCCTCACCCGACCATACATGCCCTGAGTCTCTAGGTCCCCATAGAGGGTATGATCCCCTCCTTGATCCATATCTTGTTCACCTAGAGGACTCGCCTAGAAAAATCACAATCATTCATTTCTTTCATCACTTTAATGATTTTTTTAAGGCATTTAATAAGATGTTGAGAACACTTACTTATTCTGACTTTTTCTTTTGTATGTTCTCATACATCCATCACTGGGAGATGCATTCGAGGATGCATGATCTCCTATTACGGGCGTTGAATTCTTCCGATCTTGAAGGCCCGAGTCTTGAAGAATAAGGAGCGGCTGATGCTCTAGTATGATCGAGGTTATCCAATTCCATTTATTGTTCTTTGAAGACTAGCGGTAACCTCGTTCCACCTTTTCTCTTTTTGTAAAAATGTCTTTGTTTTCGTTTGTATAGTTTGTTTTCTTTTTGCATGCTTGTTTTTTTTCTTTTTGGTGGCGCACCCCTAGTATGCTATATGTTGGGTTTTCTTGTTGTTGGAGCCATGTGGGCTCAGGGCGCCACCCCTTTTTATGTGTTAGATGTTTGTATATATGTTTGATTGTTACCTTTTTAGGTGTTTGTACATATGTTTGTTTTTCCTAGTTTTTCTACCCTTCATGAGACACCCTTCTCACAATGAGGATATTGTGGATTTTAAGTGTGGGGGGGGGGGGGGGAGATCATTATGTTTTGGGTAGAGCACCTAGTCTTTTTGGGTCCTTTTTGTTGCTTTTTCTTTCTTAGAAAAGTTCGTAGAAAAAAAAAAAGCGAAAAAGTGATTAAATTTGAAAAAAAAGGGAAAAAAAGAAAGAAAGAAAAAATTAATTAGAACGTCATTAGGTTACGTTATGTAATCCTCCGGTGATGATTGTAAGCTAAGTAGTGTCTCTTGTAGCTTTGTTTAACCTTTGCATAGCCGACTGTGATTCAAAGCTTTTGAAAAGAATTTTCGAAACCTTCTTGATTTGGGATTGCATTTTGATAGTAAAGATTGATGGCCCTTCTTGACCCATTGATGTGAGCTTTGCATATGAACGTTTATGTTCTCTGATTGATAGTCTCAAAATATTTGTCTTTGTTCTTTTCCAAAGTATTTGTCTCATTTACATTCTAACAATTGTAATTCATTTTCTACCTCTAATTAATAAATTCATTTATCATTAATCTGAACTTACAACTTTATTATGGATGAACTGAACTTTAATGTCTATTATTTTTAGCATTCACCACAGTAATACCCCGGATATATGGTCAAAGTGTGGCTTAAAAGAATTGAAATGACTACTGATATCACCAAGGTGCACCTTCTTTTATGGTAACTATCCGTTGGGAACTCCTCAGTTAAGCGTGCTTGGCTGGGAGTAGTCAAAGGATGGGTGACCTCCTAGGAAGTTTTTCCAGACAGCGTGTGAGCGAGGACGAAGCACGCTGGAAAGACTCGTGGTGATTTGTGGGGCCAGTCAGCGATCCTTGAAGCAGTTATTGGTAATGTCCCCGGCCCGGGATGGGTCGGGGCGTTACAACCACTTAATTTATAAAGTTGACCGAAAAGTGACGTAATGGTGACAATATTATATGTGGAACTTCTTGCAACTCAAAAAATAGTCAAATGTGTACTCGATGTATAATATCGCCACCACATCATTTTTCGGATAAATTTAACTAGGTGGTGGATGTTAAAAATAATAGAGATTAAAGTTTAGCTTATCAATAACAAAGTTGTAAGTTTTATTTTTTTTCCAATACCCCCAAAATTTGAATTATTATTTTTCAATTTCCCTTAATAAACATATAGCACTTTACTTCTATTGCATTATGTTTGTTACCCCAAGTTCAACTAATTCATTTGGAAAAACCAATCCACCTTAAAATTGGGGTGAAAGGGTAATATTTTGCCCAAACTATCCCTATATTTTTTAGAATGATTGTTGATAAAATTTCCTAAATGAGTATAAATTTCCTAACTACCTTATCCCTAAATGAGCATAGTTTGGAAGTTGACAGTCTTGACGACATCGATGCTAAGATAAATCGTTTAGCTGGGAGTATTGGCGTGCGATTGCTCGATGATCCACCAAACTGATGTTTTGATCTTTTAGCAGTGTGTTTTGAGTTGTGTTGTTTTTTGTTGTCGTGGGCGTGATCGTCCTTTTGTGTTTTTATGTTGGCAGTGTTTGGTTGTATTTTTTTGAGGTGGTTGATTACTGTTTTTTGCGGTTTGCTGTGATTTGTAAAACTTTTTCGTTTTTTGGCTACCAACTATGAAAAAAAATTAGGAAACTTGTATTGCATGCTGTGTGACAAATTAATGAATTAGATATTGCCAAATATTATATGCAGCATGCAAGACCATCCAATTGACTTGTACTAATCAGTTCATTGCCCCCATAAATGAGGTGCACATGCAATACAAAACCTTGAAGAACTCCAGGAGTATGAGAGTTGTCTCATACAGCATCATCCTAAGCAAATAAACATAAAACAAGCACCAAGACTAGCATAGACAAGTCATAATTAATTGATCTAGAGAGAGCTTAAGAGTTTATGGCCAATTTTGTAGTACGCATAGGCATCAGAAACTACACGCTTAACCTGGTCCTCAGAGAAGACAATAGGGTTGACAGCAGCAAGCTTTAGTATCTGACATCCACCCCAACAACTCTTGGACTAGTGCTCTTCATCAGCTCGGATCTCATATCAGTTATGCGTGTGTTTACTATACCTGGGGAGCCTGAATGAACCACATTCACTTTAACTTGAGTTCCTTCAATCTTGATCGAATACTCACCCATTTTGCCCAGATATTCAGCGGGAATCTTGATCATCTCTGCCTGCTGTTTTGAGTACGTACCAATCACCAAGAGCAGCGAGCTAAGAATATGAATATTCCAGCAGCCAAATGACTATTGGCGTCCTCCCAATTAGGCTATTTAACAACGACTAAATGTAGTAGTACAAAGTAAGAATGTGAATTCCAACAGCAAAATGACGATTGGCATCCTCCGAATTAATTTGGTGTGAGACAGTGAGAGTTCCAACAGCCATTTGTGGAGTGCAGCGCATAGCAATCCATGAGGGGGTTACTCAATTACTCTCTCCCTTTCATATTAATTGACATATTTCAAAAAAATTTCATATACCATGGTTTAACTAAAAAAACTACTCATATAATTAAATAGCACTATTTTTCAAGGTATTTTTCGGATATCAAGGTGTAGGTGGTGAGAGAATGTGAGTAGAAGTAGTTTTTATTTATTGAAAAAGTAAGAAGTTGACATAATTATTAAGGTTAAAATAATTAAATTTGATATTGGGAAATGAAAATTGACAATTATTTTGGAACAAAAAAAAGTTAGTTTAAATGTCAATTAATATGGAACGGAGGGAGTAATAACGATTAACGTCCATTGAGATTAACAACGCCAAATGGAATACTACCTCCGTCTCAAAATATTTGTCATTTTACTAACTTCTTTGTCCCATTTACAATTACAACGACTGTAATTACTTTTTTACACTTAATTAATAAATTCATTTTTCACTTTTTACAATTTCAACAACTATTTGGGTACATTACAAACTTTTTACCTCAATTCCAATATACATTGATCTTCTCAAGTTAGATAACTATAAATGGATAAATATAATGAGACAGAGGTAGTAACACAATACTCATAGTCATTCGTTGGTATTAATTGTTGTTATTGAAAATTGTATAGTTAAATTTTAAAGTTTTTGATAAATTTTTTAATACTACCTCCGTCCAAAATGTTTATTATGGGTGAGTAAAACCCATTAGAGATGGGTAATGGGTAGGATGGGTATGGGTTACCCATAATTTGGTGCGGGTATCCATTATTCATGGATGTATCCATATACCCATTGATATCTTAACTACTCCCTTCGTTCCATAGTAATTGACACATTTTAAAAAATTTCACATACCAAGATTTAACTAAAAAAACTACTCGCATAATTAAACAACACTACTTCTTAAGGTGTTTTTTCGGATATCAAGGTATAGTTAGTGAGAGAATGTGAGTAGGAGTAGTTATTATTGATTGAAAAAGTAAAAAGTTAACATAATTATTTAAGTGAAAATAATTAAATTAGGTATTGGGAAATGGAAAGTGACGATTATTTTGGAAAAAAAAAAGTTAGTTTAAGTGTCAATTAATATGGAACGGAGGGAGTATATACATATCGAGTTTATTGCGTTTATATACTGAAATTTAAGCCAAAATTCAATTTTATCGGTTTGGCATGAAACTTTGTAATACGATAGTATTGATTAAAGAAAGATCAAATATGAATTTTGAGCTCCTAATTCTTTTTATTCGATAACATTTATCGCGACATATATAGATATTTTTTGTCGCAAAAACCTCACTGAAATTTTAAATTAAAATTCAATTTTAACGATTTAAATTGAAACTTTATAATATGATAGGATATATTAAAAAAAGTTCAATTATGAATTTTGAGCTCCAAATATAAATTTATTATCTAAAACGTTATAATACAAAATGAGAATAGTTAGTTAAATAGTTGGATACCCATGAATACCCATGGCCCAAGTGAGTATTACCCATATGGGTAATATCAATGTGGGTATTAAGAGACATGGGCAGGGTAGTGGTAGAGTCTTATAATCTTTGGATAAAATGTGGATATGGACCGTACCCATCCATACCCACCCAATTCCCACTCATAATGTTTATCACTGTTACTAATTTTATTGTCCCAATTTGTTTGTCTCTTTTACAATATCAACAATTGTTATTTGTTTTTTATCCTTAATAAATAACTTTATTTATTACTTTTTATAATTCCAACAACTATCATTTTCAATTAATGTAAGGGACAATATTGGCTAGTTACAGAATTTTAACGTGCATTGGACTCTTAAAAGTGGTTAATTTGACAAAGAAAATGGAACGGAGGTAATACATACAATGACTTGTTATATAAAATTATTATAATTGGATTCGTATCAACAAATATTATCCTAAAAGTATAATATTACAATTTATTAATAAAATATAAGAGCAAATGCAATAGTATTTTGTTTTTAGAATGAAACTGGTGGTTCCCTCCCTCCACATCGTCCATCATTCCCGATTTTTGGAACTCTCTTTTGTTTTTCTTTACCGCAATAGGAACTCATTCCTCATTTTTTACTTTAAAATATTTATTTCTCTTCAGTAATAAGACGCATGACAGCCTTTGAGTAGTTGACAAATAAAAAAAAAAAGAAATAAACATAGTGTGGAGGAACACTTCCCGAAGTGTGAGTATTGTATTTTCATTCCTTGTTGCATAGGAACTCAGCTCTCAGACACATGTTCCAATGCAAAGTTCCCATTGTTATACATGTAAGCCAGACATTATTAATAAAAAATTGATGTTGGAGATCACATTTAATATGAAACTGAGGGAGTACTACTTATATTTGTCCATTTGATTACATTTTGACCATTAATTACTCACAAATTGTAATTGGTTACAAACTTACAATATAAGGTTAATATCATTGTAATTTTTAATAAGATATCTTTCTAAGGACGGTAATTTCATATTGAAACTTATTGTAATTTGTAGCGGTAAAAAATTCAAGGTTACTAAAATGGACAAACATGTTGGAAAGACATAGTAATTTGCGAGTAGTCAAAGGTTCAAGGTTAGTGAAATGCACTACTTCTCACATACCAAGACTTAAAAAAAAAGTATCTAAACATTTAATTCGTCACGCTCCAATTAGTACTTTTTTCACTCTCTAAATTAAATAACACCATTTTTCAAAACTTTTTTTTGCATACCAAGACTTGAGTATTGATCTAATGTAAGTAAAAGTAGTTTTTAAGGAATGAAAAAATAAAAAGTTAATATAATTAATAAAAATAATATTATTAATAAATGTAAAATAATTAAATTAGGTACTGAAAAATTGAAAGTGAAAAAATAAAATGGTTTCCTCCCTTTTTCAATCAATCATAATTAGGTATTGTCAAACATGTGAATCGTTTTACAGAAAAATCATTTTCTTGTGTACCAAACACGATAAAATATCAAATTGAAATTCATTTTCTAACAAAATCATTTTTTAAAAAAAACCATTTTATTAGAAAACAATTTTTCTTTGCACTAAACACACCTGGTATCAATAATATAAATTTTTGTTTGTATTTGTTATTCATACTTTGTCAATGTTCTAATTTGTGTGTTGTGAATTTAGATCTGACAATTTTTGACCTGACCCGAGCCCATCCAAAATTTATGGGTTTTTGAACATGATTTTTCAACTAAACCCAAAATATAACGAACTTAAAAATTAGCGGGTCGTCAAACCCGACCCGCACCATTTGACCCGAAAATTTATTTTTTTAAGTTCAACTTTGTTAGCATTTGTGATTTTTCATTGAAACTTTTAACTATTAAACTATAAGCGCAACTCATTTATTTATTATTTCTCTAATTAAAGTTAAAATAATTACAATAATATATCGTTACTAGAAGATAATCATATTTTATTATATATATATTGTATAAAAAGTAGTTTTTAGAGACCATTTATTTAAAAGAAAAAACGGAAAAGGGTCGCAATCATAACCCGTTGGATTGGTCCAAAACTGACATACACCACCCATATTTACCCGAAATACACCCAACCCGCATTTACCTGAAACAGATACACAACCGACCCGAAACCCGTCCGCCCTTGTATGACTGCAGGTCCGCACCTAGCAGAAGACTTGAACAGTTAAACCAAGGTCATTTTGGCAATTAACCACCCCTGCTTCAAAGAACAAACTTTGGCCATTGGAAGAAATTGTAGCAAATCTTCATCAATGATCAAGACTTAGATCCATGGACCATCATTGAAAATGGAGACTTTATACCCACCATGAAAGGAACGGAGCCCAAAAAGAGAGAAAAATTCTCCCTCACAGTATTTAAGAAAACCAACAAAAACTATTAAGCTTTAAATATTCTTTTTTATTGTCTCCATTTCAAATTAATTGTCATATTTCATAATTTTACATATATATATATCAATATTTAACTAAAAAACTACCTAGGTAATTACATATTACTATTTTCTAAGGTGTTTTTCGCATATCAAGGTGTGAGTAGTAAGAGAATGTGAGTAGAAGTAGTTTTATTTATTGGAAAAATAAAAAGTTAACACAATTATCTATTAAGTATATTAAAACAAAATAAATTGAATTATTAAAGTTAAAATAATTAAATAAGGTATAGGGAAATTGAAAGTGACAATTATTTGAACAAAAAAAGTTAGTTTAAATGTTAATTAATATGGAACAAACGGAGTATAATAGCCTAACCCCCCCAAAAAAAAAAAAAAGAACAGTCAGCGGTATGCTTCTGAAACCCAAAGGCAACATAAGCCATATGCAAACAAGGTATAATCTTATTGGAAAATCAAGAGCTTGTGACAAATTTTGCGGTAAAAACATATGCATCAATATATAACCATGCCATTAGCTTCCGCTGGTCCTCAGTGAAGACAGTTGGGTTGATGCATGGTATCAACCTTGATTGTAGTTGTTTCCTCCTGATCACCATGAGCCCAACTGCGTGGCTGCTCATATATAGTCATACTGCACCTCAGTTGCCTGTGCAATCTCAATAGCTACCTAAGGTTTCTTGGACTTTTAAAACTTTAGGAGCTACTAGGTCGAACCAAGAGCTCTGATACAATTCTGTAACGCCCCGGAAATTCTATTATAAAAAGGTCAAAGTCAAAAGTAACGATAGCGGTAAATTTTGCGGAAGACTTTACTTTTCAAACGGGCGTCATTGTCGTATCCCCGAAGGAATACAAGGCAAGAAGGAAAACTACAACTGTTAGACAACGAAGAAGGAAAACAACTAAACGACTTTAAGGTTCAAGAACAACATTAACTAGTTCAAACATAGTTAACTAATACAAACTTCCAACTTCAAGACTGGTGACCTCACATCTGGATCCCAACCCTTCCAAAATTATTAATCAGCACCTGAAAACAAGACATGATACAACTAAGCTTGGCTTCAGAAGACGCGAAAGAATGGTGTCAAGTCTAAGCAAGATAGCAATGATGATGGTGAAAAATGGGAATTGTGTTTACGATCACTGGCTAGTGATACTAATACATGCTCTTTTTTTAATATGTTTAAAGTAGTTTCATGAGGGAAAATCCCTTGGAAAGAGGAGGGCAGAAGAATGGAAGCCTACTGAAATGCATTATATGTTTCTGTTTGGAATATGTGAATTGTGCAACTGAAGCTAGAACAGCAGAAAATATCTTGATTACTCTTACATGGTTATATATCAGGTTCATCACACATATTGTATATATAAATAACTGTTGGGTATATGATTATACAGTGGGGTGGTGGCGCAGTTGGTTAGCGCGTAGGTCTCATAGCTTACTGAGTTATCCTGAGGTCGAGAGTTTGAGCCTCTCTCACCCCATTATTTTTTTCATTTTAAGCTCATTTCATCTGACTTGTACCAATAATTACCAAAAATTCCCGAAATTTACCCAAAAAAATAACATTTATTTATTAAACATTTTAGACGGTCATATTTTTAATCCTTTCCCAAAAGTTACTAAAAATTACCAAAATTCAACATTTACCATACCACAACTTACCTACCAAATTTACAGGTTAGTTCACTAGCTACCCCAACCCCATGGCGACATTATACACACTATATAAGATATCAGGCATAAAAAAAGAAAAAAAGCTTAAGACTGAACACTGAACAAAATAAACAGAAAACAATTAAACAAGCACCAAGTGCAATAGAGTTGTCTCATACAACATCATCTTAAGCATGAACACTGAACAAAATAAACACAAAACAAGCACCAACATCTTAAACCACAATCAATGGCAAAGCTCTTCAACATTACATTACCCCCAGGACAGCTTAAAAACAGGGCATAATTAAAATGATCTGGAGAGAGCTTAATAGTTTATGACCAATCTGGTAGTAAGCATAGGCATCAGAAACTGCAGTCTTAACCTGGTCCTCAGAGAAGACAATGGGGTTGACAGCAGCAATCTTAAGTGGCTTACCCATCCCATTGTTAGGCCCCTCATAGTGGACTCCAACCTCTGTTGCAATCTCTCCCAAGGTGGATTTAATCAAGGTTGCATTCTTAAGGACAGTGGCTGCTAGATCCCCAGCTTTGACGCCCCAAGACGAAGCAGACTGTATGAATGATGGACGCTCGGTGGATCCAACAAAACAAATGCTATTATCCTGCAGAAAGTTCATTAAATCTTCTGGGGCGCTCTTGTCACCTGAATATTCGTAGTCGGGGGGCAGACAAACAATCAGGCAGTTGGCACCAACACATAGCACTAGAGATTTGGGTTCCATGCCGGTAAATATGGTATTATTCTCAGTGTTCAAGTGCGAGTGCTTGGATAAAAATGCCACTAAACTTTCCAAAATAATCAAAAATGTTATTAATTTTTACAAACTGTCATTATTGCTACTCAACTTTCTAAAATAATCAAAATTGCCACTGAAACCTGCTATAGCAGGTTATGAACCGGTTAAAAGATTCTTTGATCAAAAATACCACTCAACATTCCAAAAATAACAAAAATGTCACTCAACTTTTCCAAAAAGTCAAAAATGCCACTCAACTTTTCCAAAAAATAAAAAATGACACTACCATCAATTATAATAGAAAAAAATATTATTTGCTTTCATTTATTTAAATTAATAAATAAAAATATTTAAATTTCAACTGCAGATTCGCTTGAAAATAAATTTTTTATTATAAATCATGTAATTCTAAATTTTTTATGATTAAGATTTTATATAGTATTGTTGAATTTTTTTATATTTTCTCTATAAAATTTTATTTTATATTTTATTATTAAAATATTAATAAAAATATTTTCTATATCACTTGTTTTCTGTCATCTTTTCTGTATGTAACACATCACTTTAATATTAACTTATATACACATGCGTGTGTGTATATATAATATATATGGGATATGATCATATGAGCATGACATTAAGGTGAGCATGTGAGCACTATCATTATGGACCATAGGATCTTAGATCAAGGGAGGGGAAAAAAGGGGGATTTTAGAGTTTTTTTTTGTTAAAAAGAAGGCTGGATCACGTGAGTTTCTAAGTGAAGCTGGGGAGAAAAATAAAGGCAAATTACTTGACTGCGTTGGGAAGAGGAAGGGCGGCTGAACAATCAGTTTCACGCATGCAGAAGCAAAGCTTGGGTAGTTCAACAGTCATAGTCTAACATATTCATGCAGAAGGAGAAGAACTGTAAGAGGATTACACTCAAGTAACTACCCTCAAAGAAATAAACAAAATTCTGGTGATTTGGATTCTTTTCCAGATGGGTGATGATACGATGACTAATATTGAACCAACTGAAGGAGAATTGAGGTAAGAGAGTGATGAGTTTATCAATTTTTCCACCATCTGTGTCCAAGTAGGTTTTTTTCGTCCTTCTTGATTGATCATGATTGATCATCGATGCTGGAACATTATACATATGTATATCGATGTGTATATATGGTGTGTTTGATGTTCACAGTAAGTTATCGAGCTGTCCACAACGTGCTTGATGAACGTCGTGATGGGTCTATTAAGGCAGTGTTGAATTGGAGTTCTTGGCTTTTCTTTATTTTAGGGCATGATGATTGATCATGATTAATTATAGATATACATATATGTGGTGATCGATGTTCACAGACATTAAAGATGTGGTCCACAATGTGATTGATGGATGTCCAAAGTGTGATTCATAAATGTTCACAGTTGATTTGTATGCCGTGATGATTGATCAAGATTGATCACAGTTATACATATATGTGGTGATCCATGTTCACAGACAATAAAGGTGTGATCCACAGTGTGATTGATGAATGTCCACAGTATGATTCATGAATGTCCACAGTGTGATTTATAGCGTGATGATTGATTGTTATTGATTGTAGACATGCATATAATAAATGGATTAATTGTGGTTCTTGGTTTTCTTGATTTTTATGGCGTGATGATTGATCATGCTTTGATTATAGTTATACATATATGTGGTGATCGATATTCATAGACAATAAAGGTGTGGTCCACATTGTGGTTGATGAATGCCCACAGTGTGATTATTGAATGTCCACAGTGTGCTTTATGGCGTGATGATTGATCATTATTGATTGTAGACATACATATAACAAATGATCACATGCTCACAATGTGGACATTCATCAAAGGGATTAATGATAGAAAAATCATACTTTGATTATCCAAATATATTAGAATTGTGGACATCCCCACTACTTACAGTGGACAATCAAATATGACTGTGATCCACAGTGTGACTGATGAATGTTCACAGTGTTATTTACGGGGTGATGATTAATCATAAGTGATTACATATGGTATGGTAAAGGCATTGTTCACAGTGTGATTAATGAATGTCCACAATGTGATGGCGTGACATGCATATTTGATATAGCCATATTTGATTATCCACTATAAGCAGTTGGGGATGTCTACAATGTGAATGATGGTGTGTGTGCAATTTAAATGATGACGTGTAATATATAAACGATGTCAAGTAATGTATAGTATTTGATGTCCACACTGATACATTGTAGTGATGTATAATATATAGACATTTTTAATATTTTTGTGTTTCTATTGATACAGTGATGTCCCCGACGTTACGGTCGAAGAAGTTACACCTACAGTTTTGCCCCCGTTTGTACCGACGAACTACCAATTGAATGATAACGACGAGTGCGTCCCAATTTGTGACAACCAATCGTGGGTACAAGAGGAAGGGAAGAAGTTTGACAACATTGACGAGGGCAAGAATTTTTATGAACGATATGCTGCAGCAATAGGCTTTAGTGTGCGGAGTTCAAGCCACACAAAGAGTATTACGGGGTTAGAGTGGAAAGTGTTCGTGTGTTCAAGGCAGGGGTGGAAGGCCGAAGAGTATTATGGTGTTAGGATTGTGGACATGTAGTATCTTGTAAAAGGACAAGGCGTGTATTACTGTTGACATTATATACCTGCATATATATTTTTCTAATATCATATTTAGTGGCATGCACCTGATATAGGTTAATTAAAATCATATTTAATGGCATGCACCTGATATAAGTAATATAATTGGAATGGAAACTAATGGTAGCAGGGTACGAAATTTAATTGACTTTTTTTTAGATTATTTGTAAGTTGTGGACATCTATTTGTGACACCGTGGACATTACGCATTCATAGTATGGACATGCATTCATTATAGATGTGTGATTCGCATGTGGTTTAATTGTTATAGCAGAAGAAAGCATTAAAATGGTGTGTGTGATTGACATGTAACTTTGTTGTCACCACTCATGTTATTGGCAGTTCTATCAAGAAGGACGATATAAGCATATGTTGTGGACATCTATTTGTGACATTGTGGACATTACTTATTTTAGAATTGACTGTTTTTTAATTGACTTTTTTTAGATTATTTATAAGATGTGTACATATATGTGTGACGCCGTGGACATTACGCATTTAAAGTGTGGACATACATTCATCACGGATGTTTAATTCATTCTACCTACCATTACACCCTTACCATATAATTCTTTATTCTGCTATGACAATTAAAGCCCATTCGTAATGTGCCCAACTAATGTTATTGGCAGTTCTATCATGGACTTTAACTATATGACATATTTTAGAATTATCAAGAAGGATGATATAAGTATAAGTTGTGGACATTTATTTGTGACACCGTGGGTATGACGCATTTACAATGTAGACATGCATACATTATGGATGTGCGACTGGCAAGGGGTTTAATTGTCATAGAAGACGAAAGCATTAAAAAGGTTATGGTTTAATGACATGTAGAATGTGATACATTCGTTTGGTATGTGTGATTGCCATGTAAATTTATTGTGACTATTAATGTTATTGGCAGATCTAACATAGACTTTATATGGCATATTTTAGAATTATCAAGAAGGATGACACAAGTATAAGTTGTGGACATCTATTTGTGACATCGTGGACATGACGCAGTTAGAGTGTGGACATGCATACATTATGGATGTGCGATTTGCATGGGGTTTAATTGTCATAGCAGACGAAAGCATTAAAATGGTTATGGTAGAACGTGATTCATTAATTTGATATGTGGATTGTGAAGAGAAAGTATTAAAATTGTCATAGAGTGTAATTTTATTGTCACCACTCATGTTATTGACAGTTCTATCAAGAAGGATGATATAAGTATATGTGTGAACATTTATTTGTGACACTGTGTACATTACGCGTTTAGAGTGTAGACATGATGTAATTTTATTGCATAATTTCTCTGTCACCACTCATGTTATTGGCAGTTCTATATGACATTTTTTAGAGTTTTTTAGAAGGACGATATAAGCATATGTTGTGGACCTCTAGTCGTGACACTGTGGACAGTACGCATGTAGAGCGTGGACATGCATGCATTCCTATTGAAAAACAGTGAGGTTTCCATGTTTAAATATTGTGGACATTTTGTATATTCAAAGAAGATGTCACAGATAACATGCAAAATTATGTTGTTGTGCACATATTCAACTAATGTTGCAAACATCATCCATCATTAATGCGTCAAGAACTAACATAGTATCATACATCGCTTAAGGTGTTTCCTAAAATACAAAGTACAAGAAAAGTCCCTCAACACCAATCAAACTATTGTTCATGACAATCATAAGTCAACCATCCACAATTTCATGGTACACAAACTACTACGTAATTCAAATTTGGCACTTAACCATCCACAAGTGTTTTGGTTTCATCCCAATAGGATGCTTTGCTGAACACTTGGTCTTTCAACTTGTATCTGCATGCATAATTATGTCGTGACAGTAGCATTTCCTCAATGCCTCCAATCGGTCCGCCTACAATGATAGTGGAAAAAATAAGTCGACATTCAAATCAATTGATCAACAACGTGGACACCAAACATTTGATTAGTGGACATCTAGATAATACCCCTGTGCCCAGTACCTACATAATACACCACTATCATACTAGGTAATCCACACCCACAAAACCACCCATATTGAAAAAAGGATTGTAGATCCAAACTTTTCATTTGTGGACATCAAGTAATGTCACTGTGAATAACTAATCATTATTTGAACAACCACCAGCTAAATAATGTCAGTGTTCACAACACCATTGTTCACAGTGAACATTAGTCAATGCCAGTGTGGACACCATTTACATTTTATTCAATATAGGCAAAACAATGACTGTGAACATCAAACTTTTCATCTGTGAACATTAAATAATATTGTTGTCAACTATACATCATTAATTTAACGAACACCGGCTACCCCCACTTTTCATCTGTGGACATCGCATACTTTCACTGTGGACCTTAAGTAATACCACCGTGGACAATACATCATTGTAACTATTGATATAAGCATGGAAACCAATGGACATCAAGAAAACGTTTGACAATTGAACAATACACCCACATACACTGGCATTTTGCTTCCTTCTCCAATACATGCATCCTTCGCCCTTCCTTCATCCGCCATTGCACTCGAAATTTCGTGTTCCTGAGACCACATAAACTCCTTTCAATGAAAAAGGGGGATCTTAAATTACACCATTTCCAACAGTGGACATCAAGAACTGTCTCTGTGGACACTACTAAGAATCTCTCCAATGCGGATAATATTTCCAATTGAATATCAAATTTTCAAATGTACCGCGCAACAAAACACCACATACAACACAACAAATCGAACTCACCCCGTATCAAACCCTAACATTTTTTTCTCAAAATTGAAATAAAAAAAAACCCACTAACCTTTTGCTTGCTTCTCCCACACATACACCCTTCAAGCTTCTTTCTTCATCCATATTCTTTGAAATTTCAATGTCCTGAAGACGTAAAATACAAACTTAAAATTCTGGACTGGAAAGTTTGAACCTTTTTGAGTAGATTTGTACTTAAATTATGTGTTAAATTTCTAGGCTAAAAATCGCATATGGATGAAAGGTTAAAATCGCATATGGATGAAAGCAAAAACCCTAATTCGCATATATCTAAAACAATATTGACAATCTGGGCTATCGTCGGTTGTCGTCCAAGCTATTCCCGTCGCTCGCGTGATTTGTCGTCGGTCGCTGGCCAAACTATCTCCGTCTGAAAATCTCTCCGTCGTGCCTCAGCGACCGTCGATAATGTCGGTTTACACTCTGGAAGTTGAACATTCTCAAGGAATGATGGATTTTTGAAATCTCAATTATCTGATTTAGAAAATGATGATGCATGCGCCGAAGTAATTAAGACACCCCCCTTTCCTTTTTTTTTTTTACTAAAGTCTCACGTGATCTTGTTCAAAAAGGGCTGAAAAAAACTCTAAAATCCTCCTTTTTCCCCCCCTTTGATCTAAGATCCTATGGTCCATAATGATAGTGCTCACATGCTCACCTTAGTGCCATGCTCATATCCCTATATATATATATATATATATATATATATATATATATATATATATATATATATATATATATATATAAGGAAATTGATCATATGAGCATGACTCTTTGGTGAGCATGTGAGCATGGCTGGATATTTGGCGGACATCAAGTTGTATTTTTGTGGATATCAAATATGAGAGGTGGACAATAAGTATTGCTTCTGTGGACATCAAATATGCAAAAGGAAATAAAGGTTTTGCTTGGCGGGGATCAAATGTTGATATTTAACCTTCGTAACTAATATCCACGAAAACAATACGTGATGTCCACCTTTCATAACTGATGTCCACAACAATAATATTGAATGTCCACCAGAAATCCAATCATGCTCACATGCTCACGAAAGACCCATGCTCATATGATCAATTTCCTATATATATATATATATATATATATATATATATATATATATCAACGTTAGTTCTCTGTCACCTTTTCTGTATGTAACACATCACTTTAACATTAACTTATGTACACATACATGTGTGTGTATATATATATATATATATATATATATATATATATATATATATCAACATTAAAGTGATATGGTACAGACTATAGTAACGGAAAGGTGACAGAGGGAAGTTGTAAAACCCCGAAAAATCCAAAGATGTTGACCGTGACGTCGTTAATAAAGTAGGTTTGACTTCATTATTTACTGTTGTTCATGATGTGTTTATTTATGCTAACGCTTGAGCTCGTAGGACCGATGAGGGGCTAACAAGGGTAGATTAGTATTTTCGTGGGTTATATATATATCTTTGTGGTATTATAAATATTATTATGTGATTAATTTCGTGAATAATATTTGCTATGTGATTATATGATTATTGGTATTAATATTATTATTATTATTATTATTATTATTATTAGTATTACTTATAATTCCTTAAATCTGATTATTAGTTTAATGGGTTGGGTTAGGAATAGGATTAGTATTTGGGCCTAAATTGGGTATTAGTATAAAAACCCCCTAAACCCATATCAAACCCTAATATCTCTCCCAAACCCTAACCCTACACCTCTCTCTCTCTCTCTCCCTGCGCGTCCGCCCAGCCACCGGCAGCCACCGCAGTCGCCGGCCACCACCGCAACCACCACCGCTAAAAAAAAAACCCCCCGCAACCCTCTCTTTTTCTCTTTCTCTTCTCTTTCTCACTTCCTCGGCGTCGACTTTGCTCCGCCACCAGAACAAACACCGCCACCGTCGCCCAGAAACCGCCACCAGCCGCCTAAACCCTGTGTAAAACCCTAACCCTAAGAAAACCCTAACTGTTTCTTTTCTTGTTTTGTTATATTCTTTTTCCTTTTCTTTTTCCTTTTTCTTTTCTGTTTTTATTTCCAAAAATTTTATTCTGTTTTTATAATTATTAAATTGTATTGTTAGTTTTGTAATTAGGAAAAATTACATGTAATCTTGTTCTTGATTGTAATTATTTGTAAATTGTAATAAGTTGTTATGTGTAATTAATTGTTCTTGTATTGTTTTATTTACATATATTTTGTTTAATTATTATTATGTGTTTTGTTATTAGGGTTGTAATAGTTAAATTGTTAGGGTTCAATTGGTATTGTATTTGTCCTTGTAAATCATGTTAGGGTTAGATAACTTTATTATTGTATGTACGAAATTGGAAATTCATTACCTAGGTTAATTCTTGAATTTTAGTTATAAAATCGTTGTGTTCTTTATTGTTCTTTAAAAGTAAATCTTATTAGTTTGTTAAATAAATTAGTTAGCCTACTACAAGTTGATTTCTTATTAATAAAATCTTGAATTCTTGATTAGTAGTTACATGTATATTGTACTTTATTTTACATGTTCTTTAAGCCTTTCTTGATTCTTGAATTAAGAAACCCACATGTTTAACCACCTTCAATGTTTCTTGAAATTCTTGTTTCTTTTTGTTATAACTTACTTGTAAATAATCCATGTTTTAATCTTTAAAATCTTGGTCAAGTAATTTATGTTTTAAGTAATTTTATTTCTTTTATGACTTTAGGATTGATTAAAATTTATTAAAGTGTCTTTCATGTTTTCTAAATTAGGTTTAATACTACAAGTTTAATTGTTGGACCTAAGTTAAGTTGGACTTCATATCTTAGACCCTAGCTACTGTTCCGAGTCCAAATTAGAACCCCGAGACCGATTGGTAAAAGTTAGAACCGAAATAACAAATTAATTAAGAACCGGTAACAGGACAGTTTTGTTAGTGTCTAAAGATCGGGTTGCCACGATTAGTATAGTTGTTTTTTTGACTGAGCCCTTTTAACTGGAGGTTCCCTTGGATGTTAGGAACCATAGGAATTTTACGGATCAAACGTTTGATTTGTATAGCCGTTTTACCAGAACCTGTCAGAACTGGACCAATTGTGAAGATGGGTGTTTTTAGAGTCCTTCGGGACTGATTTGGGCTTAGCCATCAACATAGAAGTTTTAGTTGACGTCCTGAGGTTTCCGAAAAGTCCAGAACCAGACCCGTAGGATGTCGGGAAGTTGAGTTATGACCCGTTTTATGTGAACGTTACAATCTGTCCTCTGCTTGCGTTTATTTATGAAAATTTGTTGAGTAAATTTTATGTGTGAACTTGTTATATTATTCCTTGAGTGTGTTAAGTGTAAATCATAAATGATAGGAACCTAAGTGTTCCTAGGGGATGGGGTAGGTAGTTGATAGTTGATACTAACTTCGTTAGAACGCGTTTTGATTAGGTAATTATTCTTATTATAGGCCCGAGTTAGTGCGTGACGTTAGTGAGCTCAAGTGTGTTCTTCTTTTTGCTGTGCTGTGAAGTATATCAGGTAATTTTCTATGCTCTAATCCCCACCGGGATGCTTTTTAAATGTGTTTTAATGTTTTTCTAATCTGTTTTTGAGAATTGCATCCCGAAAGGGGTCTTTTGTGGAATTATGACCATCTGTTTTGGATAACTGTTTGTAATTGTCGTACCTTGTTTTATGAGTGGAGAAATTAAGATGGTCTTTTATAAGTGGTTTTATTATTGATTTTGATAATCCGGGTTGGGTTTGACTTGAGAGTTGTGAGATGAGTTTGAATAATGAATTAGTAATTCAAAGTGGAAACATTAAGCGGGTTGTTGATTTGATGCCTTTGACAGGCTAATGTTTTGCGGGTGATAACCCCGAGATCGGATCGATGCTGTATGGGTTATGTGCGGGAGATCGGGGTTTCATCACGATATAGGATAGATGTTATGATGCCTTTGGTGGCGATCGTTTGATGCCTTTGAGAGGCTAATATTTATGCGGGTGATAACCCTGAGACCAGGATTCGATGCCTGTATGGGTTATGTGCCAGGAGATCAGGGTTTCATCCCTGATATAGGATAGTTGTTATGATGCCTTTGGTAGGCGATGTTCTTTTTGGGATTTGATATCCCGCCCGCAACTTAAAATATGGATTGGATGGGTTGAGGAAACGGTGTGGGATTAAAGGTTTGTAAAACGTTTGATTTGATCCCTCTCCCCAAAATGAATTGAAATGAACTTAAATTGTTTTAAACGTTAGGGGTAGACATTATTGAGATTTCCCCCTCATTTTTGAAATGTTTTGTTTTCAGGTGAAGATCTAAATCTTTGGGGACGGAATTAGAAGTGAGGGCAGCAGTCTAGAAGTCCTTGAATCTTTTTTATATTGTTTTCGTTATGATATCTTAAAGTTTTGTTTTGAGTTGTTAGTAGTTACCGTTAGCAGACAGTTGTGTTTTCCTTTCTCGCCTTGGGTTCCTTCGGGGGATACGGCAGTGACGCCCAAACTAAATTTGAAGTCTTCCGCTAAGTTTTGTCTGTTAACGTTAGTTTGACTTTGACTTTTCTATAATTGAATTTCCGGGGCGTTACAGAAGTAATAGAAAAAAATATTATTATAAATATTTTAAGAATAAACTATGAAATAAAATAAAATAAAATTCTATAAAGAAAACATAAAAAAAGTCAACATTACTGTATGAAATTCTAACCGTAAAAAAAATAAATTTACAATTACATGATTTTTAAACAAAATTTTAATTTTTTAGCGAATCTCCAGTTGAAATTTAAATATTTTTATTTATTAATTTAAATAAATGAAAGCAAATAATATTTTTTTCTATTATAATTGATGGTAGTGACATTTTTGACTTTTTGGGAAAGTTGAGTGACATTTTTGACATTTTTAGAATGTTGAGTGACATTTTTGATCAAAGAATCTTTTAATTGGTTCATAACTTGTTATAACAGGTTTCAGTGGCAATTTTGATTATTTTAGAAAGTTGAGTGACAATAATGACAGTTTGTAAAAATTATTGGCATTTTTGATTATTTTAAAAAGTTTAGTGTCATTTGTATCCAAGCACTCGTTCAAGTGCTTGACATCCACCCCAACAACTCTTGGACGGGTGTTCTTCACCTCGGATCTCATCTTAGTTATGTATGTGTATACTATACTTGGAGAATTTATATGGATCACATTCACTTTAACTTGAGTTCCTTCAATCTTGATCGAATACTCACCCATTTGGCCCAGATATTCAGCCGGGATCTTGATCATCTTTGCCTGCCTTTAGTTTCTACTTTCTACCTTGATGCTTAATTAGCTTGTAGTACCAATCACCAAGAGTAGTGAGCATTTAACTATGATACATTGCTTCCTTTTGTCAAATGTTTGGCCCCCCACTTAGTGGGTATCCTATTCTTATATCAACTTTACCCTGAAACTGTTTTTACTTTTGCTCCATTTTTGCCCCCCCCCCCCCCCCGTCATTTTTAACTCCAAACCTTAATTATACTTTAACTAGTTTTACTTTTATCATTTAAACGTAGGAGGAAGACTAAGGCCTCATTGTTTGTTAAGTGATTCAAGCTTGGCTTTCTTTTGAATCATGTTTAATATGGAGTTTCGTTGAGGACCATCTTTGTGGGAAATTGATTATGTAAATTGCAGTGTTGATTGCCTCGGCCCAATAATGTTTAGGTAGATTCTTGCTTTGCAATATGCAACGGGTCATTTTAACAATTGTTCTATTCTTCCTTTCTATAACATCATTTTGTTGTGCTGTTCGTCTCACTGTTAATTCTCTTTTGATGCCTTATTGCTTGCAGAAGTTGTCAAAGCCTTCCTAGTTGAATTTTGTTCCATGATCCGAAGAATTTTAATATTATACTCGCTTTGCTTTTCAATGACAATGAGGGCCTTGAATTGGACGAAACAAGAGAATGCTTGTAAATTTTGTTCAAGAAAGTACACTCACATTTGCTGGTATAATCATCCACAAATAATAAGAAATATCTTTTTCCTCCTATGATGAGATGCCAAGTTGGGTCCCAAATGTCCGCCTAAACAAGTTGTAATGGAGCCTTAACCATCTATGAAGTATTACTGAATGTAAATTTATGCATTTTTCATATAATACGACCTTCATAAATATTATGTCTAATATCCATTGAAGGTCGGTCAATCTATGCATTTTCCCCATAATGCAACCTTCACAAGTATTTTGCTTAATATCCACTGAAGGGGATCAGTTACCATATTTTTCCTTGTAAACTGTAAGATTTGCAAGTTTTAGATGATCATATCTATGATGTCATAATGTTGAGTTTTCCATCATTGAACTTAAGGTTGCTTTTTGCTCTACGGACATTTTTAAAGGAAAGATTTTATTAAAGAGCACATATGTAGCACTTGAAGCAATCAACTAGTCCTGTTTTGTTAAATTTAACACACTTATTATTGTCTAATTTTACTGAGTATCCTTTCTCCAAGAGTTGGCTTACATTTAGAAGTAGACCTAGCAATTTGTGACCCAACAAGATAACCCGACCCGAACCAACCCTGAATTTTTGGATTTTGAACAGGATTTTCTCAACTAAACACGAAATACACCAAACCTGAAAATTAGGGTTTTTTGTTTTTTTGACCCCGAACTTTGGGGGTATTTATTTTCTGGACCCTCATATTTCAAAGTCTATATTTTGGACCCTATACTTTGTCTCCGACAACAATATGGACTCTATACTTTGTCTCCGGCAACAATATGGACCCCCATATTTCAATGCCATTATCGATTTTTTTCTTTCGTAACTTTTCCAGCCGCAACTTCTTCTTTCTCTTCTTGCACGATTTCCAACCCCCATATGAGCATAAATTTGGCAAAAAAGTTATCAAAATTTATTAAAAGTTACCAAAATTTAACTTTTATCCTACTGTTTTTTATCCATGAATTTTACACACCCTTACCTGTCAAAGTCTGGTCAATTTCAAAACAACAGTCAAAAGAAGGAAAAAAATGATAAAAGGTCATATCTGGAAGTTTAGGCAACAATTAGGTCATCGCCGGAGTCAAACATAACTTTGGGCCACATTTTTTGGGTCCACAAAGTATAGGGTCCAAAATATAAACTTTGAAATATTGAGGTCCAGACAATAAATACCCCCAAAATTCGGGGTCCAAAAAGCAAAAAACCCGAAAAATTAGCGGGTCAAATCCGACTATTTTACCCGAAAAATTAATTTTAAAGTTCAATTTTATTATAATTTGGGGCTTTTCATTGTAATTTTTAACTATTAAACTATAAACCCGACTTATTTATTTGTTATTTCTCTAATTTAAGTTAATATAGTTACAATAATATATCGTTACTAGAAGATAATCATATTTTATATGTATATTCTACAAAAAGTGATATTTAGAGACCATTTTTATAAGAGAAAAAACAAAAAAAAGGCATCATCATAACTCATTGGGTTGACCAGAAACCGAAATATACCGCACGTATTTACCGAACCTGATATACGCCCGACCCAAGACCCATCTGCCCGCCCGAATTGATAGATCTACTTAGAAGGTTTTGTGCTAGACCTAGGACATATAAGACATCTTGCATGTATTTGGTTGACCCATATTAAACCTTGACAACAATCGTTCTTTGCTAATGATATGTTGTGTGCTATCGTCACCAAGTGTGATATTTGATTTCACTCCTTTATCTAGTTGGACAAAGGAATTATTTTCTCCAGTCGTATGAGTTGAGCAACCGCTATCTACAAAGGAGTTAGAAGACTTTTTTGTTTATCCAACAAAGTCATCATTTGCTGTGAAATTTGTTTTATTACGTCAGATTCGACAATCATGCATGTGATGGGTGTGCCAAGTGCATTTTCACACTTGTACTAACAATCATTGGGGTACTGTGGTTGCTCATTTTGCACCATCCGCAATATGGGTTGAAATTCTTATCATGGCTACCTTGGTATTTATAATTCCTCTTCCACGAGCTCGACTATTTGATGACCTCTTTCTTTATTTGAAATTTCGATTAAAGCCACTTTATTTTTGTTTTCTATATTGCTAGTAAGTTTGAAGTTTGATTGAAGCTTATTCTAGTGGCTATTAAATTTACTCATCATCTCTTCTTGTGCTTGAAGGGATTGATGGCAAGAACTATATCATCAAATTTCGCTGGAAGACTCTATAATACCTTCTGGACCATCTTTATGTTTTCAATCATGTCTCTATATAATTTAATTTCATCGATTATATTGGAGAAATGAGTGAAATATACTTGAATAATCTCTTTTTTCATTAAAATATTGTTGAACTCTCAATAGAGTTTGGAGTTTGATAGATATCACCTTCGCAAAGCCTCTACATGCTTCACTTAGAGTGGTTCATACTTCATTGGTTGTTGTGGCAACGATTTGGTGGATATATACAAGCGTAACAATATCCTTCTTCGCATTTTCACGATACTCCTTAGTTATCGTCACATACTATGTTTCCTTTTTGGCATCATGCTCTTCACCACTCTTAGGAGTTTTTTCATACTCCATACACCATGAGCCATTAGGGATGTTTTCATTTGAGTACTCCATATTTGATAATTATCGCTATCTAAGACGAGTGACCTTGTATTTGGAAGATAGTTGAGTGTTATGGTTGAAGATTGAATGGAGGTCATGTTTTATGGAAGAGAACTCTCTTTATGATGGAATAAGATGTTGGGATGGATGGTGGGGAGATGAATTTGAGATGGTTCATTTACTAAATTATTGGGTTGTGGAAGGGGGGATTAATACTATATTTCATTACGTTGAATTGCTAAGGAAGAAGCATATATTAAGAAAGATAGAATTTATGTTTAACTTTGAACTGTTTGATTGAATTGAATAGATTACATGGGTATTTTTAGTTGATATCTCTATCAAATGCAATAAAATCATATTCTTCTAATACAATGTACATCCATACACCTTTTTATATTCAATGAATATAATTATTTCGAGATTTTTTTTATCCAATGTATCTTCTAACAATAAAACTGTTCATTATATCTAGGATTAGTTATTCTAAACACTTCACTAGATTTTTTTAGATTAATCTTAGTTTTTAACAAAATGCATTATATCTTATGTATTGATGCCTATTTGTATTGATGCCTGTGTGGCATATGTGAATTGTATAGCATATAGGCGAAGCTTGGAACAGCAGAATGAAGGTTTGTGTAGTAAACTCAAATGTGAAGCTAGCAACAAGGGGTGGTGGCGCAGTTGGCTAGCGCGTAAGTCTCATAGCTTTCTGAGTTATCCTGAGGTCGAGAGTTCGAGCCTCTCTCACCCCATTCCGGCTTTTTATTATTTTGTCCTTTTTAGCCATGAACATCAGTTGGCAAAGTGCACCTTCCAAAATGAGATATTAGTTTCTTTGCCTGTAATTGATGAAGCTTCAAAGCATCCAGAGATTTAAAATGAAGTTCTTCATATTGGCAATAATGTACGCACTCCGTAAGGCCCTCCATCTGACTTGTACCAATTAGTTCACTACCCCAACCCCAAGGCAACATTATACACCTTTTATAAGAGATCAGGGATCAAAAAGAGCTTAACTGAACACTGAACAAATTAAACAGAAAACAAGCACCAAGTGCAATAGAGTTGTCTCATACAACATCATCTTAAGCATGAACATTGAACAAAATAAACACAAAACACACACATTTCAGTTGACAGCAGCTGATGATGAGCAAAAACAGGGCATAATTAAAATGATCTAGAGAGAACTTAAGAGTTCATGGCCGATTTTGTAGTACGCATAGGCGTCATAAACTGCAGGCTTAACCTCGTCCTCAGAGAAGACAATGGGGTCGACAGCAGCAATCTTGAGTTTCTCACCAATCCCATTAAGAGGCCCCTCATAGTGTACCCCAGCCTCTCTTGCAATCTCTCTTAAGCTCGATGTAATCAAGGTCGGCCTCTTAAGCATGGTGGCTGCTAGATCTCCAACTTTCACACCCCACGATGCAGCTTGCCTGAGAATTCCAGGGCGCTCCGTTGATCCAACGAAACAAATTCTGGAATCATTCAGAAATGACATCAACTGTTGCGTAGCCTCGTCATTGGACGGCGAATATCGGTCCCAGGGGGGCATGCAAACAATCAGGCAGTTGGCGCCGACACATAGCACTAGCGAGTGGAGTTCCACGCCGGTGGAAAACATGGGTTTATTATCAGTTCTGTTCAAGTGCTTGACATCCACCCCTACAACTTTTGGACCAGTGCTCCTCATCAACTCTGATCTCATCTTAGTTATGTGTGTGTTTACTATACTTGGGGAATCTGTGTGAACCACCTTCACTTTGACTTGAGCTCCTTCAATCTTGATCGAATACTCACCCATTTGGCCAAGATATTCAGCGGGGATCTTGATCATCTTTGCCTGGCTTTAGTTTCTAGCTTGATGCTTAATTAGCTTGTAGTACCAATCACCAAGAGTAGTGAGCATTTAACTATGATACATTGCTTCCTTTTGTCAAATGTTTGGCCCCCACTAAAGTGGGTATCCTAATCTTTTATCAACTTTACCCTACTTTTGCTCCATTATTGCCCCCCTTGTCATTTTTAACTCCAAACTTTAATTATACTTGGACTAGTGATCCAACATTGGCTTTCTAATCATGTTTAATGTGGAGTTTTGTTGAGGAGTACTGTCTTTGTATGAAATTGATTATGTAAATTGCAGTGTTCACTGCCCCGGCCCGGTAATGTTTAGGTAGATTAATCTTGCTTTGTAATATGCTATGGATCATATCAACAACTGTTCTATATTCTTCTTTTTTATAACACCATTTTGTTGTGGTGTTCGTCTCTGTTAATTCTGATCTTTTGATGTTTTTATTGCTTGCGGAAATTGTCAAAGCCTTACCAGTTGAATTTTGTTCCATGATCCGAAAATTTTTAAGATTATACCCACTTTACTTTTCAATGACAATGAGGACCTTGAATTGGACGAAACAAGAGAATGCTTGTAAGTTTTGTTCAAGAAAGTACACTCACATCTGCTGGTATAATCATCCACGAATAATAGGAAATATCTTTTTCCTCTTATGATGAGATGCCAAGTTGGGTCCCAAATGTCCGCCTAAATAAGTTGTAATGGAGCCTTAACCATCTATGAAGCATGATTGCTTCAAGTGCTACATATCCATTGAAGGTGGGCCAATCTATGCATTTTCCCCGTAATAAAACCTTCACAAGTATTTTGCTTAATATCCACTGAAGGGGATAAGTTACCATATTTTTCCTTGCAAACTTTAAGATTTGCAAGTTTTAGATGATCATATCAATGATGTCATAATGTTGAGTTTTCCATCATTGAATTTAATGTTGCTTTTTGCTCTACGGACATTTTTAAAGGAAAGATTTTATTAAAGAGCATATGTAGCACTTGAAGCAATCAACTAGTCCTTTTTTATTAAATATAACACACTTATTATTGTCTAATTTTACTGAGTATCCTTTCTCCAAGAGTTGGCTTACACTTAGAAGTAGACCTAGCAATTTGTGACCCAACAAGATAACCCGACCCGAACCCACCCGGATTTTTAAGATTTTGAACTGGATTTTCTCAACTAAACACGAAATACACCGAACCTGAAAATTAGCGGGTTAAATCCAACTATTTGACCCGAAAAATTAATTTTAAAGTACAATTTTATTATAATTTGTGGCTTTTCATTGTAATTTTTAACTATTAAACTATAAACCCAATTTATTTATTTGTTATTTCTCTAATTTAAGTTAATATAGTTACAATAATATATCGTTACTAGAAGATAATCATATTTTATTATGTATATTGTACAAAAAGTGATATTTAGAGACCATTTTTTTAAGAGAAAAAACAAAAAAGGGCATCATCATAACTCATTGGGTTGACTCGAAACCGAAATATGCCGCACGTATTTACCCATACCTGATATACGCCCGACCCAAGACCCGCCCGCTCCCCCGAAATGATAGATCTACTTAGAAGGTTTTGTGCTAGACCTAGGACATATAAGACATCTTGCATGTATTTGGTTGACCCATATTAAACCTTGACAATAATCGTTCTTTCCTAATGATCTGTTGTGTGCTCTCGTCACCAAGTGTGATATTTGATTTCACTCCTTTATCTAGTTGGACAAAGGAATTATTCTCTCCAGTCGTATGAGTTGAGCAACCGCTATCTATAAAGGAGTTAGAAGACATTTTTGTTGATCCAACAGAGTCATCATTTGCTGTGACATTTGTTTTATCACGTCAGATTCGACAAACATGTATGTGATGGGTGTGCCAAGTGCATTTTCACACTTGTACTAACAATCATTGGGGTACTGTGGTTGCTCATTTTGCACCATCTGCAATATGGGTTGAAATTCTTATCATGGCTACCTTAGTATTTATAATTCCTCTTCCACGACCTTGACTATTTGATGGCCTCTTTCTTTATTTGAAATTTCGATTAAAGCCACTTTATTTTTGTTTTCTATATTGCTAGTAAATTTGAAGTTTGATTGAAGCTTTCAACCAAGTCTCCATATAATTTAATTTGATCGATTATATTGGAGAAATGAGTGAAAAATACTTGAATAATCTCTTTTTTCATTTAAATATTGTCAAACTCTCAATAGAGTTTGGAGTTTGATAGATATCACCTTCGCATTGATAGATATCACCTTCGCAGAGCCTCTACATGCTTCACTTAGAGTGGTTCATACTTCATTGGCTGTTGCGGCAACCATTGTGCGAGGAAAAAAACATATTAGAGAGACGATTTGGTGGATATATACAAGCGCAACAATATCATTCTTCGCATTTTCACGATACTCCTTAGTTATCGTCACATACTATGTTTCCTTTTTCGCATCATGCTCTTCACCACTCTTAGGAGTTTTTCATACTCCATACACCATGAGCCATCAGGGATGTTTTCATTTGAATACTTCATATTTGATAATTATCCCTATCTAAGACGAGTGACCTCGTATTTGGAAGATAGTTGAGTGTTATGGTTGAAGATTGAATGGAGGTCATGTTTTATGGAAGAGAACTCTCTTTATGATGGAATAAGAAGTTGGAATGGATGGTGGGGAGATGAATTTGAGAATTGAGATGGTTCAGTTACTAAATTATTGGGTTGTGGAAGGAGGGATTAATAAAATATTTCATTACGTTGAATTGCTAAGGAAGAAGCAGATATTAAGAAAGATAGAATTTATGTTTAACTTTGAATTTTTGATTGAATTGAATAGATTACATGGGTATTTTTAGTTGATATCTCTATCAAATGCAATAAATCATATTCTTCTAATACAATGTACATCCATACACCTTTTTATATTCAATGAATATACTTATTTCGAGAATTTTTTTCATCCAATGTATATTCTAACAACAAAAAATGTTCATTATATCTAAAATTATTCTAAGGGAAATTGGATTCTAATAATACGAACTTTTGGCCATATAAAACTTAATAATACGAACTTTCGATTTGGTTCTGAATAATATGAACTTTGACCCCTTGTTGGTCTGAGCTGCCGGCGGAGGCATGTTCCATGATATGTTGATCTTGCCATGTCATCAAATTGACTTAAAAAAAAGGCCATGTTAGCCTCCTTCCTCTTCTTCTTCTTCTCAACTTCCCCAGAAATCTCTACTTCTCACTGCTCTTCTTCTTCTTCTTCTTCTTCTTCTTCTTCTTCTTCTTCTCTCATCACCATTTTCTCTCTGTGTTCTGTTCCCTTCTCCTTCCTCATTCACTTCTTTTTCCTGTCTCTCTTCAGTTTTCCCCAAACAAACCCTAAAAATTCTTTAATTCTTTTCATATATTGTTAGATCTCAGCCCCAAAATTTTCCCTAAATTTTTGTGGGCAAGACCAAAATGAATGGGGAAGAAGAAGACGACAAGTTCTGGAATTATCCCTTCTCCTTCTCACTCTTCTTTCCATAATTCCAATTATGGATCAAAAATCAAAATTGGTCACTGGTTGGGAAGCATTTGGCCCAACAAAGATTAATTTGGGTTTTTGAGTTGGAATTGAAGGAGAGGGCCTTCCCCTCTTCTTCCTTTTGCACGCACAAACAGGAGCAGAGAAGGAGGAGCTGTTATTAACTTAATTGAATCAATCAATTAATATGTGCAGCTGCAGATGGAAGATGGAGATGAAATTGAAGCATTCTATCCTGTTTCTGGAGGCGGAGGTCTCTTTGCACTTGGATGATGTCTCTCATTACTTAATCTCTCTCCCCTCATTTACGCTTTCGCCTCTACCCAGTCTGTAGACAACAACCAACCCCCCCTCTTTCTCTCTCCAACTTCACCTTCTTCTTTTTCTTCTTCCTTCTTCAAACCTCCCAATTTCTGGCATTTTGTGGGAATGGGAATGACATTTTGCAGTTGAAGGTGTACATAAACAAACATCCAACAGAAAATTAGGGTTCATCCCAAAACCCCCAAATCCAAATTCCAGAACGGGAAGTGATGAATGGGAATGGCAAGAATGAAGTCTACAACGACGAAGCAACAACCCCGGCAACGGAAGAACACCCGATCGAATTCCAGAACCCCCAAATCCAAATTCCAAAGCGTCGATATCATCCGAGACAATCATCCCGAGTCCACGGCCGGTCCATCGACGGCGGCGCAAAGGTCAAAAACGTCGGCTCCCTCATCGCCACCGGCCGAGCTCTGGGCGTCTCGGAGTAGCTGAACTGGAACTCGAACGGAGCTCTGGGAAGGAGGTAGGAAACGCCGGAGTCTCCGATGAGGCTGCTCCGGTCGTCGGAGGTTTGGATCTGGGACCCGGATTGGGAAACTGGTTTGTATTATTTGGAGCGGTTGTGTGGGAGTTTGGTGAAGGAAGGGTGTTGGGGTTGGGATTTTGAAGGGGTTTTGGGTTTGGGTTTGGGAATGAATTTGAAGAAGAGGAAGAAGTAGTCAGCCATGGCTGACTGAAAGAAGAGGAGGTGGAGGAGAGAGAGAAAGGGGATAGAGGAGAATAAAAAAGAAAAAAAAGGGAAAGATGATGTGGAAGAAAGGAAAGAAGAAGTCAATGCTGACTACATACTTAATAAAGTCAAAATAAACCCCTCCGGTTGCCGGTTAGAATCACCACCGAGTTAAGTTAATCTTAACTCGGTGACGTGTTATTGGGGGCAACAGGGGGTCAAAGTTAATATTATTCAGAACCAAATCAAAAGTTCGTATTATTAAATCTCATATGGTTTAAAGTTCGTATTATTAGAATCCAATTTCCCTTATTCTAAACACTTCACTAGTTTTTTAGATTAATCTTAGTTTTTAACAAAATGCATTATATCTTTTGTATTGATGCCTGTGTGGCATATGTGAATTCCATAGGTGAAGCTTGTATTAATTGGGTGATGATAAGTGTCTTGCCCCAAAACACTCTTTAAATGTCTTCTCCCTTATAAAATCAATACTTATTATCATTTTTAACCCCAATTTTTTTGACAGATACTATTAATTATCAATTATAAGAAGCTTGGAATGTGTTGGCTACGCCAACAATTAAAATTGACACCCTAATGAATGAACCCCATCGGTTGAGCATATTTTAAACGTTTTTTTGTAAATTTTTAAAAATATAGATAAAAGTGTGATTTTATACAATTTATATATATTATTATAGTTATAGAAGTCAATCATGTAACTTTTTTTCAATTTAATTCACAAATATATAGGTTTTCTATAATGACAAGACACAAAATATGTGTCTTGCACAAGACTTTTATCATTTCCCGTATTAATAATATACTACATCTGTCCTATTATATTTGTCTATTTACCTCATTTGAGAAGATTAATATATATTGGAAATTGAGTTAAAAAAATTTTAATTTACCAAAACTATATAACCGTACTTTAATTGAAGATAATGGTTGTTGGAATTGTAAAAAGTGATAAATGAATTTATTAATTAGGGGTAGAAAAGAAATTATAGTTGTTGAGATTATAAATAGAACAAATATTTTTTAACAAAGAAATTAGGTAAAGGACAAATAATTTGGAACGAGGGTAGTATTGATTATGTTGAATTGCTAAGGATTAAGGAAGAAGAAGATAGTAAGAAAGAATATATGTTTAACTTTGAATTGCTTGATTGAATTGAATAGATTATATAGATATTTTTAGTTGATATATCTACCAAACACAATGAATCATATTCTCCTAATACAATGTACATTCATTCACCTTTTCATACTCAATGAATACTTATTTTTACATTTTTTTTTCATCCAATATGTCTTCTAACAATAAAATTGTTCATTGTATCATATCTATGATGATTCTAAACACTTGGCGTTCCCTGTATCCTGTTGGCTAAAGCATTAATCTTTGCAAAGAGCTACAGGTGCTGGTGTGTTTGTGTCTGTGTGAAAGTGTGTGGTAGTTGTTAACAAAATGTATTATACCTTTTGTATTGATGCCTGTGTGGCAAATGTGAATTGTGTAGTTGAAGCTCGGAATAACATAATAACGTTTTGCAAAGATATCAAATATGAACAATCATAGCAGCAAGGGGTGGTGGCGCAGTTGGCTAGCGCGTAGGTCTCATAGCTATCTGAGTTATCCTGAGGTCGAGAGTTCGAGCCTCTCTCACCCCAATATTTTTTAAAAAATTAGTTTCCTTCTTTCCTGGTGTACGTTTTTTTTTTTAAAAAAAAAAAACTACTGCTTGCTCTTCATAAGATTCAGAAATGGCTTCTGACAGCATCACAATTCACAACCTATGAAAATGAAGGGAAGAGCAGAAAATGCAGCAGGACATCCCTACAAAATGTCTTGCATCTTTGCCACACTTCTAGTTTCGTTCTCTATTTTAGCCGTGAAGATCTATAGGCAAAATGCATCTTCTTCCAAAACGAGACATTGATTAGTTTCTACAATGATTTTTATCACAAAAGCATAAAACTGTTTCGTTGCATTACCATTTTCTTTGAAAAAAAAGTATTTCCCTGAATACTGATAAGAGTGAGCAGTTCCAAAGCCAGAATTCTGACCTGTTTGATCTCAAACACTGACATAAACATAAACATCAACTAAGAGAAACAAGCACTACACATATTTCCTCACATACAGCCAACACAGTAGCGTACTGCAAACAATCTAGAGATGGAAAGTTGACGACTTTTTCCAATTATTCAAAGCCCAATCCATGGTTTCAACGATACAATGTGTTCTTAGTCAGAATCAGACTGCAACCCTCCCGAAAGAGAGCTGAGGAGCTTGTGACCAATTTTGTAGTAAGCAAAGGCATCAGAAACCGCGACCTTCACCTGATCCTCACTCAACACATGTGCAGTAACTTTTGAGTCAAAACAAATCTTGTCAGGAGAGCCATTCACTGGGCCCTCGTATCGTATCCCAACTTCTTGCGCAATCTCCCCCAATGACGACTCAAGTAAGGAGGGCTTCCTAAGGACCCTGGCGGCCAACTCAACAGCTCTGACACCACCCTTACCATCGTCATTAGTCATTACCAAACAAACTACCCTGTGCACGAGTCAAGCAAAAAGGCCGCCTGGTGACTCCGACAAAGCAGATGTCAGAGTCCTCCAGAAATTTCAGCAACTTTTCTGGAGCCTTGAAGATTCAGTAAGGAAGGTGAATGGCTAGGCAGTTGTCTGCACCCGCACATAGAACTAGCAATTCGTGGGACCTACAGCTACCCTCGTATGTGGTCTTGATGTCGACTCCGACAAGTCCCAGGGAGGACGAAGACGACACAGCCCGTGCCATGGCAGCGATGTTGGAATCCACCAGGCTTTCAATGTTGTCCACCACTTTCACTTTCACCTTCACCTCCTCGCCGTCAACTTTGACAGTATATGAACCCATTTGGGAAAGGTATTTAGTTGGTATCATGGATTTTGGTCGCTCTCTTTGGGTTGCTTACTGTACCTTGTGGTTAAGTTTTGCTTGTGTTTGGTTACTTGAACAGACGGAGGTCATTTTAATTTATAGCTGCAATTTATTAGGGAATCAAGTTTTCTTGGAGAACAGACTGATTATTTTCCTATGGGAAAAGACAGAACGAATATTATTAATGAAGTTGCTGGAAGTCTGGAACTATCAATTAATTAATTACTCCCTCCGTTCCATATTAATTGTCATAATTTTGATTTTCACGGTCTCCAATATCACTCTTTGATTGATAATTTTTTGCATAATATGATGTTAACAGTTGCAATATTATACTTGTACGATAGTATTTTTCGTTACGAATCTAATGGTGGTAATTTTATATAACAATTCATTGTATATATTGAGAAATTCATGGTCAAAATTTTTGGAGCTTGACTGCAAATTTCCAAAGACGACAGTTAATTGTTGCCTTTGAACTTGAAAGATCATCGATATTCTTATTCACAAATTTACTACTTTCGTGTCCTTCGGTCCTTAACACTCCATCCATTTCTTAATCATTCTCTCTCTTTTTTTTCGATTGTTTAAAGCCCAAAAAACAGGCACGAGAACCCAACAACAAAGTTGAACCGGCACAAAACAACCTACAGCAGCACAAAATCAAAATCAACCAAGCTACACAGCAAAAATAGCAAGATATGATTAGATCTTCAACATTGTCTTCTTTTTTTTTTTCCAAGAAAACTATCTCTAAATTTCTTCGCACTTGATTCTTTGTCATCGCGAATGACTCCCAATTTACACTCAACCTTTGCAGCTCTACAAGCCTTGTCGTCCAATCTATCTAGGCATAACTCCACAGGAACCTCCAACCCCTCACTGCTGGAATCAAAACCTTCCACACTGTTGACGCCATGGATTTTAGATCATTTTCACAACCTTTTACGGAGATCCGAACCCCTTGAAGCAACAACCTTACACGTAGCTTGTCTGACCAAAAGTCACTTGGACTTCCACAAAAGGCTTGATTTCCGCCTCTGCCTAGTTTGGAATCAGACACCTCGTTGCGTGGACCATCCAACTCTAACGCGATATCTAAGGGATCAATTGGATCATCCAAGGGATCAATTGGATCACTAAAAGTTCGATCTCTATCATAATCTACCACCTTATCTAAAGCCCCTTCCTTCCAGAAAAAGAGTCATTCAAAAGGACATCTTTATAAGACAACTTGTTTGAAACCTTGAGACAAGCCAAAGCAACATTGATAGGATTTGATACGACTTTACTCGAATCAGAGCCACCACTATCAATAGAGAGCCCACAAGGCTGTCAGCCCCAACTTTGCTAAAACCACCAACCACACCACGATCAATAGAAGACGAAGCACCCTCTACCATCTGAATTTTCTTAGGATCCCACTTCCAAATCCTATGAGACCTCCTAGAAATTGGCCTTGAAGATGACTTTTTATCAAATTTTTCCCATGAAACACATAATACAAAACCATTACAAACTTTACCATTAAGCCCTTGAATAACATTCCTGCTAGCTCGCTACTTTATTGAATTAATTTTGCTAGCTAGTCCTCTATTTTAATTTTTTAGATAAATGAAATTATTAATTTATAAATTCACACGAGTTTTTCTTTTTAGACCCTGTTCTTTTCTGCGGTGTGGTGGGGTGGGGGTGTGGTGGAATTGTGGTAGGTTATTGGTATGTGGGGTAGGTGAGGAGAGAGAATGTAAAAATTAGAAAAGAAAAGTGAAGAGAGAGAAGAGTGAGGAGAGAGAAAAGTAATGATTTGTGGCAAACTGCGGTGAGTTGTGGCAAATTGCGGTGAGCTGTGGTACCGCAGTTTGCCAACCGTAGAAAAGAACAATGTCTTATTGTAAAGTGTATGAAAATATTATTTCTTGACATAAAAATTAATCAATTTGTAATGGACGTGCATTTGGGATGGCAGTCGGAATCTTCAGCTATTATCTCAAGAAAAAAAAAAAACTGTTTCTCTGCAATCTGAAGCTACACTTGCATGTTTCACTGCATAAAATCATTTTGTTGTAAAGATGGATTTTCGTGAATACTAATAAGAGTGAGTAGTTCCAAAGCCAGAACTCTGATCTATTTCATCTCACATGCACTGACAATCAAAACATAAATATCAAACAAGAGGAACAAGCACCAAACAGTAGACATATTTTCTCACCTACAGCCAACACAGTACCGTATTAGCAAACAATCTAGATATCAAAAGAAGACAACTTTTTTCCGATTATTCAAAGCCCGAATCCATCCTTTCAGATTGTCTTCACTCTTCAACTCTTGACGCGCTTTGATTTTGAAGATACTATGTGTTCTCTCTTAATCTTAGCATTGACTTTGGAAGCCTCATTGTTGGGAGGCAAGTCATGAGAAGTGTCAGAACCAGACTGCAACCCTCCCATAATAGAGCTGAGTAGCTTGTGACCAACTCTGTAGTAAGCGAAGGCATCAGAAACCGCAACCTTCACCTGATCCTCACTCAACACAATGGCTTCTGAATCAAAGTAAATCTTGTCAGCAGATCCTCCACTGACTGGACTCTCGTACCGTATCCCAACTTCATGTGCAATCTCCCCCAACGACGACCCGAGTAACTCCGGCTTCCTAAGGACCCTGGCAGCCAGCTCTCCCGCTTCGACACCCCCGTGCCATCCTCAGCACGATACGAATAGCAGCCATCTTGTTTAGGTGTCAAGCAAGCAGGCCGCCTGGTGCGTCCGACAAAGCAGATGTCTGAGTCCTGCAGGAGTTTCAGCAGCTTTTCTGGAGCCTTGGAAGATCTCTGATTGTCAGGCAGGTGAATGGCTAGACAGTTGGTAGGACCTGCACATAGCACTAGCAATTCATGTGATTTAGAATGGTACTTATGACCAGCTACTGCTTGTGATAATCGACATTCCCATAATTCCTTGAAATCGACACCAACAAGTGTGAGAGGAGACGAGGACAGAGTTTGTGTCATGGCAGCGATGTGGGAATCCACCACAGTTGGATTGTTGTCCACCACCTTCACCTTGACATCTTCGCCATGAACTTGGATAGAATATGAACCCATTTTTGAAAGGTGGCGAGTCGGTATCATGGATTTTGGTCTCGATCTTTGGGTTACTTGCTGTAGTTTATGCTTAAGTTTTGATTGTGTTAATTTGGATGGTTGAAGAGACGGGTGGTTATTAATTTATAGGGAAAGTTCTTAGGGAGGTGTAGAGACTAATTAACGATGAGTACTGATTGGAGTTCTTTTCTATATGTCATTTACGGTTTTTTGTGTCAATTTTTAATCAATAATTTCTAATATAAAACTTTTATAAAAAATATAATATTATACTTTTTTAATAGTATTTTTTATTACGAATCTAATAATATCAACTTTATATGATGAATCATTATATAAATTAAGATATTAACGGTCAAAGTTTTTACCACAATTACCTGAGCGACAGATAAAACAAAACGGAGGTAGTATCAACGGTACTTATTCCCAAGTTTATTCCTCCCTCTATTCCACATTATTTGTCTTTATATAGATGGTCATAATCTTCAATGTCACATAATCATTTTAGGGAAATGATAAATGTCTTGGGGAAGACACTTATTAAGTGTTTTCTCATGTACAAAACCTATATATTTGTAAATTATATGAATGACTTATATAACTATGATAATATATATAAATGGCATAAAATCACACCTTTATATATATTTTTAAAAATTTACAAAAAAGCGTCTAAAATATGCCCAACGGACGAGGTTCATTCGTTAGAGTGTCAGTTTCAATTATCGGCGTAGCCAACACGTTCCAAGCTTCTTATAATTGATAATTAATAGTATCTGTCAAAAAATTTGAGATTAAAAATGATAATACGTATTAGTTTTATAAAAAGGAAGGCACTTAAATAGTGTCTTGAGGCAAGACACATATCATCACCCTTCATTTTAACCTTAATTAATACTACCTCCGTTTTTTTTAAATTGTCACATTGGTAACTGTATCAGAAATTTTGACCATTAATATCTTCATTTGTATCATGATTTATCAAACAAAATTGATATCGGTATATTCATTATAAAAAATACTATTTAAAAAGTATAATATTATATTTTTTATGAAAATATTATGTGAGAAATCGTTGATTAAAAATTGATCTCAAAAAACGTGAATGACAAATAAAAAAGAACGGAGGGAGTAAACTATTTATCACCTTTTAACCTTAATTAATTAAGTAGGTGATTCCAATTTTAACCTTAATTATAATAAACTATTTACTGTCTCATTTTCATATTATCTGTCATTTTATCTAATTTTCTTTTTTCCCAACATATACAACAAGAAAAATATGTTTGGGCAACAAGAAAAATATGTTTGGGCAAAAAAAAATTATTATTGCATTAATTGATAGGTCAACCAAATAATTTTGTAGTTAAATACACTATATGTGACAATAAAACTTTTTTTTTGTTGCAATTGATATAGATACTGAGACAATGTAAAGAAAAATGGTTGCCTAATGCTAGATCGAGCATGGGCAATGGGGAATGGTTTGATGGAACATTGGTATTTTATCTCTCCTTCTTCTCTCTCCTCCTATCTCTATCTCTCTCCTACTCACCATCCATTTTCACAAAAGATGGAATGGTGCAAAGACACATCTTTTGTCGAAATGGGTGATGAGTAGGAGAGGGATAGAGATAAAAGGAGAGAGAACAAAGAGAGAGAAAATACCAATGTTCCATTCAACCATTCCTGCCCATGCTGGCAAAAAAAAAAAAAAAAAATGTTATCCACTACAACTACGTTGTGTTACCATTATTATTAATTTATAGCTTGGACTTTGTGCTTCAAGGATAAAATTACCAAATTGTGACAATTTTTTTTGTAACCCCATTTTAAAGGGCAACAAAAATTGGACTAAAATAACGAACTTTTGTGATGTCCAAAGTCATTTTTCTTGTTGTGATATTTATCACCTTATAATTTCAGTAAAACAATAATTACTAATTTATCAAATTAACCAATTCCAATAACTCAATGATTCCATCTGTCACCTTATATCTCTCCTTTACTAGAATACCTATGACATTTCAAGTTGAGAGGCAACAATACTAGACCTACTTAATCAATTAACCCCATTCTTTTGTACGGCTGACTGCAGTATGGCGCGGTGCGGTGTGGTAGAATTGTGGTGAACGTGGTCGAATTGTGGAAAATTGTGGTGAGTTTTTGTTTTAATAATTATTAATGTATTGGTAAATGTGAAATTGTAATTGAAAAAAAGTAGATTGTGATGGGTTGAGGTAGATTTGGTGGATTGTGGTGGGTTGTGCCAAATTGTAGTGTAGTGTGACACCGTAGCCAGACAACCACATAAAAGAACAGGGATAGTTCCGGTAATTATAATCAGTCTTTTCCCATAAAAAAATAAGGGTGATGATAAGTGTCTTGCCCCAAGACACTCTTTAAATGTATTCTTCCTAATAAAATCAATACTTATTATCGTTTTTAACCCCAATTTTTTTGACAAATACTATTAATTATCAATTATAAGAAGTTTGAACTGTGTTGGCTATGCCAACAATTAAAATTGACACCCTTACGAATGAACCTCATCCGTTGGGCATATTTTAAATGTTTTTTTTGTAAATTTTTAAAAATATCGATAAATGTGTAATTTTATACAATTTATATATATTATTATAGTTATAGAAGACAATCATGTAACTTTTTTCCAATTTAATTTACAAATATACGTGTTTTCTAGTGACAAGACACATTTACCATTTCCCAAAAAAAAAAAAGTCTTCCTCCCCCCAAAAAAAATAAAATAATAATTCATTAATCAGCATAGACTGGTAGTTATTAGTCTCCTACGTCTCCCTAATAAATTGCAGCTATAAAATGACCTCCGTCTGTTCAAGTAACCAAACACAAGCAAAACTTAGCCACAAGTTACAGTGAGCAACCCAAAGAGACCGACCATAATCCATGATACCGATTAAGTACCTTTCGAAAATGGGTGCATATACTGTCAAAGTTAACGGCGAGGAAGTGAAGGTGAAGGTGGTGGACAACATTGCAAGTCTGGTGGATTCCAACATCGCTGCCATGGCACGGGCTGTGTCGTCTTCGTCCTCCCTGGGACTTGTCGGAGTCGACATCAAGTCCATATACGAGGGTAGCTGTATGCCCAATGAGTTGCTAGTTCTATGTGCGGGTGCAGATAAGTGCCTAGCCATTCACCTTCCTCACAGAATTTGCAAGGCTCCAGAAAAGTTGCTGAAATTTCTGGAGGACTCTGACATCTGCTTTGTTGGACTCACCAGGCGGCCTTTTTGCTTGACAAGAGTGCACGATATTATGTATCGTAAACAGGATGGTAAGGGGGGTGTCAGAGCTGGTGAGTTGGCCGCCAGGGTCCTTAGGAAGCCCGCCTTACTCGAGTCGTCGTTGGGGGAGATTGCGCAAGAAGTTGGGATACGATACGAGGGCCCAGTGAATGGATCTCCTGACAAGATTTGTTTTGACTCAAAAGCCAATGCACATGTGTTGAGTGAGGACCAGGTGAAGGTTGCGGTTTCTGATGCCTTTGCTTACTACAAAATTGGTCACAAGCTCCTCAGCTCTCTTTCGGGAGGGTTGCAGTCTGGTTCTGACTAAGAGAACACATCGTAACGTCGAAAGCAAAGTGTGTCAAGAGTTGAAAGACCATCTGAAAGGATGGATTTGGGCTTTGAATAATCGGAAAAAAGGTCGAAAGCAAAGTGTGTCAAGAGTTGAAAGACCATCTGAAAGTTTGGGCTTTGAATAATCGGAAAAAAGGTCGATCTCTAGATTGTTTGCTAGTACGGTACTGTGTTCGCTGTACGTGAGGAAATATTGTTTGGTGCTTGTTTCTCTTATTTGATGTTAGTATTCACGGAAGTCCAGTTTAATTTTAAAACAATTTCATAATGCAATGAAACATGGAAGAGTAGCTTCAGACTGCATAGTACCACTTTTTATTTGGACACATTATATATGGAGGGATGTTTGATAAACTCAATACCAAGTTTTAATTGGACTCAAATATTATAGATTTGCTAAGGTGTAAATTAAAACAGCAAACTTTAATTTGTCTAGCTCAACTAGTGCATGCATGTTCATTGCCTTATCATTTCATGTAAAACTAGATTTCCAACAATAATTTTGATCAAACCCAGAATTCATACATGCATGGTCATCTCAAACATTGACATATAAAAAAGAGGAACATATTTCCTCACACACAGCCAACATATACCAGCAAACAATCTAGAGAGAAGTGAGGAGCTTGTGACCAATATTGTAGTAAGCACAGGCATCAGAAACCGCAACCTTAACCTGTTCCTCACTCAACACAGGTCGTTTCACAAACCCAATATGTTCACCAATTCCCTCATCAGGGCCTTCACACTGTACCCCAACTTGTCGCGCAATCTCCCCTAAGGATGACCGGAGTAGTGCGGGCTTATTAAGAACCCTAGCGGCCAGTTCCCCAGCTCGCACACCTCCTTTACTCTCCACATTGCACCAGTACGTAGTTCTCTGCTCGTGTCAACGAGTAAGGTCGCCTGGTAGATCCGACGAAGCAGATGTCAGTGTCCTCAAGAAACTTGAGCAACCCTTCTGGGGCCTTGACAACTTGATAATCAGGCAGGTGAATAGCAAGGCAGTTAGCAGCGCCTGCATATAGGACTAGTAACTCAGGGCAACCATCGCGGTCAGTACCTGATTTGCCTCGCCATAAAAGCTTGATGTCGATGCCAACAAGTCCCAGGGAAGATGAGTGAACTCATCGTTGCATGTCAGCAATGTGGGAGTTCACTATGCTTGCATTGTTGTCCAACACCTTCACCTTAACCTCCTTGCCGTGAACTTTGACAGAATATGCACCCATCTCAGAAAGGTATTTAGTCGGTATCATTGTGCTTTTGCCAGAAGGTTTGCTTGTTTTTCCTTGAAGAAAATAAGAAAGGGTGGCTAGCTACTTATAGACAAAGTTAGCAGTCTGGCTAAGAAGAATTAATGCAAAAGTAGGTATGCAACAGAAGGTTTTCTATTCAATTTTGCTTCTGAAGTTGAAATGTAATTGGCCTCGTTAATGGTAGTGTAATTGACTAGAAGTAGTCAAGTTCCAATGTCACTAACTGTCAACCAGACTAGCTAGGCTGATTAATGCAACGAGAGTACTAGAACTCCTGCAGAAACGCAGGGTATTCACCAGCAAAGACTAATTAACCATTTTAAGTCAAGATATGTATCATTGTCCTTTCTTAAAAATACAATAAAAGTCCTCACCATGCTCGACATTACCTGTGCCCGTATGACACAACACCAGTGCCTGTGCAATGACGACATGGATTGGCCCGTGTTAGGAGTTACGACTGTGTTCTCAAATCCAACCTTCTGGACACCAACACGACCCACCTAACGACTAGTCCGTTTCGCCTGTTTTTTGTCCTTAATCAATTATGTTGGGATTCACCTATAAGTAAAATGTCTCACATCGGAAAAGAAATTGGTTTTAAGATGAACCTCACTTAACTTGTGTACCATGGGCCTTGGTTGAAGTGGGCTTTCGCCTTGGATCTCCCCAACAAATTCGATTGGCTCTGCGCCTCCGCCACCAAACACCCAAATTTGAATGACCCTGTGACCATATTTTTTCATGTGCTCCCTCCATCCTTATTTAATTGTCAAATTACCTATTTTCTCTATTCTTCTTCTTTATTAATTATATAATTCCAACAACTATTATATTCATTTTGTCCTTAATAAATATTACTTTTATTTTAATATTTTCAACCTTTTCCAAAATTCAATAATAATTGGGTAACTTTGACCATTTTATCCAAATTTTAAATTCTAATAATAATAATGCTACACATGAGCATTTTTGTCAATTTATTAATTTTTGCCCTAATACCCTTGCTCCTTAGTTCTTGAATTTTCGCCCTATTTTCATATATATAACTGTTAGGTATTAGTGGCCCATGATCATGTCCTCAGTCTCAGTGGAACAATAATCAAGTGGGTATACCACTATTTTAGTGGAGCAATAATCAAGTGGGTATAAGAAAATGGAGAACATAATCATTGTAGAGCATCAAAGACAAGCCTAGTCAACAATTGAGAGCTTAGTGTCCAAGAGCAAAACACAGTGTCGTGAGTTGGCTACAATAAATTGAGAGGAATTAGAGTTGTTCTTGTTCAACCTAATTCATCAATTAATGGAGAAAAATTGAGAGAAGTTAAATTCACCAATTTTTCATCTTCCACCATTGTATCCCTAGAGAGTTGTGAGTTGAGAGATTAATTTGTATCTCCATTGTTAGTCACATTACACACTGTGATAGTGATCGTTTGTACTCCTTCTTTCTTATAGTGAATTATTTCTGGCTGCCACCATCCGTGTGTTTTTCTCCGAGTTCTTCGGTTTCCCACGTAATTTTGGTGTTATTAATCTTGCAGTTTATTTCTGTTCCTAATTTTTTGTTGTAATCTCCGTCATCTCCCTATTTTGCTTCCGCTATTATCTGCAACTCGCAGGCTAACAAACTCTTACCACCCTCACAATAACAAGTCATTATATATACTGAGAAATTTATGATCAAAATTTTTAGGTTTGACTACACAATTTTTAAAAAATGACAATTAATATGGAACAAATCGAGAGTATTAATGATCGTGATGATGGACATTTTCTCATGTGCCTATTATTTCCTTCGTTTCAATTAACCCTCAAGAAAATATGTTTTGTGTTGTACTATTGTTGAGATTTTCATTTCTATTTATGCACAATTTTTTTCTCTTGCTTTGTAGAAGACTTAATCAAACTGCTAGGGTGTTTGCCGTACTTTCAATAATAGCGACATCATAAACATTTTGATGCAAGGTGGTTCTTAAACATCTTAAGAAACATCTTAATGCAAGATGGTTCTTAATCATCTTACATCTAACCTAAATAACTCATAAAGTCAAATGTAAGTATATTTAAATAATTACAAAGGTATGTTTCATTACTTTGAGGGTTATTATAATCCATAAACAATATAAAAATATTTATTGGTTTATATTTTTTTCATAAATATAAAAATATGCATAAAATGTGCATTTTCTACTATGATTGATAAAATTAGCTATTATTTATATTTTTTTGACCTAGATAATAAGTATTATACTCTTGTAGTTGATAAATATACATAATTATTAGCTAGAGACAATAGTATTAAAAGTTAATAAAATGTGAAATTTAGACAATTCAAGATGGTTATTAACCATCTTGAATCAAGCATTCAGACACAATAGACATATACTAGTACATAAACCCGATATACGACCCACCTGAAAACGCTCGCCCGACCGAATTGACAAGTCTAGACATATACTAGTACATAAACAAGCAGAGTAGTAAATATTATCAGATGAAAAACAAATACCACATAATTTTAAGCATTCTACAAAACAAGAACAAGAACAAAAACAAAACAAAGTGTCATAAATAGAAACGATCAAATCACAATACATAAATATTCATTTTAGTCATGTAAAAAACCGCAAAATACATATAGAAAACAAACTTGCAGTCGAAGAGGATGTATTTGAATTTATGCTCTGAATGTTGTGAATAGAATTTAGTGGCCTAATACGATCAACTTGGGAGATTCCAAGTTGGGTTCAGATCCAGGTTGATCACCATATCTGTTCTCTGCATTTTCCTCCACTTCTAATTCTGCAGGGTCAGCTGCAGACACAACATTCTTCTCTTTGTCTTCATCAATTACGTCTTGGTCTGCATTCGCCTGATCGGCATTTGATACCTTTATCAAAACTGTGCAAAATAGCACCATCATCAGGCAAACTGCCATGATTCTTCTTGGTATCGCCATTTTTCGCCCTCTTTTTGGAAAAAAGAAAATAAAAGAAAGAATACTTGTTGGTTTTGAGATGGGTGAAATTGATGGGTTTGTTATTATTTAGGGTTTTGGATTTGTGTCTAATTAAATAGGGGAAGATGAAAGAGAAGATGGAGGGAGGGTGAACTTTGCTTTGTTGGTTCACATGATTTGTAGGGAGGAGGTTTTTTAGCCTTGCGTTTCTAACTAAAATAGCAATATGTCAAACGTCAAGGTAATAGATTTAGAATTACAACTAGCTAGTATTCCCTCAGTCCATTTTTAATTGTAAATTGTATAATTTTAGAATTTTAATCTATTAATTTTATAATTTTAATAACGATTATAATCGCACATTTTATCCTTAACAGATGCTCATGCTTTAAATTCCGATAATAATTTGGTAACTTTGGTCTTTTCTTCGAAATTTCTAATTTTAACAATGTTAGACAAGCATTTTTGTCAAGTTACATCATTTTTGTTTTAATATGCATGCTCCTTGGTTATCCAATTGTTAGTTAACCAATATAATTACTCTCTTCGTTCCATATTAGCTATCACCTTGATCAACGAGTTAGTCAAATTTAAAAAATTTTGATCATTAATTTTTCAACATATATAATGAATTATTATTAGATTTTGTAACTAAAATTGTTATTATAAAAGTGTAATGTTGTAAATTTTTGATAAGATATGTTATTTAATCGACCTCTTCATGCACTCACATGTATGGAGTGAAGGTTGCTACATCTAGACTGTCTCAAACCCCGCATTAGCGAGACTATACTGAGATATGTATATTCCATCTAATAAGGACATTGGAGACAATTTAGCGAGAAATTCTCAATCAAATAAGGATGTTGAAGACCATTTAACATTTATTAATTAAGTGACCGTTTGGCAAGAAACAAGGGTCCGCTCCCCGATCTAGGAGGGATAATTGGATTTAGGTTCCTAAGGTTAAGCAGGTTGGTGTGTTGGATGATGGTGGTGAGTGTGTGGTTTCTCCCGCGTCCGATGGTTCAGCTACCATCTCTGATCCTCCTCCTAAGACTGCTTCTAAAGTTTTCAAATCACCTTATAAAGACGCCCTTTTGAGGGGCCATTCTGGTGGTGGTTTGGTTGATGGTTGTTCTATGGCTCTGTCTGATAGTGAGCGTACTGTTAATGACCAACCAGGTAAAGTTGTTGTTGAGGTGGTTTCTTCTTCACCTCTCGATGTTGAGGAATCTTTGCATAATGTCTTCAAAGTTAAGGGCCGACAAAAAAAGTGTGTGAATCTGTTGTGGGACCCAAAATGGAAGTTGGTCAGTCGAGCTTCAAGGAAGGTCCGATATAGTGGTCCTAGTTGTGCTAATGGATTGAAGAATCCTTCTCGAAGCTGCAGTTCTAATAGTAATGACGTGGTTGATAGTACTGCTGAGAGATCTTTGAATGTCGTGGATCTCTCCTTGGAGAGATTGGATGAGAAGACTCGTAGAGCGGCAAAGCTTGCGTGTCAATTAAATTTGTCTCGGGATGATCAGGAGACTGTGGCTAAAGCTTTCAGAGATGATATGCTGGAAAAAAAGAAGGATCTTACTAGATAGTTGTTTTCTTTTGCTTTGTTGTAGTCCGTTATTGCGGTTTTGTGTTTGTTTTTTTGTTGCTGGATTCTAGGCTTCTGCTGTTTTTGCGGTCTTGTAGCATCCCTTGGCCTTTTTGACTTGCTAATTATCGGAAAAAAAAGGGAATAAAAGGGATCATATAGATTGCCTATTTAACATTGTCTTTTCAAAATTGATTCAAAATTTGGGTTAGAATTCCCCATTTGTGTATTTTTTGCTCTAATGCCTATGTTCCTTGGTTCTACCCTCTTTTAAATGTTTGCTTTTAACTATTGAAAATTGGAATGTAGTTATGAGAGTACCCAATTCATATACATCATCCAATGTATGATTTTGTAAGTGTATATATTATTATTATTATTATTATTATTATTATTATTATTATTATTATTATTATTCATAGCACATGTATAAATTTATGAAGAAACAATTTTCGTTCATTGATCATATACATATATAATTTATTAAACATGATTAATAATCTTATATATATAAAAAATTTATGAACCTCATACTTCAAACAATATAAAATTTGAAATGAAGGGAGCGGAGTAAACTATGGGTAATTTCAAAGATGTTATTTCTGATTTGTCAACCCTTGAAACACTTGAACCGAAATTAATCAACCAGAGTTCCCATATATGGCCAGAGTTCTCATACATAGCCAGGGTTCTCAGCAAAAACAGAAAGCATACACAGAAATAATATATTGATTCCATCCAAACGTACACTAAACATTAATCATAGAAAACAACTGAAATAACATTGCAAAGTTAAAACCTTAGAACTACCACAATCCTCACACATATTTCCTCCAAAAAAAAAAAAAAATCCTCACACATAACATCTTAAGCTGTAGATAGACACTCAACAAAAACAAAAGAAAAACCAAAACATTCCCTGATGCTCCTCTAACATTCAGTAACCTTTGCTTCAAAAACACATGCAGTAACCTGTAGCAATAGATAGCATTAGAGAGAGCTTAAGAGCTTATGACCAATTTTGTAGCTGGCATATGCACTACTAGTCTTTCCCATCACTTGCTTCTCCGACAACACAAAAGGGTTCAACACAAAAGGGACTGTGAATTTTTTATAGCCAAACATAGCAAAGGCCGCCTAGGGATGGTACTGTATAGTCGCGTTCAGCATCGTTAATTGGTGACGACTGGGAAGCTTAAAAGGTTTCTAGGGTCTCTCAACTTTAAATCCAGCATGCAGGAATTAATTAAGTTCCTATGCTGCACGGGAAAACTGCATGCGTGGAATATTTGAATCCACTGATGATTTGGTGATGAAGTTAATCAAGTGATTGCTCCAATTAATTACTACCTCCGTCACTTTGTCGCAAACTATTTGTCCTTTTACCTAACTTTTTTGTCCCAAAATATTTGTCCCATTTATAACTCCAACAATTTTAATTTCTTTTCTACCCCTAATTAATAAATTCAATTATTACTTTTTATAATTCCAACAACTATTATCTTCAATTAAAGTAGGGTTAGTTTGGGTAAATTACAAACTTTTTACATCAATTTCCAATATGCATTGGTCTTCTCAGATTAGGTAAATGGACAAATATAATGAGACGGATGTAGTAGGGAAAAGAAATCATGCACTGTGTTTTGGTTTTAAAGAAAATGCTAAGCCCTCATCCTATAGGTCTATTTGTCTCTTCCCCAAAACTCTACCCACTTGGCAAGAATTAAGGAATGAAATTGGTATGCGATTAGAAATATAAAAGGTTTGATATGAAATTAGAACTCATAACTCAAATGGTCTTGTGTGAAATAAGAATGCAATCAAAACTCCAATCAATAAAATAATGGTTTGGTGAGCAAATATGGTATGGAATCTATTTTATTATTTGTCAAAAATATTTAGGGTGTGTTTGGTTCAACAACTTAGGAATGGAATGGAATGGAATGGAAGCTGATACCTATATAGAAGGGAATGGAACTCCATTCATCATATTGTGTGTTTGGTTCAATTAAGAAATGAAATGATATTTTATATATTTTTTTAAACAAGTATCACTACTAAAAATATGTGTAATACCAATCACTTTTTCCAACCAATTTAAAATGGTTGGAAAATCCAAACATTTTAACAACTATTTAATATTCCAACTATTTTCCAAAAAATTTTGTGGGAAAAATGGTAGGAAATTCCAACCTATTTTGTTAAAATGGAAGGAAAATTTTCATACCACCCTTTTTCCAACCATTTTAAATTAGTTGGAAAAAAATAGTTGGTAATACACATATTTTTAGTAGTGGAAGTACTGCTCCTTGAAGGTATTTAGCCGTTAGCGTTTTGACCCATATTCTTAGCCAGGTCGCATTCAACTCTCTCATCATCTAAATCGAAGATATATATATATATATATATATATATATATATATATATATATGCTTTTTTTGTCGATTTTACTTCTAGAGTGTTTTAAAATATCGAAAGCAACATTTTGTATTGTTTAACTAGTTAGAAAAATAATTTGTATTATTCCATTATTTTTAGGATTTTTAGACGTTAATATATTGAATTTTTAGTGTATTGGACAATAATATACTTAACTTTGACATTGGATAATAATATACTATATTTTAGGAGGTGTTGGACAATAATACACCTGATGGTAGGGGACCACGTGGGGCTATATCGCCAAGTCAACCACCGGAATTGCTATGAATGCATTATCATTCAAAGACTTCTAAAGCTGATGAGATTATTATCCAATGTCAAAGTTCAGTGTATTATTGTCCAATACCCAGTATATTAAAGTCCAAAAACCCTTGTTTTTATTTGTCCTATCACTACAATTGCAATTTCATTATTTCTTTATTTTTATCTTAATTTGACCGTAAGACAGGAAATAGAAAGGTAAGAAAGGGAACGAGGAGTAAGGGATGATGAGGTTGTAATTGTACTAAATAGAATATTAAAAATAAAGGAATAATGTGAAAAACCTCTTTAACCCGTTAAAAAATTACAAAGTGTTACTTTCAATATTTTAAGATAATTTAGTGATAAAAATAACAAAAATATACAATATTATTTGGACATTTTGAGATAGTTTAGCGCTAATTTAATGGTTCTAACTCCGTCTTTCTTCTACACCATATTTACCTTGAAGCCAACTACAACCCATCATCAAATCAAACCCTCAGATTCAGATTCGTATTCACATTCATATTCTTTCTCTTTTTCAACGAATTTCCGGGGACTGGAAATGGGACTTGATATTCCCAGATTCATTCTCTGGACATCCTTCTTCTGTTTACCTCCTCCCTCATTCTTTCTTCTCACCCCCAGGTAATTTAACTTCAATTTTCTCCTTATTTATTCATTTTTATATCTGCATTTTTCATTTCGACTCTGATTTCATTTGCAATTGGATATGTTATTCTTAGCTCTGGTTTCTCATTCTTCTTTTAAGGGATTGTAATTAACATAACTTATGCTTTCATTACCATAGAACTTCTAATTATCCTATCCTAACCCATCTATTTCCTGCAATACCAACACCCTTTGATGGCATTCCCAAACCCAATTCGGTGCTGTGAAGAATTGAGTTCAATATGTTAGATGATCTGGGAAATCATTCTTCCGCATTTTTCAAGCATATTCCATCTTTAAGGATATTTTATTTTCTAATTGCCCAGAATTTTTACTGTCTGTATTAGTATCCCTGCAAAATCCCTGAAATTATTCATTCCTACTTGCAATATATTGTTTTGTAACACCCCCCCCCCCCCCCCGAAAAAGAATCCTGGAAAAAGAACCAGTTGTTTTGCTTGATTGAAGAAATATTCCATTAAGAAAGTTGTTGATGCAAAACTAGTATCTAGAGGGAAACTAACATCCACCCAGGAAAGAATATCAACAATCGAAAAAGAGTATAAAATCTTTATCATAACTCATGTGTAATATCTTGATCCAACTATTTTTCTTCCAAAAATATTTCTCTGTTTGGATAATGTGGAGAGTATGGGAAAGGAAGCTAATGAGAGCTGAGGTGAATTTAAGGGGAAGGTATTGTGTTCATTTTGTTGGAGATATGGCTTGAAAAATTAGACATGTAATAGAGGTGAATAGTAATAACATGTTCTGCTTCTCTCTGATTGAGTTTACTTCAAAAAAGCATCAAATCCCCCATCTCCTTTTATCTTGCTTACATAGCAGTTATCTCATGCAACTTATGATCACTAATTGACAGATTCCAAACTTCTTGAGTAGCTGCTTGTAGTCTTCCTTTACTCTTCCATGATATAGACACGATTCGGGGATGCTGGAAGATGTGGTTGCATGTCCAAGGGCCTTTGTCTGAAGTCCATGCGCCTGTCAACTTGCGTAATTTGGCATTAGTGCTACTTGATGTGATTGTATGCCATCTTTATTGCTTCACGTGCATTGCGCCCCAAAAGTCAGGGGTCATGCGGTATGAAATGCTCTCGCTGCTTATGTGGGATTTCTCAGGGATGGTTGATCTTGTTTGCTGTTCGATTTTACAGCTCTGCAAGCAGCTCCTACTGAAATAGCAACAGAAATATAGGTCTTTTGATATCACCTTTTTTGGTCAGTTAACTTACATGGAGAAAAAAACAGGTACACTGATGCAAAAGTACGAAATGGGGAGGCTACTCGGCCAAGGGACCTTTGCAAAAGTTTATTTTGCAAGAAGTCTCAAAAGTGGCCAGAGTGTGGCCATCAAAATGAGTGACAAAGAGAAGGTGTTGAAGAAGGGGTTGATGGATCAGATCAAAAGAGAAATTTCGGTTATGGGAATAGTCAGACATCCGTATATTGTACACCTCTATGAAGTTATGGCCACCAAGGCCAAAATTTACTTTGTTATGGAATATGCTAAAGGTGGAGAGCTCTTCAACAAAGTAGCCAAAGGAAGGCTGAAAGAGGAAGTTGCCCAGAAGTACTTCAGACAGCTTATCAATGCTGTGGACTTTTGCCATGGTCGAGGGGTTTACCACCGTGATCTGAAGCCTGAAAACTTGCTATTGGATGAGAATGAGAATCTTAAGGTCACGGATTTTGGGTTAAGCGCCCTTGCAGAATCAAAGCGCAAAGATGGTTTACTCCACACTACTTGTGGAACCCCAGCGTATGTCGCTCCAGAAGTAATCAGTAGGAGAGGCTATGATGGGGCGAAAGCAGATATTTGGTCTTGTGGGGTAATTTTATATGTTCTTTTGGCTGGTTATCTTCCATTTCATGACTCCAATTTGATGGAAATGTATAGGAAGATTGGTAAAGCAGAATACAAATGCCCCAGTTCGTTTCCCAAGGATGCACGTAAGTTGTTAGCGAAGATCCTGGATCCAAACCCTGAAACTAGAATCTCAATGGCTAAAATAAAAGAGTCTCCCTGGTTTAGAAAAGACTTAACCCCAAAACTTAAGCAGCACGAACTGAATGGCAAAGCTGTTGCTCATGTGGATACAGATGGAGATCCCGGCGCTTCCAGCAGTGGTATTCCTGATGAAGGATCCATCAGACCTGCGGAGTTGAATGCTTTCGATATAATCTCACTTTCTTGTGGGTTTGATATCTCGGGCTTATTTGAAGACTCTGGTAAAAAGAACGAGGCTAGATTTACTTCTAGGCAACCTGCATCTGTTATCATTTCTAGGCTGATAGAAACTGCAAAGAGTCTAAGGTTGAAAGTAAAGAGGATGGACAAAGGGTTGCTAAACTTTGAAGGCTTTTATGAAGGAACGAAAGGCGCATTATCAATTGATGCAGAAATATTCGAGGTAACCCCTGCATTGTATTTGGTTGAGATGAGGAAAGCCGATGGGGATAATCTTGAATATCTCAAGTTAGTGAACGAAGATATGAGGCCTGCTCTTCAAGATATCGTTTGGGCATGGCAAGGTGAACAACAGCCGCAGCACCCGCAACCATTCCCAGAGGAGGAGCAACAAATACAAAACCACCGGTCTTAGCAGCGATCTTCAGCACCTCATGCTTTTTAGAGAAAGTATTTTAGTTAGTCACTCGGGAGATTCTTTTTGAAGCCTCTACAAAGCGGTCGAAACTCTTGCTCATGTGGTGTATATCTGTATAATCTGGATCGCTGAGGTTATGTGTATGTTTGTGTACTACTTATGGTAAAGCTTTTTGCTCAATCTTAACCAAAATTTTGAAGATCTTTAGTATCTTGTCTGAGTTGTTGAAACAACTGGAGTTGGAATTCAGTTGTGCACTTTACTTGCTTTGTCGCAGTATGAGCTTGAGACAATTGGGTCATGTGGATTCTGCATCAAAGTTTGTCAATTTCAGAATTCTCTTTTACATTACAACTGAAATTCTCTTTTACATTACAGTTCATAAATTAAAGAAGTACAAGAGTTGTATTATTCTCCTGGCAACAAAGTTGCAGCTATCTCTGTAGATGATTTGAGCGCTGCTCTTATGTATACATGGTATCTCTGTCGATGATTGAGTGCTGCTCTTATGTATACATGATATCTCTCTGTGCTGTAGATGACTGAGTAAGGTCAACCACATTTTTGTCTACAATTCTACAAATACAGGTGACCGAGTCAGGTCAATGAAATCAGGATGACGGCGGGCAACTCTTCTCTTCTTGCTGCCTGAGACATTTCTACATTCTGGTGAAGGTGTAAAAAGATCGATAATCTCAATTCCCTCCGCTGGAGATGGCAGAACATTATCTCCGACTCTACCAGGAAGTTGCTCGTATGCTGAATGTCTCTGTTCCTCCCTGCTCTCATCGATCAAAATGCATGTCGTATCATCTTCCTCAGCGAACGCATCTGTATCTTTCGACGATGCATCTGCCATGGAAGGACCAGCCTGATCAGACGGCACAGTGAGATCCTCCAGTAATGGGAATCGATCTGACTGGAGAATGTCAGCAGGAGACTGACAATACGGCTCCATTTCTTTCTCTGATAGAGGACGCGTATCAGTAGGAAGCAATGGAAAAAGCTGTTCATCCTCCTCAACTGTAGGGCTCACTATAGCATCATCAATTGAAGATACATGCCCTTCATGGCTCATATCATCATCCTCTTGCGTATGGCTCGAGTCGATGTCATCTTCATCATGACAAGCATCCGTATAGCAAGGGACCTCATCCATGGGACAAAACCGGACCTTCAGCTGGGGAGGCAAGCTAGGGGAACCGGCAGCGTGCGTCATGTATTTGGTGGAGAAGAAGCTCACTGTCAGGTCCATGCTAACAACACACACAATCAAATCATATTAACCACATAATCCCATTCCATACCTCGAAGGGCCATGTCAAAGTCAGCAGAATCTTACTATTAGTAGGATACCTGTTCCAGGATGAAAGGGTAATCATGGTTAGAGCAAGCTTGATCTTGTTGGCAAGTCCACCGAGAGTTTTGAAAGCAGAAGCAGCCTCTCTCACCGCCAGAGATTCTCTTGGATGCTGCCATGCCCATTCAAACTACCAAACAACAAACCAAGTAAATTCGTGGATACATAATCAAGAATTAGACCTGTCAATCTTTGACTCTACCCGCTAACCCGCCCGATAGTTCTAGTTTTTAAACACGATTTTCTTGACCTAAACCCGAAATAAACCAAATCAGAAAAACCCAAACTCAACCCACCCCTTTGACCAAAAACTTCATTTTTCAAGTTCAAATCTATTAGAATTTGTGATTTTTTTATTGAGATTCATGACTATTAATCTACAACTACAATTCATTCATCTGTTATTTCTCTAATTATGTTGAAACATTTACAATAATTTATCGTAATTAAAATGCGCTGCGTTGGTTGATCCAAAACTGAAATATGCGGCCCGTATTTACACTATCATGAAATACACCAACCTATATTTGCCCCATATACGACCGCCCAAATTGACATGTCTATCAAGAATGTTCCTTTTGCTCGAAAGAAATATAGGATCTAAACCTGAAGAGCAGCAACTTGGGTGGGAAAACCATGGATGCAGAAAACCATCTCCCATGGACGCTTCTTCTTGGTCCGGAAAGCTCCGCTCGTAATTTCCCCATTGTGTTGTCTGATTCGTCGCTTGGGATCCACTGTAAACCTAACAATCACACACCCAATTCAATAAAGATTCATTTAAACCCAATTCAATAAAGATTCATTCAAACCTAATTCAAAAATGATGAAGATGGAAATGAAATCAGAATCCATGGATGTGGAAATGAAAGAGTAAAGAAGAGAAACCCGATGTAGGAATGGCCCTTGTAGCGAGGACTGAGGGAGGTGAGGAGATAGCAGCCGAAGAACCTCCGACTTCCATGGGGGTTGATTTCATCGGGGAGATCTACGTGGGTCGATGGATTTTCCTCCGTTGGATTACGCCGGCGACGGCAACTTTGCGGCTTCGATTTCGTCGTCCGCCTCATCTCTATCTCGATCTGGATGTCTATGTCTTCCCCTGTTGTCGGCTCCACCGCTCCTCTTTCTCAACAGTCAACAATCTCCAAGTTTCAGCCTTTCTCCCATACGCTGCGTTACTTTTTGTTTTTTTGACCGTTGTGAGTCACTCACCTGTTCCCATGTGCCATGTGGCCTGTGGTGTTTTCAAATTTCAATTATTTGTTACTGCCTTCAGTTACCTTCCCCTTTTTCTTTGATGTTTCCTGGTATATATAGGCCCGGTTTTGGCCAGAATTTTGTAATTGTTGGCCAGTTATGATAATGGATAGGCTTTTTGAATTAAAGCTTTAGTTGTTTGGGTTGGCTGATTGCAGAAAAAGTGTTTGGTAAATTAGCTTTTTGTAAAAAGCTATCTCAAAAAGCTTCATCAAATAGCTTTTTGGGTCCAAAAAACTAATACAAGAAGCTACTTATCAAACACCTCAATTAGCTTTTTAACCTTGGTCAAAAAGCTAAAAACTACTCAAAAAGCTGGATAGCCAAACACCCTCATACTCTGACTGTTTGTGCAATGACATTTCATTAGTTAGAATCTTTGGTTAGGGTTTAGGGTTTAGGGTTTAGGGTAACTGGTAACGAATGAAGTGGTTATTTAGATCATTAATTAGAACTTACTCCCTCCCTTCCCTTTTATTCATCTGTTTACGGATTGTCGTTGTTTTCAATTTCACTTTTTGATTGATAATTTCTTATATAATATTTTATTAACAACTCCAATATTATACTATTATAATAGTATTTTTTGCTACAAATAAATCTAATAATAATAATTTTATTTAAAACATTATTATATATATTAAAAAAATTTATGATAAAAAATTTATAAGTTTAACTGTACAATTTCTAAAAAAGGACAAATAATATGAAATCAAGGTAGTAAACTCTATTTTATCCATTATAGATACCTTCATTTGATGCCCTTTATTCATGGTCAGCCACGGTTAGCATTTGCCTTTTAAGAAACGAAAATTATAAAATGTCTTGAGCAAGACATATACATTAAGTGTCTTGTCATTGTATAAAACTTATATATTTGTAAATTACATAATTGATTTCTATAACTATGATAATATATATAATAGTATAAAATCATACTTTTATCTATAATTTTTTAAAATTTACAAAAAGATGTCTAAAATATGCCCAACGGATATGATTTATTCGTTATGATGTCAATTTTAATTATTAGCGTAACAACACATTTTAAGTTTTTTATAATTGATACTACCTCCGTCCCATTATATTAGTCTATTTCCTAACTTGGGAAAACCAATGTACATTGGAAATCGAGGTAAAAAAGTTTGTAATTTAACCAAATTCCCCTACTTTAATTGAAGAAAATGGTTGTTGAAATTTTAAAAAATCATAAGTGAATTTATTAATTAGGGTTAGAAAAGAAATTACAGTTGTTGAAATTATAAATGGAACAAATATTTTGGAACAAAAAAAGTTAGGTAAAAAGACAGATAATTTGGGACGGAGGTAGTAAATATTATTATTATTCGTCAAGAAAAATTAGGGTTAAAAATGATAATAAATATTAATTTCAAAAGGAGCAAGATACTTAACACTGTCTTGCCCCAAGACACATATCATCACTCAATTATCAAAAAAAATGTTGGTAATGGATGAAGTGATTCTTTAGATTGTATGGTTCTTGAGTTGTTTTTGGGTATATTGTATGGTTCTTGAGTCGTTGAGTTTTGATGGTTTATTTTCATTCGAAAATGATAAATATCTTGATGCAAGATTGTTCTTAATTAACCATCTTACATTTTCTTCAAAATCACTAATTAATAAAGTTAAATGTAGGTATATTTAAATCATTCTAAAGGTATATTTCATTATTTTCAGGGTTACTACAACTTATAAACAATTTAAAGATAATTATTTATTTATATTTATTTCATAAATATAAAATTATATATAAAATGTGCATTTTCTTCTATGATTGATAAAATTAGGCTATTATTATATTTTTTGACCTAGGTAATAATTATTATATTATTATAATTGATAAATATATATAATTATTAAAAAAATATTAATAAAATTATAAAAAGTGAAATATAAATAATTCAAGAGTCAAGATGGTTATCATGGTCCATTTTCACTAGTGTCATTGTTGTATAGATGTCTTATCCACCACATGGAATATTTGAACTTTCAGTCTTCTTTAGACTTTGAATAATAATTTAAAAAAAAATTGTACTGTAATAATCCTACCCTAATCCAACGTAATTAAGTTAATTAATGAGTTTAACTAACTAAAATCGCTCATTTCAATTCAGTTAACAGTTTGTGTTTTTGCAGGACTCAACCAGAGCAACGACCGTCATACATCAACTTAGTAGGTTATTTATATAAATTACTTATGTGATAATTTTAGTTACTCAAATTACTCTCGGAATATTCGGGTTACTTACCTGGCAAAGTTTTATCAAGTCGACCGATTCGTCGGTATTATTAATAGTAATAATCATATTATTGTTATCATACCTTTTTATTCCTTAATTTATTTAATTTCGAATTATTCCACCTCCCCATTTTATTTCAAGGGCTTTCCCTCATTATTTTAATTTTCGGAAATATTATCGGAGACTTTACATTAGTATTATTGGGGTTTAGTAGGAAGATGATATTAGTAAGGAAAGAAAAATTAGTTTTATAATAATTAGCTTGAGTCTTATTAAGTGTATGTTTGGCCTAATTTCTAGAAAACGGTTTTTGCTTTTTAAAATCAGTTTTCACATAAGCTATTTTTGGAGAATTATTAAAGTGTTTGGTCTAGCTTATGGCGTAAGAGATTTAACTAAATTAAAGTGTTTGGCAAACCTTAAACCCTAAACTTGTGATATAATGGCTTTTATTAAATTTAATTGTTAGCCTAACTTTTCAAAATTATCATTTGTCTTTTTTAGAATAAAATTGTTATGTGATTATTTATATTTTTCTCTTTTTTTTTAATTTTTAAATAGATTATCCTATTATAGTTATAACCATATATTTATGTAATTATAATTATGTATGGGTATTATTTAAGTATAAAATTCTTTAAATTAAATTTTTATATATCAATAATTTACTAAATACCATCTTTATAGAAAAAAATATAATTAAAAATATTTAAGAGCATAATACTAAAATGTCCAACATAATATTAATTATTAAAGGTTTTAACATAATATTAAAAGATTTAAGTACCATATTTATAGGAATTAAAATATTGAAATTATAGAAACTTATCACCATAAAATCCCACAGATTGAGCAGTCATTATATTTTAGAAAGAAGAAACAACAATTTACTATTTCTGCTTTTGGAACTGTACCAAAACTGTTTTTCAAAAACAATTATTAGCTTCAAAAAAAATGGTTGTTTGGCCTAATTTGTGCTTTTTAAGCCCAAAAACACTATTAAAAGCTAGGTCAAACATACATTAAGTAAATCACTTTTCTCTTACTTTGTTTTAATAACAATCAAACCTTTTATTTTCATTCCCACTGAACTCAAGTACTCTGTAGCGCTGGCAAAAATCCGGGTCTGGGTAAATCCGGGTCGGACAAATTCGGACAATATCAAAATTCGGACGAGAAATTCATGTCCGGACCCGGTTTTATTTCGGGTCAAACCGGGTTGGAAAATTCGGACGAAGCTAAAATCGGGTTCGGACAATAGAAAAAAGAGAAATTTTATGTCCGAATATTCGGTCAATTCGGTCAATATAAAAATTCGAACGAAAAATCTATGTCCAGACCCGGTTTTTTCCGAGTCAGACAATTCGGGTAATCCGGGTCGGACAAAATTTTGCCAGCTCTAGTACTCCCTCTTGTTCTCCAGCCTTAGACCCCCCCTTACCACTGCCTCTCATCTGTCTTCCTCGTAGCATCCCTGGTTCCACTGCTGACAGCCAGTCGGCGACGACACTGTCCCCGCCACCTAGGGGTGGAAACAGTGCGGTGCGGTGCAGTTTCGGTGCGCCGAAGCGGGGCACCGGATGAAACGGTGCGCGAAAACCATAAACCGGAACCGGAACCGAATCACCCGGTTTTTAAAAACCGGTGCACCGGCTTTAACGGTGCGGTTTTACCGGTGAACCGGAACCGTATAAATTTCTATCAAACATCAAAAAATCTCTATTTAATAAAAAAAAATCTCTATTTAAGCCCAACCCAATAACACATTAACACCTAATGTTCTTTTTTTTTTTTAAACTAGTAAATTTATATTATTTTTGTATTAATTTTTGGGTAGAATTTTTTTTAACCAAAATTTATATGTATATATGTATTTAATTATATTAACGGTGCGGTGCCGGTTCCCCAGCGGTGTGAATATCCCAAACCGGAACCGCCCCGTTTAGTATCCGGTTTTTTCGGTGTGGTGCACCGGATTTTTAAACCGGTTCGGTGTTGCCCGTTCCCGGTTTTTTTTATCCGGTTTCCGGTTCGGTGTGCCGGTTCCGGATTTTTCTTCCACCCCTACCGCCACCCATCATCGGCCGCCGTCGCCAGGCGAGCCCAGCTTGGCTGCCACCACCCATTCTCCTCTTTCTCTTTGTCTCCCTCTTCCTTTCTCAATTGAAGGTATAAACCCTCACCTTTTCAATTCAAATTTGAATTTCATTGTTTAATTTATAAATTTAATTATTTTCTTTATCAAAGTTAAGTATTTAGAGTGAGTACAGTTTGAATTACCAATTGGTTTTGGGTTGGTTTGTGTTTAGGAGTTATGCATGCCAAGTGTTTGATGTTATGTCTCAATAAAAGTTGAGAACTTGGGGTATAAATGTATGATATTAAGTGGGTTTTTCTTGGATGATAGTGTAATAGACATGCATGTGAATTTTGATGGTCTAGGCAAACTTAGCATTAGCTACTTTCCATGGTAAATAATGGAGACTAAATTGATGATTACATTGTAAGTAACTAAGTGATGGATTAAGGTGTAGGGGTATGATTTAACTAAATTGATACTAGTTGTAGTGGAATATTATTGTTTTGGGTCTTGCATGTGCTTACAGAGAGTTAATAAGAGTATTTGGAGGTATATGATTACTGACTTGAAGCTTGGTCATCATTGGATAAGCATATAAGATGTAAAATATTAGAAAGTGGGTTTAATGACAAAAGAAGGATTCTAGGAAGTCAAAGTAAATTAGGACTTGGATATTGTTGTTTTCGGGACAATCGGGTCGTCCCGTGACCAAAATTATTGTATGGGTTGATAGCTTTAAGTATTAATTTAAACCCGACTTTGGAATTTCGGGATTTCGATGCGTATAACTCGAGTTACGGCGAATTGAATATGAGGGTTATGTTTTGCTACGATTTTGAGGGCAGTAAGTTTAGAGGCATTTTTAGGCATCAAGGAGGTCTTAATGGCCTAAGTATTCATCATGAAAGTTGTAGTACGCTTTGCAAGCTTTCAGGAATGGGGGCTTGTGCGCTCATTGGATGTCGGAGTAAAACGTTATGAACCATGGATATCAGCCGAGTAAGTATATGTTACCCAGAATTTTTAATTTATTGTGTCATTTTTAAGCCACTCTTTGGGGTTTTTCCAAAGCTTTTATGAGGTTGTGGTCAACATAAAAGTTGTAGTATATGATTCAAGCTTTCCTTAGACTACTAGCACACGTTCATACGATATATATTCTTTAAGTTATGAATTCTCAAAGTTCCCTTCCCGAACTGTAATTTATGCAGTCCAGCCCTTTTCTTTGGCCATTTTCAAGCCTTTACACTCATTTTTGTCCTTAACTCTTAACTGGAGAGTTGTACAATTTATTTTTAGCTTTCCGAAAAGTCCTCTTATAAATTTTTCGGAGGTCTATAGAGGATGTTATGTCTTCCGCAAATTTACTGCAAAGTCCCCAAAATTCTCCAATCTTTTAAATTAAAGTTAACCTTTTTTAAAGTTAATTAGGAGACTCCCTCCTTACCAAGTACCCAACTTAATCCACTTCATTGTTCTTATCTCAAGTGTGATCCATGAGGTCGTTGTTGTTCCCTGTTCGAGTCCAGTCAAGTTTTTCAAGTGGTTTTAAGTGCGGGTTCAACTTGTAAGGTACGCATATTGCCTGTACTCTTCTTAAACTCTTTTATTTGAGTTTAATAAGCAAGTGTAATAATTATAATGTGAATAAGTAATGTTTACTTGTTTTGTCACGTAAATATGGCCCCGACCCATGTTACTTGTGCCATAGAGAACTACCACAGTTAATATCTGACCTAGTGTCAACCCATCCGGATCTCCCGATCGGTCCGGGTATGCGTATACGGAGGCTTAGACCGATGATCGCAAGCAGGGGACCATCAAGATAATAATATGGCAAGCAAGTTTACTGTTGTTTTATTGTTTGCGAAATGAATTGAAATACGCGAAATAAAATGAATTACTAAATGTTTTACTGTATAGGGGTATACGTATTGAGTTTCGACTCATTTGCGAAAATATTTTATGTCTTGTTTTAGGGTGGTGCTTCTAAGATTAAGGCGGCTAAGACAAACTCCGATAAACAACTTAGTTAAGCAAAGAAGGGAAGTTTGCGATTTGGTTGGAGTAATCGAACCCTTTACTAGGATTGATTATGATGTAAAAAATCTTGAATCGGAGTAGTAAATTTTTTATTATCAGTTCGAGTATGGTATGTATATGGTTGGTTGGTTAGGTATTTGTTAGTGTCATTTATGGTTGTTAAGCCTTGTCCATGTTTGTGGACGGCGGTAATGTCTTCGGATTATATTTCCGTTGTGCTAATCATTGGGTTATAAGATGTTTAATCTTGATTTGATGATTATGAATCTCGGGGTGTTACATGTACAAAATATATAATATATAATATAGGGCTAAGTTGCTGGTGGGGAGTTAACAACCATCCATGCAACCTGCAAGGAGGAAATGTCAACTTGCTCATAGGAACAATATATCGACGCCATTTAAACGCCACATGCACATTAATCATAGAAAACCAGTGAAATAACATTGTTAAAACTTAAAACCTTAGAACTACCACAATCCTCACACATAACATCTTAAACAGTAAATAGATAGACGGCCAACAAAAACATTCCCTAATGAATGCATGCATGCTGTCCTAAGATGCAATAACCTGTAGCAATAGATAGAATTTAGAGAGAGCTTAAGAGCTTATGGCCAATTTTATAGTAGGCATATGCATTAGTAGTCACAAGCTTAAGCTGCTCTTCCGACAAGACAGTAGGGTTCCACATATCAACCTCAATTGTTCCACTAACCCCATCTTCTTGGTCGTCGTACCGAACCCCAACCTCAAGATATATAACAAAGCAGATGCTGGTATCCTCCAGAAACTCCCTTAGCAACAATGGTGGACTGATAACTGTGGATGTGTTGTAGTAGGACTTAGACTCGGAGAGCAAGTCGACAATCAAGCAGTTGACTCCACTGCAGAGTACCAACACAGGATCATGATCCTTACTGCTCCTGGTCTTTCTTTTAAAGTATTTGACGTCAACCCCTACGACTCTTGGGCTAGTATTTAGAGTCGATCTCATTTCATTGATGTACTTCTCAATGAGACTTTGGTAGTCAACATTGAGCAGCTTCACTTTGACATCAACTCCACCAATTTCGGTGGAGTAATGAACCAGTTTGTGCAAGTACTCAACTGGTATCCCTGTCATCTTTGGCTAGCTCTCTTGATCTGAATCGGTAAGAATAGCGAGACTGAGAATATGTAGGGGAAATCACGCAACATTAATGTTTAGCAGCAAGGAAGCCCTTATTAAAGATTTTCATTTTTCAAGTATTCTTTGGATTTGGATATCAACTCTGATTGGCCTCGTTAATTGCAATGGACCAACAATACACAAGTTCTAAATTAAAGTCCCAACCTAGTCAATATAGGTAAATGGTTCTTTGAAGCATTCATTAGGAATTTGCTTTTACAACGCATTTTCCCTTGCAAGTGTAGACAAACTCCTGTGGAAAATAAAATTAAAACAACATTCTGAACGCAATGAAAGTCCGAATTTTGCAAGGCTATCTGGATCACAATTTTCTTCACAAAAAATATGAGAAATATGGAGCACCTACCTAAATTCACTAAGGTGTTAAATCTTAAAAGAAATTTATCAATTATAATTATACAATTCATTATAAGTTTATTAACATTGTTGCAAAATTTCTCGATATCTTTTAAATTTATCAATTTTTTACTCAAATCCATCACGGAAAAGATTGACCTGGACCTAGTTAGCTCCGTCACAATGAACGATATAATTTGCATCAGACAAAGGTTTAATCTGCATATAGTAATTATATTTTGATAAATAGTTAATAGTTGTTTGTATAATAAATTCTGCACTTAATCAACACAAGGACGTTAATAGCACTTTTATAACTGAATAATATTTTTTTTATTGATAAGCTTAAAGTGCAAGGAAAGAGAGGAGGTTACAAACTTGGCAAGGTCAAGGACTGTGAGGTCCTCAATGTATGCTTACAGGAGCAGAACTTCAGGGTGAATTTCTGCTAAGGAGGCCTTACAGTTGAGGCTGGAAGGATTCAAAAACTCACTAAAGGATGAACACACTTCTCACTTTAGCTACACACCCTTGAGGGCCTCACCATAACACACTTTATGGTTACACAACTCACTACTTAAAAACAAGTAGCTACACTCAGAATTTTCTATCACAAAATTCATACACACGATTTCTTCTCTCTTGGAATCGTTGATGTTCTTGAGAGGTCTTGGTTGTATTTATACTCGTGCTTCTTTGATGGCAACGATCTCCTTCCTTTGAGGTTGATTCTTTCATTTCTAGTTTGATCTCCTATCTTGTTTCATTTGACAGTTGGAAAGTATCCTCTTTTCCGTTTGATATCTACAATAGAGTCTCCTTCCTTTGAGGTTGATTTTTTCCTTTCTTGTTTGATCTCCAATCTTCTTTTATTTGGTAGTTGGGAAGTATCATCTTTTCTATTTGATATTTACAATAGGAAGATCGACTTGTCATAATAATTAAGGAGAATCAGAATCAAGGAGATAGATATAATGTAGAGACAACTTCCCTGATATAATCTTGATTTTGCTCTTTCAAACAAAAGTATTGCACCAGCGGTGGAGGTCCTCACTGAACTGGCTGTGGAGGACCTCAGAGTTGGACTGTGTTTCTTCATAATTGTTGTTTGTAAACAATATGATCAATAAAATTAATGTTTTATTAATGTAAAATGACCAAAAGTGACATAATATAATAGCACCACTTATTACAAAAATTCAAAAACAAACAAGGCACATAGTGCTAAATGAAAAAGCGCATGCAAAATGATAAATATTTTGAGGAAAATGATAAGCGTCTTGAATATGTGTATCATTGTGTGCAAAAGGATGGGACAATAAGTGTATATCAACGAATGCAAAATGATAAACGTCTTGAACCAAGATGGCTATTAACCATTTTGAATTAAGTTTTTTGACGGTAATGCACTGTATATTGGGGATGTTGGACAATAATGCACCGAACTTTTTTTAAACAATAATATACTGAATTTTGGAGTATTGAACAATAATGCAGCTAAAACGATTCCGAGGTGGCTAACTCGACGATGGTCTTACGTGGTTGGTTGACAGTGAAGGAGCAAAAAAAAATTAAAATATTTACTAAATTAATGTCATATCAGGTAAATAAAAATGAAATTTAATTATTATTTTTTAAATAACACAACATTACTCTACATTTACGCCAACGTAAACAATGTTTTTTGTTTGCAAAAAAACATAATTCATCTTCACTTATTTGGAATTGCTTATATGACATTAATTTAATAAAGATTTTAATTTTTTTATTACTCAATCTACCACGCAAAACCGTCACTAAATTACCACCGTTGAAATTGTTTCAAGTACATTATTGTCCAATCCCCCAAAGTTATACAAGAAAAAAAGTTCAATACACTATTGTCGAACACCCTGAAAGTATAGTGTATTAGCGTCCAAAAATCCTTTTGAATTTACTTAAATCACTCCAAAAATTATAAATAAATCATTATCAATTATAAATGTACGCTTCATTATTTTGAAAGTTGTTATTGCTTATAAATTATATATAAACTTGTTATTTATATTTTTTGACATAGCTAAACGGCATACTTTTACAATTGATTCAAAACATATAATTACAAGAGAAAACTTTATTAAAAATCAAAAGAATATAAAATCCTAGATGATTACTAACATGTTGAATCAAAACACCTATTATCTTCCTAAATTCGCTATGACAACTTGACGAGTTTGAAGAGTTGATAATGTGGCATAATTTAAAAATCAAAAAATTACTTGGAGGTACCCCAATATTTGGGGAAACTATTTTTCGTTACCCCAACTTTTCTAAACTCATTTTGAGGTACCCTAACTTTTTGGGTTAGTAATTATTTGGTGGTTTTCTAGCCATCAATTTTATTAAGTGACCGAAATACTCTTGTTCTTCTTCTTTAAGGGTATTTCTTAAAAAATGAAAGAACAATGGTATTTTGGTCACTTAACCAAATTGATGGCCGAAAAAGCACCTAATAATTTCTAACCCAAAAAGTTAGGGTACCCCAAAATGAGTTTTGAAAAGTTGGGGTACCTGAAAAACATTTCACCAAAAGTTAGGGTACCTCCGAGTAACTTTTTGTTTAAAAATGTTCATACTCTATGGCAGTGAGAAATACTAAAACTGTCAAAAAATGATACGGGTAGGTACTAGGTAGCAGAAGGAGAGGAAAGGAACGAGGAACATAACCAGTTGAAAACAGAGGACCTGGTTAACGCCAATTTGACTACATGAACATAACATAAGTGTAGACACTCGAAAAGTGTCTTATAATTATGTAATTTTATTTTTATTTTTATTTTATCTTTATATTATTTTAAAAAAAATTCCAAAGAAAGTGAAATGCAAAAGAAAGACAAAAACTGAAAAAAAAATCAGCCCAAATCCATTTCCGCACGTGGCCCGAGGCGCAGAAGCAAACCTGGGCTGAGCAAACCCGACTAACATACGGCCAGGTATTGTGGGCGGGTTCTGCCCGACCCGGCGCGCCTCATCTAGCCTAGGGAAACGTGCCTCGACCTAATTTCCCTGCAGCTGGACCGAGATACTTGGCGGTATCACAACCATTTTTTCCCCTCATTTTGACCTAAAATCTCAACCCTAATTTCTCCTATAAAAACCCCTCTCCACCTCCATTTCATGGGACACCGAAATCACCCTGGCGTATTGACACTTGGTGATTTCATCTTCTTTTCTCCCTCTTTATTTCTCTCATTTTGCATACACTTAATTGGCATTTTATTTCATTTCTCTCTATCTCTTCTCCATTCATATTATCTTGCAACTTGAGTTAACCCTAAACTCGACCTAAATAATATGGATTGTTTGTGAATAAAGGTACGCTTGTATTTAATTATTTTATTTTCTTATATTTATTTCTCGTTTATCATTGCATTTGTATGTAACTAAATAACACTAATTACATTAATTAATGCTCCGTTCTACTCTCTTCTCCTCCTCCTCTTCTTTTTTTTTTAACCGGTTTAGTAAAGTTCGTTCGTTGAACGGGCGGATTCGGGAATTTTTATTCCCGAATTCGTAACTTTACCCCCGGATCCGAATCTCGTGGTTCATGGTTTGTGGAGTCTTTTTTTCTTGAGTTTATTAATTCTCGCTCAAAAAATAATTGGCGACTCTTCTTTCTTTTTCCTTTTTTTTTTCCGTTCCTTTTCTTTTCGTATTTTATTTCTGTTTCGGAAAGCTTTTTTTTAAAAAAAAAAGATTTTATTTTCAGTTTTTTACTTTCTATCTCGGAAGCAGATCCCAAGGCCGGGACAGACAGAATACCTAGGTATTCTGGCCAGTCCCGTGCCTCGGATCTGACTTCCAGGTCCGGGACCCTTTTTCGAGGCCACTGACTCACAATACCTGCAGGTATTGCTACAGTAAATCATCCCGTGCCCAGTCCCGGGACTCTCTGTTTATTGTCTTTTTTTCTTTTTGTTTTTCTTTTATTTTCTGTTCACTTTCTGAATAAATAAAATCCTTAGACTTTAATAAAATCTAAAAGAAAAGAGTTTATTTAAATTTTAACTTTAATTTATAAACGGAAATTCAAGCGAATCTTCTCAAAGAAAAGACACCCCTTTCGACTCGCCATTTACCGCGAGGGATACCACGGGGATTTTCCCGGGTCCCACAAATGGCGACTCCACTGGGGACTTACTTTAAGAGGGTAAAACTTGAAAAACCGGTTTTTAAATTTTTTAGTAGAAAAGGAGAAATTAATTCTTGTAATTTTTATTATTTAGCTAGGCATCGTGCGTACGGACCTCCATCTCGGTTTTTAATAAATCGGGATGAACCCAAAGGTATCGTCTAGGTTAACCCTTTTTCCCTTTTGGGTAAAGTATATTTCCTGATTCAAGGAATGAACCCCACATTTCAAGAAGATCGCAAATTGCTTTCCCACTCATGAAGTACTCCAAAATTCTCGGGATTATGAACTTACATTTTCCCTTTAATTTTGTAAGAAACACACGGGTCACATTACTATGAACTCCATAGAATTTGTGGCGCGTGTAACGCCCCAACCTTAATCACAAGATTAAGACTATACTTAGAATCCCAAACCTGTGATTAGCGCAGCGGAACACCTTAGGTCGAGGCATTACCGCCGTCTCCCAAAAGAGACAAGACAACAACATCAAAGAAACTTCCAAAACCACAAGATAACTTACTAACTTAAGAACCTTCACATATAAAACTTATACAACCCTTGGATAAAGTATATAAACTTAAACATAGCTTAAATACTAAAACAACTTCCAAAATCCTGCTCGCCCTTGCTAACCGATGACTTCCTTAGAGAACTACCTCGAGAGCCTTGAATTACTTTGGAACCGACTTGTCCTTTCCTTGGGAGCTCGAGCCTCCTAAAAACAAAACCATAAAACATCGCAAAAGTGAGTGGGGAAACACTCAGCACGTAAACCTCCAAAGACGTAAACCGCTCAAAACGCGGTTTAGTGCCGGCATTTAAATTCATTTTGAAAACGGGAAAAGGGGATAAAACGATAACTTGCAATGATGTGCATAAAACATAAACATGAATAACATAGAATAGAGGTATATAGAAAATACGTGGAACCCTTATGATCAGTGGAAGCACCTCACACACGCGCATGCCCAAATCGATCTAGATTTGGATTGGGTGACCACGCTGTGATCGACATCGCCGTGTCTAGGACACTCTGATCAGGAGCATCTAAAAGGCTAGCACTTCACGTAACTAGCTAAAACATAAACATAGAATACATAAAATGGGTCCACTTTCGAACATAATGATATCATAAAACATAAAGCTTGACATGTCATAAATTGAATGAATCATGAATATAACTTAGATCGTAAAAGCTGGACAATTTGCGTACCTTGGAACGCTAAGACCTTGGCGGCGCAGCTCGGCTTGGAGATGGCTTTCAAAACTTGTCAACTAAGATAAGAATAAATAAAAAAATGAAGAACCGAATCAGGTTCTAAATTAGATTCATAAGTTTAGAAACTTAGTAATATCCATGAAATAACTTTAGAGATAAAATTTCAGGTTTAGTAAAATAGAGTTTAAAGCATAACTTGAGTTAGGAAAATTGAAACGAAGTAAAAGAGTACATTTCGGAATAGGGAAAATCATGATCTACAACTTTGTCAACAGAACCAGAAGCTAAAAATGAATGGAAGGGCCCTAAAATGGGCCCGGACAGAAGCTGTGCACATAAAACTTTGGAGTTTTCGGGTCGGAAAATCACGAGAAATATGACGTAGAAGGTAATTCAAATAAAAGGGCTTGAACTTAGGACAATTAGCTTGAATTGATGATGAATAGGGTAATTATAAATTGGAAGCTAGGATGCGATATAACGAGTTCAAATATGGTTTGATAATACGATATCGAGTGAAATGGCGAAATGGAGCAAGATATACACGTCCAAATGTGAATAAAAGCAAGCTTGGATTAATGAATTATGAAATGAGGAATGAATTGAATTAGACATTGGAGGTTATCAAGATAGAAGGAACTTTTAGCTAGAGTAAAGATATTGAACATTAGACTTAAAGAACGAAGGGAGTCACGATACATTACTTAAACATACTAGCTCTTGAAAGGTATTCTCAAGACTTACTTAGGACCCCAAATTGGTACTCTTAGTCTCAAACACATAACTCTATAATGACAATTTATAACCACGACCCATTTATACCTAGAACCCCTTATTGGGTTGATTTGAGGCCCAAAAGACATTAATTTCAAAGGTTAACTTGAGCAGAATGGTGTTCTGGACAGCCCGGTTTCCCGGGATCGTAACTCACGCTCCCGATATCGGATGACTATGAACCATACCTTTCCGGAAAGCTTGCAACATGGCCTAAAACTTTCATGTTTACCACAAAAACCAAAGAGGTCTCCAAAGGGACGAAAAACAGCCCTCAAAACACTGACTCAGAAATTCGTATATAAAATCGTGAGGTTACGGTTTTGGTCGTAACTCGGGCTATACATGTCGGAAATTTGAAATTCCAAAGCCTATGGTTTGCTAACACCTTAAGCTATCAAATGGAGTAAAAATCTGGGCAAAAATCCCACTTTTATAATTCTGTAAATTTCAAGATTCAAATAGAAACTATTTTGCTCTTAATTTCCGCTCTAATGATACTTTTAGCCCTTAATTCATACTAATTCTCAACCAAACTTCACTTTGGCTATAATCCACTATATTTCCAGAATTAAACCTTGAAAGATCAACTCATCAAAGGCCTTAAAAACCACATGCATCCATGGATTAAACATGCAATTCATCCCAACAACATGTCTTGATACTCTCTCCCTAAAATCTCTTTAATTTACTCAAATTAAACATAATAACCCTTAGTTCATAATCTTAAAACATAACTCAGCCCTTATACACTTAGAATCTCTCAAGAATTTCACATGCATTAACATATATTCACCATCCACCATGAATTCAACCATAAAACCTCATAAACACTTAGAAATCAACATGTATGTACTTCAAAACTTAACCCTAACTTAACCAATACAATTATATACTTGAATTCGTGAATAAAGAGAGTAAAAGAGATGGAATTTATAGAAGAAACATATATAAAACATAGATTTTCAGATTAGGGTTTAGAGAATTTGAAATTGGGGGTTTTGAGAGATTACCCTTGGGGTTAAAAATTGATGAAAACACAAGAGAGGAGGAAGGAGGGTGGCGGCCGGCGACCTCCTGGCGGCGGCGACGTGCTCCGGCGGCCGGAAAATGGGCGGCGGCTGCTGGTGGTTCACGGCAGAAACAGGGACAGCAGGGGGGTGAAGGAGTGTAGAGAGAGAAAAGGTTTGGGTGTGGGTTTGATTTGAATTGATAAAAATGGGTTCACTAATACCCATATAACATAATATATACTCCCTCCCCTTAATTAACCACTAATTAAACTCAAATGAAATCCGAAACTTTACTTTAGTAACATAATTAGAGAAGTGCTAGGTTCAAATAATAATTAGTTGTGCGGAATAAAATTAATCGGTAGCAATTGGGTTAAATTAAATAGGACTTGAACTAATAAAATTAAATGAATGGAATATAAATATTACTTGTACTAAAATAAAATAAACATAGTCCAAATAAAATAAATTAAAGTTTGGATAATAAAATAAAAACATTAAGAAGTGAAATAATTAAACTCTTTCCGGTTAAAGAAATAATGTAAACGGTAAAACTCGATATAAATCACTTTAACGAGTAAATAAAGTAACTTAAAGGTTTATAAACCCGTAACTTGATATTTTTTTCCATCTCCTGCACGAGACTTGACACCGATAAAATAAATAATTAGAAGTAAACGCGAAAAATTTATACGCAATTTAAGTAATTACGGTAATTAGTACTTAATTAATCGTGATTTTGGGGCGGGTTGTTACAGCGCGTGAGAGACATGAGTATGTTAGGTTTAGGTATCCAACCTTAAACCCATGAATATAGAACCTAGGTTAGGTGCATTACCCATTTTGTATGCTATGTACATCCTTGTTGTGATATATGTAAATTATGTGCTATATGTTTTCCCCTTTTTTTGTTCTAAGAGTCGGTCTCATGTTTCATTCCACCAAATACCGCTTTAGTTTGGACAATAATCAAGCAAAAGTTAAAGAAGACCTAGAGGTCTCTCTTGGGCCCAAATCAAAGAGGCTTGATTAAGCCCAAGATCTTAGCTTGATTTTGTCCAACGTTTGGTTGTATTTGGGCCTATAAAGCGTCTGTCCGGCCGTTATTCGAATTTGAGTTCATTAAAACTTTAATGTTGACTCGATCTTATGACGGCCCGATGGACCTTCTCTTTTCCATTACATAATTTCATATTAGGTTAGGGGTCTTCATGCAAGTCCAATGTTGGGTGAGTCCATATCAAAAGAATAAAAATCATTCATCGTGTAGGCATTGTTTACATTAGGTTGTCCCATATAGGTCGCTAGATCTTTGGGTATGTCAATGTCAGGGTTAATTTTGAGGTTTATGGTTTCCATACAGGAAAAATAGGATCCAAACAGCAAAGAATCAAGTCCTGGGCTAGAGTCGGATCTCAAAGGTTATCAAGTTTCTCACCAATCCTCTTCACACCACCAAGCGCAGGCTTGCCTGTTGTCCTTGATACTGATTCCGACATTCCTTCTCAAACTTTCTTGACAACAAGCGATACTGTGTCCATCCCTTCCAACTTCATGGCTGAAGAAGAAGCTAGGGGACAACCCGTCACTGCTGCGGACCTTTCTGATGTGGTGCGGGACATCCGTACTTTAATAGAAACATAATCCAACCAACAGGATCGTAGGATAGAAGGGGTTGTCCAGGCCATTCAGACAATCAATGGCAGACTGTGCATAGGGCAGGACCCAAAGGATGATGATAGAAGTGTGCACACTAAAAAGATTGCGCCCCGAGATGAGCAACTTGCGCAATTTCAGGACAACATGGTCGATAACCTGCAGAACATGCTGAAGCGAATCCCTCAATTCAGGGAATACTTTTTGGACATTGGCTTACCAACTACTCTCAGGCCAAGCTTCCTGACAAATTATCCTTTCCTGAGAAGAAATTTAAAGCCATGGAGAACCCCACTCATCATGTGCATAGTTTTTCACGTATGATAGCCTTAAAGGAAGTAGACCCCAGTTTATATGCTCATGTTTTTCCTTGGACCTTAAGCGACGAGGTCTTAAAATGGTACTACACCTTATCAGTCGATGTCCAGGAAGATTGGGAGTCCACTTACAAAGCGTTCATCCAACAATATGCGGCTAGTCAAGATGTCGACGTAACCATGAGCGATATGGCCGCAATTAAACAGTGCGAGGGTGAATCATTCATGAATTACTTCAACCGCTGGAGTGCCCAAAAAGCTTTAATGACCGACAAGGTAACCATGGATTATCAGATCCAAGTTTTCATACAAGGACTGAAACCAAGGTATGCTAGCTTGATGGAATGCCAGTTAATCCCAGACTTTTTAGCTCTAAAGAAGCTGGGGTTAATGGTGGAGGCCAAGATAGAAGAAATGCTCTAATCCGGGAAGTTGTCACTGCCAATCGCAGCATAGAAACCTAATTTGAACGTGGCTTACTACTTAGTCAAACGGGGTCTTTCCAAAACCCCGAACTAAAAATATCAATTAGGCGATCCCCTCATGTTGCGTCTTTTCTTTTCATGGCAATCGTCTTCATTTTCAGAGTAAGTTGGGATATATCCCAAGCAATTTTATTTTAATGTATTCATCTTAGCTACATTCAATAAAGATGAAACCTTTGATGATTATGACTTTTGTCGTCCCCGACCCTTCATTTACTTCTAAACTGCTAAGGAAAGAATCTTGTGCTTGCATTCTTGATTTGAATTGAAGAGCTCACTCACCCATATGACCATCCAAGTCTGACACATCCATCTTCTCATATTTTCCATTCAATCTTACATCTCCATCACATTTTTGTTATGCTTTTGTGCCCTATCTCGAGTCCAAAGTTAATAGAGAGAAGAGAGACTAATTACTTCACCGCGAAAGCGAAGTTAGGCAAAAGGAGAGACAAATAAAAAAGAGCGAGGCCAACTTGAACACTCATCTAACAAGTTGGGCAAAGGGAGAGGTGAATGAGTAAAAGTTAAGAGGAGGGAAGCTAACCTGAACACCCACTCAACAGGTTAGGCAAAAGAAGAGAACTCAATGTGACCAATAATCTCTACAAGTGAGTCTCCCCATCTAACAAATCACGCAGCTTAAAAAGACATGCCTATGACAGAAGGCTTCCACCCCTTACCACCTAGCTACATCATAATCACCTTCATTCTCACCTAGCCGCTTTACCTACATTATTACCTTCTCACACCATCTTCTTAACCACCACCACGAACCCGGTCATTCATTTTATGACCATCTCTTCCCTAAATCCATTTAAACCAACTAATGTGTTGCGGGTGACAAATATCATGGATAAGAGAAATATAGAATCTCGAGTTCAAAAAAAAATACAAAAAAAAGAGAAAGAAGAAAGCAAGAATAAGAGGCATAAGAGGCAATCGTCGGTTTACATTGGTCACTTGCACACATTCCAAAACCTTCCCGTCAAACCCTCACACCTATCCTTCCCATTAAACCTTCGACCCATCTCAAAGTCCTTCTTGAGGCATCAATCAAAGCTGCACCTGTTGAACTACGACTGGCCTGATTCCATACTGGATACGTAGGATTGAGAACCACTTGGAGGCCCGGCCACTACAATTCGCTTTAGAGAAAATCCTCATCAAATCTTTTGGTCTTTGAGAGATAGAATAAAGAGTGCTAGCTCGAAAACCTCACCAGGCGAGCTAGGCAAAAGGAGAGGAAACCTTGGTCTCTAATGACAATGACGAACTGTCAGATTTCTTTCACCAAAGCACACCCATCTTTTCCTATCATACTAGGATCACCCTTCATACCTAAACTCATCAAATCATAGCCATTTGACCATCTCTTCCCTTATGAGATAAACCCATGAGACATGGTCCTCCATCCATAGACCATCTCATCCACCTTCAGTTCGAACCCTTGTCCATCGAACTACCCATCCATTCATTTGATCACTACTCTCATCTAACCTTCCATAGCCTCGTCTTGCCCACCATTGGGGCCTAACCACTCACAAACACGCTTTCTATACCACCGTTCCTACCTCTTCTATATTCTATCGTTCATTGTTCCTTACCCTGTGAGCTCTTCTGATTCGGTCATTAGTGCATGTATGAGATTCGTCAGTTAATCCTCGCTTCCAGAACACCTGAGTGAAGAATAACTCCTTTAATAGAACAAGAAGCCAACTGCATCAAAATAAGGGTTACTTGAAGACAATATCTACCTAGGTCAATCATTTTGACTCATCTAAAGACATTTGTTGATTGGTACTGGGGGCTTGGTGCTTACATGTTCCTACCTAAAAGAATCAAGAAGAATAGAGAAAAGGCAAGAGAAATCAAGACGACTTGTCGCTTGATCCTTCTTAGTGCTTAGGGTTCTTGACCATGACATCAAGGTCAAGCATCCTGACTATCCTATCATGTAGCTTAAGCAGGCCGAGTCTTCCATTAATATCGTCTTTTGCAGCATTCCGACTGGGGGCTCGCTCATCACTCAATATCAGCATCATGGCAACTTGTGAGGCAATTCGAGAAGAAGAACTCATCATTTTCACTATTTTTGTCTTGTCCTGAAACTCACCTCGAAATCACTCTTGACATTTAGAGTTTTTTTTTTAATTTACTTTTCTTTTTTCTTCTTTCCACGGGAAAGTGGGGGCTATTCATATCGCATACATGCAGCAAATCAATGTGCATTTTTTTAAATTTTTTGTTTTTAGGTCATGTGCATTTTTCATTTTAAGTCACATTAATTTGTATTTTGAGTCACATTAATTCGTTTTTCATTTTCATTTTGAGTTATGTTAGTTTTTTTAGTTTTTATTTATTTTTTCCCTTCTTTCTTCTCGAGTCAAATAAAAAAAAGTCACATGCATTGCATAAATAAAAAAAGTACAAAAAAAAATAAAAAAAGAGTCACATCAAGCATTAGAATTAGGACTGCATAAAATCATGCATAAAGAGTCTTATAGTATAAAATGCATAAAGAGTCTTATAGTATAAAATCATTATGATACCGCCAGGTATTGTGGGCGGGTTCTGCCCGACCCGGCGCGCCTCAGCTCGCCTAGGGAAACGTGCCTTGACCTAATTTCCCTGCAGCTGGGCCGAGATACTTGGCGGTATCACAACCATTTTTTCCCCTCATTTTGACCTAAAATCTCAACCCTAATTTCTCCTATAAAAACCCCTCTCCACCTCCATTTCATGGGACACCGAAATCACCCTGGCGTATTGACACTTGGTGATTTCATATTCTTTTCTCCCTCTTTATTTCTCTCATTTTGCATACACTTAATTGGCATTTTATTTCATTTCTCTCTATCTCTTCTCCATTCATATTATCTTGCAACTTGAGTTAACCCTAAACTCGACCTAAATAATATGGATTGTTTGTGTGAGTAAAGGTACGCTTGTATTTAATTCTTTTATTTTCTTGTATTTATTTCTCGTTTATCATTGCATTTGTATGTAACTAAATAACACTAATTACATTAATTAATGTTCTGTTCTACTCTCTTCTTCTCTTCCCCTTCTTTCTTTTTTTTAAACCGGTTTAGTAAAGTTCGTTCGTTGAACGGACGGATTCAGGAATTTTTATTCCCGAATTCGTAACCTTACCCCGCGATCATGGGTTGTGGAGTCTTTTTTTATTCTTGAGTTTATTAATTCTCGCTCAAAAATTAATTGGCGATTCTTCTTTCTTTTTCCCTTTTTTTTTCTTTCGTTCCTTTTCTTTTCGTATTTTATTTTCTGTTTCGGAAAACTTTTTTTTTTAAAAAAACAAGATTTTATTTTCAGTTTTTTACTTTCAGTCTCGGAAGCATATCCCGAGGTCGGGACAGACAGAATACCTGGCGGTATTCGGCGATCTGTGCCTCGTCGACTTCCGTCAGTCGGGACCCTTTTCTGGCTCTCGATTCACAATACTGCGGTATTGCTACGATAAATCATCCGTGCGATCCGACTCTCTGTTTATTGTCTTTTTTTTCTTTTTGTTTTTCTTTTATTTTCTGTTCACTTTCTGAATAAATAAAATCCTTAGACTTTAATAAAATTTAAAAGAAAAGAGTTTACTTAAATTTTAACTTTAATTTATAAACGGAAATTCAAGCGAATCTTTTCAAAGAAAAGACACCCCTTTCGGTTCGCCGTTTACTGCGAGAGATACCACGGGGATTTTCTCGGGTTCCACAATAAGCAATACCCCCTCTCTCTGCATGTCACATTTTAATCCAAAAGCAACATAATATAATATGAGTGAACCCAAGTTTTTACATAATTCATCTTAAACTACTAAACTTGAAATATAAATAGCACCAAAGACTAATGCATATTTCCTGAATCCTGACAGCCAGCAGAGACGATGAAATGATCTAAAGAGAAGTGAGGAGCTTGTGACCAATTTGGTAGTAAGCATAGGCATCAGAAACCGCCTCCTTAACCTGGTCTTCACTCAACACAGCGGGTCCTGAATCACACGATATTTTGTCATTGAATCCCCCAGGTTGGTACTTGATCTCAACCGCTTGTGCGATGTCTCCTAACGATGACTTGAGCAGGATGGGCTTCTTAAGAACCCTGGCAGCAAGCTCTGCAGCTTCGACACCACCCTTGCCATCACGTGACATATTCGTCCTCAAATAAGGAGGCCGTTTGGTACATCCAATGAAGCAGATGCCAGAATCCTCCAAGAATTTCGGCAACACTTCTGGAACCTCAGGATAACGAATAAATATAGATGGCTGAGTCAAGTGAACGGCCAGACAGTGGGCAGCACCTGTTGGGGAAAAACTGCCATTTTTCCTACCCCGCCAAGATCACTTTCAAGCAGAAAATAACAAGAAAATTTATAGAGAATAACAACACAAGATTTAACGTGGAAAAACTCCCCCAATTGGGATAAAAACCACGGACCACCAGAAAAATATTCACTATATGAAAATTATTACACCATACAATATTTTTCCCACACTCTCATTCCTCTTATACTATCCCTAGAAAGATCTCCAAGACAACATCTAAATCTCCCTAGTAGTATAAAGAATAAGTGTTTTTGGTGTATTAAACAAAGGAGGTGGAAGCCTTTATTTATAGGCTCCAATTCCCCTCCACTTCACAAACCCACCGATGTGGGACTTGAAAAGGGGAGCCAAAAAACCAACAAATCTCCACCTTGGCTCAACTTCAAGTCCAACCAAATACAATCTTCATCTTTTAAAAAAAAAAAGAAGAAAAAATACAATCTGTTGATCATTTATAGTTGTCCAGCTACACATAACATAATCAATTCTCCACCTGACTCAAAACTCGATCAACCATGCACAGCTGCAACTTTCACATTGTCTGCTACTGACAATCATAATTCTTAGTTCAAGAATTATCATACTCTCACCATAAAGAGTATCTCCACCTAAATTGAATCCCATCAATCCAGGAATTTTCACTTGAAATCACTTCCTATTTCAAGAATTTCAGTTTCGGCACATGTCGAAAAAACCTGCTAATAATTTATGGTGCAACTCTCTTGTTAACTTCTTGAGAGTTCATTAGCCATCGACATACTTTCCACCACACATCTTGCATCTCTTGTTAACCAATACCCATGTGCAAACCTGTGGACCAGCTACCAATTAACATCCTCTTCCATGACATTCTTTAAGGGTAGCATACATGCCATGAGGATTTTCATATTTCTTTACAAAGAAATATCATCCCCCTCCCCCAGGGAGACAACATTGACAGCAATTTCTATGGAGCTTCTAGCCGAACTAGCCCCATTATATGGCCTTTCCAGAGTCTCCACCGCTCGCAGATTCACTGGTTGGTCTACCTTTCAACGCCTTGTATAATCCAGATTGGATTAACACATCTTTGACTTGCTTGCCACAAGCCAAAATTAATTCTCCCATCAAATTTCTCAATCTCAAATTTTGTCCCCATATTGTTTATCAGTACTCAAATGGACAAAATAGTTATAAAAAAAAAATACCCATTAAATTAGTTCTCAGAAAAGAGATGGATCACAATAGAACCAAATCTTTCTTTAACCAGAACCTCTTTAGATTGTGTTTCTTCACTATTTCCAAATACACAAGTACCTCAAAACAATTCTACCAGAATAGCAAACTCCACCGGAATCAAACTCCACTTGCTACTCCACCGAGACAGAACTTCTGCTTAATAATAATTCTTATTCAGAAATTTTTTCTGATGTGGAAGATCAGACAAAGTGCAACCACAGAGCATACTAAAATTTCAAAAGAATTATTCTTCAGCCTTGACTTCAACACAGCGAAAGAACTTCTTTTCTGATGTGGAAGATCAGATTAAACTGCAACCACAGAGCATACTCAGACAGAACCTTGGCTCTGATACCACTTGTTGGGGAAAAACTGCCATTTTTCCCACCCCGCCAAGATCACTTTCAAGCAGAAAATAACAAGAAAATTTATAGAGAATAACAACACAAGATTTAACGTGGAAAAACTCCCCCAATTGGGATAAAAACCACGGACCACCAGAAAAATATTCACTATATGGAAATTATTACACCATACAATATTTTTCCCACACTCTCATTCCTCTTATACTATCCCTAGAAAGATCTCCAAGACAACATCTAAATCTCTCTAGTAGTATAAAGAATAAGTGTTTTTGGTGTATTAAACAAAGAAGGTGGAAGCCTTTATTTATAGGCTCCAATTCCCCTCCACTTCACAAACCCACCGATGTGAGACTTGAAAAGGGGAGCCAAAAAACCAACAGCACCCGCACACAGCACTAGCAAATCATGGGGCTTATGGCCAGCTACGTCTATGGACTTGATGTCGACTCCAACAACTCTCACCAAATGCGATGACAAAACATTACTCATGTTAGCAATGTGGGACTCTACTAGACTTTCATTGTTGTCAAGCACCTTTACTTTCACCTCTGTCCCATGAACATTGACAGAATACGAACCCATTTTGGAAAGGTGCTCAATCGGGATCATGGACATATTGGTTGTGTTTGGTTGCCCAAGGCTAGAAGGAGAGTATTTATAGGCAAAATTAGAATACAATAACTAATCAATTAGGCAGCCAGAAGGTTTTGTTGGCTGTTGCCTCTAAACTTGAAATGTCATCGGCATTCTTAATTCGCAGTCACAAGTTTGACTACCACATACTAGATGTGCATAATCAAGTTCCAAAGTTGTTCCTTCCCTTCCTTTTCCTTAAATATTCTACTGCTTAACTAATTGTTTTGTTTTTACTCCCTCCATTCCATATTAATTGTCGTCTTTAGAAACTGTGCAGTCAAACTCTAAAAATTTTGACCACAAATTTCTCAATATATACAATGAATTGCTATATAAAATTACCACCATTAGATTCGTATTGAAAAATACTATCATACAAGTATAATATTGCAATTGTTAATAACATATTATGCAAAAAATTATTAATTAAAAAGTGATATTGGATACCGTAAAAGTCAAAATTATAACAATTAATATGGAATGGAGGGAGTAATTATTTACTACCTTAGTTTTTTTATCCATTCTTCCGAACAGGTATTAATATAAGTGAGTAGATGCAAATACTTATCAAAGGATATGATGGAAGTAAAAACAAAATATGAATTCAAACAATTTATATAGGACTATGATACACATCTTGAGTCAAGATAGCTAATAACCATCCTGAATTGTCCATGAAATATAATTTTCTATATAACTTATATGTGATATAGTGCCTATAAGATTCAATTATATGTTTTCAATTTATTATTATGTAAAAGTATATTTCTTATACAAGGATTTTGGTCATATTCTTTGGTTAAGTTATTTTTAGATTTGGATGGCTAAGTTAGAATAAATTTGGATATGTTTGGATAAGTTATGATATTTTTTTAAATAATTATGTTTTTAAAGTTAATGTTTTTTTGGGAATTGTGTAAAGTTTGGATAAATTTGGATAAATTAAGATAAATTTGGATAGTTTGATCCAACCTAACCAAAGAAAAGAGGCTTACTTAAGCACATATATAAACTCAATCATTGGTTGTTTAAATGTGAAAGTTCTTGATGTGTTTGGTTGTATTTTTTTTGAGGTGGTTGACTGCTGTTTTTTGCGGTTTGCTGTAATTTGTAAAATGTTTTAATCTTTTGGCTATCAACTATCAAAAAAAATAAAAATTTAGCCTTTTAACTTTCAGTAATGGGAGAAAAAAAATATAATCTCAATTCATATTTTTGTTAAACTAAATTCCTATATTCCTATCAATATGGTCCAGTTCGCTATGACATGCTTTGAATGGTTGTTGTCAACGTGGCATAATCTGTGTTCATATCGGTGAGAAACACCTCAAACTGTCAAAGACACTAGTGTTAGTGAAAACTTCTGAATTGAAAAACTGTATTGCAATTGTATATTGATTGAAGAAAAGAAAAAAGGAACACAACAATTTATACAAAAACTGGAAACCTCAAACGAAGGAAACCAGAAGAACGAAAAGAAAAGAAAGAACAGGAAGAAAGAAAGAAAGAAAGGAAGAAAGAAAGAAGAAAACCGAACCAAAAAATAAACAAAACCGGCGGCCCTGAACCGCGGTCCACGAAACTAGCGAGGCCAGGCAGCAAGCCCATCAAGCAGAATGGGCCTGAACAAAAATGTGTAATGGGCCTTAAATCTTCACACCCCCCCTCAAATTGGCAGTAGGAAAACAGCCCAATTTGCCCAAAACTTCTTGATGCTGGACGCCTGGCAATGCTTTGGTCATCACATCAGCAAGCTGAGACCTCGTCGGAACATATTTGAGTGAAATTAACCCGTCCGCAACCTTCTCTCTCACAAAATGACAATCAATCTCGACGTGCTTCGTTCGTTCATGAAAAACAGGATTCCGAGCTATATAAATTGCCGCTTGACTATCAGATTTGACAGGAATTGGCGTTATGGATTGTACCTGAAATTCATCAAGTAAACGACTCAGCCAAGCTAACTCTGCAACCAGTCTCCTGAGACTCCTATACTCAGCCTCAGCAGAAGAAAGAGAAACTACCGGTTGTTTTTTAGATTTCCACGATATCAAGGTTTTCCCAAGGAAAATAACAAAACCACTAACAGATCGTCTACTGTGTTTAGAAGCACCCCAGTCAGAATCGCTATACCCTTGTAATTCAAAATCATTATCTTTATGTAACAGTATCCCCAAATCTGGATTTCCCTTCAAATATTTTAAAACATGTATAGCAGCATTCCAATGTAAATCCGTTGGGTTGTTCAAAAATTAGCTTAAATGTTGAATAGAAAAAGCTATGTCAGGCCTAGTATTGACCAAAAAATTCAATTTTCCTATTAACCTTCTAAACAAAGATGGATTAGATATCGGCGTTCCAGTATCGATAGAAAGTTTAACATTTAAATCCATAGGAGAAACAGCCGTTTTTAAATCATTAACTCTAAATTCTTGAATCATTTCTTTGGTAAACTTTTTCTGAGTTAAAACCAAACCATCTGAAATTTTAATAATCTCCATCCCAAGAAAGAATTTTGCAATACCAAGATCTTTAATTTTAAAAGTCTTATCCAAATATTTTTTCAAAGATTCCATTTCTTCAATATCATTACCTGTCATCAAAATGTCATCAACATAAACTGCTAAAAATATCACTTTATCTTTGGTCTTTTTATAAAAAAGAGAATAATCATTTTCAGAATGCTTATAACCTCTTTTGTAAAGAACTTCCGTTAATTTTGCATACCATTGTCTTGATGCTTGTTTTAAACCATACAAAGACTTTTTCAACTTACAAACCGCATCAGGAACATTGGTATGAACTCCCTTGGGTACCTTCATAAAGATATCTTCATGAAGATCCCCATGAAGAAAAGCATTGTTTATGTCTAATTGAAAGAGATCCCAACCCCTTTTTACAGCTACCGACATTAAGGTTCTTATTGTGGTCATTCTTACCACAGGAGAGAATGTCTCATCATAATCAATTCCAGCCTTTTGAGTAAATCCCCTAACAACAAGTCTAGCTTTCAACCTTTCGATACTACCATCGGCATTATGTTTTACCTTATAAACCCACTTGCTATCAATTGGTTTTCTACCTTTTGGAAGACTTACTACCTCCCAAGTATCAGTATCATAAAGAGCTTTAAGCTCTTGTTCCATAGCCTTCCTCCATCCTGGATGATCATTAGCTTCCTCATAAGAAAGAGGTTCATGGGTGTCTAAATATGTTCTTATACCTGCATCACTGTTAGCACCAAGAGAAAACACTTCGGGCATATGATAAAGATTAGTCACACAAGAAAAACATGTTTCATAATCTTTCAAATAATCAGGTGGTTTGTGAGTTCTCGTTGATCTTCTAATTTCGACATTATCAAGAGTGTTATTTTCAGGATCAAGATTCCTTTCTTCAGTCTCATTTTCATTATCAAAAAGATTACCTTGGTCATAAAAACTGAAATCATCATATGTAGCATCATCCATTTTACATGTAGTAGAATCCGTGTTGGATTTCTCCTTGAAAGGAAATATATCTTCTTGGAAGACAACATCTCTTGAAATGATAATTCTATTAGTTTCTAAAGAAAATAACTTGTAGGCTTTCTTGCCTTGAGGATATCCCACAAAAACACACTTTTCCGCCCTTTCTTGAAATTTATTTCTCCCTTGTTTAATGGTGCTAACATAACACTGACACCCAAAAATTCTCAAGTGATCATAAATGGGTTTCTTCCCAAAAAGCCTTTCAAAAGGGGTTCTATTATTGAGTAAAGGTGAAGGCATTCTATTAATGAGATAAGTCGCTGTTAACACACTTTCACCCCAAAAATTTAAAGGCATACCAGACTGAAACATTAGAGCCCTAGCCACTTCTAGCAGATGTCGATGTTTCCTTTCCACAACCCCATTTTGTTGAGGTTTCTGAACACAAGTAGTTTCATGTAAAATGCCCTTTTTTCTATAGTATTCAATTGCTAAATTGTTCTTTCCTATTTCGAGGGCATTGTCAGATCTAATTCTTTTGACTTTTGCATCAAATTGATTTTCTACAAGACTTATAAAACTTTGTATTAGACCAAAAGTCTCATGTTTTGTAGACATAAGATGAGTCCAAGTACTTCTAGAAAAATCATCGACAATAGTAAGAAAATACTTATGGCCGGAAGGAGTAGCAACATGATATGGACCCCAAGTATCAACATGTATAAGTTCAAAACATTTAGAAGTAGTGATAGAACTTCTATGAAAGGGAATACATGTCTGTTTTGCTTTGTAGCAAGCATCACAATCTTCCAAATTCAATACACGAATGCCCAAGGGCAACAATTTTAACTTGTCTCTCGATACATGACCCAATCGTTTGTGCCACTCATTACCACTTACAGAAGCAAGAATTACATCACTATCTATCAAAACACTATTATTCACGTTATCACAATCATTGTTCAAAATTGTTTCATTAAAGAAATCTGACAAGTTGTTCTCCCTACCAAGAACCATTTGCTTCTTGGATGAATGGCCCTGCAGGAAACATTCATTTTTACTGAAAGTAATCTTGCAACCAAGTTGATCGCACAAGGCATTAACGGATATCAAATTGAACTTAAAACCAGGAACAAACAGAACATTATTCAAAGTAATATTTCCGGTTAACTTTATCTTTCCTTTCTTCCTAACAAAAAGATTTTCTCCATTTGGCAGTAGAACCTTAACAGGTATGACCAAATTTTCAACAGAACACATCAACTCCAGGTTTCCACACATATGATTATTAGCACCAGAATCCAAAATCCAATCAGTTTTAACAGGTGAATTGCAGGCAGTGACTGTGGAAATAAAAGGAGATGAAAGACTCATACCTGAAGCTTCTGTTTCAGAAGCTATGCTTGCGTTGGAACTGGAAGATGAAGGAAACCGGTCCAAAAATTGCTCCAAGATCTCCCTCGCCTGTTCTTTGCTTACGTTAGAAATGCTACTGGTTTGAATGTCTGAACCCATTCCAGCTTCAGAATTCTTCCCTTTTTCCTCCCAAACGGAATTAACACTCCTCCAGTTCTCCCTTCTTTGTGTACTGGTTTGGTTTTGTGCCCGTTGTTCTTGATTTCTGGCACGATTCTTGGGAGGGTAACCAATAATCTTCCAACAATGCTCAATTGAATGCCCATTCCTTTTACAATGGGTACAAAATAAATCCCCCCTTTTTCCTTCGGTTTTCTTTTCCATTCTCTGGCCATTAGTTTTACGCTTTATTTGAATTTTATTGGCAAGGAAGGATGAAGAGGAAGACTCACCCAGATCGAAAGAATCTGTGATCTGTCTTTGTCTTTCTTCTTGGGTTAAAATCGAATAGATTTGATTTAGGGAGGGTAAGTTGCTCATCATAAGAATGTTACCTCTTACATTTGTGTAGCTCGGATTTAATCCCATGAGAAATTGAAGTATCTTCTGTTCTTCGGAATGTAATTCGAGTTGCTTGTTGATTTGGGGATCGCAAGTGCATTTACCACATTTGCATGACGGAAAGTTACTCACAGCACCGATTTCTTCCCAAAGCTTTTTGGCTCGAGTGTAATATGTGGCGATATCCATTGTATCTTGTCTGAGTCTGGCCACCCTTTGTTGAACAGAGAAGAGCTTTGCTTTGTTGGCTTGGGAAAATCGTTCTTCAAGCTCCAACCATAGTTCACGAGCAACGTTTGAATACAGAACGTTGTCACGATGTCTTTCTTGATGAATTCGGTACCAGAAAGAACCATGTCGTTTCCCCTCTTCCAAAGAGGAAATCGTGGGTCGGAATCTTTCGGCTTTTCTAGGGTTCCATCGACGAACCCCAGTTTGTTCTTCGCTGATAGGGCCACACTTGCGCTTCTCCTCCATGTATCGAAATCTTCGCCGGAAAAGAGCTCGGCGACCAAACTCATCCCTGGTTGATCTGAGGGATGAATATACAGAGGATCGCAAGGTTCTGGGACAAAGACCCCCTTCGATTGATCTGCCATGGCAGCTTGAATTTGAAGGTCGGATCGCCCCTTAGGGCTCTGATACCATGAAAACTTCTGAATTGAAAAACTGTATTGCAATTGTATATTGATTGAAGAAAAGAAAAAAGGAACACAACAATTTATACAAAAACTGGAAACCTCAAACGGAGGAAACCAGAAGAACGAAAAGAAAAGAAAGAACAGGAAGAAAGAAAGAAAGAAAGGAAGAAAGAAAGAAAAGGAAAGAAAGAAGAAAACCGAACCAAAAAATAAACAAAACCGGCGGCCCTGAACCGCGGTCCACGAAACTAGCGAGGCCAGGCAGCAAGCCCATCAAGCAGAATGGGCCTGAACAAAAATGTGTAATGGGAGAAAAAAATTATAATCTCAATTCATATTTTTGTTAAACTAAATTCCTATATTCCTATCAATATGGTCCAGTTCGCTATGACATGCTTTGAATGGTTGTTGTCAACGTGGCATAATCTGTGTTCATATCGGTGAGAAACACCTCAAACTGTCAAAGACACTAGTGTTAGTGGTAGGTAGAAGAAGGAGAGGATGGAGAAGAGGAGCATAAGCCAGCTGAAAACAGAGGACCTGGTCAACGCCGGTTTGACCACCGCCGAAGCTCACTCACTCCTCAACCTTCTCCGGCATGTCGTCGCCGGAGCTTCCTCCGCCAGCCCGGTGGCGGTGTGGCGGGAAGTGGTGGCTCGGAGGTTGCTCCGCCCTGACCACCCCCACGCGCTTCATCAGCTGGTGTACTACACCGTCTACTCTCACTGGGACTCCTCCTTCCTTGGCCCTCCTCCCTATTGGTTCCCTTCTCCGTACGTTTTCCTCAATTTCGATTATCTTTTTCGCCATTTCTATCACTTCAATTTGCATCTATTGTGGTGATTTGTTGATCAATTCATGTTTTCGTTTATTCAAAATTGAATTAGTAGCAATTCATAGCTTTCATTAGGTTGTTTCAGTCTACTGCCGAAACATTTCGTTGGAGTAGCAATTAGTGTTACTGATTGATGATTTCACCTGTGGAAATATGGAATGTATTGATGGATTAATGGATGTGTATTAGCAAACTTATGGAGTAATTAGTAGTCGAAAGAGTTTGAGTTTAGGATCTTTTGGAATCAATCTCTATGCTTACAAAGATCAAGGCTATGACACCGAATAATAATTCATCCGTTCTATATTAATTGTCGTATTTGGAAATTGTGCGATCAAATCTATAAAATTTTGACTATAAATTTTATTATATACAATGACTTGTAATATAAAATTACTGCTGTTAGATTCGTGACGAAAAATAGTATCATAGAAATATAATATTACAATTGTTAGTAAAATATTATGTAAGAAATTACAAATCGAAGAGTAATATTGGAGACTCTGATAAGTGACAATTAATATGGAATGGAGGAAGTATTGACTTAAGCATTGGGTATTTGGTCTCTGAAACAAATCAAGTGTGTTTTCACAGACATGAATCCCGTTACACGAATTTGGGTCGTCTGATGGAAGCTCATGGACCAAGGCTATTGGGAAAGGCATATAAGGATCCTATTACTAGTTTTTCAGTCTTTCAGAAGTTTTCTGCTGAGAACCTTGAGGTGGGTGCTTGGCCTGTTTAAGACTGTAAATTGTGGGGTAAATATGTTGGTAATATCGAATTAATAAACCGGGTTGTGCTGTTTGATTCTGCCATAACTTTTATGTTGTTTGCTGTTGAAATGATGTTCAGATTTTCTGGTCACTAGTCCTCAAGGAGCTCTCAGTTTGGTTTCATGAGGCTCCTAGGTGTGTTCTTAATGAGACGGACGATTCAAAGCCTGGGGGAACTTGGTTTCCTGGATCAGTGTTGAACGTCGCTGAGTGCTGTCTGTTACCCACTAGTTACCCTAAGAAAATGGATAACAGTGTGGCAATAGTTTGGAGAGAGGAGGGTCGTGATGATGATCCTGTCTGTGAATTGACTCTGAAAGAACTCCGCGATCAAGTTGTGTATGTTCCGATCCTCCTAAATTCATCCTGTCTCGTCTCTTGTAGTTTTGCTAAGACTTCTGTAACATTGTTGCCAGGATGGTGGCTAATGCTTTGGATTCTATCTTCTCTAAGGGTGATGTTATGGCAATTGATATGCCGATGACAGTGAATGCAGTGATCATATACCTGGCAATTATTCTGTCAGGTCGCGTTGTTGTATCGATAGCAGATAGCTTTGCTGCAAAGGAAATTGCTACCCGCCTACGTGTTTCTCGAGCAAAGGGTATCTTTACTCAGGTGCTCTTCTGTCTTTTGATTTCTTATGTCATTGTATGGGTTATTCTTGTGGAACTAATGACCAATAACACCTGTGAGATACATGTTAATTTCTATGTCTCAACTCTCAATTGGGGTGTAAATGACCTGGATTACTACATTTTTAAACCTATATGAGTTCCAAAATTGGAAAAGTTCTGCTCCAAACAATGAAACAAGAAACCTTAGGAAACTCAGCTTAGCTTATTTCTACACTTATTTTCTATGTTTTGACTTTTTGCTTGTTATAGATGTCATAATCCTTTTGTCTAAGATGATTGTTACTTGCACCAGAGAACTATCAATTCTCCTCATGAAAGCGAGGACACTTAACAGTTATCCACTTACCTCATGTAATAGGAATTCTCCGTTTTAGTGGTTTACATTTTGTCTTCCTTTTATTTTTTTTTGGATAAGTAATTCATAGAATGATTTAATTTTCACTCGTGTCAGGATTTTATACTGAGAGGAGGGCGGAGGTTTCCTTTGTACAGGAATGACTCTCACTTTTTGCTGTTAACCCTCACGATTTAACATTCTGTTGAAGAAAGTCATTTCCATGGAGTTGCTCTATTTCTCAGGCAATGTAAATTTCAAGCTTAGTCTGTTATGCTGTCTGGTGTGCTGGTGGAATAAAATGAAAACTTTTTGCTGGCAACTCCGTCTTCATGTACTGCCCTTGGCATCTTTGACTTAGATCTTTCTTTATGAACTTTGTCCTACACATGCCAAAGTAATCCATGGTTTTCTTATGTTGTAGCCGAGTTGCGGAAGCTACTGCAGACATGGCCATTGTGCTTCCAGCTTCTGGGGAAACTGTAAATGTTCCATTGAGGAAACAAGACACATCATGGAAAGATTTTCTAGTCCAAGCTGGCGAGCATGCAAGGTAATTTGCTGTAGTGTATTGCATTTTGGATTGACCTGATTATCGTGCCTATTTCCTACTCATGGTTTTAATTTCAACAGACCAGACCACTACTCTCCAGTATATCAATCAGCAGATTCTATTACCCACATACTTTTCTCGTCAGGGACTACTGGTAATTAGTTATCCTTATAATATAAATCTCATCTATCTGCATTTTATCGGTGGATTGGTATATGACCTGATTATCGTGCCTATTTCCTATTGCAATTTCTTCCCCCATGATCCCTTGTATTGGTCTGCTGCATCTTTATGAGTTTTGTCATTGTTATGACGAGTAGGGGAACCAAAGGCTATTCCATGGACCCAGCTTTCTCCGATTCGAGGTGCTGCTGATTTATGGGCACATATGGATGTTCACATTGGAGATACACTTTGTTGGCCAACAAGTTTTGGATGGATGGCCGGAGCAGTTGTTCTCTATTCTTGTTTCTTAACTGGGGCAACTATGGCTCTTTACCATGGATCCCCACTTGGGAGGGGCTTTGGGAAATTTGTTCAGGTACGTATTGGTTTTGTTTTCTTTGTATGCTATCAGATATACAACTTGTAACCATGATTATCTTTCTTTATAGGATGCAAAGGTGACTATTTTGGGCACTGTACCAAGCCTAGTGAAGACTTGGAAGAGTACACACTGTATGGATGGTCTAGATTGGACAAACTTAAGGTGTGTGTACCGTGAGACTCCATACTTGTCAATTTGATTAGATTTAAGTTTAAACACTATCACCGTGATGTTAACCTATTCAGAGTGTTCGGTTCTGCTGGGGAAGCCTCCAATGTGGATGATGACCTTTGGCTTTCTTCAAGATCTTATTACAAACCGATCGTTGAATGCTGTGGAGGCACAGAACTGGCTGGAGGGTACATTCATGGAAATCTCCTGCAACCTCAAGCCTTCGGAGCTTTCAGCAGCGCTTCAATGGCTACATCCATTCTTATACTTGATGAGCATGGTAATCCATATGTAAGTATCTTCGAGGTTTGGTGTAGGTGTTCCTTTTTATATGCTCTTTTGCTCAAATACAACTCTCCCAGAAATTCTGTCTCTTGGTTTTACAATCCTTGAAGTAAGAGTTACTCCCTCTGCCTATGATAAACTCTGTCGTTATTCCTAATTTGGGCCGTGTAGTTTGACTAGCATTCAAAATGAGAATCATGGATTGGCTACAATGAAGCAAAAACTACACAACCCATAAATTGACCGAGTATTTCTTTTCTCAGCCAGATGATCAAGCTTGTGAGGGTGAAGTAGCATTATTCCCTTTGCTTCTGGGAGCAACTGATACATTATTGAATGCTGATCATGAGGAAGTTTATTTCAAGGGAATGCCGATATACAAAGGAAGGGTAAATTCATTTCCTGACTTCAAATATATATTATCTACCTATGTTACTCCGACCCATCAGTTTCCTTGCCGTACCCATGTTGGACCCTTGATACCTGGACAAGGGTACGACACTCGACACTTCAAAAAAATGTATAAAATTTCTTTATACAAGTCTGATATGGACACGCGTACCCGAGTCTGAGTAACATAGCTACCTACTACAAGATGCGCGACTGTTGGCAGTGGCTAATACATGTATTCATCCTTTTTGCTGATCATTTTGTCTACTTGGATGTATATGCTAGACCCAGTTACTAAGATTAGTCTGTATTGACAGCGCCTAAGGAGATTTGGGGACATCATCAAGAGAACTTCCGGAGGATATTTCATAGTACAGGGTCGGGCTGATGATACCATGAATCTTGGAGGCATTAAGGTATCTTTCATTGCTCCCCTTTTCAGCCCTTTGCACTTGAGCAAGCTAAGATGGGTCGCAATGGTGGATCTCCTTATGCATGATATATGAGCAAAGCTTTCTGTATGACGCAGACAAGTTCGATTGAAATAGAGAGGGTATGCAACCAGGCTGATGAAAGTATCATGGAGACCGCCGCAGTTGGGGTAGCCCCACCGCAGGGTGGTCCTGAGTTGCTAGTTATATTTGTGGCCTTGAAAGAGGGATTCAGTAAAGACCCTGAGAAACTAAGGGTGCAATTCTCAAAAGCAATTCAGCAGAACCTTAACCCTCTGTTCAAGGTGCGATATCCTTCCTTTACCCATAGTTTGCTACTCTAGTGGCGCTTGTTAGAGTATAAGATCATTTCTGGGTTTTCAACTATTAGCATAAACTTTTGATTGAATTGGTTCTCACTAAACCTGACAGGATTTGATCCAACCCGAACCTGCCCGAAAAGTATAGGGTTTCGAACATGATTTCTAAACCCGAAACCGACCCGTGAAATGGAATAGGCATGAAATGTAACTAGCAACTCAAGACCCTTGAAATGAACGTGATTTCCAAACCCCAAACCTAAATGATGAGCCTCCCTCACTTCTTGCATGGTATCAAAGACTTTCCAGATGTCTCATGTTTGAATCTCAATAAACCCGAGACTTAAATAATGAGCCTCTCTCACTTCTTGCTCATGGTATCAGAGCCTTTCGAGAGGTCTCAGGTCCAAACCTCAATAATCCCCAAGTTTATTTGCGCGAGGTCAAGCTTAGCCTTACTAGCAGCTATAGGAGATCTTCGTCAATTAGCAGAGTACAAATGCCAGAACAAAACTCAAGTAAAATGGAATTGGCATGAAGTCCATTACACACCATAACCATTCTGCTTGCATATATGCCGCGCTATTTGATTGATTACTTTCTCCGATCCACCTCTTGCATGGCAGGTAAGCATTGTGAAAATTCTACCAGAGCTGCCGCGGACTGCAACAAACAAGTTATTAAGACGGGTTTTAAGAGACGACATAAAGAGAGAGCTTTCAGTGCAGAGTAGGATCTGAACAAAAATGTAAACTCTTTGCTTACTATGGTTATTCTTGAAGGAGTTTACATGAAAAAGGGCAATGGTGTAGAAGTGTATAAGATGGATCAAGATTGCAGAAAACACTGCAAATACATGTAACAAAGATGCAGCTGGTGCAGGGGCAAATATTTGTTTGTTTATAGACTGCAGTCACCCTCCATTTGATGCTGGGTAGTCAGTTTATAGACTGTTGGACGAAGTTCATCAACCCCCAGAGGCAATATTTTTACGAGGGAAATACCCGCCAAATAATAATTTAATGGTAATTATATTGCTTTGACACTGAAATGAAATAAAGTGGTGCTCCCTGAAAATGAAAAATGAAACTTTGATACCGATGGTAATTTTTTATAATTATTTTATTATTATTAGAGTAAGGTTTTCATTGAGGACATTAAATATTATAAGCGATTTTAAGTATTTTCATTACAAACGTCACATTTTTCATTCGGAATGTCAAATATTACAAGGGACATCGAGGTTTTTCCCCCCTCATTGGGGAGACCAAAATTTTTATTGGAGGTATCAAATACTTTTTGTGCGGACAATAAATATTTTCATTGGAAACATTAATAATTTACAAGGGACATCAAATTATTTCTATTAGGGACACAATTACACAATAATAGTCAATATTCAATGATCACCATTCACCAGTGATATATACAAGGACTCGAAGCGAGCCAACGAGGTCAATTAGAAAGTGGGATCTGTTTAAGGCCCAGTATGTGTAAGTGTACCAGATGGAATTTATGGTTAACACTAGCCACACGTACCCAACTGAGTTGTCATGTCAAATCAAAGCCCATATCCATACAAGGGCCAATCAAGTTTTATATTCTTGGGATCCAATTTTACTGCATAATTTTCCAAAAACAACTAATGAAATAAGGCAATATTACCTTCTTTTTTTTAAATCCCTTATCCCAAAGATACAACCCAACAAATCTATAGTGGACGGGGTAGAGAGAGGCCAATGACCCAAGGTTGAGCCCTACTCCTACTTGCAGCACTCAAACAAAAGGTGGATCTCTTGCCACTTAGGCAAGAAGTGATTGGCGCAATACTACTCATTGCCATTTGTTGGCCAAAAGAATTAAAAAAAAAATCATTGAAATTAGTAATTAGATAATTACCAAAAGAAATTAATAGCAAATTACAACCTTGTTGTCCTCAAGCTCAACCCTAATCCCATTTACTCATTGTCTATCACTGAACAAAAAATTACTACCTCCGTCCCAAATTATTTGTCCACTATTTCATTTTTGGATGTCCCATAATTATGTCCACTTTTTTAAAATCGAAACTTTTATTTTATTGAAATTATTAAAATACCCTTAATTTGAATTTTAAAAGTATTTAAATATGAGAGGGAAAAGTATAAATAGTAGTTTTGAATTCAAAATTAACGGTATTATTAACATTTTATTACTAATTGAAATTAATTAGTTAATTTTCCTTAAAATACGTGTTAAGTCAAAGGAGGATAAATATTTTGGACGGACAGAGTAAATAGCAGCAACAGTTACTGAAATTACAATGACAGTTTAGGAATTAAACAACTATAGTTAATTCCACATGGGAGACTAGGAGACACTAGGAAGACAAGATTTTGATTTCAGCTAAATTGCAGGAACAGCAGTCAGCAGGGGAAATACCAAAAAGAAAAGTGAGCAGCAACCCCAAAACTCTGAGCATCTTTTGATCTCACCTTGGTGCTTGTGTCCAATTCACACATTTGTTAGAAGTGAAATGATAAAAGTCTTGTGCAAGACACATATTTTGTGTCTTGTCATTATAGAAAACCTATATATTTGTGAATTAAATTGGAAAAAAGTTACATGATTGACTTCTATAACTATAATAATATATATAAATTGTATAAAATCACACTTTTATCCATATTTTTAAAAATTTACAAAAAAACGTCTAAAATATGCTCAACGGATGGGGTTCATTCGTTAGGGTGTCAATTTTAATTGTTGGCGTAGCCAACACATTCCAAGCTTCTTATAATTGATAATTAATAGTATCTGTCAAAAAAATTGGGGTTAAAAACGATAATAAGTATTGATTTTATAAGGGTGAAGACATTTAAGGAGTGTCTTGGGGCAAGACACTTATCATCACCCTTTGTTAGAATTATTACTCCCTCGTTTTCATATTAATTATCATAATTTTAACTTTCGTTGCCTCCAATATTACTCTTTGATTGATTATTTCTTATATAATATGTTATTAACAATTGCAATATTATACTTTTATGATAGTATTTTCCGTTACGAATCTAATGGTAGTAATTTTATATAGCAATTCATTGTATATATTAAGAAATTTATGGTCAAAATTTTTAAAATTTGACTGCACAATTTCCAAAGATAACAGTTAATATGGAACGGAGGGAGTATTATATACGGAGTACTGTACAATGTCTTAAGATCTAATCTTATCAATTAATGTTTAGCAATGTATAGTGTATACACCACCTTAAGAAATCAACATATAAGGAATAATTATTAGTACCTCTTCAAACGTATTTTGATGTACCATTTTAAGGCCTTGTTCTTTTTAGTGTAGAAAAGGTATAGTTAAAGTTAGGTAAGAAATGTAAAAAAAATATGGAGATAAATAAATGTCATATTACATATGTCTTTTTTATTTTTAAATAAATTATGTGAGTCGCTTAAATAATTTTTAACATAAATTATCTAAAAATATATTCTTATTCTTTTGGTTGATAAGGTAATGTAAGATATAGCAAGGTAAGGCAAAGTAAAATTTTACTTACCTTGCAAAAAAGACACGGCAAATTAAGTAAAGGTCATGTTCTTTAAGGGTGTAGGATTTAGTTAGGTAAATTAAGGTTAGGTTAGAAAAATTATGTAAGGAAAATAGTGAATGTAGGTAAATGTTACATCACATGTTTTTCTTTTGTTTTTAAATAAATTAGAGAGTTGAATAAAAAATTTCCAATATAAATTATTTAAAAATAAATCTTGTTCTTTAGGATGGTAAGGTAAAGTAAAATTAAATCAAATTACATTATATTAGACAAGGATAATCTTACCAAACTAAGGCCCTGTTCTATACTGCGGTTGACAAACTGCGGTACCACACCTCACCGTAGTTTGCCACAATTCACCTAGTTTGCTACAAATCATTACTTTTCTCTCTCCTCACTCTTCTCTCTCTTCACTTTTCTCCTCTATTTTTTACATTCTCTCCCCTCACCTACCCCACATACCAATAACCTACCACAATTCCACCACACCCCACCACACCACACTGCAAAATACCGCAGAAAAGAACCGGACCTAAAAAACAAGCCCAAAATACCACATAATAGAATAGGGTCATAATTGTTTAAATTAATCATTTTTGGAAACGAAGGTAGTGTTGGGGTAAGGTAAAAATATTAGAATGGGAGATAGCATAGGACAAAGTGGGCATAAATAATGAAGGTCAATTAGGTCATGTTCTTTTCTATGGTTGGCAAACTGCGGTACCACAGCATACCGCAGTTTGTCACAATACACCACACTTTATCACAAATCATTACTTTTCTCTCTCCTCACTTTTCCATTTTCTCACTTTTCTCATCTACTTTTTATATCCTCTCTCTCCTCACCTACCTCACATAACAATAACCTATCACAATTCTACGACACCTTACCACACCATAATACAAAATAAGACATAAAAGAAGATGCCTTAGTGAGAATAAGAAAGTGAAAGTAATTAAGGCGAATTGCAGGCTATAAGTATGATAGGAGACCAATCACATGGAGAGGCATTAGAAGTTGAGTTTCCGAAGCGTGACACAAAAGGGGTTTTGGCTGCAATCTGAAGGAACCCAACAACGTATCCATTATCCAATCAATGACTCTGACAAACACCATTTTCAATTTCAGGGTGTCACTACGTACCGTAGTTGCTCTGCTACTTGCTACGTCAAATCCAATCCCACCTATTTTTTCTTACCCACCCATTTTTGTAGGTACCAACTCCTCCTCACTTCCTCCTCTATAGTCCATACATTTATGCCTTTAACTTTATCTTGTCTTGTCATTGGGCTACTTACCTATGTGAACGTGCCTTCAATGTCAGATAATGAATTGGTTTATCATCACTTTGGTATTAATGTCGATGAATAATAGCCGTGTCAAAAATTCATTTTCGGGTAATTCTACATCTAGTTAAATTGGTTATTTGGTTGAAAATCTATTACTCGAATTCTGTTAGATAAGTACTTCAGACACAAAGGTCATACTTGAACCTGAATTTGGATGTCCACTGTCAAATGTCTGAATTACATGTAAAGGTAAGTTCATACTTCTGGTGTTAGAATTACCAGAAATTATCCGATCATCCCATATCCAAATTGTCCCATATCCAAAGTTGAAATGGAGATGTTTAAAGGGTATAAGTACCTTATTAAGCAACCGCAACAGCGAGTTTGAGTGTGACATGACGTTAATGTGGCGTAAACGAGGATGAGAAAGGTAGTGCAACGACGAGGATGAGTGTGGGCGCGGTGAGAATAACTCAAACTCGTGCTCACCGCGTAAGGACGAAGACGAGATTCTTAGTAGGTTTTTTTTTTTTAATTTCTGTTGTAATGTATTTAAACTATTAAACGTAGAGCCTACAAATATGGAGAGTCTAACTCTAACTCTCCTGATTGGTTATAGTGCTTCCATCTCATCCAGTGAATATAACTCGATCTTGTTCACTATTGCGGGTGCTCTTATATATTCCCTCCGTTTTTTTTATCTGTCATTTACGGTTTTCATTGTCAATTTTTAATCAATAATTTCTAATATAAAAAATTTATAATATTATATTTTTCCAATAGTATTTTTATTACGAATCTAATGACATCAATTTTATATGATAAATCATTATACAAATTAAATATTAACGATCAAAGTTTTTAACATAATTTATTAGACGACAAGATAAATAAAAACGGAGGTAGTAATTTTTTAAAGTTTTGGAACGAGTATTCCAAAAAGAGTTGTTGATGGCTTGATGCCTATTAGACTTTTATTAATAAATTTAAGCATGATAATCAATGCTGATTAAAATAAAGAAGGAAGTTGACTCCCGAAGAAGTTGAAACTTGAAAGCGAAAGTACCCATAACAATTATATATTCCTGGAGCCAAGGAATCATTTTCCAAACCCAACACCATTACATATATACATATTCTGCAGATACAACTGAAATACACACCAGCAGATGGCATCATCATCATCATCTTCTTCTTCCTCAACAATACCAATGGTGCGTAAAACCCATTCTCTACCTAAACCTTCTCATGTCTCCCTCATATTCTCCATCTTATTCTTGCTATTGGTATCATCCTGCCATGCCAGAGCTTTACCCAGATCAGCTCAAGCAACAACAATGGATGCCATCAGTTATGATGACAAAGAGTGCAAAGATGGCATCTTGGCTTGTCAAAAGGACTGCAATTCTCTGCCTGATTGTACCCTTACTTGCGTCGACGATGTAGGGTTCTACTGCCTTTGCCATTGCGAGCCTGACATGGACCCAGCAGCCCCTGCAGAAGTTGCCCTAATTTAAGGTTTTTACCAGTTCAACAATGGCAGTTTCTTAGATATAGCCCAATAGCTATGACTTTCTTTTTCTTTGTTCCACCAAGTTGTACTGATGATGAGTTAGGAACAAATCGTTTACAGCCATATATATATCAGTTGGATCAGTATTCATTGTAAGTTTTGCATATACTCATGTTACGATTTTTGTTCTCAACTACTCCCTCTGTTGCATATTAATTGTTATCTTTGAAAATTGTGCAGTCAAATTTTAAAAATTTTGATCATCAATTTCTTAATATATATAATGAGTTGCTATATAAAATTACCATCATTAGATTCGTGTAGATAAATACTTTCATAAAAATATATTATTGTGATTGTTAATATAACATATTATGTAAGAAATTATCAATCAAAAAGTGATATTGGAGACTTGTGAAAGTCAAAATTATGACAATTAATATGGAACGGTAATAAGGATGGATGAAGTTTTTTCAACTTGTCTTTTTCTTGGATTTGTTTGTTCTCTTGTATCTATCGTCTTTGTTTATGGCTGCCATTCTGCCATTGAAGATCTGGATTTTCTTGGGGAAGGGGCGGGGGGTCGCGTAGGTTATGTAAACAATTAAGGCCCTGTTCTTTAGTTGAATTAAATCTGATCGATCTAACTTAATTTAACTTATGATAACCTAAACCAACTCCTTAAAAAATATCCAAACAATATCTTTTTAAATCAAAAGAAATTTAAATAATATTATTTTAATCTCAAATCAATCCACTTTTTTTAACATCTATAACTTTTTATTGTCAGCAAATCAGAAAATTACACGTGGAAATTAATTAATTTTATTTCGCCAATTACAAATTGTCACCTGTCTAGTTGACTTCGAGGGAACCATTTAGTCAAAATTAAATTCTGACCAACCACAAGTTGCTAAATGTTAGACATGATGTAGAAAATAATAATAATTTCTTTATTTAAAATCAAAGGAATAATTAATTAATTTGGACTTAAGCTCAAAGCTAAGTTCAAACCCCATGCCTCTAGAGCCTATAAACAGGGTCCTCCCCCTCATTTTCACTGGAGATTCGACAATCAACATCCAGAGACTTGACGAGATCAAATTGCAAGCAACCTCCAGCTACCAAGCACGAAGGACCAATGTTCGAAGTTTGCAAAAGCTCAAGATCAAGTTTCCAAGTGTTTAGCATGTTTATATCAAGACGGCTATGGCATAGTCCTTCGGCAAGACCCGCATTCAAGACTCGACATCGACTACGTTTAAATTCTTTGGAAGATCGAACTATAGACACTCTCGAGCTACCAAACAATATTATAAGTATCAACGTCGGCTAGTTTAACAATTTCGATTATTCAAATCAAGGACCGGAACTTTCACCTGATTCATCGATCGAGATCAAAGATTCAAGCCCTCACATTTAAGAACGTGAAGAACTTTAGCCAACGGTCAACATTCAATCGGTTAAGCTGCGAGCAGGCTGAAGCTACTACACACCAAGGAGATTAACGTTCAAGATCACCTCCAGCTCGAGAACTACTAAAAAAGTTCAACTCATAAATCTGCACTTGAGATTGAGATCAAGCACCAACACCCGGGATCAAATTAGAGGATCGTCATATTTATATTTTTAACACAGGAATTGTTAGTGTTACCCACAAACCTTCAAATATTAATACAAATTAAATTTGTCCATTTTTCTTGTCTTTATTTATTTTATAATTGAAATTTGTGTCAATATCTTAAATGGAGGCGTTGATAGCAAAGAGTTGGAAAACTTTATTTGGATTTCTGAATTATAAATATTGATGTAAACTCTCTATGTACAAAAATTCCCTGTTGTTGCCAATTTTGTGCCATCAGTGAGTTATTGTTGCCGTGCTCTAACAATACGTCTAAGGGGAAGGGTATCCAATTTGATGAGATGCATGATATATGTGATCAATTCAAATTACTATCTGAAAGTTAAGCTAAACCCAAAGCATATACAAGTCTCATGAAGGGGGCTTTTGCTTTTTGGACCTCGAACTTTGTGAGTATTTATTATCTGCTATCACACATTTGAAAGTTTATTTTTTGGACCGTATACTTTGTCTCCGGCAACAATGTGGACATTGTTAGAGGAGTCTGGCCCAAAAAGGCCCTTATTGACGTTTGAGTCTTTTTTCCTTCCGACTTTGCCCTTTAATTATTCATGAACTTCCAAGTTTTCCCTTCATTTTATTCATTCTTATTTTTCCTTCACTTATTTATTACTACCAAAATTCTCACATTTTAAATTTTTTAATTTAAAAATTCTTAAGAACTTCAAAATTTTAAAAGTTATAAATTAAAAATTAAAATAATAAAACATTTAAATATTTAAAAAAGTTTAAAAATAAAAAATTAAATATAAACTTAAAATTTAAAATGTTAAAATTTTAAGATTTTAAAATGTTAAAATTTTAAAATTTTGAAAAATTTAAAATATTAAAAATGTTAAAATTTTGAAATTTTGAAAAATTTTAAATGTTAAAATATTAAAATTTAAAACTTTTTAAAATTTTAAAATTTTAAATTTTAAAGTTTAAAAGCTTAAAATTAAAAGTTTTAAAATTATAATAAATTAGCAACTAAAAAATCAAAAATTTAAAATCAAAAAATCAAAAATCAAAAATCAAAAAATTTAAAAATAAAATTTAAAAGATTAATATTTTTATATTTTACAATTTTACAATTTTAAAAATTAATAATTTGGAAATTAAAAATCAAAATCAAAATGATAATGATAATTAAAAACTTAAAAAATTAAGAAATTAAAAATTAAAAATTAAAAATCAAAAATTAAAATTAAAAATTTTAAAAATTAAAAATTAAAAATTAACAAAATTCAAAAACCTTTAAAAATTGATAGAAAGGCATATTGGGAAGTTTATGTATCATTTAGGTCTTAGCTGGAGTCAAACTTAACTTTGGGCCATATTTTTTGTGTACCCAAAGTATAGGGTCCAAAAAATAAATTTTCAAATGTATAATAAATACCCCAAAGTTCGGGGTCCAAAAAGCAAAAAACCCTCTCATAAAGAGCAAATCAAGATTATTTTTCTACCTCAATTCTATATATCTAACAAATTTGGAAAAGTGTCTTATATATGATCATGATTTTGGCTCCGATTAATTAACAACTTTGATAGATCGTTATAATAGAAAACTTAACGTCCAGAGAAAAAAAGGGGAGCAAAATCAGTAAGTTTTGCATATATCCCCTTCAGGTTTGTGACGTTTATAAATTCAATCATGACATTTTTGAGTTAATATTTGTCCATCCTAAGATTTTGAAACAATTTTATCTAGCTACTTTTTCAGTAAATTTAGCAACTTTTCAGGTGTGTATGACATGTGATGAAATTTGTTTTGCTAAAATTATCATCATTTCAGCAAACAAATTTCATCACAAATCACACCTTCCTCGAAAAAATTACTACATTCACCAGAAAAGTAGCTAAATGAAATTTGTTTAAAAGCTTAAGTTGGTAAATATTAACTCAAAAATGTTAGGGTTGAATTTATAAATGTTATAAAGTTGAATGAATATATGCAAATTATCCATCAGAATCAGGTTAGTTTCATTCTCATTGAGAACGAATCCAATTAATCTCATTGTAAGGAATATAATCATTGTATTCGGGGTAGATCAATTGATCTATTCAATTTAGGTAGATAATAACGTAAAAAGATTTATTAGTTATTAGGGCTCTTGCATCTTCCCTATAAATTGAAAACAATTAAGTTGCCTTCTCCATTCAAATTAAAAATTACAGTATTAACCATCACTGTATATTTATTTTCATTCAAAATTATTATCCATCATCACAGCATTTTCTAATTCATCCTTATATAGTCGAAATGAAGACCTCTCTGCTAAAGATTAATCTTTTGTTTGCTCTTTTGATTGTGGCTCCAGGTTCGACTTCTTTTGTTTTTTAATCATTCAATGCAAATACCCAAAGGGAAAATATGCCCAAGTATAAAAGCATGCATGGCCTTTTTGTTTCTTTTATTTGTAGCAAATGCATGCTGTAATTGTCATAAATACATTTTTTTCAAGAATGGATCTTTCCAACCTTCGTAATATGTATATTTTTTTATAAGAAAAATCAACCCACTTGATCACTATACCCCTATCTCAGTGCTTGCATGGTAAGGTTGGACAAATAAGGACCAAGGAGAAATGAGAACCCGGGCTATGTTGTTAGAACCGACTGGTTTGACCAGTTGATTCGAGCCACCGGTTGAACCCAAATCGACACGACCTGGTCATAAATTAAAAAACAATTATGTACTTTCCAAATACACATAAACTATCAATAATACTGGAAAAAAAGGCTTTTTATGTGAAAATGAGAAAACCGGTCGAACCAATGTTCCGGGTCGAATAGTTTGTGCGGAAGAAGCAAACACCTGAGTCTTCCTGACCACCAGATTCTGGGTCAACTGGTCCAACCGGGTTAGGTGAGCGGGGTTCAACAATATAGAATGCAGGCTCAAAGCTTGATTGTAGACCTTAGAGAATTCCACATATGGAATTTTATCATATGTTGAATGAAGTATGGAAATTCAAGCAATTAAATTGAATCTTTCTTTATTTTATTTATTTTTGGATGACCTACTAGGATCACTGATGAAGATGCAAGGAGTTGAAGCAGAAGGTTTGGTTTCGTGCGACATTTGCAAAAAATATTGCATGGGAGGTCCATTTTGTTGCCTCAGCAACCAATGTGTTTGCTCATCAGCTTGTCCAGCGTTGGAATCCATTTATGCAGAGCGAGCAAGAATCCAATCCACTGAGGCTCCATGAAATTGAATCCTCAATTAATGGAGGTGCAACCATGAGTGGAATATATAATTTATACACCCATATACATCTACATATATAAGTAGGAATCATATGATGTGATGATTCTTAATTATTTAGTAAAACTTTCACACATTATTTCATACAATTTATTATAATATTGTTCTATACTACTAGTACTATTACTTCCCTGCTTTTCTAGCTTTTTAGCAAGCAAAGGACCTTTTATGTGTCCCTTTTGTCTTGCCGTAATACAAGCCAGTGAAGCCACACAAGGATCAAAGCTTGAAAATATTCGCTAATAGTCTTTCAATTAACCGATTATTAAAATGATTTAGGTGATTGGTAACTCTTTCCAATACAATACAATCAAAACCGTACACAATTCCCCCCAAAAAACATCATCTCTAAAAACACAATTTTAAAAAAAAAAAACATCATAATTTATCCAATCCAATCCAATCTAATCCATCCAAACCTAATTTTAATCAATCCAAAGAACAGGCCTTAACACAATATTAGAAAAGCTTCTCTAAAATATTTATGATAAATTGGCACTGTTTCAATTCTTAGAGATCTTTTTGGGGTTTCGACCGAATTATTTGAGGATGGTTCAGCACTCAAATAATCCCTAGAGAATAACTTTCGAGTAAGAGGGATGCATGTAAATTTATAAAAAAAATAGCTAAATAAAATTGGTTCAAACGCTTAAAGTGAATAAAATAATAATTCAAAAATGTCAAGGTTAATAGATTTATAAATGTCATAAATTTAAAAATTTTCCCTAATCATATATGTATCTATAGAACGAGTTGTTTAATTTAATACTAGATTATTAACAATACAGTTGAAGTTAGCATGTACATTCTCCATATTCAATATTGAAGTCAAATAATTATATTGCGATTCTCTAATAGGCTTTGTTATCAAGTCTACCATTTGTTCCTTCGGAGAAATATAAAAAAAAAAAAAACTAAAAGATCCTCATGTTTTGATGGAATTATTTAAGGGCTCTATATTCTAATAAATAATTGTAGGTGATATTATCTTTGTCGTAATTATTTGTGGGGAACATTCGACCTATTTTTCGGAGCACAAGACATTAATTACATAATTTATTGTTGATTAGGGTTATGTAACTTTAACTAATCCTAAACATTAAGACCTGAAATGATAGTTAACTTCAATTAAAACAACCATAAATATACACAAAAATCATTGCTTCGCACAATTAAAAGATCGCCTTTTACTTACGTCGCCCCCTTTTCGCCACAATTTTTTCAACTTTGCCCTTCACTCACTCTAAATCCTCTAAACTCACCCTCTCCCCATTCATCACCCACATTCATCATCTCTATCTCTACTACCACCTACCACCAACATCGACAACCGCTCATAACCGAAATAATAAATGAATTTTTTTTAAAAATAATAATAATACAACCAAAATAATAATCGAAATTTCAATAACAGTTATAACAAAAAACGACTAACAGGTCCCTATATTTTGATGTAATTATTTTAAGGGCCTTATATTTGACAAATTATTATGGGGCGACATTATCTTTGCGGTAATTATTTATTAGGGACATTCCGACCAATTTTCCGGTCTAAACCTACGCGAAACAATGATTTTTGTATTTAAGATTATTTTAATTCAGGTCAACTATTTCATTTTAGGCCTTAATATTTATGGTTGGTCAAAAATACATAACTCTAATCAACAATAAATACTGCAATTAATGTTTTGTTTGTCGGAAAATAGATTGAAATGTCCCCCAGAAAAGATTACAACAAAGATAATGTCACCCTACAATTATTTATCAAAATATAGGGCCCTCAAAATAATTACAGCAAAATATGAGGATCCTTTAGTTGTTTTTTGCAATAATAATAATAATAATAATAATAACAACAACAACAACAACTATAATTTTTTTTATAAAAAAATTCCCGAGCGCGCTCGAATCGCATCTGGACCATGGTCTGAATGCTCAACGAATACGTCTGGACCATGGTCGAGCCGCGATCTCTGGGCGCTTTTCGACCGTGGTCCAAACGCCTAACGAACACGTCTAAAGTCTCCGAAAAATCGAACTACAGACTGCACTCTCCAGTTACCAAGGATTCAAATCAAGGATTGGAATCTTCACCTGATTCATCGATCGAGATCAAGGATTCAAGCTCCCGCATCAAAGAACTTGAAGAATTTTAGTCGACGGCCAACATTCAATCGATTAAGTTGCGAGCAGCTTGAAGCTACTACACACCAGAGAGGTCAACGTTCAAGACCTTCAACTCGAGAACTACTGCAAAAGTTCATCACCTAAATCTGCACTTGAGATCGAGATCAAGCACCAGCTCCCAATTTCAAGGGTTCGAATCAGAGGATCGTCATATTTGTATTTTGAATACATAGATTGGATACACAAACTTTCAAATATTAATACAAATTAAAATTATCTATTTTCTTGTCTTCATTTATTTTATACTCGAAATTTGTGTTGATAATGTGCTTCGAGGAGTACGTTAGATGGAGGCATTGATAACGACGGAGTTGGAAAAGTTTATTTGGATTTCAGAATCCTAAATATTGATGTAAACTTTATCCGCAAAAAAATTCCTCTTCTGATCAATTTTGTGGCATCAATGAGTTATTGTTGTCGGGCTCTAATAATACGTCTTAAGGGGAAGGGTATTAAGAAATTTGATGAGATGCATACATGATACTATATGATCAATTCAAATCACGACCTGAAAGTTAAGCTAAACCCAATGCATGTATACATCTCATAAAGAACAAATCAAGATTATTTTTCTCTCTCAGTTTTATATATCTAACAAATTTGGAAAAGTGTCTTACTTATGATCATGATAAATTAATTAACAACTTTGATTGTTGTAACAGAAAACCTAATGTCCAGAAAAAAAAAAAGATCTAAATCAGTAAATTTTGCATATATCCTTTTCAGGGTTTAGTTTTGTAACGTTTATAAATTTAATCTTGATGTTTTTAAGTTACTTTATCCTTGAACCAATTTTATTTATTTACTTTTCTGGTAAATTTAGCAACTTTTCAAATGAATGTATAATGTGGCGATGAAATTTGTTTGCTAAAATTATCATCATTTCAACAAATAAATTTCATCACAAATCACAAGTTCATCATAAGAAATTACTATATTCACCAGAAAAGTAGCTAAATAAAATTAGTTCAAAAACTTAGAGGATAAATATTAATTCAAAAACGTTAAGGTTGAATTTATAAATGTCATAAAGATGAATAAATATATGCAAATTATCCATCAAAATCAGGTTAGTTTAATTCTCATTGAGAATGAATCCAACTAATCTCATTGTAAGGAATATAATCATCGTATACGGGGTAGATCAATTGATCTATTCAATTTGGGAAGATAATTACGTAAAAAGAGTTATTAGTTATTAGGGCTCTTGCATCTTCCCTATAAAATGAGAATAATTAAGCTGCATTCTCCATTCAAATTAAAAATAACAGTATTCATCACTGTATAATTTCCTTCAAAAATATTATCCATCGTCACAACAATTTCTAATTCATCCTCATATAGTCAAAATGAGACCTCTCTGCTTAAGATTACTCTTTTGTTTGCTCTTTTGATTGTGGCTCCAGGTTCGACTTCTTTTGTTTTTTAATCATTCAATGCCAATAGCCAAAGGCAAAATATGCCCATGTATAAAAGCATGCATGGCCTTTTTGTTTCTTTTATTTGTAGCAAATGCATGTTGCAATTGTCATAATACATTTATTTCAAGAATTGATCTTTCCAACCTTCATAATATGTATATGTGAAAATGAAAAAACCGGTCGAACCGGTGTTCCGGGTCGATAGGTTTGAGCGGACGAAGCAAACACCTGAGTCTTCCTGACCACCAGGTTCTGGGTCAACCAGTCCAACTGGGTTGAGCGAGCGGGGTTCAATGATATAGAACGCAGGCTCAAAGCTTGATTGTAGATCTTAGAGAACTCCACATATGGAATTTTATGCTGTGTTGAATGAAGTTATTAGGAAATTCGAGGAATTAAATTGAATCTTTATTTTTGCTTTTTTTGGATGACCTACTAGGACCACTGATGAAGATGCGAGGAGTTGAAGCAGAAGCTTTGGTTTCGTGCGACGTTTGCAAGCAACGTTGCATGGGAATTCCATTTTGTTGCCTCAACAACAAATGTGTTTGCTCATCAGCTTGTCCAGCATTGGAATCCATTTATGCAGAGCGAACAAGAGTCCAATCCAATGAGGCTCCATCGAATTGAATCCTCAATTGATGGAGGTGCAACCATGAGTGGAATATATAATTATACATCTATATACACATATACAAGTAGGAATCATATGATGTGATGATTCTTAATTACTTAATAAAACTTTCACACATTATAATTTCATACAATAATAACATTAATTGTTCTATACTAGTAGTACTATTACTTGCTCCCCTGCCTTTCTAGTTTTTAGCAAGCAAAGGACCTTTGATGTGTCTCTTTTGTCTTGCCGTAATACAAGTGACACAAGGGTCAAAGCTTGAAAATATTGGCTAATAGTCTTTCAACTAACAGATGATTAAAATGATTCAATTTACTTAATACAATAGAAAAGCTTCTCTAAAATATTAATGATAAAACTAGTGTTTCAATTCTTAGAGATTTTTCTAGGGATTTCAACCGAATTATTTAAGGAGAGATAATCCCTAGGGAATAACTGTCGAGTAGGGATGGATGTAATCATATAAATTTACCAGATAAGTAGTTAAATAAAATTGATTCAAAAGTTGAGTGGTAAATATCAACTCAAAAACATTAGAGTTAATGAATTTATAAATATAATAAATTTAAAAATTTTCCCTGATCATCCAAGTATCAAACGAGTTGTTTAATACTAGGTTACTAATAATAAAAGTGTGGGTCTCCGCCTCTTTCTAGGAAGGGTTCTAAGAAGTGGATTTGGGTCCCTAAAGATAAGCAGATTGATGTGAAGGATGGTCCTCGAGTTTGTGTGCGTCTTGATGCTTCCGATCGTTCTGCTACCATCTCTGATCCTCTTCATTCGGTCGTCCCCAAGCCTGTTAAATCTCCTTATAAGGATGCTTTTTTGAGGGGTTTAAAGGATGGGGGTAATGATGGTGCTACTAAAGTGGCTCCTTCTGTTAGCGAGCAGACTGTTAGTGACATGCCTGACAATGGTGGTGGTGAGGTTTTTTGTTCTCCAACTCTTGATGTTGAGGAATCTTTTCATAATGCTTACAAAGTCAAGAGCCGTCATAAAAAGAAGCTAAGGTAAACTTTTTGTGGAACCCAAAGTGGAGATTGGTTAGTAGAGCTTCGTGTAGGACTCACTCTAGTGGTCCTAGTCGTGCTAGAAGGTTTAAAAAGCCGACTCGAAATTGCAATTCTCTCGCGGGGAGCGAATCCACGCCTCTAGATGATTTGATGGATCGGTTGATCGGGTGTGATTAAAATTTTACAAGACCGGGAGACGGCTATAAAATTGCTAAAGAAGAAGAGGCTGGATGAAGACAAAGAATGATCGGGTGTGATTGTCCCTTGAGCCTTGGTTTTTTCTCTTGAAAAGGCTAGATGAGGAGGCCTTCTGGCTGTGCTGTTTTGTTTTGTTTGTCTGCTGTTTCCTCGTTGTTTCGAGTTGTGATGTTTTTTTGTTTTGTTGTTTCCTTTTTGTACTGCTGTTTGTTGCGGTTTTGTAGCATTTTTTATGCTTTCTTAGCCTTTTTTTAGCAAATTTCAAGAAAAAAAAATACAGTTGATGTTAGCACGTACATTGTTGCTTTTACTCATCTCCTTCGACGGGGAGCTGATGGAACATTCACCATATTCAACATTGAAGTCAAATAATTATATTGTAATTCTCTAGGAGGCTTTGTTATCAAGAGTCTACAATTTGTTCCTTGGAAGACATATAAAAAAATGACTAAAAGCTAAGGTTCTCATATTTTGCTTGAATTATTTTAAGAGCTCTATATGTTAACAAATGATTGAATATAATGTTATAACTAGCATTGAATATCCCAAACGATACACGAGAAGACTATTAGTTATTAAAATTTTTTGAATCAAAATAAAACGATTTCATTAATAAACGCTAAATGAAACTTACAATGAAATTCGGGAATGAACAATTGTAGATCTAAAAACATGGAAATAAATTCAACTTTAAACTAACACCTATCTTATTGATGTCCGACTCCAAAATTACTATAGGCAACCCAGTGCACAAAGCGTCCTCGCAAACGAGGGTACGGGGAAGGTCCCACCACAAAAATATGATGTAGGCAAACATTATCTTGCATTTCTGTAAGAAGCTGCTTCCATAACTAGAATCTGTGACCTCACGATCACACCTCAACAACTCAACTGTTGCGTCATTGCTCCCCTTACAAAAATCATGATTATCTTGTCATAAATTTTGTTCAATGAATCTGCATCTTCAACATTAGCGGAAAACCTAACAATTCATGCTATAGCGATATAAAAATTGATCTTCATCTCAAGAACCGATCACACTAATTGATAAAAAGCTCGAGATTGATAGCACATGATTACCAATTCTACCAATAAGAAGCTATGGCAATAATATGCCACAAGCTTTACCTAATATGAAATTTTCTCTGAGTTAGGGGGGGGGGGGATTGCCCCTTTTTGCCCCAAAGGGGCTCCGTCATTGCTTACGTGCATACGAATTGACAAACTATTGTGAAATAATGGATTTGAGCCCAATTCAACCCCAAAAGCTAGCTTAGGAGGTTGAGGCACTCTAGACATTATAAACACCACAATATGGGTGTCAAAGGCCGATGTGGGACAATTCAACACGCCCCCCTCACCACGAGGGGCAGACAACTGCGGGCGCGGCCCCAACATCAATGACCCTGGCTCTGATACCATGTGAAATAATGGATTTGAGCCCAATTCAACCCCAAAAGCTAGCTTAGGAGGTTGAGGCACCCAAGACATTATAAACACCACAATATGGGTGTCAAAGGCCGATGTGGGACAACTCAACAACTATGTTTATCAAAATTTACAATTGAACACAATTGAAATGAAAATTGACTAAATTAGGACTTTCGATCAACAGAAGGGTCGACGACAACCCCCAAAACATTGGGGGCTAGGGTTCCAAAGAGAAAATGGGTAAGGAAGAGCAATAAATTTGGTTATTATGAGAATTATGCGTGTTAAATTTAAGAATATATATTGATGATATATTAAAAATCTTGATTGAATAATTTTTCAAATAATTTTGGCATATATACTTAAAATTTCTCATTTTTTATTAATTTCATAGTTGAAACACATTACAAAAAAATAATTCATATTAAGTATTACAATTTAGATATAAGTTTTGGATTTTCTTATCTATAATGACATTGATAATTATCAGGTTAATAGAATAGCTAAGGTCAATATAAAATTAAGATCAATATCAGGTTAAACTTTTCCTAATTAATTACCTAGAAACAAATTAATCTCCAACAAAATCTCATTTTAAAGAATCATCACAATTATTAGGATAAAAGAATTGGGGTAGATTACACTACATGATCATATTTGGGAAGATAATTCTGTAAAAGAGAGTTATTACTTAGCATTAGGGCTCCTTATAAATTGAGACCAATTAAGCTGCATTCTCCATTCAAACTAAAAAATTATTCATCATTTCAGTTCAAATATATTATACATCTTCATAGCACTCTCTTAAGTCATCCTCACATAATCAAAATGAGGGCCTCTCTTCTCAAGATTACTCTCTTGTTTGCTCTTTTGCTTCTGGCTTCAGGTTCAACCTTCTATTTATTTATCGACATTTATTAAAAAATTAAAATAACCCTTATAGATAGAGTTGATTTTATCAAAGTGTCATTTATATTTTTAAAGTTGCTAAAGAATATTAAACACTTTATTATTGATAATTATTAATCATAACAACGTAAAAAAAAGAACATAAACGAATGTTAAACTGAGGTATGGTTGTTGTTTGTAATCATAACAATTAAAAACTTTGGTGTCAAAAAAACTTTACAAGTATTAGTTTGAGGCAATACAAGAAAGTTAAGAAGTACTCCCTCCATTTCATATTACTAGTCACTTTAACTCATTTTTCTTTTCTTATAATATTAGTCATTTTAGAATTAAAATAATATATTTCAACTTATTTTATTCATTTAACCAATTTAATTTTATCATTTCTTTGTCTCAAAATGTGACTACTTATTTTTTTAATTTTTGTGATTTTCTCAAAACTGTGACTTATAATTTGGGATGAAGCTAGGGAGTATCTTGTACTACCTTCATCCTTATTTATTTGTATACTTAACTAATTTTTCTTATCCCTAATTATTTGTCATTTTGCATTTTGAATATAACTTTCACCAATTTTACATACTCTCAAGATTAACGTTTACAAATTTGAGTAATTTTGTAATTTTCCCCTCCTCCAAAGCGACAAACAGAATGGAATGGAATGAGTACAAGACTCATAGCATTATCCAACATCATTCCAACTGTTCTTCTTTCTTCTTTTTTCTTTTTTAACTATCCATTTGAATAATTTGACCTAAAATTAGGGTTCATATCTAGAATCCACTAAACCCTAGCTTGTAAATTGCATTTCAGAAACACTAGCTAAACCCTTTTTTCCCCTCCTTGACGCAGGGTCGCATACCTGCAAAACCAAGCTCTGCAAGCAACGTTGCATGGGAATCCCATTCTGTTGCGTCGACGGCCGATGTGTTTGCTCGTCAGCTTGTCTGTCAGTGACGTCATCCAGTGAAGCTCGTCCGTCGATCCAGATGGAAAGAGCAGAAGCACCAGCGTCGGATGTGGTGGGCGTAGGCTGCTCTACGTCAGAGTGCAAACCACGTTGCATGGGACGTCCAGCTTGTTGTCTCGACGGCAAATGTATTTGCTCACCTCTTTGTATACAATTATTGCAGTCTGCTCAGGCTACTGTTCCTAGTGTTAATTAGGTTTAATTTTCTTTCTTATAAAATCATGATCATAGTGTGACCTAATTGAGTCCTAATTCTTCAATAAAAATTGATCACATTCTTCTTTTTGGGAAAAAATGAAATCCAAATTGATTGAATTGAATTAGTACTTGGAGGCCTACCCTATATATTTTACTTGGTTCATGCATTGATTTTGGTATCTTGAAGTTTATGATGACATTTATCTTTTAATGTCAACTGTTTTGTTTTCCTTTTTATCTGTTATTTATGTTTTCAATAGTAATTTTTTATTACGAATCTAATAATATAGATTTTGACGAATCATTATACAAATTAAGATATTAACGGTCAAATATTTTAACAGGAAGATCTATGCGACAATTAAAAAAACGGAGAGAGAGATCAAATCAATCATTTCGATTGATTAGCATCAACAGTGTAAGTTATTATAGTATGATATCAACTATTTAGATTTTTTTTCAACATAGCTTGTAATGGACAAAGGAATACCTCATTAAATTTCATTCTGCTTCTTTTTCATGAAATAATAAGTAGCGAATGATTTTTAAATATTTTTTCAATTGAAATTAGTCCTCTAAATTATAAAATTTACGGATAAGACTACTACATCCAACCCTAATACTCACCCAATGGCGGAATTTTGGACTACATGGGTTTTACAATTGAGATGAAAAACATTAATTACAGTTTAATTTTTCTGTTGTCTGAATACGTAGCAGAGTTAATGTTTATTTACATAAAAATATTGGAGAAAATAATATACCATATGTAGGAAAATAATGTGAAACATATATAGGATATTGATACTAATGCCTAATCAGTGCATAATTTCCCCTATAAATTCAGGACCAACTCCACAGCCGTTACACTCAAAAGAATCGTAGCATTTTCCTCTTATTATTATTATCTTAAAAACCAAGAATGGAGGCCATTTTTCTCAAGATTACTCTTTTCATTGCTCTTTTGATCGTAGCACCAGGTCCCTCTCTCTCTATCTCCAAGTATATATAATTTGTCTACTTTTTTAATTAGATATCCTCTATCCTACTGACTTATAATTGACTTTTTACAATTTGTAAGGAAATACATGAGAAAATGTAATATGAACCCTAAAATGTATGTTACCAAGGGTGATGATATGTATTTTACTCCAAAACATTTCTTAAATGTCTTAGCTTTCATCAAATTAGTATTTTTTATGACTTTTGACATTATTTTTTTAATAGTGAGTATTCATTATCAATCATAAAAAGTTTTGGATATATTGGATACGTCATAATGTCAATGAGCATAAATGATACCCTAATCAGATCAACCCTATCTATTAGTCATATTTTAGAAAAAAAAAAATTCAAATACATAAAAATAATAGACAAAAGTACAACTTTATGCAATTTATAAATGATATTATAGTTGTGGAATTCAATCATATCATTTTATTTCAATTTAATATATAACAATATGGTTTTAATCAATAATAGGGTAAAATATTTATGAAGAAAGTATATATCTTGGCCCATAATTCATGGTATAATTTTGGGTGAATAAATGGATGGATGGATGGATGCAGGTGGTGAATTTGGAAGGGGGATACGAGGAGGATGTGAAGGAAGAGGGCCATTAGAGTGTCCCAAAATGATTAACTGCACAACTCTTTGCGGGGGATCCGACAGCTGCTGTGTCTTAGGAAAATGTATTTGCGCCGGTTGTGGTGCCCCTCCTCTTACCAAATCACTTCCTTTGTCTTAGATCATACATATATATATATATATGGGGGTCATGCATGCATGGGGCAGTCCATATATATGTTATTTGATTTTATATATTCATCAGTAGTTTTTTTTTTAAAAAAAAAAATCAGGTTGTGTCTAGGTTAATCAAAATAATAGTCCATCTTAATTTGTGAAACCAAATTAATTGACGCATGTATTCAAGGTGTTCTCAATCTTTGAATAAAAGGTGATTGTTCAACATGTACCTTGCTCTTTGTTCAATTTATGTTCATTCTGATAAAATTTTATTCATATAGTTAGTTTTTATTAATCGGTTAATTAATGTAAGAAATGTTTTTTAAAGTTCAAATTATTCATTCTGTGATATTTTCAAAATTCAAATTATTCTGTGATATTTTTAAAGTTCACATGATTAAGTCTATCACACGTCAAAATTCAAATTATTTAATCCAATTTCCCTTTTTAAATGTATGAATTGCAACACGAACGACTAAGGCAGTCTGAGACATAAAATTTTCCATTTAATTTTCTAAGATAGTTTAAAATTTAGGTTGAAATATCTACCTTAACTAATGTATGCAAGTGTGGGAGATTTTACCTTAGTTTAAAATTTTTGGACTATGGTAGTTAAAAAGTCAAAACTAATATATATTGATCAAAGTGACTGGTCCCAACAAGTAATGTTATTTATTGAGATACAAATTTTTTGTAAAATTTAATATTTTAAAGAAGATTCTACTATAATTAAATTTTTTCAACTATCATAGTTAAAAAATAAGCAACCATTGATTCTACCTTAGAGACTAAAATCAATATATTTTAATCAAAGTAATTTGTTGCAACAACTACTGATATTTATCGAGACATAAATCTTTTTAATGGATAAGATCTATTATAGAAAATTAATAATAAGGAATTTTCAACTACCATAGTCAAAGAAAAATTCAACTAGAGTAGAATTTTCATTCAAGGTCAAAATGCTCTTGTGTTACTTAAGCCAAGCCAAAAAAGCAATTTACACCTAACACACACTAGTCAAGTAAATTGTTACTGACCCTACTTTTATGCATAAAGAGTTTGGATTGCTCAAGACTTTCACATCTACAAGAAAACAAAAGGCATTATATGCAGCATTCATTCATGAATCTCATGACTCATGAGCTACCCATGACAAACAGGGAAAAGGAAAGAAAAGAAGAGTGGATATAATTGTAGGTAATCCAAATTGATCACATTTTCAGTTAACATCCAAACAGATCCTTCTTCACCCAGAAGCTTTTACCAACTCCTATAAAATCAACCACTTTCTGTGAGCATCTTCATCAGTACTTCTTTTGAAACCAAAAATGCACATGAAAATTTCCCCATCGATGCTGAAGGTGGTGCTCTTGGTCATTCTTTTCGCGATAAGACCAGGTATGAGTTATATCATTATACCCAAATGATTTTTTTCCCCCTTAAATCACAAATTAATCTGGGAATTAATTGAATACCCAGTATGTGAAGCAAGAGGACCACTAAGGTGCCCTAGAATGCTCGACTGCAGCCAAGTTTGCCAGGGGTATCCCAGCTGCTGTGTTCAAGGACAATGCGTATGCCAACACTGTGAATCCAAACCTCGTCTGAATTTTCACCATTAGCATAAAATTTAAGGGCATTTCTTTTACATTATTGAGTTCTGTAAACTTCATGGTTTTACAGCTTCCTGCTAGCAGTAAATTTTAGATAAATCCACCCCCTGAGAAACGGGTACGATTTCCTGCACAGATACATGCAAAGCTTGTGTGCTTCTTACTTGGTCGTGTTGCTCAAAAACTGTCTCAGTAGTCTGATAACGGCAAGAGGGTTTTCCAGGTGAGCAGCATGTCCACAGTTAGGGACCTCGACCGTGTCATGGTATACATCCCTGCTGATTATACGGCTGATTTCCTGGCTAATATTCTTGAACTTTGTGTCCTTTTCGCCAACAATAAACAAGAGTGGTGTTTTGCAATGTTTCAAGTCTTCCCAAAGCGATCTGTCACCCAATTCAAGAATGAATTTTCCATCAAGAAAACCATGCAAGAGACTAAACACAATGTAAAATTTCTAGTTTGGGTCCCACCAATGTAGGTTTGGCTAGGCCCCAATGTGGGTCGGGTCGTTATGGGCTCTAGCCTACTTTGGGTGGGTCAATTGATTTCGGCATTTTTGAGTCGGGGTCAAGTTGGGTTCTGGTGGGTCATTCGGGTTGGGTCAATTTTGCCGGGTCTAGGTAAGGAACTACATGAAAAGATAGGCTTCTTACGGCTGCCTTCCAATGCTCGAATCAGACAAAACTTTTGCCAAGCCATGAACATCATCATGCTGCAAGCGCCTAGTCACAAACTTCTCGAAACTTGGGTGTTCCCTAAAACTGTATATGAAACCAGTAAGAGATTGTAAGGGCTGTCAAAACCTCGAAGTTTCACAAACTATAAACTAAGAAAAAAATATCCAAGATAATACCTCTGCCACAGATCACCATGGTACCATGTATTCACAAAAGGCCTCAACCCGAATGAGACAATAGATTTTGCCCGCGAATCATCTTGAGCTGCCCGTATTTTCCTTGCCTTTGGATCTTTTAAGCCGGGGCTTCCGGAAATAACGACGGCCCCATCAATCTGCATAAGTTTTTCACCGGCCAATAAACAAACCAACAGTATTCAATATTTTGAAGTAACATTTTTCATAATATGCTGAAAAGTACACAATACTTGGGGGAAACTATTTATAGGGGACAGTTCTGGTGAGTTTCTTATTGTTTTTTGGCAAACCAACACTTTTCACCCTAATTTCAAAAATGAATGACGATTTTGTGCTTAGTAGACTACTATACCCTAATTTTGAAAGTGAATGACTTTTTCACTCTACTTTTGAAAGTGAATGACAATTTCGAAAGCAACATTTCTTAAGCTTGTATATACAAAATGCTTGAAGAGATTAAATTGTTGGCTAGATCAAGCACTCTGTATCAGGGCATATTAGTCAACTAACCGTAAAATCGTCAATTACTTTCAAGAATTAGGGTAAAAACCATTGCTTTGCAGGAATAAAAAAAGAAACTCGACGGGAATTGTCCCCTATAAACAATTTCCCCTAAATGTTGTGTACTTTTCAATATATTTTGAAAAAAGTTGCCCCCTATATTCCAAAATATTGTCACAATTTTTTTGACAAATACAAGGTGAAGCTCCATGAATATACATACCTTGGTGCCAAATCTTAGTGCCAAGTACAATGCTATCCTTGCTCCCATAGAGTACCCAACAAGAGTGACTTTCGTCCCTGGTGCAATTTTATCAATCACCCGGCTTAATAATTCAGCAACTACTTCAACTGATAAGCTCACATCCTGTGCTGAATTATTTGCATCACAGGGCTGTATCTTAGATTTCCCATGGCCTGGAAGGTCGATCGATATGCATTTCGCAGTTCTCGACAGCCCCTTCATGATAGGAATCCAGTCTTGTCCACTTCCCAAGAAACCATGCAGGAAAAGAATCACGTTATCGCTGCTCTCTCCAATCTCCTGCACTTTGATCGAACCACGGCAATTCTGTGATTCCACAACGAGCTCGTAGATGGATGCTTGCCCTTCGAGAAAGCTTTTTGACATCACGGAGCGGTTTACTTGAGAATTGCGAAGACAGTTGTCAGCATCGTGAATGGATGCTACTAAGTACCCGTTGGGTGGTTGTTGACTTATGATGAGAGGGTCAACTAGTACGTCTTGTTTAAGCCATTTGTACGTTCCAAGGCCATGTGCTACGGATCTTTCCAGTTTGTTTTCAGAAGTTGGAGGTAGTTGCGCGTTTCTCAGCCCTAGAAAGGACGCGAATTGAACATAGGTTGATAAACTGATGCTGCTCTCGAACGCTGCACTTATAACAGCCAGTTTTCCCTTGGTGTGGGCCCACAGAGAAATCGACGCAGCACTCTCCAAACCACCGACAACACTTGGTTTTATGATCTGACAGAGATTGAAGGGGAAACTAACAGATAAATGCACTGTGATAGTAGTTAGAAGAAATTATGACAGAAGAGAAATCTACATTCACATACAAGTGCCACTATTCCTGGATGAGTGAATCTGGCCAATGAATCGTGAATGTTTCCTTGAATGTTGTCAATAGTTTCATCCAGTGCCACAGGGAGGCCAGTTTCTTCACAGAACCTTACAATGTCATCCTCACACTGAACTGGTTCCTGTAAAAATTGAAAACTATCTAATCATATAAATCGATATAACAGTGTTTCTGATTGATCTCAGTCCACACATACAAGTTCTGCTGGAAACAAATTTGTGTCTTCAGTCACCAATCAAACTCACTTAGCAATTTTGTTTTAGCTCTTTGTACAGTAGAGTTCTATGACCTAGAAAGTCACCAATTAGATTTTTCATACTGATGTGTGATTTTGATTTGTGAAGAACATAACACATTTTTAGGAAAAAATATAGGCATATATCATAACAGCATAAGAATGGGTTCATGGAATTACACTAATCCTAGCAGAAGATTAAAAAAATATATAGAAACCATAGGATTCGAGCATTTCAAATAAAAATTTAAAAAAAACACGCAACTGTGCTTAGTCTGTAAATCAAAGCAAACTGGTCAAAAACAAATATATGTATGGCTCTGTTCTTTGCAAGGTAAACTACCTACAACATTTTTCTAACTAGTCCTACCCAATTCCACTTTTTTAACCTAAACATACCTACGCATAACTTTTCTACTTCTAAAACAACTCATTATCATTACTATCTACTTCTACATAAATTACCCAAACCTACTCAAACCTATCTAACTTTTACTTACCCAATTTCTACATACCCACCAAAAGAACAAGGCTGTAGTCCTAATGTGGAACAATCATACCTCAAGATATGCCAAGCCACAATCCTTGATTAGAGAGCCAAATTCAATTGCTTTCTCATAGGTCCATTTACAATTCGCATCTACACGAAGTTCAATACGGCTACCAACCCTTCTTCTTATCTCCTTTATAACTGCAGCATCCTCCCTTGGATCATCCCTACGCGCCACCTGCCAAGATTGATTGTAGAACAAATTGACCAAAATATCCTCTCAAATTTACAGCCTCAATAGTAGTCGGTAAGCGAACTCTTACTTTGAGTTTTACGGCGCAGAATCCCTCTTCAACAATCGCACAGACCGCATCTGCAACTTGAGCTGGAGATCCTTCAGAATCAACCAGTGCACAAATGTTGGTGTTCAACGCCTGCTGCTCAACATTCGGATTGGAGTTCTCTGACTGAGGCCACAGTATTTCAAGCAGACTGCAGTTTTTCCTTGAAGCTATAGCATTCAAAATGGCCATCTCGAGACCACACCGAACACTGGGGAATATAGATGATGGCTGTAGAAATAAGATTAGAAAACAATTTGAGTTTTACTCCAGAAATGTTGATAAATGATAACTCAAGGTGAATGATGAGTTTACACTTACCGGTACCCCAATAACCCGCCATATCCACGAGGAAAAGGACCCTTTCAACGATGGAAGGAGATAGGGAACTGAAGCTCCTCTGAGAGCATGAACGAGAAACTGCAGTTGTTCTTCCACATCTTGCAAGTCCTCTTCGTGAATTTCGAGGGGCGCAACCTGATCATTGTAAACAATAATGTCGTTACCATGACCTAATTTTTTAATTCCCATCAACTATATATTTATGTTTGACCTTACCTCGCCAAGACCAATACTTCCATCATCAAGCGTCAATTCTAAAACAAAGCCTTGCCTAAGGAACTCAGATTCTCTAGAAAGACCCGAAGCTGAAGTTGGTGGAGCTCTCAGGTTAATTCTGAGACAAGCAAAGTTTGAGATACAAATGAATGACCAAGAAATCTATGTATGAAAGATAAAGCTATTGAGAGTGCTTGAAATTTTAAGACTCACCCATACAATGAGTACTCCAACTTAGCAATCTTGCAGAAACGGAAACCATCTTGGGCAGATTCTGCAGCAGAAAGTTGTGAAAGACTCATCAAAGTATGAGACGCTGCTTGACTTGCATATTTTCTCAAGGTACTACAAGAAAAAAAAAAGGCACAACCATTAGGTGACCGTCGTTTCAGCAAACTGCGCAATCTTTAGTACAGCCCGCCCAAAAAACAAGAAAAAGCAAAGAGAGAGAGAGAGAAATGTAACTCCCAACCTGTGAAATGCGGCATTACTGTTGATGGAGCTTGCAACTTCTATGACACAATCTGTGTCTGCATGTTGCACTGTTGACAAAGCTTCTTCAAGTTCCAGCTTCGTTTCAACAAGTGAATGCTTTACACTGCATATCCATTGATCGCATGAATTTCAAAGCAACAATATTAGCATTGAAACATAGACTGATTTTGTCAGAATTGATGAGCAAAATACTCTACTTCTAATTCTCTTTACCTACAGAAAATTGATCAGAAACTAAGACTGATTTAGTCAGAATTGACGAGCAGAGTGACCACGATTTTGACACTAATTCTTCAAGATCCAAGAGCAGCAAATGACGCAGCATATACATCAGAAACGCATTATTCCTATCAGAGATACACTGATATAAGAATGATTCTTACCCATGGGCTGCACACAGCTTGCTGATTGAAATGGAATGGTCATAATAGAAATATTTCTCGAGAACCCGTGGCTCAGCTTTCTCTGCGATAGGGAGAAAACTGAAGATCCCACCACCCCGGTTGTTTATGACCAATACAGTAATCGGTTTCCGCTGCATTCTACAAACATGGTTGGTTCAGTAAATGGTTTATCAGTACAATGGCAGCCTTAATTCCTTATACATGAAATATTTCTCCATGCCATTAACGAAATCTAAGGCAAGAACAAGATATGTACCTTGAACTTAAGATTGCCAACCCATTTGTATCATGCAGAAAGGAAACATCTCCTATGAAACATAGTACCTAACATAAAATTAGAACGTAAATATAATCGCATCTGTTATCAGTAGCCTCACAATAATAGTACCTAGCTCCTATAATATAAATCAGACGACCAACAAGTACACTTAAAGACCAACTTTGTGAAAAGATAAGGGCAGCCCGGTGCACAAAGGGCCCCCGCAAGCGGGAGTCCGGGGAAGGGTCCCACCGTAAAGGTGTAATGTACGCAGACCTTACCTTGCATTTCTGCAAGAGGCTGTTTCCCGGACTCGAACCCGTGACCTCACGATCACAAGGCAACAACTCAACCGTTGCGCCAAGGCTCCCCTTCCAACTTTGTGAAAGGATAAAGGACAAAAAAGTACGCTTCAATGGTCTTACTTGTCAACAAATTCTTCCCACACTTATATATTTAGCAGATAGTTATCACATGATAGTAACAACTAACCTGCTAATGAGATCACGAAACATGACAGAACATACAACAGAGAGAACAAAATAACTAAAATATTTACCCTTTTCTTGCTTCCAACGGAAAAACCAGTCGCTGTGCTGAGTAAACCATCAATTCCACTAGCTCCACGGTTACCAGCTATATTTATCCCATGACATAGTAAGCCCAACGAAGGCACTTTTCCAGTGCCATTCACAATCCCTCGGGCGTACATGTCTGCATCACGAATTGGCATACTATTTCCCATGAACAAAGCAGTCTCTGATACAAGGACATCTGAAAGGGCATGCGCGACATGGGGCTCAGTCAGCGAGTGCTCAGAAATGATGTGGAAAGATAACTCCCATGCGACCTATAGTGTACAACTTATAATTAGGAGATACCCAACTTGTTTAAGAATTCGGAATATGATATACACCTACAATAAACAACTTATTTTGAATTGTAAGTTTGCAACATGAATTGGACATAGCAAATGTCGATAGAACACGTTCTGACAGACAAGGAATTACCACTGAATTCAAAGCTTGTAGAAAACCAATCCACTTGCCACTCAAACGTGGAATAGTGCATTTCATCAGAGACGCGGCAAACTGAGTGATTGTGGTTTGAATCCTATGTGTGACTATATGGGAAGGATCATGCCGATACGGGTGCTTGTCAACCATGATATATGAGCATGGGAAGCTCTCTTCCAGCATTTTGGAAATCCTCTTGCTTGTTATTCTGCTTCCAACCTGCTTAGTAATGATGTAGCACAGTGAAAAATATTAAACTCGGAGGGGGTGATTCACATGAGACTAGACATCATTAAGGATTATTACTTCGGCATGTACACTTCATGGTGCATAATTTCAAAAGCTAAATGCAAATATTTTGATCAAGTACACTTAGGCAAAGGACGTGTTACCTGGATGATTACATCTGGTTGCACCAATTCCCTAACTGCACCACAGAGAAGCACGTGATCAAAGTGGTCAAGGAAAATCAAGTTTTCTTCATATTCTGGATAAGTAGTCAATAGCTTTCGCATGCGTAAGCCTGATAAGATGTCTGTAATGACGGGCCATGAAAGGAGTCTGGCCAATTGAAGAGCGGCCCAAATTTCATCTTCCCTATGTATAGCACCGATCACTAAAAGCCCATGTTTCACACTCTGAATAATCTTTTCAACTTCAGCTGTTATGTTTTGTGCAAATGAATGTTGCATGCAGATATATTTAGTAAAAGGTTGACTGCTTGAGATCCAGAAATCCAACCCACGTAGACATTCCTTTTTCCAGCTTCGTGGACTGTTTTCCAACGGTTCCCTAAAAGAACAATTGACATGGACCGGGCCATATGGTGAGCATGTTGCCCAGTAAACAGCAGAATCAACAGTAGTGAGAACCATTCGTGCGGTGATATCATCAGTAGGTGCTGGAAGATGGAAGAAGAACCTCACATATGAGCCAAAATGGTTCACCTATATCACATATGCAAAAGATATGTTGGATGAACTTCAGAAAAATAAAATAAAAGAAATGGAAAAAGAAATGCAACTTTGAAGTTGACACAATGATTCCCATTCAGACTTCAGAGGCGCAGGAGGTTGCATTCCTAAAAGGAAGGCTAACGATTAGTCAAGTATTGGACAAGTTTACTAATTAATCCATAAGTTGTTACTCTGGGACTCTAGGAGTTATCAGGAAAATAAAAAATTATGGGAAAGAACATTTAAAAAGAAGCAAAGATGCTATTTCCCAAAGAAAGTATCGCAATTAATATCATTCTAGCTCATAATGAGCCAGAGGACAGCGTTTCTAACCCTTTATTTTTGACCTTTTTCCCCTTAAATTGTTCATAGTAAGGTCATTTTAACCTAAGGTCCGAAAACAACCTCCCTATGTATGTGTACTTCTAACCCCATTGCCCAATTCATGCACATACCTCTTACCCTAGGTGGGTTGGACTGAGATAATGATTGTATTGGTTGGATTTGGAAAACCCGTCAAAAGACTAAATGGGTATGTTCATGATAGGCATCAAACACATTATGCTTCGTGGTTTTACATTGCAAAATATACAATAAAAATAGAAATAATAAGGTTTTTCTTGATATTAAAAACTTCTTTCTTACTGGAGATTTGAATCAAAGTACTACAAGTTGATAAGCGGACCTGATCTATTGCTTGATTAGCTCCAGTTGCATGCAATTCTGGAGGACGATCACCAGTGAGTAAGACCAAAGGTACAAAATCTTGACTAGCCTCCACAACCTGCAGATAAACCACAACTCATCACTTTTTTACATTGCATTTAACAAATGTGGGCTCGAGCCCCATGGCCACCAAGAAAGTTTCGCAAACAAAACGAAGGAATCCACAATTCAATCTCCAAAATCTCAACTAAGATTTAAGCTCAACTCATGAACCTCTTTTTGTATTCTTTCCATTTTTTCAGGAGGGGGGGTAATAGGGGCTGTGGAAGGAAACACTATTAGTTTACAAGGTTGCATTTTATGAATTCAAGTTTCATATCTTAAACTTTACAGCAACGTATTTTTATTCTAGCTTCCTTTTCTATCATAAATTTTGTTAGTTTCAGATAAATATATAAGATTTAGCAAGGAATCTGTTGTGGTTGACCAACTATGCACATATGTATCTGAGGAGAAACCGAATAATGTCACCAGCACCCGAATAACTTACAGCAGGAAAAAGATTTGAAACTGCAGTGCCGGAGGTTGTGATAACTGCAGCTGGTTTCTGAGACCCTCTAGCATAACCAATGGCGTGGAATGCAAGTGACCGCTCGTCATAGCATGCAATACAAGTTACACGAGGATGGGTGGAAGCAGCAACCGCAAGAGGAGATGATCTTGATCCTGGAGCTATACAAAAATACTAGAGTGACGAGTCAAGAATATATCAGACATAAGTACACTGAATACACAGACACGCAATTCAAACACTAAATCTCACCGTCAAGCCAAGTCGACAGCATTCCTCTACTATGAGTGATGCCCAGACAGAGTTGATGTTGGCACAATCTTGCAAAGTAGAACTTGTATCACTCCCAGAATGATTCAACTGACAGATTACGGAGGCAAAAGGAGCTTAGACAATCAGGAAACTCAAGATGTACTCCATATGATAACTTTCGTGGTGTCTACATAAAGTAACAATGTTATGTGAACAAATTTAATGAACTCTCTGCGTCATAAACTTAAGGCTTTAAGATACATCATGAATTCGCCCTTTTAATAAATGCTCTGATACAAAATGAATAAATAAAAAGCAAGACTGCCGGAAAACTGGTAGCAACATGTCAAGACTGCAATAAGATTGTTTTTTTTCCCATGTAACAGATGTTTTGTGTAATGTCTGATGGGAATCCAGAATATTTAGTGCTCTCAACTAGAGTAACTGCTGAACATTCGCATGGAGTAAGACTAATAATGCAGCTTCTTAAACAACTTAAATCAAGAAATCGCTTTATCATTTTCACTTGATATGGTATGAGCTCGATAACCTCAATATTTTGACAATTTGGCCAACAAACAGTATATACATAAAGCTCAAATGGATCAATAAGCGTTGTCTTACCATATTGGACGAAACTGCAATCCGAGGTGAAGTTCTAATGCAAAACTGATTCGAAGATGAGACACTTCTCTGCAAAACAAATTAGCATTAATCCATACCAGCTAAAGGTTGACTATTTTGGTGCAAGCTTGCGGATATTTGGAAATGCCAACGTCAGATCAAATAAAGCATTACCAGGAGGAAGGAGATACCATTTCCAGAGACGCAGCAACATTGTCAAAACTCCCCAACACTGGGGCTTCCATGTAAATCTGTCAGGGGAAATAGAAAGCTCGTAAAAGTCAAAGTGTGAACTACTTAACATTTTAACTTGGGAAGTACAAAAGAATGGCAAAACTGGCAAGCTGAAACCTTTACCATTTCCAGTTTTCCGATGTCAGTCATATTGAACTTCTCAACGGTAGATTGTACACAGTTAGCATGGCAATTCTCCAGCAGAACTGGAACGTGATGGGTTGCCTGAAATGAAGGGAGGAAACTATATAACCAAAAAATGGCATAAAGAAGTCATGCCATAATTAATATTAATCGTTAGACCCCGCTGCAGAAACTTTTTTAAAGGTTCTTTGATAGTCAGACGGTCTTTCTCAAAGTTCAAATCCACTCAAGGTTAATTGCAGTGATCTTGAACATCAAAAGAGCTCACAAACCATACAAATGTGCACTAGAAAGGGTCATTTAAGTTGGATTACTTATCAACCTCACCCGAAAATGACCTAACCCAAACCTTGTTGACTCGAACTGACCCAACCCAGATAAGTCCAACCCGACCCAAATGACCCAATTGCCAAGTTTAAATTATGTTGCATCCATCATCCCAAACTAACCGTCTTGCTTCTAAATGCCATGAATTTCAAAGCAAGCAAGCAATTTATAAGAATGCCACTTCATTGGCAATTTGGCATCCACCGCTCGACAAGAATATTTTCAGAAAAAAAATAAAAAAAAGATGAAAAGATCTGCAGTACCTGGGAGAGAGACGCCTCATAGGAATAAAGAGCTTGCTCGAAGTTATATGAGAAAGAGTCACCCCACGCAAGAGTGCCCGCCAACATGCAGAAGCCTTCATATTCATTCAGCTCAATCTAGTTCACAAAATTCAAGTTGATGAAATACAATCACATACACTGCAACGCATAATAGGGCATCACAATGGAGATCGGGATCACCATATCCTCTGACATTCAACACAATACAGAGAGTAATACAGGATGCAGAAAGAATGCAAGTCACCTGAGGAATCACAAAGTAAAACGAACCAGCCTCACGCTTCATAAAAGATGATTCGGCATTGTAATTGATACCAATGAAACCATAGGTTGTTATATTGAGTGAATCAACCAAAAGATATCTGCAGAAAGCTATTTATGTGTTGTTCAGAATATCTGAGCAATCAAAACCACACACACACACACACACAAAAGAAATGCACCATTAAGAACATCCTTAATCCACAAGGATTCAACAACCACATCAACAAAAGTGCAACATGATAAGTCAAACATATTAACAACCCCCTCCCCCAAAACATACTCGCACACACACACAAACTAGGGTTCGAGGTAGACAACAATACTCCAGTTGAAATGCAAGACGCCAATAATGCAAAGTGCCCATTGCGACGTTCCAACAGTCAAAATACATGCTACCTCATCAATTTTACCACTTGATTTGTGTGTTTGTTAGTCATGTTAAGTATACATCAAGGAACTCTTGTCTCCAATAGCCTACCTGGTTTGTCTACTGCCAAAACAACATTTAGGCCCCAATCTGACTGAATTATATTGGATTTCATATCAACGCACCTTAAACCAACCATCCACCTTCCAATCATAATAAGCTAAACTTAATTTGTAGTAACGATACTATCCTTCTTCTATTCAATTGGGAGTCATCTCCTATCTTGGCAGAGTTTCTTTGGGTAGGAAACCCAAGAAGAAGACCTTTTTTATACCCCATGTGATTTAAAGGAACTGAAGGGTTTTTGAGGGGGTTGAAATCCCTCTTTAGAGATTGAAAGACAATTTTGTAAAGTCTCTCTTTTTATGAGTGAATGGGAAGTTTAGCTCTTCCTCTTTTGACGTGGTGGATTAGTTTGTTTTTCGGTTGAACATAAGTTTGTATGATGCTAGTTGAGCATTCATTCTTTTAATCCTATTGTTAATACATATCTTTTTCCTATCCTAAAACAATACTATTCTTCTCCTGATGCTCAGACAAAATAGATATACCACATAAAAGCAAATAAAGAAATATATGCAATGGTATCCATCAATCAACTAGGACACCCAAAAGAATCATCTCATACATCATAGGTTGTCAACAAATTTCAAAAGAAGCAAAGAACACAAAGACTGCCATATTCAAGTCGGTTCGTCAAGTAACAGCAAAAACAAAAATTACCTTCTGAATGAGTTCCAATCTCCAGAGCTGGATGAAGATTGCCTGAAGTCAACCGCAGCTCCGATCCCAAAAACTCCATAACTCTTGCTTGATAAAGCTGATTCAGGAATTGTTTTCTCCAATTCCTTGGAAATGTAAAATTGATGAAATACCCCTGATGATTCAGACTGAGAACAGAACCAGTCCCATGCTTTCGCACTAGGGGGCACAGCAACCTACAATTCAAGTTACATCAAAATCCCACAAACATGCTCCAAACTAGTCACATCATTTCATTTGTAGCTTGTTCACTTTTTTTCCAAATCTAATCCCATTTTATGTTCCATCAACTAGGGCCAACAAAAATTTGGGTGCAGGTAAATTCGGGCCAGTCAAATTCGGTCAATGTCGAAATTCGGACGAGAAATTGATGTCTGGATAGGGGTTCTTTCAGGTTAGGTCACACTGGATTGGACAATTGGGACGGAGCTAAATTTGGGTCAGAATCAGCTTCGGGCAATAGAAAAAAGGGAAATATTGTGTGTGACTATTCGGTCAATTCGGCCAATGTCAAAATCGAGTTCCTATCAAACCGGGTTTTTCCGGGTCTGGACGAATTCGGGTATTCTGGTGGAACAAAATATTGCCAGCACTACCATCAGCATGTGTATGAAACTCACAACAGAAACAAGTTTCCCACTTCTCCCAGTTAACAAGTTCATATTTTTACTAAACCCCCCAACCCCAACACATCCCAAAAGAAAAGCAAAACCCAGAAAAGAATGATCAATGCAACAAATTGGGCATCCAAAACTCAACCAATGTCTACAAATTCAACTCAAATCATTACCAATTCGTACCTGAAATCTAATCATCCCACAGCTACATGAAGGAGGATTAATCTTCAAGTCTTGAACAGCCTCTTTCAACGATTGGAGACCATGTTCCAACGTCAATGCAGGGGGAAGAGTGCGAGTAAATCCTGCCGGTACAACCAAATCATCACATTCCACCGCTGAATCATCACCACCCATCACACAATTCACCTTCACCTACATGGGTCGAACCCAAATCAAGCAACATTGCTACGAAAATAACTTGAACAATTGAGAATTACAAAGAGAGCGCGAATGTACCTTGAAATTGGGGGGTTGAAATGAGGGGAAGATATTGAATTTTGGAAGGAGAGTTGTTCTTGAAGAAGACTTGGGTCTTGGTCTGTGCAGCGAAATGGAGGTACCAATGGCGGTGAATTTGAAAATGGGAGGTGAAGAAGAGAGGAAATTGGAGTGAGTTAAGCTTCCATTCATGGTTTTCTTTGTTACCCAGATGAATTGTGAGAGGGAACTTGTTGAAAGTTCCAACCTTTTCAAGTGAAATTGAAAGGGAGGGAGTATGGGGTTGGAGTTGCTGTTTGGATAAGATTGTCAACAGTATTCTTAACAACTGTTGACTATTGAGCTTTACACAATAAAAGTGAGGAAAACGAGAAGAAAAAAAAGTGTTTTGATACTCCGTACAACAGTACTGTACACATAATAACAGATTAACAGCAAATGTGCTATAAAACAGCAAGATGAATTTAATCCACCAACTTAGCCAATTTTATCGCACCAATTTATCCAACTTTATCCCACCAACTTATCCAACTTTATCCAACTTTATCCAACTTTATCCCACCAACTTATCCAACTTTATCCATCTTATCAAACTTACCAATCATTCCACTGCCTAAAAGAACATACCAATATCTTAAGAAAGGTTTTATAATAAATGAGTATCAATCTATTTCTTTAGTACCCATTTTAATGGAAAAATTTATAAGGAATATTATAAAGTGACAAATTCAACTCAACTTATCTTTTAGAAATTCAGGTCCTTATATGTATATTAGTATATATACATATTTAAGGTCACACAGTACACACATACATACATACATACATACATACATACATACATGTCGATTGGTAAGGCAAGGCCTCCACCTCCCATCTCCTCCGTCCAAGATTCGATTCTGGGGAGCATTCCTTGCATCCAATACTCCATCCGCCCTCAAATTCATTTGTTATCTCCCTAAAAACACTACAAATTTAAGTAATGTTACAATTAAACTACAAAATACACACTGCTTATACCAGCAAACAGTTAGTCTCATACTCAAAATCTGATACAATAGTAATACTTTAAGGGGGTCAAAAACCAAAACTGTAAAACATTTCATCCCACACGCATCCGAGGAGAATGTGCTACTCGAACAGGCCAAACTCTTCTTCTGGGCAGTTGTTGATCTGCAGCTGCAGTTCGATGTATTCCTCCTCGACCTTTGATCAGTGTATATTGGCCAGAAATATACGTATATCTGTACAGTGGCAACATATTACATTTCAGGTGCTGGAGACACTGTATATATGGCAAAAGCAACATAATTACAAATACATAGCCAACATATTAGAAAGCTAAGCTGCCAAAGGAGGAGGATTTGATTTGGTTACTAATTAAAACAACAAAGATTCAAGCATAGAAATAGAAATATTGTAATTGTCTACAATTCGTCAATACGAATCACTATTAATGTGAAAATATAACGGAATGTAGGGTACTTTTGCAGGGAAAAAAAAGCTATAAACAGCATGAATCATGCATACAGGTTGCTTCACACCTTTCAACGTTGCAAGGCATCACCCAAAACAATTTCTTTTAAGAAAAAAAAAAACTGTTTTTATAAGCTAACCATGTCTGATGAATCTGTTTTTCATCCATGAGCCCATAACTAATCCCCTGATCATAAAGCTACCAATCAAATTTAAACTCAGCTCCTATATTGTACTGTATCAGACTATCAGAATAGAAAGCATCTTTGCCTCAAAATCATATCGACGGGTACTATTTAATGCCCTAATTACTCCAGTAAACGAATGCATTGCATCCTCCCATCCAAACTAGAAATTCAGAAAGCAATAATACTTGATGAACCCACCAAGTATCTTTCTAGCTTGATGGCTGTAATAATAATCGGAAAAAAAAAAACCCAAGTATCTCACATTTTCATGAAGTTTATTCAGTGATCCACACAATTTGGATCTAAATCTTTGATGTTTCTGTTGAGTAACTCAAAATTCAAAAACAAAACTCAAAAATTCATAATTTGTCCAGTATTCGACCATGATATCAATCCACAATATAACCAAATTGCAATATCTTTTGCATACCCATAAAGCGAAGAAACAAATTATTACTTTCAATTAATAAGATTAACATACCAAATATCATTACCTACCAAAAATACATCCCACACTCTTAGTCCTTGCTTGAGTCCACAATCAAGAAAAACCTATACATGTACTCATCAGCATGTTTTAGCATGCAAAAAGTTAGTTGATACCTCGCAATTTCAATGCATCTTCCCAAGGAATGTTACATATTATAATGAAGACTTCTATGCAAACCTTTGAGAAGATGAAATAGCGACTCAAGTTGATCACACGCTGCTGATCAATCATCATGACATAGCTGATTGACAGACAATTTGATGGGTTGAAGTTACCGCTACCAACTTGTAAGAGAATTTTAGCTCGTAAAATTTAGGAAGCAACTCATTCGCCAAAGTTGGGTTAAAGTTAGCAGAGTAGAAACATCCAAAACCTCATTCTTACTGAATTTCACATCTTATTTACTAAACAATCACGGCCATAAGCATATCATAGTCACAGTATCCCATAAGGATCGCAACTGATCAGATCAGATAATCCTTTAGCATGGATTCAATCCTTCACGTATTTACTACTCTCACCAAATTTCGATAATTCCCATGATTCGACCATAACCCACGAGACATAATTCCTAATATGCCTGAAATTAAAAACGGGTCACCTCAAACGGAACATACATAGTTAGCCCAACATCCAGAGGACTACTTAGTGACATGTTACAGTCATTAGATATCACTTGTTCTGTCATCCAATTTAGTCGTACAGCATCACTTACAAGTACCCTGTTGTGGAGAGTAATACTAATAGCCCATATGTGACTACGATGATGAATTAAACTTCCAATATGAATCCTTAATGAGATTTTAACACTGTTTAGATGAATTATCTGGTAAACTAAATTCAAACATCAAGGCGACTCGATCTGCATGTTCACAAGTCACAACACTTGCAAGTTACAAGCATATAACCATTGCGATATCAGAAAATCACAAAAAGCTGGCACTCAACAAAATTCAACATAATTAATAACAAGATCATTTTAAACTTATCTTCGTTTGTTAAGATTAAACTCGGGATTTTTTTCTCGCTCCCTATTCTCTCCTTTGAATCATCTTCCTTATCCTCCATATCCTTAAAGCCAAAGCCCAAAGCTGAACATCTCCCTCTCTTTCTCAAGCTATGTGTTTTGTGTGTGAAAACAAATTGCAAGAGTTGCCGTAATTTCTTGGTATAGTGCTTTTCATTATACTTGGACATACAATTCAATCTCATCTTACTTGACACATTAGAGTCTTAGTTGTCACTTCTCCTTGCTTTGTGTTATTTTAGCATTTTCATCCCATTACCGACTATCATAACCATGTATTATAATCCCCTTTGCCAAAACATTTTAAAAGATAAGGCTGTCTTGTACGGAAGAAAAAAAAATGCAAGATAATGACAGAGATAATTTTAAAGGGTACTCCTCTTGATTAAAAGAAAAGGGAAGACAATTAATGGACTGAGTTTTCCTTCCTTTAAACATGTGTCAATGATGTTCATGCATAAAGACATGATTTTAAGGAAACAATAAGTACACTCATATCGCAGATTATCAAATAAAATCATTTTCCAAAAGGGTGATAATACGAATCTCGAACTTGGAACACTTCGCTAAGCGGTTGATAATCCCACAAATTAACAGCTCTTACGATTTTTAACCCCAACTTTTTTTACAATTACAATTAATTTTCTGCGCCTACAAATACCACCATAATCGAAGCAACCCATCCATTTTCTACAAATTTTGTACACAATAATGTATGTTTACATCAAGATATGACACTTAGAAATATTGTTGTGTGACAAGACATTTATCATTTTTCAAAAAGTTTTTGGTATGTCCTAGGATGTGAACTGAATTTTTTAATTTTTGAGATAAAGTTAAATATGAGACTCAAAAGCACGCAAATGCAAACTGATAAGTAAATGGACTAAAAGAAATTATCATAAAACTTATCATACAGCTAAAACCCAAAAAAACAGCAACATCAGAAGAAATTAAGTAACTATCACTGTTGAAAAAGTTTGAAAAGGAATTTGGAGGCAACACGTACGTTCCCCTTTCACTCCACCAATAATTAAGATTTTGGCATTTTTAATTAGTTAAAATACATCCTCTTTAACTGTTCACTTGACAACAAGGATGCAAAGCTTTTTATCTGTTTGATTGACCAATAAACTAATAAACAGTGGAGATTAAGCCGTACAATAAACAAAGGATTAGAAACCAAACATCAAGATATGGTCGAGACTCGATTAGTTTATAGTTCCCTAGTCATCCAAGATTCATCTTCAACGGAATCACTACATTATGATTCTTTTGACTCTGCTGGTTAATTAAGGGAGGTTTGAAGCCTCTAAAACGGAGATAATGTCTACAAAATGATAGCTTATAAAGAATGGACTCCTAAAAGCGGCATTTTTTTTATGGTAACATTTCTATCCCATTCTTCGTGGGCAACAATAACAACTTTTAGTGTGAATCCTACATACGTGGGGTTTAAAGATATCCAAATATAGGCAACCTAATCTTATCAACAAGAGACTGATTCCAAGAGATTCATAAAGTAATTTTGAGAAAACCTTTAGAAGTTCAAAGATCTTCGAAAAAGAGGGTGATTAATCACAAAGAATATCAACGACAATCAAGCAAAACTAAAATCACGTCTATTGTGCAAATTGCTAATTAGAAAATTTTCAGATAAGAAATTAACGATGTGAGTAAAACCATTGGACATAGAAGAATGGCCAATGTGAATGGCAAAACCATGCTATCAGAAAAATTGTGGATCGGGGTCATTCTCTCACAAGGGCGCCCCCCATGAGTTAGTTAAAAGATGGAATTTACATGTGAGTTCAATATCACTTTGACCCAAAAACCTGCTATCATGGACGCAGCGCAACCCATATAAAAATACTTCACATTTTCTCTAGTAATGTGGGGTACTAACTCACATGTGGAATTACCAACAATCTATTGTTGATCATAGAATTATATAGCAACCCTATATTACACTAGAACAAAACAAGGCTTTGTAAAATCCTAATAATTTCGAGATTCCAATGGGAGTTGATCATTGGAGGATTGTAATATTCAAATAGGAGCTTATGACCATTTTTGTAAGCAGTAAAATAAAAACAACCATTACATATTTACATCTTGAATAGCAAATCATAGCCACAAAACAATGTTTAGTAGTCGCGTTCACTTGAAACCCATGATGACGAGGGAACTACATCCCCTTGGTCATCAAGGTTTTATTTAACCTCGTTCCATCAATCAGCACATGCCAAATAGCCCAAGGCATGAAGAAGCACATCACAGCACACATCTCATATATAGTAAATTTTGTATGCAAAGGCGCCCCAATATGAAAATACTGAGATAAAGTTATGAGTTATATATGACTAGAAGTCTAGAACACACATGCAAAACTCTGATGTGGTATTCCAACAAAGCATTATATTATTAGTTTGCGTAAGCACCTAACATTGTTCTTCTTCGATGCTGAGTTCAGCCCACTAACCACAACCCTTTATTCACCCTATATATAACCACCTATTTTCCTCTGTTATGCATCTCTACCTTGCCCCTCAAAAACACAATCCCAACAGAAATCTCAAATCAAATCTAAGCCATGAATCCATATAAGGTAACGGGAGCAAACTACATACCCTCTTTTGACATTGAAAGCATATTCCCATTCAACTTCAGCCTAGTTCAGAATGACTTACCGGGCCATCAAGCTTCCTTCGGTGCCCAAGAATTCTCCTTCCAACCCCAGAATGTGAGCTGCAGCAGCTCAACATCAGACGAAGTTGAAGAGCAGCATCAGAGACTGATCGATGAGAGGAAACGAAGGCGGATGATCTCAAACAGAGAATCTGCACGTCGATCAAGGATGAGGAAGAAGAGGCAACTCCATGAGCTGTGGTCACAGGTGGTAAAGCTCAGAGTGGAGAACCATGAACTTGTGGACAAGCTCAACAGTTTGTCCGAATCCCATGATCAGATTCTGCAGGAAAATAAACGGCTCAAGGAGGATGTTTCTAACCTTCGACAAACCATGGCGTACTTGCAGCTGGACACTCATGATTTCCACAGTGCTTTGACGGATCTAGAAGCTGTTATACCTTGCCCTGCACAAGGACAGAATAAGATTGAAAGTAAGGAGTTGGTGTAGTTACGGGGGATAGAGTTAGAATATCATTGATCACTGCAATAATTTGGAGCACCTAATTACTAGGCGTATGTTCTCTTTATACATAGCATGCAGCATGCTTCCACATGTGTAATCTAATGCATCAAACAGGTTGATTTTTGCACAACCCTCCTCCATACATGTATTGGACTGTCGAGTACCAGACAGGTCACTTGGCAATATTATGAAAATTTCGTGTTTCTAGTCTAAAACGAAGACCCTAATATCCATACGCAGAAATGTGTGTTATGAGTACAAAACATCTAACATGGTCCCAACAAGGTATTTATGGAAAAATTACTAGTTTTATACTTAGTGACAAACCTAACCAGAACCAAAACCTAACTTGCAGTGAGGTGGGAACAAATGTAACATGTGACAACTCTAAACTTTACAATTGCAGAGATACATTTTGACCCTAGATTTGAGAAATTTTGCTATACCCAACTGGTAACTAGTAATGACTAATGAAAAGCTGAAAACTTTTACTCACTTCGGACTTTTTAGCTGCTTGAAAGTGGATAAACTGGATCTCAGACATGCAAAATCTCAGAATCGAAAAGGGAGATCCAACAAACTAATGTGCCCTAACTCCTAGACAACCGAACCAGACAGAAAGTCTAGATTACTAACACAAGTTCAGCATCTATCACAGAATAACACAATATATGGCTCTAGCCACAGAATAAAGAGTCAGAGGCAAGGTTATAGGATGGAAAATAGACCACAAAACCAACTAATGGCACAATACACATATATATACATATCCATGCCAAAAATAACCTATAATTATCAATAAATCAGACCCCACCTTGAAGGATTTTCCTTAAGATCCTTCCTAATGATTTTTTGGCAGCACTGCTGCATATTATGAATTAGGAGGAATATGATGAACCGAGTTATTCACTGAGACATACATTCTTTGATTAAGATAACTTGACAATTATCTGAACACTGGCATGTAATTAGCCAAAGTAGCTCTGCTACAGACACAATGATGCAATAATTCGAACTAAGAAGCCATTAAAAAAAAAGATGATTTGAAGGTTAAAGTAATGTATTTTGCTTTCAAGCAGAATGTTTAAAATTCATTTCTGTTGTTAGTGGATCGAGATTTTAAACAAGGTGTAAGCACAAATAAACAAGTGTTCACTAAGTTAATCATCACTATTATAATTTTGGAGCATCAGATCTCATGGCTTTTGAAGATTTAGAAGAATTTGGCACAGCCCCACAAAACCAACTCCCCACCTTTTTATAAAAAGGCTAAGAAAGAGAACAGCATGTTGTAAGAGAGGAGTGAAATGTTAGGCCATAATGAACGAACTTATCCTCTTGGGACCAATCATTCTCTAATTGATGACATGAGGAACCGAAATGAACGGATCGAAAATAAAGCTTGTTCGTATAGCGACAAATTGGAGGCACGGAAGAGACATATTATAAAGAAAAACTACACATTTTGGCATGACAAGAAGTTTCCAATTATATCCAGGAAAAGTGAGCATTGCATTATCCAATGGCCTCAAGGAAAATTTTGAGGACCCCAGCACACGATCAACAGTTAAACGATGGAGAATTACCATGGCGGCATCATCATATATATGTCCCAAAAAAGGGGGAGACATCAAAACAAATGGATGATTATATGATCTAGAATCATCATATCCTACACCTTATCATTGAATCAAATTATGGATATCTAGGCTTAAGCATACTCATATAACCAATCCCTTTCTTGGGAGGAAGCAGAGCATGAACCAATTAAAGGTTTGTTCTTTTCAACTTAGTATACGTAACTTATTGCTGATCAATGTTGATTAGTACAGATTGGAGTCAAAAATACAACTTGAAAATATGACGATCTACATCAGTACTGAATGCTGACAATATGATAAATTGAAAAGAACAAGCCCTAAGTTTAACAATTGCCAGTAACTACTACCACGATCGATTGTTAATGACTTAGATGCTTATTTATCTCAATCTGAAATGTAAGGGTAAATCTTCGAAGGAGAAACTTTCATCTAAAATCGGATTCGATATATAGAAACAACCACTCGTTATGGTCGCTGACTATGGGCTGTCAAAGCTAAGCTCAACCATATTTAAATTTGCTTTTGGGGTGAAGGGGGATCAGAACACTCACAGAGGTCAAAGGGGGCATGCATCCTTGTGAAAGTTGAAGGCTTTCAATCTTTCATACCCTTTCGCAAGTGTAAAAGACCACTTTTAGGGCTGCCAATGACACAAGAATAAACAATTGTAAAGCCACCACTAAACATTGACAACGTTAAAACTTGATAAATCCACAGCATTAAGAATTTTTTTTCCCCATGCAAAAATAAATATATAAAGAAACAAAGAAAGAAAAGAAGCAGAATGATAACATCAGCCATAATATTCAAGCAAGCAGTCAATGAAATAAGAATCTGCATTTTTCCTGCACTTGGAGAGGCCAACTTTCTTACTCTTCTCTTCTTCATAGGCTAAACTGGAATTTTTTTAAACATAAAGCGCTAATCTTAATCCTCAAGTGTCGTCTATCCACATGTTTTAATTGGGGAAGGCATGTTTGATTTTGGTCTTTGAATATTAAGAGAGAAAAGAAACCTACTAGAAACACAAACTTAGTACAAAAATTAAGTTTGAACTATAAAGAAAACCAAAAACAACCCTAGAACAAGTATAGGCTACAACAACCCACCACCTAAAGGAGATCCCATCTTAGGTATGAGGATATTAATTCAAATGTAAGAGCATTGCCTCTTTGAGTGATCCATGGAAAGAGCTTTTGGCTGAATGGGGTTTTCTTTTTTCCTTTGTTACATAGTAAGATCTTTAATGATGAAGATATCAAAAGAAAAAGAGTTAAGCCTGTAAAATTCGTTAGTAAATAGATGGTATGGTAAAAGTTCGGTTTTAGTAACTTTTGTAGGTAAGTTTTGGTAAGTATTAGGGGAAATTGTTAATTTTAAATTAAGTAGCACTTTTTTTGGGAAAGAGTAAGCATTGGTAAATGTGTAAGTTTTGATAAATTTCAGTAAGATTTGTCAACTTTAGGCAAATATTTACACCCCCGCGCATTTGAGGAAATAAGGTTAAACAACAACAAACACAACCAACAATATTACAAGACAAACAGGTCAAACAACAAGAAGGTTTGAAAATTCGAATCTAAGTTGAGGGGGAAAATGCTTGAACAGTCTAAGTGAGCAAGAAGTAGAAATACAGTTCACTTACGTGCTTCAGAGACTTTGTGCTCACGTCATTGGTGGCCTTTATGTCTCATACATCCCATAACATCAATCATTTTACACCTACTCTTTGAACCCCTTCTGCTGATTTAAATTGGATTATATATCCACATAAATTCTATAACCATGGACCATCATCCTTTGGACTTGACTCTTCTTACTTGTCCAATACCTATGTTACTCCGACTCTTCATATTCCATATCATACATGTGTCGAACACTCGAGACTCGGACAAGGGTACGACGCTCAACACTTCAAATTATACTTATTATAGTAAAAATGTGTAAATTTTCTTAAAAATAGCCAAGTCCGACACTCAAATCCGTGCCCGACATGGACAGTCATACCCGAGTCCAAGTAACATAGTCCAATACTACAAGTAGACCTAGCAGTTTCTGACCCGACCCAATAACCCGACCCGAACCCGCGCCGAAATTTATGGGTTTTGAACACGATTTTCTAAACTAACGCGAAGTATACCGAACTCGAAAATTAGCGGGGTCAAACCCGACCCGCCCGTTTGACCCGAAAATTTAAATTTTTAAGTTCAACTTTATTAGAATTTGTGATTTTTCTTTGTAATTTTTAAAGTTAAACTGTAAGCGCAACTTATTTATTTGTTATTTCTCTAGTTTAAGTTAAAATAATTACAATAATATATCGTTACTAGAAGATAATTATATTTTATTATGTATATTGTACAAAAAATAATATTTAGAGACCATTTTTTGAAAAGAAAAAGCGGAAAAAGGTCGCAATCATAACTCGTTGGGTTGACCCGAAAACGAAATATACCGCCCATATTTACCCGAACCCGAAATACACTCGACCCGTATTTACCCGAACCCGATATACGACTGACCTGAAACCCGCCCGCCCGACCGAAGTGACAGGTCTAACTACAAGCCATACAACAATACCGGTGCGAGGGCAACATGATAAAACTCCCTTCTACTCTTCTTGATATCTTTTTACATCACAAGACTCCATATGCATTCCATTTACCATGTATGAGGAACCACTTTAGTATTAGGAGTTAGGACATTCTAGATACAACTGATCATCTTCCTTTGGTGTGATATATTCTAGAACCACTGTTTTGGTATAATATCCAGATAGAAAAGAGGTTTTTGAAAAATGATAAGCTCCTAAATTTTACCGCGGCCATGCAACAAAAAGAAGCAGTAAAACATCCTAAGAACATGCCAAGCATTCGAACTCTATGAAACTTGTTCATTAACTAGCCATTAGGACCAGCACGAGTCTATCATCTCAAGTTACACAAGGCGAAAATTGATAGAAGTAGAAGGTTGAGTAGACATATAGTAAAAGTAGATAGACAACGGGAGGTAAAATCACAGTAAAATGGTGGGAGTTGTTCTTTAAAGGGATAGAGTAAGATGGGGTAAGTAAGAATGGATAAATTTAGGTAAAATGTTGAAAAGTTGGACATTGCAAATATGGGAAGAATAGGTAAATCCTCCTTAAAGACGATGTTAGTCATGATTTTGGGACTAGTAATTTTATCATTTTATATGGTATATGGAATGTCTGTCCTATATAAAGCAACTGAAAAAAACAAGAAAAAGAAAAAGGGAATGGATCATGTTTCTGTTGGGCCACATTTTGGTGTCAATGTTCAAAGATGATGGGAAGTGAAGCATTCACCAGAGCATGACAGTGTGTCCATCATATAGTTTTGCAATCCAGGATGTCATCAAACACATCTTGTTCATTATTTGAAGTGGGCCAAAAACAAATCCCCCATCAATTTCAGACCATTCAACTCAGATAAGCAGAAATGTAGCTGTTCCAAGAAAAACACCTTATCCTGGTAAAACTATTCACTTACATGCTACTGATACTTTCCAAAAGATTACAATTGATGAGAAAATCAAATATCCATGCTAAGCTAGGAATAAAAGGTGTAATATCTAGGCACGAAGTTAATTAGTGGCTCCTGCAATTACAGATGGAAGAACCAGAAGACACTAATTAAGTACTCTCGAAAAAGCAACAGCCTGAAACTTATGATGTGATGATTTTGTTAGGTAAACTCATTTAACAAAGGTTAAATTATCTTTCGAACCTGGAAACTTTCAGTCTGGTCTCTTAACAGTTTTTAATACTCAGTTTGGGTTGTTAGTGGATTAGGACCGTAATACGCTGTCTTAAGGACAAATACAGTGAATGCACATGCCCCACCTTTTCAAAATGCATCCTCCATCAACATAATTAAACTTTTCTATGACAGTGTCCTGCAAGAGGTCCATAGAGTTTGAAAACAAAGTCTGCCTACTTAAAAAGAGTTTAATATAGGATGATACGCTCGTACTACGTTCAATTAAGATGAGGCGAGGATTAAACAATGAAAAGGTGATGTTAGGTGATGATGGACTTATCCTGTTTGAACCAATCACTTGAAAGTCGAAAGAGGTTAGTGATCTCAGCCAAAGAATTCAAAAAACAGGACAAACCTGTGGTTGCTTGAGTGGGATGAAACAAGGACAATAGAAAATTAGAGTAACAGGTATCCCAAACTTTACGATGACAAGCTTTTTCTGCATATCTAAAACAGAGGTAATAGAAAATTAAGGTCACACAGTGACTCTGAGCACTATGATGACAAGCTTTTCTAAGAGGGATTGATAGTTGTGAGGAATTTGGTGGGGTGAAAGGAACACTAAGGGAGTCCTACTGGCATGGCATGGCATCACAATGGGCAGTGATGAGATTTTTCAGCAGTTAAAAGTGGCAACATTTTCACTATGTTAGAGGGGCCAATGCCCTGTCATGGTGCTACCCAATGAAGGAAAAAAAAAAAACACATTGACATTGTGAAAAAACCATACTAGTGTTAGCCAAGTTCTTTCAATTTCTCAGTGTTGATTGAAATTGTCATTCGAGGTAAGTTGGTACTCTAGTTCTTCAAAGGATTTTCAACTTCAAAATTCTTACACGAACTTTTTTTGGGGTGGGTCTTATGGAATGAGTGTCTCCATTAAGAGTTTTATTTGCTATGGTAAGAGTGTAAGATTGTCTACAATTGGATCTCACTGAAAGTGCGACCCACACTGGGAGTCTAAGAAGCATAGACACTGATACATGACACGGATACAACACGACACTGACACACCGACACATGGGTGTTAAAAATTTTAGTCAATGACACATATTGTAGACACGTAGTTATAAAACATATTTCTTTTGTTCTTGATGTACTTATGACTTACCTATGTTTTCAGCCTTGGAGAGGGTTGTTTTGGATTAAAACAAAGCAATTTTTTCTTAATGTATGCATTCTACCAATAGTGAAAACCTATTTCTTTATGCTATCTCTATGTTTTGGCATGTCCTTGAGAGTGTCCAAAGAGTATGAAAACAAGGGAGAGTATGAAAACATTAGTACATTACTTGTACATTTCAATCTCCAAACAACACAAACAAGTAAACAGATCTATATTACTATTCACTAGTGATGATACTGTAATCAAATTGGAGCCCACAACAGATAAGTATTGATCAATGAATTCCTTAGCATCATAGGCATATTATCAAACAATTGGTGGGCTTAACATTGCATCCTTATAATATGATTGATTTGCAATAAAATATCCAGGATACTACAATACAAAGCCTTGATTTAAAAGTAACAAAAGTGATTAAGCACTTAAAAATCAATCCCAAAACACTTTAATTAGGAAAACCCAGAAAACAAGTTGCCCAGGAATTCGTTTAACGTAGCTTTCAGGTTGAATCCCACGATGATGTCAAATTTCTATGTGCCCAGGAAATTAAAATTAGTGGGGATATTCCTACGACTTGATGCTGGGTATGAATGATACTACACATTAACATCAAAATAATATCTGGGTTCAATTACGAGTATCAAATTAAAATTACCAGAAGATTGAAAGAATTGTCTGCACGTCTCTATTGCGTTTATGCAATTGTTTGTTCAGTCGCTTTGTTCCTCGCTGCTTCCTTGTCAGTATTTTTGGATTCACTTTAGACAGACCTAGGGATTAGGGAAGGCAATTGCTATATTATCAAATATTCATTATGAATTCGGAAATTTATTATTATTATTGTAAAGTTTATCACCATATTTAAAATTTATCAAGCTTCTACCCAAATTCATCGTGTAAAAATTATATTTACTTTAGTATATATGATATACATAGATAAGCAAAAAAATTGCTCCAAGGTACCCGATATTTTACCAAAAATGAGTTTTGAACCTCAATATTGTGTACGTTGTATGTGGAGAGTCAGATGTGTTTGAATCAGTTTAATTTTATTGAATTATTCTTTTTTAAAAAAAATTGGCTAATTTATTTGTATTGAGCTTAAGTTGATTCTTGTTTGGTGAAATGCTAAACTAAATTATTTTAATTAATTAAATTAAATTAGTTTGGTCTTGTGGTATGGTTGATGCTTACATCCCTCGTAAGGTGGGACGTAATGGTAAAAGGTTTGGTTTTGTTTGCTTCAAAGAAAAAAAAAGTGGGTTCAAATGCTATTCTTGAGATGAATGGTTGGAGGTGTAAGGATGTTGTCTTAAATGTTGCTTGGGCTAAATTCTACAAAAAGTGCGGGTCTATGCCTCTTTCTAGGAAGGGCTCTGAGAATTGGATTTGGATCCTTGAAGATAAGCAAGTTGGTGTGAAAGATGATCCTCGAGTTTGTGTGCGTCTTGATGCTTCCGATGGTTTTGCTACCATCTTTGATCCTCTTCATTCGGTCGTTCCCAAGGCTGTTAAATCTCCTTATAAGGATGCCCTTTTGAGGGGTTTAAAGGATGGGGGTAATGATGGTGCTACTAAGGTGGCCCATTCCGATAGCGAGCGCACTGTTAGTGACATGTTTGACATGTACAATGATGGTGGTGAGGTATTTTGTTCTCCAACTATTGATGTTGAGGAATCTTTTCATAATGCTTACAAAGTCAAGAGCCGTCATAAAAAGAAGGTAAATTTTTTGTGGAACCCAAAGTGGAGATTGGTTAGTAGAGCTTCGTGTAGGACTCACTCTAGTGGTCCTAGTCGTGCTAGAGGGTTTAAGATGCCAACTCGAAATTGCAATTCTCTCGCGGGGAGCAAATCGACGCCTCTTGATGATTTGATGGATCGGCTGACGGTTGACATGAGCAATATGGTGGCCTGAAAATTTTACAAGACCGGGAGACGGCTATAAAACTGCTAAAGAAGAAGAGGTTGGATATGAAGACAAAGACTGATTGGGTGTGATCGTCCCTTAAGCCTTGGTGTTTTATCTTGAAAAGGCTGGATGAGGAGGCCTTCTGGCTGTGCTGTTTTGTTTTGTGTATCTGTTGTTTCCTCGTTGTTTCGAGTTGTGATGTTTTTGTTTTTGTTGTTTCCTTGCTGGACTGCTGTTTGTTGCAGTTTTGTAGCATCTTTGATGCTTTCTTAGCCTTTTATGACAAATTATCGAAAAAAAATTAAATTAAATTAGTTCTATTAATGATGAATTTAAATATATCTATTCATGAATAGAATTCACAATAAATTTACAATAAAAATTATCAAATAAATTTAAAATAATTTCAATCAAAATAAATCAAACAAGAAAACATAAGCCAATTAAGTTCAAATAATTAAGTACAACATAATAAATTTAGTCAAATTAATATAGTTTTGTATTTCCCCTTCCTTGGGGGATGGGGGGTTCATTGTTGTCTACTAGTGTGAGTTTACTTATATATATAATTATATGGGAATGGATCACATGAGCATGGAACTTTGGTGAGTACGTGAGCATGGATGGACGTCAAGTATTGTATATAAGGACATCAAGTATTATTTCAATAGACGTCAAGTTTGCATGAGAATATCAAGGGAACATCATTTCACCATGCAAACTTGATGTCCATTGAAACAATACTTGATGTCCTCAAATACAATATTTGATGTCCATCCATGCTCACATGCTCACTAAAGTTTCATGCTCATGTGATCAATTCCCTAATTATATATATATATATATATATATATATATATATATATTGGTTGAATTGATGAATAATCATATTGCCTTTGACATTCTCTAAATTATATAATTTTTCACCATAATTTTCAATAGCATACTAATTACTAAGCATGTACTAAAAAAATAGATATGTTCCCATTAAAAAAAAAAATAGATAGGTCCAAGTATATATAAAATAAATTGAATAACAGATTAAAAAAATACAAGTTGTGAAGAATTTTCAAGAAAGCAATGTAGGGTAACAAAAAGCATGCAAATGAGCACCAATATGATTATTGTTTCTGCAATTTTTTAAAGTGTATCTTGATTTATAGTCAAATCCAATAATAATGGATGTTTAATAATGCAAGTTTTGGATAATTTAGATGTGTAGATCTTATGAGTAAACAAAGGTGTGAAAAAGGAAAAGGACAAAGGCGGCCACTTCATGTTGAGCTTGAACACTATTAGCCACTAATTACTTAATTCTTAATAATAATTAAGGGCCTAATTAAAGTGGATGGTCATTGTTCAACAAACTAAACAAAAGGCTACAACTGGCTATCAAGTCACTTATAATTAGTATATATCGTCCAATGTCCGTAGAGATTTATATTTTGCTTTCTTTCCACAATACTATAGAGCAAATTAGACAATAAATATGTTGGGGAGATTCAAGCTGGCGGGAATCCACTTCAAACAAGACACATGGTACACAAGTCAGGTGAGGTTCCATCTTAAAACTAATTGGTGTTAGGAGTAGTTAGTTCAACCTATATACTATGTCCTTTCTATTTACTTTCCAATGTGGGACATTTTACTCATAGATAAATTCCGACAAAATATATAGCAAAATTAAACAACAAACAACCGTAAATTTTAGTATAGTTCATTGACGAGAGGTGAGAGGGATTTATATATAGGTAATCCTTCTTCTATGTTCGACAGTGTATGAAGAGATTCATTCCAAATTTCAATAGACAAAAACAAAAAAAAACCTTTCAGAAAATTCGAAAATCAATTGGAAAAACTATTTGAAAAACCAAAAGAACGAGAGAAGCAGAGAGAAAGAAAACCTTATATATACATGTGTGCTTCAAATAATGAATACTTAAATTAATGAATTAGACATTTCTGAAACACAAACACAAAAAGAGTACACGAAGTACACAAAAAAGACAAAGAAAGATGTATTATCGACAACTTATCATCTTTTCATTCCACTATTTTAATCCTAACCAACCAAACACTCCTTCGTACATGACTTAAGGTGTATATACTAAGAAAAACAATTCAATATATCTCATCTATAACTATAGAAAAGAAAATATGTGAAATTGATCATCAAAGTTCACTCCCTAAACTTAAGGTGTAATATGGTATAGTATTATCATAACAACCCTTATGAACTTCCATATTAATAGAGTGGAGTGCCACAAATTTTTTTTTAAAAAAAAAAAACATTTTTGTCAGTGAACTTTTAAGTTTATCAAATATGTTATTTAATTTTAAAAATTTGTCAAATATATCATTTAATTTCTAAAATTTACTAGAAATAACACAAAACATAATCTTGACTTATTGTGAAATTGAAAATTTAATGACAAGACTAATCCGATAAAAACTGAAAATTAAATGATATGTTTAACAAATTCTAAAAATTGAGTTACATATTTAACAAATTTAATGACAAGACTGATAAAAACTGAAAATTATGTGACATCCAAATCATTTAGGGTTTTTGGTCACAAATAATCTGTACTGAGGGGCTTGTGATTGTGAATAATCCAAAGTGACTTTTCGGCCACTAGCAGTTTGCACTTTTTCACTATATTCTCATAGCAGTCCATAATCGATTTCCGACACCGGAAAGCTGACGTGGCGACCGAAAATTTCCTTTTTGAAGTATGAATAAACATACTTTCCGGTCGCCACGTCAGCTTTCCGGTGCCTGAAATCGACTTTGGACTATTATGAGAAAATAGTGAAAAAGTATAGACTGTCAGTGGCCGAAAAATCACTTTGGATTATTCCCAGTCACAAGCTCCTCAGTATAGATTATTCACTGCCAAAACCCTGATCATTTAACTCCGTAGTTTATCATGATTCCTTACAAACATATTTTAGGGAGTCATGAACAAGGCAATTAAGCTAGGAAGTAGGAAGGGGTCAAGGGCATTTGCATGCTAAAGCTGCCTGCTTATAGCTTGTGCGCCTTTTCACATATGCAAAAGTCTCGTAGTTGCCTGTTCCACTTTCACAAACACAAGGACTCGCCTTGTGTTGCATTGTAACAAAGTGACCACCCACACCCACTTTTATTAGTCACCCAATAATTATTTGTTCCCATCCCAACAAAGATCACTGCATGGCAAAGCTAGTTAACCCTAGCTTAGTTTGTATGTGTAATGATCATGCAACCAAATCAATAATCATGAACCATATAGCTGAAACCTTTACAAGATAAAATATATATACATACTCTCTTTAAAAACTTTAAAAGATGAACACTATGTAACTTTAACCTATATTTTAACATGGGTAGAAATAACCCTAGTAATTAATTAAAGAGTAATGATACATGTCTTACAGCAAGATACTGCTGTTTAAGTGTATTGCTTCTTATGAAATTAATATTTCTTATTATTTTTAACTTTTTTTTACAATTACTATTAATTATCAATTAAAGAAGCTTGGAATGTGTTGGTCACACCAACAATTAAAATTGATATCCTAACAGATGAACCACATCCGTTAGACATATTTTCGATATTTTTTTGTAAAATTTAAAATATATAAACAAAGTGTGATTTTATACCATTTATATGTATGTATTATAGTTATATATAGAAGCCAATCACGTAATTTATTTTTCAATTTAATTGATAAATATATAGGTTTTATACAAAATTAAAACGCTTAAGATATGTCTTATCCCAAAATATTTATCACAATTTCGTTAATTAAATGGGATAATAATAGACTCTCTGTTTGACTCTCTCCCGCACGCATGTAGTATAGCATGCAAACAAAAGACGTAACTTTCCACCCTCCTACAATCAATTTGCTACAAAAGCACTACACCAAACAAAGTCTAATTAACCACTCAAGTTGGTCATCAAATTGGACTATAATATGGGAGACCAAAAATAATTACCAACTAGTAGTACTTCACACAAGGCAAGACTCATGAGTAAACAACTAATTGCATGCATTGATTAAGTTAATCCACCCTCATTTCATTTCATTTCATTTCCTCCCTCCCTCCTTCCCCACCTATCTTTACTAGAAAATGACCCAAAAAAGAAGCTCTAGGCCAAAGAAAACTCTTGATGGTAATTGAGATTTTAGGTATTTGTCAAGTGCACATCATACCCATTTTATATCAAATTCTTAAGATCCTGACATTCTTAACTTCAAACTCTTCGCCCATTTAAATAGAAGGATTATTGGACATCAATAATATCAACTTTAGGGGTATTGGAGTATCTGATAGACTATTTTCTTGAGTCTTAGCGATCTGCACTATCGACTATTTTTAAAAAGTACTGCAGAGTTGTTATGGTTTTAACTCATTGGAAAGATGACGTGGCTTCATAATACGTGACGTGGAAGGCGAAGCTTGGGTAGAAAATGTTGACGTGGACACTAACATGCCTTCCATGTCACGCATTATGGAGCTACGTCATCTTTCCGATAAGTTAAAACCATAACAACTGAGTTGTGTACTATTGGAGGAAAATATATCGATAGTTAGTACTGCTAGTGTTCAAGAAAATAATTTGTATTATTAGTATCCAATACCCCCCAAAATTGGTATTATTGATGTCCAAAAACACTAAATAGAATAAGATTTTGTTCTTTTTTGCAATGGGTAAAATGTGGTAATAGTATGACATGGTAAAACTGTGAATAGCGTGATATGATACGGTATAGTTTGTTAAGTTATCATAAAAACGGTTTGTATGGTAGATTGGTAGGTGAGAAGAGAGAAAAGTGAAGAGTAGTTATAAAAGTGGGGAAATAGAAATCAGAAAATCATGGTTGTTGTGATAAAATGTGATATGACCGATATGAATAATATGTAATGGTTTGTGGTTAGTACGTAAATTATGATAGGTGCAATATGGTACCATGCAAAAGAACATAGTCTGAATATACTCTGTAGCATCGTAAAATGATAAAACTTTAACCATAATTGATAATGATAAAGACTTTTGTGACATTATTTGTGATCATGTCTATTTCTGACTTTGTTTCTTCCATCTCCAATATCTCAAGGCTAGTGTTTTTTAAATGGAAAATTGGAGAAAAAAAAAACCATATTTACATGGCACTGAAAAGAAAAAATAAGAATTTATGACTTTGTTATAGATAAACTTTGGCCCTTGCCCCTTATTATTTTGGTGTCTACTTCCTAGTTTAACAACTCGAAAAAAATCATGTGGTGCTACCAATATTATATGTGGGGCAAAGTCAACTTTTTTTAAGCTGCAAAAAGTTTTAAGTGTAATATTGTCACCGTCACGTCATGTCATTTTTCCAACGAATACTAAAAATAATACGGAATATGAATTAATTAATTTCTAATTTTCCTTTTTTAATTAACTTAGTTTATTTAACTAAATTAATTAAATTAAACTTAAATATTTGTTTAATACCTTTTTCCAGCTATTTTAAATTACTTTCGGTGAATAAATAAATGATAAAATTGTTTTTGAATTAATTATTTTCTAATTTTCCTTTTTTAATTAACTTAGTTTCTTTAACTAAACTAATTAAATTAAACCTTAAATATTTGTTTAATACCTTTTTCCAGCTATTTTAAATTACTTTCGGTGAATAAATAAATGATAAAATTGTTTTTGAAGTCAATGAATAAGATAATTCAAACACACAAGAATTGACCCCATTCCAAATAGTACGACATTTTTTTTTATCCTTTTTTGTTTTTTACCAAATCTATAAGGATATTTTAACAAAGGAAGCAATGAGGAGTAAATTGACTTTTGATTAACGACATTCAACAACTTGCCCAAAACCTCGAAACCTTACGCACACTAAACAAACAAAAAACAGTGCCACCATTTCTTCTGTCGTCACGCATAATTGCATCCTATCATTGGATAACAACAACTCGCCCAAAATAAAATAAACTAAAATAAAATCAGTAGCAATCACAATTTTCTTTTCCAGTTTAATATTGAACTAATAAAAAATTCTGACTCGATAATTTTTTTTTATCCAAGCTTGATTCATTACAAAATTACATATTGTTTCTCTTAGTTTTTTTTTTTTAATCATTGGAACTCGATTAAATATAAATTCAGACTTATTAGCATTATCTGATCCGAAATAATTAAACATCAAATATCAACTATTTCTCTTTGGATGTCTATTTTATCCATTTTCGAATTAGAGCTAACAAAATTTTGTATGTCGGGAAATAATAGAGCACAATTAAGATTTTCCATCCAACTTTAACGTTGATTTAATCGAAAATTTAAACAATATTCTCAAGTTTCTATTGTCCAAATCCAATTTCAACTAAATTTAAATCAATCTAAATAATCTGACCTGGTCAACGCGAAAAAACTAGATAGAAGATGTTACAGTTTATTGGGCCTTCAATTATTTACTTAAGCTTTTGGTTAATATGATTCTATGAATATGATATCAAAGTTAGACTATATAAGAGGTCTTAGGTTCTATTAGGAAATATGGGGGAAAATCGGTATAGGATCGAGACACAAGGAAATAATAAAAAATAAAATAAGGAGAAAAATATACGTGGAAAACCGAAAAAATTGGAGAAAAATCAACGGACGACAACAACCAGAAAAATTTCGCTATGAGAAAAGATGAGTAAAAAGACAATCGCAATCACATAAGTAATTTGATCTAAATTAGAGGTCAAAACCCTCTATTAACTGTTTCTAAGGGAATATAAAGAATGAATAGCTAGGAATGAGACCCCCAACAAAGCTCTCACAATTACACAATATATACTAAGCTCTATCCTTGATGTGCGATGATAACACCCATGATAGTTACCTCTATTTCTACACAAAAGTTGATGAAGAATATGGAAAAAAACTGTTGATAGAGTAATATGGAAAGCCTTGGTGAACAATTCTCATGGTAGCATTATAAAAAGATTTGGATCCAGAGAACAATTTGAAACAATTGAACAATATGAAAATGATCCATTGGGACATATGTACAAGTATGTCAGAATATAAAATCATCATTATACTTCAATTTTTCATCCAAAAATCGACAATAACCGATTTAACATAATAGCTAATCCAAGACCAAAACCCATATTCTTAGCCTAAGCAAATTCACCTTATTCCCTACTCCCTACTTTTAACTACAACCCATACTTCCCCTCCAATTAATCAGAATAGATAATTAGGTTACGCAAACCCACTAGCATTTCCCCTTTTCCCCTATAAAAACCCCACCTCCACTCCACTCTCAGCCACAATAATCCAAACTAAACCAGAAAATCCATTCACCACCACCAAACAACCCCTTTCAAAAATGAACTACTTGACTACACCTCCCGATCAATCCTCATTCTACTCATTCCCATACCCCTTCTCCTCAACACAAAACAACACAACTTACCACCAATACTACTCCACCATTACCCCAGCTGATCAAATCCCATCTCCGGTGAGCAACTCCGACGACTCCGACGAAACCCTCCTCCACCACCACACGGCGGAGATGGCGGTGGTGACGGATGAGAGGAGGCAACGGCGGATGATATCGAACCGGGAGTCAGCCAGGCGGTCCAGGATGCGCAAGCAGAGGCACCTCGACGAGCTCTGGTCCCAGGTGGTCCGGCTAACCACCCAGAACAACACTTTGATGGAGAAGCTCAGTAGTGTCTCTGAGTCCCACGACCGAGCCGTCAAGGAGAACAAGCGGCTCAAGGAGGAGGCCGATGACCTACGCCATGTCATCACCACCATGCGACTCGCCACGCCTCCCTACGACGTCGTTCTTGGGGACCTGGAAGAGATCCCCTGCTCTCCACCCTCGGATCAACCCTCCTCAACTCACTCATCTCTTCTTAGTTAACTATTCCATATTCATATTGATTTTCTTTTGCTTTATATATACACCTACCCACTATATATATTGATGTAACATATGGCACTTGTATCATTATTAAGTTCCTTTCTGTTTTCATCCATGGATAATATGTCCTATTTTTGCCCTAGCTATTCCTAAACATTAATATAATGAATTAGATATGCCTATTCACTAATGTAGGTCACGAAATATTAATGATTATGTATTGGAGTTTTGGATCACAATATACCCCCATTTTAGTGTATTAGATCATAATATACCAACTTTTACGATTGAATACTAATATATATGACCTTTATACCTAGGTAATTTTAATGTACGTACTTCCCATGATCTAAGTGCATGATAGTGAATCGGTCTCAAGGATGAGTTAAGTGGGCTTGTATTGATTTTTTACAGGTCTCGAGGTACTCTAAAAGTCTAGGGTGTAATTTATCGATGAAATGGAAATATTAAAAAAAAGATAAGGGTATTTTGGGAAATTAACTTTTGGGACATGGTTTGGCTTAGCTCCTTTTATAAGGAGGTTAGATTAGATACATGTAGTCTTCTTTAGACTGGTAACGAAAAATACTATTATAATTCATAAAAATATAATATTGCAATTGTTGATGACATATTATATAAAAAATTATTAATTAAAGAGTAATATTAAAGATCAAAAGTCAAAATTATAAACACAACCTATGAAACGGAGGGAATGCTAAATAATTAGACAAATAGAAAGATGGTTGGGGCGACTAACATGAAACATTATATATAAATATATGTAATATAATACATTAATCTTTGATAGATTGGCCTCAAATATCATTTAATTAGTTTCATCCTTGTTATATATAGAAATATAATGAAATAAAGATGCGGAAAATGGAAAGAAAAATTAGATGAGCCAAGTGCTAGAAGTTTGTGGCCATTAGCCATGGACAAATTGATGTGGTTACAAAAGGCCCACAACTTGGCCAATAAATAACCTTCAATTATATGACATCATTCCACACATAAATACACATATAAAAACTCAATAGATGGATGCATTTCAAATCATCAAATAATGCCAAATTTTATCCAAAACATAAAATAACACTTTTTGATATTTCATTACAATGTAGTTTTGCTCTTGATTTAAATTTACGGCCCGTTTGGTATCTAATGGGAATGAGAATGGAAATTAACAATGGGAATGAGAATTCATTAGTGGAATGGGAATAAAAATGAATTTATGGACTCCCAAACTCTTTGTTTGTTACATAGTAATTCAAAGTAGAGGTGGAATTGGGAATAAATGCACATTTACTAAAATATCCTTAATTAATTTGAATATAGTGAGGTAGTATTGATAATATTAATTAAGTACGAGGACAATATTGGTATTTAAGATGATTTATGAATTCCCAGTATGAATTACCACCCCTCGCTCTGGTAATAGATTGGTTGGAGTTGAGGGTATCTATTCTCATTCCTAATTCCTGATTTTTTTTTCATTCCCATAAAACAAACATGAGAGTTGTGTTACCTATTTATGTATTCCCATTTCCACCTCCCAACTCCCACATACGGACTGGTAAAGAATTAAACATAGTTATTAGAAAGCGGCCATGTAGAACAATCGAAAGCATAAAGTAAGTTATAAGGAATAAATTGCATTAAGTATGCTTCCCAATATAGATGAAAGCGAATCTTTAAATTTACAACAATATGTATTGTGTGCTCCTGGAGCACATGCTCCATTTCCACCGTGGCATATCTGTATTTATTTTTTTCAATAATAGAAAAAAGAAACCGCCTCACACACGATCCATCCAATTAGCTACATAAACTGCAGCCCTCCATCATCCATCCATACTCCTCCTCTTTCTCCCCTCTCCTTCCACCAGCACCCACCGTCGTCCTTCCACCACCCTCTCTCCTTCCACCGCCACCCACAAGTACCACTGAATTTGATATCATTCCAGATGCCACCATCAACGATGAGATGGAGAGGCGGGCAGCGGTAGCTCGATTATCTAGCTTGAGCGAAGAACGAGCTCTAGAAATCGCGTTAAATATGAACCCTAATGTAACACCCCGAAACCCTTAACCACAAGATTAACATAAACCATCAACTAACCCTGTGATTAGCGCAGCGGAACACCAAGGGTTGAGGTATTACCACCGTCCCCACTCGGGACAAGGCAAACACAAGACACCAAACATACAACCCACAATACACATACACCTATCTCCATACAACTCCAAGGATAGACTTGAAATAAAATACAACCCATGAAACAATTACATATCATATCATATATATATATATAAAATTGGGTACAAAGGGTGAGGTTGGGATTTGAATGATTTTATGAGGGTATTTTCGGAAGATTATAATTATTAAAATTTGTTTTTTTTTAAAAAAAAAGGGACCTTTAATTATTCATGAATCATCATTATAGGGAGTAATAATATATATTTATTATTGTTAACATAGGTTATATTTTTAAAGGAAAAATTAATTATTGAAATATAAAAGAGGAAAGGAGTTACATAGTGATTAATCATCATCAATGATAATCATAAATCTACGGTTATAATAAGTAAATTGCATACTTGCTAACAAAAAAAAAAAAATTGCATACTTACACACTAACTATAAGAGTATAAATAGGTGGACAACAAAGGGAGAGAATACTATGGTATGTCTCCCACCTTTTCTTCTTTTCTATTTCTTTTATTTTGAGTTAATTTTATTTGTTATTTTATTTCTATTTTTTAAATTATTGTTAGCTATATTAGATATTCTTTTTTATTAGTTGTTTTTTGTATCATTATTATATTTAACTTTTGTGTCTTCATTTTTTTGTAAAAATATGATATATATATATATATATATTATTTTGCTCTTTCTTTTTGTATTTATTTTTACTTTTCATATTCTTCTTTAGCGGGTTATTATATAAAACTAGGTACAAAGGGTTAGTACGAGAATATATATATGTATGTCTTAAGGAGGGTGTTTTTAAAAGTTATGATTAATCATTTTATTATTTTTTAAATTCTTTTAGGTACAAAATGGTGAGAGTGGAATATTTCTGTTTTAAAGAGGACAATGTTGATAATAGTCATATACCTATATAATATATATGAAGTACAATAAATCGTAATTAAATTAATCATTTTACTCTTTTTTTTAATATACATTTTAACATGAGACAATCATACTTTTGACCACCTATCAAAGTGGCTTCTCATTGGAAATATTTTTGGTTTCTTTTATAGAGAAAACATGTTATTTTCAGAAAATATTTAGTCATTATTTAATTTGTATTTATATCATCAATTAATCACTTAATTGTAGAAAAATTGAAGCATTTCATTTGTTGTCATTGATTTCTCATCACATTTACAAACATAAATAAATTTTAACTGACCAAAACTCTCCAAATGGAATTATAATTTTCTGAGAGATTGTACATATTTAAGACATTTAGGAATTTGATTAAATAAAAGGGAGTAAAAGAATTTGAAGAGAAAACAACTTTACATTAGATATTCTTCTTCCTCCTCTTTTGTCTCATAATTCATTATATTCTCATGTAAATCAATGCCTTCATTTGTTCTTCCTCTTATTTTCCTTTTTATTTTTGTTTTGATGTGCTTATCAGTTCAAGTTTAATTTATTTGGTTCTACAATTACAAGAAAGAAATCATGGCAAACAAATTTTGGTGTACTATATCCACAATTATATTTATCAAATATCAAGTTTAACCGATCTTTGACAAATATTTTGAGATGTAGGTAGTATTTGATATTCCAAAACAAATACCATGTTTTAAAAGCTAAACATATTATGATTATCAAACTTTTTTTATGATTCAATTCAACTATCTAATTTATTATTGTTTGGATTCTTCACCAATAGTACATTACACAATATTACCGTGTTATGACTTTCAAGTTTGATTATAAATTGGTATGACATATATCTTTTGTAATTGCAAATGAGTTATAAAGAGATGAAAAAAAATCTTTTGTTGATTCAAAATGTTATCTAGCCATTTTTTATTATATTACTCTTATTAATATATTTCAATTAATGAAAATATTTGTATAGTATCAACAATTCAAGCATTGCGAGTAATGTTTGTTTTTTAGATTAAGAAATCTCATCAATTTCATCCTCATCATCTTTTAACTAACAATCTCAGTGCAAGATGTTTATTCTTTGTATAGGAAAAAGATTGATGAATATAAGAGGAAGTATGTGAAATTCAACAATAAATCTAAATATAAAACAATTATATATGTATATATACAATTTATTATTTTTGAGATTTATTTTCTATGTTTTTTTGATGGAAGATTTATTTTCTATGTTGGAATTTGAAATTTAATTTATCATTTATATATAAAACACATGTCGTTAATAATATTTTGAGATGAAACCACGTAGAGCTGAGAAAATCTGACCCGACACGATTACCGACTCGAAACCGACACGAAGTTAAATGGGTTTGGATATAGATTTTCAACCCGTTTAGTTAATTGGGTTAACAGGGTAAACCCGTTTAAATAATTGGGTTAGGTTTGGGTCAAGAATATCGACACGAAAAATGACACATTAAACCCGTTTAATAATTAGGTTAGTGAGAAAATCGACATGAAAAATGATACATTTAACCCGTTTGAGTAAGATAATGTTTTTTACTTTTGCTTGGGCTGATTATGTATTGTTTAGCAAAACTTTAACTTGGGTTATGATAAATATTACAGAAACCCTAAAGAAATGAGTTGGTAGATAATAAATAAATGATCGAAACCTTTGCATTTTTGTCTTCCTAAGTTTATGATTATTATATAATATATGTTTGTTAAGCGGTAAATAGATCAATCGAAGCTGACCTGTATAACTCATTTAATTAAATGGGTTAGATTAAGGTCGACACGTTTATTTGATAAACGGTCCAGGTCAAAGAATTTCAACCCGTTTATTAAAGGGGTAGGTTTCAGGTTTGGGGTTCTTCAACCCGTTTAACTCCAACACGAACACGAAAATTATACGACACGACCTATTACCCAGCTCTAAAACCACGTCAAAGATTTTCCTGTAAATCAATTTTTTTTTTTGTCTTCTTTCTCCTTATACAAATTGTCATCAATAAGAGTTTAGGCAAGCAAAAATCTAAGTAATGCTAGAAATTTAGAATTGAATATTAATTATTAACTATCCAATCTATTCTGTATCATGCGAAATTTATCATTTAATTTAAGATTAATATATACTTCGCAAATATTACGTACAAATATGCAAGAATTCAACTATGTTTTAAAAGGTTAATGTATTTTTTGAAAAAGAAAAAGATCTAATAATGCACCGTGCAACGCACGGGTCAAAGGACTAGTATATATATATATATATATATACATACATAAATTCCTAATATAAACATTCTTCAAACCCATGAGCATCCTTGAAACCGGCCATCATCCTCCTTAAAGGGCTACCTTGCACGGAACAGTTCTATTGTCGCTTAGCCTTGCAAATATCTTGGGAGCTCGGACTGCCTAAAACAAAACATTAAAACAAGTCGTAAAATGAGTGGGGAAACACTCAGTACACAAACCTCCAACACATCAAACCGTTCGCAAACGGTTTTAGTGCCGACATTTAAATTCATTTTGGAAACGGGAAAGGGGAACTTAAACATGAATAAATTGGATTGCCGCATAGATAAATATGTGTAAATAAAAGAGATAAACTTGTAATAATTGGAAACGAGTGGTATCCCTTACGATCGATGCAAAGCATCTCACACACGCGCATGCCCAAACCGATCTGGAGTTTGGATTGGGTGACTGCTAGGCAGTCGACACTGGCCAGGTCTATAACGCTCTGATCAGGAGCGCCCTTTAGATGAATAAAGGCTAGCACTTCATGTGACTAGCTAGAAATATAATAATATGGCGGGACCACTTATAAAACAATAAAATCATTAGCGTATATATGCAATGAAAGCAATACTTGCCATTAAGTATAAGCAAGAGTTGGACAATTTATGTACCTTAAAATGGTGCAAAGCTTGGTGGCGCGTCTCGGGCTCGGGATGACTTGGGTGGCTTGAGAACTAAGATAAAAGGAGTAGAAGACTAGAACCGAAAAGGGTTCTTAGTGAGTTGCAAGAATTTAGAAACATTGCAATTTAATAGGAAATTTCAGGTGTTTTTTTTTTTTTTACTAAACGAAGTTTTTAGCATAACTTGGGCTAGAAAACTCGGAATTAAGCAAACGAGTACTTCCCAGAATAGGGAAAAACATGTTCTACAACTTTGTTAACTGGACCGAAGCTCAAAAATGAAGGGAAGGGCTCGAAAAATAGCCCGGACAGAAAACAGAAGCTGTAATTCGGAAACTAAAACCTTCGGTTTGATCTTTTGATACGGAACTCATAAAGGCTTGGAAGTAAACGAAGAATAGCTTAACTTATAGAATGATTTGAAGAGGTCATATTGATGGAATATGGAGAATTAAGGAATGAAAGGCTAGAATGGAAATCAGAGAGTTTTTGCTTTCCTTATGCAACCTAACCTTTCAACCTTAACTATGACAACATAACTTTGATAAGTAACATTAACCTCCAAACGATAGTATTTTCGACTTAGAAAACACCTTTTGAATATTCTAATATTGACCAAAGAGCCTCCAAACAATTAGAATCCCTTACATGATTGGAATTGGATCACAAAATCCCAAATTTATAAGACATTTTACGGCGAAACTCGATTGACCCTTATTCCCGGCTTCATATCTTTCACTCCCGATGTCGGGTGAACGCAACCCTTATGTTTCTGGAAAGCTCAAGGAACGTCCCAAAACTTTCATGTTTATCACTAAAGCCAATAAAGTCTCAAATTGGATGAAAACTTAGCAAGAAGTTACTGACTTAGAAAACGTATACATAATTCCCAGATTATAACCTCTCAAAGTACAACCTCCTAATTCACTCTCCCGGTATCCCATGGAGGTCTAAGACCCCAATTTGAAAAGCTTACAGAATGCTCTTCAAGTCTCATGTTGACCACCACTTGATTTGAGTAGCTTAACAATTCGATTTATAGCCATAAAGCCAGACAACATCTAAACTTACTGGGCAGAACTCAGTCTGTAGTACCTTAAAGAAAACTCCATAACTCTTAGTCCCGATATCGTATGAACGCATAATATACCTTTTCGGAAAGCTCGCAACGCGACCTAAAACTTTTATGTTTAGAACCAATAAAGTCTCTAAGTAGACGAAAATCTGCTCTCAAGTCACTGACTCAGAAAACGTAATTAATTTCGTGTCGTCACGGTTTTGGCCATAACTCGGTCTATACATGTCGGAAATTCGAAATTTCAAAGCCTACAGTTAGATAATGTCTTAAGCTATCTTTTTAAGCAAAAATCCGGGCTAAAATCCCATTTTTAGTCCTCTGCAAAAATCAGATTGTACCCAGAAACTTATTTGGCCATTTAAATCAACATGCAAGACTTTCTTTGTCTCCAACTTGTATCAATTCCCAATTAAACTTCAAATTAACTAACATCCATGTATTTTTCCAGAAATTAAACACTTAGACTTGCTTAATCATGACCAAAGAACTCACATGCAACAAGCTATTTCCAACATTCAACAAGAATACAATATCAAACACCCAAAAACAACTCAAATTCACATGTATCAAACTCAAATTCAAACCCTAGTTTAACCACAATATAAATTCATACTTAAGAACCTTAAAAGAGATGAAAAACATCAAAGATACATAATTTAAACATGAAAATCAGATTAGGAGAATAAAAGCTTGAGTTAGGGTTTGAATATTATACCACTTGAATGAGAAATTGAGTGAGAAAACAAGAGAGGAGGTGAGAGAGGGGGCTCGGGGTCGCCGGAGAACACGCCGGTCGCCGGAGTTGTGGCCGGAAAACGCAGCAGCAGAAAGGGGGGGCTGGCTGGGGTTCTCGGCCAAACACACAAGGGAAAGGGAGAAAGAGTTTGGTGAAATGTGTTGGATTAAAATGAAGCACTAAGGCCCTTCTTCTAATATATAGATGTAAAAACCCCTTCCCTTTTTAATAACAATTAAAAGAGTAATTAACTAATACAAATAAAATTAGTTTAAGTAAAATAATTGATAATAAACTAGCTAAGATTACTTGGTAATAACTTGGGTAAAATAAATTGATACAAAGTTAAATAAAGTAATTTGAGTTGAAATTAGACAATATCAATTAGTAAAACTTAAAATCAAATAAAATAAATTGGTAGGATGACACTAATAAAATCAATTGAACGATAAAATATAATGGGGAAGATGGGATAATATAAATCGTAATTGAAACGAAAATAAAAAAAATAATATACCCTTCCTCGGTTAAAAGCATAAAATTGAGAATGATAAAAGGAAATATATCACTCATCGTAAAAATACTCATAGACTCACAATAACACTTTTAACCTAAATTCCGAGATGACATAAATTCAACCCATTTAGCCATCACCTTGCTCGAGACCTGTCACGCATAAAAATAAATAATAACAATAATAACAATAATCGTAAAGTAAAAGTAGAAAAATTTTATTAGCGTAATCTGAGCTAATTACTGTAATTAAGGTTTTAATTAATACGGGTTTAGGGTGGGTCGTTACACCTAACCCTAAATTCAATCTTCTTTCCCCGAAAACTTCATCAGATTCAGAAATTCCGCCAATTCTGTCTTCAAATTAGGGTTTGTTTGATGTGCAACAGTCGCAAGAGGAATTCTCCATCGTCGTGGACGAATACAGCCGCCAAAAGAGTTGATTCTGACGGCAATGTTGATGATTCAACTTGAGCGAAGAACGAGCTCTAGAAATAGCGGTAACATTAAACCCTAACCCTGAATTCAAACCACATTCACCGAAATCTTCATCCAAATTCTCGATTTCTCCAATTTTGTCGTCTATTAGGGTTTGTTTGATGTGCAACACTCACAAGAAGAATTCTCCGCCATTGTCGATGGATTCAGCCACCAAAAGAGTTGATTCCGACGGCAATCCTGACGGTTCAATGTCGATCAGGGAGGAGGGAGAAAATGCGTAGCTCAAATCGCTATCTGATGTCCAGTTGAGTTTACCGGAACGTGCATTTGGTTGCGTCAATTTTATTGTTCACCTGATTAGTTGAAATTGCTCACTTGATATATTATAATTGTTCATCAGATAACTTGTGATTGTTCACTAGAAATTCATTGTTTACTATGTCATTATCTAATAATATGTTTGGATTGTTCACCAGATATGTTTATATTGTTCACCATATACATTGTCGTTGTTCACCTTATACGCATAAGCTTGTTCATTAGTTCAAGGAGGTTGGTTCACTGGTTCATGGAGCATCGTTCACTTGTTCATGAAGCTTTGTTCATTAGATAGCTAGTAGTTCTTCATTTAATGTTTCCATTGTTTACTATGTATCATTCACTAATACATTTACATTGTTTACCAAACAATTTTTTCATTGTTCACTATATAGTATTCATTGTTCATCTTATATATTACCATTCTTATACAAATTATCTCTAAATTTCAACCATGTTCAACCCTATATTTAAGCGAAAAGTAAAATGCTTGCTATAAACTTGTAAGTGAACAATATTGAACATGATAGTCAACAACTACAATAATCTACATATGACAATGTATAAGTGAATATTCACATTCTTGCGAGTGAACAACCTAATTTATATAATGAATAATTCAGTTAGACTAGATGAACAACAAAAAATATACTCAATGAACAATTCAATTAGACTTTATGAACAACAATAAACTAACTAATAACTCCACTAATCGATCAAAAAATGAAACAGGGGTGAACATGAGCTACACAAGATTGTATATTTCTCAGTGAACAATTCAGTTAAAGTCAGTGAACAATACAGTAATGAACATTTAAAAGTTAAATTGATAACCGCCGTGATATAACCGGTGCTAATTATTTTTTTAAAAAAAAGAATATGACATGGCGCCATGTCATCTTCTGGAGCACGTGCTCCAGGAGCACATAATAATTTGCAAAATTTACAATCCCTAATCTGGAGGTCATATTTGTCATTGTTGTACGTGTGTACGCATTCACACGCATATACATACACACATTAACATAAAGAGATTAGAGAAAAAGTGTGTAAAACTACAAACAGTTACACTTTATACCAATTGTCGTCTTCTCTTTGACAAGAGATAGTAACAAAAAAAAAAACAACTTAACCTCATCAAGGCCTCGACCTCAAGAAAAATACGGAATATTCCGAATGTTTCTAGAAAATTCTGGGACATTCCAGATGATTCCGGAAAATTCCGTGAAATTTGGGAAAATCATTTTTAATTTTTTCATGCTAAAGATTAATGTTAACAAAGGTAAGAATTAGAGTCTATTCAGGGCAATTCCTGGGGGTAGACCCACGGGGCAACCGCTCAGGGCCCATGACAGTGGGCTAGTGGCTGAATTACATGGAGTTAAAAAGGGGGCCCGATCACCCCTAACTATTATGAAATTATTGCAATGCAAATTTTATAGTATCAGATAATTTACCATGGTAGTTGTCATGGGTATATTGTTCTAATTAAATTGTTGATGTTAGGGGTTAAATTCTTTTGCTTGAAATTTTCACTTCTATTTTATCCCTTTGGGTTATGTATGTCAATTTTTAAGATCAAACTCTTACTATTAATGCCTATTCATCATCTAATTTGTTTTTGTTTATCACGAATTTACTCCAAAAGTTTATTTTCGTTCTAGTGTCCCTTGCTTAATTTATTAGTAGATATATTTTTCATTTTCTTTTAGGTTGTTTAGTTGGAAGGAAAATGATTTCAGAGGAAATTGATTTCTAGGAGAAATGATTTTCCATATTAAATTTTCCTTTGTTTGGTATGAGACAATTCGTTTTTCAAAAAAATGTCCATATATGTCAACATAAGTAGCGATATATGTTACAAACAAAAATATTTGGAGCTCAAAACTTATAGTTGAGCTTTTTTTTTTAATAATTTATATAGTATTGTGAAGTTTCGTGATAAACCAATAAAATTGAATTTTGCTCTTAAGTTTTAGTCATATTTAACCACAAAAAATATCGACAAAAGTGGCGATAAATGTTGCAAATGAAAATATTTTGAGTTCTCCTTAATCCATTAAAATTTCAATTGGGTGTAGCGGCGACAAAAAGTTCTGGTATATGTGACGATGAATGTTATCAGATAAAATACTTTGAGCTAAAAATTTATATTTCTGTTTTTTTTTTTAATCACTTCTCCCTCGTCAATATCCCTTTCTTCCTTCTCCAGTTCTCCCTTCTCCCTCGTCATTCTCCGTTCTTGTGCCACGACTGTGTCTGTGTAGTGTTGTGTACGTCTTATGCCACACCCAGAGAGAGAGAGAGAGAGAGAGAGAGAGAGAGAGAGAGAGAGAGACTGACAGAGGCGTTTTTGGTGGCGGCGACCACTCTCAATCAATTTCCATCACTTCTGATTTGGGTATGCATCACTCTTTGTCACTTTAGGGTTTCCCTCTTTGTCATTTGCAATTCCTAAATTTTAATTCACTATTCAGGATCCCCCTTTTCTCTTTCTCTTCCTCACTTTAGGGTTTCCCTCTTTGTCATTTGCAATTCCTAAATTTTAATTCACTATTCAGGATGGATCAACAACAAGAGGATGCTGCAAATGGCCGTGAACACCAAAGCAAGCAAGATGACGAGGTCAAATTCCTGCCTTTTGCATTTTCTGCTTGTATTTTTATCAATTCCAATACCATTTTGAGGATGAACAATGGATTCTTGTGTAACTTTGAAAGTTAAGTTGAATATTATTCATGATTGAGCAATGGATGGGGTCTTGTATTATTGGTGCTGCATATGAACGGAGCATAGTTAGTATCCATAGTATGCTGTGGTTAGTGTGCACTGGATGTGATTAGGAGCTTAAGCAGTCTGATTTAGATGAAGGAGAAGTCCCTTGGTGCTTGTTTGAGCTTATTTGCTAAGAGGCAGGAAAATTGTAAGTGACCCTAACCTACACAACATAACCCAACACAACAGGACATGCTAACAAATGATTGTGACACACTTAAGAAGTTAAGATCCCTGAATTCGCGTGCTCCAAATTAAACCCAGATAGCAAACCGTCACTCAAAGGTGATGGTAGCATTCTTGAAAACACCTTCATCACCTACAAGAAAATGGGGGATACAGGTTCCCCTTGTTGATGTGCTCTAGTCGCTGAAAAGAATTCAGTAAGAGAACCATTAACATTAACAAGGACTGCAAAAGAAGTTGGTGAGATGCACTCTCGAATCAACACCAGCCTTTTGTCTCCAAAACTCATTCTAGCAATGACATAAAGAAGGAAGTCCCAGTTGACATGATGATAAGCTTTCTCTATATCCAAGCTAATTGATGGAGAATCCTTTATGTTGTTTGCACTTGCCTTTTGGGGGACAAGACCAATGAAGATGGTTGAGATTAGACACAAATTTTCCTGTGGAGTGAAACACATCGAACATTAGCAGCACATCACCACGGAGAGTAACCTGGTTGTTCTGTGGGAAAGCCATTGCCATTGCCATGCCATCTGGACATGGAGCTTTATGATGCTCTCATTCTCTTCTGCTTCTAACTCATTCTGACGTGGATTGTTGTGCATTCACACCATTGAATTGTTTCTTTACTGTTTTATTATCTGACCAACTCACATTTTATAAGTTGCAGTAGCTGATCCTGATTATATAAAATCTGTAGAATCTGGAAATAGTTTGGTGCCAGAACTGAACATACTAGGATAAAGGAGCTACTTTCTTACACTATACACAAATTTCTTGTTTACAATTATGGGTCTTGGAATACGTAGTAGTAAAAAGAAAATAGAACAGATTGTTTGCTTAGAATTCTTCTTTGTTGTCATCTTCAGACGAAGGGTGACTGCAGAGTGAATTCTAAATAAATAGTTTTCTTTAGATAGTTGAAAAGAACTCTTTTATGGTTTGCGGATGGCAGGGTTGGTCACCTTCACGATTAGCTATTTTCCTATTATGAATTAAATATTTATTTGACCTTTTCTGAGCTTCATTATTCTGTAGTGTTTTGTCATGTCACAATCATTTGATTTGTTTGTTATTGGTATCTTTGTCTCTCAACATGATATAGGGTGTTCGCCAGCATGAAGATGAGTGTCGCAGTGGTGAACATCATGAAAACCATGATGATGAGGTTAGTTAGTTCTCTAACTTACTTTTGTAAGCTATGCGTATGAATTGGGCGAGTAATTTTGTATTGCAAGTCTGGAACATGAATCATCTGTCTTATGCAAAAATGACAATTAGGAACGGTGTTTACTAAGTGCAAGACTATCGCACTTTATGGCCACCTTAGGACCATTTCTCTCATGTCAAAATGCGTCCATATCATGCTCATGGTATCAGATGTTCTTGTCTGATTAATTGAAAATTTAGCAAAGGATAACCCTAGGTATGAAGCATCACACATAGACATCGGAAAATCATCATGTTCATGTTCATATCTAGTTAGGGGTTTCCATCAACCAATATTTGTTGTTATTGTTGTATCATTTTGTCTGCTGTGACCATGGCATGTCATACACACATACACCGGTCTTCAACCCGTATCCCTTCCAGTATAGTTAAAGAATGAATATATTTTTTGGAGTATTTGGAGAGAAATGAACCAAAGGATTGGGTAGTTGAAACTCCTCTTGGGTGCTTGAAAGAAAATTTCATCAAGTTTTTCTTCTTTTGGGTTTAGCTCTTCTTCTTTGGATGTGGTAGATTTTGTGGATAATCTATTGTCATAGCTTTGTAGGATTCTTGCGGAGCGTATGCTCTTTTGATCATATTAATGTATTACAAATGAAGTGGGTAGCCTTTCTTAAATGAAGTTATGAAGGGCACCATTTTGGTTGTGTTTCATCTTTCCCAAATTGTTTTATTCTTCATCATCTTAAGGGGTATGTACTTCCAAATCATATTTGAATGCTCGTTCATATGAGCATTCCCTTGTTCTTTTTTGTTCAAAAGGGAAGGCCTCGAGACTTGTAGGCATTAATTTTGAATAAGCCTTTGACTTTACTTTTTTGTATTTATGTAGTTTAAGAATTCTTTGAGTGGTGGGTATTGTTTTGTTATGTACTAGTCAGAAGAAAGCGTGCGTTGTGCGTGGTAAGTACATTGTATGATAGAGAATTTTTAGAGAAAGATATTAAAGAAAAAGAAAGTGATCCTGCATAAACTTCAATCTAAAAATGTGTAAAATAAAGAAAAGTTTGGGTAATTTTGTGATGCAAGTATTTATTATATGTTTTGTAAATTTTCAAAATTTTACACGTCCTCCCAACGCCTTGCCAACCATTATTACCAAAAACCATCTAACCTAAATCAACCCTCCAAGAACGAACTAAATAGAATAATAAGAGTATAGAATAAAGTTTCATGTGGGTAAATTTATTAAATGTCATATGAATACCACTCATAACTAGGCTTAAAGTAAAGTAAGTGCCAAGTTCTAGCTCTGAAATCAGGCAACTAAAATAAAGGATAAATAAACAAAATAATTAAACCATAAAATAAACTTTCAACTTGGGATTATTTGCTAAAATGTCATTTGAATAGTATCTATTGTATTTTGAGTAGTGAAAGTACATGTAGAATTATTAATATTCAAGGATTAAATAAAATGAAAACAAAATAATAAAAAGCCTAAAATAACCCCTAAAGTTTAACAAAATTACCAAAATGCAATTGGAATAGTAAATGTGCATTCATGGTTTTTAATATTTAAGGATTCATGCATCATTGTCCATATTTTCGATGGTGGAAAAAGGTTATTTTTTTCGACTTATATTGTAATGGACTAAAGTTAAATGTCTCCTTAAACCTCCTTTGCCTCTTTCCCATGGAGTAGTAGGTAGGGAACAATTTGCAAATCTCGGCTCCACTGGATCTGATGCAAAATTTAGGGGTAATAGTAAGACTGCTACATGTGACCCCTCCTTACCTTGCCTGACGGGATCTCGGAGTATTGGTTTAGGTTTATATTCAGACACCAGATTATCATTTATTTATTTAAAATTTGTAAACAGGATTGGGGGGCAGGGAATCTGTTTATAGGATGATTACTAATGGCTTTCGGTTGCAGGAGGCTGTTGCTCGTGTTGAGGAATTAAAGAAATCATTTGAGGCAAAGATGGCTCTTCGTCAAAGCAATTTAAAGCCAGAAAGACCAGGTTAGTTAGTGTTCTACCCAAGGGTTTTGTGAATTTGTGTATGTATTGCGTAATTCATTGTGGACATGGATCACTATGGTTTAACGTGTGATTGAAGATCTGAAAATATATATGTGCTTCGCCCAGCTAGTAGGTTGCATCTTTGAGGTTGTGTGTTTCTTATTTGTTTTTATGTAATTACATGTATGAAGTATATAAATAATTGAATATTGTAATGCTTGGTTACACATGAGCTCCAATGCTTGAAGTAGTTGGGTTTATTGATTCTTTATGTGCGTTGTCGACTTGTATTTTTCTTTATGTGATGCTTGCTGTGCTTGTGCTCCATCTGGTTTCTGTCAAAATATTTTATGTTGTTCAAGGGGGAAAAATGCTCCTTGGACCTCTATCAATACGATGTCACTTTTGGGATGATGCACCTGTTAGGAGGAAGCATGACAAATGAAGAAAGGTTTCTCGAAACAGTCGACACACGAGAGATTGAATACAATCTTGGGGTGAATTGGGGAGCGAACAAGAGGGAATTTAGGGAGAGAACTTGGAGATGTATTCATTCATGAATTTTCCTCATTCCCTTTTAGATTTCCTAATTAGTAAAGTTAACTCTTCTATGTGGTGGCCAATGGTGAAGTTTCTTGTTTTTTCTTTTCCTCTAGGGGTCATCGAGCTTGTGAACGAAGTTGTTGAACTAGACTAACTAGAAGGTGTTCTTTCAAACTCGTGCTTGGATGGTTTGTTGATTTCCCACTTACTCTTTGCTGATGACATTCCAGTGTTTTACAAGCTTTCTGGAAATAATTTGGGTTATGTGGGATGTATTCTTCTATTTGAGATGGTTCCTTTCCTTTTGTTGATTTCTCTGAAAGTGTTCTTATCCCTATTGGTGTAGGGGTATGATTTTCATCACTTAGGGTAGTTTCTTTGGTTGTGGGGTTCAATATCTTCCCTCTTTCCATTAGAGGTGGGAAGCACCATCCATACCCACATTTTACCCATAGCTCAAACTATCTTACCCAAAGCCAAACCATGGCCCTTGATACCCACATGGGTATTTTCCATGTGAGTAATACCCACTTGGATATTACTCCCATGGATAATACCCATGGGTATTCATGGGTACTATGAACTTTGCACCCAAATAGGAGTAACTAATAATCAATTAATTATGCATAGTGAAACATAGTACTCCACTAGCGTCTTTTCATCGGCCTAATATTATGTCGAAACTTTCATCAGCCTTATATTACTCCCATAGATTGCTGCTTATGCTTCCAAAATGATTTCTCTATCTGTGAGATATCTTAGTGACAAGCTTCTGCAATTTCGAATAGGATAATCTAATCCCTATTAAGATAGTTTCTAAATATAGGATAATTTGTTGGAATTTTTAATATTATACTAGACATTTTAATATTATGTCGAAACTTTCAAATATTTTGATTATCTGTAAAGATGGTATTTCGTAAAATATTGATATATAAATTGTTAATTTAAAGAATTGTATAGTTAAGCAATACCATATATAATTGTAATTCTATGTAATTATAATTATAACTGTGATTCAAATAGGATAATTTGTTGAAAAAGTTAATAAAAAGAAAAATATAAATAAACACATGATAATTTTGAAAAAAATTGGGCCAAACACCTAAAATTTAATAAAAGCACTTATATCATAAGTTACGCCAAACACTCCAATTTAGTAAAAGCACTTATGTCATAAGTTAGGTCAAACACTCCATTACTTCTCCAAAAATAGCTTTTACTAAAAGCAACTTTCAAGAAACAAAAATAGTTCTTTAAAAATTAGGCCAAATAGGCACTCCAGCTTTATATCTTGAAAACTTTGTTTAGTTGGTGTAAAGTTTTTGATGATGGTACAAAGGTCACCTTGGATTTTGATTATAAGTTGACTATAAAGAGCCTAGTAGGGGTTTGAGGCTTTGTGGGGTTTTGAGATTGCCTCCTTTTGTACATAGGTGATATCCTATTGGTGTCCATTAATATTATCTTTTGATTGCCAACAAAAAAAAAAAAAGAGGAAAAAGCAAATCCTTTCTCAAGCTATAAACTGAATACAACTCTTAACAGAAAATGCATAAAAACAACATTTGAGTAACTCCCCAGTATCAGTGATTATTTCCCCTAGGACATATTGTGATAATTCTGGCGTTCCAGTATTTTTGTTTTTTTTATTGCGGATTCTGAGTTGTTAAATTGTTGCTTTCAGATCCCTCTTTCTTGAGAACGCTAGATTCTAGTATCAAACGCAACACCGCAGTTATCAAAAAGCTTAAACAGATTAGCGAGGAACAACGAGAAGGTTTGATGGATGAGTTGCGAGGTGTTAACATGAGCAAGTTTGTGACCGAGGCCGTGACCGCTATATGTGACGCTAAACTTAAAACTTCTGATATACATGCAGCAGTTCAGGTACCATTCTTATTAGTTGTATGGAGAGGCAGATTTTTCCTAAAGCATATCCACAATCTTTCCATAGAATTTCTTATGGATGAGTATGTATCTTGAAATCATGCCTCTTAGTCTTGGAAGCTAATCTAAACCTGCAAGCATGCTAAGAGACTAGTTAGAATGAAAAAAGGGGATGAAATTCATTAACTTCAGGATATTGCATATTGTCATGCCCCCCCCCCCCTTTTTTTTTTCTCTCTCTCTCTTATGAGATCTAACTAGCTGTGGTGTTTGCTAGATTTGTTCTTTGCTCCATCAAAGATACCAAGACTTCTCATCAAGCCTGACCCAGGGCCTTTTGAAGGTGTTCTTTCCTGGAAAAGCAACTGAGGATCTTGAAGCTGACAGGAACTCTAAAGCGATGAAAAAGCGCAGTACTCTGAAGCTTCTATTGGAACTTTATTTTGTTGGTGTTATTGAAGATAGTGGCATTTTTGTTAGTATTATTAAAGATCTTACGGGTATGGAACATCTAAAGGATAGAGATACTACGCAGACCAATCTGTCACTGCTTGCTACTTTTGCCCGTCAAGGAAGAGTTTTTATGGGGCTTCCGCTTTCTGGACCAGAATTCAGTGAAGAGGTTGGTTTGTGATTATCATTATGCAATGCTCATTTTGTCCCACAGAAATAGCTCTTGATCTACAAAAATAGTTTGTTGGTGATTATGGTTACCATTAAATGCATTACCCCCCCCCCCCCCAGGTACAAAACCTACAATGCAGAAAAAAAGGAGGAAAAAAACACAAAAAACCTCACATGTGCTAAGCAAAAAACTGTCATCAGAATTTGAATCTTACCTTTTCATTTGGTATATCCTGTGGAGCTGATGTCCGTATTCACATGTCCCTCTTCACTACAGCGTGTTACCGGTATTTTGCTAAATAACTTGGTGACAGAGGGTACAAACTACTTTGTCGATACGATTTAAAAAATTTTCATAATAAAATTTCAGCTATCCATATTCTTTGAATGCTTTTGAATTCTGGAGCAAGTACTACGTATTTGACCTTTGAAACCAAATCTAGACCTTAAGAAATTGTATCTAGTTGTGGCCGGAAGGTACGGTAATGCCTTTTTCTCTTTGGATGTGTTAATTGAATGCCCGTGTTTTTGTTAGAGTTTTCTGATTTATTTGCATGATTTGACTGTCTATCAATTGTCTAGAGTTTGGTGTCTTATGTATATTGCTCCAGATAACCCAGACATGGAGTGACATTGTTTCTTTTTCGAGGGAGAAGAGACTGTATCCTGTAATCATTTTTGTCTATAATGCAATTGGACTCTCTGAACTCTGAAGTACAGTTCGATTCCAATAATATATTGTTTTAACCCCTTTCTCTTTGCTTACAGTTTTTCAAGGGCCTCAATATTACAGCTGATCAGAAGAAAGCCATCAAAAAAGCATTTCATGCATATTATGACGCTGTTACAGAAGTGCTACAGGCTGAGCATACAGTATGTTCTAATGCATTGGTGCTAGGCCCCGTCTTGTGTCTGGTTTAGTGTTTGCTCACCAAATATTGCTGCCCTTTCTTTAGTTTTGGTTTAGTTTGTTTTGCTTCCTTTTATCTTTTGTTCTTTGTGGATGAGTTCTTACTTCACTCGTCCTTGTATTGGGACTGAAGTTCTGTGCACTTCCTGCTTGGCTCTATTGTGTCCTTTTTTCATTTCTTCAAAGGATCATGTTGCCATCTTGTTTCTCACCGTACTTGGCAAATTGATAGCTTATCTTTGGGTTCTTGCTGGTTGTGTATAATTCTATAGCACTCTATGTCAATTGCTCGGTGAACGTTGGTTGCTTCTCTAAGCATTTGGATAGGCCCATTTTGCATGTGCTAGTGAAGCATTTATATTGCTTTCTCAAGGCAGTGACTATGTTGATTCAGCCTTACCTTAATGTTAGTTTTCAGAAATCTATAAATCTGTTTTGATAGCTTCATTATTGATTTTACAACTGTATTGAAAGTTTTAGGCTATGATGGTCTCTTCACTGAAAAAAAAAAGAACAGTTTTACTGAAAATTTTGTAGCTGTACTGAAATATTTTGGGTAGATACAAGCGGATGGGATGGAATTATGTGGTTAAATCTCTATTGTTAAGAATAAGTGTTTGCAGTACATGAGCTATCACAGTTTATTATCCGAATAAAGATGTTGGAGCTAGTTGTCTATGTGTTCTAGGATTTGATACTGTTTTCTCTCTGGATGTCTGATGGATTGAGTCCTCTTGTTAGTCTCTTCGCCAAATGGAGCATGAGAATGCTAAGATTTTGAATGCTAAGGGAGAGCTTAGTGATGAGAGTGCCTCTGCATATGAGAAGCTGCGGAAATCCTATGACCATTTGTACCGAGGTGTCTCATCGTAAGTCCCTTTCTGATTCTATATTCAAGTGAGTCCTTTACTTGTGTGTTTCTTCATTTGTCTAGATATTTACTTCAGTTAATTTATCAACATCCTCTTTGATTGTTAGCCTTGCCGAAGCACTTGATATGCAACCTCCAATTATGCCAGAGGATGGCCATACTACCAGGGTAACTAGTGGAGATGATTCTGCCTCTGCGAGTGCTGGAAAGGAATCTTCTACGGCTGAAGCGGTGTGGGATGATGAAGATACAAGGGCTTTCTACGAATGCTTGCCAGATCTTAGGTTGGTTTATTCTGTTGTCGAGAAAGGGAATGTGTGGAAAAGTGGGGCAAATGACCTGCTTAGTTGGCCTCGCCCTTTGTCATAGGATGTTATCCTGTTGATTTGTACATGATCATTTCTTTTATATGCCTACAGAGCATTTGTCCCTGCAGTCTTACTGGGTGAAGCTGAGCCCAAGTCTAGTGAGCAATCTGCAAAGACACAAGACCAATCAGTTGTAAGGATTTTTTTAAAGAATTTTTTTAAGTGAAGCATTCTTTCAGCGTTCTTTATTGGTCCTACAGGAGTTTTGTGCAGCTTGCCAATCCTTGCATAGTGGAACTAAGCATAGCTTGATAGACTGAATGGTCACTATTTTCAGGTTATAGGGTTTAGATTTGCTGATGCCTTATCGTATGCTCTGGTTATGATCCCCTACCATCACAGACTCCTCTACTTTGTACTTTCTGGATTAGTTCATATATTTGAAGTTTCTGCTTGCTCAATTTGCTTGGTTGTTGGTTTTACCCATGGTTGAAATGATTGCATGCATCTAGTGCTCATCCTCATGGTTCTTTCTCGTTGGTTCAAACATGCAAAGTTTTTGGAATGTATCAGCATGAACACGTGAAGACTGATGACTTCTTTCTTGTTGGTTCAAACATCTGGTGCTCATCCTCATGGTTCTTTCTGTTATTCCTGTGCAAATTTTCTTAATCTATAAATCAAATGTGGAATTCTACCAGCACATTTGTTTATATGTTAGCTCTTCATGTGTTTACACATTATTTGATTGGTTACTTTATTTTTTCTGCTTATTCAGGATTCTTCGGCAGAAGTTGACCAGTGTCAGACAGCCTCTGAGTATGTTGGTGAGCTCTCTGCTGATTCTGGAGCTTTGCAGGATGGGAGACTCATTGAGAAAGGGAAGGATAAAGAAGGGAAAGTAAAGGATAGAGATGACAAAGAAAAACCTAAAGATGGTGAAAAGGAGAAAGGGAAAGAAAAAGATATGGATAAAAAGGGGGATAAAGACAAGGAAAAGGTTAAAGGTCTTGATGGTACTAATCTTGACACGCTACTGCAGCGTCTTCCAGGTTGTGTCAGCCGTGACCTTATCGATCAACTAACCGTATGTATCATCTTGTATATGGGATTATATGCTTCTTATACTCTGTATTCATCTTGCTAACATTGCCCTTACAAATGGTGCTATGCATTGACGTCTTCTTTTCAGGTAGAATTTTGTTATTTGAACTCAAAATCTAATAGGAAGAAGCTTGTGAGAGCGTTGTTCAATGTGCCCCGGACATCGCTTGAGTTGCTGCCATATTATTCACGTATGGTTGTCACATTGTCTACTTGTATGAAGGATATTTCTTCAATGCTGTTGCAAATGCTGGAAGAGGAGTTCAATTTCTTGATAAATAAGAAGGTTGTTTTTGAAACTTGATATGCAGTCCGGTGTATTGGTCATAATTTTTCTACCGTGTTTTTGGGAATGTGGCTTGCTGATTTGTTGTATCCATTGTTGGTAACTCAGGATCAAATGAACATCGAAACAAAGATCAGAAACATCAGGTTCATTGGAGAGCTTTGTAAATTCAAAATTGCTTCTCCTGGGCTTGTATTCAGCTGTCTAAAGGTATGCAAGTTGGTTGTTAATGAAAACTGCTACTAGTTTTACATTTAGTGGCTGCATTCATTGCTACATTCGTGATTAATGAAACTCATTCACAAATTGGCTCAATTCCATCTTCAGAACTGTATTGATGCTCTGTTGCTTTTTTACGACTAGTTCTTTGATTGGGTTTAGTTAGGTGCAACCTCAAGGGTTAAGAGATGTTCTAGTGGCTTGGAGGTGAAAATTGACAAAGAGTTGGATTGTAGTACATGGAAGTTGATACCTTTGACAGTTGGTGGTCCACTTTGAGGGAGGGAAATTCATGAAGGCAATGCTAGAACCCTTCATGGATTCAAACTTCATTTTTTGGGAGCCTTGCCTAGTTGGTGCCAAGCTTCCGATTTTGGTATGGAGGCCACCTTATTGGATTTTGTTGATAAGATTTTTGTAGAGAGCATAACGGCTTGAGGCTTTGAGATTGCCTCAATTTGTAAAGGGGTGGCATCTCCTAATACAACTTTTAATTACTTATCAAGAAATACGAAAAGAAACAAAGTAGTATTTCTTCCAAGATTCCAGCCATACTAACTGCAAAGCATGTGGTCTGTGCAGCTTTGTTTTAAATATTAATTATTTGATTCAATCTTATATTAGGTGTTTATTGAGATAATCATTTGTAAAAAGTTCAAATATAATGTTAGCTTTATATCTCAAGAATAATGGACAAAAGAACGAATAACATCATATGATTGTGGAAGTAATGAAAAAAATTTCGTAATTACAGCATATCATCTATCATCATCATCATAATTATTGTTATTATTGTATAAAATTATTCTTTCATTTCCAAAACGTAATTAGATTTTGCTTTTATATAATAATTAATTAATCAATTATTTTAGTTATTAATGTCATATTATGTATCATTGTAAATGACGATTCATGAACATTTCTTTTGTTTTTTTGAATTAAAACTAAATCATTAAATCAAATATTTTTTAAACTCTCCATTTCTTTTCAATTATTGTAAGAAAAAAATAAAGAACATTCAATCTTTTATATATTTTTTAATAAAAAAACCTTTTGTTTTCCTTTAGGTTATTGTTAATTTTCTTTCATGTTATTATTCATTTTCCTTTAGGTTATTATAAGGGAAACAAAACTTCTGACAAAATGTTAATTCATAAATGCTAATGACAATTTCAGAACACAACCTAAATCCCAACCTCAAATCTGAACCTAAAACCAAACCGCAACTCAATAATACATATAGATATGATTCCATGTTAGAAATATCTCAGATAATCATAATGAACAACGGAAGGTTACATATAGTTACCTATCCAAACTTGTACTTGCTGCAGGATGACAGCAAAGAATCTAACCATCCATCTCTGATCTCTAAAGCATTTTTTGAAGTTTGAAGAATCCCACCCCTGTCACTGTCTGGGTTTGGCTGACGCTCTGGCACTCTCCTCCCAGCTGTGACTACTCGCCTGACTCTCTCTAATTGATTGCTTTGAAAATTTTCAATCCTATCTTTCCTTATTTAAACTTTTATTCCTTATGAATCCTGTATCCCACCTTTGTAAATATATGCCTTGGTTTCTCTGTTTTCTTCAGTTTCCCTTAACATCTGAAAAATTTCTCTCTGAGGAATCCTGTGGCCCTCTATTTTACGCTGTAGTCCATTTTTTTCCTTCAATTATCCTTTACTCTTTTCCCAATATGAGACAACCTAACAATTTGCATAAATGAAGTCTTAACTTCAGCAACAAAGAGCACTATGAAAAATTAAGGGTAAGGCTGCTACAACTGAACCCCTCCATACCTTGCTCGGGTGGGATTTTAGAGTATTGGTTTTGGTTTTTGCGAAGAGAACTATGAGCAATATGGGGGCTGATCTGTAGCTTCCTGATATGATTGAGTTTTGGCATGAATGAAAGCAATTTGTTAGAGTGCAAGCATTTTACTAAACACTACAGCCTTCTTGATGAAAAAAGAAAAGGTGGGTTGGTTGATGAAATGATATCAGAAGAGGTTACTATTCATTGGTGTTAGGCTATTAGCTTATGCAGTTTACTTGTAGTGTGGGTTCTGTAGAGTGTCTTGTGAGGCGGGTCAATTGAAGGTTTTCTTTTGTTTTTCATTTTCAGCTGCATAAACGTAGGCCATGTAATTTTTTAAGGTCACCCCCACCCCTCACAAAAGAAGGGAAAAATTGTTTTCAGTAAGAGTAATTTTAGCATTTACATTTTCTATATGACACCGAAGTTTTCTTTTGATGTTAACCCATAGTTTGACCATGACATTCATCTGTCTTTAAGACGTTGGGAAAAAAGGGGGGCTGGGGGTTGCTGCTATTTGGGTGGGATCATTGTGGGCTTCCTAATAATGTCAGGGTTGTGTCAGTGTTTGTGGATTTTTTTTTTTTTTTAGAAATTGCTGGGTGTTGGATTAGTATATAGACCATTTGTATATGCTTGTGTGGTTGAAGATAAGCCCATAATGAGTTTCCTGATTGCTTGGAGCTTTCTTTTGCATTTCCTTGTTTCCAAATCATATGTTGTTTCAGGTTTAATTTTAACTCATGAATAATGCTTTTTTTGCAAGAGGAGGGGGCTACTGAAATTGAGTCCGTGATTGCTGAGTTCATGGATTCTTTGTCTGTGCTTGCATGGGTGTGTGTTTGAATGATTGTCAACTGCATATCTTTGTTTTGATTGTTTGAAGAAGATACATTGTTGGTGATGACTTTGTTGCACAGGCTTGTTTGGATGATTTTACCCATCACAACATAGATGTGGCTTGCAATCTTCTGGAAACTTGTGGGCGATTTTTATACCGTTCTCCTGAAACTACCATACGTATGGCTAACATGCTGGAGATACTGATGCGCCTGAAAAATGTGAAGAATCTGGATCCTCGTCATAGTACTCTTGTTGAAAATGCTTATTATTTATGCAAACCTCCGGAAAGACCTGCGAGAGTCTCTAAAGTTCGGCCCCCGTTGCATCAGGTTTGATGAACCTTTTGATATTATCTGATTTTTGGTTTGTGTTGAATCATCTTTATGGTGAAGCTGTTCTTTGTGCTACCTGCAGTATATTAGAAAATTGCTCTTCTCAGATCTTGACAAGTCATCAATTGAGCATGTGCTTAGACAACTTCGTAAATTGCCATGGGGTGAATGTGAGCCGTATTTGTTGAAATGCTTTTTGAAAGTTCATCGAGGAAAATATGGGCAAATTCACTTGATCGCATCCCTGACAGCTGGCCTCAGTCGCTACCATGATGATTTCGCTGTTGCTGTAGTTGATGAGGTGAGTTTGTTGTATCTATGGATTTGTGTTAGCATCTTCACAATGAAGTTTAGTTTTCCTTTTCCTTGTGGTATCTCTTTTGCTACATCAAAGTCGTTTCTTAAAAGGAGGCCCTGTTTCTCGTCCCTTTTGTTATTCTCTTTGTATTCTTCCACTATTGATTCTTTGTTTGGGGTTTTACCGCTGTATTATATTGGAGGCAATACATACTTCAAAGTGATTATAGATTCTTTTAGCAAATTGTGTTTTATATTTCATCAAGTGTTATTATTTCTATTACACAAAATCCCTCCTAAATTAGACTGGGTTTATAGTGGAGGAAACGGTTGTCATGTTGGTTGGTTAGTGATAAACTTATTCTCATCATTTGCAGGTCTTTGAGGAAATTAGACTGGGTCTGGAGTTGAATGACTTCAGTATGCAACAAAGGCGCCTTGCACATATGCGTTTTCTGGGAGAGCTGTACAACTATGAGCATGTTGACTCATCTGTGATTTTTGAGACACTCTATTTGATTCTTGTTTTTGGCCACGGCACTGCTGAGGTATTTTTATCTTTTTTGATAAGTACATATAGCAATATTCCTTATCTGATCCTCTATCGTGTTCCGCTGCTTGGTAAACAAAACCCAAAAAGTTTTGCTACTGAGTTGGTCTAGAAAATTTTGAAAATAGTTGACTACCCTCTGGTTTGACGTGGACTGTCAAGCTCTTGATTGATACTTGCAACTAAGATGTATGGTTTTGTTAGTATTTTTAAATGTTTTGAGTGTATTTTACCCCTTTTGAAATCACCTAAATGCCCATCACAATAGTGTTATAACAATGATCTATGGGTAAAAACTTGCAATCAAACTTGGAGTTGAGGTTAGTAAATTACTTTGTGGACCAGATCTCTGGTACTGTTTTAATGAAGTATTCGAAAGGAAGGAAAGAGAAGTGCCTGCCGGGTTTGTTGCCAGCTTATAGGTTCATCATTTTGTTCAAGCTGATATGATCGTACAGCCACCTGCAATGTTCTATATTTGTACTGTTAGTGAGCCATGCTTCATGTTATGGTCTGCTGTTGATGAATTGGAGGCTGTCTCTAGGGCTTGTAAAAGTTTGTAACATGGGTATGTTCATGAGTGACATCTGGTGTCCTTATATCAATTTCTTTCCTTTTTTTTTTTAAAAAAAAAGAGAGTGACGGGGGTACTGGTCTGGGTCCGTTTAAGTGAATTTCAAGTGTCTATACTCAAGTTGAAATGAGTATATGAAACAAAACAAAAGGTTGGGGAACAAGGACATAAACAGAAGCATTTTGGAAATCAGAACAGCAAGAACAATACTGGTATGGTGTGGATGCATTGTGTGGGTGTGTAAGGTCGTAGGTTGAATTTTATCGCCTCCATATTTTCGAACGTGAAGCCATCCACCTCATTTGGCTGGAACTTTATCCTTTCCGTTTATTTTAGTCAGACATCTTGCAAAAGATAGGTTTCAAGCAATCAAGTGTGACTCTTCCTTTTCATGTCTTCTAGTTGTAGACATTTTTGAGTTCTGCAAAAATTGGTGCTATCAAGGGAGGTGTCTGACGAGTATTGTGGGGCCAGTAGGATGATTTTAATACTTTGTATATTTTTTCTCTTAAAACTGGTGAGCTTTATCAAGACGAACTTTGGTGGATCATGGATGTATTCTAAGTTCTCTCTACTTGAATTTGTGAACATGTTCTGTCTACATTTTTATATTCTAAGTTCTCTCTACTTGAATTTGTGAACATGTTCTGTCTACATTTTTATATGACGACTATCTCTCCTAATTGAAAGCTTTCCCCTTCGTATCAGCAAGATGTTCTGGATCCTCCAGAAGATTGTTTCCGCATCAGGATGGTGATTACCCTTCTAGAGACATGTGGCCATTACTTTGATAGGGGCTCCTCTAAAAGAAAGCTTGATCGTTTTCTGATACACTTCCAGAGATACATTCTAAGCAAGGGTGCTCTTCCACTTGATATTGAGTTTGACTTACAGGTATGTCATACACTTGCCTCCCTCCTCTTTATTGTTTTTGTATAGGTTTGGCAAGTATGCTGCAGTCCACTCTTAATTGCCAAACTTCTAGTTAGGATGAATTGACCCCCCCCCCCCCCCCCCAAACCCAGCCCAAAAAAAGGGAACCAAAAAATTCTTCTCATTCTTGCCTTTATGCAATCACCTCCTCAGAAAAGGGGATAGCGGATTTGGCGTCTTTGTTTTAACAGTCTTCTGTGTATACCATCACCTAAGGATTTTATCCACGACAGGATTTGTTTGCTGATCTGCGACCTAACATGTCCCGGTACACATCTATTGAAGAAGTGAACGCAGCTCTCACAGAGTTAGAGGAGCGTGAGGGCAAGGCTGGTAATGAAAAGCACACTGAAAATGAGAAACGATCAAACAGTATTTCTAGAAGCAATTTGGCAAATGGTCAACGCCCTGCAAATGGTGTCAATCAAAATGGTGCTGTGCATGATGATGTAACAGGGGATAGCGAGACTGACTCAGGCAGTGGGTCTATCATCCGTGAGGGTCATGATGACGATGATGATCTGGATGATGATGCAGGGAGTGAAGGGGAGGATGATGATGATGATGGAGTGGGACCTGGGTCTGATGAAGATGGTGAAATCCATGTCAGACAGAAGGCACATGATCTGGATCCCAAGGAAGAAGCAGAGTTTGATCGGGAGCTCAAGGCTCTTATGCAGGAGAGCTTGGACTCACGGAAGCTGGAATTGAGATCACGACCAACACTAGACATGATGATTCCAATGAGTGTGTTTGAGGGCTCCTCAAACTCAAAGGATTATCACGGTGGTGGAAGAGGGGTTGAGGGTGAGAGCGGTGATGACACGTTGGATGACGAGGATGGAGGAAACCGTGAGGTTCGTGTCAAGGTTCTTGTAAAACGTGGCCACAAGCAACAGACAAAGCAGATGTACATTCCTCAAGATTGTGCTCTTGTGCGCAGTACTAAACAAAAGGAAGCTGCGGAGCTTGAGGAGAAGCAGGACATTAAGAGGTTAGTTTTAGAGTACAATGACAGAGAAGAAGAGGAGCTGAATGGGTCCGGTAACCAAATCATGGGATGGACACAGACCGGGATTAGCAGGATTCCAGGCAGGGGTGGTAGCTCTTGGGATGCAACTGGCGGGAGAGGTGGTGCTGGCTCACGTCATCGCCACCACCATTATTCAGGTGGTGGATCTTATTATAGAAAAGGCAAGTGAAATTCGGGGTGTGAAAACATCACAATGGATCTTGGTGATTGATGGCTTGGCTAATATATCCTTCCATACCTAGCCACAACACTTGCGAACAAGCATGTCAATGGCATTTTTGTGAGCTGATATGGGATGGAGGAATGTGACCAACCTTCAAAATCTGCGTCCTTGCCTGTAGATATCATTTGGTGTTTGTAGACGTACCAGTGCGGTGATTGTAGTAGCATATTATAATGGGGATGAGTGCGGATGCAACTGAAGGTAGTGTTGTGACCTCATGGATTGTGATCAGGAGATGAAAAGGGGGTGATTTGGTTTTCATGATTCAACTTGAACTTGTGAGTAATGTAAATTTGTCAATTCAAGGTTTAACAGCCATGTTAAATACGAGGCTGTTGGTATATGTAGTGTCCCTCCGTTACGAAGAAGAATATGTCATAGATTGGCTTTTAAAACTATGCCTGTGTGGGACAATTGCTTCAACTGCATTAACATGTAGTTTTGGGTTGATCTAGTCTAATGTACCAGTAGTGCAATTCAATCAATTATGCAATGTGATGGAAAGTGTTTGCGTTGTTGCTTGGTTACATGAAATAGATATGTACTACACATGTAAGAAGTTGGTTATATTTTATGTTTTCATGTTTGTGTCCTATGTTACCAGAACCGAACCGGTTCACCCAGTGGGTCAATGGTTCAACTGGTCGGACCGGTATGGTTGGATTAGACCGGATGATCGGGATGGTGGTTGAACCGGTCAAAACCGGCATAAACCGGTCACGAGTTAAAAAAATTTCGTGTATCTCAAAAATAATTAAGCTACCAAAATAATAAAACCGGCATGAACATGACTTGAACCGGGCGAAAACTGGATTGAACTGTTCAAAAACCGTATTTTTTAAAATTAAATTGCCGAAATCTCGGCCTGACTGTGAACCGGCCGGCTCACCCGGTTGAATCGGTTTTGGCTTTTTTTTCTTGATTGAACCAGTCAACTGAGTTAAACCTAGAACCGGATAAGTCAACTTGTCGGTTCATGGTTGTGCGGCCGGTCCGGTCCGGTTTTTACAATATAGTTTGTGTCTACGTACGTGAGATGAGAATATAGGTGCCCATGAGGCCATGACTATGAGAGAAACCAATGAGTGTATTTGCTGTTTGGGAGAGGGAGATAGGGGGAAATGAGTGCAGTTGTGAAAGAGAAGAAGAGTGATAAATGACTATGGTTCTATTTGGCAAACAACCTCTCTCTCTACCCAGTAAAGTCCAACGCTGCACAAAAATGTCATCGTCTAACCCATATTCCTATGGGTTTTAGGACGCTAATATACTGAATTTTGGGGTTTTAGGACGCGAATGTCCTTTGGGCTTGGAGCTTGGATGCTGCAAAGACCCTGTTTACCTTGTGCAAATGAATATAGGGGGTGCTAAGATTCGAACCTGAAATTTCTTGCTCAGGTCTGGCTCTGATATCATGTGGAACCATCTCAACCAAAAGTTTAATCGGATGGTTATAGACCCATGAATGATTTTATAGTCTAACAAAAACCACCATGTCCATTGTCCAGTGTCCACCCACATAAACGCCATGTCCACCACCATCTGCTCGATGGAAAACACTGAAGCCCTGACAAAAATTGACCAAAACACTGCAGAAAACCGTTTCTTTCCCGCTGTTTTGCATTAGAACAGAGCCTGAAATGAGCCCGACTATGTTGCCAGGCTGCTTCGACCAACCTCCGATGGAGTCTATTCAAACCACTATAATTCGCCGCCAAACCGCCGAAACTCAGCCACAAAAATCATTCCAAAATCCCCTACACCAACCAAAATTCGGTCTGCTCTCTCATTTGGTTGGGTGGCCCTGAATCACTGTGACCACTACCATAGTAGTGTTTGTGGTTCTTGTCGTCGCCGAGCACACCACACCGGAAACAACCACTCTTGCCACTGTTGACCACCGTTGACCACAACACCTCTCTCCTCTCATTCATCATTACACATACCTATGTGATTAACCGTGTGACAAAATGTTTAGGATGATAGAACATGATTTAGATACGATTTAGAAATTAGAATGCAAACCATAACTATTTAGAAATCTAGAAATAATTAGAATGCAAACCATTACCACTACTAAAAATCAATCATTTTAGGAACTATTCATATTCTAACTATTTTTTAAAAAATTTAGTGGGAAAACGAGTTGGAAATTTTTCCTACCATCATTTTTCATACTATTTGAAATTAGTTGGAAAAATGGTTAGTTCAGACTATTTGAAATTAGTTGGAAAAATGGTTAGTAATCCAACCATTTTTACAATCATTTTCAAATAGTAGGAAAATTTTCCAACCATTTTAGCAAAATTGATTGGAATTTCTGTTGGGTTTATGACTCATTGGATCCGCTAAGGTCCAAAACAGCAGAGAATACAAATTTAATCTAATTTTAATTCCCTCTTCCAGTCAGATTCTACTTGTTGTTATTTGAGTTTTAATCTGACTCTATTTATTCTCCAAGCCGCCCTATAAATAGAGTTCAGTTTTCTCCACTTTATTCATCAGAGTGAAATCAGAGAGAAAATTGAGAGAGAGAGAGGGGGAGGGAGTCTCACCAATATTTTCCCAATATATCCGAGAGGTCGTGAGTTGAGAGTTTGAGAGATTGTTATTGTAATCTCCTTTGGTGATCGCATCACACCCTGTGATAGTGATCAGGTTGTACTCCTCTTTACTCATATAGTGGATTATTTTCTGTCTGTCGCCGTCCATGAGTTTTTCTCCGAGTTTTTCGGTTTTCCATGTAAATCTGATTTTTGATTTTATCGCTTATTTTTGTTCCTGAATTTTGTCATAATATCCGTCAGCTCAATTTATTTCGCTTCCACTGTAACCTCGCAATTACTTACTTTTCCTTAACAATTTTCAACCATTTTTCCCACTAAAATTTTTGAAAAATAGTTGAAATATGAAATGATTGCTGAAATGGTTGGTTTTCTTAACCATTTTGAATTGAATGGAAAAAAGTGATTGATAATACATATATGTTCTTTGGATTAGTAACTCTTTCCAATCCAATCCAATCCAATCCAATCCAAACTTTACACAATTCCCAAAAACAGTTTTCTCTCTAAAAACACAATTTTCCAAAAAAGAATCCAATCCAATCCATCCAAACATCATTTTCTCCAATCTAAAGAACGTTTAAATTCAAATAAATTCATATAATTACCTAAAGTTACCTCATGTTCTTTTTAAAGTTCATATAAATTCAAATAATTTAATGAAATTTACAAAATGTGTAAATGTTTTGAATGATATTTTTTATGATTTGTCTCAAATATGAATTTTTTTGTTTTTATTTTATAAAAATGAAAAATTAAAAAATGGAAAAATTAAAATACAAAATAAAAAGTAAATAAAAAATTAATAATTAATGAAAAAAAGGAATAATGAAATCATAAACATAAAAAAGTAAAAAGAATAACTGAAAACAAAAGGTAAAAAATTTCAAATAATTAAAAATTAAAAGAGATTAAAAATTAAAAGTTAGATATTAATTCATATGACATTAACAGGGGAATGTTGATGAAGAGGAGTGTGAGAGGAATCAACTGTTGGTGTTTTTTATTTGGAGTTTCGACACACCTTTCTCCATATAAAACAATAAAATGGTCATTTAAGTCATTTCCTTCTCAATATTATGGGTATCAATTTAGACCTGGCAATTTCTGACCCGACCCGATAACCCGACCTGAACCCGCCCGATATTTGTGGGTTTTGAACATGATTTTTTCAACTAAACCCGAAGTACATCGAACCCGAAAATTAGCGTGTCAAACCCGACCCGCCCGTTTGACCCAAAAATTTAACTTTTTAAGTTGAACTTTATTAAAATTTGTTACTTTTTATTGGAATTTTTAACTATTAAACTATAAGCGCAACTTATTTATTTGTTATTTCTCTTATTTAAGTTAAAATAGTTATAATAATCTATCGTTACTAGAAGATAATCATATTTTATTATATATATTATACTAAAAGTAATATTTAGAGACCATTTTTGAGAAAGAAAAAACGGAAAAAGGTCGCAATCTTAACCCGTTGGGTTGACCCAAAACCAAAATACACCGTCTGTATTTTCTCGAACCCGAAATACACCCGACTCGTATTTACCTGAACTTGATATACGACCGACCCAAAACCGCCCGCCCGACCGAATTGACAGGTCTAGGTAGCATGGTGCATTCACATAGTCATATATGGGCATTATTGTATTTTCTCATTTCCGATGAGAAATAACCGGATTTTGCCACAAAAAAATCACTTTCACTTAATGTCAGGTAAGGTGAAATTATTTCACAAATGTCGGACATACAAAAAATTATTACCACAAATATCAGGTGGGGTAAATGTAATTTACTCCATATTGCTACCTACATCTACATCATCTACAAATTCTACATATAACTATGAAACCTATCCAATCCTACTTAAATTACTTAATCCTTACTTACGCTGCAACAAAATAAGGGAAATTGGATTCTAATAATACGAACTTTCGATTAGGTTCTGAATAATATGAACTTTGACCCCCTGTTGCCCCCAATAACACGCCACCGAGTTACCCTTTTCTTGACTCGTCGGAGAAATGAGCTGGCGGTGGCGGCACGTTTTTTTTTATGTTTGACCATGCCATGTCACCCATTGACTCAAAAAAATTGCCACGTCAGCACCCCCCTCTCTCTCTTTCTCTCTCCTGACTTCGTCGTTTTCATTTTTTTTCCAGATCTTCATCTTCCTCCTCTTCTTCTTCTTCTTCCCACTTCATTCTCTCAAAATTGAAATTAGGGCTTCTCCACTCCCCCATTTCTCTCTCTAAAATCCCTTAAAATTGAAATTAGCCCATTTATCTGGTATTTCAATTTCATCTCCTTTTCGAATTTGACATACTAGCAACAAGATCTGATTTCAGAGCATAACTGTGGAGCTTGAAGGCTACCTGGGTTTCTTGTCTATCTACAAGAATGCTACTCATCTGCACACAACATGTCGTTACGTACAAACAACTTCAACTACTCAGGACAACTTCAACTTTGTGTCAAACGTTCGGTGTAGGATATCGACATATTCACAGCTTGGAGAAGTACTTCAACTTGCTCATCTTGACCGGGTCATAATTTCAAAGCCTGATGCTTCAAATCAACCATTCTTTTTTCTTCCCGAAAAGAAATAGAAGAAAAATCCTATTTCCTACGTTAATTGCGAAACAGAAAAAAACAAAGGAAATGAGAAGATGAATCACAGAAATCGAACCTCAAACCCTTCTTTAGTGTACAGTTCTTGAGCAACCTCAAATCGTCATTTACATGGACCAACAGATGCGGCAGACCTGGCAGCAGTAGTCAGAATCCCATGAAGAGTTTCATGTTTTGCCCAAAAGAAGAAGATGAAGATCTGGAAAAAAATGAAAATGACGAAGTCAGGAGAGAGAAAGAGAGAGAGAGGAAATAGAGAGGAGAGAGAGAGAGCTCACGTGGCAATTTTTTTAAGTCAACGTGATACGTCAACAAACATAAACGCGTCACCACCGCCAAATTCATTTCTCCGACGAGTCAAGAAAATGGTAACTCGGTGGCGTGTTACTGGGGACAACAGGGGGTCAAAGTTCATATTATTCAGAACCTAATCGAAAGTTCGTATTATTAAATGTTATATGACCAAAAGTTCGTATTATTAGAATCCAATTTCCCATAAAATAAAGTTACATTTTTTCAGAGTTGGTTTTGAAGTTGTTATTCAAATTGGTACTCGTTATTCAAACAAATTATTACACATGATATAGTTCATGGACCACAAGTCCACAACCATAATAGCATGTACGCGGAGGACCAGAGGTATATGTCACATAATCTTCATTACGAAAATGATAAATAGCCTGGGAAAGACACATATATTAAGTATCTTATCATGATATAAAATCTATATATTTGTAAATTAAATTGAAAAAAATTACATGATTGGCTTCTATAACGATAATAATATATACAATTGGTATAAAATTACAATTTTATCAATATTTTTAAAATTTACAAAAATATGTCTAAAATATGCCTAATGGATGAGGTTCATTCGTTAGGGAGTCGATTTTAATTGTTGGCGTAGGCAACACATTTCAAGTTTTTTATAATTGATAATTAATAGTATTTATCCAAAAAAAATTAGGATTAAAAATGATAATAAATATTAATTTCATAAAGAGTAAGACACTTAAGCAATACGTATCTTGCCCCAAGATATATATCATCACTCTTTTCATTACGTCTATAATCACATTTTCACATTTACAAAGATTATATGCATATGAGCATATCCACCATGAAAATTTGATGTTCACCAAGTAGATTTTTTTTTGAATAATTATGTTCACCTAGTTCATATCACAAATACGTACTCCATATTCATAACGCAATGTCCCATGTCCATCATCCATAATATCGTCCACTACATCGTCCACAAACCATAATGCCATGTACTCATACGTAGATGTCAACATAATTAAGTTTCATTCTGCACCAATCGTTTTGCATGTCATATCCTTAAAGTTAGATATGTCTTCCAAAAAATTAAGTCCACGTGTCAATATGTCTACAAGTTGCTTTGACTTCCATGCTTTCTTCAATAGCTAATGTATAACTATGAAGTATGATCCCCATAATTGCAAAATGCATGTTCTTGATATCTCAAACTTTATATTTCACTTATATTCCGTAGTAATTAATTTTTAGAGGTTAGTATTTTTTTTCAATAGTTTAATACATAGTTGACATCAATTAAACTCGGATTTTTTCATTTGATGATCTTTCTGAAGTATATGTAAAATAAAAGTGTGTTTAAATCAAAGACAATTATCATATTACAAAAAAAAATAAACTCATATTTAATTGAAGCTAATTCAATGTAGACTAACAAATACGACCTCAAAGAACAGGCTGCTATGTGTCAAATATAAAATTCAGGATTATTATAGATTTTTTTTTTCAAATTAGAATAAGTGGTGTGAATACCGACAATTGAGTGTGCACTTGTCTATAAATGATTCGATAACTTAAGTTTCAACACATTTTTTTGTTATAAAACGAGGTACAAATGGGGTTCAAAAGAAAAGGTGATACAAACACGCGTGCAATAATTTATGTAAGGAGTACTACCAAATGTTCAAGTAGTATTCATTTATTTTGCACGATATTTTTGGTACTTTCATTTTCATTTGAAATAGTTATAAGTCATTTTTAAATTGAAATTTGATTAAATGAGTACTACCAAATGTTCAAGTGGTATTCATTTATTTTGCACGATATTTTTAGTACTTTCATTTTCATTTGAAATAGTTATAAGTCATTTTTAAATTGAAATTTGATATATAATCAATAAATAGTTCTCTTATGAAGAATTGTTTAAATTTACATGTGTAGAATATGCTTATAGGGAGAATAATAGAGTATCTATTTAATCAGATAACCGATACAATCATATATATCTAGGTTTATGTTATAAGGATAACAAGAAGAAGACGAACAACTATAACATGTTAACTGTTGAGTTGTTCCACATCGGCCTTTGACACCCATATTGTGGTGTTTATAATGGCTTGAATTTGTCTCAAGTCTATTATTTCACATTACCATATGTTACATGCATCTTTAACTTGAGCCAAAATGAATGTCTCGATTCCATGACTTTTGCTCAATGTACTTAAGTTGTTGGCAATGGCTCTGTTCAAGGACACATTTCATTACGGGGTGCAAAGCTAGATTGGGTAGGATTTTATCTAAGTTCTAATCCTCACTGAGAATGATGGTGATGGTCTCAACAAATTGATAGAATTCATGTATCCAAATTTGATCGGTAGATACATAAATTATTCATACTTTCACGACCGTTGTTTATTGGCGCCCCTGAACACGGTTGTTGGTGAGTTGAATTCAAAAATTTTGACAATGTTTCCTGGTGATAGTTGCACATATCTAGCTAAGTTCGAAACATTCCTCCTAAATAACGTTTCTTTAATAATTGTTTATACTAATATAATCCACCAAAGTTATTGTACGATAAGAACTTAATTCTTAGGACTCCTGAATCATGAAATAAAGTTTACAGTTGGTATGTACTCTTGTGGCTCTACGTACTGAGAATCCTTGTCGACCCCTCCAATGGGTTGTGTACCGATATACGTAACAAACTCGCTTGATTGCTCAAAGACTTGAAAGTAGGGTTGTTGAATTAACCTTAAATTTACAGCTTTTTACCTATGTTTTAATCACCCTTATTATCCAACTCTTTTGTATAAATAAATTGGACTATATGTTGTCCATTTTACTATCTGTGATTAATTTACTTAACCTACTTGTTTTTGGTGAATTGAAGTAAAATTAAGGGGCTTAATGAAGCATTTTTACTTGTCTTCTCTTTTTGAATTAAGAAGACCTTGAATTGAAAAGCATAGAGAGATCGAGAGGTCAAAAAAATGTAAAGTGTAAAGTAGATTATTTTTTGTATAAAGTGTAAAGTTGGAGTCCAATAATGGGTTTTTTGTATTTTGGACCCTGAACTTTAGGGGTATTTATTTTCTGGACCCTTGGTTTTCAAATTTAATTTTTTGGACCCTAAAATTTGTACTTTGAAAAAAAAAACCCTAAAGTTTCTTGGCTGAAAAAAAAGCCCGTTTCTCGTTTTTCTTTTTCTTTCCATGTTTGAATTTATCTCCCAATTGTCGTCCAACTTTAAGACTAAGATTAAAACTGATATTAAAGTTATAATAAACCTCTCTTATTCATGTTGGAATTACTTAAATCCCTGTATTTAGGGGTCTAAGTAGCTCCGACATGAATAAAAGAGGTGTATTATAGCTTCAATATCAGTTTGAACCTTAGTCTTGAAGTTTAACGTCAATCGAGATATAAACTCAAACATGGGATGAAAACAAAAAATAAGTCAGAGGCCTTTTTCTTCAGCCCAGAAACTTTAGGGTCCTTTTTTTTCAAACTACAAATTTTAGGGTCCAAAAAATTAAAGTTGAAAACCAAGAGTTCAGAAAATAAATATCCCTAAAGTTCGGGGTCCAAAATGTAAAAAACCCGTCCAATAATATCCTATTTCAAAAGCAACAACCAGCAAATTTTGTAAGTCAAAGATAATGGCTAAAAATGTTGCTTTCTTTGTTTGTTGGATTCTAGGTGTTATGCTGTTTTTGCAGTTTTATAGCATTTTTTATGCTTCCTTAGCCTTTTGACTCGCTAATTATCGAAAAAGAAAATGATAATGGCTAAAAAATTTTATTTGAAGTAGACCTGTCAATTCGGTCGGGCGGGCGGTTTTGGGTCGGTCGTATATCAGGTTCGGGTAAATACGGGTCGAGTGTATTTCGGGTTCGGGAAAATACGGGCGGTATATTTCGGGTTCGGGTCAACTCAACGGGTTATGATTGCGACCTTTTTTCGCTCTTTCTTTTTCAAAAATGGTCTCTAAATACTACTTTTTGTACAATATACATAATAAAATATGATTATCTTCTAGCAACGATAGATTATTGTAACTATTTTAACTTAAATAAGAGAAATAACAAATAAATAAGTTGCGCTTATAGTTTAATAGTTAAAAATTTGAATACAAAGTCACAAATTTTAATAAAGTTTAACTTAAAAAGTTCAATTTTCGGGTCAAACGGGCGGGTCGGGTTTGACACGTTATACTTCGTGTTTAGTTGAAAAAATCGTGTTCAAAACCCAGGAATTTCGGGCAGGTTCGGGTCGGGTTAGAAATTGCCAGGTCTTGAAGGGATTATACATATGGGACAACGGGAGTATATCGAGCGACTTAGAGTGTCTGCAATGGTGAGTTTTAATTCGACTCACTGCTGACGTGGCATGAAACGAGAACGGAATGAGGTCGTATAGGACATTTCAGTGGTGAGAATGAGACTCGTCCCGCGAGAATCTCGCTTTCGAACTCGCGAAACGAGTTTGAAAGCGAGTTTAAAATATTAATATTTTAATCATATTTTTTTCTCTTTCCTCTTCCACCTCATTTTTTTCAATATAACCAAATTAATTATATTATTAAGTGGGACCGATTTATTTTTTTTAATTAATATGAGTCAAACTCATTCTCACCATTGGAAAACTAGCTAAATAAACGGTTAAATTTTGACTTTTACACAGATTTCACGTCATACAATTAGTTAAACTCAAACTCACCATTGCGGGTGCTCTTAAGATCAATTCCCAAGGGCAACTCCTCGTAAGAGTAGGATTTGTGATACGCTAGCAGATTTTTATATTCGTTTAATTTCCCCTTTCTTTAGGTTCGCTTAAAAAAATTACTCGTTAACATGTCAAGTGATCATTTCTGTTATTTTAGAAATCCAACTTTCATTGGTGACCAAAAGCAAAATAGTTCGACAAAAACATAAAGCAACAACGAGTAGCGGTGTCCTACCACTAGTAACAGGTTTGAAAAACGTGGCAATTGAATCGATTGATCCTTAAAAAAAATATGTATATATATTTTAGTATGGACATTTTTGCAAAGTTACAAACAATCATCTTTTGTTTTTTTTTTTTTAAAAAAATAGGGACAAAGGGAGAATATGTTTGATTATACATTAGTAACTACACTACAAATATTTTAAAACAAAATCATTAATTCTTACTCCCTCCGTTCCATATTAATTGTCCAAAATGTCATCGTTGGCTAAAAATTTTTTATAGTATATTTTATCAAAAAGTTGTAAAATTATATTCTTATGATAGTACTTTTCGTTATGAATTTAATGATGATAATTTCGTATATTAGTACATTGTATATGTTGAGAAATCAATGACATGTCAAGACAATTAATATGGAACGGAGGGAGTACTATTAATACCACGTGCCATTCCATAAAAAAATTAAAAAAGTGCTACCCTCTCGGTTCCATATAGTTCATGTTCTTTGGTTACGGATAAGTTAGGATAGATTAAAATAAATTGAAATAAGTGATAATGTTTTTTTGGGTAATTGTGTTTTTAGAGTGGATGCTTTTTTGGGGATTATGTTAGGCTTAGATAAGTTTGGATAAGGTATGATAAGTTGGGAGAGTTACATCCAACTTAATCAAAGAATAGGTTCATAATTTATCTTTCTATTCGGTCTCCAGTATCATTATTTGATTAATAATTTATTTTATAATATTTTATTTTTAATTATAATATTATATTTTTAGGATAACATGTTTCGTAATAAATCTAATGATAGTAATTTTATTTAACAAATTATTGTATATATTAAGGAATATATAATCAAAATTTTAAAAATTTGACTGCACAATTTTCAATAAGAACAAATACTCCCTCCGTTCCATATTAATTGACATATTTTAAAAAATTTCACATACCAATGCCTAACTAAAAAAACTACTCATATAATTGAATAGAACTATTTTCTAAGGTGTTTTTTCGGATATCAAGGTGTATGTAGTGAGAGAATGTGAGTAGGAGTAGTTTTTATTCATTGAAAAAAAGTAAAAGTTAACATAATTATTAAAGTTAGATAATTAAATTACTTATTGGGAAATTGAAAGTGACAATTATTTTGAAACAAAAAAAGTTAGTTTAAGTGTCAATTAATATGGAACGGAGGGAGTACTACCTCCATCCCAAAATATTTGTCAAAATAATTAATTATTTTGTCCCAATTTATTTGTCACTTTTACAATTTCAACGATTATAATTCCATTTTTACCTCTAATTAATAACTTTATTTATCACTTTTTACAATCCTAACAACTACTACCTCCGTTTTGTTTTATCTGTCGCCTAGGGAATTGTGGCAAAAACTGACCGTCAATATCTTAATGTGTATAATGATTCATTATACAAAATTGATATCATTAGATTCGTAATAAAAAATACTATTAAAAAAGTATAATATTATATTTTTCTATAAAAGTTTTATATTAGACATTAGTGATTAAAAATTGGCACTGAAAACCGTAAATGACAGATAAAAAAGAACAGAGGGAGTATTATATTAATAAATAGAGAGATAATTTGGATAATATTTAAATTTTTCACCTTAATTTAAGGCATATTGATTTTGCTAAGTTAATTTAAGGTACCCTCCTTAACCTCTCCTTACCCCCCTCTACCCCTCTCCCAAACTGACCCTTAGGCCATCTGCAAAGGCAATCCATGAATGGATTGGATTGGTAGGGGTCCACCACCAAAAAGTGGTGCAATCCATTACGTGTGAGCAAACCTCAAATAATGGCAATCCAAAACTAAGGATCACTCACCACCTAACAAGGAAAAAAAAATGGAAAAATAAAAATATTGAGTTTGGTAATTTAATTTCAAGGCAAAAAAAAAGGGAAATACCTCATGATCTACTTATGATCCATTCATGGATCACTCTCTTTCGAAATCCACAAGATCACCTTCATCCCAAATTTTTTTTTTCTCTCACATCAATCCTCTTTGGATCACCTTTAAAGTTCCAAGATCACTTAAGGATCACTCGCCACGTAGCTGGTGGATAGTGGGACACTAATCTTTTATTTTTATTTTATTTGGGGAGGGGGGACACTTTAATTTATTACATATATAATAGGACCAAATCTCCAACTATTTTATTACCCCAAGCAGACAACCAAGAAGAATCAAGCCAGAGAGAGAGAGAGAGAGAGAGAGCGAGAGAGAGAGAGAGAGAGAGAGAGAGAGAGTATGGAGTCAAGTGTAGAAAATCAAAACCCCCCATATCTTGAGAACTTGCTGATCATCAAAGGAGTTGATGATTACCATGTTGAAGATAATCATGAAGGTAATGGTAATTGTTTATGTTTAGTGGGTAAGAATGTTAATAAAGCAGAGATTATGGAGGAGATTAAGATCCAAATGAGATTAGCAGGGCCATTAATAGCAGTAAGCTTACTGCAGTTTTCAATACAAATAATTTCCATAATGTTTGCTGGTCATCTTGGGGAACTTCCTCTCTCAAGTGCATCCATTGCCAGTACCTTTGCATCTGTCACTGGTGCCACTGTCTTGGTAAGTACTTCTCTTCCTAATTCCCTTTGTCTTAGTAGTACTTCCTCGGTTCTATATTATTTGTTCTTTTATTGACTGTCACAATCGTCAATATCGTTTTGTGATTGAGAATTTCTTATATAACATCATAGTAAGTAGTAACAATTGCATTATTATATTTTTTGTATATACTCCCTCCGATCTATATCAATTGAAATATTTCAAAAATTTTCACATATCAAGGTTTAACTTAAAAAACTACTCACATAATTAAATAACACTATTTTCTAAGGTTTTTTTCGGATAGCAATGTGTAGGCAGTGAGAGAATTGAATGTGAGTAGTAGGAATAGTTATTATTGATTGAAAAAGCAAAAGGTTAACGTAATTATTAAAGTTAAAATAATTAAATTAGGTATTGGGAAATGAAAAGTGACAATTATTTTGGAACAAAAAAAGTTTAGTTTAAGTGTCAATTAATATGGAACGGAGGGGGTAGTATTTTTTGTTACGAATCTAATGGTAGTAATTTTATTTAACAATTATATTGAAAATAGACAGTGATACACATCTTGAATTAAAATAATTAACAATCATCTTAAATTGTGCATAATTCACATTTTTTTTAATTTTTAATAATATTATCTCTAGTAATTATATATATTTATCAACAATAAGAGTATAATATTTATTAGCTAGGTCAAAAAATATAAATGATAACCTAATTTTATCAATCATTTTTTAAAAAAATGCACATTTTGTGTATATATTCATGTTTATGAAAAGAAATATAAATAAATAATTCTTTTATATAATTTATAAATCATAATAACCCTAAAAAGTAATGAAACCTACCTTGATAATGATTTAAATTAATATGCCTATATTTAAATTTTTTTAGTGATTTACATGAAATGCAAGATATTTATTATATTGTATTGAAAATTTATGGTTAAATTTTTTTTAATTTGACTGCATAATTTTTAAAGGATAAATAATATGAAATGAAGGTAGTATGATTTATTTACTTTTGTGTGCTTTTAATTATAGTCATCATCGTTCTTATCTTTAATACTAGTTGCTAGATTTAATAGATTGAGTTTGTGTTTTAATTGTTTAAGGAGTCTTTTCACAATTTCTTTACACGTGGCATTGCCAAAGATTGTGTTTTACTACTAATATAGTAGTGGAGTAGTAGATATATAGATCATAGATTATACTACCATTAATTGATGACTTATTTTGTATAAGACAGATTACGCAAATTTTAAACTAAATATTCATATTATTTTAAAATTAATGGAGTCTGACAGGGTATGTCAGCAAAATATAAAAGGTGCAACCTGATGAACTTTATACAAATATTCAAATTAAACTAAATACTCAAATTCTGAGTAAGTTTAACAGTATATTTCGGGAAAAAAAAAAAAAGGCAACATGGACATTATTTTTTGTATATGAGTATTTTTATAAATTAAATAGGATTATTGGATAATAATACACTGAACTTTAGGGGTATTGGACAATAATGCACTGAATTTTTTTCTTAGACTCTAATACACTGAACTTTGAGGGTATTGGACAATAATGTACTTAGACCAATTCAGTTTGTGGTTGACGCGGTAGTTGTCCTACTTTGAGGTGTCATTCTAATTTTTTTTTAGAAAAAACTTTTGCCGTGTAAGAAAGTACACATAAGTAGGATCACTAATATATTTTTTTGGAAAAAAATAGAAAAACGATACCTCAAAGTAGGACAACCACCGTGTCAACCACCAACCGAATTGGTCCGAGTGTATTATTGTCCAATACACTCAAAGTTCAGTGTATTAGAGTCCAAGAAAAAAGTTTAGTGCATTATTGTCCAATATCCCTAAAGTTAAATGTATTATCATCCAATAATCCAATTAAATATGAATAATTATATAATATTGACTTTCGAATTCAAATAATATGAAATATGAATAATTTTTTCTAAGAAAAGCTTTTTTAAAAAATTCTAACAAGAATTTTCCTGAAATTTCACCAAATATGCTCTATTTATTATCTCATTGGAAAATGATAAATGTCTTGTATTATCCCAATTTTAGTTTGATAAAGCGGCATGCATGGGGAAGGCAAAATTTAATTTTAAAATTGATTTTAACATTAACCCTAACTATAATCCTTCAAATTATCTATACTAAATTATGATTAGGTTCATTTCATTGTTCTGTCTTTGTCTCTTTCAATATCACCTGTGAAGAACAAAAATGAGATCGCGATATCCCAATGAAAAGGATTACTATAAAACCCACGTCATTGCGTAATTTAATTGAATAAAGACATGGTATTATACATTACTATTTTATAATCACATGATCTATGATACATTGTTTTTAAATTGAATAAAGACGCAGTATTATATGTCACTATTTCAAACCGCATGATACATAAACTATAGAATAAAAATACGATAAAGTAAATAATTACGTGCAGGTTTTGAACTGTTCATGTTCCTGGCAGAAGGCAAAATGATATTGCTTAATTTAATTTAGTTTCTTTTTGAATTGACTTCTGAGTCGTGATTAATTATTGTAAATAGATTTCTTTCTTATTGTTTTTTTTAAAAAAAATCTTTAATTTAATTGAACATGGAATTGGTGATGATTAGTTTATTAGTACAATTAATTGACTTGTAATAAGTTGTGATCGAGTTGGGAGTTGTCTGCATGCCTATTATGCAACATTTATCACTTTAATGTTTTATTATCTTAACACTTTACTTATATTATTATTTTTATTAATATATTTTTAAAAGTTTACACAAGTGTACTTTTTATGAAGTCGTTTTTCAATATAAGTTCAACTATAGTAATTTCAGATATATTATTATTTGCATAGATTGAGAATCAAATCGCTAAGTATTTTAAAAATAAATTAAATAAAGGGTTATTAGATGCTAATATACTGAACTCTTGGAGTATTGGACAATAATGTACTGAACTTTGACATTGAATAATAATACACTGTACTTTGGGGGGTGTTGAACAATAATGCACTCAGTATGATTTTGGCAATGGCTAACTTGGTGGCAATCCTATGTAGCGGGTGGAGGAAATGAATTTGTCCAAAAATATTTGTCTTCTCGGTCTGTCACGTAAGATTGTCACCAAGTTCGCCACCGTCGAAATTGTCTCGAGTGCATTATTGTCCAACACCCCCCAAAGTTCAGTGCATTATTGTCCAAGGTCAAAGTTCAGTGCATTATTGTTCAATACCCTAAAAGTTCAGTATATTAGCATCCAAAATTCTTTAAATAAATGTTTATATAACAACAAATAAATAACCACAGTTAATGATCGACAATATTGATCAATCGTTCTCTAATGGGGTGCAGTGCGGTACTGCAACTCACTATACTGCTCAACATTCTTCCACACTTCATCATACTTTATCATAATCATTATCAATATATCCTCTCACTTTTCTCTCTTCTCACTTTTCTTCTCTACTTTCCATTTTTTTCTCCCCATTTACCACATTAACCACACTTTCCACAAATTTCACTATATCATTCCACACCTCATCGCGCTTTTCAAATTGTACCCATAGTTATTTAAATCCCGATTATGATCTTCGATCCTACGATTATTCAAAATCCTCAATGTGATTCTACTATCTACATTCCGATCCACGATCCTATATGAGTTAATTCTGATCCTAACTGCCCTATAAATTCAAGTTAGGATCCCGATTTTAACAACTATGATTGTACCACACCGCATCATATCATTTCCACGTCTTACCGGCATCACAAAATAACATGGCCTGATCGAGTGTAATCAAGTAGAAATTTGACACTTGTTTCAGCAATTTACAAGTCATGGGTTACCTAATGTTGTGGCCACCAGTATTTATTGACTAAAAATTGTACGATTCTATCTAACTATTTATCCATTTCTTACACGAGTGTTTGGTAGTCCTTTTCTTCTTGTATGGTATTTATAGTAGTTGGTCGACCTTACAAATGAAAGGGATTTTATTGAATTTTTGTTTTAAATGGTTAGTCCTACCTCCCATCTTTTGGAGGACCACTGGATAAGGGGGGTGTATTTGTAAAGGTAGGAAATCTTTTTTCTCCAATTATTTAAGTTTTAAAAGGTTGAAAAGTCCGCAAAATATAGTAAATTAAATGCACCAATATATGAAACCTAAGACAGATAGTCACCTAAAAAGATTAAAAATATACATACAAGAAAACCAACTATATCAATGAGAACTACAAAGGCATGGATGCATTAAAAATATACACCCTGCATTTATCATGGTCAATCATGACCAATATTATATATGTACAAGTAACATGAAGCCCAATTCTTTTGTCACTAAAAAGTTCATTCTCTCTCCATTAAGTTTAATATTAATTGACATATTTGAAAATATGGGATATTGGATGATAATATATTGATCTTTGAGGGTATTAGATTGTAATATACCGACCTTTATTATTGGACAACAATATCTCTGACTTTTATACTTATGTGAGATTATTATACCAACAATAACTAAGGAGGTGGTAACTGATTAATTGATCTTGATTCTGACGTCACAGGCGGAGGAAAAATAATTGATCATCACCCAATAACCCTTTTAACCCCTCCGTTTTTCTCACTAACTCACGTTAAAAAAAAATCAGTTCTAACACAGTGATTAATGGGGTGGTGAACCGATCTTCGTATTGACGTGAAACACAAACAATCAATGTCTTGTAATATGGGTCAGTGAGAAAAACTAAGGGGTCAATGAAGTTATTGGCTTGGGACAGTTTTTTTCCCTTCGCCAACCACGTTAGCGCGTATGGGGACCGGTTTACCACCTCCTTAATTACTATTGGTATAATAATGTCACCCAAATATAAAGGTTAGGGATATTGTTGTCCAATAATAAAATTATTTATAGTATAAAATTTGTAATGAAAAATATTGTCGTCGTCATGAATGTTTATAGGTTGAACTTACAAGTTACAAGTAAGAATGATTGATTAATTAATTGTTTTACATGGTCTACCCACCTCCCATGCATGTTTTGGAAGACCATGGAGATGTATTTGTAAAAACATTTTTTTTTTGGAAGAAAAGGAAATTATTAAAGCAACATCAACATTTTAAGTTATTTTTAGTTTTTAATTGGTTATACATTTCTATGACTTTTTTTTCAAAATTGGTTATATATTTTATATTATATTTTTATAATTTTAAAATTTTTATATAGTTTTGTTATATTTATTTTGAATTTCAAAATTTTAAATTGTTTTTATGTTTTAATTGAAAATTTTTGAATTTTACCTATTTATTTATTATTTAAAACTATCTTTTTAATTATTATTTTTATATTTTGTTTTCTTTTTTATTTATTTTAAATGTATTAATAATTTTTATCATTAATTGTATTTTCATTTTTTATCCTTTTTAAATTTTTTATTTCTTATTTTGATATGTATTTTATTTATGTTATTTTATTTCAAGAAGTAGGTGCACGCTTGGAAAAATGTGATCTAAATAGATAAGTTTGGATAAACAGGGGAAAATTTGATAAAATCATAAATAATGCAAAACGTGGGTATATGTAAACTTCATGTTGAAAAGAACTTGGAAATATTTTTTTTTTTTATGGATCACCTTGGCAATAGTTTTATGGTTGGACACTATTATCATAATATTAATTAGTGATAGCCACGTATAAACAAATATCATCCAGATAATTATAATCGTGATCATTGACTAATTCAAAAAACCAAATTGATAAACTATAACCCATTAACATATAAATTTATGGGATAAAATCCAATTCTAATGAATCCAAAATATTATAATTCGTCAATGCTCATGTTACAATATGTGTTGAATTATAATTCCTCCCATCATATTCGTTAATAACTGCGTCAAATGAGCGTGTTAATTTGTTAATTTCAGGGGTGTTCATTGCATCAAATCCGAACTAAACCCTATCAATTGAGATTGGACCGAATCCTAAAAGATCAAAATAATTTGGACCGAGGATCAGACCAGAAATAACTGGTCCAAATATAGACTAATTCAATTAAACATTGGACCGGACCAATCCAAACCACTTTAAGCCCATCTAGTAAATTTACTATAAAAATTAAAGGAAGACAAATGCACAATATCTTTTGTGCACTTGACAAGTATTTTGTGTTTTTTTTTATTCCATAACAGTATACAATATGATAGTGATAATTATATTTAATACTATATGTAAAATAACTACTTATATTACAATAAGTTATTATGTTGCTTTTTTTTTTTTAACCAAAAGATATTAAGTTGCTAATGTTGATTCCCTTACATGACATTCTAATACATGAAGCACAAATTACAATCAACATTCTATTCCATTCTTCTTCTTCTTTTTTGTCTTTTTTTATGTTATCCGCTAAAAAAAATTCTAAAATAATTGGGTTTATGGTCTGGATTATTTGTATTATTTTGGTTATAGAAAAACCCAGACCGAAATACGAAAATTATAATTTTATGAACCAAGGACTATTTGAGCTTGATTTCTGATCTGGTCCAATTTTTTTAAAATTTTCGAGAATATGAACAGTTGCAGTGAATTTCATTCTTACCTTTTTACATTCATTATAAAACACCATTTATATATGTGTGTGTTATTAAGGAGAAATGGCGAAGAGATTGAAAATGTATTTTAGTATTTTATTTTGCTGTTTATCTTTGTTGTTTGGCTGTGTGGCTTTTTTGTTGATTTCTGTCCTTTCGCTGTACTTTCCTCTTCGTTTTTCGCAGTGCCTATACTGTCTTTTTAGCCTCTTTTGACTCTCAATAATAAATAAAAAAAATGTGTGTTTGATTAGGGTGGGATGGGAAGTGCATTGGAGACACTATGTGGGCAATCCTACGGAGCCAAACAATACAAAATGCTTGGCATCCACACCCAACGAGCCATCATCTCCCTCCTATTCATAAGCATTCCCTTGTCAATCATCTGGTTCTACACCGGCGAGATCCTGATCCAGTGCGGCCAGGACCACGACATATCCATGGGGGCGGGGACCTTCAACCGTTGGATGATCCCCACCCTGTTCGCCTACGGCATCCTGCAATGCCTCAACAGATTTCTGCAGACACAAAACCTAGTCTTCCCTATGATGATCACTTCTCTGGTTACTGCTCTTGTTCATGGAGTCGTTTGCTGGGTGCTTGTGTTTGTGCTTGGATTAGGGATCAAGGGAGCTGCAATGGCGAATAACGTGTCGTATTGGGTTAATGTTGTTCTCTTGGGGATGTATGTTAAGTTTTCGCCGGCTTGTAAGAAGACATGGGTAGGGTTTTCGAGTGAGGCGTTGCGCGATGTAGGGAGCTTCCTTAAGCTTGCTGTTCCTTCTGCTTCTATGATGTGGTAAGTTCACTTGTTCTTTTGTGTGGTAATATCCGCACTGTCTGCATTAGTTATTCATATTATTTACGTCACTTTCATGTCTTATCATACCAATTGATCCGCATCCGCAACTTACTGGCCACAGAAAAGATTAATTAGGTTAATTTGGTCAAAACACGTTGGCAATCTTTTCAAGGTTTTTTGCATTTTGGATCCCGAATTTTAGGGGTATTTATATTCTGAACCCTTGGTTTTCAACTTTAACTTTTTGGACCCTAAAGTTTGTAGGCTGAAAAAAAAAACCCTTAAATTTGTGAGGTGAAAAAAAAGCTCGTTTCCCGTTTTTCTTTTTCTTTCTATGTTTGAATTTATCTCCCGATTGACATCAAACTTCAAGACTAAGGTTAAAACCGATATTAAAGTTATAATAAACCTCTTTTATTCATGTTGGAGTTACTTAAAACCATATACTCAGGGGTCTAAGTAGCCCCGACATGAATTAGAGAGGTGTATTATACGCCTTCAATATTAGTTTTAACCATAGTCCTGAAGTTTGCCGTCAACTGGGAGATAGGTTCAAACATGGGAGGAAAATAAAGAATGAGACAGGAGCCTTTTTCTTCAGCCCACAAACTTTAAGGTCTTTTTTTTTATTCAGCTTACAAACATTAGGATCTAAAAAGTTAATGTTGAAAACCAAGGGTTCAGAATATAAATACCCCTAAAGTTCGGAGTTTAAAATGCAAAAAACTCATCTTTTCATGCTTAGATGATTTTTCCTTGCTTAATTAGTATTGTTTCTATAAGATAATGAAGTTATCTTGAATAGTAGTGTGCATAACATATGTTCATGAAGAAAATTGAGTAGCAGATTAGTTGAATGATGGCTAATACTATAAAACTATTTTGAAGGTATATGCATGGCATGCAACGTTACGATAAAGACTTACGCTGTTACGCATGCATGCTATAGGAAACAATTCTAACAATGCTTATATGTTTGTTATTGCAGCCTCGAATACTGGACTTTTGAAGTGGTGGTACTTTTATCAGGTCTTCTTCCAAATCCGAAGCTTGAGACATCTGTTTTATCAATAATGTACGTATAAATTTTCTATATCTCTCCTTCATGTTTATGACATTTATAAATCTAATCCTTACATTTTTAAGTTAATATTTACTCGGACTAAATTTTTGAACCAATATCTTATAGCTACTTTTTTTATAAAATTTAGCAAGTTTTCCGGTCAATGTGTGGTTTGTGTTGAAATTTATTTGCTAAAATTACAATAATTTTAGCAAACAAAATTCACCACAGATCATCGAAAAAGTTGTTGAATTTACTAGAAAAGTAGTTAAATAAAATTGATTCAAGAGCTTAGAGTGGGTAAATATTAACTGAAAATTAAAATGTCAATGTTAAATTTATAAGCAAAATGATAAACATCTTGCTGCAAGATGGATCTTAAACATCTTGCATCTCACCTAAATCACTCATAAAATTAAAGATTATTGGATAATAATCCACTGAATTTTAGCGGTATTGGACAATAATGCACTGAACTTTTTTCTTAATCTCTAATACACTGAACTTTGAGGGTATTGGACAATAACGCACTCAGACCAACTCAGCTGGTGGTTGACGCGGTGGCTGTTCTTTTGATGTGTCGTTTTTCTATTTTTTTCAGAAAAAAACTTTTATCTTGTAAGAAAGTACACATAAGCTAGATGATTAATATATTTTTTTGAAAAAAAATAGAAAAACGATACCTCAAAGTAGGACAGTCACCGCGTCAACCACCAGCTAAATTGGTCTGAGTGCATTATTGTCCAATATCCTCAAAGTTCAGTGTATTAGAGTCCAAGAAAAAAGTTCAGTGCATTATTGTCCAATACCCCTAAAGTTCAGTGTATTATCATCCAATAATCCTAAAATTAAATATAAGTATGTTTAAATCATTATAACGGTATGTTTCATTACTTTGAGGGTTATTACAACATATATATAAACAATATAAAAATATTTATTTATATTTTTTCATAAATATAAAACTATACATAAAATTAATGTGCATTGTTTACTATGATTGATAAAATTAGCTATTATTTATATTTTTTGACCTAGAAAATAAGTATTATACTCTTGTAGCTGATAAATATGTATAATTATTAGAGAAAATATTATTAAATGTTAACAAAATGTGAAATATAGATAATTCAAGATGGTTATCAACTATTTTGAGGCAAAATGTATATCAAGGTCCAATTTATTAATGTCATAAATATGAAGGAAGAAAGGCAAATTTCCTTCCATAGAGTTACATTCAAAGCACTAAACAAACCCAATCTTGTTTTGCAGCTTCAATACATGCTGGATGGTATACATGATATCTTTTGGTCTCGGTGGTGCAATAAGGTCAGACTTAATTTTCACCTCGATCTATATGTTACACATCTAAATATCCTTTCTTACAAATATATGTTAACTAAGCATATATATATTGTGTAAATTTAATTTACATGCATATGTAGCACAAGAATATCGAACGAGCTAGGAGCAGGTCGCCCGGATCGAGCCAAGTTAGCCCTGAAAGTGATGATCGGGATCTCGATCTCAGAAGGTGTAGTCATGGCAGCCATAACAGTTTTGGTCCGAAATGTATGGGGAAGGCTGTACAGCGACGAGGATGAAGTTGTCGACTATGTGGCCAAGTTGATGTTATTCTTAGCCGTGTCCGACTTCTTGGATGGCTTTCAATGTGTTCTCTCAGGTGCAAAACATTTCTCATTAACTAAAAATATGTGTATTACCAACCACTTTTTACCAACCAATTTAAAATGATTGGAAAAACCAACCATTTTAGCAACTATTTCATATTCCAGTTGTTTTTCAAAATTTTTATGAGGGAAAAAGGGTTTGAAATTCCAACCAATTTTACTAAAATAGTGGGAAATTTTTTCTACCATCCTTTTTCCTACCATTTGAAAATGGTTGGAAAAATAGTCGGATTACTAACCATTTTCCTAACCAATTTTGAACAGTAGAAAAAAAATATTGATAGAAAAAAATTCCCAACGTACCATATATATTTATCATTGTATATACTCCATCTGTTTCATATTGTTATTTAATTAACTGTCGCGGTCTCGTTACTCTCTAATTGATAACTTCTCATATAATATTTTTTTAATAATTATAATATTATATTTTCTCATTACTCTATTGAAGACTAAGCCCCATTTCATTGATTCATTCTTCTTTCTTTTATTTTGATAACTTCTTATATAATATTTTTTTAATAATTATAATATTATATTTTTAGGATAATATTTTTTATTACGAGTTTAATAACAGTGGATAATTAACGAACCTGTAGGAGCTGCAAGAGGATGTGGATGGCAGAAAATTTGTGCTTTCATAAATTTGGGAGCTTTTTACTTGATTGCACTTCCTTGTGCTGTCATGTTTGCATTTGTTCTTCATCTTGGTGGAATGGTACGTACTTTATATGATCAATAAATTTCATTATTTTAGAGTTGCAAAATGATACTCCCTCCTATTGGTTTTATCAGTCATTTTAGAAATTGTGTAAAAAAATTTGATCGTTAATATTTTAATTTGTATAATGATTTATCATACGAAATTGATGTCATTAGATTTGTAATAAAAAATACTATTAAAAAAGTATAATATTATATTTTTTTGCAAAACATTTATAGTAGAAATTATTAATTAAAAATTGACACTGAAAACCGTACACGACAGATAAAAAAGAACGGAGGGACTACTAGTTTTAGTGCTACACACCTTTTAATTGTCTTGTTATATTATTAAAATTTTATTATTATTTATTAAATTCAAATAAAATAATATGATTGAATTCTATAATTATAATATCACATATAAATTGCATAAAATTATACCTTTATATATTATTTTTATATTTCAAAAAATGTCTAAAGTAAGTCTAACGAATGTGGTTGATTCGGGTATCATATATCCTTATTAGCGTAATCAATATCCTTAACTTCTTGTAATTGATATTATATAACACTTACTATTAAACAAATTAGTGTTAAAAATTATTTTTTTAAAAAGTTAATTTGGTGAAGTGTCACTTAAGAAATATCCATCTTGATTGTGGACAATTACACATATTGACTCAAGATGATTAATAACAATCTTGAATTGTCCATATTTCACATTTTTGTAATTTCTAATAATATCTTCTCTAATAATTATATATATTTATCAATTATAAGAGTATAATACTTATTAGCGCTAGATCAAAAAAATATAAATAAAAGCCTAATTTTATCAATCATAATAGAAAATGCACATTTTATACATGGTTTTATATTTATCAAAAAATATAAACAAATAATTATTTTTATATTACATATAAGTTGTAATAACCTTCAAAGTAATAAAATATACATTTATAACGATTTAAATATACTTACATATAACTTTATGAGTGATTTAGGTAAAATGTAATATGGTTATTAACCATATTTCAGCAAAATATTTATCATTTGTACGTAATTGTAATTGAGTTTTTGCTTTTAATCCCGTTGAGCAGGGCCTTTGGACGGGAATTATATGTGGACTGTGCATCCAAGTTGTTTTAATCGTCACCGTAAATTTGTGTACAAATTGGGAAAAGGAGGTAATGAATTAACTCTTGAACATATTATTTCTTAACAAATGAATTAAACCATTTTGTTATTTTCGGTTTTTGTAATATTTAACAAAATTTCAAATTTTAATAATTAAGTTTCCTACCATTTTGCTGCAGGCTGAGAAAGCATTAGCAAGAGTTGAATGGTAACACGATCGATCTACGCAAATTTATTGCTCAACATGCTTATTATTAGACTGTACAGCAACTGTGTGCCACTGGAAAATTCATTACAAAATTAATGGAAGTATAAGAAAATTTTCATTATTTTGTGAAATTTGAATTAGTAGAATCAAACTCTTAATCTAGGATGTAAATGTAGCCTTTATAGCCTGTTTTAGGAATATATATATATATATATATATATATATATATATATATATATATATTATGCTTTTTTATTCTTTAGGCTATATTATTTATTCATGATTTACCTATCAAACAAATGGTGTTGGACTAAAAAAAGTGTGAGTATGTATTACAAGACAACATTTGTGGAATTTTGTATGTTTTCCTATTTTGGGAAGAAACATTTGTTGGTGGATTGAGTTGGATTTTATTTGCTGCCAACGAGTTTGTAGTTCAAGTGATACGAGGGTGTGAGGTTTATCCTCCCACCACAGTTTGATTTCTAGTGATCACAATTTTCTTGGTTGGTATTGTCGGTGTTATTGGGAGGCTCTTCATGAGCCTCGTAATGGTGTACCCCCTTCCCTTCGGCCTGTTAGATCTATTGGACTACCCCTGCGATAGGGGATCTAATAGGTGGTCCGATCTACCGATGTAAAAAATAAATAAATAAATAAAAACTATGGCCTATTTTTAATATAAGAGATGGTATTTTTCATTGTAATGCTATAGGACACTTTATGATCCGGGAACGACTAGGGAAGCAAAAATAATCACCCAATGCAAGGATCATAATTACTCTAGAGTTTAAGAAAACCCCAAATTAAAAACTCAAAAACAAACTCTGTTTTTAGGGTTTTGGGATAAAGATGAAGAAGAACAACAAAGAAAGATACGACTAATGTAAAGAGTAATTAACTCATCCAATAGTCTAAGAACCACAAGAGGTTGCAAAGAAAACCTTCACAAGCATCCACACTTGTTCTTCCATGAAATTCCATCAAAGAGAGCTTGAAAGATGCACAACAAATTCACAAATCAAAAGGAAATTGATTAAGCACACCCACAAAGGATTAAGCTTAATTACAAAGAAATTAGGGTTTGAAAACCCACAATTACAAACTCTCCAAGTGAGAGAATTTTTTAGTCTAATTCCTAAAAGCTTCAAAACCATCCTAATAGAGGTGGGGGAACAAGTCTATAAAGGAAATGGAGAGAAAGGGGAAAAGAAAACAACGAAATAACGCCGGGAAAAAAAACGCATTCTGGGTGAAAAGGGAGAGGCGCTGCCAGCGTCTCCTCCAGAAAGATTCGCGTCAAGCAGAGTTGATAGGCGTTGACAGCGTCCCTGTAGGCGCGGGTAGCGCCTGCCTGCATTAGCTAACTTCCAACGTGCATAATTTCTTCGTTTTAACTTCGATTTAAGCTTATTATTTATTGACAGAAAGCTCTCATTGTGTACTATAAGCTCACCAAATTTGGTGGTCATCGAAATTATATTGAAGGAGTTATAATCAAAAGAATAAAGATATGTATTTTTCTCATACATAATTTTGCCCAATTCTTCATTTTCCTCCTTCCTTCATTCTAATTTTCCTTCCTTGACTTCCCTTCTTCTTTTTTCTTGGTTCCTTGGACTCGGTTTCTCTAGTGTTCTTTCTTGATGTTCCACGAACCTGACCCAACCCTTGTGAAAAGACCAAGATGCCCTTTTGCTTCCAAAAATAGTCGATTTGAGGGTTCAAAAGCGACGCGAGCTTGACTTGAAGGAAAATAGCTTGAACTCGTGTTTCATTATTTTTTTTCGATGATAAGGACCCTCTGAAAATACAGATCATTTTATCTATTATATAAATTGGGTCCAAGTCTGATAATTATAAAAGGAAAAAATGTATTACACGACATCATTTTCTTGTAATCACAATAAGCTACGATGAGTCATCTCTTGACCATATTTTTCATAAAATATTAGTAAAGAATGTTCGTGTCTTGCACGGGATAGAAATTATAGATTTTGCAATATAAACTTGGAGTAATAATTTATTTTAAATTTATTATATTGAGTAGATATTATTTTATATTATCTATCCATCCTATAAAAGCAGCTAAATAGGCTGTCACAAAAATTGATTTCCATTTATACCCCCATCATTAAACATTATTTTCATTCTCCCTGCAGTATCTGTAATCAGTATAACACCGTCACAGTCATTTACTGCTTTGGATACTCTCGCCTAATCCCCCCTCTCTCTCCTAGCTTAGGAACTGCTCACACGAATATGGTTCTCCTCCCACTCTCACATCGAACCCCAATTTTGCAGTATCAGTGTTTTCATTCGAATTAATCACATGCAGTGGGGTTTGAGGCATCTTCGACGGGATCAAAGACAGTTCGAAGGGTGTTTTGCCGCCATGGCAGTTTGTCCAGTGTTCTCTTTGTTGATGCCCACCAACTGCTCGACGAAATGTTGATATGAGCCTCCCTCGGTACTCTCCTGCTCTATTTTACTTTTGTTATCCTTCCTTTCTCTATTTATGTTCTTTCTCCATCTTTTTCTTTCTCTTTCAAATTTGTTCTTACATTAAACTAAATTCATGTAGTAATCATGAATCAGGTACTAAAGTTGCTAATTTGTTGGTTTTTATTGTCTGTTGTAAATTGAAGTTAAACCCATGACGAATTGGGGCTTGAATCTTCAGTGGGATCAAAGACAGTTCGAAGGGTGCTCAATCATCAATTGAACATATCAAAATTAGTAATCAAGGTATGATTTAGGGTGTTCATTGCTCATTTTGTTCATGCGTGTCAAAATCTAAGGGAATTATGGCTTAATCAATTATGGTTACTGCTTTATTTGACATTAGTCTTAGGGAATTATGGTCTTTTCCATGTCGGGTCAGTCCCGCTCATGGCTTAATCAAATATAAGGTCTATCACTATTTGGGTTGTAGATATGCTACTACTCAATTCTATTGATCATGGAATGTTGCATGCATTGAAAATTTTTCATCTTTTGCAATCATAACTATTGGGTCGAGGCAGTAATTGATGTGCCGACTCTCTGTCTTGTATGATCACTTTCTTCCGACATTCTTGTTCTGAGTTCATTTCATGATACAATTTTGTCATAAAGGGCATTAGTATGAGGAATTGATTTTTGAAAGCAGTGGGTTTGTTTTGGGCACATCGTCACATGAATTAGTCTTCACCCCGTATCTCCCACCTCTTCTTAGGGTTTGCAATCCCCGCCTGTAAACTTTGTATTCCACCTGCATCTCTTTGAGGCCTCAGAAACAAAGGATATATATTTTTCTTTTTCAAGGTTGTCTGCTCTATTTTCCATTAAAATTCCACATACAGTTTCCTTTATGTTGTCTATTTGATGTTTCATTTAACCATAATAGAGAAAAGCTTTGATACATGTAAAGGGTTAGGTAGATTTATCAACATTTATTAGTTGCTCTTGTTCTCTTCTCTAGAAATTGTTGCTCAATTTCAATGTTTGCGATAGGAAAGGTAAGGAAATTTACAACTGACTGTTTCCTATAATACAACTAAACTTTGTATTCTTTTTGAAGGGGGATGATGTAGGTATCTAATAATGTGGAAGTTATTTGTCTTTCTTAATTGCAGTAGGAAGAATAGTGTGAAGCTGCAATAACATTAATGATTACAACATTTTCCATTTGCCCAGTTGGATGGGAAGTTATGTAGATATATACGAAAGATATGGGGCATTTCAGCTTTGTTAATGAAAGGATTTTTGGTGTAATTTTGTGTTTGAGAGAAATCACTGATAAAATGGTAATTTGCATAATTTGATAGTACTTTTAGCCTTACTCTACCATGTCTAACTATCTTTACTAATTTAATGAATCATAGACTACTGTCTAGGCTGAATGAAGACAATTTTTTACCTCTAATATCACCTTTCTTATCCACTGTATCTGGTTTGATATATCTTTCCCATTGTACTCCATATAATGGTGATGTTATATTATGTACAAGTATGGTATATTACTTGTAGCAAGTTTAAAATGCCATATCCCATTGTACTCCACTCCAGATGCAACCCATGTAAGTAAAACAATTTTCTGTATAATTAGGTGGCTGATACGACACAAGCTAACACCTCCAAGGATGAGTTATAGGAGATCAGTTAAGCACCCTTCTGAAGCAGTCAGAATTCTGACAGTTAGACTTGACACTGTGCTATTTGGCAATGTCTTGCATAAAGAAGCCAGGTATGGCTCATGGCACCCATCACACAAGGGGCAGGACTGACTGCAGCAGAAACAACATTAGTCTCTTGACAGTTATTTCATGCTTGTTGGTAAGTTACAAAGAGGGAACTGATTCTGCTCAGGCGCTCTGCTATGCTTCCTGTGGAATGCTTTCAGTTTCATCTTTTACTACGAATGAATGATGTGAATTTTCTATGAATGATAATGAGTAACAGTTAGTTGATCAAGTGGTTATTGCTGTCATATGTTGGCTTTGTTCACTTTCAGTTGGCTCGAAATTGTCTGATCATCATTGTAGATGAAGTTAGCACTTAACAGAGAAAAGAACTAATGGTTTGAGAAACGAGAATGTTTATTGGCTTGGAAAACTTTCAGGAAGTACCACAAATATAAAATAAACAACAGTATTTTACCTATGGAACAAAAGCAAAACATCTATAGGTGGATTAGTTATCAGTGATGCTAATTTTTTTTGGTTGTGCTTGTGCAGCTTGGACAAGTCTTCAGACCCCGAATCAGTACAAGCTATATTGCTTAATGCAAAGTGAGACAAAATATTTTCAAGATAAGCAGAAGTCAAATGAAACAAAACCATTTTTTGCTCTTGCATGTCCCATGAAGGTACTATAATTCTTGAGTTTGCAATATCCCCTGTTTGAGTTTTTTAGGAGAAAGGTTTTATCTTTCTCAATTTTAGTTTGATATTAACAAAGGTAACAAAAGAATATGAGAGAATCGACAATTTTTTTTTGAATTGGCTCTGCTTATCCTCTAGGTTTGAAGCATTTTTGCCTTTCTTAATTTTAATTTGGTTCGCTTAAGTTGACTTCATGGCCTTTTGTTTGTCTTAGTTTAAATTGAATGAATGTTGCTAACAGTATCTGGATACCCAATTGAAATGTCTTTTTGGGTCGTAAATGGGTTGCTAGAAGTAGCTTTTCATTGTGTTAGTCTTTTAATCCAATGAGATTATATTAGGTAATTCACACATGGCTGTCTAAATAGGTTAACCACAAGACACAAACTTTGTTGTAGTTTAGGAATTTTGCAACACCAATAACTCGTGAAAGCCCCTTGAGAAGCATATGCTTGGTATTTCATGGTAATATTTTCAAAGATAACAGTTTTCGTATCACATAATGAATATTTTCATATCAAAGAATGTATTTTCTACTGGAAAAAAATAGTCATTCTCTTATTAGAAAATGCAATTTTTGAATCAAAGAATGAGCTTCTTCATATCATAAAAAGCATTTTTATAATTAAGAAAGCATTTTTCTATTGGAAAAAATAGTCATTCTCTTATTAGGTTGGAAAATGCAATTTTTATCATTATACAGTTTCAAATTAGAAAGCACTTATCTAATTGCTAGGACTTTTGATTTTTTAGTTTTAAGGAAGCCCACATGCACTTGCCTTTGCATGTTGTTCACAAGTGTTTTTCATGGTTCTATAAATTATTTTTATATGAACACTTTTGATGCCAAAATAATACCGTCATACTATGAGGCTACGACTGAACAACATGATGAACATGGGATTTTTGAACCACTTTCATCAGTCATTTTGATGTAAAATTTCACAATGTCAGCTTCCTTGTTCTCACTTTCATATGGTGCAATGGGTTGCATGTTTTAGAACTAATCGAATTTATTTTGCTATATCTAGACTAACATGAATCCAACTCATTTCATGAATAAAATGACTTCTGCCTTTATATTTGTGTTGAGGCGGTTATTTATTTTAGTTAGGTGAGTATATATTGTTCCTGTAATGCTCTTTGCCGTAACTTGTCTACACATATTTTTTTATTCTTCCATTGGTTACTATACAATAATGATTTTTGGAACTCTACTACAAGTATCCATACTTCATAGCCATCTGGAGAGTGAGTGGTCTGATGAGGATACATGAAATGGTGATTTGTTTCTGAGTAACATACGCTTTATCTGCCTATAGGAAAAGTAGGTGTTAGCATTTGCCAGTGTTATTACCATTTGAATAAATCTTAGTTTGGTAACCATTATCTACTCTTGGTGTGTATATTAGATTGGTGCAAGCGCTAACCCCTTATAAGGAGCAACTCTTTTTTTTTTTTTTTAAACATAGGTAATAGTCCAACCCATTGGGCCCTTATCTCAGGGGTATAACCCAACAGGCCTTTGTAATGGACCGGGACGGGGGATGCCAATGGCCCAAAGATGGGCCCCGCTCCTACCCACAACACTCTCTGAAATGGTAAGAGAGAAATGTCGTCCCCAGGATTCGAACCCTGGACACCTGGGGTAGTAGGTGGACCTCTTGCCACTCAAGCAAGAGGTGATTGGCTAAGGAGCAACTCTTGGCTTGTTTATACTAGAGTCTTTTGTCAATACTAGTTCTTTTATTAACTATACCCACAATCACATCATGGTGAACTCAAAATGCTGAAATATAGATATATGACCTGATCCTTAATATTTGAAAGTATTGTATTTCTCTCACATAGTTTCTCACAGAATGCACAAGTCTTTTCTTTTCTTTTGAAATAGTTATCACCTATACTGTATGTGCTCAACTCTGTGCTTTATTATCATGTTCCTGATGAATTAATGTCTATTTAAGGTCACAAAATACTAAGCTTCACATGCTTGTGTTACTGAACTAGGGAGTAGGCAGCAATGAAGGTTTGGAGAACGCATATATGGAGTTTGATGAGATCAATTTGAAGCTGGCAAATCCGATTTTGGGGAGCTTTGGGTTTCCATCTCTTAACTTTTATCAGTTTGTGAAACTGTTTGATTATTTAGCTGTTTCTTGGAAAGTTAATGATTTACTCAATGTGTACCCAATTAACAGTTATGATTGTCGCACGCGCTCGCCATACTAGTAATAAATATGAAAATTACAAACAATAATACAATATTATATAATTTATATATGGTTTCATATTTATTTTTCAAATACAATGTACAACAATTTAGTTTTTCCACTAACATAAAATCCTTTAAGATTGTCGTATGTTAAGAATTTCAACATTTTCATTGTACAAATATTATAATTGTATAAAATATATTTACATAAAATTAAAAGAAATTTTTATTGTCAAAGAACATCTAACCCGCACTTACCTGGATTTGAAATACATTTGATAGTATTTACCTAAACCCGAAATACACTGGGATTATTTTTTAGAGTGAAATTTACCCTAAACCAAAACGCACTCGACTCGTATTAACCCTAAAAAGAAATTTTTACTATCAAAGAACATTTGACCCGTGTTTACTTGAATTTGAAATACACTTGGGTCATGTTTTCAGAGTAAAATTTACCCGAAATCGAAATACACCCGACCCTTTTTCTAACCGGATATACAGTCAACCGATATTGCCTAGTTATTATACTCAAGGGTAAAAGAATAATTTCGTATGTGAACATAAGCTAAAGGCAAGTTGCGGATTAATTATTATGTTCAATGGTAAAATAGTAAATTCATATGTAAGCACATGTAAGTAAACAGACAGGCAGAGCAGCAAAACACAAAAATATCATTGCCGCTTTTACTATGGAGCATATGATATGAAAGGAATGTACTTATGCATTTCTTGTACCAGGCCATACCATATGCTTTTACAGAGAATATTATACTTGCCTTGTCTCCCATGCAAACAAAATGAGTAGAGCACAAGTGAGGAATGATTAGCATGCAATAATTTTCTCAAAACACAAACAAATTACAAATCAAAGTACATTTCCATTGTTGCTTCTAAGTCTCATTTCTATTCTCTTCAATTGTGTTTAATTCCTAATCCTCTGGTCCCTACTCTAGCTTGTATTGTATATATCCATCCAAATATGACAACTTACAACTTAGAAGAAAACCTCGATATTTTTATGACTCTTCATTTCTATGACAACAAGTATTGCTATCGAATGTTTTGTTTCGATGCACAGGAAAATCGAACATTGGTTCGTTCAATCGATCTAAGGAGCGATAAATTGATGATATATGGCACAGAGATTCAAGAATCTATGTTACAAAGGTTGTATGATTCTCTTGTACTAAAGCCGAAAGCCGGTATTATTTTTGTTAATTCCATTGGAGCTTGCTATTTCTTGGTTTCAGGAAAGGGCGTTTATAGACCTATTCAAAATGTTATATTTGATTGGTCGCATTTCGGAGTCATAGTCCCGAATCACGCCATCGATTCATTTAAACAACAGCTCGAACAAAAAGACGTAGAAATTAAAGAGAAGGACGACAAATTATCTTCCATCGATGCAGAATTACAAGCAACCAAGGCCGGATTAGAAGCTTCTAAGAAAGAAGAAGAACGTCTAAAGGAACAGCTTTCGATTAGCGAAAAGATTAAGCATGACTTGGAGATGAAACTAGAGAAGGTGTGTTCTATTAGCGAAAAGATTAAGCATGACTTGGAGATGAAACTAGAGGCGTGTTCGATTAGCGAAAAGATTAAGCATGACTTGGAGATGAAACTAGAGAAGGTGTGTAGTCAACTTTCCTTGATGGACTTTGAGTTAGAAATCTATAAGATAGAGTTGAAGTCATCGAAGAAAGAAGTTGAGGAGTTACACCATCGACTTTCTATTTATACAGAAGAAGTTGAGCATACAGAAACCAAACTGAAACAAGTACAAGATCAACTTGCGGAATCAAAGAATGAAAACCAAGATTTGAAAATAGTGTTACAAAATCTCCAAGATCAAATTGCTAAAGCTAATTTGGACTTGGATGAGACTAAGAAGCAATCGGACTCCACAAAGGTGCACATAACCGAGCTCGAGTCTCAGCTTAATTTATGCCTGAAGGAAAATCAAGATATGAAAAGGAAGCTTCAAGAAGCACAGGAGAAAATTCAAGACGAAAAGACAGAATTACTAAATTTGCAACAGCAACTTTCTGAAGCTCATCAAGAGTTAAACTACATGAAGATTGAGTTAGAGTCTTCCCAAAAACATATGCATGGGCTCAAGGATTATATTTTAGGCATGTTTGGTAAAATTAGTTGTTTTAATTGTGATTAGTTGATGAATAATGGCCATTCTTCTAATTTATATGGTATTATGTATTATATAGAACAACACTAAACTCTAGTATAAATTTATAAAAACTTTCCATAAGCAAACCTCCAAGGGGTTGCCCCAACAACCAATTGACTAAACATGTACATTTAAATTTATAATGTGGCCCTTAGCCAAATGCATAGCCATCCAAATTCTGTTGAAAACATAGCCAGAAAAACAGAACCAAAAATGCACAAAAAACTCGCAAAATCCGCAACAAAGATATACATAACAAACCTAAAACCTTGAAATGAAGATGCACTTCGATAGTAACACGATTAATGAACTTCATATAGATCAGTTCAAGAGTCCAACAGATGGGCGAGACAACCCAGAAAAGGTATATTGTACATTTCACTTTAGTGCACAAGAAGCTATTTTCTGACAACACCGGGCTTAAACTCACAACAAAATGGTATGACAATCGATCATGGTCATCGCGTTTTCTGTGCAACAATGTCAGAATTAGCAACTACTCACTCATGACCAGTGATTTTGAAAAGTTACTCTGCAGTTGGCGATGCTGCTGCTTCTGCTGCTGTTGCTGGTGGTGGTACTTGTTCTTGTTCTGGCTCGTTGTTTTCTGGTGCGTTGTCGGGAGATGGTGGGGCCTGTTCTCCAGGCTCGCTGTTCTCTGGGTGAAAATTGATGGGAAATTTTGTGACCCTTGGCTTATCAGCCAAGATATTTCTCTGGACTTTGTCCATCAACACCTTCTGTGGGGGTTCCTCTCTCAACTGCTCGTCTTCGTAATCATTATTCACATAATACCCAACCCTGATGAACTCCTGCCCCAGATAGGAGCATGTCAGAAGCAGAACTGTGACACCAATTATGTCCTCTTCCCGGATTTTTGATGGATCTGGTGGGTCTGCCTGCAATCCATATCAAAGGACACCAGGAATCAGGACAGCTTTGAGCAGTGCACTCATAATAAGCCCATACATTGATTGGTTGTCATATTAACCAAAAGCCCACATAGCATGGGGCTTGATATGATGTGAGGGTGGAATGCAATTGACTATGTGATGTAGAAAACTACGTAATTAATTCAATAAGTGACTATTAGTTCCATAAAATAGACTATGTTGTGTATCACAAACGTATCAAATTCATCATATTTATTTTTGAGAGAGAGAGAGAGAGAGAGAGAGAGAGAGAGAGAGAGGCAATGCATGTGCTTAAGATAGAAAGATGAAGAATGGGTGTCTTTGAGATGGAAAAAGAGAGAAACAAGCCGGTTTATGTAACCAAGAATACAAAGAAAAGGAATGAGCAAAAGAAACAAGGGCCACATTCAGATGCAGGAAGGACAAAATGTAGACATAAAACTACTGTTAACAGCTTTCAGGGAGGGGTTTCTCTTGTCCACAGAGACCCCAAAGATGGTTTCCATTTAAACTAGTACTAACGAGCGATATGATGGAATCAAAGTCAGATACTCATAAACATGAGAGCATAACCACATTGATGAACAAAAATAATGTCATAATGAGGACGACATATAAGGAGGACAAATAATGTCATAACCACATTGCAGTAGATCACCTGAAGAACAAATCGGTAATTGCCCACATTGACTGGTCCGACAAGCACGCTTTCCAAGAGCTGGTCATACGTCTCATCTTCGGCTGATCCCACATAGATAAGTTTCCATTCTAGATCTGTTGTAAGCCATAAAGCAAATCAGTGCCATAAATAACACAACCATATTAAAGATTAAAGCAGAAAGCCATTGCAAGTTTCAACAGTACATTCATGTGAGCTAATTTTCAAGATCAACCGACAAGACTTCAACAGTACATTCATGCAAGTTTCAGGGGAAAACAAAATTAACTTAAAGGCACTAAAGATTGAATGCTTTGACTGTGTTAATGGACTCTCAAGATTGCCCGGGGTTCAATCAATCCAACGAGTCAAAGGGACATTCTGAAGCCTTGGACAAGACTTAACCAAAATGCTCCTCCTGAATGTCTGCAGTAAGATAACGAAGGATGATATGTTTGAAGAACATTGTTTGCAGAAATGTCTTCGATGTCATCCTGTGAGCTGATTGATCAAAATAAGGTCAAGGAAGATGAACTTCTAAACTGGCAATTTTTTCATTGATATATCACCCTTAGTTTTAAAAAGCGAGCGCTCAACCACTCCGCATCATTTTGTCGTGAAGCGAAGCGAGCTTCATGAAGCTCATTAGCTCACGTTTTTTGCACCTTTTATCATAGCAAGAGTCACGCGCCTTTTGCGCCTTATGAAGATTTTACTGTTCAGCTCTAAAAAGAAAAAAAGAAAAGAAGCGTTTAATGTATTTTTTTTATAAAAAAATCCCTTATAGGCTGCAGAGTCAGATTTTCTCCTTCGCTTGCTGCTGTTCTGCATTGCAATTTTTTTCTGGGGTGCTTCTTGATTTTCATGTTCTTTAAGTGGTTCTCTGTTTGCTTGCCGTGGTTTGGTAAGAAATACTTGACTTATTGATTTATTGAGATTCTCTGTTTGCTACTTTGCTTGGTGTGTTGTGTTTTCTATGCTTTCCTTTATATGGCTATGCTTGTTTTATCTCTTAAGAATACTATTTCGGTGTTATATCTTATGTTAAAAGACTATTAGCGTGATTTTCGCCACATTACTTGTCTAATCCATTATTTGATGCCTTTTTTGAACTTATTGTGTGAAAATATAGCTTGGATGTGATTTTGAAACAAAACTGCATTTTGCTGCACCTCACGTGCATGAAGCGCACGCCTCAAGGACCTATCCGTTTTTTTGCGCCTCACGCTCTTTTAATCTAAGATCTCACATATGGAATCATTGATATCAATAGCATATATTCATATAGCATAGATAAATTGACATAATTGTAGCTGAAGCAAGATGGATTATGACTGATGATTTCATCATTACTATCAATATGATCACCTTAACTTTAAGATCGCTCGCTCAAGACATTACATTTGAATTGCAAGAAGACTATGGTGCATAGTTAACAGGAACGCTGCATACGTTTACGACCCGCATTCCAAAGTAAAACTAGACTAAATTTGTGTAAAAGTTTGCGACCCGCGTTCCAGGACTAACAGCCTGAGAAGCGTTCCTAGCAACTATGCTATGGTGTTCCTTCAGAGATCCACATGGAGTTACAAATATAAAAGACGTTCACTTTCTAAACAGCTGAATTACTTTTTGAAATCTTTTTACTTGCACAGTAATGGAAAGGCAAATGACTCACGACATTGTATTTGGATTCTTTAATAGTAAAGAGCAACTGGTTCTAAATCCTAGGTCTAAAAGAAACTTATCTAAAATTTTACAGTAAGGCAAATGAGCCCTAACAGCCCCTCCCCCCAAAACAAAAATGAAAAACAAACCCACCTAGTAAATTCTAAGAATATTGTAGAGCACAAGACAATTGGATAGTTTATTGATAACATGAAGCACAACATAGAAAGGTTGTACCATATATTTATTTCCAGTCAATTCTTTGAGCAGGAAAGCGCGTAAGCTCCCCCATATTAACCCAAGACAAAAAGTAAAGTACATCCGATCTACTAAAAGAAATACAGGTACATCCATATTAAACCGACACCACTCTTGAATCACCAGGCCTTTAAAACGATAGTCATTGATTTCCAAGGTGTTGAAATGTTCAGTGTCAACTAAGATAGTGGAAGAAGGCTTTGTCCTTTTCTTTGTTTTTCAATGAAAGACACAAAGAAGAAGACTTGCCTAGAGTTAATCAGAACATCTTGGTCCATACAATGGAGGGACAGGACTAGTGCAATGTTTCATTAGCTCAACTTTCCCATCATTCCAAGAAACATGTTCTTCAAGTTCCTCGACTTTAGTTACATTATGTGTGGAATGATAGCATGTTCAACAGGATATCCACACACCAGTCTTCCCGGGACAAATAAGTACGCAGACTATACAATAAGTCTGACTACCAATGGACTAGTTCATTAAAACGCACAAACTTAAGAAAGCCTTACCATCTTTAAGCGGAACCAAGCACTCATATGATATTTCAAACTGAAATGGACTAAGAAACGGTGCCGGATTATCCAAGATGGTCACGTTTGTTATGTTTACAGCACTCATTGCATTTCACTCCACCTGCAAAAAGCGAACACACTATTGATGGTTAAACTAAACATCGAGACCAAAAAAAACATAAACAGAGATGATCTGACCATAATTTCAAGAAAAGTGAGGAAACTACAATGAGCCTTTAGAATAGCAAGTGCACTTTCATGTTTTACTGCACACAAATCGTACACAAGTATTGATCCTGCTTACTTGGGAAAGAAAGCATAGTTTACACCTTTGGTCTTATCTAGAGGTAACTAGGGCCCAAGAGGCTTATATGGTTTTTGGCTAAAGAATACAAGGTGACAAATATAGGTAAGACTGCTACATTAGACCATTCCATACCACACTTGGTGGCGAGACCCCCCCCCCCCCCCCACACACACACACACGCGCGCCCATACACCCCACTTGAAAAGAAATCATCAAATCTTTAGCCCATTCGATGCTTTGATAAGTTCAAAACTTCAATCAATTAAATGTCAGATTGCAAACTATGACAAAAGGCAACACGGCGCCATGGATCACCTTGAGGGGTAGGTTTAATGTGCAGGTTCCATAGAGATGCCAGTTTTTGGACAGCCGAGAAATGAGTCATTGGAATAACATTCTAAGTCCAAGGAATAGCAGACTCTATCAAATGTCCTGTGAAGCTATATTCTTCTTCTTTTGAGGAGTGGTAGTGTAATGAAAAGGTTCTAATTCATGATTAAGCACAATCAACCTCTTTGAATTCATGGCAAGGCTGCTACATCTAAATGCTGTGAGGCAAGATTTTGAGCTATTAATCTTGATTTGGATTTGTTATCACCGTAATATGTTTATATCGCAACAACAGAAGCAACTCTTGTTCAATTGTAATTCATTACTGTATCAAACACTAGCCAATTACAACCATCCATAAAATTGATTCAGTACCACTTACACTAACCAGCCTCTATACACATCATGGCTTCAGGGGATTCGGCACACCTAGGAAGCTCACAGGGGCATTGAAATTCACAAATACTCTGTTCACATATTTGTCTACTGTAAAGTACAGCAAGGTACCATCTTACAATTATAGCAGAAAAATGACCTAACAGGGTGGCGAAAACACACACACGAACACACAGAGTAGCAGAAAAATGAAGGTAAGCTGTAGTTTGGTTTCTTACCTTCAATTTCAAACCAAAACGAATGTCCGAACCTTCAAACCCTAACACGAATCAGAAAATTACAACACCAACTCCCCTTATCTGAAACAACAATAAAATTCACAATCAGAAACCCTAATCGAGAACCAAACCCTAAAACTCAATTCACCAGAAACAAACACGCGCACACTTCGTGACCAAGTCGTAAGACTAACAATCGACAAGAACGACCCGACTGCAGACGACAGACGAAATTACTGAATCATTTCATTTCAAACAAACATACAAATTTCAAGTATCCCAACAAAAAAAGCGACAGAAATCAAGGAACCCTAAAAAGAGAAATGGATTGAGTTCCGAAAAAAGGTTACCTGAGGAGGAAGAAAGTGAGAAAGATGAGGATGGTTCAAGTATGGAAGGAGAATGAGATGAGAATTGGATTGGAGAGGGGGAAACCCTAGATGCACCGTTTTATTCGATGGTTTTGGAATTTGGGGGAAATGCAAAATGGAGGGAAAACGGGAGGGAAATTTGGAGTTGGAGGGATTTTTCTGAATTCCTACACACACACCTCCCACGGTTTCCATCATCCAGCTCTCAAGTGCCCCTAAAAAATAAAAAAGGAAAAGGGAAAGTGTTAAAGGACAAAATAATGTTGAGGTCAAAAAATTTATCTTTTTTCTTAATATCGAAAGTTATTAAAGTTTAAATTCGCATAAAAGATATTGGTTTTAAATATTTTTCTTAATATCGAAAGTCATTAAAGTTTAAATTCGCATAAAAGATATCGGTTTTAAACATTTTTTCAGGACGGATCGAATTTTTTGTTTTATTTCACATGTGATAGTCTACGAGTTATTGTGAAAGCTTGTTAACAACTACATTCAATTATTAAATCAATTTTGCCAGAAATCTGGCCAATTAATTAACTGTCATAAATCTTCCATGATTTTTTCTAAAATTTCTTGTCCATTAGATAAGGAATTAGTGTCTCGAGGGTATTTAACGTCAAAAAGGTTTGGGTAAATGTAATGTCTCAATTCCTCTCGGGTCATCGGTATTACTGGTAACTACTTTAGAAATCGACGACTGGCCTTACGGATCACCGCGACTCCTTCCAATATGTTTTGTCTTCGCTCCTACGCTAACGTGTAAAACATCCCAAGAAGTCATCATTATGATTCTTGAGACTCTTCCCAACTAAGCGCGCTTACATAAAGAATTCTCAATAGATGAACTTTTTAAAAAATTATGCACCTTGATAATATAAATAAACACTCAATCATGTCTAGCTACACTTTAACCATGTGTCATAGTGTCATTGTACTCAGCTCATATAAAGGTGAATGAATTTAACACATATAGTTAACCCTAATCTTTGTAGATCGACTATGTGTTTGCGATCGATCTTCGAATTAGAGACGTCATTTAAGGTATGATATTTGCCTTCCAAACGTTCATCCTAACTCTTCGTTAGATGATAAGGAGCTTGTGCGCTCTCGATGTTTCTGGCGCGCACCACTCTCCAATGGCATTGTAGCCCGATGTTTCTTGCACGCACCACTCTCAAATGGTATTGTAGCCTGATTTAGCCATACACGTTCCTTTCAAGTCATTTATTTATTTCATTATGCAAACTCATAATAAATCATATCACAACAATGATCACTTTAAACTAAATTCGATTTTAGAATGTAGGGTCCCAAATAATTAGCTCTAGCTCATTCTCACTAGTCATCTTGTCCTTTTTTTTAACGACCCAAATAACACTAGAGAACTTCTTTCGATATAGATGGCCGTCAGTACCCTTTGTGTCATCCAGAAAATCACTGGTGTTCGGAAAGTATCTAGCCTTAATATTTGGCATACAAGTGTCTCATGCTTGTGGAATAGGTGCCAAATTTGTTTAGTAAGGAAATCCAAATTGAAATCATCAATATCGCAAAAGGCTTCAATATCTAGTATATCAATGACTTCTTTTTCAAGTAATATACAAAATAAATTACATCTTTGTTTAGGAAACAAAGACAAATATTACAAGAATAATTTACATCAAGATTTTGAATTTTTTCCACATGTAGTGTAATACTATTGGACAATTGAAGACAATTGTCCACAGGACGGAAATTTATTTACCAAATTATTTGCAACTTTTTTCGCTTCATTTCTTTCCATAACAAGCTTTTTTTTTCCATTATTGTCGATTTCACACTCCATTTGATCTAATTCTAAGCATCCACTTTTTTTTTTTAATCTTTATTACTCACATCCATACTTACATCAAAACCTGACGTAATAAATAAAACCGATATTAAAAAAAAAAACTATGTTGATGGATTTGGTGAACATACAATCCATGATGGATTTGTCATTGGCAGGCATATCATTCATGATTGAACTGGGAATGTTTGGGTTAATATCATGTGTGCTTTGTTCTACCGTCTTCATTTTGCACGTAAAAAACATCTCCACTTGATTCAGATCAATTCATGCTCACAGTTATAAGGAGCATTTACTTTGGAATCTCAAACGATTTAGGCTTTAAGTTGCTCGTCATTTCTAAACATCAGATGATCTCGATCATCTTGTTCATGCCCATACTAGAATCAGGTTCGACCATAATACCTCTTTCTCAAAATTTGTTACTTTGCTATATTGTCCATGAACTATTCACGGTAAATAGCTCGTCAGGTTTGATACTCATAGGATAACTAAATATTTCAATAGTACGTAATTGAAGAATTGTATTGTGCGATAAACATTCCTTTTAGTAGTTGATCTTTTCTATATTAGCAATTAACAAATGTGTAAAAGATATAGGTACACTGTTGCGAATGAGCAACTTTTTAAGATTAGTTTGGATAAGGTTGCCTTAAAAATGGATTTACCGGCTCAAAAGACAAACCAAAATGTGCAAATTACATCTTTAGCGAGATTATTTTAAAATGTTTTATAGTTCGAGATATAAACAAATAAACATATAAATAATTTGTTATATAAATAGAAAAATTAGAGTGAGGCTATGAAATCTTGCATGAAAAAAGGGACTTGAATTTACATTATTTTTGAGTTTGTGGAAGAGTTAGGAGAGAATATCTATTAGTTGCTAAGTTTCAAGTTTTGTTTTTATACGATTTGTTTTAAACATGCACATATCCTTCAAAGTTGTTCTTCGCATTGCAACATCGATATTTGGGAGTTTATCGCTGGTCTTATTCTTTTGTTTGCTCGAATATGTTTCTCCATCATTTTATTAATTTTTTCGAACGACGACAACAGGTCTAAAAAGATTTCACATGATATTGCTCAAGAACTAGATGTAATTTATGATTTATCTTTGATATGAGCTAGTTGTATAGTAACTTCAATGACAACAAGATATGTAATGCAATTTGTATATAGCATCCCATATATGACCTTTTTTGGAGGGGAGGTTACTATGTAAGATGTTTCATATTGATATTTACCTTGAACTTTTGTAAATATATACGCAAACATTATTTGTTGAATTATTTGTAATAAATGTGCATAATACATTTGTTTTCTCCCCTTTTAGATTTATTTTACATTATGCATGCATTTAAAAAAAATATTACCTGGTAAACTCAATATATACGAGCAATTTTAAGTACTGTTACTATTTTGTTTTCCGCTGCTTCCCCAAAAGAGAAGAACTAATTAATTTGAAGATCATGTTCACTTAAATATGCATTGGTATATTTGTAGGTGATGTGAATTAAAAGTAGGGTACTAATCACCTCAAGAATGACTGATAATCTTAATTTAATTAACCAGCGAATTACATAATTAAGCAAAATCGTCGTACTTCTAAAAAGATACAAGGCAAAGGCACAACTGACTAATACAATAAAACTATCTGAAAGTCTAGAATAATTTATAATCTCAACACAAAACCTAAACCTGTGCTATGATGCACCTATTTCCCTATTAGAATTAAACTCGATCGATCATGTAGCCTCGTATCTAGATAACTTTCACTTTAGCATTAACAATACATGAAAATAATGCGTTTAAAAAAAGAATGGGACGAAGTTAAAATTTACAATTTTGCACCATATACCTATGTCGAGATATCACCGGAAATTTATGTTCTAATTTACACCATAAAACGATATTGGGTTGGCCTTTCCAGGTCGACCATATTGGGTGCAGTTGAATGAAATATAGGGCAAAGTCATGACATTTTATTACTAAGTATAAAATTACAATGTTGTATGTTTTGAATAAAGTATGCTATAATAATTTTTAAATCAACGAAAAATATAGAAAATTATTATAAACTTCTAAGCAATAATTAATATTGAATGAAATAGGATAAAAATAGGACATTTTATTAGTGTGTGCCATAATATATCTAAATCTCCGATACTTCGTTTTTAAATTTTAAATATAAAATTTGATAAATAAAAATAAATAAAAGGAAACAAAATTGACTTACAATGAGGCACATATATAGACATAAACATAATTACTCAATGAAAATTATAGTTGTTCCCAGAGAAACTGCGGTGAGATGAGTTGGAGGAATCAGACTTGCGTGGATGGCAGCGAGCTGGATCTTCTCGGCGCTCTCAACCTGCAAAAAAAGGCACGCCCTTGGGATTTGGTCCGGAGAACGCCCCTCCGATGCTCAAGTTAGCACGTCGCTTGAGGAAGTTAATAGATAGTAATAAAGAGTATTTAGGAAGTGTTTCAAGGTGGAGGGAGGTGAGATTCTGGTTAAAAGAAGAAGATGAGATGTTGCTTTGGGAGGAGAGAATGTAATTTTTTTTATGTCTTGTCAAATCAAAGAAATAGTGGTTGTATTTATAGGAAGATTAAATGAGGAGGTTGAGGGTGAATTAGCCAAGAGGTGTAGAAGAGAGAGAGAGAGAGAGAGAGAGAGAGAGGCCTTTTTGGGCCTATTACCATAATTGGATGTCTTCTTATGATTTGGTCCAGTCAGTTTCAATCTGACCTGTCATGCTAAGCTGAAAAGTGATCCGATTTGTCGTCTGACGTGGTATGAACAGTATTTTTACCACATCACAATGCTTGTTCGTGTACTTCACATTTTCATTAAGGCAATATTTACAATTGAATTGAAATGTTTTATAATAAAAAAAAAGGGAAAATGTGAAGAATCATTTTAAAAATAAAATATAAAAGAGAAACAATAAAATTAAATATTGTAAAAAGATAGTAGAAGTGTGTGAAAAAGGTCCAAGTAATGAATGATTGATAAGAAAGCAATTATTTGATTAGAATAAGGCCCTGTTCTATTATGCGGTTGGAAAACTGCGGTGTCACAGCCTACCGCAGTTTGCCACAACCCACTACAAAATACCATTCTACCACAATTCACCACAACCCACCACAAATTACTTTTTCACAATTACCAATACAATATTTTTTTGGCAGAATCGCAACTCTTCATTACCAAAGGACTTCTCAACGAAGTCAAAGAAGGAAACAAACCGGCCCAAGAAAACAACAAAGAAAAACCTAATGAAGAAGTAAATTTATACAACGATTATACTTAGAACTTTTCTTTGAGAGAAACAAAAATCTATGCAAAATAGTATAATGTATCTTCTTGATTACTTCCAAAGTGGAAAAGGCCTTGCGATTCTCCGGGAACTTTTTGTAGTTTCTAGTCTCCCAAACGATAGCTATAGTCGAGGTAGCTAGAGTCATCATAATAGACTTAAGAGCCCAGTTCTTCGTCGTGTTTTTCCAGTTAGAAAACCAATGTAGCAGGGAGCTGAAGTTGAAATTGATCTTCCGTTTCTGGCAAAAGAAAGCCATCACCTGCTTGATGAAGACACACTCAGAAAAAAGGTGATCTATGGATTCGTCTTCATGACTGCAAAGGCTACAGATAATATCTACATTGTTACCGTGTGCAGCCAAACGCATAGCCACAGGAAGTTTGTTGTGCGCAGCGAACCAAGCAAGAAAGCTATGACGCGGAGGAGCTCCCTTATTCCAAATAATATGGAACCATGGCCACTTTTCCTTGTTCTGCAGAAGAGCATCATAACAAACAGAAATGTTGAAGCTGCTATTCACTACTCCCTTCCAATCCCAATCAGTTGCGGTACCCAACTTCACTTTCTCTTTGATTTTGCAAATTTGTTTCCAACACCACGAGCCAGTAACTGGTGGCTCATAGAGCCACCAATTTTGTGTTTTAACATATCTCTCATGGATCCACCGAACCCACAAATTATCTTTCTTCCGAGCCACATCCCATACAAGCTTACCCACCGAGGCAATATTCCAAAGGCGAGGGTTACGAAGACCAAGACCGCCATATTTCTTAGGAGAGCATAAGGTATCCCAACCAATAAGGGGAGCTCTACGATTGTTATAATCACCAGACCAAATGAAATTTTTACACACTTTGACAACCTGTTCAATAACATTACTCGGTAGTAAAAAAAAAAATATTCGACCAATAACCCACAATACTTAGGAGAACGGAATTCACAAGTTGGACTCTAGCAGCATAAGAAAGATGTCGAGAGGCCCAAGTGCGAATTCTAGCTGTGATTTTATCCACCAAGCAAATACAATCAAACTTTCCAATCCTTCCCGTATTGATCGGGACTCCTAAATATTTTAGAGGAAAGAAACCCCTACTGAAACCCATGATATCAGCCAAGTTCTGGGCAGTGTGATCATCACAACCGGCAAACACAATTGTGGATTTGGACAGATTAGCATTCAAACCAGTACACTCAGCAAAATGATCCAAGACAGCTGCAATACAGTGAATAGATTCACTATTTGCCGTGCAGAAAATAACCAGATCATCTGCAAATAACAGATGATTAATTTTCAGGGACATACAACCCGGGCGAAACACAAACCTTGAGTCATATTGAAGATTTTGCAGCAAGCGAGACAGATACTCCATAACAATCACAAATAAAAGAGGAGATAAAGGGTCACCTTGACGAAGACCACGCCCTCCTTTAAAATTGCCATGTTTTTGCCCATTAAGATTGATGGTGTATGAAGGGGATGTCACGCACATCATAATCCACTGTATGAGTCTCGGGGGGAAATGCAACGCCTTCAAAGCTTCTTCAATACACTCCCAATAGATTGAATCATAAGCCTTCCTCAAGTCTATTTTCATGATGCATCTTGGGGATAAATTATTTCTATTATAACCATGCGTGATTTCTTGGCATAAAAGGATATTCTGTACAATTTCTCTATCTTGGACAAAAGCTCCCTGACTCTGATTAATGATATCAGGCAGAGCATCTTTTATGCGTGAGCAAAACACTTTCAAAATGCACTTGTAGGAAACATTGCAGCACGAAATAGGCCTGAAATCTGCTGGACTCTCCGGATTAATCTTTTTGGGAAACAAAGAAATCACAGTCTCATTGATAACAGAAAGAATAGAACAGGTATTAAGGCATTCACAAATAGCCTCAAATAATAAATCCCCAATTTTCACCCAGTTGTGCTGATAGAAATGACTGCTGTAACCATCTGGACCACGAGCTTTAATATTAGAGATAGAGAAAATTATGTCTCGAATTTCAAATTTAGTAATTGGAACCAACATCCTTATCTGTTGCTCAATTTGCACAACATTGCCAACATGAAAAACATCTTCCCTGATAGGAACTCTGGAATAATGCTGAACCCCAAGCAGCTTCTCAAAATAAAGAAGAACTATGTCAGCCACATTCTCAAAACCAGAAATCAAAACCCCTTCCTCATTCATCAGACTATGGACATACAAGCTTAATTGTCTCTGTATCATTTTCCCAAAGAAAACATGGGAAGGGCAATCCCCAAAATTCAACCATTTGAGCTTAGATTGTTGCTGCATAAGCAAAATTCAACCAATACAATATTTATATATATATATACAAAAAACTCACAACAATATACCAATAATCCGTCACAATTACACCACAACTCGCCACAATGTCACCACACCATATCGCGCCATACCGCAGAATACCGCATAAAAGATCAGGGCTTGACTACAATAGAAAAAAGGAACCATAAAGCCTTAGAAAGGCCTGTGATATGCGAATAAAATAAATAATAAAAGGATGTGGTGTTTATGTGGAGTTTTGAATATATTTTTTAATAAGGGTAAATAATAAATATTAAAAAGCTCTTTTTTAAAAGGATATATTTAGAGTATCTTCACAAATAATAATTGATAAATTTTTATGAAAACTTGAGCTTAAAAAAAAAACAGATGAATAAAAATAATAATTCAATTCACTAGACCCTTATTTTATGACAAAGTCAAAGAAAATATCAAAATTTAATGTATGGATCCAACTTTTCGCATCATATTTATGACATTTTTTTGAAAAATCCTAAGGCATCGTTCTTTTGTGCGTTGCGTTTGCATTGCGTTACGTTACGTTTGCGTTTCGATAAGTTGTGTTTGGGTTGCATTGGATTGCGTGGGTTACGGTAGGAAATAATAAAAAGGTGAATAGAGGTGAATAGTAGATTGTGATAAGTTGCGTTATCTTGCGTTTGCCATGCGTTAGGTTTTATTGATTTTGCGTTGCGTTTGGGTGCGTTAACGCACAAAAGAACGGTGCCTAAATAGAAATTGGAAGACATTGATTACATTTGGTATGGAAGATGGAATTCTTATTGGTAAGGGTGCGTTTGGTTGGTCAATAACCTCGGGGAAATAATCAATTTTCCCAAGTTGACTTATTTTCCTATGTTTAGATGCGGGTTGAATTTGGGAAAATTTTCACGATAGGTCTATCATTTTCTCCATTTTCATAGGGAAAATTTCCCTTGGGGGCTAAGGTACCGTTATTTTATACGTTAACGCAACTAACCGTAACGCAACCTACTGCAACCTACCGCAAATTACCATTACTTTTTTACTATTTCCATCGCAACTTACCGCAATCTACCGCAACTAACCGCACCGCAACGCAAATTAAACGCAGAAAAGAACGATGCCATGAGAAATTTTTTCAAGGAAATCTTTTCCAGGAAAACTTCTCATGAGAAATTGAAAAAATTTCTCTGAGATTCCTACCAAACACTCCCTAAATAAAAACTTATTAGCATGATGGCTTTAATATACAAACATATAGATCATAGTCTATTCCAAGGAATATGCCATTGCAATAATGCAATTATCCAATGAACCATTTGCAATTTATAATGGAATAACCCAAACCATTATATGGGTCATGACCCGCCCAAGGCAGATCTGCCTTGTGCTTGGGGTTATCCATGGCCACCTCTAATCCAAAAAATAAAGTAAAATATATTATAATTAGAGATAAAAATTATGAATTGTATGGTTAGTAAAGGAATATGATAATGTGATGTACACCCCTCATCCCCAGGCCTAGATCCATCACTGCCCAACCCTCCTCGCATCTGCCGCTCGAACGGAGTGGGTACACACTAAGACAAAGCACGAAAGTATCAAGTATACACACGTAATATTCAAGTAGTAAAACAATTAATAACTTTATAATGTTCTAGAATGAAAGTTTTTTAAACTATATACTAAAAACACTCGTATTAAAAAACCCAAAAATGTTGGACACTTTAACTGACCATTTTACATAATTTATTCCAATCAATTATGTCATATATTATAATTTAAAGCATCATACTATATATATATATATATATATATATATATATATATATATATACACGAGAATGAATCATATGAGCATGAAATTTTGGTGAGCATGTGAATATGGATGAATATCAAGTATTGTATTTAAGGGCATTAAGTATTGTTTCAATATACATCAAGTTTGCATGATGAAATGATATTCAATTGATGTCTCATGCAAACTTGATGCCCATTGAAACAATACTTGATGTCCTCAAATACAATACTTGATATCCATCCATACTCACATGCTTACTAAAATTTCATGCTCATGAAATCCATTATCTCTCTCTCTATATATATATATAAAAACTAATCACAAGACAATTTAATAAATACGTGATCATAGATGAAGAACAAATATCATTTTTAAAAATATCAAATATTGTTTTAGTGTAAATTTGATATCCTTTAAAGCAATATTTATGTCCTCTAAAATAATCACGTCATTTCGAACACAAATTGCAGAACTATGTAATACTCGTAAATCGCAAATATTGACAGAGAGAATGGATAAAAAAAGAAAAAAGAAAAAAGAAAAAAGAAAAGCACGCCAAGTTGATGAAAAGCCGCCATTGAAAATTAGGAAGGAGGTGGGTGGGAGTGGGACGGCGCTTCTTCATCATTTTAGGGGGGGTTTGGTCAGTGAGAAACAAATTACAGATTACAAATTAGTACTGATTTTGATTTTTAATAAAATTCAAAAAAGTGAATTGATTCATCTCTGACTTTGACCTAAGAAGAGACTTGCTACGAAGGCTCTCAGATCAAAGTCAGACAAAGAAAGAGGTGCCCAATACTTTTCTCATTCTTCATCTATTTAATCCACATTTCTGATCGATTCAGATCATATTCTTCCACACCCATTTCGTCAATTTTTCTGGGTATACCTCCATTTTTCTGATTTCAACCCAGCAATTTTCGCAGGTAATTTCTTCAATTATTGCTAAATTTTTCTCAAGTTGGGTGTTTATGTCTGATGAATTGCTGATCTGGGTGCTTTTGTTTAGCGTTTGTTGGCGTTGTTTGTGAATTTGATCTGGGGTTTTTAGTCCGATTTTGATATGATGAGGTTTATCGATCCATCTAATTATGTTGGAAAATCAACCTGGTGAATCGGTGATTAGATTGAATTTGCTGATGAAATTTGCACTTTTGACTGAATTCTGTACTTACTTTGTCTATGCTTTCTGACATCACAAGTTCACAACCTAGAAACTATGAAAATGATGGGTTCTTTTTACAAATCTGTTTGAGTGACCATGAAGAAACTTAGACTTATGTTTTTCATTCAGCATAATCAGAATTCAGAACCTTGATATTATAATCTTTTAGTATGTACTACTGTATGTTTTGAACTGTCACTTCAGCTTTGAAGTTGTAGTCATTGTTTTTGACGATGTCCTTGTCATTAAATCTTCTAGACGTTCATAAGAATTATGATCGCGGATCTACTGAAAGTTTGGATGCATTTTTTAATGTGATTGAGTTAAGACTACGTATATCTGGATCTCCCTGGACACGTGTATATAGGACCGACACTCGTAATTGTTGTTGTAGTTGTTGAAGTTCGTAGTTAGGACTTGGGTGTGAAACTCTTGTTGATGAAAGTTCATGTTTTGGTCCATAGTGTGTATGCCTGGATGGTAGTCATGTACATACATTTCCTCACCGTAATTTTGGAGCGATCCAGTCGTAGATCCTTTAGTTAAGGTGAAATGTCTCCTGTTTTTGGATGTAATTATCTTCCGTGCTTGTCATATCTCGATTTGATGATTGTTAAGCATGTACATTTACCTTACGCTTGTCATATCTCGATTTGATGGTTGTTGATCGTATAAATTTACCTTACTCTTGCAGTCAGGAGAAATGGCTCCTTTGACGAGAATAGGTCTTGCGGGTCTTGCTGTCATGGGGCAGAATCTCGCCCTCAACATCGCTGAAAAAGGGTTCCCTATTTCAGTCTACAACCGTACCACCTCCAAGGTGGATGAAACCGTTGAACGGGCCAAGCAAGAAGGTGACCTTCCTCTATACGGCTTCCACGACCCTGAATCGTTTGTCAATTCCATTCAAAAACCCCGCGTCATAATCATGCTGGTCAAGGCCGGTCGTCCGGTTGATGAAACCATCAAGACCCTTTCCGTTTACATGGAGGAAGGCGATTGCATCATCGATGGTGGTAACGAGTGGTACGAGAACACCGAGCGAAGGGAGAAAGAGATGGAGGAAAAGGGCTTACTTTATCTCGGAATGGGAGTTTCAGGAGGCGAAGAGGGTGCGAGAAACGGCCCCTCGTTGATGCCGGGTGGCTCGTTCGAGGCTTACAAGTACATTGAAGATATTCTTCTTAAGGTGGCCGCTCAGGTGCCCGATAGTGGCCCGTGTGTCACCTACATCGGGAAAGGTGGGTCCGGCAATTTCGTGAAGATGATCCACAATGGGATTGAATACGGTGACATGCAGTTGATTGCAGAGGCTTATGACGTGCTCAAACACGTTGGAAAGCTCTCAAACGAAGAGTTGAAGGAGGTTTTTGCGGAGTGGAATCGCGGGGAGCTTCTGAGCTTCTTGATTGAGATCACTGCCGATATATTTGGAGTCAAAGACGACAAGGCCGAAGGACATTTGGTAGACAAAGTCTTGGACAAAACCGGGATGAAGGGGACCGGCAAATGGACCGTTCAACAAGCTGCTGAGCTGTCCATTGCTGCTCCCACCATCGCCTCATCTCTAGACTCGAGGTTTCTCAGTGGATTGAAAGAGGAACGCGTCGAAGCGGCCAAAATCTTCAAAGCCGGGGGCGTCGATGACATTTTCGTTCCCCAAGAAGTCGACAAGAAGAAACTGATCGACGACGTGAGGCAAGCACTGTATGCTTCTAAGATATGCAGCTATGCGCAAGGAATGAACTTGATTCGCGCAAAGAGCATGGAGAAAGGATGGGACTTGAAACTCGGGGAGCTCGCTAGAATATGGAAGGGTGGGTGCATCATCCAGGCTATATTCTTGGACCGCATCAAGAAGGCATACGACAGGAGTTCAAACCTCGCCAACCTCCTGATCGACCCGGAGTTTTCAAAGGAGATCATCGAGAGACAGGCTGCATGGCGCCGGGTTGTCTGCCTTGCTATCAACTCGGGTATCAGCACTCCTGGTATGTCTTCCAGTCTTGCTTACTTTGACTCGTATAGGAGGGAAAAGTTACCGGCTAATTTGGTACAAGCTCAAAGAGACTATTTCGGGGCCCATACTTACGAGAGAGTTGACATGCCCGGTTCTTTCCACACCGAGTGGTTCAAAATTGCTAAGCAGGCAGAGAACTGAGTGGATGTTTCTGGGTTGTGTTGTTTGTCTATGCACACATATTTGGTATAGTCATTTTGTTGTTGTGATTCTGAAACTGGTTGCTTATATTTATTTTCGTAGAGAAGATGTTTTCGTCTTCAAGTATTTCACATGTAATTGTTTTCTGTTCCGTGGGCTTCCTTGTCGTCTTTCTGCTGTCAGATGTATCGACATTGGAATACTTGAGTTTCTATGTTGGTTAAGTGAATGAGGAGGATCTGAGTATTCTTGTTTCAGTTGCTCATTCGACTGATAATTCTGCGACATTTTTTCTAGTTAAACTTTGCTGGTTATCCTGACGCATTGTTTCTGTTGTCAAATCTTTGTTTCGATGAGCTTTATACATCCGGTTAGATATCATGCAACGTAAATCTGATTTCTCCATAACCAAACATGGCACAAACCAAGAAGCTGATCCAGTAAACCCTGCATACGGTCAGTCCGAATGCAAATTGCCAATTAAGATGCACAGACTACGAATGTCGAATTGTTCAGTAACAAAAATAACCATCTCATTGTCTGAACTTTGCTCCAAAATAACGAAGATGTTTCGCAATGTAGTAGGATATGGTCAGCTGTTTATGCACACCTATCACATAATCTACCCTTTCTCGAGAGTCGAGTTCACGTGTTTAGGATTCATCCTTCAGCATCTTTCAGCATCTTTCAGATGTTTCGCAATGTAGTAGGAAAAGACGGCGAGATTATAACTCTACATTTTAACCCCTGTGTTCTGCGAGAACTCCTTGAGATGACTGCGGTCACCTTACCGTGGTAATTTCTGCTTAGATTTACGGCTGAGATACTCAGACACATGCATTCTTTGGGAGATGCTGTAATTTCCCCCAAGAATTTTGAAATTGTTTCACAGGGGTCTTCCTCCCAGAAGAAGAGGACAAATAGAAAAGTAAATACTACTACTAACATTAGTTTTCTCCTGTTGATGGGTAGCAGAGGTTTACAGGGAAGCTAATAAATTGACTGTAGCAGCTTTGCTCATCATCATCATCATGTAAAAAAAAACCCAGAAAATAAATGGTGGACAGCTATTCAGAAAGAGAGTAGTACTACTTTGGCTGTTTTGAGTTTATTTGGGGCAACCCACTTTGCACTAAACAAGGTTGAACCTTGTGTACTACCTTTTTATCCTTATGTTGAGCCACCATCTTCCTCTTTTTCACCAATTATATTTACCATGATGGAGAAATCACCATGCATCTCTTACACATTTTTTCACCCTAGTACTTGTTCTTATGCACTATTCTACACGTATTACTGTGGATTGGGGTAAAACTGCTTACATTTGAATCCACCAAAACACCGTACAAGTGGGACCTAAGTTGTGAGTTGTTATGATTATGCATGAGTTGTCGACTTGTCGTATTGTAGATTCGAGGATTGAGCTATTGTTTTCTACCTAATTAGAGTATCTCAATCTAACTTGAGCATGCTCTTTGGCGGAATTTATTCTGAACTCATTTTCAAATTTTTTCATAGAAGCATTTTGCATAACTTATTATGAACTTATTACAGATACGTTTTTTGCGAGACTTGTGTAAGAAACTGCAAATTACTTAGAAGCTATGGGAAATTTTGTTTTAATCCTCTATAATTCGCGATTCAAAAAATAACAAATAAATAGCTATGTCAAAAGGTGGACATGGAAACTCTCTAGGTTCTTGGGCTTAAATTCTTCCATTTTGCAAGAGAAGTTTGTCATGCCATATTCAGACTCTTTGTCATTTCCTCTATATTCCTACATTATGTGCCATTTTTGTACCCTACATATTTATCAAATATGTCTCAACTTTCCTTGTCCGACGCTTGTAGTGTCAAGTCATTTCGGGGTTTTACCATTCGACGTCAATATTCAGCCACGCTCCCGTCCTCACCTTGTGACACTTTAAATGACACTCAAAACAAACAAAACTCATCAAAACTTGCTAATTAGACCAAACATTTTGTACCCGAGCAAGTCCAAGCAATACCTTGTTCTTTGCTTACGGCAAACTACACACAACATTTTTCTACTTGCTCCTACCCAGTTGCATTTTTTCTACCTAAGTTCACACAACTTTTCTACGTCTAAAACAACTCATTACCTACTTCTACATAAACTATCAACACCTACTCAAACCTATCCAATATTACTTACCCAACTTCTACATATCCACCGAAAGAATAGAGCCTTAGGCTTCAGTCATGTTTAGTGTAAATGGGCCAAAGTTAACCCCCCAACCTCTAGAATGGTAAAACTTAGGCCCCGTTCTTTTATGCGGCTGGCAGGCTACGGTGCCATACCGCACCGCAACTTTCCATATTCGACCACAACCCACCACAATCCACCACAACCCACCACAATCTGTTCTTTGGATTGATAACTCTTTCCAATCCCATCCAACCTTACACATTTCCCCAAAAAAGTTTTCTCTCTAAAAACACAATTCCCCCAAACAAGTATCATAACTTATCCAATCCAATACAATCCATCCAAACTTCATTTTATCCAATCTAAAAAACATGTCTAATTTAATTTATCCTTTTATTAAAAGTCAAACACTCTATATTCCACCACAACTTTTCCGAACCCACCACAATCCACCACATTTCCTCAATACTGCACTGCAACCAGCGTATAAAAGAACGGGGTCTTAAAAAGGAGGAAAAGGGTAAAAGGGAATGAGAGGCAGATGAAAACAGGGCTATATTACATTACTAATTACTACTACTACCTCAGTTATAATTGCTCTGTTGATCCTACTGTAAGCCTATGTGTGCAAATGACATTAGATTATAGGTCCCTGACAACAGTAAATAAGCATGACAGACATCATCTCCCTTTCGAACATGTGCCTAGGGTTTGATTTACATGTATATATACCTGTAAACCTGTCCCATTTTCCAGCTGTTATGGACCTCCTTTTAATTTCTGACACTCTCACATATATACAATACTACCTTGCCTTCTTTCTCTCAAGTAGATTGGGAAACAGACAACCCTTGTTCTCTCTTCAGTGCATGAAACATTAACTGCTATATATGCCACCAGTTTAATGCCCTTTATTAGTCACCCTCTATCACCAGTTATCTTGTAGGAGAATTCGCTTTTTTACGCTTTTCGAACAGTAATGTCAGTTTATGGGTGGAAGACTGCCTATATCTGGATCCCCATTATTATTTATCGTTCATATTTATGTCTGTGATTGCAAGTCTCCTTGTGTGGAAATGAGCAGGGTCATGAGATATGACTTCAATTTGGATGACTCGAACTTACACTTGTAAAAAAAATATATATTTATGTCTGTGATTGTTAGAGTATAAAAACCATTTATGGGGCTTCAACCATCAACTTAAGGTTTTGGTTGAGATGGTTCCACATGGTATTAGCGCCAGACCTAAGTAAGAGGTATCGGGTTTTATCTCAACACCCTCTATATTCATTTGCGCAAGGTTAAGGGGGGCATTTGCAGCATTCCAAGCTTCAAGTCCAAAGGGCATTCGTGTGAGGGGGCGTGTTAAAGTATAAAAATCATTTTTGGGGCTTCAACCATCAGCCAGACTTGAGTAAGAGGTCTCAAGTTTGAATCTCAGCACCCCCTATATTCATTTGCGTAAGGTTAAGGGGGCCTTTGCAGCATTCTAGGTTTCAAGTCCAAAGGGAATTCGCGTGAGGGGGCGTGTTCGAGTATAAAAACCATTTCTAGTCAACCATCAGTTTAAGTTTTTGGTTGAGATGATTCCATAGTGATTAATGAGATTTACCCCTTTTGCTGGTGCAACATAGTACAAGAATAATGGTTTTTGGTTGTGTTTGAAATTTTTACTGCTAGCTAGCTCTGCACAGTGCAGATGTCTTTGTTGCCAACCCAAGAAATTTGTCTTTGTTTGCTGTCATTTTGCAATTTGCAAGATGACATTCAATGCTCAGATATATAGACAATCAAACATCTATCTTGATATCCTTCAAACTCTGCTATTCATTTTACGCAAGTTTTAGTCTAGTTTTGACTTCGAAACGCTTGTTCTCATAATGCTGATTGTAAAGAGATAAGATTTTATTGTCGTATACATCTTCACAACTTAGTACGTTGTGGTGTTTGGAATTTTGCGAAATTGTCCGCTTCGGTGTACCTTGTAAGATATACGTTTTACATGCCATGTTCAAGAGCTTGGTGTCTTTGTACCAATCTCAGTTTGATTGGCATGTATCACTTCACAGACACCTCAAAACCAAGGACAAAACTCGAATTATTGCAAGTCTATGTTAATTTCAGCGCATGGTCTTATTCTGTCGGGCCTAGTTCGATACAAATAATTATCGGATAATTTAACTTTAGTTTATGTTCGTAAAATTAGCCGAAATGAAAAAATGGAGTTATCCAAATCTACTCCGATACACATGGAAGTTTATATTATGATCATTTGGATTAGAAAAGATAAATCATTGTGTAATTGTTACACTCTAATATTCTTCCATGCTTTAATTTGAATTCCAATGTTTTGCTATTTGTATTTTATTTTCTCGAGTTATGTATGTATACACCTAAATAATCGAAGAAACACAATTTACAATCAACAATTTGCATTGAAGGTTGTGTTTTTGAGAAACGATGATTTGATTTTGCCCATCGATCACCCTCTGGGCTCTGGTCTTATTTTGTCGGGTCTAATAAAAACTGAATTATCCAAATCCATTATTGCGCCAATATAACTAACACTCCTAAATAAAAGTTTATTATTGTTATGCTTCCTACATTCAAACTAACCTTATAGATTGCTATTATTCTACATCAAATTTATGGGCAGAAAGTAGTTTGGTAAAAGTTAAATTTTGATAATTTTTGGTAACTTTTGGTAAGTTTTTTTTCAATTTTTCCCTAACATATCAAAATTATTTTTTTATTTTTTTATTTTGGTAAGTTTCGGTAAATTTTGGTAAATTATGGTAAAAATTTACCTTACCCATTTTACCCGGATATTTGACAGATAAGTTGCCATCTTTAGTTACTCATACATTGTAGATGAATTAGACAATTATGTTAGGAGATATTTGTGTTCATTTTTGATAGATAAAAACACCATTTGAGATTATGAAAACTAATAACTAAAGAATCTCATAGATTGAGTAGTGATAGCAGAAATAACAATTTAATTCTTCTGCTTTTGGAGCTATTTTTTACCAAAACTGTTTTTGGTAAATAATTATTAGCTTCTAAAAAAAATATTATTTGGCTTAGTTTATATTTTTTAACTTCAAAAACACTTTCAAAAGCTAGGCCAAACAAATACGATTTACATTGAGTTTGTGATTTCAAGAAATGATGATTTGACACTGCTTTAATTTTCTTTATTAGAATGATTATATTAATGTAGACTATATTAAGTAAATTACTAGTAATTGCTTGCTTACATACCTTGGTGATTGATAAGAAAATTAGGTGAGGAAAAATCCACAAAATCACATGGTTGGAAATTGAAATCTAATGAAATGCCATTATTGGGGAGATCATATTCATGTGCCCCATTTTGCTGTCTTTACTGTTAAGTTGCATTCAATTGCCATAGATATAGTAGTGTGCAACCATAATCTTGTTAGTTCATCTACTTGTTTTACCCCTCCTTTAAAGTTAAGTAACCCTAACTATTAATTACCCCAACAATGCTCAAATCTTTAGCCATTTAATTTTGCAATTTATTGCATGTTTCTGGAGTACGTGCTCCAAATATGATCATAGTTCACTTTTAATAGCATAATTTTTCACTCATATCTACCCAGTCCGTTGACCACTCTCAATAGCATGATTGTTCACTCGTACTTGCAGCCCAGAGCACATGCTCCAAGTACATGTAATATATATTGAATCAATTTGGTATTTATCTTAGGCATTTAATTTGATATTTATCTTATGGAAAAATTTATAGTACGTGGCTTTCAACCATGACATCCACCACAACTAAAATGAATCTTATCTGTATGATGTACTTATAGTGGTTGTCAACCATATATGACAACCATAATCAGTAAAATAAATCTTACTCGCACATGTGTCAAGTTTTATTTTGACCTTTAATTTTTTATTTAATATAAATAGAAAAATATTTATATGTTTAAATTTGAGTTTATTTTAAAATATTTAGAATAAATAATTTTCAAAATATGTTTGTTTACTAGGCAAAAATTTAGAGTTACGATATTTAAATTTTAAAAAATTTCATGAATTTTTTTAATTAAGAAAATATATTTTATAATATTGTACTAAATAAAAAAAATGAATGGCGAAAATAAAAGTTGACACATGTATGGATGAACATTGTTTTCATTGTGGTGATTCAGTGGTTGTCATGGTTGACAACTACTATAAGTTTTTCCTATACCTTAAATTTTATCTTAACCGTTCCTATTTAATTTTATTCAATACAAAATCATGAAAACGAACTTTCGTAATTAAAATTTAAAAACTTATTTAAAAAATTGAAATTAAATATCTTGACTTTAAGTTTTAGCCTAATAAACAAACATATCTTGAAAATATTTAATTTTTAAAATTTTCAAATAAATAATATTTTAAAGACATATTTTTTTTATAATTTTGTATTGAATGAAAAAAATGAAATGTAAAGATAGTAGATATATGTAGATAAATTAATTGACTAACAAAGGCCACCTATATAGATAGTGAATATACTACCAAAGTATCCTTATTGAATGGTACAAAAATGAAATGGATTAAACTTGACTAAAATGGAGTTGATTTTGACTTAAAATTGACTACTTAGTTTGCATTTAAATTGGTTCCATCAATGTAGGTTTTTTTGGACAATATATACGACAACATATCTAAATATCACCCAAACTAGCTGGAATTAACCAATTGGATTTAACTTGGGTATACTTTGTTGACCTATTATATTCCTAAACGTGGGGAATATTTTTGTATCAAAAAAGTTTGGGGATTTATTAATATTTTTTTTAAAAATTTAACCAATAAAGTGGATTTAACAAATGATGAGAAACTATTAATTAGCATGGGTTAGCTATTTAATTATATTTACAAACATTATTTAGGACAAAAATAATTGATAAAAAGAAGGAAGATGAAAGTAGGATTAATTTAGATCATTGGAGTAACTTTTTTGAGATATATATACTCAAATGACAATATATTGACCCCAAGTAAATTGTACACCATGCATATTTATATGATTCAAGCTAGAGAAAAAAAAGAGAAGGTTTTTGGATTTAAATAATTTGAGCTTGGGCTATAAAAGTCTCAATAATCTGAACTTTAAAAACACCGTGAAATAATCTAGACTTTAAGACTATTTGATCACTGTTGTGATATATGTAGAGAATTTTCGGATTTCATATGAACTTTGAAGAGTTTTGTTAGAAAAACTCGGTTGTATGTTACTTAAATCCAATACCATTGAAATCTAAATTATTCGACGGTATTTTTAAAATTTAGATTATTGAGATTTTCATAGATTATTTAAATTATTCAATAATCTAAACTTTAAAAATACCATGGAATAATTTAGACATCAAAACTCTTGGATAACTGTGGTATATATAGAGAATTTTCGGCTGCATAGTTTTGTTAGAAAAACTTGCTGGTATACTACTTAAATCAAATATCCTTAAAGTCTAAATTATTCGACGATATTTTTAAATTTATATAATTAATATTTTTATCCAAAATTTTGATTATTTAAACTCAAAAAACAAGAAAAAAATTATTTTGCAGGACCCTCCAATGAAAAAGATTTCACGTTTGTTCTAAAGTGGGGGAAATTAAGAAAACATTTTTTAATTGAGTTAGCAACAAGAAATATAATTCCACGTGCATGAATATAATTCAGCACATGAACCCTATACTGTAATGTGCAACATTTTGTGTATGGACCAAATATTCCCTTTGCTTAATTGAAGAATATTTGAGGAAACTAACTATTCCCATTGCCAGCCTAATTCCTCACTTATCTCTTCTTCTTCAAGCTGTAATCTCATCATCAACCCACTTGTTTCACTCTTTAATTCTTTAGCTACTCTTATCAATTAATTCCTTTAATTATTTCATGCAACCAAAAAAAAAACAACAAATAAAAAAGAGGTGATGATTAATGGTTTGGTAGGAAAAATGGAATATCGGTTATATAGGATGATATAAACAAATTAAATAAATATATTAAGTTATTATCGACATTAATTAACACTAGAATACAGTTTTGATTCTAAATGAAGAATCAATTATCACAAGGATATTTATGTTTTTACTGTCCCTTCCAAATTATTTGTCACTTCAGATATAATTTATAAAACCCAAAAAACCTCCACTTCACATTAATTGTTTACTTCTCTGAAAATATGGAAATATTGAATAAAATGGTGAATAAAAAAGAAAAATGAAAGAAAAAGATGTAGTAATTGATAAGGTTACTTTGATAAATTAGTAATTAATGTGTTATTGAAATTATAAAGTGACACATATATTATGAGAAGAAAGAAATTTAGTTAAAATGACAGATAAAATAAAAAGAAGATATAGTATATACTTATCCTCCATATACATATATACTACTATAATATTTGATCAGGATGAGTTAATTTAAACTAAATTTATTTTCGACCTATCATCAATATTAACTAAAAATATTTTCAATAAACCACACACACATATATTTAATTACCCCGTAACCGATAAAATATTAAATACCAACCTTGTGGAATATATATATATATATATATATATATATATATATATATATATATATACACTAAATTACAAATCAACCCTCTTCCAATAATAGAAATTTTAGCACAGAAATTCCAACATACACATATATGTGACATAGAATTGAGGCAAAATTTTGGCTGTCAAAAACCAACAAAGAAGTGTACGTGCGCACAAAATTTTCCAATAACATGGTAGCTGCAAATTTAACCGACAGAACGGCTATTACAATCATATATATTCCTCATCCACCCTTCCTCAACCCCCAGAAAAATTAAAAATAAAATAAAAGAAAGAAAAATTCAATTTAAGCTAATTAATTAATAATAGACACTAATTAATTAATTATATTTTTTTACCTTGTTTTCTCTTAAAAACATTGAAATAAGAAGCTGCTGATTTCTTCTTCCCTTTGCCCTGATCATCAACACATTTCTGCTCTGTATCTTTGTTGGATTGCTTCCCTTTGCCATACTTGTTCTTGATATTGTTGTTTTCCTTTTGATGATGATGATGATGATCTCCTGCATCATCATCATCATCATCAGGATGATGATGATGATGGTGATGTGCTGGTGCTCCGGATGATGCATCCGAAGCGAAGGAGTCATATTCGCCATCTTCCGCATCATCATCATCATCCTTTCGTCTTCTTCTATGATGAACATACGCATCATCATCATCATCGTCATGGATGGTATTGAAGTTGTTGTCGTCATCGTCCTCGTCTGCACTGGGTGGATCGATGTATTTGGTCCACCCAGACTCATTGCTACTACATTCCTCCATGGATGGAGCTAGAGAGAGAAAGCTTGCTCTAGAGAGAGAGAGAGAGAGAGAAAGAGATGTGTGGTTTTGACTTCTTGTGGTAATTAAACTCAAAGGAGGTTTCTATGTCAATATATCTTAGCTAGCAGCTACTTAGCTTTCTCTTTCTCTTTCTCTTTCTCTCTCTATCTCTACAAAGAGGATGAAAGGAAGGCAACAAAACAGCAAAGTTATACCCTTTCAATGAAGACAATTTATTATATGGCCCTTAGCCTTATGGTGGCTGGCACTCGCTGACAAAATTTTGGGTTCGGGTTATTTCGGGTCTCAATGAAAAGTTAATATTCATAATTGATTTTTTTTTGGGTAATTTTCTAATTTTGACAATTCACATAGATGTAAAGTTATTGAATATGACTTGCAGTACATTCTCTTAGGAAAATAATATAGATATATATAGCTCAAAGACAGACTCAAATCCCTGCAATAGAGAAGTATTAGGATTAATAATAATCATGAAATCTACATAGCTTCATGTTTATAATCTCACCCCTTTTTTAAACTTGTGTTCTCGGGAGAAATTACGTGAGCTTAATTTGGAATAATTTTTTTTGAAATATATTATGTGATAAGATTTTATAAATTGGTTTCAACAAACTCATAATGAATTTCAATAAATTCAATTAAATAAGATGTAAAAAAGTGTAGTTTTTTTATCATTTCTATATCTGTCCATTTTTTGAGCTTTTCTTAGAAAAAAAAGTTATAAATACGTACATTATCTGAATTGATCAGTTCTAAACTGAAAATAAATTTGTCCAAAACCTAGTTTAACTCAGGAAAAAAAACATTTTTTATTTTATGAAAAATAGCACCGCCTTTAAAAAATAACTAATTATGCTTTGCTTATGGCATTGGGTAGGAATAGGAATTAGGAAGTATGTTTTGACTTGGTCTCACTCACCCAATTTAATTAAATTTTTCCACCTGGCATCCCATATCACCCCATTTTTCTTTTTGGTTGTCACCTCCTTTTCTTAAAAATAAAAGAGAAAGAAATTAATTGTTTTTTGGGAGTATTTTTGTTTTTTGTGGTCTTACTTATGTCAATGGGCATTTAGATATTGAATTTATTAATCCACGTGGCGTGGTTGTGTAAACGTCACCTCACCTCCACGTGGCGTAGTTTATTCACGTACGTAGGAATCAAAATTTACGTCAGTGAATTTATATCTCTCTCTATTATTATAAGGTAGGTGATAATTAATTATATATTTAATTAATTAATATTTATTTATTCATCTTCTAAATCAGTGTCAATTTGATCAATATTTTTTACCGTTGATTACTGATGAATTATGATGAGTTACAATATAAAATTAACATCATTATATTTATTAGTACAATATCTTTCTAACGGTAGTAATTTTATGCACATTGTAACTTATTGTAATTTGTAAATAATTAATAATAAAAATTGGTCAAATTGACACTGTATACATCTTTAATTTAATAATGTTTTTTGTTTTCTATGGGAAAATGATGTTATTTGTTGATAACCTATTCATAGGATGGTATTTATATTTATAAAAAAAAAAAAAATCTAACATCATATCTTATGATTTCTTTTCAGACAAGGCTGTGTTTTACTTTACATATCCAAAGATAAAGAATGTTTGTTTCTACTGCATTTAAACAAGTATTTATAATGGACATGACTATGAGCCTATAAGGTAAAAAGAATGTTTGCTAAAAGTTTAATGCAATTTAATGCACACAAATAAATCAAAACTTTCTATTAATTACTGGTTATGAATCGGTGATATTTTTTATAAAAAAAAATCATATAGTATGTGAGTATGTGACTATAAATTTCAAAAAATATTGTCCACAATTGAGATTTTATATTAAAATTCACAAACCTCCATAATCTATCTATTATTATATTATATTAAAATATTATATTAAAATAAAATCAACGTAATCAAGATGTGCCACGTGTCAGCTATAAAGAGGGGACAACCAATTTTTAAATCTGAAAAAAATCACAATTAATTGATTAAATGAAAGGTAAGTAAGTTACAAAAGGGGACAACTTGAAATACAAAAAGTGTTGATATATCTTAATTAAGCACCCATTAATCTCTCATGGTAAATTGCAAAACTTTATAAATTCTGAATGAAGAATAATTAATTAACAATTACATACAAACACAAATTCTAGAAATCAATTGCTAATTACAACCATAACTATCCTTTTCAAATTTTGGAAATCAATTACAAATGCAAATAGTTAAAGTTTTAAATTTAAATTAAAACAACTAACAATTAATCATTAATCACCCATTAAAATTAGATAAGTAACAATAATCATAGTCCCATATTTCAGGACAAACTTCAAAAAAAATAATGATACTTTTATATGTGCTAAACATTGAACAAAAATAAATGATTTACAAATGCATACATGAAAAAAAAAACTTGCATGATTCGTATTTCTCATTAACCCGAACATTGAATAAAAAAATAAAAAGAAAAAAATAATAAAAAGAGCAAATACCTATGCATCGCACAGGTACAAACGCTAGTTAATTTATTAAAACATAATTTTATATCAAATTAGTCTTATAAGAATTATTATAAAGATATTTTCATGAAAATATAATTTAGTAATTTTTACTAGTATTATTCATGAAGTTAATGATTTAAATATCATATTTGAGATCAAAAACTAACAAATTGAGCAACAATTTTAGAATGAGATAATATCTTCTTTTCTTTATTCAATAAAAAATGAAGTCTACAATTTTTCTGAAAAAATCCAATGAAATGTGTAACGTGGGCGATCAACATCTATACAATAATACTGAAAACCCGTAAGAATAAATTCCTCCACGAGGGAACGTAGGTGGGTCCCAACTCCTGAGTTAAGATAATTTTTTTTTGGGTCCTTGTGCTTCATATGCAATGCAAAATCTATGCACTTTTCAACTGTATATATTTTGTTTCTTCTCATTCTTGGCCTCTAAAAATCACCCAAATGTGTGTTTGTCTATATATATATATTATAATATAGTGTTATATATATATATATATATATATATATATATATATATATATATATATAAGGAACAAATAATATGAGAAAAATGTTTTAGTGACAAGGGATGAACATCAAATATCGCAGAGATGAACATCATATATTGCAAAGATTGATATTAAGTTTGCATGGTGAATATCAACGGAGACATCAACTACCCATGTCAATCTTTGCGATATATGATGTTCATCTCTGCGATACTTGTTGTCCATCCCTTCTCACCAAAATGTTATTCTCATATTATTTGTTCATATATATATATATATATATATATATATATATATATATGATAATTGGATTCTAATAATCCCTACTTTCACCAATTGGACAATGGTGGACCGTACTTTCACTTTGTATTCTGATGATCCAAAAAAAAAGAAAATTGGATTATAGTGGGATATTTTCGAGGGAATCATAGATTTTGTGTTGCATTTGATTCAAAACTTAGTATAACACTTTACAATGATTTTTAATGAATTTACAGCGTTTCTCCCAATTTTTTTACTTTTTTTTACGATTTTTTCACTTTTATTATTTTAAAAAAATCATAATAATTATTCGGAATCTCAAAAAAATAATTTAAAAAGTGTTTTAGAAACTACAATTCATTAACTTTCTAGGGGTAGGAACGAAAAAAAACAAAAACAATATAGTGTAGGAATGAAAAAAATAAGAAGAATGTGGAGGTGGATTTGGTACCACTACAATCCAATTTTTTTTTTTGACCACCAGAATACAAAGTGAAAGTACGGTCCACCATTGTCCAATTGGTGAAAGTAGGGATTATTAGAATCCAATTTTCCTATATATATATATATATATATATACCATAAATTTATATTGATTATATCTAAAAGAAATGAATGTCGAAGAGGTAGAATCCAATTATCATGATTTTTTGGTCAATTAACATACATATACCATAAATTTATATTGATTATATCTAAAAGAAATGAATGTCGAAGAGGTAGAAAACAACTAATAACTAACAACCACCCCCCTCATCAAGGTTTAAGCCCTGTAATCTAACAACAAAAGTCGGTCCACTTAGTAAGATTATGAGTTCATAATTGAAAATGTACTTGTAAGTTTAAGATCCTGTTCTTTGGATTGGTAACTCTTTTCAATGCAATTCAATTTAAACCTTACACAATTTTCCAAAAAAATATCCTCTTTAAAAACATAATTCCCCCAAAAAATATCATAACTTATCTAATCCAATCCAATACAATATAATCCATTCCATTCAAATATGATTTTAACTAATCCAAAAAGCAGGGTCTTAATCTTATTACTGACGTGACAATCTTGTTAATAGGCAATCTGTAAATATCTTCGTAAAAGCTTTTTAAATATAGACATACCCTGGTAATAATGAGTCGCTGAAACTCGACTTATGTACATAATAATTATTCTTTAAAAAGAAAATGAAACAAACTAATTAATTAATAAGGTTGTCAAACTTATACAACCTTTTTTTGTCCTTTATCAACTATATTATGATGAAACAAACTAAAAGAGGCCACCCCTAGTAAATACCACATGATCAAGTGGCAAATTAAAGGAGGAAAAATGGAACACAAGAACCCTAAACAAATCTTGGCATCCATTATCAAGTGGTATTTGTAGCCAGTACAATTTCACATGACACTAGAGTTGTTATGAAGAGACTAGCTAGGGCTTCTCTCTCTCTTTTTTTTCTCCTTTTTATTTGGAGATTTCTTTTTTGTCCTATTGGAGTAGGAAAATATGTGTCTATTATAAATATTCAGATCCGTCCGATTCAGGAAAAAATCGAGTGCAGCCGCAAGATTTTTCATTTGAATTTTGGTATTGATTGATTAATTAGTTAGTCGAAAATTCGAATATAATACTCTCATTTCTTTTCTATTGATCAAACCTAATTCTGACCCAAAAACAGATATGTCTGAATTGTCGGACCTGATTCGACATAAGAAAAACCAAATAAAAAGTATAAATTTTAACATTAACCGATTTGATCGAACACTTGTTGCCTACTATATTATGGTTAAATGAGAAACACCTGGAAAAACTATCACCTTTAACTCCTCTTCCCCCATATCATTCAATGACGACAATAGTACTCTTAATGTTTTCTTCTCACCTAAATCAACAAAATCCAAAATGAGCTATAGAAATTAAACAACTATAGTTTTTGAAGGATTTGTGGATTCTAGTTAATGTGTCCCTTTGATTATGTCTTTTATTTCAATCATTTCATTGAGCACTCTCTTCATTAATTACAAAATGATTGCTTATTTTCTTTTTAACTTTTAAAATGATTATCTGTTTAATTATTTTCAATATTATTGCAATTTTTTTATACTAGTCTGATCACCAAAAGTTATTAGAAAAACATTTCACTAAAAGTTAGGGTATCTTTAAGTAATTTTTTGGAATATAAGGTTATAATTTTTTGATAAAATATTATGCTGTCAAAAACTCATAATAAAAAATGACGTCGAGGACAATTAATATGAAATGGATGGAGTAAAATTTAGCATAGTTTGAGATAAGAGTTTTGGCTTATATGTTTATCAAATACATGTAATGGCCGGAGTAATGATCGCTTCTAATCTCAGTATTTAGATTTGCCACTGCATTAATTAAATAGAAATATTTGCATAAAATGATGTCATAAACTCAGAGAAACTAATTAGAAAACCTCGATTTTTAAGATTTCACTATGTCTAAAAATGTTAATTTTAATCATGATTTTCTAATTATCAGATAGGTACACACCTGCAACAATGGAGAACAAAATATTAAAAAATTACCGTCCAAAAAGTATGTTAATTTTTTTATTGTTTTCCTAGAAAAGTACTTTTATGAGCTATGACTATGAAACATGCATAGCCTGGCCAATTAAACTTATTTTAGTGAATAATTAAAGATAATTAAATGAGAAAGGGTTGAAAATGCAAGAAAATAGGAGGCATCTTTAGGAAACTTTTGAGCTTTCAACATCTGTCAAAGCCAATGAGAGTTAATGGAGAATTAAGCAATTAGCCAGCCATACCCACTTTTTTTTTTTATAAAATAAATAAATAAATAAAGACATTGGATGACATTGGGTGACATGTTAAAATCCGAGTTCGAGTTTGAGTTATTTTGAGTTGATTTCAGTAAAAAAATATCTATTATCTTTTATCGGAATTAATTGACCTAATTCTCCATTTCCCACGTACTAATGTTTAACTGAAAAATTATTAAGTTAAGTATTTACTTTTTTTTTCTCTAAATTAAATAGCAATATTTTCTGAAAATTTATGTCATAAACCTAGGTGAATAGTGAAAGAATATGAATAGCAGTCCTTTTTATTAATGAAATAGTAAAAAAGTAATATAATTATTAAACTAAAATAGTTAAATTAGGTATCGAGAATTAGAAAGTGATAATTATTTAGAATAAGAAAAATAGTTAAAATTTCCATTATTAATATGGGATAGGGAGTATAATATTTACTTTTTTTGATGTAGTTGATATTTGAGAATTTGATAAATCTAAATTCATTTCAAACCGTTTTATATATAGTTTTCAAAATAACATTATTTTTTTTCTTTTCAAAAGATTTTATCTTTTAATTCCATTGAAATGTGTCTTTTCATGTAATTATCTTCGGTCTCTTTATAGGTAAGAGTGGTTACATCCAAATTATCTCATCCCTTTTAATCTCACGTTAACATAATTTTATTAAAATTTACTATTATTATTATTATTATTATTGTTGTCGATAAATTCAAATTCAGATCTAATTCAGTTTTGTACTACCGAAACAAGAAAAATATTATTCATCTATACCAAACAAAATTGTACAAACATACCCATTTTTATGGATGAAAATATAATAAACCGAATATCGAATAGCTTTTAACAACCCTACTAGTGGAAAATCTCAAACTATGAGGTTGTCACTCATTCAATTTCCATCTCGATCAACAATAATAAATCGATCTACATTTCATTTTCCTTTTTTATTTTGGGTTTCTACTCATCATGATCGTGATATGATATTTAATTTCACCATTGTTCATCTTAATCAATTGCACACGGCCACATTAATTAATTTGAACCGTGGATGTTAATATTATCATTTTTTTAATCTTGCACAATAGTGTAATAAAGAGTGGCCCATGTTTAAAAATAAGATTTTTATTTGCTATATATATCTAACTTTTTTAAGAGTGCATCTAGTAGTGATAAAAACCATTTTCTAAAAAAATAATTTTCTCATTTTCTAATGTGAAAAATCATTTTTTAATGTGAAAAATCATTTTCTTCCTTCCTCCATAAATTATTTTCCCAAATCTAACCCTATGCGAGTATCTCTAACTTCACATTTTTGCCATTAACTCCTCCACCACTGCCCCACAGCCGTGCAGCCGTTAAACAAGATATCCACCTTTTCATCATTTTCTAGAAAAATGAAAAATGTACAAAATAATTGAATTACCAATTGAAAATCCATTTTTTTAAAAATATTATTTTATAAAGAAAAACCATTTTTTAGAAAATGATTTTTCTTTGCACCAAAGGCATCTTAAATTTATCATGAACTTTTTGTGAGATTTGTTTTTTTTTTATAAAACTTCCTACAACTTATGTTCAACATCATAATGAACTTGACCCTGTTCTTTGGTTAAATTATTTTCAGATTTGGATGAATAAGTTAAGATAAATTGAGATAAATTAGGATAAATTAGAATTAACTTGACCCTGTCCTTTTACCTCCGTCCCAAAATATTTGTCCTTTTACCTAATTTTTTTGTCCCAAAATATTTGTCTCATTTACAATTCCAACAACTGTAATTCCTTTTCTACCCCTAATTAATAGATCCATTTATCATTTTTACAATTTCAACAACTATTATCTTCAATTAAAGTATGGATAATTTGGGTAAATTACAAACTTTTTACCTCAATTCCCGATACACATTGGTTTTCTTGAGTTAGGTAGATGGACAAATAAAATGGGACGGATGTAATAATATTTTTTTGGGGAATTGTGTTAAGTTTGGATAAGTCAGAATAAATTGGGAGAGTTATATCCAACCTAACCAAAAAACAAAGACAACGATCATACACAATGATAAGACAGTCACAAAGATGTCAAATTGGACAAAGATCTTATTGACAAATTGAATACATGAACTGTATATTGCCACATCCATATCTAAACCAAAACCATAGAAAAGGAAAAAAAGAAAAGGATAAAGAAAGTAACCTCCAAGATATTTAAATATTTGTTATAGCCTACATAAATAGCAATATGGCAGGAAATTATTATTGCTAATGAGGTACGTGTTAGCTTATTTATCTCTTAAGCTTTCACTAAATATTCAATGTTGATGAAAGTAAAATATTTGTCATATATAAGAAAATTATGCAATTTATGAGTGATATTTGACATAAGTAATGTGATTTGTTTCTTTATGTATAATTTATTCGTGGTTATCTTTAATATAGAAATTCAATTAGCGAACTTGTTTGTCCTTCTATTGTTTTTGTTGTTATTATGTCATCTTTAGAGGTTCATTATACACTTATTGAGATTAAAAAACAAGATATATATATATATTATATATATATATATATATATATATATATATATATATATATATAGGGAATAGATATAATGAGAAGAGGACTTTTGTGAGAAGAGAAGCATAAAAGATCTCAGCCCTTGCTTTAAAGATCAATGGTGGGTTTAAATTAGGTGTTTTATCTTTATTTGTAATGAAAGAATAATAATTAGTGTTTTTATTTTATTTTATGGGATGTTCCCACGTGAGAATGAGAAGGCATATAGTTAATGCAGTAGCCAAAAAGGGAAAAGGAGAGAGAAGCATGCCAACTATCTTCCAGTAAATGCATTGTAACTTCCCAAAAACAATCATCATTTGCGTTTTGAAAATCCTAACATGCAGTAATCCAGAGAATTTTTGAAAACACACAATCATTCTGCAACTTTTGAAAATCCAACATGCTCATCGAGGTCTACCATAACTGAATTTCCAAAACTTGAAGCTTTGAAGCAAACCCTGAACGATTTCTGGCGATTTCTGGTTAATTGTCGAGGAGGGGCGTACGATTTCCGACGAGTGAGTGTTCCGGCGGGTGAATTTCCGGTCAATTTCCAGAGAAAAGTAAAACGAAGTTCGAATTTTCCGGTGGGTGAGTGTATGCGATTTCTAGGGTTTGTTTCCTTTTTTTTTTTTGAAATTTGGGGTGTCCGAGAAGGGTTTGATGATCATTATTACTGTTGGGTGTGTTTTTATCAGTGTAGGAAGAGAATTGTCCAATTGCTCATGGAGTCAAAGGGAGTGACTGAACCAGAGGTTGAACAAAGGAAGAAGGAGAAGTAAGTCATTGTCGTTATGGGTTACAGTAATCGGTTTTTGGGCGTTTGATGTTCATTTCGGTCTGTTGTTCATGTATTATATTGTTCATGTTCATTGTTGGATATTTGGGGGGATGTTCATTTGTGATGAATGGGATGTTCATTCGTGATAACATTGGGATGAATGTCTTTGATCCATCAGTGCGATTGATATTCATTTCCTTGGATGTGTGGTGTGTACCAGATGTTCATTTTGTTGTGAATGGATGTTCATTTTTTTGTGATGAATGGAAGGTTCTGTATGGTTTACCCCCTTTGTACTGGATGCTCATTTTTAGATGGACTGGATGTTCATTTGTTTTTTGTTTGATGTTGTTTGGTCGTCATAAATCTTGTGTAAATTATCATATATGGTTTGGTGGGTTTGGTGTGGCTAAATTGTGTATGTTCATCGCCCTTGTACCAGATGTTCATTTATGATTAATGGAATGCTCATTTGTGATAAACTGTTGGTTGGAATGTTGCTTGGATGTTTATATTCATCGATAATTAATGTCAGTTAGTGATGTACAATGTGCAGGACAAGCTCGAAGCATTGCAACATTCATTGAAAAAGCTCATGGATGTACGGGTTCTTCATTGATGTTCATTTGCATTGCAAGTGGTAGCATACTGATGTTCGTTGTTGTTCATTTAATATACTACTGATGTTCATTGTCGTGTAGGGCGTGAAAGCAGTTGCAGGGGGATCAAGTGACCCCACTCCAAGATCTGACGAAAGAGCCATTATGTTGGTGCCAAATCCAAACCCAATGTAAGTATACGGATGGAGGTTTGTCTTGGTTGTGTTTGATGTTGATGTTTTGCTTATGGGGTAGTATGTCTTGTAGGTGCAATGAGGCAACTATGCATGATGTTCATTTGGATACACTCTAATGTTCGTTTTAATTGTATATATGTTCATTTTCATAGAATGGTTACACACACACACACACACACACATACATACATACATACATACATACATACATACATATATATATATATATATATATATATATATATATATATATATATATATATATATATATATATAAGTGCATTATCAAGAATACATGTGATATTCGCAAATGAAAACTTGATGTTCATTTAGGTACAACTTGATGCTCATTTTCATGTACACAAAAGTTCATTTCCACAAATTGATCATCTACATACTAAAAGATCATTTGATAACAACTTAATGTTCATTTCATGTCGGTATAGTGGATTTTGTGTGTGTGATCCGATGTTTGTCCAGTATACCCATGATGTTCATTGTATTCCACGTGATGTTCATTTCATTTTAACATTGCGACAGTTGAGTTGATGTTCATTTCATCAACTAATATTTTCCGATTCAGGTGTTTGCTGAACATGACGGACGACAACACTACTCGCGTTCTCATTTAGACGCCACAGCTGGCACATAAATCGCCAATGGTCCCCCCAGCGTACCGAGGCATCTTCCCCTGTTGTACCAAATGCGACGTCTACAAAGACAAAGCGCAAGGCTAGAAGAATAGAGTTTGAGTCTCAAGATACGTCTGGTTGCGGCGTGTCGCATATATGAACATCATGTGTTAGTTGTATAGTCATTTAGATATTGTGAAAAGAACATCAAGTTATAATGAAATAAACATGAAATTATATTTATATTAGGTGGGCATGAAAGGAACATCAAGTTTTGGGTGTATGAACACTAAGCTATTGGGATCTGAACATCAAATTGTACTGGAATGTACATCAAATGGCAATGAAAAGTGGACATCATATTGAGATGAGCATACATAAACTTGATGAAATGAATATCAAGTTATATTGGAATGAACATCATATTCAGTTTTGTGTCCCTTTGATTTTCATTCCACTTTCAATTGACGGTCATTGCATAAACGTGATGAAATGAACATCAAGTTATATTGGAATGAACATAAATTGTTGATATGAAATGAACATCATGTTATATTGGAATGAACATCATGTTATATTGGAATGAACATCATATTCAATTTTGTATCCCTTTTATTTTCATTTCACCTTCAATTGATGGTGCTCATTACATAAATTGATGTTAACATTGGGGTAATGTGATGAAAATCATTTTCAGATTACAATGATCGCTTCAAAATGAAATAAACATCTATATGAAATTGACATGAATATCAAGTGTTGGTTGTAAGAACATCATGGTATTGCGAAATGAACATCAAGTTATAATTAAATTGAACATCACACTGTGTGGAACATATATGTAATATGCAAAAAGACATCAGCTGACCATGAAATGAACATCAAGTTATAGTGAAATGAACATCAACTAGTAAGAAAGTGGACATCATGTTGAGATGAAAATACATCAACCCATACAGAGATGAATATATATATGTATTGAAAATCACATCAGGTAGGCATTTATGCTCACCAATTGGGTATGGGTTTGGTAACGAAATGAACATCATTTATATGTAAATGATCTTGAAGGGTACCCGAAATGAATACAACATGTAATTAATATGAACATCAGTTGAACATCAAGTCATTTTGTTCCGATGAGTATTTATATATACTGAAAATCAGTTTCGCATGTTCATTCATGGAAAACACTTCAACCGAATCTGACCAAAATTCATCAACTCAAACCTAAAGCAAAATGAATGTTTTTATGTTAAAAAACAAAACAAACACAAACTCCAATCGTTCAATCATGAATCCAAAAGCATAGTCAACTGATGTTCAAAACAACTTGATTAGTTCATCCATAACCCTCTGGACAATTCCTGTTGTCGTGTGTTGCTATTTGGTCGCAACACTTGCACTTGCTTTCTTCTCGGTGGCAACCTCCACTGGTGTCTTCGTTCTCCAGCCTCTTGCCTTGTGACCGAAGCTGGGGGTGGATGAATGGTTACCTCTATAGGAACAGAAGTTCCAAAATACATTTCAAAGTCCGAAGACACACTGCTCGATGGTTCTCCAACGCTTAACGCCTCGAGTTTTGAAATAAGGACGTTTGTTTGTTCAATAATCAAGCCGAGCTTTGCTTCATCCCAATCGCCAACGTCCATGCACTTATAAAAATGCCCTCCACCCATGTAGTGAGTGTGTCGTGATCATCAAATCACGATGAACACCCACTAGTTCTGAGATGAACATCAAACATTCTGTTATGAACATCAAATCACGGTTACAATGAATGACAAAATAAAATTGACATGAGCAACAAGTTGTTCTGGGATGAACATCAAGCATTCTTAGATGAACATGAAACACTATGGGATAAAAAAACATCGATGATGAACATCAAGTATTCTGCCATGAACATCTACAAACGAAAAGAAACAAAACATGAAATAAAAATGTCATAAACATCAAGTATTTTGTCATGAACATCAAACATTATGAGATGAACATTAAATCACAATTACAATGGATAACAAAATAAAAAGTAATTGCGAAAATGAACATCAAGCATTTGGGTGATGATCACCACCAACGTAGTAAGTGTGTCGTGATTATAAATCACAATGAACACTAAGTAGTTATGGGATGAACATTAAACATTCTGAGATAAACATCAAATTGCAATTACAATGAATAACAAAATGAAAATGACATGAACAACAAGTACTTCTGGGATCAAGGTGCACCCAAAAAGAACATGAAGATAAACTAAAATTGAAATGAGCATCAGGGTGCACCTAAAAGAACATCAAGATAAACTAAAATGAACATCAAGTCAATAGTCGAATGATTTGTTCTGTTATGAACACCAACTAACATCAAGTAAAAAATGGACATCCAAATACAATGAATTGATATGATGAACAACAAAAATCGAAGAACATTCAACAATAAACATCAACACTGTATAATATGAACATCAGATGCTGAAAGGGGGTAAACCATACAGAACATCCCATTCATCACAAAAAAATGAACATCCATTCACAACAAAATGAACATCCATTCAATGTAAAATGAACATCTGGTACACACCACACATCCAGGGAAATGAACATCAATCGCACGGATGGATCAAAGGCATTCATCCAAATGTTATCACGACTGAACATCCCATTAATCACAAATGAACATCCCCCCAAAATCCTACTTGTACATCCCCCAAATATCCAACAATGAACATGAACAATATAATACATGAATAACAGACCGAAATGAACATCAAACGCCCAAAAATTGGTTATCAGAACCATAACGACAATGACTTACTTCTCCTTCTTCCTTTGTTCAACCCCTAGTTCAGTCACTCCCTTTGACTCCATGAGAAATTGGACAATTCTCTTCCTACACTGACAAAAACACACCCAACTGTAATAATGAACATCAAACCTTCCCCGACACCCCAAATTTCAAAAAAAAAAAGAAAAAAGGAAACAAACCCTAGAAATCGCATATACTCACCCGCCGAAAAATTCGAACTTCGTTTTACTTTTCTTTGGCAATTGACCGAAAATTCACCCGCCGGAACACTCACTCATCGCAAATCGTACGCCCCTCCTCGGCAATTAACCGGAAATCGCCAGAAATCGTTTAGGGTTTGCTTCAAAGCTTCAAGTTTTGGAAATTCAGTTATGGTAGACCTTGATGAGCATGTTGGGTTTTCAAAAGTTGCAGAATGATTGTGTGTTTTCAAAACTTCTCTGGATTACTGCATGCTAGGATTTTCAAAAAGCAGATGATGAACGTTTTTGGGAAGCTACAATGCATTTACTGGAAGGTGGCTGGCATGCTTCTCTCTCCTTTTCCCTTTTTGGCCGCTGCATTAACTATCTGCCTTCTCATTCTCACGTGGGAACATCCCATAAAATAAAATAAAAACACTAATTATTATTCTTTCCCATTACAAATAAAGATAAAACAGCTAATTTAAATCCACCATTGATCTTTAAAGCAAGGGCTGAGATCTTTTATGCTTCTCTTCTCACAAAAGTCCTCTTCTCATTATATCTATTCCCATATATATATATATATATATATATATATATATATATATATATATATTATGTATTTTTACATTCATGATCCCGAAATATAGGGTAATTTATTTTTTGGACCCATAGTTTTCACTTTTCAACATTAATTTTTTGGACCCTAAATTAAAGTTTATGGGTTGAATAAAAATGACCTTAAAGTTTGTTGGCTGAAAAAAAGGCTCATGTACAATTTTTTTTTTCATATTTAAATTTCTTTCCCGATTGACACCAAACTTAAGAACTAGGGTTAAAACTGATATTGAGGCTATAATACACATCCCTTATTCATGTCGGAGCTACTTAGACCCAATGTCTCAATATCGATCAGTTTTCAACCTTGGTCCTTAAATTTGGTACCAATCAGGAGAGAAATTCTAACATGAGAAGTAAAAAAAGAACGGGACACTATGTTAGAGAATTAGAGTAACTATTATTAGTACATCAATAAATTTTATAGGCCTATAGGGTAAGAGATAATTATTAGGTTGTTTACTTGTTTGTAACAAAAATGACCCATTAATTTGGTTGAAACTAATTAATAATGTGTGGGTTAGAATATGAATATCCCAAAATTGAGGAAGCAAATTATGATGAATAAATTTGCCACCCTTTTGTCATTTAGTTTGGATTCAAGTATACCCAACACACACACACAAAAACAACTAGGATGGATGGCTCACTAATATGTTGTCTGCATGTGCATGATTGGGGGGGAATTGAATTGAAAGGGTGTAAAGCGAGCCAAATTTAATTTAAAGGAGTTGCCTCATCATTTTTTCCCCTCCTGCATTCATTTCTTTGCCATGCCTTTTCTGACCATTCATCAATATTCTAGCTGTTAAATCCCAACAATTTTTCACTTTTCTCCTCTTTCTTTTGTCAACTTCTTTTAATTCTATTCTTCTTTATTTATATATATATATATATATATATATATATATATATATATATATATATATATATATATATATATATATATATATACACACACACTCCCTTCTTCCCAAATTATATATCACTTAGGACATACTACCTCCGTCCCAAAATGTTTGTCCATTGACAAAATTTTGACAATTGATTATTTTCAAATTACAACGAGTTATGATATGAAATTATTGTCATTTTAATTTTTATTAAGGAATCTTTCTAACGGCGATAATTTCATGTCGTAGCTCATTGTAACTTGTGAGTAATCAATGGTTAAAATTTAGTCAAAGGACAACCATTTTGGTACGGAGGTAGTAATTCACAAAACCAAGAAAACTTCCTCTTTACATTAAATTTCATTTTTGGAAATGAGAAAAAAGTGAACAAAATGATGAATAGAAAAGAAAAATGATGAATAAAAAAAAATTGAAGAAAAAGATGTAATTAATAAGGTTAATTTGATAAATTACTACCTCTGTCCCTGATTAATTGTCCCAAAAACTACTTTCACAAAACCAAGAAATATTGGGAATGGAGCAAAAGATTTGTACATTGCCAAAAATGTCCTTGAAAATACCATTGGAAAGGTATAAAAAGTGCATTTATTAGGAATAAAATGGGTATTATAGTTATTGGAAATGTAAAAATTAGTTAATTAGACAAATAAAAAGGGACGGAAAAATTAGTTAATTGGACAAATAAAAAGAGACGGAGGTAGTAGTAACTAATATGGTATTGGAATTAAAAGGTGACAGATAATATGGAAAAAAAAAAGTTAATTAAAGTGACAGATAATATGGGAATGAGAGAGTATATATAATCTTAATTGCAATCAAATTTGCCTTATATATGTGCATATATGTGTGTGGTGAAATTTATTGCTACTTCATCACAAGCAAATGCAGATATTTGTGCAACAGTTACAATAACAACACTGACATTTAAAATTGGCTGTCACATGGGACTTATTATCATCCCTGGGTTCAGGACAACCATGTTGATGCCTAGTTCTTTTGCAAATTTGCAGGCAACTTCAATTCTTCAGACATGATCTTTGAAATTGCATACCACATTTGCATTTGAGATCTCTTATGCAAATGGTGTTGGATGGTGGTGATTTGGAAAGTGAGAGAGAGGGAGTATGAGGGTTAGAGTTAGGGGTTCAAAGAGAGAGAAAACGCCAGCAGTGGAAGTCTTTTTTGGATATCTTATAAGGCGAACCATTGTTCACCTTTATAGATATCCATGGATGTCTTCAAAGGTAAACCATAGTTTACTTTAATTTATAGTTATCCTTTACGTAAATAAAAGAGAGAGGGGGTAGAACTATTGAAACAAAAACAAAAAATTGACAATCCACGTCAGCAACAGTGGATCTCATTCTGTCTCATAAATTACGTCCTCATAGTCCTCATATCCTTCATGGTTAATTTGCATTTTGGGTCATCCTTCATGGTCAATAACCCATTTGTTTTTGCTAAGCTCCTTTTATTTTCGTTTTTTTGTTTTGGCGTGTGGCCATGGCCCCCATGTAGATCGAGTATGATGCCGCTTTCCATACAACCTATTTCTCTCCTGGCATGACAAAGAATTTTCTTCATATATATATATATATATATATATATATATATATATATATATTTGGAGGTAAACTGTTCAGTTGTGTCGATTGTAATTTAAGATTGGTTAATCAGATTGGAATTGAATCTTTCTGATTAATTTCAAGTGAAATTCAAGTGAAATAATGAAATTTCTATCATAGTAGTTGAAAATTTCATAACTATTAATTTATCAAAAATAAATCATATATATTAAAAATTTTATATGTCACTAAATAGGATTAACTGTTTGTAATAAGTTACTTTCATCAATAAATTTATATATCAATTTTTTATGGTAGAACTAATGATATTTACACTTTCAACTATGATAGTTGAAAAAAAAATCAAATTTGGTAGAATATCCTTTGCTTATTAAATTTTGTAAAAACATTATATATCAACAAATAGAACTAATTATTGTAACATTTATGGTAGAATCTCCCAATAAATAATGATCATTTTCAGGTTCTTATTTTTAGATCATTTGGACTCGTTGACCTTGTATTGACATCAAGGTTGGGTTTGAGGAAATATCCTACATGGGCTCAGGTAACTTATCTTCTTGGACTTGGACCAAGAAGCCCAATTTTGAGTTAAATATGCCTCCTTTGAGTTTATGAGTTCCACATCACATTGCTCCCTTTCAGATAGTGCTAACAAATATTTAGTCCGAGTAAATTTGGGTCGGATAAATTCGGATAGTGTCAAAATTCAGATAATAAATTTATGTCTGGACCCGATTTTATTTCGGGTCATATAATTCGGACGAAATTAAATTCGGGTTAAAATCGGGTTCGGACAATAGAAAGAGAAATTTTACGTCTGAATAATTCGATCAATTCGGCCAGTACCAAAATTCGCACAACAAATCTATGTCCAGACCCGATTTTTCTTGTTGAACAATTCGAGTATTCCGAGTTGGACAAAATTTTATCAGTTCTACTTTCAGATAGTACTATATGATTTTTGGAGTAACTAAAATAACTATTTTTCAATACTTTTCAAAGCTCATTTTCATTCAATAATTTTTTAATAAAACATGTATCAAAAAGAATATAATTTTATGCTTTTATAATAATATTTTCATTACGAATATAGTGATATAAATTTTAAGATGAATCATTGTATACATTAGGAAACCAATGATTAAGATTCTTAATACGAATCCTAGCGAACTTTCATCATAAAATATTACTCTTCCCTTTTTAATGAGCTGTTTTATTTTGTTATATAATTGTGCTCGGATTATCTTTGAATAGCTATTGAACTATTATTGTGCTAGCAGTTTTATACAAATTGTGCTGCGAGCTATAATATTTGAAAAATGATATTCCCTCCATCCTAAAATATTAGTTAATTTGATTAAATTTTGACAGTTAATTATTCACAAATTATAATAATTTACAATATGAAATTACTACCATTAGAAATATATCTTACTAAAGATTACAATAATGTTAACTTTACATTATAACTAATTATAATTTATGATTTTATGAATGATCAATGGTTAAAATTTAGTCAAATAAATAAATATTTTGGGACGGAGACAGTATTCTCTCGGTCCCAATTAATTTGTCCCGTTTATTTTTTTTTACGATATTCAATGTAACACTTTGACCGTTAATCTTTCACGCTTTATCTTAGCAAGACTAATAATATTGTATTAAGATAGAAAAATTTCATCATAAGGTCCTTTTCTTTGGTTGTGTTATTTTCGGGTTTGGATGAATAAATTATGATAAGTTAGGATAGGTTGAGATAAGTTAGCATAAGTTATATTTTTTTGGAAATTGTGTTTTTAGAGTTGATGTTTTTTTTTGAGAATTGTGTTTGGTTTGGATATGTTAGGATAAGTTAGGATAGTTATATCCAATCTAACAGTGATAGTCTTGTATACTACCTCCGTTTTTATTTATCTGTCGCCTTGGAAATTGTGTTAAAAAACTTTGACCGTTAATATCTTAATTTGTATAATGATCTATCATACAAAATTGATGTAATTAGATTTGTAATAAAACATAATGTTTAAAAAGTATAATATTATAATTTTTTATAAAAATTTTATATTAAAAACTATTGATTAAAGATTGACGTTCAACATCATAAATGACATATAATACAATTTGACAAATCCATAGTCAAAATTTAAAAAACTTAATCTAACTAATCAAACTTAATAATTTATTTGGGATGGTGGGAGTATAATATTCCCGAATTTGGTAAAGATGACATGGACCAACCATAATCCGTCGGAGGAATCACCCGCCGTCCCCCTGATAGTGGTACGAATCAAAACATCCAGATATCACAATTAATTCTTATCCATCGTTTTCCAACTTTGAATAACACTGTACCCAATTAAATTTAAACTCCAAAAATCAATTCAAGAATTTCGTCGACAATTGATTTGATTGAGCTAAGATAGAGAGAGAAACAGGGGAGACTCGTGTCTTCCTTCCAATACCTACCTTTCTCTCTCTAGATTCCCCTTCGAATTTGGGTTCAGTTTGGAGGATTCACTTTCTCAATTCGATTTGTTAGGGTTGACGATTGCGATGGGGTTGATTGATTTTGATTCTCTTGCCTCCATTGACTGGCACCAAGAATCATACCCTCGCTATGCAGATTTCTGTGTTCTTCCAGTTTTTGCTCTCTTTTTCCCGTCTGTTCGATTCTTCTTGGATAGATTCGTCTTCCAGGTAATTACACGAGCCTTAATCTTGTTGTGTTTGATCAATGTTTGTGCATTGGTTGATTGATTGAGTGAGTGAGTAGTTAGTGGCATTGATTGAAGAAGTTTGTGATCGTTGTTCCGTTTTGGAATGTGAATTTCTAGGTTTTCGTTGCTGATTGTTAGTAGTAAGTAGCATTGTAGAGTGGAAGTTGGTCCTGCAGTGATCTTTTTCTTCTGGAATGATGATCTTTTTGTATTCTTCACAAAGAAAAAGAAGTTTTGGTAGTGTTTTTGTTATTTACTTTGCATGGCGAATAAATGTTGTGAAGAATTGTTCACTGAATTATTAATGGACGGAAAACTGCGTAGAAGATGATAACCTCACAGAATTATTATCAGTTAATGGCTAGTCTGTATGGCACTATGACTGTACCCCATAATCTTCGTTGGAAGTAATAAAATCATGGATCTATGCTCAGGGAAGGTTATGTAAACTTCAATTGCACTTGATTGAGTTATAATGAGGATATCCTGTGAAATGATTGGCAAATTTGGGATTATACCATGTTTATCTACTATAAACCGCATGAGTTCCCGGAACAATGGATTGGGAGCTGGGAAATCAAACATGTGCAGCAACTTATTGCCAGCAGTTACTTTTGACCTAAGAGTTCTTTGGGTAGTAGCTGTGGCCTGTGAGAGGTGGACAATTGTAGAGAAGATGATTGCGTTGCATAAATTACTAGTTAATGGCGAGTCTGTATCCGATAATTTTTGATGGAGGTGATAAAAATCATGGATCAAATGCTGGGTGATGTTGTTCATGGTGTCACTGGGAACTGATGCCAGACAACTTTTGAGCTCAGGCAAGGTCTTGTAAATCTCAATTGCACTTGATTGAGATTTAACTTGGTGTCTTGGTATGAGGATAAGTGCTTATTACCTTATGTGTGGCTTTGGAGAACAAGAGAGGAACTTAGCATGCTAAATATGAGGAAAATAATCTCCCTAGTATTTGTAATGCAACACTTTAACGTCAACCATACCAAAATTCCCTAGGTGATCACATTTCTTCTTGTAACTCCTAATTGTTGGATGAAACGTAAGCAAAAAACTCCTTACAGGACTTGAGATAGGCAATCATAAGAAAGCGACTGCAATTGTAATGGTAAGGCTGCAGGCATTTGCATCTCTCCTGATTCACAAGAGTGGGTTCCACATTGGGAGTTGTCGCAGTAGACTGTAGGTGTAATATGTTCTTTAGTGAACTGGAAGAACTTAAACATGTAAATGAGTAAATCCTTGGCAATAGTCATTTTGTGGGTAGAAGAAAAATTCCATTTGTACTGCTTGGCTAGAATCTGGCAATCTTGTAGGTGTAGAGAAGTTATTACTTCCGGGGGGTGGCAGATGGTTGCTATATGTACATCCTTCACACTTTGCGTTAGCTATGGCTCCTAGTCTAGGATTCTGGATTTGAATTTTGACTTGTATGTCACTGCTCCATGTGATTCCATGAATTAATTCTAGAAAATTTATCCCGACCAGGTTTCTTATCCTCTTCATTGTTACTCTTGCAATCATTTCATTATTTTCATCGTAGAAATGCAAAATTGTAAACTCAGTCAGGAAATGTTTTTCAGTTTACATGTAGCAAGAAATGTAGTCCATCAGATACTGTAGATTGTAAGAATTGCTGGTTGAATGTGATGAAATGGATTGTAAGTTTTGCAATTTCCAGGAATTGTTGGCTGAGTAGGGTGGCATCGATGGGAATGTTTGCCATCGCCATCTCTCTGAAATCTGGATAACAAGATCATGAAATCTCCACATTTCTCCTCTTCCTTTTTGAGATGGGGGAGGAAAAGTTCAAAATGTAATTAGACTTAAAGGGAAGTAAATATATAAAATGCACTCTACCAAGCTAATATCTGCCTTACAAGTTACAACAGTCACTTTGTGCTATTTTCAACCAGTTCGCAAAAATTTTCATATTGACAGCCAAGTAGTTACTCAAAAGTCATGAGGAAGAGTTCCATAAGCAGTTCTATAGAGAGTTAGAGATTGGTATCTAAGGTGCTGGGCTGCTAGCCTTGGCATTCTAAGTAGACCTATGTACTTTATTTCCTCTAATTCTTTTTTTTTTTTCCCTCTCTCACGTGCTTAACCATTTTCACATTCCACCTCCACACTGCCCTCTTTAAAAGAAAAATAAGGGAAAACCCTCCTGTGAAGGGTTCCGTTGCTCCTCTGGCATTGCTTGTGTTCGCATGAGCTGGAGCAAGAGTAGTTCCTAATTTGTAACATACTGGAAGATGGTTTACATCTAGAATATAATATTTTTATGATTTAAATCTTGAATTAGGGTAAATAATCGACTTTAAGTTACTCATTTGTGTGATATGAAATTTTGGTCCTGCAGTTTATTTATTTCTAGAAAATGTTGAAGCTTGGTTCTTTTTGTCTTGCTGAGGCCTCTTTTGCAATATTAACTTCAGCATTCTACAGGATACTGTCATGAGCTAAGATTTGCTTGTATGATGCAGAAAATAGGGAAGAGGTTAATTTTTGGGAAGAATTATCCGATGAAAGATATCGACACGGATGAAAAGAAAAAGAAGCTGAGAAAGTTCAAGGAATCAGCTTGGAAATGTGTGTATTTTCTGTCTGCAGAAATTCTTGCTCTTTCTGTTACTTATAATGAACCTTGGTTCACCAAGACAAAGTATTTTTGGGTGGGGCCTGGAGATCAGGTCTGGCCTGACCAGAAAATGAAGTAAGATGTTTTCAGGCTTTTTACTCAAATGTCTAGGTTTTGAAGCTTTTTCCCCTTTAGCTCACGGTTCATTCAATCTTTCCAATGCAGGATGAAATTGAAAGGGTTATACATGTATGGTGCTGGATTCTACACATATTCAATTTTTGCTCTTATTTTCTGGGAAACCAGGCGTTCTGACTTTGGGGTTTCAATGGGGCATCATATTGCAACACTAATTCTTATTGTATTATCTTACGTGGCTAGGTAAGTTTGTGACTCAGTTAGACTCTATTGCTTGGCTTTTCACTGTGAGGAACCATTGTTTTTTTTTTTTTTTGCGGATTTTTTTTCGTTTTCGTCGATGTGGTTTTTGGTAGCAATGAATGCAATAAGCATTCATTTGTCTCTACATTGTGACTGTGGTATATCCTTAAACTTCTAGGACTGGTATCCTCTTTCAAATGTTCCTGATATCAATATGTCATCGCTCATGCGTTGTGATATATCCTCGCTTTTGATTAAATTTAGGAAAGTAAAGCACCTTAGTTTCCATACTAAATTATTATCCAATAGGCAGGAAATCATTAGCTTCTAGAAGATCATGCTTGACAATTCTCCCGCTGAAGCAGTGTTTGTAGAAATGTTATAGAGGCACACGACCTTTTCTTGCAAAGCAGATTATCCGTTATTTGGAGACCTCGTATTTCCCCTCCCTTGTGGCCTTGTCGTGGCAAGGAATTTTCAAAAAATTTGAAGCCAATTAAATCAAATAGAATGAAGGCTAGAAGTGATCAGAAACTGAAAAGCCAGCAAATTGTGCGAAGGGAAGGGTCATGAGTCATGACATGCTGGATAGTAGGATTAGATAGCTCGATTTCTTAAGATACAAATACATCAAACTCATTTGATCCAATGAGTGAAATACTAGCTGCTAATGACTCTTTAACTGATGAATTTAGGTGTTGCTATTGAGCTCTCAAAAGAGAGAGCTACAAGGTCTCCCATGGTCCCACCCTTCTCTCCCTCCTTGTGATCACCAACATATCTTTGCCAGTATCTGACTCTCTTTTTAATCGGGAAAAAAGAACGGTACCTTTAGGTTTGGATGTAATACTTGAGACACAGCACACCATCAACAATTGAAAAAGAGATTTTTAATTATTTTTAAAAAAGCTAAGCCTTTATCTGTGTGTCACTCTGTTGCTTACAGAAAATAAAAACAAGCTGTTGCTTTTTTAAAAAAACATAATTTAAAAGAATCTATAATCTGCATTTAATGGTGATTGTGGTTCATTTAAGCATCGAGGAAGATATTGTAAACATAATAACCTATGAAATCATATGGTTTTCCTAGTATTAAGACTCAGTTGAGTGGTCATTTGCTACTGTTTATGTCAAAGGCATAGTGCTGCAATGTGAATCTAAAATGTGTTTCTGTGGTGAATGGTGATTGAGGTATAATGCCTGCTGATTAAAGTTTTTTTTTTCTTCTAAATTCTATATTGTCTATTTACGCAGATTTTCACGTGTTGGTTCCATTGTTTTGGCTCTACATGATGCTAGTGATGTGTTTCTCGAGGTGGGAAAAATGTCAAAATACAGTGGTGCTGAAACAATCGCTAGCGTCTCTTTCATACTCTTTGTAATATCGTGGGTCTTGCTTCGCCTTACATATTACCCATTTTGGGTGCTTTGGAGTACAAGGTTAGTGATGGACCGCTTATGTACTTATCTGATATTTCAGGGTTAGAACCACTATATGTCTGCTGTTCACTCAACTTGATCTGATATTTTGGGTAGGTGAAGTACTGTAATTCTAAATTTCCTGACTTCATTTATCCTTGTCTATCTTCTAGTTCTAGGACTTGGAAGTTCTAGTTGTGCTCTCCTTTGTGATGGATAACCCCTTTGCTAATAGCTTGTTTCTTGCGTCTCTGACTGATTTGTCTCTTAACCTTAATTATTTTCTCTGTGTTGGTATTAACAAAATGTACATCAGAATACTTTCTAGTTGCTTCTTTTGGGAGTGAATAGATTTTCAAATTTTTTTCCCTTAAGAGCGGTAGCAAGGGTTAATAACGATCATTGATGGATCTACATTGGGCATTGGAGGTGGCCATGGCCACCCTCTTAGATTAAAAAAGCGCGAGGTGCAAAAAAGCGCACGGGTCCCTGAGGAGTGAAGCGCTAGGCGAAGGCGCGGGCTTCACGCACGCGAGGCGCAAGAAAGTGCCATTTTGTTTCAAAATCCCATAGAAGTTGTATTTTCACATAATAAGCTCAAAAATGGCATCAAATGATGGATTAGACACAAGTAATACGGCGAAAAATCACGCAAATAGTCTTAACATACGATATATCACTAAAATAGTCTTCTGAAGAGATAAAACAAGCATAGTCATAAAGCAAACATAGAAAACACAACACACTAAGCAATTTTTTTAATCCAGAAAAGTTGCTTTTAATCCAGAAAAGTTGCTTCTGAAGAGATAAAATAGCAGCAAGGAGGCCCCCAAAACAACAGCAACAACAACTGAGAGAAGGAAGAAGAAGGGAGGTCAGTTTGGAAGAGGGAGAAGAAGAGAATCCAACGTGAAAAGGGAGAACAGAGAATGATGAGTTCTCGCGCATGCTAGGGTTTTTTAATCCAGAAAAGTTGCTTTTATGCTCCAAAAGAAATCCAGAAAAGTTGCTTTTATGCCCCAAAAGAACCCAACACTCCAACAGTCAACTATTTCTTTATTTTTTACACGTGAACAGTAAAAGATCAATAATGCCTCCTAGGCGCGCGCCTTGCGCCTCGCCAATATGCCCAAAAGGCGCACAAAAGCGCGCGCTCCATGTACTGCGCCTCGCCCCGACACTGCAATGCGCTGGGAGGTGCGCTTCGGCACCTCGTGCGCTTTTTTAAACACAGGCCACCCTTAGCCCAAAAACAAAAAGTAACTAAAAGCTTAGTATAAATAGGGACGGAAATTATGGATTACATATTTACCAGATGAGTGTAATAATAGATTGGTCACCCGCAATCCAAAGACCTAGATCCGCCACTTGATCCAAGACAAGCCTGATTTTTTGTCATGGTAAACTTGCTACTGTGCAACATGACTCGCTGCAACTTCAGCTTGAAGTGGATCTAATGGTGAATTTTTGAACTATTTGCGCTTGCCCACGTGAGTAGCATTGCCTCCTCTTGAAACTTTATTTGAGTTATGGCTCAGCATGAGCAGCTGTCCTTGTAAACTTTTTTGGTGAAAACTTGTGAATGGGCCATGAGTTGAATTTGAACCAAGTTGATCTTCAGTCCTTCATGAATTTGGCAGCACTTTGATTTCTGGTACCATACTACAACATAAAACCGACCCTTGGTTGCTATGTGGCGTATCATATTCATATCATATCAATTATTAAAGCTCATCATTTTTCCAGATTACTACTACTATCCGTGTTTGAGGCTAGCTATCACATCATATAAAGTATGCTTAAATGGAGCGTTTTTGCTATTGGATTGACATATATTGCATTGTTATTAATTATCAGTAACAGACATTCAATGCATCTTTTTATTAGCTAAAGTTTGTTAACGATATTGAATATAAGTAGTGCTCTTCATTGGACGATATAGAAAACTGGTATCATAAATGTAAACTTATGATGTGTTTGGCATGAGATTTGCTCTAATTTACTTCTGATCTGGGACAAGAAAAGGTCTAAGAACTGGGATAGCTTATCGGTTCCATCCATTCTGAATCCGACTCTTACACTTAAGATTGTTGTAGGCTGTGTAAGATTTCTCTTCAACTGCTTTTCACATTTGGCATTGTCCTCCTTTAATGCAGCTATGAAGTTGTCTTGACATTAGACAAGGAAAAGCATCCTATTGATGGGCCTGTCTATTACTATTTATTCAACACTCTTCTGTACTGCTTGCTTGTTCTGCATATTTACTGGTGGGTGTTGATGTACCGAATGCTTGTGAAACAAATTCAAGCAAGAGGCCAGCTCAGTGACGATGTCCGGTCCGGTAAGCTGCTTGTTTTTCTTCATTTCAGTGCACTTTCCTTTAGGATGCTGATCTTGGACAGAGAACTTAGCATATGAATGGGTTTCTCCCTTTTCTTTCCTTTTTTTTTTCTGAAAGGAGTATTTCTGTTACGGCACGAATTACCAACCAAGTAACCTTCCAGTTCCAGGAATCCATAAGTCCATGATAGATTCCAAGTCCATGATGCACCTATATATCTAACCATAGCAAGACATGGATCTTTGAACTGCTGCTCCGTAAACTTATCTGCAGAAAGTTTCCTCTTTCTGCTTGTGGATGGGTTCTATGTTCAGCAGTCTTCTAGAAAACTGTCAATTTCTTCAGTTATGCCAAACTCTGGGCATTGGTATTATTCCAATTTGAAGTTCTCAAACAGACCAATAATATATAATAGCTAGAATCTTCAAGCCGTATCCTACTGCTTTAGTCTCAGACTCTCAGCGGTGAAATTGTCACTTTTCTTCAGTCATGCCATATTCTGGGTATTAGTATGACTCCAAGATGTTGGCATTCGACAATCTGTCCGGCCTGATAACCGTGATTTGTTCGACTTGGAAAAATCGGGTATGAGCATCATATTTTTGACCGAATTTAAGATCTGGACAACTGATCATGTACGAACTTAAATCTGGGTCAGGTTCGGGTTCGGTAATTCAGGTCTGGACACAGGGTTGTCTGGATTTATATACAATTCTGGTCAACTTCGGACGATCGGGTTTGGCCATGAGTGCAATTGGTTTACAGATATTTTTGTCCAAATTTTCAAGAAATCTTTTGAAAAAGATATTTGGACATTTGGGTTCGGGGCCGGTCACATACAATTTCAGTAAAAATGTCAAAAAATTAGTAAATTGAGGCATTTGGACAGTTGGCTCTGGACATTAGACATCTGTGTCCTGGTCTAGTGATATTGTTTGAAATGGTTACTATGTCTGGGTTTGGTGACATTGTCCGATGTCAGAAACCTAATTTTGCCTGGGCCCTGGCTTTTTTGCCAGGCCTAATTCCAAGTTTAAGTCATAAGTACACCAATATATAACAGCTAGAATGTTCCAGCCATATCTTACTGCTGCTTTAGTCTTCAGCTTTTTTAGAATCAGTCATGCCTACCACTGTAATGTGAAAATTTCACCTTTTGTTATCTGCTGTGATCTTCGCTTTAAGATTTAGTCTGCATTTGTCAGAGGGGTAGGCTTTGATGAGGTTTGACTGACTGCACTTATTTTTCTTCTGTAGATTCTGAAGATGAAGATGAACATGAAGATTGATTCTGATTGGGACAACATTAGAAGTGCATGACAGGTGCAGGTAAAATACTTGTTGCCAATGATATATATATATATATATATTCAAAGAACAAATCAGGCATCTACCATGTGACATGGAAACTTCATGAAAGGTGTGGATTCTGTATTTCAGGAACTTTTTGTTCGTAGAATTGCAAGTACTTTAGAGGAAACTTTTCTATGCATTGTTAACCTTTTCTAACATGTTATTTGGACCTAACCTCCATAGTCTCCAAAATACTAAATATACTACCAGAATATTTCTAGTTTAAGCATTAGCCATATAGCTGGACACAGATGTCTGCGAAAACCGTTTCTTGCAAGTCTATATGTGTAGGTAGGTTATTGGAGTCATTTTATAGCTGTTCCTTCTAGGTCTTTCCTGTTTGTGCTTTCAAACAAATGGCCGGCATATCTTGCAGTGTGGAGCATCATTTGTTACCATCTTGCTTGAGGCGCATAATTGTTTTGAGAAGCTCCGATTTAGGGAGCTGTCTGAGATTTCTTTCGCTTTTGATTAGAAGGAATATGACCCTGTTTGGCAACTAACTGGTAGCTGGTAGCTGATAGTTGTTTGGATTAGCCGTTTGACTTTAGTTGTTTGGATTAACTTATTGTAGGAAACGTACCTCAAAAAGCTTCCTCAAGTAGTTTTTTGAAAATTAGCTTATTGGGTTCAAAAAGCTAATATGAAAAGCTTATTGTCAAACATCTCATGTAGCTTTTTCACCTTGATCAGAAAGCTAACAGCGTCCAAAAAGCTAAAATCTACCCAAAAAGCTGGCAGCCAAACACCCCTATGTTTCCTTTGCCCTTGTTTTGGTCCTTGTTATGTAGTAAGTAGTCAAGCGATCACAGCTTCTCTGCAAGATATGCTTTTTTTGACAATATATATTGATAATTTCCTTTCAGGTCAGAGGACTTACCGAAGGTTTTCAGCTAGAGACAAGTTCTCGATGCCCCCTTAACATGAAATGCATCTTTTTGGAGGTTTCATTCATGTCGCTCGATCAGTTTTAATCGATTGTAACGATTCTTGTGTAGTAGTATAGCTCCTATCTCTCTTCCTCTTCCTCTTCCTCTAGCTCCAACTTCCTTCTTCATTTCGTGTTGATAAGGCATCTTCTTGTTAGAGAGGTTAATTGTGCCAGTAATTATGGTGTGTTTGTTTTGTTCCATTAAATTTTGCCATTATGCCAGGAGAACCTACGAATGATCTGTAAAATTATTGGTGATCTCTAGCTTCTTCTTGGATGGACTATTCAGTATTCATCAGTTGATTAATGTTAATTGGCCAAACAAGTTTTGGCCTTTGATAAACTGTACATTGTGAACTTGGCTAACAATTATTCTCTCTTTGGCTAACAATGACTTTTTCGCTCAATCCAAATTTGTCACTCCTACACCTCAATATCTATCACATGAAAGTGTATTTCTGTATGAATATAATGATAATAATTTTTCCACTTTTATGTGATAGATCATATATATTGATAAATTATCAGTAACGTAGTCTACAGTTATACCATATATTAAGAAATGGATGATGTCAATTTTATTGGATTTAGATCTTGTTCTTTTTTGAGTGTAGGAAAAATGTAGGAAAAGTTAGGTAAGTTAATGTATGTAAAATAGTGCAGATATGTAATGATACATCACTTATTTCTTTTTTATTTTAAAATAAATTATGTGAGTTGAATAAAAAATTTTAAATATAAAATTATTTAAAAATATAATCATATTCTTTTGAATGGTAAAACAAGACAAAGTAAAATTTAATTTACCTTACAAAGTAACTAACCCTCGTTTTCTTTTTATTGGAAATGGGTATAGGTCATTTTTTCCCCAATATGTATTTGTTCTATCCTAGTGTACGAAATGACATGTTAATAGTGTTATTGTTATACGTACCATGTTGTCAATTACTAACGGAGGTAGGCATGTTGTACAAGAAAAAATGGCAAAAAAGATACTACTATATATAACTACACTAGATAACTGTGGATTAAGGCTCCACTCTTTATACAGTTGATTTTGTGGAATTTGAAAACATGTGGTGAAGTGTGGTAAGTTATAATAAAGTATAGCATCGCATCGTACTGCAACCAACCGAATAAAAGAATAAAGCCTAATATATTTTGTACTGTCAATATTATCCCATGTTAGTATAGGCTAAATTTTGCAAAAATCACTTTTCTTTTTGAAGTCACAAAAATCACTTCGAGTAGACTAGTTAGTGAAAAGAACAACCTGATTTTTTCAATGGAAAAAAAAGGAGGTGACAAAAGAAAGAAAAAGTATAAAAGAAAAAAAAGCTAAAGCCTAAAAAGTTGTATTTGAAAAATAGAAAAAAAAAAGAAAAGAAAAGAAGCCCGGGAGGAAGAACTAAGGGCTTGTTTGGAGAGAAAAGTGGAATGGGTTGTGTATGAAATTAGAATCCTAGGGGGTTGGGTATGGAATTAGAACCCTGAAATGAAAGTGTTTGGTGAGCAGTGGAATGGAATCAAGGCTATAGTTATAGTATTTGTTATAATAATTATTATTATTATTATTATTATTATGACAATAATAAAAATTTAATAATTAATAATTATCAATTATTAATTAGTTATTATTACATATTAATTAATAATATTATTAATATAAATTACAAATTATTACTTTTTATTAATTAATAATTATTATCAATGGAAAATAATTAACTATTATAATTATTAATTAATTTTTAATTGTTGACATTTGTATCAATTAGTAATTTTATTATATTCATTATTCATAATTATAATTAAATATTAAATATTAATTATTATAATTAGTTATTACTTATTAATTATTAATATATATTTTTATTATTAATTATTAACTATTAATTACTAATTTTCATATTACTAAATTACTAATTATTATAAATTATTATTAATAAATAACACTTAATAATTATTTTTTAGTAATAATTATTCATATATACATTTATAATAATTATTGTTATTATAATTATTATTAATAATTATTATTATAATTATTATAATTATTATTATTATTATTATAATTATTATTATTATTATCAATTTTTATAATTATTATAATTATTATTATGATTATTATTTATTATAATAATTATAATTATAATTATAATAATTATTAATAATTATAATTATAACTATAATTATAATAATAATAATATTATTATTATTATTATTATTATTATTATTGTTATTGTTATTGTTATTGTTATTATTATTATTATTATTATTATTATTATTGGTTTTGTTGTTGTTGTGAAAGAAAAGGGATAGCCTATTCCCCCCACATTTGGGAGGTTTCTAATCCCTCTATTTGGCAGGGATAGCAAATCCCTAAAGATTGCAATTTCATTCCAGAAACTGCTCTTCAAACAGAAAAAATAGGAATTAGAATCCATTCCTACTCAATTTCATTGCTATTTTGCTCACCAAACAAGCCTTAAGGAGGGTTTTTGAGAGAGAAGCTTCTTGTCCAAGAAATCAGAAGAGTGCTCTAACACTATACTATTGCTAAGCACTAACACCGAAATTGATTGAAAGAGAGATCGTCATCTTCAATCTTCAGTTTCCTCTGTAAGTTTTCGTTCTTACTCTGTAATCTGCTCCAATACAGTCGCTTCATTTCTTCAACAATTTCAAGCTGTTTTTCCCACATTAATTTGATCCATTCTCCATTTCTATAATGAATTGCAGCTTGTAGTGCTTGTGTTTTGAGTTCCTGATCTGTTTGGATTCTTTTTGAATTAGGGTTAGCCATGGATCCATCCGAGGGTTATCTAGGGTTTAATCTAGTTATTGCCATCGAGTATCGGTTAGCAGATAGAGAGGGATAAATGAACTTGTTTGTTTTAGTAATTCCTGCTAATTCTAATGCCTTGTCATACAATTATGTCGGGCATTTCAAGAATTTCAAATTGTTATACTTTGGGCAAGATCAATTTGATTTTGTTGAATGTTCAACTCCAGATGGTATATCACTCACTGAAGATATTTGATAAATTAAGTTGAAAATTTAACTTGTCAATCACTTCACTATATTTGATAAGGGGATTAGATTAATGTTGCTGGATGTGGTCTATATGCTGGAATGAAATTGTCTTTAAGTACCATTGTTTAGTTTGGTTAATTGGCTTGTTTGAGCTAGTTTCATGAGCTGCCAGCCTGTAGAGCGGATTTTGTATGGATTTTCAGCACTGATATATGGTATTAGTGGTTGATTGGTGGAAGATTGTGTCGGAGAGTCTAATTATATGATGTTATTATTAGTTAATATACCAGTTATTGGTGTATCAATTCTGGGGGAAATACTGCTCTTTGATGCCCTTTTCTTTGGACAGTCCAGGGAGGTGTTTAAGCTGCAGGATGTTTACATTGTGCCTTATGGACATAGAATTATTGCCTAGAATTCAAGGTTTGTGAATGGTATAAAATGGCTGTTAAGCGTATGTCTGAATTGGGTTCATGTGAAAGATGAGATTGGAGTACGTAGATTATATTCTCTTTGCAAACGGGGGCTAGTGAGATGGTGAAAGAGTATTATTGTGGATGTTTTGTTTATGATGTGAATGGCAATGTTTTTCACAAACTGCTTGTTATCCTGTAGAGACTCTCTGTTTTCTCTTTGGTTAGTGTTGCTACTACAACATGACTTTCCTAGTCATTTGGGGAATTTGATATGATCGAGGGAAAAGGTTGTTAGAATCGAGATCCTAACTCAGGTCCATGGGGTAGTTAGGATCGTAATTAACCCATGTAAGATCGTGCAGCGGAATGTAGATAGTAGAATCGCATCGAGGATTTTGTATCATAAAATCGTAGGATCGTAGATCAGGATCGAAATTTTAATAACTATGCAAGGGATATTTGTGGACCGTCTTATAGCGGGGACTTTAGACTTCTTTGTTGCTCTGGATCTTGCTTGTGTGTATTCTGGAAAGATGTAGAGCAGTAACAACCTTCAAGAGTATAGAGATGTGCAGCAGACAGGTGGCATTGTTTAGGGATAAGTGGATAATGAATGACCTGAATAACTAATGAGTCACTTCAGTTCCTTGACAATAGGTTGCCTAATGGCTAATGGTTCCTGATACAAGTATAAAATGATACTACAATAACATCCACTTCTAATCATCCTGAATCTCACCTAAAGACGTCTAGATCTGGGACACCTTAATGGCTTAACCAAAGCAACATAGGCTGCTTCTGAAAGACCCTCAAAAAGAACAGCTCATGGGAATAGTTTAGCCATACATAGAAAATTTTGAAACTTGGGAACGAGTAATTACTAATTTGAAAAAAACACTGTTACTTTTGAATGTTGAAAGCGTGATATTCATCATAAACCCTAGAACACTGCCCCGCCCCCCTACCAATTGCTGTTCTTTGGAATTCATCCTTAATGTCTCAATTCCTCACACTTAGTTGCATCCTTATCTTTTTACTGTTGCGGTAACTATTTAACTCAATGCCTCTCCTGTTTCATCTTGGAGGTTCGTTCACCAAATTGTACTTTTTTCGCTATATTCTGATCCCTTCTGACTCCTGGCTAATTCTTCTCATGAATGCTAATGCTCTCACATCTAGTTTGGTTTTATCATTTTGGTCAAAGTTGTATCCTCTTCATCTTCCCCTGCCTTTTACATTTAGAACATTTGGTAAGAATGTGAAGATCTGATTTATTCCCTGTTGAATATCCTTATCAAAACAAAATCTTGTCTCTTGAAACTTGTTTTATTTCTTCCGGGTCTGCAGTCCATCAATGTGATTGTGTATGCAGGCCTAGCTCAAATTTGATCGATCAAGTTGTAATTAGTAATACATTGGTTAAGGTTCTTTTACCTGACATCAGTTCACCTTCTAATTGGGTTAAAGAGAAGGGTCTAAAGTAATTAGATGTGATTGGAATATCGTACCAGCAGCATTGTATGGTGTGATGAACTCCTCTGGGAGAAAACGGATTCTTCCCCCAGAGTCCAAGTTCTATTAATTATTTATTTTATATGTTTCAAGTACCCCCCAAATCCCTTATTGCTTAAAGTGCTGTTGAGCTCATTATTTGAACTTGCAGAATCCTGACAATTTGCATTCCTAGAAGACATGGAAGATGTGCTGACTGAACTTCCTCCTCCATCGAGGTTCTTTGAAGAGGATCTCAACATCTTCACCTCGCCATCACCCCCGCTTCAAACCCCACTTCTCTCGCTCTCCGACCCCTACACCAATGAAACCCTTCATCCGTCTCTCCTTATCTTTGCCTTATCAGCCCCCGCTCTTAACATATTTCACCATGCCTCCAAAACACTTGTCGGAACCCTCATCCTCCCCGAAATTCCTCACTCAGGAAACACCACCACTCCCTCATTAAAGGACAAATCTTGCAACATCTATGCACTGAACAGCACTGAAAAGATGGTCCTTCTCATGTCCGTCCAGTATCACGTACCCCCAGAGAGATGTCACGCGGTTTCGAAACAGCTGCTTGGAGAAAAGATCGTCCCGGAGAGGGTTTTGATCCTAGACTCAATTCAGATTCAGAAATTTCGAGGTAAGTTATCCCGGGACGACACAGTAGCCTACAAGTTGGAGACAAGCTCAGAAAGAAAAGGGTCCAAGGACGGCTCGAGAGGGCTTCTAGGGGATTTAGAGTACTACCCATCGGGAAGCTTGGTAGACGGACTTGGAGCTGCTCTATTGGCTCGATGCCAGATTAGAAATGTCAAAGCTACTCTGTGTGTTTCGTGGCCCGAGTATGGTAAATCAGTGATGCAATTGGTGAGATCTCTTCTGATGAAGAATGTGCTGCCCGACTTCGATTTCGGCTCTGTTAGTTCTGAGTATGATGGTTGGAAACCTAGTTGGATCAAGGATCCTTTCCTTACAGAGTTGTACACCTGATAAAGTTTGGTTCGGTTTGATTAGGGTTAGTGTTGAGAATATGTGAACTTTTGTGCTTTTGTGATCGATGTTTATGGATCCGATGATGGCTCCTCAGTTAATGTACTTTTGTTTCGATGTTCGATGAAATGAGAGGTGGTGGACATTGTCTCTGTTTGCATCTTTGAGTGTGTTCTTTGTTTAACACTATTGATGTTACCTAAGCTTACAGGAAAACAGTATCTGGTGATATTGGCACTCTACTAATCTACATGTCATTGTGTCAATAATCTTCTATCTATAGGTAAAACTCCCAAGATAATGATTTCTGAGCTTATATATTTTCTCTTCTTTTAAAAATATCAATATGATACTCCTAATTCAAAACCAAAACCAAAGTCAAAGTCAAAGCCAATGCTCCGAAATCCCGTCATAGGACGAGGTATAAAAGAAAATGATGGATAAACACCTTGTAATATCATTTGATCGGTACGTTTAGTTTCAAAGATAATTCATGAAGGCTAGTGGATTTTGTGGGCTTATATTGCCTTGGAGCCTAACCAAATGCGAATGATGATTGCAATTTTTGTAGGGGAATACTCTTATGGTGTGTCAGATAGTTTATAAAAAAAAAATTTCTTAGAAAAACTTTCTCTAAAAAGATTTTCTCTAGCATCTCTTGAGAAATAGTTTGCCGAGCTTGTAAATTCAACCAAAATAATTTAAAGTCAAGTTGAACCAAATCACTTCAATATAGCTATAAAACTCCGACTAGAATTCAACTTAACTTGATATAAAATTAACCGATTAGTATTTATTTTCTTAACTACTATTTATTTATTAACACAAACGCTTTAGACATTTCTCCACCTACTTCAAAATAAAAATTTTGGGGGCTTTGCTCCACTTGCTTGCTTTCAAACAAGCTTAGGCCATCCGTTAGACAACTAATTAATTACTTAAACTTCACACAATCTAGTACAATCATTAATACTAAAACATACTTATTGAGCTAATCACCATTAGACTGTTAATTTTTGAGTGTAATCCAAGACTTGATCAACAAAATCAATGAAATTTGGTTAAATCTTGCATGAAAGTTGTTGGCTTCCCCCTTCAAATTTCAATTAATTAATTAACAAGTTTCAAAATCCCATGTTTGTTTAGTTTTTTTCCCCTCTGTTTTATCTTTGATTACTTGATCTAAGAAGTTCCCACCAACCCTACCTATGTAGTTGCATCTTCTTTTGACCCGGGGAAAACAATTTACCTCAACCAAACACGGCGTTGCAAATATTTATACTTCCACTTACTAACACTGTTTTCCATTGAGTACTACTGTCTACTCCTAATTACACTCATAAAACATAGTTTAGCTTTTATTACCAAGAAAAGATAGAAAAAAAATGGTGAAATCACTTTGTTTTAGGCTCTTCAAAGTGCTCTTGATTGTTCTTGTTTCTGACTTGATTAGCTCGAACGCGTCGGACCCTCCTCTCACTTTGGATTACTACAAATCGACTTGTCCTCGAGTGCTTGATATTGTCAGAAGGGAGATGGAATGTGCTGTTTTTTCTGACCCTAGAAACGCTGCGATTATGGTCCGTTTACATATGCATGATTGCTTTGTTCAGGTAAAACCCGCGTTTAATAACATATTAGACCTGTCAAAACTGACCCGTGTTTCACTAGGAGTAAACTCGAGTTTATTGTTGTGATGATGTTTTTCAGGGGTGTGATGGGTCTGTACTTTTGGATGATACAGTCACACTAAAAGGCGAAAAGAAAGCTGTTCAAAATAAGCATTCTCTAAGAGGGTTTAAGATCATGGATCGGATCAAGATGATGGTGGAATCCGAGTGTCCTGGGGTTGTATCTTGTGCTGATATTCTTACCATTGCTGCTAGAGACGCTGTCATTTTGGTAACTAACTGATTACGCATTTTACTTATGCATAATTGTTTACGCGATTCCTAGCTCGAAAAGTTTTCCTAGAACACACATTGTAATTATGTGTGTTGAAGTAAGATTGCTTATAATTGTAACTCCCAAAATCCTGTACAAAGCGGACCCACACTGGAAGTTGTTGTGTTTGGCTATTCTGATGGTTGTTTTGGTGCTTTTGAAGGTTGGCGGACCGTATTGGGATGTTCCCTTAGGTAGAAAGGATGCTCGAACCGCAAACTATGAATTAGCAAATGCCAATCTTCCTGGGGCTAATGAAGGCCTTGTTTCAATCATAGCCAAGTTTATCAACCAGGGGCTCTCTGTCACTGATATGGTTGCTCTCTCAGGTACACTTCACAATTGCATAATAAGAAAGTTACAATGTCTCTTGTTGTATAAATCCTCAACTCCCTTGTTAAAATATCTTGCTTTTACTCTTCGTAAGTTGCATGTCTCTTGGAATTAGTCTCTTAACAAACAGTTATGTTTGCTGAAGTAAGGCTATCTACATCTAGGTCTTTCCTTACCCGACAAAAGTCATGTAGTAGCCAACACTCCTTAGTCCCTACGAAACCGCCAATAAGCTAAGGTCTCAACTTAGGACATGTTCTTTAGATAGGGTAAACTAAGGTTGGGTAAAGTAAAAATTGGTCAGTTTAACGATGCGTTTGGAAGTATATGGGAAAAACTTTTCCTAGTCCCCTTTGAAAAAATGTTTATTGAGCATGAGAAAGAAATAATGAGGTCTTACATTACTTTCCCATTTATTAGGCACAAACAAACAAGGGAAAAATTTCCGATCGAACGCAACCTGATTGAAAAATTGAATGTTGAAAATATGAACAAAATTGATAAATTTAGGTATGCTATGGTAAATCAGGGTAACAATCCTCCTCAGCCCCAACCTAAAGAACATGACCTTAACCCAACAAATTCTCGTTCTCTTCAACTCATTTTGATTGTCACTCTTATTTTGAACTGAACTTATTCAATTCTAAACTCATCCCTTAGGAGCACACACAATCGGAATGGCGCGATGTGAGAGCTTCCGAGCAAGGCTCTACGGTGACCTCGAACTCACCTCCGAAAAGACCCCCATGGCAGAGTCATACATAAGCTCCCTAAGATCAGCATGTCCCGCATTCGGGTCCACTAGCAATAACAACGTGTCCGCACTAGACTATGTGACACCCAACCTCTTCGACAACTCGTACTACCAGCTCCTGGTCCGAGGCCAGGGGCTTCTGAACTCGGACCAGGAGATGTACTCGAGCCTCCTCGGCGTACAGACTCGACACATCGTCCAAAAGTACGCCGAGGATCCGCTCGAGTTCTTCAAGCAGTTTGCTGAGTCCATGGTTAGGATGGGAAATATTACTAACTATGATAGTTTGGTCACTGGGGAAGTAAGGAGGAATTGTAGGTTTATCAACTCACTCAGCCATTCTGAAGAGTGAATTATAGGACAATAATTGTGATTATTTAGTCACAATTGTTGTTGTTGTTGTCGTCGGGTATTTGTGTAATTTTGGGTTTTGTCTCGATATTTATTTTGGGCCATAATTTTGAATGTATGGAAACAATTGTAATATGGGTTATATGTTGTATTCAACTGTCAAGGTGATTCCTGTTCAAAGAAATAAATAATCGAAGAAAATATTTAATATTAGTTGATTATTATATAGACAAAATTTGTATCTTGGTGGTACATGGTATATGATATCGTACTGAAATACAAAAAGTATATAAAATATAAAGAATAAAGTAGTCAAAATAAAATGTTTGTGGGATTTGAGGCCCTGTTCTTTTATGCACCATTTTGCGGAATGGTGTGGTGAGGTGTGGTGGAATTGTGGCGGGTATGGTGGAGGAATTGTGGTGGGTTATTGGTATGTGGGGTAGGTGAGGAGAGAGAAAAATAATGCTTTATGGTAAAATGTGGTGGATTATGGCAAACTGCAGTAAGCTGTGGCACTGCAGTTTGCCAACCGCAAAAAAGAACATGACTTGAATAAGTTTGATTTGGTCATGAGTCATGACATTCCTAACAGTTTTTAATGTATATTATAATAATCTAAATATTAGAGGCGTTGAATTTCAGTAAATTACTATTAAGTATTGACATTTTAATTTGATGATAGAATGAAATCAAACAAATTTCATTATATATCGCTTTATCATCTAGCTACCTAACGTGGTCGAGAATTCGACATTAGTCTATTGAGTTCCTATACTCCAAAAGTCGAAATTATTATCATATATTGAAAGTTCAAATTATTTGCTTATAAACAAAATGGGAATTATTCTCTCAAAAAGTATTTGCTTAAATCAAGTAAAGAGATATATCTTGTAAGCTTAAACAAAACAAAGTCGGTTGCAACTTGCAAATAGATAAGAAATAATGTCCATTGAAAATAAAATGGGAAGCTTCTCAGTGACAACTACTGTGTAATTATAATCTTTTCTACCTAATGACCAAAAAACAAAAAAGCTTCATTATTAAAAAAAAAACTTCAATATAAAAACTTTGTAATATATATCTTTATAACAATTGATTTGATCCTTATTGGAGTGCATGAGGCTACACAAAAAGTCAAGCCAACCTAAGACCATGGAGTTTACCTGATAAGAAAAAGAAAAAAAAGTTATAAAAGAAAAAAAGAAAAGAAAAGAGGAGGGGCTCAAGAAGTGAGGTTGAGATTAAAACAATGATTGTTAGTGTGACAAATGGATTTGTGGAATATATTCTATGTTGTTTGCAAATGTTGATATATGGAGATTCATAAATTGACAATCAAGCCTATATCTTCCTCTTCCTTTCCTCATATTCCCTCCGTCCCTTTTTATGTGTCAAAAAAATTAACTTTACAAAACCAATGTGTCTTGGAAATAGAGTGAAAAAAGTTATGTATGGACAAATATACCCTTCATTGAAAAAAAAGATGAATAAAAGAGAATTTAGGTAAATTAAAAATCTCATTCATTAATTAAGGGTAATATGGGTATTTTAATTATTAGAAATGTAAAATTGACAAATAAAAAGGACAAGGTAGTTAAAAAAATTGATACTAAAAAAGGGACGGAGAGAGTATATGGTAATAATTCTAGTGATTTTTTTTTTGGGAAATTTATTTTGGAAATTTATTTTGAAAAAAATTTCCTGAAAAATTATAGTTTATAGTGTTTGATTTACATCCTGAAATCTTGATAAAGTTTTGTTATATTTGGTTGAATTATAACTTTACTGAAAAAAATGTTTAGAATGTCCAAATTATTTATTGTAACTTTCTTGGATTGTATTTAGGTTTTGTAAAACTAAGGTATTTTCATAATTTGATCTCCATCAATAAAAAATGCAAAATGATAAACATTTTGATACAAAATCTTATATCTCACCTAAATCACTTATAAAGTTAAATGTACTTCTATTTGAATCATTATAAATGTATGTTTCATTATTCTCCTATAATAATATATGCTTAATTCACCATGTTTTACTACATATATATTCTCTTGCTAAATAGTGTAGCTTAATTATATTTCGTTTGTATGGAGCAAGAGAAGCCCATAAATCAATTTTCCTGTCATCCCGTCAAGCAAAGATAAAATGATAACAAATGAATAGTCAAGTGTATCTTAGATAAATTTTCCAGTTTTTGTATATGTAGCCCCGCGGTGGATTTTTGTTTTATTATTCACGCAGATAACTTGGGAAGATGTCTTGATAGAAGGGTCCCTTAAGTTCTTATTGGTTCTTATTTACCGAGTTAAAAAATAATAATAAAATAGTCAAGTGTATCTTAGGCTAGATTTGGAATGATGCATAATCTAGTGCATAGATTTTATGCATTTGGACCTTTCATCATGATCTTGGTGGCTTTCTAAGAAAAAGAGCCCATAGATCCAAAACACTAGAAACAGCCAAAATGATAAGATATTGTGGGTTAGATATGGTCATACTCATAGACAGTTAATTAACAATAATTAGGACTTTTTTGACATTAAATAATAAACATTTTTAGATATGGTCATACTACATCTCTCTCAAATTGTTTGTTCTTATAACTACTTTTGTAAAATCAAAATGTATATTGATAGTTGGATAAAATGTTTATGAGTTGTCGAAATTATATGTTCCTCACTCCCTCAAAATTTTTTATAGAGAAAAAAAATAAAAATTGTTGTAATTCTAAATAGATTTATTTATTTGGAGTAAAATGAAAATGATAACTATTAAAATTGTGACAAATAAAAAGAGATGAAAAATTTTCTTAAGGGAAAATATGGGAAGCCTTATATTGGTAATTTGTCCATTAGTATATGTGAATTGGATATTCATCCCTTGAAGGCTTCGGCTTCATCTTCGTAAGGTGATGGGTTATAAGATTTTCATCACTTTTCCCATGAGACCAACTATTATGACTAAAATTTGAATAAATATGAAACAAATTGGTACGAAAGAATTAGATATTGTGAGAAATAAATAGAGATTAAAGTAGTATTCCCTCCGTTTTTCTTTATTTGTCTTTCACGTTTTTTGAGGTCCGTCTTTAATCAACAATTTTACACATAATAATTTTATAAAGATCTACGATATTATACTTTTCTAATAGTATTTTTCATAACGAATTTAACAACATCAATTTTATATGATGAATCATTGTACAAATTAAGATATTAGCGATAAAAGTTTTTAACACAATTACCAAGATGACAATTAAAAAAAACGGGGCGAGTACTATATAAATTTGAACAAATCTGACAATTTATTTAGTATAAATAGATTAAAAAAAATGGAGGGGATCAGATAAAAAAAAATTATTGGAAATTGGCAATAGATACTATGACTTGTGAAGTGAAACCCAAAGAAAAAAAATAAAAAATCCAATCTTGAATATAAGATTTGATTGGAGTATTCCACGTAGTAGCCTGGATGAAACCGCCAGGCGCCAGATCCCATCACCCTCCGTTCGTTTCGCGGACTTCCCTGCCTCTGCAAACAAACACTTCTTAAATTATTGAAACAGCAATCTCTCTATCTTTTCCCAAACAAAAAATAAAAAGAAAAAACCAGTTCTTGAATCAGCATACTGTAGAAGCTTCTCCCATTCTCTAGCATCGCCAATTTTCCTGATTCCAATTTCACCCAAATTCTCCTCCCTGAAAATCTTGCATAATCCCATTTACTGTGGTTGTATTGTATGTAACAGTGACAAAAAGTGCGATTAAAAAACAAAAAGAAGAAGAAAGTGGGGTGAAGACAATTGACGGAAGAATATCTATCAACATTGACTGCACTCAAGAACGACTTTGATTGAGTAGATTCCCATCTGTTCTTCTGGGTCTTCCCACTGAAGAAATCTTGGGTTAGTGATGAATTTTGTAGTTTTGATGCATTTTGATCATCTGGGTTTTTCTCTTTGAGCAATTTTGTTATCTGGGTATTCATTTGTAATTCTCAATTTGATTTGTATTTGGTTATCTGGTTGAAGGTAATCAAGTTCCTTTCTTTGTGTTGTGGAATTTGTTTTGATGATGTTTGAATTGGGGTTTGTTTGATTTGGTCCAATTTGGATTATAATTAGTTTGTTTGTGTTTGGAATTTGATGATTGTAGTTTTATGATCGCAATTATCACTTATTGTTTGATTTTATGATTTGGGTGTTTTTGCAATTGTTTTATAATTCTGAATGTGGTTGTATTAGCATGTTTCAGAATCAATTTAGACCCTTATGTTATAATTTTCTTTCTGCTTTATACATGATGTTTTTCTGCTAGTTTAGGTTGAGAATTTAGGCAACATTTTCACTGTTGATGTGTGTTTGTCACCACTATGTAGTAGTAATGTTTTGTAGTTTTGTACACCAGGAAAAGCTAGTGTTTGTCAATGGTTCAGGAAGTTGATCACTCTACATCGCCTCGTCCAAAGCGGTTGTTGAAGGATCAAGTTCGGCTGGTGAAGAGAAGAGACTGTAATCGCTATGAGATTGTTCCGATTCAGGAGCCTCTATCGTTCGAGAAGGGATTTTTCGTGGTTATTCGGGCATGCCAATTGCTGGCCCAAAAGAATGATGGGATAATCCTGATAGGAGTAGCCGGTCCATCAGGAGCCGGGAAGACTGTTTTTACTGAAAAAATTCTTAATTTCATGCCTAGCATAGCCGTCATATCCATGGATAATTATAACGATGGCAGTCGAATAGTTGATGGAAATTACGATGGTAATATTTTCGTCTTACTGTTCTTTCTGTGCTGCATTGTTTGAGGTCTTCCATAAAATCCGTTGTAGCGATATTTGGACCATTTTGCAACTAGATCTAAAGAAGGGAAATTATGATGGTATTATTTGAGTTTGAGTGTAAGAATAAAAGTAATACATAGTGAAGTGGTATGCACGAACAAGAATGAATTCAGTTGAATCTGTTTAAGAATTTGTTGAATTTTGATGCACAAATAGCTTGTGAACAGTTGAATTTGTTCTTATGTTTGTCTGTCTTCGTGAGCAGATCCACGCCTGACAGATTATGATACACTACTTCAGAACATAAATGACCTCAAGGCAGGCAAGGTGGTCCAAGTCCCCATTTATGATTTCAAGACAAGTTCTCGAGTAGGATACCGGTTTGTTCTTCTCCATAGTTCAGTTAGCAGCATTGATTTGATAGGGATTCTTGTTGTGAATACGGTATCGGCTGCTAAATAAGAAATCTTAAAACATTTATACCATCTAATTCTGCATGTTTGTTCTTTCTATATCTATCTTAAGATCACCATGATATTCAAAAGCACAGAGAAGAAAAGGCACTCTCCGGCTATTGATGTTTTTGTGTTGTCTTCTTCTACTATCCTATTCTTCTCCCGTTGCTCCGTATGAGGGTGTAAAAACCGCCATTTTGGACCTTCAACTATCAGCTTAAGCTTTTGGTAGAAATGGTTCCACATTTTATATTTTTATTAGAGTTAGGATGAATGGGAGGTCTTAGGTTCAAATCTCATCAACCCCCATGTGAAGATAATTAGTTGGCTCTGATACCATGTGAAATTAGACCTGACAAAGTTTGACCCGGCCCGAAAATTGACCCTTACCTGGCCAAAAGTCTAGGGTTGTGAACACATTTTCCAAACCCGAAACCTAAATGAACCCGGAAGTGACCCGTACTGAATCTGACCCGTATTTAACCTGCCCCCACGAAGTGACAAGTATAGTGGAACTATGGTTATATACTCTAACACTGTGCAAGGGAAAAGCGATCTTCATCTATATATTTAGATGTTCTCTTCAAACTTACATAGATGCATGATGGTGCAGGACAGTTGAAGCCCCAAGCTCTCGCATTGTGATCATCGAGGGCATTTATGCTTTGAGTGAAAAGCTGCGGCCTTTACTGGACCTGCGAGTATCTGTGACAGGTGGCATTCACTTTGACCTTGTCAAACGAGTCTTACGGGATATACAACGTGCTGGTCAAGAACCGGAAGAGATTATTCAGCAAATATCTGAAACGGTTCTTCCATTGTACTTTGTACAATGTTCTTTTTTGGTATCTTTCGAGATCGCTTTCGGGGAGCTCTTACGTGCATTCTCATACAGGTGTATCCAATGTACAAGGCCTTCATCGAGCCGGATTTACAAACAGCACACATAAAGATCATCAACAAGTTCAACCCGTTTACCGGATTTCAGAGTCCTACGTATATTTTAAAGGTTATTTTTGAATTTTTGATTCTGATAGTTATCTATATTTTCCCATGGTGTTGATGTTGAATGAAGTGTGATAACGTGAATCAAGAAGCCGCTTCTTCCTTGCAGTCATCAAAGCTTGTCACACCAGATCAGGTTAAAGCTGTCTTCACTAAAAATCATACTGAAGCTGTTGAACAGACCTATGATATATTCCTTCTGCCACCCGGCGAAGATCCAGAATCGTGTCAATCATACCTGAGGATGCGAAACAGAGAAGGAAAATACAGCCTTATGTTTGAGGTCTGTCCACTAAACTTGACTTTCCTAGATTGACCGCAATATTTACATATTCTCCCCTACTATATTATTTAGGTGGTGTCAAATTATTGGCCTTTAGGGGTTGATCTCCTCTGTCCTTTAGAATTTAGACGGTGTTTGAATCCAAGGAAGGTTGCTTGATGAGTTAGTTCTTCATTTCAGGAATGGGTGACAGATCGTCCGTTCATTATATCGCCCAGGATAACATTTGAAGTGAGCGTGCGTCTTCTTGGAGGGCTCATGGCTTTGGGGTATACAATCGCTGCTATCTTGAAAAGGGACAGTCATGTCTTCTCTGATGATCGGGTCACTGTTAAGATTGACTGGCTTGAACAGCTAAATCGCCACTATGTCCAGGTACTATTATATGACCCTGTTGTGGCATCAATGTAGCTGTTGCATGAAACTTACCTGACAGTCATATGTCGTAAATGTAAGGTGCAAGGAAAAGATCGTTTGCTTGTACAATGTGTCGCTGAACAACTGGGGCTGGAAGGATCCTACGTTCCTCGCCCGTATATAGAGCAAATTCAACTAGAAAAGCTTGTCAACGAAGTCATGGTATGACATCGCGTAATTCTGCTGTATATGCTGCTAGATTTAAGTTTGTTTTGAGTTTCTTCTGCTGACCACCCTCTCTAAAGGCTCTGCCAGAGGATTTGAAGACAAGACTCAGCCTAGATGAGGATTTGGCCTCTAGCCCTAGAGATGCATTATCGCGTGCCTCTGCAGACAGGGTAGCCTGGAGGCACAAGCATCTTAAGAGGTGCGACAGTTCGGTTTCTCTCTAGACATAGTTGGAACATTTTTTTTTCCTTTTTTTTTTTTTTGAGTGGGCCGGGAGGTTCTTTTCCTTTGTTACCAAAGATCGAGCTTACTGTTGACCCATAACGGCTCGAACTTGAGACCTTACTTAAAGAGAACAAGTGTCAACCCGCTTGAACCAATCTGTGTTGGTTAGAGACCTTACTTAAAGAAAACACACTTGGTAACTATGAATTTCTGATGGCTGCAGTTGTATGTCACGTTCGTACTCGAACCACAGAGACAAGACCCATCAGAAGCTTACCGCCTTTGATGGCAACAGCAGGAGATACAACGAAAGAAATTCTGAATCAGCAGCAATGGTGGGAAATCAGGTTGGTGGACCCATGAAAACTATGAATGGTCTAGTAATGGCATGATCGTCGAATATGTAAGACAAATATCATGTTGGTTGACCCCTCTTCAGGGAGGCGTTACCCGGCTTTCTGAACAGATTTCAACTCTAAGCGACAGTATAGATGACCTCACATCTAAGATGGAAGAGCTGACCACCAAAATGACTGTCAAGAAGTTATCGCCTGGACAACAAAATGTGTTTCTTCCTTCAGAGCCTTGCAACGGCTCTGCTCCGACGTCGTATTTTATATCTAATTTGAGCAATGGCTCATTGACCGGGTCTATTCTTCCGAATTCCTCATCATCCAACCAGTTGAGTAAGGAGTCTTCCTTAGTGGAAGAGGTAAGCATTCCTTGTGTAGTAGGTCACTGAATTCTGCTGTGCATTGTTCTTGAGAAAAATGTGCTAAAAATGTCAAATTCAATTGCCTCGGTTCAGTTCCTTTGCAAGTTGGTTAATTGAGAACCTTCCGGTTTTTGTTATGTGTCGCAGAATCAGTCTCTCGCTAGACAGTAATGTCTCCCAAGATCTCGTCAAAGTGGGGCCTACAGTAGAAGTTGTTGACTAGTTTTCTCATGTTTATTAGTCTTTTTTTCCCGTTTCACACTCGGTCACTTCTCCATTGAGTTCCTAACTAGAACCGAAAAAATTTGTCCGCCCCAAATACCTGAATTTAGACCTGTCAATTCGATTGGGTCGGGTTTGGTATGCCCTATATTCCAGGTTTGTTATATTTCATATTTGAAAACCCGGGTTAGTCTCGGGTCGGGTCAAGTCAGTTTTTGCCAGGAGCCCAAGACTACTAGAATTGTCAGACCTGGAAAAAAAAGGGTATGATCATTGATTTTTCGTCCGAATTTCAACATAAATTTCGGCGCAACGACTCTTATTGTTACTCGTAATCCAATTTCGACCTGCATTTTGCTTATAAATATCTCGTATGAAATTCGATATGGACTGATTTGACTGACCTAAATTTGACCCTTACTCGAATTTCTATCAGCGTTGTTCCTGACATAGTTTATCCGCCTTCAATGTCCCAGATACAAGGTATAGCACGAGGACAACGCCAAATCATGCACCAGTTGGAGAATCTTTGCACTCTTCTCCGAGAGAGTCTGGGGGAGAGATCTCGTCGAGTGAAGAACACAGGCAAAAGGAAAGTAGTGGCTGACGTCGAACCTATCAAGCTACCCGTGACACTGACATTGGCCGTTGGTGGTTTGGCTTTGCTCCTTTGCAAGGGTTTTTGGACTCGAAACTCATGATCTCGATCTGCCTTTTAATTCTATCGCACTTGAACAACTACTAATCTTGTGCTAATCACGTCTTAGTTACTTCTTTTACTCCGATCAAAAGTGCAATTACAAAGTTATCCATGTGGTCGTGAAGCAACTCATGCATGCAAGCATCGTTTTTTGAATACAGGTTAGAGCGGGTAAAAAAAGAGGGTAAAAACTAGGACAATTTTGTAAGCTAACTAGCAGTTGAGAGGTCCTAGTAAAATTTTGGCGTCTAACAGTGTGTAGCTTTCTTTTTAAGTGTTTTTTTATAGAATCTTTTTAAGTGTTTTTGGTTAAGGGGTATATTTTATTTTATTTTCAAGTTCAGAAGGGCCAAAGGTCTCGTGACAAATATTGCGTATAAGTAGCAAGATAGCAAAATAATTTGACCATGTTCTTTGAATTGTTAACTCTTTTCAATCCAATCCAATTTAAATCTTACACAATTTCTCAAAAAGAATCCTCTCTAAAAATACAATTCTCCAAAAAAACATCATAATGTATTCAACGAAAATTGTAACATACTCCCGCTGGAGTACACAACTAACTCTACTCCCGCTATACGTGACCGGCACGCGCGCATTTTATTTTCTTTTTCTGCGTTTCAGTCATTGAATAATAACATGTTTTGCAGATTACATACACAAATTCGTTGTAGCCCATTGGTCATTGCAGCACAGCAGCAAACGTGAGGTCGAGTGCTTTACGTTTGCTAGAATAAGAATTTTTTAGGAACTTTTATTTTTTCTCTTGTTGTTTGACACTTTTTTTTCCTTCCAAATTATTTTAGCATTTCTTTTATTTTTATTTTATCTTTTGCATTTTTTTTTTGTATTTTCCCTTTATGTTTTATTTATTCATTTTGCTATTTGCACGCTATAACAATTACTTTGTTTTGTAATTTTTGATTTTTCCTCTCATTATTTGACATCCATTTTTTCCTAATTAGTTGTCCATTTCGGCCTTCCTTTTATTTTTCTACATTTCTTCATTTTGCATCATTATTTTTTTTGCCTTAATATTTTATTTATTCATTTAGCATTTTGAATACTAAAAGCAATATTTTTTCACATGCTATTATGTATTCAATCGCACACTAGTATATATCTCTTTGCGCACTACTACAAACTCATTTATACATCACTATGAATTTTTCGCACACTAGCACTGACTCATTTGTACACTACCACAGATTTCGTTGCGCACTAACATAGATTCCTTTGCACACCAGCAGAGACTCGTTTACGTACTAACATAGACGCATTTACAAACTAGCATAGATTCCTTTGCATGCTAATAGAGACTCGCTTACACACTAGTACAGACTCCACTACCACATACTTCTTTGTACACTAATGTAAATTCATTTGCACGCCAACATACACTCCTTTGCACACTAATACAAACGCATTTACACACTACCATGTACTCCTTTGCACACTAATACAAACGTATTTACACACTAGCATGGACTCATTTGCACACTAGCATTGATTCTTTTGTACACTAATACAAACGCATTTACACACTACCATGTACTCCTTTGCACACTAATACAAACGCATTTACACACTACCATGGACTCATTTGCACACTAGCATTGATTCTTTTGTACACTAACATAGACTCTTCGCACACTAGCATACACTCATTTGCACACTAACACCGACACAATTATATTCTAGTATAGACTTATTTGCACACCAGTACAAACGCATTTACACACTACCATGGACTCCTTTGCACACTAGCATTGACTCTTTTGACACTGACATAGACTCTTCGCACACTAGCATACACTCATTTGCACACTAACACAGACAAAATTATACTGTAGCATAGGCTTCTTTGCATACTAGTACGAACTCCTTGCACACCAACACAAACTCCTTTGCATACTAGTACGAACTCCTTGCGCATCAACACAAACTTTTTTGTACACTAACATAGACGCATTTACACGGTAAACAGACCGCTTTGCACATTAGCAAATACTTCTGTGTACATTAATTTTTTGTGAGATAAACGTTTTTGCATACTAATACATACTCATTTATACACTAAAATAATATTTATAAATACCATATACTAGTCTTCTGACCTGTGCGTTGCACGGGACACTATTAGATCCATCTTTTTTTTGTTAAAATTATTTGTATGATAAATTTGTTATAGCTTGTACGTTTTTAAAAATATATTCTTTCTTTATTTAATGGAAATTTGAATATTTTTGTCAACTTCATTTAAACTCATAACTAATTTTACAATTGTTCTTTAATTTTAATACATAAATCCCTCTCAAATGAATGTATACTTATGTTGTTACAAATTAATGCAGTTTTATTAGCCTCATTAGCTAAGAAGTTAGGAATTACATTATTTAAAAATTCTAAAGCAATAGTTCCTCTCTTTTTTTAAAAAAATAAATGAAGTAAACATTAACAATTCATAGATTGATGGTATGATTATTCATATAAATTGTTCATAATGCATATATATAAATTGAAGTAGAATATACAGTACGTTAATGACAACTTATGACATTGTACCTCAAAAAAAAATAAAAAAATTATGACATTGAACTCTTTGATTTTTTTTAATTAAAAACTCTTTGATAGTCTTATAAGCCAACAATTAAATTAATAGTTTAGAAAAATTTTGTTTGAAAAAAGTTTAGAAATTACTTTAAGTAGACCAAGTGATCATTGGTAGATAGGAAAAAAGATAGAAATTTTAGGAAAATTATTGAGTAACAAAAATAACAACTTAAACTGCTTAATGAACAATTGTCTACACAAAACTAAATAATTAAATAGATAGAGTATGTATAAATAGAAAATAATTCATGGGTTATAATTTTAAAATTTAATAAAAAAATGATATGCTATTTAATAGATGAAATCTAGGGAATATATATAACAATAATTGGTTATAACTTTAAAATTTAATTAAAAATGATAGGCTATTTAATAGATGAAATGTAGGAGCTATATTAGATATTACTTTACCAACATATCCCACATAGACGAAAGCGAAGAAATATAAAATTGAGTTAATATATGAAAGGATGTCAATTATTGTGATTCTATTGTTAGAAAATTGTACCAAGCATTTTAATCATCAACTCAAACATATTAATTGTGATCGTTAATAAAGCAAGTTTGACTATCCTACATATATTACGATACATATGGAGGAAGAAGTTGAACACTTAAGGTTAAAAGTTGTCAAATGATGATAGAAAATGGTGGTAATTAAAATGAAGCAGAAGATTAAATAAATAAATAAATATTTTTTAAAATTATAAACACCTCTATTTATATAAGTATGAAAATGCTTACTAAGATGATAAGATGTTTATATTAAACTAAAGTAGCTAAACTAAATTAAATTGTAACTAAAATAAAAATATAAATATATTACAATGTTATTTTGAATTTGTTAAGACAAATAAATTAAAATTCATTAGAACCAAACGTTACAATGTTACTTATCATTTTGCTTCTCAATAAAATTGACCATTATGTTCAATCTTTAATTGACATTTAAATACATACATAAATTAATAGCTATATTATATTACTATGACAATATATATGCATATGATTTTGTAAACTGAAAATGTGACAAATTCTAACGTGTCAATCAATTATTAATATATGACACCTAAAATTCAGTTCATAATATTTCATATGTATCAATTCTTTTCAATCAATGTTAACATGCAGTTTCATTACATTAACTAAATGTAAAAACGCAATAATCCAAGCATCTAAACAACAATGCATGTAGTTTAAGTGAAAACACAAACAAAATTTTAACATATTTACATATGTAGTGGCAATTAAAACATAACTTTTTTTTTAGTTCGAAGTAATACATAACTTCATGATATAAAACAAATCTACATAATAGTTAGTGGAACAAAGTTGATAAATCTTAAAATGATCGAAATGAAAATACAAACTCACTCTTTAAAGCAAGTGAAGACACTCAAATTGAAAGTAGAAGCTCATCAGCTAAACACTTTTCAACCTTCAAAATAGATTTGCCTTCTTCATACATTGTGACAATTACTGCAAAATAGTAAAATGAAATGTATAATTATCAATCTTATTAATCTAACAACAGCAAAACTAATACTCAAGTTTGAAAAACAAAAATCTTAGATTCGATATGATAATTGTATTGAAAGGACAAAGAATATATTTTTATGCTAAATGAGTAGGTTGTCACAAACAATTGATCCAACCATTTATACACCATTTTTTAGGGGATTTATACACAAATCGTTAGAGATATCAATGGACATCCATGAAGACATAATATCCATAGGTTACAAAATTTAATTTGAATACATTAACTCTATTTGTAACTTAAAATATATTAACTTATTTTGTAACTTACAACATTTACTATTAATAATTAATAATTATTTTATAAAATTTAAACTTGATATTAATATCTTTGTAATTGAAAAGGAGAACAGAAAAACAATAATTTGTTTGGAACAGAAATTAGGTTATATGTTGTATCTTAAACAAAAATTTGAAAGACATTTTATGAAAGTCAAAGTTGATTGAAAGCCAATGCATGGCAAACGTTGCTACAAACATTAGTCAAATGCTATATCTCCCTCCAAAAAAATATAAATGAATTTAATATAATGTCTTTTCAAAGATAATATCACTTTAAAAGCCACATATTATCACCCTAACATATGAAATTAATTTTCTCTCCTATTACTCTGTGCAAAGTCTAAATATTTTTTTAAATAGCATAAGTGGTCCTTTTATATTAACATATTTTTGATATTAACACATTTTTTATTAAATTAAGGTCAATCAACACCTTATCTATATTAATTTATCATTTTACTGCTATATATTTCATTTTATACAATTTCCCTTTTTGTTAAAAAGAAGATTACTTTAATAAATATTCTCTTATAAATATACTCTATTTTATATGGAAGTAGTTTTTTTTAATATTATGATATTTTTATAATAGTTAGGTAATATTATTTATTAGTTGTTAACTTGTAGTAACTCTCATTGTAAATTAATATATATAAAATAACTTTTCTTTAAATTTTCATTTCAGTATGTTTATAATATTATATTTTTAAGTAGTGGTATTTTTTCATTGTTAGAAAGTTAGTAGTAACTTGCCACATCAATTAGTATATATAAAAGAATGTAATTAATGTAAGGAAAAAGGTAAAAGTAACCAATTAATGTTTTCCAAAAATACCCTTATAAAATCACACAAATTCCACCATTGCCCTTTGTACCCAGTTTTATATATATATATGATTGATATGGATCAGCTACACATATTTTTAGAATATTATACAAATATAAATTATGTCAAAAAATAAAAGAAAGGAGAGAGATAAACAAAGCAAATAAAAAAAGGATATATTAAAAATTAAAATTATACTAAGATGAAATATAAAGGAGAGGAGAGAGAGAGAGCAACAAAAGAAAAAAAAAGGTAAATATTAAATGAAAAAATTATACCCAGGTGAAAATTTAAAAAAGACATAAAAAAAGTGGGATGTTAAATAAATCGTAAAAAGAAATCTCATAATAAAAAGGATAAAAAAAAAAGAAGCAAAGCTGTTACTGGAATTGAGAATCAAACCTATAACTAATTATACATAAACACGCCAAACAACCACTTGGGCTGGAGCGCAATCTTGTAACTTTATACCAAATACTTAATTTATTACAAAACCACGTTTTCACAAATGGACCGGGCCTTATGCATTGAGCTGGACACGGGAGTAGGATTGAGAGCTGTACTCCCGCGGGAGTACAGTCTAAGGTCCCTGTATTCAATCTAATTCAATCAAATTAATCCAAACCTCATTTTATCCAATCCAAAGAATGAGGTGGCTTACCAACCAAAACAGCAATTAAGATTTATCCATCAAATTCCCCTCCTATCTTCTTGCCACTACTCAATGAATAACATTATCACGGTCTCTTGATCTTCGTGAATGATGTCGATGTTACATTGTCACTACCAATCTTCGCCGCCCTACGAACCTTATCAACCATTCTATCAAACGAGCTTTCCACAGACTTCTCTGATCCCTCTATTTGACCGCCTTTTTTTCTTGTTTATTTTTTCTTCCCTTAACCCTTTGAGATGCTGGCCCTATTAGTTGATTTTCTAACCCCCTGCCATTTGGATTTCATCATAACGTGTTGTTTCCTTATATGCTTGGTTCTAGCCATAGCAACCACTGCAGAAAGTCCTCAAAATTATAGCTAAATCAGAGTCATCGTCAACAACACATGATCCAATCGGATTACTAAGTGTACGGTCACTGTCGGAGTTATCCCCATGATTGTTATCCTCCTCACCATTGAAGTGGGATCCAATCAAAAGAGTATCCTTGTATGATAGCTTGCTTGTACCCTCAGCTTTAGTGCAAACCTCAATATGGGCTATGATGGTCTTACTAGACACAGAGCAGTCGTTGACCAAAGGCTCAAGAGCGTCATAACTCATAAGTTACTTGAAGGTTTTATTGGCAACAAATGACAACACTGAAAAAAGGGTTTCTGGCTCAAAATAATCCGAAGTCGGGGGTGATTGGCTGAAAACAATTCAAACTTTTAACCTATTTACTCGGACTAAATGGAGATCGATTTCCGGCGTCGGAATGCTGACTGGGCAGCCTGAGCACTTGGTTTTAATTTTTTTAAGCTCATGTATACCCCAACTCACTTAAACTTATTATGACATGACAATGGATTAAAAATAAAAACACTTTAACATAATAAATTTAGTCTTCCAACACCAAAAATTTTGATGAGAGAAGAAACACGTGCTTAAAAAATATAAGTTTAAGTGAATTGGGATCTACATAAGCTTTAAAAAAATTCAAAACAAAAATCAATTAAAGAAACACGTGCTCAAAATATAGGGGTGGAAATCGGTTCCCCATTTCTCTTATCGGTGCCCCGAATGAAGGTTTTTTAGTCTTTTTGCAAAATTTGCTATGCCCTACACACATGCCTAATGTTTCCTTGTTTCTTCAATTATTGTTCTTGATATAATTAAATACTATTCTTCATCCGTGTAATAATATATAACAGATTCATTTATACTTTTGTTTGGTTCAAACCAAATTGTATATTCAAAAGTTTTTTCTAATAAAGCTATTTGATCTTTAATTAAATTTAGAGTATACTTATGAACACTAGATGGTAATGTGACTAAATATAAATATTTTGATTTCTGATTTCCAAGGAGACTTTCTCTATAATTTCTAGTTGTTTGATTTAATGACCTTAAAAAATTCCAAGCTTCTTGAGTATTATATGCTTTAAGTTCAGGGAAATTAAAATTTTGTCCGGCAGCATAATCTCCTTCTTTCGTTAACCTAGAATTCGATTGAAATCTATTTTTAAACATATTTAATTATTTTTTTAAACTAGAATAATGTATTTCAGAAATTCTTTCTGCCAAATATATAATTTTTACATGAAAACTAACACATCTAGATTTATTTTGACATAAATAATTAATAAGTTTCTGATAAGTGCATTATTTGCACTTATTTTTAGGTATTTTAGAAGCATAATCATGGTGATTTTTGGGTAAAAAGGTGTTAATCTTCCCTATTTCTCTATTTACACTTGGTCTTTGCGTTTTTGGCATTTATTTTCAGGTTTAGGGCTAAAAAGGTGATTTTTGGAGCAAATTTGGTAAGGCCAAGGGTACCACGGGCATCAACTACTGTTGATAGGACTGTGGTAAAAATTTCAGCAAGAAACGAGTAGAAAACAACGAACTAGAGCCAACCACGGGCTGCCCGTGGTGACAGCCACGGACCATGGTTGGAGCTGTTTTCTCGCTGCGACAGTTATTGTTGCGGAGATAACCGGGCAAAAGAGGGGGAAAGCGGTTATCACTTATTCTGGGCAAAAAAGAGAGAATTTGAGAGAGGAATTCTTCACCAAAAACACCGGCCATTCATCAAGAATCAATTCGAAGGCATTGAAGATTGGGAATTCGAGAAGAAGCACGCAACACTCTTGTGAAGTTCTTGAGAGAATCCTACGAATTTCTCCCCAGTGTTTGCTTTACTCTTCTCACTTTCTCTTCCTTAATTCTAGATTTGATTACCATGTTTAGAACGTATTTCTTGTTTTCAATGAATACTTGTGAGTAGATTTCGTTCTTTCTAGGGTTTTATGAACCATCAATATGGAGTTTGATTAGAAATGTTTTAGTTTGTACTTGAATTCTCAATTGAATCAATAGAAGGTTGCGTTTTTCTTGCTTACGAATGTTCTTAAGGCCTTGGATGTTTGTAATTCAGAAATTAACCTAAGAAGTACCGAAAGGTGAATTAGGGGGATTTGACCACCAACCCTTCTACCTAGGCCTACGAAAGTTGAAAAAGGAGTAGTAGACTAGGGAATCATTAGATAACCCAACCTTGCTTAGACCTTCAATTCGCTTAACTAATAGCATTTAAAGTTGTTGATTAGGTTAGTCGATAATTCTATTTAGCATCGAAGGGCGATAGAATTTAGAGGTTATCGATTCTTGATTCGCTTGAGTTATTTTCTTGTGCTTGCTTTAATCGGCTTCGGACTCGTTGTTAGGTGAGTAAAACCCTAGAAGTCTTCATCCATCGAATTACCTCGAGTTAATCCTTTCTAGTCCACTTTAGTTTTAGTTAGTTCATTAGAAGTCATAAACAATTCATCAACCCGATTGGCTTAGCAATCAAGTAGAGGGATAGTTCACTAAGTTACTAGACCAAGTCCCTGTGGGATCGACCTTGACATTGCTACAATAGTACCCGTGCGCCATGCCACAAGTTTTTGGCGCCGTTGCCGGGGACTTTGTCCCTAGTAGCCATTAAGCGAAGACTCTTAGATTGACTAAGCTGTTTTTTTATTTTTATTTTCATTTTCTTCCTTTTTCTTTCCTTTACTTGTGATTGATTGTGTCTCATTTCTTGTTTTGCTAGGTACTCTTGGTGTATGCAAAAATCTCCGGAATTTGAGTTCGATCCTGAGATTGAACGCACTTTCCATTCTCGTAGAAAGAGGCTGCGAACAGAGAAAGCTAGCAAGAAGAGGAGTCTGCATCACAATCGAAAATGGCCGGTGGAGAAGCACAACCGAAGACATTGGAACAATACATGGCCCCAAATGTCACAGATCCTTCCACGGCCATCAACCCTCCCAACATCGCCAACAATGATTTTGAGCTGAAGAATTCCTTGATTAATCTGGTCAAAGCTTCGCCATTTCGTGGTCACCCTAGTGAGGACCCCAACCGACACCTCCGTATCTTTCGCCAGGCGTGTGATACGTTCAAGGCGAACGGGGCTTCACCGGATGCAATCAAACTGCGATTGTTTCCGTTTTCCTTGGAGGATCGAGCATGGGAGTGGCTAGACTCTCTTCCGCCGAACTCCATCACCACTTTTGATCAGATGGCGAGCGCATTTCTTAACAAATATTTCCCGCCAAGTAAGCTGACAAGCCTCCGCAACCAAATATCCACCTTCGTCCAAGAGCCAGATGAGAACCTGTACGAGGCTTGGGAACGGTTCAAGGATCTACTTCGCCGGTGTCCACATCATGGTCTTGAGCCATGGGTGCCCATCCATGCCTTCTACAATGGAGTGGATGATCAGTTGAGGGCGATGATTCTTGCAGCAGCTGGGGGGAACATCATGAACAAAGCGGTCGATGACCTCTATTCTTTGATCGAGCAAATGGCGCCCAAATACCACCATGGTCCAAGCCCCGCTCTCGAGAACGGAGGTAAGTATGATGTCGATGCCATTTCTGTTTTGACCGCTAAAATAGATGTTGTGACTCGTAAGATAGACCGCTTGCATGTAAATTCCAATCCTCCCTACCGTGCTTCTTGTAATTCATTTGAGCATGAGACCTTGTTTTGTCTGTTGGGTTAGCTAGTCCCGAGACCTCGGACTGCACCAATTACATTGGAAACCCAAGACGTAACTTTGACCCATACTCTAATGTCTACAACCCGGATTTAGAGCTCATCCTAATTTTTCCTATCGAAATAACAATCCCACGGATCGCACTAACAACAACAATTTCAAAGACCACTGGTTTCCAAAACCCCAACCTCAAATGACAACCCCAAGAGCCCGATGGAAGGCATTGGTGGAACGTATGGTTGTGTCCCAAAATCAGCAAGAAGAGACTATTAAGCTTTTAGTTGATAGAGTTGACCGATTGGCCACTCACAACAAAATGCTTGAATCTCGGTGCTAGTCGCTAGTACTTCCACCACTCCTCCAGATGCCTCCTAGCCAACCTGTCATGCGAACCCAAAGGATCAATGCAATGCCATAACCTTAAGAAGCGGGGCCTAGGGGTGTGTGTGATGAACATGTTGTTGTTGATGTGCATGATGATGATGTTCGAGAATGTAGTTGATGTTGAGAATGTTGTGAATGATGTGAATGCGATGTGAGTAATGATGTGCATGAAGAGGTAAATGTGCCTCCTAAAGAACTGTGATTGTTGTTGATGTGCAAGTTGAGAAAGAAGTTTCTAAGGATGCAACAAGAGTTCCCAAAGAGTTTACACTCCACCCTTGTCTTTCCTCAAAGATTGGCTAAGGCTAAAAGTGATAAGCAATTCGGGAAGTTCTTGAGGTCCTCAAGAAACTTCATATTAACATTCCATTCACCGATGCCCTGTCTCAAATGCCTTCCTACGCTAAATTTTTGAAGGAAATTTTGACAAACAAGAGGAAGTTGGAAGAGCATGAGATGGCATTGACGAATAACAGTGTAGTGTCAGTGCTCCAAAATAAGCTTCCCCGGCTTAAGGATCCCTTAGCTTCACCATTCCTTGTGAAGTTGGAAAGATTTCAGACCAAGCATTATGTGATCTTGGTTCTAGTGTGAGTCTTATGCCCTCTCTTTGTCCCAAAAGCTTGGTATGGGTGAACTAAAGCCCACTACCATTTCCTCCAATTGGCCGATCGACGGTCAAATTTCCCATAGGAATTTTAGAGGATGTCCCTATTAAGTTGGGTAGCTTCTTTGTTCTGTTGACTTTGTTATCCTAGAGATGGAGGAAGACACCGCATTCCCTATTATTCTTGGTAGACCTTTCATGGCTACGGCTGGGTGTTGCATTGATGTGAAAAATGGTAGGATGTCCTTTAGTATAGGAGGTGAGAAAGCTGAGTTTAATTTGTTTGAAGCTGCTAAATTCCCCGCATTTTCTGATGATTGTTTTAGAGTGGATATCATTGATTCCATTCTTAGGGAAGATAGCACTAACATTCGCTCACGATCCTCTTGAGCTTTGTTTGTTGTCTAACAGTAAAACCCAGGATCACGATCCCGAGGTTGCCCATTGTGTGAAGCTCTTGCAGGCATCCCCAGAAGTTCCACCAATGCTGGAAACGGTGGAGGCACTAGAGGTTGAAAGCAAAAGCAAGCAAGCTTCGAGCGAGAAGGAAGCACCAAAGGTAGAACTGAAACCTCTCCCTTCTTCCCTAAGGTATGAATTTCTTGGCCCCGATTCCTCTTATCCTGTGATTGTGAATGCAAACTTGAATGATGCTGAGATTGATTCATTGTTGAGAGTCCTTAGGTCACATCGTAAGGCCATTGGCTATACCATAGATGACCTTAAAGGAATTAGTCCCTCATTTTGCATGCATAGGATTTTGATGGAAGATGATTATAAACCCACCATTCAAAGTCAAAGAAGGTTAAACCCTAACATGAAAGAGGTGGTGAAAAAAGAGGTCTTGAAATTACTTGATGCTGGGATTATCTACCCTATTTACGATAGTGAGTGGGTGAGCCGGTGCATGTTGTGCCTAAGAAAGGGGATGACGTGGTGAAAAATGAGAACAATGAGTTAATTCCTACCAGGATCACATTACGGGGTGGAGGATGTGTATTGATTCACATGAGTTGAATGATGCCACCAGTAAAGACCATTTCCTCTCCCCTTCATTGACCAAATGCTTGAAAGATCGCGAATAATTCATTCTTTTGTTATCTAGATGGGTATTCCGGTTTTTCCAAATCCCTATCCACCCTAGTGATCGTGAAAAGACCACCTTTACATGTCCTTACGGCATTTGCCTATAGGAGAATGCCATTTGGGTTGTGTAATGCACCCGCTACTTTTCAACGATGCATGATGGCTATTTTCTCTGATTTTATTGAGGACATTATGGAGGTGTTTATGGATGATTTTTCAGTCTATGGCAATTCTTTTGATCATTGTTTAAGAAATCTTGCTAAAGTGTTGTCTCGATGTGAAGAAGTGAATTTGGTTTTGAATTGGGAGAAGTGCCATTTCATGGTACAAGAGGGTGTAGTCCTTGGTCATGTTGTGTCAAACAAAGGCATTGAGGTTGACAAAGCAAAGGTTGAGGTGGTTGAAAAATTACCACCTCCAACTTCTGTTAAGGGTGTTAGGAGTTTTCTTGGACACGTTGGTTTCTACGGACGGTTCATAAAAGATTTTTCGAAAATTGCTAGACCTCTCACCCGATTGCTTGTCAAAGATGTGCCTTTTGAATTTGATGATGTTTGCTTGAGTGCTTTCAACAGGTTGAAAGAAGCTTTAATTACTGCACCTATTATGAAAGCCCCGGATTGGAGTTTACCGTTTGAAGTGATGTGTGATGCGAGTGATTACGCATTGGGGGCTGTTTTAGGGCAAAGAAGAGATGGCAAGCCTTTCGCCATCTACTATGCGAGCCGAACTCTGGATGAGGCTCAAGTCAACTACGCCACCACAGAGAAGGAGTTCTTGGCGGTCGCTACTGGAGAAGTTTCGACCATATTTGATCAACTCCAAGGTGATTGTGTTAACCGATCATGCCGCCATTCGACACCTCATGAAGAAGTCGGACTCTAAACCTCGGCTCATTTGTTGGGTGTTATTACTCCAAGAGTTCGATTTGGAAATTCGGGACAAGCCCGGATTGCAAAACGTGGTAGCCGATCATCTCTCTCGATTGGAGGATGTTCCGAAGGAGAAGCTCCCTATTGATGATTCTTTTCCGGAAGAGAAGCTCATGGCCGTGTGTACCCCATTCATTCCATGGTATGCCGACTACGTCAATTATCTTGTGTGTGGAGTGTTGCCACCGGACTTATCATATCAACAAAAGAAGAGGTTCCTATTCGAGGTGAAGAGCTTTGTTTGGGAAGAACCACTTCTTTTCAAGCTATGTGCCGATGGGGTTTACCGGAGATGCATTCCGGAGGAAGAAGTTCAAGGGGTGCTACATCATTGCCATTCCACGACCTATGGTGGACATTTCGGCCCCGATAAAACCGCTTCCAAGGTCTTGCAAGCCGGCTTCTATTGGCCGACCCTCACCAAGGATGCAAGGGAGTATGTGCTAGCATGTGATCGTTGTCAACGGATGGGTAACATTTCCAAGAGGCACGAGATGCCCCAAAGCGGAATTCTTGAGGTTGAGCTCTTCGACGTGTGGGGGATAGACTTTATGGGTCCTTTTCCTCCATCTCACAAGAACCTCTACATCCTTGTTGCTGTGGATTACGTATCCAAATGGGTGGAGGCGATTGCATCTCCGACAATGACTCAAGGGTCGTCATCAAATTCCTTAAGAAGAACATTTTCGCTCGATTTGGCACTCCTAGAGCCTTATTGAGCGATAACGGCACCCATTTTCGTAACCGGCCGCTAGAAACTCTCCTGAAGAAGTACGGGGTGTTCCATAGGGTGGCAACACCTTACCATCCTCAAACAAGCGGGCAAGTAGAGCTTTCGAATAGGGGGTTGAAGAGCATTCTCGAGAAGACGGTTGACCGATCTCGAAAGGATTGGTCATTGAAGCTTGACGACGCCTTGTGGGCGTACCGCACGACGTTCAAAACTCCCCTTAGCACCACTCCATTCCGGTTGGTGTATGGGAAGCCGTGTCATTTGCCCGTGGAGTTGGAACATCGAGCATTTTGGGCAGTCCGAACTCTGAATTTTGATGCAAAGGCAACTGGTGAGAAGCGAATGCTTCAATTGCAATAATTGGAGGAATTGAGGTTGCAAGCTTATGAGAGTTCGAGGATATACAAGGAAAGGACCAAGAAGTGGCATGACAAGTTCATCTTGCCAAAGAGGTTTAAGGCAGGAGACATGGTCCTTTTGTTTAACTCGAGATTGAGATTGTTTCCGGGAAAGCTGAAATCCCGGTGGTCCGGGCCATTACAAGTTATGAAAGCATATCCCCATGGAGCTGTGGAAGTTTGGAGTGAGTCTACCGGCACATTCAAGGTCAACGGGCAGCGACTTAAGCCTTACATCACAGGCCAAATTGAGGAGAAGGCCGCATGTTATGTCCTCGCCAATCCTGTATGACTTGAGGTATGTATCGTCTAGCTTAAGACGTTAAATTAGCGCTTCTTGGGAGGCAACCCAAGTTTTTTAATTACTTCTCTTTCCCTTTTCATTTTTCTTTCTTTTATAGGAGTTTATCTTTCTTTCTTTTCATTTTCCTTCCCCTTTCCTAGTTTTTTTTTCTTCCTTATTTTCCTTAGTTCATTTCATTTTCGTTTTGTTTCTTTTCTTTGATTTTTCTCTTGTTTTAACCGTGTTTCTCTTTTGCATAGTGTAAATTTTTGTGAGTATTTGTGAGTAAAAAAAAAGAGAGTTTGAGGGAGTGTAAGAGTGAGTTTGAGCAAGGGAAATTAGCATGGAGGAGTTGGTTTCTAGGGTGTTTTGATGGTTTAATGAGTGAAAAATGTTTGAGTTAGAAGGAATGAAGAAACATGGGAGTTTGAGGGAGTTTTGCAAGAAAAGAACTATTAAAACTTGAGTGACAAAATAGAAGAAAAAAAAGGTGTGGAAGGCAATTCGTAAACCAGCTTATAATGAAGTTCCAGGGCCAACCTTGGGCTGCCCGTGGTGAAAACCTCGGACCGTGGTTCGTCTGGATTTCATTTGTTCAAGAAGCACAGTTTTCCAGAGCCAACCTCGGTCTGCCCGAGGTTCTGACCTCAGACGAAAGTTGTTTATTAGGTTAGTCAGGATAATTCTATTTAGCATTGAAAGGGCGATAGAAATTAGAGGTTATCGATTCTTGATTCGTTTGAGTTATTTTCTTGTGCTTGCTTTAATCTGGCTTTCAGACCCTGTTGTTAGGTGAGTAAAACCCTAGAAGTCTTCATCCATCGAATTACCTCGAGTTAATCCTTTCTAGTCCACTTTAGTTTTAGTTAGTTCATTAGAAGTCATAAACAATTCATCAACCCGATTGGCTTAGCAATCAAGTAGAGGGATAGTTCACTGAGTTACTAGACCAAGTCCCTGTGGGATCGACCTTGACGTTGCTACAATAGTACCCGTGCACTTGCGGCCTTGTCGGTTTCAGCAATCCATCTTCAGCATACATCCCAAATATTATTTCTATTATAAATTTCTCTAAATTCATATTTAAAGTTCTTCTGTAAACAAAATTATCATGTTCTTCATTCATTTTTTAAGATCTTCTTGCTCTGATACCAATATTAAAAAGGTCTAACAAGTGGTTTTTTAGTGGAAAAAGCGGTAAAACCAAAAGTGATTTTTTAAGTGTTTCTCACTATTTTATCAGTTTAGGTACTCGGATAAGTAATCCCAATAAAATTATATAACCTTAAATCAACAATTTAAAATTCAACATAAATAGACAAACTAAAACGAAAGAGAGATTATACCTTTGAGAGTTGAATCTGTCTTACTTGTTCGTACGCGTCTTACACTCCACTCTGCGCGATTTACCTACTCTTTCAGACTTAATCTTCTCTCTTTGTATACTCACTTTGTTTGAGTTTGGATAAATATGAAGAACTCATATATTATTGAAAAAGATATTATATTATTTCATCATGGATACTTTCCTTTCCCTAAAAGGGAATTCTTAGAACATAGTAGATTACAAACACTTGAAAGCTGAAATAAACTAAATGAGGATGGAAGACTCTGCCCTCCTCAATGTTTACAAGTAGCTATTTATAGGAAAAGTAAACTGGTATCTTACATAAGCGCTTACGTAAGAGCGCAATTATTCATACTACCATTTCAATTGTTGGCTACATCTTGTTCATCCATTTCTGTCGGCAAAATCTTGGTGCTTCACGTGTCTACATCAGTATGTCTCGTAGATTTTTGCTTTCCTCTCTCTGATATAATTCATCAAACTTTTTCTTTACAGCTGTGCTTCCTTGAAAGTTCTTTGGCATCAGCATGTGGAATTTGAAGTCAAAAATTTTTTCATCTGGTTTTTCAAGAGATTCATCATCATTGGTGACAATTATAAAATTTTTCTCTTGGTAAAGACTTCTATAGCGTTCTCTCCAGAGTCTTTCGAGTTGACAACTCACTGCTAGTGCTCCTGTTGATCTTCGATAATTTGTCCAGGACTTGTCAAATGGAGGAATTTCAAATAGTTTTTCTTTCGTTGCTTGGACTTGGATGTTTGTTAAAGGGATTTTGTTCAAGATGATCAGATTAATAACAGGGTAGATGATATTAGTCTGTTCATCCTTTTCTGGGGCAACTGAAAACATTCTGAGGCTAACATAGCTCTTGTTTTTGCTGTGATTTTTGATGGTTTCTACTATTTTCTCTGGGAAGTTCTTGAGTTCAATAAGACTCAGGCTAGGATATAAGAGATTTAGATAGCCATGTGCAAAAAGCTGGTATATGACTTCAGGATTTGCTTTGTTGAAAGCTATGATTCTTGGGAACAAAGAGCGTTTAGGGTTGTAAAATAGTTCAGAAATTTCTCCAATCTTTTCATAAGCAACTACAGTTGCTTGATAGTAGTTCTTATAGAATTCGTCAGTAGTAATGTTCAAAGTTCGAATGCCAGTATTTCGAATAACTGGTCTTGTAGCTAGCAAGGTTGTTAAAATCGGGATCCTAACTCGAAACTATGGGAAAGTCAGGATCGGAAATTAGCCCATGTAGGATCGTGGATCGTGTGTAAATAGTAGAATCGTATCGAGGATTTTGGACCATAAAATCGTAGGATCGTAAATCAGGATCGAGATTTTAATAACTATGGTAACTAGCAGTCTAGCTTTTAATTGTTGCTTCTCTTTCTCCTCTTGGGAGAGGGGGTTTGAAGCATTTCCCTGGCTTGTTGATGGTCGAAATGATTGTTCTGCTTGTTCAACTTTGATTTCTTTGGGATTTTCTTTCCCATAGCTCAATTTGAGTTCATCAATAGTTCTGTAGAAAATTGTAGTAAGATCCTTGGCCTTTTCAAGATCAGCTCTGAGGTATTTAACTACAATTTCTATATGTTCAATTTTTTCTTCAACTGCTTCAAGATATTCATTGTAGTCTATCATGATGTTCTCAAAATCTCGAACGAATGGGCCTTCGTCACTAATACTGGTTTTTCCTTTTTTCACTTGTACTCATTTTCGCGAGTGAGATAATTTGCAATGAAATTGTTTTTACCTGCAACATGCTCATAAGTAGCATTAAATTGAGATAGGTAAAGTTGCCATCTATGTAGTTTTCTCATATGTGGTCCATTATCTAAATTTTGTTTTACAAAAGTCGTTGCTGCTTGATTATCAGTCAATATTTTAAAAGGTTTAGGTAGCAAAAATAATCGCCATTTCGTTATTCCTCTAATAATTGTTAAGATTTCTTTTTCCATTGTATTATAATTTTCTTCTTGTTCTGAAAATGTTCCGCTATGATATCCACAAATTTCATTTAAGTCTGTTTTTAATACTGCTGCCCAAGTTTTATCAGAGGCATCAGTTTGTAAAATTAGATTGTCTTCTGGTTCAGGCAGTCTAAGACTGGGTAAATTTAAACATTCTTCTTTTAATTTTCTAATTATTTCTGTATGTTTTTCATTCCATCCAAGAGTGTTATTTTTTCTAAGTAGGCTTTGTATATCTTTCTTCTTTTTAGCTAAATCAGGGATATATGAACTAGCATAATTTAATAATCCTAAGAATCCTTGAATTTGTTTTTTAGTTCTAAGCTCATCGGGGTATTCTTTTATTTTCCTAGAAATGTGGGTTGTAGGTTTATTCCATTAATTCCTACTTCAAATCCTAAAAATTCAATTTTTTCTTTTTCTATAATTGCTTTTCTTTCACTTAAACAAATTCCTTCTTTAGTAGCTACTTTAACAAATTCTTCTAGATGTTTTCTATGTTCATCAAGTGTATTAGAACTAATAAGGATATCATCAACATATACTACTAGGAAGTTATTAAGATGTTTAAAAGCATCATCCATTCTTCTTTGAAATATTCTAGGAGCATTTTTCAATCCAAATGGCATAACTATCCATTCGTAAAATCCTTGTGGGGTACTAAATCCAGTATATTTTATACTATTTTCTTCCATTTTTATTTGCCAAAAACCAGATTTACAGTCAAATTTCGAGAAATATTTTCTATTTTTTACTACATTGATTAAGACTTCTTTATTTGGTAAGAAATAATTGTCTGTTCTACTGTATTGATTTAATTTTTAATAATTTATTACCATTCTCGCTTTTCCTCTTCTACGTTCTGCTTCGTCCATTACCATAAAAGTTGGAGAGGAGTAAGCTCCTTTATATGGTCTTATTAATCCTTTTCCTAAAAGTTCATTAATTTGGACTGAAAATTCTTTAATATCTCCCTCTGTATATAACATTGGTTTTTCCTTAATATATATATTTCTTGGGTTAATTCTATTTTGGCTCTAGGATGTTCTAGTTTCCAAAACTGTAATGGATTTTCAGAATAAAGCTGTTTAAGTTTATCTAATATTTTTTCTTTAGTAATTATGTTAATTTTATATTTAGGAGTTTTATTTTCAATTTGTGTGTTCAAAGAGATTTTTTCATAACCTTGTCCACCACGCTTCGCGCGCACTCTGTATGGATATTTTAGTGTAGGTATCTTTAATATATGACCACACTTTGTTGTTACTGAGATTGTATAAGCAGTTTGTGTAAATTTTGAAAATTGTTTCAAAAAATCATTTCCAAGTAAAATATCATATCCAGAATTATATTGTAGTACAATAGGTATATTTAAAATTTTGTTTCCTAATATAATTGTTACATTAGTTTGATAATGTTCGATATAAGTTCCTAGAGAATTTACTCCTTTAATTCTAATTTTCTTGTTAGAGGGAAGTGTTTCCCATTGTGGTAAAAGTAATTGATTAAATAATGTTGCTTCTGATCCAGTATCTACTAGTGCAGCTGTTGTGATATCTAAGTCATTTACTGTTATTTCAATGTACGTAAGGATTGGGAATGCAATTTGTTTCATAATCTAAAAAGGATAATTCTAGATTCTCCATCTATAAGGGTAATATGAGTGGGCTTGATTTCGTAAGAAGTAAACTTATCTAAAAATGTCATTCCTAATAATATATGATAATATTCATTGTTTATTGTTGAGTCTACATAAAAATCTTGTTCTAATAAAATTGATTTAGGTGTTTTCATCATTATTTTTGATTTTTGAGTTAAAATATTTCTTTTCCCATCATAAGTGGTGCAATTATATTCGGTTGCTATGTATACTGAAATTGGTAATGTTATACGATGACATTGTGATGCTCCGGTATCTATAATTACTTTATCTTTTATCCATTTTTGTCCATCAAAGTATTCTAAATTAACTCTATATGTTCTATTATCAGCACTAAGAGATCTTAAATTTAAGTTTCGAGAATAATTCATACTAAAAGTTCTAGACGTAGTTGGTCGACTATCTATCCTGAATCCTTTTTCAGTAAAAGATAATCTTGGAGCTAATTGGCTACTTGTAGTTTCTTCTTCATTTACCAATTTAAATTCTGTTAATGCAGGTATTCGTGCTTCTTGTGCTTGAGGTGTTATTACTGAGCTTATTGTAGAAAATAAAGGATCTATTTTAACTTTTTCCCTTTGATTTTTATCTTTTATGGGAAAATTTGTATTTGAAAATATATATAAACCTCTATAATAAAATGCTAGTGCATCATTTCCTGGCTTAAGTCCTATATCTGTAAGGAGTTTAAATTGTAAATTCAAAGTATCTTCAAGATCTTTACTACGAAGAGTAACAAAATAATTAGGATAACATTTGAAAATACGTTTTTTGTAAACTAAATTTCCTTGTAAAGTTCCTAAATGGCTCTTTTGAATGTTATGAAATCGTTGATCATGAAGGGATAATATTATAGGTGAATTAATACCTTCTTTAAAACATGCATTTACAGCTATTTGAATTCCATGTAAATGTACATATTTGATTAAGTCCCTATCTTTCGATGGTATTTCACTTAAAAAATTTTCGCTTATATTTTGGTTCATCAATCGTAGTCTTATATTTCCTTGTAAGTGTTGAACATATACAGGCTGTTCGGTTGTATATAATTTATAATGGCGAACTATCTTTCTATGAAGAAAATCATCCATCTTTTTCATAAGTGTTCTAGGATCTCTTAAAGATAATTCTTTAGTTATAATTTTTTCATATAAATGTTGATTAAAGGTAATTAGTCCAGTATAATTTTCATTATTTTCCTGTTCTTCTTGATGGATAATATTTTCTTCAGTACTCATCCTCAAACTCTGTACTATCTTTAATTTCACTAGAAGTATTAATCTCTCCTTCTATTGATTCATAGCAACTAGTAAGTTCTTCACCTTCTTCAATCTGAATTAGGTAGAGTTCATCTTTAATTTCTTCAAATTCTTCATTGAATAATTTAACTATGTTAGCTTTTCTCTTATTACAATCTATAGACTTATGTCCTATTTCTCCACAATTCTAACATTGACAGGAAGTGGGTTTTTTATTTCTTTTATAATATCTATTTTCAGGTTTTGCCTTATTTTGTGAAAATTTTTCATATCTAATATGCTTACTATTTTTCTGTGAGTTGTTCTTTGAATCTTTTATTTTTCTACTTTTCTTTTTAGAAAACTTATTATTAAATGATTTAATTTTATTTCTTTTAAGATTTTTCTTTTCTTTTGGTTTAAATTTTGGATAATTTCCACACCCATATTGTGTCCAGGTTCTTTTATTTCTTCACAACATAATGTTACTTGTTTTACTTGTTTTCTTCTATTTTCTTGTAAACACATACGATTTATCTCTCTAGTTACTATGGTTTGAACGGCTGTTACCGATCTTATATATCCAGAAGAGGTTTTTAAAGTTTCTTCAAATTTTTCAGAAAAATAATCATTCCAAGGATAAGGAAATTTGTTTAACAAAAGTTGAATATAATAATCTTGGTTTGTTCTTGAATCATAGATTTTATAATAGTATTTATTAAATTCACAGAAGAAATTTTGAAAGTTGCATAAATTACAAATTCTTAGGTTTAATAATTTCCATAATGCTTCTTTTTTAGTTTCTTGACTATATTCTTCGTTTTCAGACAAGTCTTGTCCAGTAAATTGCCAGACTAAAACTCTTAACATAGTATGAATTCCTTCTTCTAAACCATGATTTATTAAGTTGTTTATTACGTTTGTTTTTATAACATTTTTTATATCAGTTGAAGTTCCATTCCACCAATCATAAACTATTCAAAAGAGTGAATCATTAGTTTATAAATTGTATTTACATCTCTATCATCATCTGCATAGACTGGAGTTGTTAATAAAGAGTTTAATATAACTCCTTTCCGTAGGTTTAAGGCTTCTCTTTTATCTGTAACACAGTCTATATTCAAAAAATATCCATAATTGGGTATAGGTTCTTGTTCTCTAGGATTTCGTAGTTTAAATTCTTCATTAACTTTAGTTTTATAATTTTTTCTTTTCTTTGAAGAATTAAAATCTCTACTTTTTGTTGCTTCGTAGGTATTTTCTTTTCTATTGGGATTAGACGATTCACCTCTTTCAAAGTTTGAAGCAACGGGTGTTGAAGATCCCATACTTCCAGTTGGTCCGCCAGAATTCATATTTACTTGTCTTGTTAATTCATTAATTTGTAAATCTTCAAATCCTTGTAATAATTCTTCGATAGATTTATTGTATTCACCCATTAATTATTTTCTTATGGATCACTAAACTCAGATTGCCTAGTAATTTCTTCTTCCTTAGTTCGTCTTTCTTCTTCTTCTATGTTTATTTGATCTTCTAATTTTTGTTGTTGTTTAATCTGTTCTATTATTTCATCTTGAAATTTTTTAAGGAATATATCATCATCATTTCCAACAGATACTTTTTCAGGCATTTTAACTTCTATAGGATTAAATATTCTTCTTTGTTTTGGTTTCAAAGATCGCTCTATTGATTTTGACATTAAATTCATTTCTGTTAAGAATAATTTACCTAAATTCATTTCTTATCCGAGTACCTAAACTGATAAAATTGTGAGAAACACTTAAAAAATCACTTTTGGTTTTACCACTTTTTCCACTAAAAAACCACTTGTTAGACCCTTTTAATATTGGTATCAGAGCAAGAAGATCTTAAAAAATGAATGAAGAACATGATAATTTTGTTTACAGAAGAACTTTAAATATGAATTTAGAGAAATTTATAATAGAGATAATATTTGGGATGTATGCTGAAGATGGATTGCTGAAACTTATTAATTATTTATGTCAAAATAAATCTAGATGTGTTAGTTTTCATGTAAAAATTATATATTTGGCAGAAAGAATTTCTAAAATACATTATTCTAGTTTAAAAAAATAATTAAATATGTTTAAAAATAGATTTCAATCGAATTCTAGGTTAACGAAAGAAGGAGATTATGCTGCTGGACAAAATTTTAATTTCCCTGAACTTAAAGCATATAATACTCAAGAAGCTTGGAATTTTTTAAGGTCATTAAATCAAACAACTAGAAATTATAGAGAAAGTCTCCTTGAAAATCAGAAATCAAGATATTCATATTTAGTCACATTACCATCTAGTGTTCATAAGTATACTCTAAATTTAATTAAAGATCAAATAGCTTTATTAGAAAAAACTTTTGAATATACAATTTGGTTTGAACCAAACAAAAGTATAAATGAATCTGTTATATATTATTACACGGATGAAGAATAGTATTAATTATATCAAGAACAATAATTGAAGAAACAAGGAAACATTAGGCATGTGTGTAGGGCATAGCAAATTTTGCAAAAAGACTAAAAAACCTTCATTCGGGGCACCGATAAGAGAAATGGGGAACCGATTTCCACCCCTATCAAGATGTTTAGTCAGCATTCCGACGCCGGAAATCGATTTCGATTTAGTTCGAGTCAAAAAGTTTGGATTATAAATTTGGATTATTTTCAGCAAAAAAAATGAGTGGATTATTTTACAGCCAATGATCTCCGACTTCAGATTATTTTGAGCCAAAAACCCCTGAAAAAATGAGGGGCATTCCAATAGTCCAAGTAATCTCGCTAGAAAAATGATCAAATAAACAAATTTGTGTTATACTAATTCCTAACCTCAAAACATGGTGGCCTACAAATATATTCTAGAAACACGAAGCATAAAGTTAGTTCAGAGTCGAGGTGGTGGGCGTAGGTGGTGACGCAGATGGTGGTGAGAAAGGGGCAGAGGTAGAGCAATTGAAAACCAAAAAAGAAAAAAAATTGAATGATCGCATGGCATGCCCAGTCGACTCTTTGTGGATCATCTCATCTCACACAAATTAGACCCTTTTAATCATCCATTTCCTTTATGGTCCATTGTGTAGTTGGGTCATCCGTTAGGGTCATTAGCCCATTTTAATTTCAACTTGTTCTTTGGATTGGATAAAATGAGGTTTGGATGGATTGGATAAGTTATTATGTTTTTTTGGAAAATTGTGTTTTTAGAGATAGATTTTTTTTTAGAATTGTGTAAGATTTGGATCGGATTGGATCAGATTGGAAAGAGTTATCAATTCAAAGAACACAGTTTTCTGAATCACTGAACCAAACCGAGCCAGACCGACAGACATTGTATACTTTAGTGCTGGCAAAAAATTGGGTCCGGGTAAATTCGGGTTGGTCAAATTCGGACAATGTCAAAATTCAGACGAGAAATTCATGTCCGGACCCGGTTTTATTTCGGGGTCGAACCGGGTCGGACAATTCGGACGAAACAAAAATCGGGTTCGGACAATACAAAAAAGAGAAATTTTATGTCCGCATATTTGGTCAATATCAAAATTCGAACGAAGAATCTATATCCAAACCCGATCTTTCGAGTAATTCGGATCGGCCAAAATTTTTACATCGTATGCTTCGTGCCGGAGATGGCAATTGCAAGTTCTAGGGAAGTACTCCAGCTAGTTAGGCCTTACAAAAAATCTTCACTAAACCTTTATCTCTAACTTCAAATCGCAAACCCACTGCACCAGACTCTCACTTCTCTTCTCTCTTCTACGGGAAATCGGTAAGTTTTCTCTGAATTCTCGTTTTAGATTGAAGATTTGAATTGTTAGTTTCGCTTTTAGATCTTTCTTCAGATTTCGCTTTATCTTTCGATATATACAAGTTTCGAATCTAGCTTGATTGCTTGATGCTGGATGAGTTTGCTGCGACATTGAACGTTTTTGGAGTATCTGGTTTTGTTTATGCTTTGAATTAGGGTTTCGGACGTTGGGTTGTTGGATTTTACCGTTTATCTGAAGCAAATTGATATTACTGAGTTCCTGATCCTGAGGGTGTTGAACCTTGCAAACGTGGTTCTTTGGTATGGTTGTTGAAGCATTGATTACTTTGGACTTGAAGGGTTTTGCCAGTTTGATTATGGCCTTTGCATATTTCGTGTTTTGCTTAATTGTTTGGTGTCCTACAATTAGAAATTATTGAAGTTCAACTATGTAGAGATGGAAATTCTATAAGAATGAATGACGGGGAAAGTTTGAAGAAAACGTATAGAACCTAATTAGGATCGAGTGGTGGTAACTCTGTCATAGGCAAGAATTTCTTGTGTCTCTATCCAAGATAACCCAACAAGTTTCTAAACTTGAAGACTGTAGAACAAACAGCCGCACTAGGAAGACGATCTCCTTAACTCAGGACTTACTTGAAATTTCAAAGCTTCCAAATATGATCAACATGCCTTTTTCACAATTTCGGTCACTAAACTTTGTAATAATTTCAACAGCATTCTCCTTGCCTTGTATTGTTATGCTAAATTTATCCCTTTTGATAATTGCATGCTTTTTCTTTGGGCGGGTTGTGCTATCATGATGAGTTTTCACCTACTTAAATGCATGCGTAGTGTAGTCCTTCAAGAGGCACATTATCTTGCATTTTAGCTGTTGTGTCTGCTTCATCTTTGTTTGCTCTGTCTACCATGAGAAATCATCAATTTTTGTTAGTTTTACATTGATAGCTGGGCTCTCCTGTTTGGTCAAACTCGATCTGCATCTGGTTCCTATTCTTAATAATTCTTTATCAACTTCTTCCGTTGGATCTAACCTTCTTTATATTTGGATGAGAGTCCATGAACCCACTTAACCCACAACAAGCTGCTCGTAACAGCAAGGCTTGAGATACTTACAGTACCGCATCATCCAGTTCTTCGCAATACTTGTTTCTTGAGGCTGCTGATGTTTTAGGCTTTCATATAGTCTACAGAAGCCACGAGGATAGGTTCCTTTTATCATCCAAGTTATGGAAAACTTGTTGGTCGACACTTCTGCAGATGCCATATGTTCTGTAAATAATAAATTTTTCTTTGGCCAGGACACCCCTATGTTAGCCTGAGATCCGCCCATGCACACAACGCTTATCAAATTCGGACAATTCAATCAGTTATGGCTAAATCATCACAAATAAAACTCCGCATTCAGACGCAACAAAGTATCGGAATGTGAAATTTGGATCGGGTTTAGGTTTTGGGGATTTTGTCCGAAGGTCTGAATTGTCCAAACCTAGAATCGACCCGAACCCGTTTTTTTTGACACCGCTATATCTAATGTTATGATGGCTGGGTAATTGTTAGGCTGCACTGCTTGATCGTTTACTGGCTAAACATGTCACTGGAGAAAATCTCTTGCAAGTACGAGAAATTCTGTTACCCAGTGTTGTGCATATAACATCTGAAGTTGCTGTTTCCAGTCCTCAATGTTATTTTTTGGACTATTTGGAGAGAAAGGAACATAAGGGTTTTTGAGGGAGGTTGAAACTTTTGTTCAACGCTTGAAAGACAATTTCGTGTTCCCCATTTAGTACTCTCAGTATATTCTGAAGCAGCAGAAGAACATCAAGGTCTATAGATTGTTCTTTCTAGTCACCAAATCAACAGCCAACTCTTACTCTAGAAGCACTCTGGAAATTAGGAAATGCAAAATCATGAGAACATATTTTAGATTTGAGGATACACTACTTAAGTTTGCCCTGTAGATTATCCACTGACATGGTCATTTTGAGAATGCTCAGGCAGCTTTAAGAAGGCATGTTTTCAATTTTTAGTAGTAGAGGCCTGATCAGTAATCTTTTTCATTACTAAATTGACACAATAAACTAGTCGATCGAGCCTAATTAATAGGATAAGTTTGACCTCTGAACGATCAACATGTACATACAGCCGAGTTCAAGCCAAGTGCATGTTCTGTAGCATCTATGTTATTTTTTTTTTATTTTTTTTACAATGGTAAGTCGGGCCACCCACTAGGCCCCTATCTTAGGGAAATCTCAATGAGTCCACCAGCCCCTGGGGGAGGGGGGAAACCAGGCATACACGCCTGTTGCTGCTCCCAGGAATCGAGCCTGGGACCTGTGGGATACCACAGTGCAGCTGGTACCACTTGAGCTAGAGTTCATTGGTATCTTTGTGTTATTTAGTAAGACATGCCTCGTACAAATTCCAGTGGATTAGACACATAGGCCGAGTAGTGATGATACTAACTGTGACCTAATTTCTTATGTAGCAGTAAGATTAAAATTTCAAAGTTAGTGCATTTTTCTGAGAATGACAAAACAGAGAGAAGACAACATTGATGAACTAGGTAGGGAATGTATATCTACCTTTTATTATCCAATCTATGGAAAAACTTATTGGTTGACTATTCCACAGATGCCATATGTTATGTGAACAGTAAATGGATGTTAGGCTTTGGGCTGGGGGCCCTATGGACTGTAAGGGTCAAGACTGGATTTTAAGGATGAAAGCCCATTGAAAAACGAAAAGGGGCCGGGCTGTTCATGGGTCAGCCAAAGTAGGGTATGGGTATCTCGCGGGTCAACAAAAATGGGGCCAAAATAGGTTTCCTCTCTGGCTCTCTCACAGTCTCACCTTCTCCCTCTCACTTTCTTCCTCTCTTCTCACTCGAATTGCTGGGTTTAATTCTGCACTTGAAGTTGAAGTTGGGCATCGGATCTTCAATTCTACACTTGGATTCTGAACTTGAAGTTGGGCATTGGATCTTGATCTTCTTCGTTTCGATTAAGGATTTAAGGTCAATCTCTATCCTCTTTCTATTCATTATGAAGAGTATGGATTAAGGAATTTTAGGGTTTTAATTAGTGAATTTCGGATGTGTTTCTGTTCATTATGTTGGTTGATCTGATTAGTGAATTTTGAATTGGTGAGTTTCGGATGTGTTGGTTGATCTGAATTTCGAAGTTCGATATGAAAAGGAATTTTAGGGTTCGATTGTTGGTTGAATTTTAGGGTTCGAGCTGGAGAGGAATTTTAGTTTTCAGTTTTGATAATACTTTCTTTTTTGCTTTTTCTCTCTTCTTCTCTTTTCTGGGTACTCTCTCTCTCTCTCTCTCTCTCTCTCAGTTTCCAGTAACTTGTTTCTGGGTAACTTTGCAGTCTCTGAGTTTGCATTTTGTTTGAGTGTACTTGCATTTTTTAGGTTTGGTTCTTCCAGTAGTTTGTTTCTGGGTAGCTTTGGAGTGCTTATTTGCTTCCATGATGAGTTGTGAACTTGTGATAGTGCACTGTACAAAAAATCAAGGCCTTAACAACCAGCTAAAACTAGGCATGTTTCTATTTGCTAATTACAGGTCAAAGAATAAACTGTGATCAAGAAATCAACATTCATATGAATCTAGAGACCCATTTCCATTATCACCAAAACTATAACTGTGGCATCTTGAACTGTGGATCAAGCTATCAAACACAACATTCAGTCTGAATATACAAATTGAATACTAGTAGTAACAAAACCTACCTGACAAAATCTACTCTAATTGCAACTCATGCATATGCATAAAATTTACTGAAAACCAAAACTATGATTCTCGGCTAGCAATTCAAACCAACTCGTAAACAACAGAGAAGAAAAAGACCAAGCCAAACCCACCCTAAAATGCATTAACATGGGAGCAAAACACAGGTTGTATAAGCAATAAAGCAAACATTTCTCTAAAATTGAATCTATCATAGGTAGGCACATTGAGCAACTATTTCGAGATTAAAAAAAAAAAAGAAACAGATTTGAATAACAATACAGCAGGAAAAAAAAAAGAACATATGTAAATGGGCGGGTCATGGACAGGTCAGGGTTAGCTGGCCCATGACCCGACCTTACTCCTTGTCTCAAAAGTGTTGACCCGACCCTAGTCCATAAGAGTAAAGGGTCGGCCCTGACCCGGCCCATTGCCCAGTTCTAGGTGTCAGTATTGTGCATGAGTAAATCTGGATTAGACTTTCATCAATCATATACTTGACTTTTATGGTCAAAGAATGTTCTGGTCATGGAGTTCATGTACTCATGGGTCTTCCCATGAGTGATAGGAATAAGTAGTATTTCATGGTAGATAATTGGTTAATTTACTATGGGATCTAGATTGAAAGATAGTGTTAGGTGTTTTGTTTTTTTTTTTTTGGATGTGTGTGTTGGGGGGGGGGGGGGGGTTAAATTCTTTTGAGATGCATTAGCCTGTTATGGGACATCTTGCTAAGGCTTCCCAATGCTAATTAGAGGTAGTTGTATTTATACATGTTATCATTGGATCTTGTATGATACGTACTAGTTCTTGTGCTCCATTGCTTGCTCTTTTTCTGAAGATACAATAAATTCTGCTAGTTGGTTTTCTAAGTTGTGTTTCAATAGGACTTTCATATTATAGTTTTTTGAGAATACATATTTCACGGGTGATGTTAACATTCTCTTTTAATGTGTTATGTAGAGCTTCTGTCAAACGTGATTACCATGTCCAATCATCTCCCTGCAACTACAGATTCGATTGCTCAGGCTTTGGAGGCCAAGAGCCCGTCTGAATCCATCTCCATTCTATACAGAGTGCTTCAGGACCCTTCCTCGTCACCTGAAGCCTTGCGCATAAAGGAACAGGCAATCACAAATCTCACTGAACTTCTCAGGCAAGAAAACAGGGCCGAGGACCTCCGAACCCTTCTGACCCAGCTGAGGCCGTACTTCTCTGTGATCCCCAAGGCCAAAACTGCGAAAATTGTCCGTGGGATCATTGATGCAGTGGCCAAAATACCAAACACAACTCAACTCCAGATCACCCTCTGCAAGGAAATGGTGCAATGGACGCGTGCTGAGAAGCGAACCTTCTTGCGCCAGAGAGTCGAAGCGAGGCTCGCAGCTCTGTTGATGGAGACCAAGGAATACTCGGAAGCACTGTCTCTCCTCTCTGGCCTCATAAAGGAGGTGAGACGGCTAGATGACAAGCTCCTATTAGTAGACATTGAGTTGCTAGAGAGCAAGCTTCATTTCTCCTTGAGAAACCTCCCGAAAGCCAAAGCTGCCCTTACAGCAGCGAGAACAGCAGCGAATGCCATTTATGTCCCTCCAGCCCAGCAGGGGACCATAGACTTGCAGAGCGGGATACTCCATGCTGAAGAGAAGGACTACAAAACCGCATACAGCTACTTCTACGAAGCATTTGAGGCGTTCAATGCTCTTGAAGACCCAAGGGCAGTTTACAGCCTCAAGTACATGCTTCTGTGCAAAATCATGGTGAACCAGGCGGACGATGTGGCTGGAATAATCTCCTCCAAAGCAGGGTTGCAGTACTTGGGCCCCGAGCTGGATGCCATGAAGGCGGTTGCCGAGGCCTACTCAAAGCGGTCCCTGAAGCTGTTTGAGGCTGCACTCGAGAGCTTCAAGGCCCAGTTGGAAGAAGACCCGATTGTCCACCGGCACTTGTCTTCCCTATATGACACTCTGCTGGAGCAGAACCTCTGCAGGTTGATCGAGCCCTTCTCAAGGGTTGAGATAGCCCACATTGCTGAGCTTATCGAGCTCCCCATCGACCATGTCGAGAGGAAACTGTCTCAGATGATTCTGGATAAGAAGTTTGCTGGAACCCTAGACCAGGGTGCTGGGTGCCTTGTCATTTTCGACGAGCACAAGACAGACGCCATCTATGAGGAAACCCTTGAAACCATAGCCAACATCGGCAAGGTTGTCGATAGTCTTTACGTCAGATCTGCCAAGATAATGGCCTAGGGTTTACTGTTTAATTTAGGCATTTAAGCCTCAATGAAGTGTGCTTGTTTTCTGGTTAGATTATGAACATTATTGCTGTTTGGGGCTTTGCCTTTGATTTCTGGCTAGTTGGTGCTATTCAGACTTGCCTGGTGAAACTTTACCCTGGATTACTGGTAGTGTACCAAGTTTCCTTAATTGAAGCTTCAGATAATGGTTTATTTACTTGCTTCTGAACATCCAACTTTTTTCTTCGGCTATGTTGGGCAGTAGTGTTTGGGGCAGTGTTTAGTGTATTGACCAAGTAAAAACTTCAAATGACCAAGTATTAGTGTTCAATAAGCTAACATTTTAAGTAACGTTTAACGTTTTAAGTAGCGTTTTCTAAATGTTAATAAAGTTAATGTATAATGTTCCATATTTTTGATAAAAAAGTTTCATTTGAAAATTTTATCTTTGGAAATTATTTGTATTCTTTTATGACAATTCATATAAATAAGTTAACTCAACAGTTAAATTTACCAAACAAAGTTCTCATTTGAAAGTTGTTCGCAAATTGTTATCTATTACTTAAAATGCTATTTGATACATAAATTGTTGTTTACTATCTAGCTCACTAATTTTACCGAACATGTCCTTGGCCTAAATTTAAGCGTTGTTTGACGATGATACCTCTAGCAATTTTTTACTATATTTCAAGTTAAAGTGCGCTCATTTAATTTTCCTTATGGCGATGTAAAATTTGGACAGTAAATTTGTGAATTTGGACATTAAATTTGTGAATAAATGTGTTAATTTAAAATCAAAGTACATTAATTTGATTTGATCGGAGAATGTAACTGTTGAGAGAACTATCAAATTTAAATCCTACAGATTAACATATTCCTTCCCCATATCTCCATTTGTGTGGACGTTTTGTACATCGGGTTGCCCTATATAATTCGATAACGGCAGTATGTCACAAAGCTTAAAAATGGAACTTGCTATAAACACAATCAACTTTTGTCTTCATTATTAGTTTTAGATTTATTTTTACTTTTGAAAATGAGCACTTAGACCCTGTTCTTTTATACGATTGGATGTGGTATGGCGTGGTGCGATGTGGTGGAATTGTGGTGGGTTGTGAAAAGTTGTGGTAGGTTTTGGTTTTAATAATTGTAAATGTGTGGGTAGATAAAGTTTAACTTTTAATAAAAAGATAAATTAAAATTGAAAAAGTAGATTGTGGTGGACACATCCAATATTTCTGAAATAATTTTCGCCATACCTGATATTAAGTGTTCATAAATTTAAACTTTCTAAGGTATTTTATAATTGATTTTTGTTAGATTTTCCAACGTAACACTAAAAAGATAAATATGAATTGACTTTTTTTACCATTGATATTAATTCATATGACTTTCAATTAAATATGAATTAACGTTTTTACCCTTTAATATTAATTCATATAGCATTAACAGGGGAATGTTGAAAAAGAGGAGTGTGAGAAGAATCGACTATTGGTGTTTTCTATTTGGAGGTTCGACACACATTTTTCCATACAAAACAATTAAAGGGTCATTTAAGTCATTTTTTCTCAATATTATGGGCAACATGATACATTCACATAGTCATATATGGTCATTATTGTATTTTCTCATTTCCGATGAGAAGTAACCTGATTTTGGCACTAAAAATCACTTTCACTTAATATCAAGTAAGGTGAAGATTATTTCACAAATGTCGGATGTGCAAAAATTATTACAACAAAAGCTAGGTAGGGTAAATGTAATTTACTCGATTGTGGTGGATTGTAGGAGATTGTGGTGGATTGTGGCGGGTTGTGGTAGATTGTGGTTGGTTGTGGCACCGCAGCCATCCAATCATATAAAAGAACAGGGCCTTAGTCCCTTAAGGGGAATTCTCTATGGAAAAATGTAAAAAAATATGGGATCTGTAAAACTTGTTGCAAATCCAAACATGAAGAAATAAGTCAACTTGGAAAAATTGATTCTTTCCAAAAAAAATCGACCAAACACACACCTTTAAGGGTCACTGGGTGGAATTGTTAAAATTATATTGACACTATCTTTGTTCTTTTTATCTTTTATTTACGTTTTTTAGATTATTTTTTAATCAATAATTTTTATAATATGATATTATGTATTTTGTTTTTTTATTATGAATCTAATAACATCAATTTATATAATAAATTATTATAAGGCAAATATTTTTCCAGGCCCATAATTTTTTTTTCTCAAAAAAATTTATCTGAAGTTTCTACCAATCGTTCCCTAAATCAAATTGGGTGATGATATGTGTCTTGCCCCAAGACACTACTTAAGTGTCATTCATTTTTGTAAAACTAATACTTATTATCATTTTTAATCTAAAAGTTTTTGATAGATACTATTAATTATCAATTATAAGAAGCTTAGAATGTGTTGGCTACGTCAACAATTAAAATTGACACCCTAACGAATGAACCCTATTCGTTGGGCATATTTTTGACACCTTTTTGTAAATTTTAAAAAATATAGATAAAAGTGTGATTTTATACAATTTATATATATTATTATAATTATAGAAGTCAATCATGTCACTTTTTTCTAATTTAAGTTATAGATATATTGATTTTTTATAATCACAAGACACATTAATACGTGTCTTTCACAAGACATTTATCATTTTCCAAATTAATTAAACGTTAACTTTGAGAAAAAAAAAAAGAAAGAAAGATAGGACAAAAATTAACCTAATGTTTGGGAGTCAGGTTGATTCATCCGCAGCAAAGGCTCTCAACTGATAACTCTCCTCGTCCTCACCGTCCGTCTCCGCCTCTCTCCTTCCGCCGCCGGATCACCGGAATCCACCCCGCCGGCAATCTTTCTCCGATCTTTGTCGGCGACATATTCATCTCAAATTTTCCACCCTCGCCGACAGAATTTTCTCTTCCTTCCTCAAATCTCATGTTTTAGGTAATTCTCGTTTTTTTCTTCATCTTTTCTTTCGATTGTATCGATTTCGGTGCTTGAAATCCTTGTAAAGCATATTTATTTTGGATCGAACAAATTCACTTGCGTTTAGACGAGATTTTTAGTCTTGAAATTTATGCTTGATTTTAGTGGTTGGACTGAACGCAACAATTGTGTGATTATGTTTTACATGATGTTTGTTAGTTGAATTTTTGTTCAATTTATGTTTCTCTTGGACATTTGATGGTTGTTTGATTGGCACACTGGCAGTGTATTGCTATGAGTATCAATTGTAAATTTTCTTTGATGTTTTCAGCTCAGGAATCTTAGTAGAGTTCAAAAACCTTCATTGCTCTTGTAGAATCTTATATTGAAGTAATATGCTCACTCAACTGTTTTAAAGTTCACTAAAAGTGCCTTGAAATTTCTATGCTTTGGAAATTTAAGTTGAGAACTTGAGATTTGAATTTTTAGGATAAGATTTAGCATTATGTTAGCAACGTAAGTAAATGTGGTATCTACATCTGATATGTTCAGTGTGAAAGAATGGCAAAAGGTCTGATATGGGCAACATCAGAGGATCTAATGAGGAATAGGGGTCAAGTTCTTTCTTTGTACAGACAAATATTGCGCAGTCTGAATTCCCCGCAATTGCCGCTGACGTTTGCCGCTAGATTGGCCAAGAAGGCGGAAGTCCGTGCTATGTTCTTGCTCGGGTCTGAGGAGCGATCTGTTCACAATATTGCTGACCTCATTGATGCTGCCGAATACTCTTTGTCTCTTCTAAAGAAAGGCGAAATCCCTAAGCATATCCAGTGATTACGACTGCAGTCTCTCCTTCTCATTAATCTCTTTACTCAATCGTGTACGTATTCTATTGCCTTTCAATGCCAGCACGTTAAAATATCTATTTTGGGCAGTTTCGCTGTGCATGTTTGGTATTGGTTCTGGAAAAGGAATGAATGCAAATTGATATGTTCTGGTTGGATCTTATTGTGAGGGTGCGAGATGGAGATGATAGTTTATCATTTCATTTGGTAACGTTGAGTGGAATTGGGTTGGCCTACAATATGCTTACGGTGGACTGACCATAGTTTGGAGTCATGGGTGATGATTCATGCTTTGTATGTTTCCGGAGTTTTGTTATGATTTTGGAATGGTTATGCGCAAGTTACAAGTGGATATCTGTTCATAGCCTCACTTGAACCGTTTTTGTTGGGTGATGTTTGGGCTTGCAATGAAAAATTCATGCTGTCATTCAGAAGTTACTTAACATGCTTTGTAATCTGTGGATTGCAAGGATGTTAAACATGTAGAGGGGGACTTGACCTTTTAAAATGGGGGAAGAAAGTTGTATTATGATCTTTTCTGCAGGTCATTTTTCCCGGAATATCATCTTTTCTATCTATAGTAAATGCTAACTATTCACAAGACAATGGTGGCATTGCTAGTCATGTTAACACTCTGGAGTATCCAAAGTAGTTGATCGTAACTTTATAATGCATTGATTATTTAGAATGTGCTTGTTTTTCCTAATCATATTATATGTTGTAAGCCTGTAGCTACCCCCAATATGCTGTGTGACTGTTTGATGTCTGGTGTTCTGTTTTATTTCATTCCTCAACTTTTAGGGCTGCTTGAACTATTTATGTTTCCTTTGTGGTTTGGACACTAATGATCTTCATTTCAGGTTCGTGAGTGGCAAGTCATATTTATTCTTATTCCATGGGTGCGATAAAAGATGAAGATGTCCAGAATGATCTGAAGAAAAAATCTAAGAAAAGGAAGAAGAGGAAGTCTGATTCTTTGGAAGAGGAGCATGGTAACATCGAAAGTGGCAATGATAGCCGTAAAAAGAGGTTGAAAATTTCAGGCAAGGATACTTTAGAAGTGGTTGATGATGTAGAATCTAATTTGGGTGCACTTGATGGTTCTAAAGAGGAGAAGAAAGATACCCGAAAATATAAAATGAAGGAAGAAGCAAATAATGGTAAAAGGGAAAAAAAGAAGAAAAAGAATAAAGTTGGAGATGAGAGAAGGGCTTCACCGGCAGAGGATGTTGCATGTGATGGTTCCAAGGAGGAGAAGAACGATACACGAAAAGGCAGAATGAAAAAAGAAGTGGATAACAGTAAGAGGGATAAATGTAAGAAGAAGAATAAAGTTAGAGATGATAGAAAGGCTTCACAGGTGGAGAGTGTTTCTGAGAAAATTCAGCCCATGGAGGACAAAAAGAAGAAGAAGAAGAAGAAGAAAAAGGAGAAGAAAAATATGTTGAGAGACGGTTCTTTGGATAAAGAACTTGTTAACGATAGCAATGCGCCTTCTACAAGCGGTGGGGAAAGCAGCAACGACAGGGGCAGTAAAAGGAAGCAGAGGAGCAATCCTGTTGAGCCTTCTGACTGGTCTACGCCCAGTAAGAAGTTAAAGAAGGTCAGATTTTCTGATCAAGTGGAGTTTTTATCGCTTGCAGATAACTCGAGGGGGACAGAACGGCTCAAGGATCATAGCAATGATACGAAAAAGGGTAATGGCCTCAGACGGGTAAAGCGTGTGTCGAAAGAGCCAAACCTAACCGTCAAAACTCCCGTCGCAAGCCAGAAAGGTAACCGTCCAACCGTTGTACGAGGCAAGCAATTTTCACCAGAGGAAGACGAGATAGTAAAAAGCTCTGTTTTGAGTTACATAGAGGAGCACCAGCTCAGCGAAAAGGGTTTGGACATGGTTTTGAAATGTGGCCTCTACCCTGAACTTAGAGACTGTTGGAGAGAAATAGGGAAAGCCTTGCCTTCAAGACCACATATGAGCATCTACAATCGCGCTCATGTATTATTCGAAAGAAATGAAAGCAACAGCTGGACCCCGGAAGAAATTGAGCTCGTCAAGAATCTCCGCAAAAGGTACGGTTCAGATTGGCAGGCACTGGCTGAAAAACTCGGTAAAAAGCGGGCTCATCTCAAATGTCCCAACATAAAGAGGGGACAGTGGTCACAGGACGAGTATCAGACCCTATTCGATCTTGTAAACACGGATTTAAAACTCAAGGCATCTAAGGAAAAGAAGTCGAAGAACGACAATGGCATCTTGAGGGACAACATAAGCTGGGAAACAGTCAGCAAGCGACTTTCAACCCGAAGCAACACGCTTTGTTGCCAGAAATGGTATGACCAGTTGACATCTCCCATGGTGGCCGAGGGTATATGGGCTGATGTCGATGATTACCGGTTGGTTATTGCCCTGGAAGAGCTCGATGCCGCTTGTCAGGAGGACGTGGACTGGGAGAACCTTCTAGAACATCGGTCCGGTGACGTGTGCCGGAAGCGGTGGAACCAAATGGTGCGAAATATTGGGGAGCATGGGACCAAATCGTTTGCCGAGCAGGTTGAAATTCTGTCAAGGAAATACTGTCCGGACGCTAGGGTAGCTTAGAGCTTGATGTTTTGTTGGTTTGCCAGAATTGTTCTTTGGGTTAGATGTAAATGATCTTTGGTGCTCTATAAATGGTCACATTTTCTATACCAAATGTCTATCTAATTGAATGTTTGATGAGTACAAGGTTAATTCCTAGGTAGCTGTGGTTGTATGATATTTTGATCTAAACTTGTACTACCTCCGTCTCAAATTGTTTGTCCATCTACCTAACTCTCTTGTCCCAAAATATTTGTCCATTTTATAATTTCAATGATTGTAATTCCTATTATACCCCTAATAAATACTCTTTTATTTTTTTTTATTTTTCTTCATATGAGAAAAGTAAGGACAATTCTGGTACATTACACATTTTTCACCCCATTTCCCATGACCATTAGACTTTTAAATATAGTTGGATGGACAAACAATATGGGACGGAGGTAGTACATTGCAATTGGTATATTTCAGTATCTTGACAGTGTTTTTGGTATTGGTGGACCATTGGAAGGGTTGAAAGTTTTAATCTCATTTGTGGCTCACATTTTGTTTTTCGATGATGGGAAGCCGTTAAAGGCTAAAACGTACTCCCTCCGTCCCTAATTATAGGTCGTTTTGAAGGGTTTTGAGAGAACCAATGAGCTTGACAGTTTACTAGTAAATTGTGATTAAAATGTGATTAAAATGAAAATTGTGATTAAAATGTAATTAATGATATATTTAGTGTAGTGTTAGGAAATTAATTATTAAATGTGAAATAAGAAGTTAGTTGTATTGGGAAGAGAAAAGCGACAAACATTTTGGGACAAAAAAAGTTAGTTAAAACGATTTATACTTAGGGACGGAGGGAGTATCTAAGAGGCTACAAAGATTCGTAAACAGCAAAACAACAAAACAGGGGAAAAACACAAGACAAAACCTCCTTCACTAAAAGAAAACAATAAAAAAAAATTACAAAAATACACCACACTAAACACCAACCACTAAACCACCCCAAAGAAAGAAACAAAGCAAATGCTTCACATCTTCTTCACAGATATAATTTTCAAACCACAAATCATTCTCACCAAGGCCCTCTTACAAGCAAGAATAGCATCAACATCCTTCAAATCCTTTAAATTTTGAGAAGCCTCGTTGGAAGTCGACTTAGCCTTTCAAGATGCATCCATAACCAATCTCCATTTAGATTTAATCAAGGTCTTGTTCCTCCTCTTACTTCTACATCCATCTTTCGAACGAATCGAGATGGAGTGTTCAAAACTAAGAGAAACATCAGTCATAGAATAGATTGGACTGACAAAGTGTCCTCACTATCATTGGGGTCGAGAGCAGACAACACATCCTAGCTCAAACGCGGAGCCAGAGAACATAATCCAAAAGAACCATGAACATCTGCAGCAACCATAGGTTGACTCAAACCTGCACAAATAGGGATTGAAAAAGTCTGTTTTGAATCCAAAGAAATAGAAGAGTCAACCCCTTGATCGATTGGAAGGATATGTGGACTGGAAACATTACAAGGCCGACCATAATCTAAGGGTGGAGATTGGGTCGACCTACTCTGCTTAGCTTTTGGAACCCAAATCCATTTGGTAGAACTAGACCTCTGCTTCTTATCAAACTTAGCCAAGAGATAGTCAATACAGAACTATTAAAACACCAACCATTAAGGTACTTAATAGCATTCAAATTTACTTGCTTGGCTTTGAAACGAACAAAACCAAATCTCTTCCCATTCCTACACATTTTTAGAGGAATGTAAGCATTACAAACACTCCCTAACGTAGCAAAAAGACTCTTCAAACTCAAATTATCAATCCTAACAGGCAGATTATCAACAAACAAAGGAAAGAGCGAGGCCTAATCCCCCAATACAACTTGAGAGGAATTAACAGGAAGATCAAAACCCCCACTCAAAGTCACAGGAACAGATAGAACAACATTGACAGCAACATTAGAAACACCATTAACAGATAAGAGAGAGTTAGCCACCCCCTTCAGACCCATGGATGTTGCAAGAGAGTATTTTCATTTTCTTGGATCATTCATGGCACAAGCCATTTGCATGTAAAAGAGACATTCAATTGTAAAAGTAGTTTTTGATTCAAGACATGTATCACTGTTGGAGAATTGAGAATTTATTTCCAAGAAGAACATATCACAAAAAAATCAATTACACATTATCATAAGGGACATTGTTAGTTAGATATCATCTTTGTGAAGCTTAAATCCTCACATACATATACAATTCAAACAGAATGGAGAATTTTGGCCATTGTTAATTATGCTTTTAAGTTCTTTGACTTCAAGAAATGATGCATTTAGTGGCTCTGATATGTATGTATGTATGTATGACACACCTACTTATATACATATATCAAAGTAAATCAATGTGGGTAAAGGCCGGTTTAGTGTTAAGCTTCTTAGCTTTTTAATACAAATATAGGCATAGAGAAAGTTTTACTCCATAATGAAATCTTCGACTTCGACCCAATGACTCAACACTCATACGACCACAAACATCAGCATGACTAGCTAATAGAAGATATTTTGAAGCTCTCCATGCCTTGTATATAGGAAAGGGATTTCTGATCTGTTTGTCATAAACACAACTTTCACAAAAATCAATGCCATCAATATCAGGTAATCCAATTACCGTATTATTTTTAGCTATTAGTTTCACTCCTGCCACATACTGGAGATGCCACAAAATTTGACTTAGTATGTTTAACATTGGAGGCATACTTTTTTTCATCTGAGACTTGCAACGGAAACATTCTATTTTGCCTCTTAGCTAGGAACACTGGCTATATGTTGACCAGAAGCTTAATTTATCATAAATAGAGCACACGTCATCATCTAACAATAAGAAGTAACCATTTTCCATTAATTGTCCAACACTCAACAAATCACGATCTAAATCAAGAAAAATTGCACACTATGGAGAAGTTTAACAAAACTTGTTTGCATTTTGGACCCGAAGTATAGGGTAATTTATTTTTTGGACCCAAAGTTTTCAGCGTTAATTTTTTGGCCCTAAAGTTTATGGGGTGAATAAAAAATGACTTTAAAGTTTGTTGGCTAAAAAAAAAAGCCCGTCTCCCATTCTTTTTTTCTTCTTCCCATATTTGAATTTATCTCCTGATTGGCGTCAAACTTAAGCACTAAGGTTAAAATTGATATTGAGACTATAATACACATCTCTTATTCATGTCGGAGCTACTTAGACCAAGGTTTTGTTAGGGTACTGGTTAGATAATTTGAGATTCCCAACCCTAATAATCTTGTGCTGTGTAGATATGCTCGTATTATGAGAAAACACTGTACTGCATGTGTCCCAGTTATTGGCAGGCATATTGATTCAAATCTTATCTACATTTGTTTTTGGATCTGATCTGCATCGAAAAGATGAAAACAAAGTCTATGACATTGGTTGTAAAAACAAGAAAAAAGACGACAAGAATCCTTCCAACAGACAGGCCTAGTTATGGCCAAAATGCCAAGCGCCAACATATTTTTAGAGCGCTAGCAATGTGGAATGAAATACATGGAATTTTGACACTCTCTCTTCTACTTGGCAAACCCTCTCTCATCCTTTTCTTCCATTCCTTTGAGTTCTGGAACTCTGCAGCATTTTAGAACTCAAAGGAATGAAGAAAAAAGAGGAGAGAAGATGTGCCAACTAGGAAAGAGGGGAACAAAATTCCATGGATGGAATTTTGCATTGCATATGCTCTTAGGGCGATGTTACGTGTCTTGGGGCAAGACAATGCTTAAATGTCTTGCTCCTTATAAAATCACTACTTATTATTATTTTAATCTCAATTTTTTTACAGATACTATTAATTATCAATTATGAGAAGCTTGGAATGTGTGGGCTACACCAATAATTAAAATTGACACCCTAACGAATGAACCCCATCCGTTGGGCATATTTTAGACATTTTTTTGTAAGTTTTAAGAAATACGGTTCTGCTAAATGTCGCCCTGAGGGCGATGGATTAGAAGTATTTGAATTTGTTTTATATCTTATTTTTGGTGTAAATTTAAATTGATTTTATATCATAATATCTATTATATACTACTTTCCTATTAGAAAAATAAAATCAAGATATTAGGGAATCAAGGTTTCCATGAGGGGATCAAATTCTTTGAAAAATAAAATCTTGTTCCTATCAAATTTAATTAATAACAAGAAGTATAATTAAAAATAATTAATTAGACATGATTTTATTTTTCTAATAGAAAAGTATTTTATAATAGATATTATGATATAAAATCAATTTAAATTTACACCAAAAATAAGATATAAAACAAATTCAAATACTCCTAATCTATTGCCCTCACGGCGACATTTAGCAAAACCGTAAAAAATATAGATAAAAATGTGATTTTATACAATTTATATATATTATTATAGTTATAAAAGTCAATTATATAATTTTTTTTTCCAATTTAATTTATAAATATATAGATTTTTTATAATGTAACAGTGCACCACTCCTCGCATGTGTGCATCAACATACACTGCATGTACGTGTACATCCTCAGTCCTCACCTTCTTATACAGAGACAAACAACTTTCACGGACCATACATGGAGTACTATAATAAGCATAATACCAAAAATGTCATTTATGTCATCCAAAAGATCAAAGAAGGGGAAAAAAGTATCTTAGGCACCGTTCTTTTGTACGTTAACGCACCCAAACGCAATGCAAAATCAATAAAACCTAACGCATGTCAAACACAAGATAACGCAACTTATCACAATCTACTATTCACCTCTACTCACCTTTTTATTATTTCCTACCCAACCCAACGCAATCTAACGCAACCCAAACGCAACTTACCGAAACGCAAACGCAACGCACAAAAGAACGGTGTCTTACTCTTTATGAAATTAATATTTCAAAAATGATAAACATTTTGGAATAAAATATCTTTTAGATGTCTCACTATATTGTTAAAACTATATTATTATATATTAAATTGAAATAAAATGATATGACTGAAATGAAAGTATAATTTTACGCAATTTATATACAATATTACTACTATAATTATAAAATTCAACCGTTTGGTTTTATTTCAATTTATTATATAATAATATAATTTTAAAGACACACACCATTCTCGTATGATTAACATGGAATAGTACACTATTCTCTCTGTCAATTACATCTGCACTGTAAAAAGTAGCAAAATAATAAATATTTTGATGCAAAATATTCACTTTTTCCATATTAATCGTCGTCTTTGAAAATTGTACAGTCGAAATTCAAAAAATTTGACTACAAATTTCTCAACAAATATAATGAGTTGCTATATAAAATTAGCAACATTAGATTCATAACGAAAAATACTATCATAAAACTATAATATTGCAATTGTTAAGAACATATTATGTGAGAAATTATCAATCAAAGATTGACATTAGAGACCGTGAAAGTCAAAATTATGACAATTAATATGGAACGGAGGAATTAGTTAATAACCATCTCGCATTTCATTTTAATCACTCATAAATTTAAATATAACTATATTTACATAATTATAAATGTATGTTTCATTACTTTTTTTTATAAATATAACTATATTTACATAATTATAAATGTATATTTACATAATTATAAAATAATTATTTATTTATATTTTTTCATAAATATAAAATTATGCATAAAATATGCATTTTCTATTGTGATTGATAAAATTAAGCTATTATTGATATCTTTTGACCTAAGTAGTAAGTATTATACTCTTATAGTTGATAAATATATATAATTATTAAAAAAATATTATTAAAAATAAAAAAATATGAAATATGCACGATTCATGATAACCATCTTGACTCAAGATGATTTTTAACCATCTTGAATTGTTTATATTTCACATTTTTGTTACTTTTATTAATATTTTCTTTAATAAGTATATATATTTATCAATTATAATAATATAATACTTATTAGCTAGGTCAAAAAATATAATTATAGCCTAATTTTATTAATCATAGTAGAAAATTCACATTTTATCATAGTTTTACATTTATGAAATAAACATAAATAAATAAATATTTTTAAATTGTTTATAAGTTGTAGTAACCCTAAAAATAATGAAACGTACCTTTAGAATGATTTAAATATACTTTCATTTCACTTTATTAGTGATTTAGAAGAAATACAAGATGGTTAAGAGTCATCTTGTGTCAAGATGTTTATCATTTTCGAATAATTATTAACCACTACATGTGTATATTGTCCTTTCCTATAAAATGGATATGTTCTCTCAGTCAATTCATTCCATACAAAAGTAACCATATATATCTAAACAATACTCTGTGCTAGCTACTTCAAATATTCTCCAAATGGGTACTCATCATCAACCCCATGAACCCCTCCACATAGCCTTCTTCCCCATGCCAGCTCCAGGCCACACCATTCCAACCCTAGACATGGTTCGCCTATTCTCCGCCCGGAATGTCCGAACCACCATCCTAACCACCCCTCTCAACGCCCCGACCTTTGCCAACTCCCTCAAAAACACCCCCAACGCCGCCCTCGAAATCCTCCCATTTCCCCACGACAATGTCAACCCCCCTCAGGACGTCCAAAGCATGGACCGTTGCACGTCTCCTGAGACCTTCATCAACTTCATCCGAGGGGCCCAGCTCCTCGCCGGGCCCCTCGAGGAGTTCTTGGACCGAACCCGCCCGGATTGCCTCGTGGCCGATATGTTCTTTTCCTTTGCGGGTCAATCCGGGGCGAAGTTCGGTGTCCCTGTGATAGATTTACATGGGACGAGCTTCTTTTCGCTCTGTGTCACCCCGGTTTTGATGAGGGATAAGCCTTATGTATCAGTTTCGTCCGATGAGGACCCGTTTTCGATCCCGGGTTTGCCTCATCGGGTTACTCTGACGAGGTGGTGATGATGATGGTGGTGGTGGTGGTGGTGGTGATGATGATGATGATAGAGGATGGTGGTGATGATGATGGTGGTGGTGGTGGTGGTGGTGGTGGTGGTGGCGGCAGCGGTGGTGAGAGGGTGGGGGTTGGGGTTGGGGTTGGGGTAGAGAGAGGAGATGGGTTGGGCATTGGGCAGCTGGGTCGGGTAGAGAGAGAGAGAGGAGATGGGTTGGGCAGCTGGATCGGGTAGAGAGAGAGAGAGAGGAGATGGGTTGGGGGCTAGGTGATAGAGAGAGAGAGAGGAAAGAGAGAAAAAAAGAAAAAGAAAATTTTGATTTATTTAATTCAACTCAGCAAAAAAAATTTCCTTTTTTTTGGCTAAAACACCGCCACGTCAACTTTCCCGCCTATGGGACTCGCCGGAGGTTCGTTAGAAAAATTAGCATGTTAAGGTGGGTTCGTTATAAATTAGCTTGCAAGGTTGGTTCGTTATTTCAAAGGACCCTCAAATATTGGTTTATTAGATTCCAATTTCCCTTAATAAAGTGTAGGATTTAAATTTGATAGTCCTCTCAACGTTTACATTCTCGGATCGGATCAAATTAATGTACTTTGATTTTAAATTAGCACATTTATTCACAAATTTAATGTCCAAATTTTTGATGTACTTTGATTTTAAATTAACACATTTATTCACAAATTTAATGTCCAAATTCACAAATTTACTGTCTTAATTTTACATTGCCATAAGGAAAATTAAATGAGCGCACTTTAAGTTGAAATATAGTAGAAAATTGCTAGAGGTATCATCATCAAACAACGCTTAAATTTAGGCCAAGGACATGTTGGGTAAAATTAGTGATCTAGATAGTAAACAACAGTTTATGTATCAAATAGTATTTTAAGTAACGGCCCTACCCTGTTCTTTGGATTGGTTGAAATCACTTTTGAATCGATTAAATTGGATTGGATTGGATTGGATTTGATAAGTTATAATGGTTTTTTGGAGAATTATGTTTTTAGAAATGATGCTTTTTAGGGAATTATGTAAAGTTTAGATTGGATTGGATTGAAAAGAGTTATCAATTCAAAGAGCATAGCCTTAGTTAGAACAACTTTCAAATGAGAACTTTGTTTGGTAAATTTAATTGTTCAGTTAACTAATTTATATGAATTGTCATAAAAGAATAGGATGGGATATTTTTAAGGGAATCATAGATTTTGTGTTGCATTTGATTCAAAACTTAGTATAACAATTTACAATGATTTTTAATGAATTTACAAAGTTTCTCCCAATTTTTTTCATTTTTTTACGATTTTTTCACTTTTATTATTTTTAAAAAATCACAATAATTATTCGGAGTCTCAAAAAAATAATTTAAAAAATATTTTAGAAACTACAATTCATTAACTTTCTAGGGGCAGGAACGAAAAAAACAAAAACAACAGTGTAGGAATGAAAAAAAATAAGAAGAATGTGGAGGTAGATTTAGTACCACTACAATCAAATTTTTTTTTTTTTGACCACCAGAATACAAAGTGAAAGTACGGTCCACCATTGTCCAATTGGTAAAAGTAGAGATTATTAGAATCCAATTATCCTAAAAGAATATAGATAATTTTTATAGATAAAATTTTCAAATGGAACTTTTTTATAAAAAAATATAAAACATTACTCCAAACACTATACATTAACTTTATTAACTTTGGAAAACGCAAAACATTACATAAAATGTTAACTTACTGAACACTAATACTTGGCCACTTGAAGTTTTTACTTGGTCAAGACACTAGACGCTGCCCCAACCCCCAAACACTACTGCCCATCATAGCTGAAGAAAAAAGTTGGATGTTCAACCATTAACTGGAGCTTCAATTAAGGAAACTTGGTACACTACCAGTAATCCAGGGTTAAGCTTCACCAGGCAAGTCTGAATGGCACCAACTAGCCAGAAATCAAAGGCAAAGCCCCAAACAGGAAGAATGATCATAATCTAACCAGAAAACAAGCATACTCCATTGAGGCTTAAATACCTAAATCAAACAGTAAACCCTAGGCCATTATCTTGGCAGATCTGACGTAAAGGCTATCGACAACCTTGCCGACGTTGGCTATGGTTTCAAGGGTTTCCTCGTAGATGGCGTCCGTCTTGTGCTCGTCGAAAATGACAAGGCACCCAGCACCCTGGTCTAGGGTTCCAGCAAACTTCTTATCCAGAATCATCTGAGACAGTTTCCTCTCGACATGGTCGATGGGGAGCTCGATAAGCTCAGCAATGTGGGCTATCTCAACCCTTGAGAAGGGCTCGATCAACCTGCAGAGGTTCTGCTCCAGCAGAGTGTCATATAGGGAAGACAAGTGCCGGTGAACAATCGGGTCTTCTTCCAACTGGGCCTTGAAGCTCTCGAGTGCAGCCTCAAACAGCTTCAGGGACCGCTTTGAGTAGGCCTCGGCGACCGCCTTCATGGCATCCAGCTCGGGACCCAAGTACTGCAACCCTGCTTTGGAGGAGATTATTCCGGCCACATCGTCCGCCTGGTTCACCATGATTTTGCACAGAAGCATGTACTTGAGGCTGTAAACTGCCCTCGGGTCTTCAAGAGCATTGAACGCCTCAAATGCTTCGTAGAAGTAGCTGTATGCGGTTTTGTAGTCCTTCTCTTCAGCATGGAGTATCCCGCTCTGCAAGTCTATGGTCCCCTGCTGGGCTGGAGGGACATAAATGGCATTCGCTGCTGTTCTCGCTGCTGTAAGGGCAGCTTTGGCTTTCGGGAGGTTTCTCAAGGAGAAATGAAGCTTGCTCTCTAGCAACTCAATGTCTACTAATAGGAGCTTGTCATCTAGCCGTCTCACCTCCTTTATGAGGCCAGAGAGGAGAGACAGTGCTTCCGAGTATTCCTTGGTCTCCATCAACAGAGCTGCGAGCCTCACTTCAACTCTCTGGCGCAAGAAGGTTCGCTTCTCAGCACGCGTCCATTGCACCATTTCCTTGCAGAGGGTGATCTGGAGTTGAGTTGTGTTTGGTATTTTGGCCACTGCATCAATGATCCCACGGACAATTTTTGCAGTTTTGGCCTTGGGGATCACAGAGAAGTACGGCCTCAGCTGGGTCAGAAGGGTTCAGAGGTCCTCGGCCCTGTTTTCTTGCCTGAGAAGTTCAGTGAGATTTGTGATTGCCTGTTCCTTTATGCGCAAGGCTTCAGGTGATGAGGAAGGGTCCTGAAGCACTCTGTATAGAATGGAGATGGATTCAGACGGGCTCTTGGCCTCCAAAGCCTGAGCAATCGAATCTGTAGTTGCAGGGAGATGATTGGACATGGTAATCACGTTTGACAGAAGCTCTACATATCACATTAAAAGAGAATGTTAACATCACCCGTGAAATATGTATTCTCAAAAAACTATAATATGAAAGTCCTATTGAAACACAACTTAGAAAACCAACTAGCAGAATTTATTGTATCTTCAGAAAAAGAGCAAGCAATGGAGAACAAGAACTAGTACGTATCATACAAGATCCAATGATAACATGTATAAATACAACTACCTCTAATTAGCATTGGGAAGCCTTAGCAAGATGTCCCATAACAGGCTAATGCATCTCAAAAGAATTTAACCCCCCCCCCCCCCCCCAACACACACATCCAAAAAAAAAACAAAAAAAACAAAACACCTAACACTATCTTTCAATCTAGATCCCATAGTAAATTAACCAATTATCTACCATGAAATACTACTTATTCCTATCACTCATGGGAAGACCCATGAGTACATGAACTCCATGACCAGAACATTCTTTGACCATAAAAATCAAGTATATGATTGATGAAAGTCTATCCAGATTTACTCATGCACAATACTGACACCTAGAGCTGGGCAACAGGCCGGGTTGGGTCAACACTTTTGAGACAACGAGTAAGGTCGAGTCATGGGCCAGCTAACACTGACCCGTCCATGACCCACCCATTTACATATGTTCTTTTTTTTTCCCTGCTGTGTTGTTATTAAAACCTGTTTTTTTTTTTAAATCTCGAAATAGTTGCTCAATGTGCCTACCTATGATAGATTCAATTTTAGAGAAATGTTTGCTTTATTGCTTATACAACCTGTGTTTTGCTCCCATGCTAATGCATTTAAGGGTGGGTTTGGTTTGGTCTTTTTCTTCTCTGTTGTTTACGAGTTGGTTTGAATTGCTAGCCGAGACTCGTAGTTTTGCTTTTCAGTAAATTTCATGCAAATGCATGAGTTGCAATTAGAGTATATTTTGCCAGGTAGGTTTTGTTACTACTATTATTCAATTTGTACTCTTTCCAATCCAATCCAACCTTACACAATTCTCCAAAAAAGTTTTCTCTCTAAAGACACAATTTCCTATAAAACATTCTCTCTGAAAACACATTTCTCAAAAAAAACATCATAACTTATACACATATCCAAACCAATATAATCCAATCCATCCAAACCTAATTTTAACAAATCCAAAAAACAGGGCCTTCGAATTCAAGATGCCACAGTTTTAGTTTTGGTGATTATGGAAATGGGTCTCTAGATTAATATGAATGTTGATTGCTTGATCACAGTTTATTCTTTGACCTGTAATTAGCAAATAGAAACATGCCTAGTTTTAGCTGGTTGTTAAGGCCTTGATTTTTTTTACGGTGCACTATCACAAGTTCACAACTCATCATGGAAGCAAATAAGAAAATAAGCACTCCAAAGCTACCCAGAAACAAACTCCTGGAAGAATCAAACCTAAAAAATGCAAGTACACTCAAACAAAATGCAAACTCAGAGACTGCAAAGTTACCCAGAAACATGTTGCTGGAAACTGAGAGAGGGAGAGAGAGAGAGAGAGAGAGAGAGAGAGAGAAGAAGAAGAAGAAGAAGAAGAAGTAGAAGAGAGAAAAAGCAAAAAAGAAAGTATTATCAAAACTGAAAACTAAAATTCCTCTCCAGATGGAACCCTAAAATTCAACCAACAATCGAACCCTAAACTTCCTTTTCAGATGGAACTTCGAAATTCAGATCAAGCAACACATCCGAAATTCACCAATTCAAAATTCACTAATCAGATCAACCAACATAATGAACAGAAACACATCCGAAATTCACTAATTAAAACCCTAAAATTCCTTAATCCTTACTCTTCGTAATGAACAGAAAGAGGATAGAGATTGACCTGACCTTAAATCCTTAATCGAAATGAAGAAGATCAAGATCCGGTGCCCAGCTTCAAGTTCAGAATCCAAGTGCAGAATTGAAGATCCGATGCCCAACTTCAACTTCAAGCGCAGAATTAAACCCAGCGATTCGAGTGAGAAGAAAGGAAGAAAGTGAGAGGGAGAAGGTGAGACTGTGATTCGACGGCGTTGGTGTTTATTAGGGTTTCACCGGCGGGCCGATGGTGAAAACTGAGAATAGAAGGTGAGACAGGGCCGATTGGGATTTGAGAGAGGATGAAGGTGAGACTGTTGGACAAGAAACCCTCTTTTGGCCCCATTTTTGCTTACGCTAGACTGACCCGCGAGGTACGAGTAAAATACATTTAAATATTTATGGTAATAATTTTTATATATTCGATATTTATGAAATAATTTATTGAATTTTCTGGCGAATGTTCAAAAAATAAATATGAATTGATTTTTTTTACCTTTAATATTAATTAGCAAATGATTTCAAAATAAAAAATAAAGGAAAATTTGTTTTATTTCCTCCTTTTGTTTATATTAGCCAAGTGGACCTTATTTCTAATAGCTAATAGGTCTCATTTTAAATAAATTATACTCACTTATGTGTCGCGGTTTGCCTTTTTTTTTCTAAAATTCTCTAGAGAAGCACTGGACTCTCTTCTAGAGCTGGGTAAGAGGTCATGTCGTGTCAGGTTCGTGTTCGTGTTGGAGTTAAACGGATTGAAAAACCCTAAATCTCAAACCAACCTATTTAATAAACGGGTTGAAATTCTGAATTGTTTTATCAAATAAACGGGTTGACCTAAATCTAACCCATTTAACTAGATGGGTTAAATGGGTAAGCATTGAGTAACATATTTATCGCTAAACAAACATATATTATATAATGATCGTCAACTTAAGAAGACAAAATGCAGGGGTTTCGACCATTTATTTATTACCCACCAACTTATTTATTCTTTAATATTGGCATTACCCAAGTTAAAGTTATGCTAAACAATGCATAACAAGCCTAAGCAAAAGTAAAAACATTATCTTACTTAAATGGGTTAAATGTATCATTTTCATGTCGATTTTCTCACTAATCCAATTACTAAACATGTCTAATGTGTCATTTTTCTTGTTGATATTCTCAACCCAAACTTAACCCAATTATTTAAACGGGTTTACTGTATCAACCTATTTTACTAAATGGGTAGAAAATATGTGTCCAAACTCATTTAACTTCGTGTCGGTTTCAAGTCGGTAATTGTGCCGAGTCAGCTTTTCCCAACTCTACTCCCTACAATCTCATCTGCTTCGATTCTCAACTCTAGACTCTTTTATTTCATCTGTATCTTTTATTTCTCAACCTAAATCTATTCATGAAAATGCCTAAATTTATGCAATTGATATGTAGGGATCAACCCTAAATCTTAGATATGGAATCATCCAAATACTAGATTTAGGAATGACAATGGGTTGGGTCTGGGGCAAGTCCAGCTAGACCCGAACCTGGACTCATCATATTTTTTGGATCTAGACCCGCCCCGTGTTTGATGGGTCTCAGAATTCATACCCAGACCCAGACTCGGCGGGTCCACGGGTCCTTAACGGGTCCAAATCTATTATGCATTTTTTACTAGAATTATCAATTTGTTGGGTTAATTTTATACTTGTACACATGCATAATAATAACTACTATGTTTAAATATATTTATTTTTAACACAATAAAAACATTTCAAAGGAAAAATAGTATACCAAGGTTTTAGAAAATAGAAGTCAACGCTTCAATAGGCCCAATACTCCCAAGAGTCCCAGCAGGCGCTAGGCAGTAGATGAGCGGTGGTGTAGTAGTTGAGTTTTTATTTTTTCAAAGGAACAAATTATATATGTTTATATTTTAATGGGTACATGGGTTGGGTCCGTGCTTGGACCCGGACCCACTATTTTTTTACAGACCTGAACCTGCCCCATACCCATTGGGTCCAAAGCTTTTGGACCCAAACCCGTCTTAATAGGATGGACTCAACAGGGTCTAGACCGAGTCCAGGATCCACTGCCATTCCTAACTACGGTGCTTGCTGATACTTGTCAATGCATGTTGATGAGATGCCCCAAGGTTTGAATTCCCTCTCTTCTCAAATTGAAGCTCTAAGAAAGCGTCATATTCTCATACTTTTCCTCCACAAGCCTAATTATTGTGTTGTGTTTCCTTTTTGAACCTAGGACGTTAGATCTGAATTCAAAAGCGTTTCTGCACTTTAATATAGTAAAGTTTTGGGTATTGGATTTTACGCTTAACTTTGATCTTGGACAATAGTGCACTGAATTTTGAGAATGTCGAACAATAATGCACCTAGAACGATTTCGACAATGGTTGACTTTATAGCAATCTTACATAGCAGATCGAGAAGATAAATTGGTTAAATAATATTTAAATTTATGACATGTCAGCTAATCTATACAAGCTAGCAAATGTGATTTTGTGTTTTTTTTACTCTTTTCAAAGTTGATTCCCTTTCCTTCGATGTGAATTAGTTGACATGTCATAAATTTAAATATTTTTAGGTCAATTCATCTCCTGCACCTGCTACGTAGGATTATCACCAAGTGAGCTACTGCCGTGAACGAGAAAGTTAGTCAAGGCGAAAATGCCAACAGAATAATGTCCTTTTATTACTTCAAGGCCACCCATTACTTGTGTTCATAACACTGCATACGTTCTCCATAGGACCATCACCCTCTTAATTAAAGACAAACAATTTTCATCATCTCACCTTTTAGATCCATTCTGGATTATTTAATTTGTCTGTTAAAAAAAATGTTACTATGGGTTAAATCAAGAATGAATTACATAGAGAAGGGATTCTTTGCTTGAGCTTATACATGACACCAAAAATAATACTAGTATTTAATAAGTATTTTGAGGATTTTGAGCTTTTTGGGTTTCTCGAGGACTTTGAGCTATATGTGCGCATCGCGGCGTGTGACATGGACGGGGCATAATCGGAGTTCCTCTCCAGTCTAAAACCTATGTCGAGTTTTACTTGGAGAGCATAAAATCCTCGTTGATTTTTCGTCCTAATAATGGGTCATTCTTGATTTTTTAAATTAAGCTCGTGCAAAAAGTGATGTGCTGGTGGTGATTTTACACTAGAACATATTTTTAAAATTTATTTTTTTTAGCTGTAAAAAATTTCATGTATAATATCGCCACATGCACGTCACTTTTCGGATGAATTTAACTAGATAGTAGGTGCTAAATAATAATAAGGGTTAAAGTTCAACTCATCATAATAAATTTGTAAATTTAAATTATTTTTTTTCCAATACCATCATTATATGAATTATTTTTTTTCATGTTTCCTTAAATATATGTTATTATTACATAAGATATTTTGGTTGAGTAAAGAAGAGAATAAAGAACAAGACGCACCCCAAAAGATATGTCACTTAAACATGCCTCATATTTGAGATATCACATTTCACATTTACTAACTTTATCCCGATGTACCATCACCGACAATAACATATTGGCTTAATGAAGATGGGACCCTTAATATTGAAGATGATCCTTATATGCATCCAAGTTGGTTACTCGGTACAAGTATGCGTGAAAATTATTGCCACCCATTTTCATTCAAATCCTCTCTACATTTCCCCTCAAAAAAAAAAAAAAAAATCCTCTCTACATTTGTTTTGGACCTCATGATATGCATCCAAAAGAAAAAGGGAATTAAATGGGGTATTTTGTATTTTGGACTCTGAATTATAGGGTAATTAAATTTTTGGACCCTTGATTTTCATTACTAATTTTTTGAACTCTAAAGTTTATGAGTTGAATGAAAAAAGACCTTAAAATTTTTGGACTGAAAAAAAGGCTCGAGTACCATTTTTCTTTTTCTTTCTATGTTTGAATTACTCTCCCCATTGGCACTAACTTTAAGATTAAGGTCAAAACTGATATTGTAGTTATAATACACCTCTCTTATTCATGTCGGAACTACTTAAACTCCTGGTACTTAGGGGTCTAAATAACTTTGGCATTAAAAAGAGAGGTATATTATCACTTTAATATCAGCTTTAACTTTACTGCTGAAATTTAGTACCCATTAAAAGAGAAATTCAAATATGGGAAAAAAAAGAAATGGGATTGGAGTCTTTTTCTCAGTCCATAAATTTTAAGGTCCTTTTTTTATTTAGCCCACAAACTTTAGGGTCCAAAAAATTAACGTTGAAAACCAAATATTCAAAAAATTAATTATCATATACTTCATGATCCAAAATGCAAACGACCCGAATTAAACGTATATATACTACCACAAATGTCATTTTTGTTATCCAAAAGAAGCTAAAAACACACACAAACACAACCCTTAGATAATATCATTCATCCCATACAATTTACTCCATCAACCTTGCCGTCCTAAACAACACTCCATCTGGGCTAGCTAGCTTGTTCAAATCTGCTGAAAATCATGGGTACTGAAAAACCCCATCAACAACTCCATGTAGCCTTCTTCCCTATGATGGCTGCTGGCCATGTCATCCCAACCCTAGACATGGTTCGCCTATTCTCCGCTCGCGACGTCAAAACCACCATCATAACCACCCCTCTCAACGCCCCGAACTTGGCCAAATCCTTCAAAGACATCCAAGTCACCCTCGAAATCTTCCCATTTCCATTCGACGAAGCCGGCATTCCCCAAGGCATTGAGAGCCTTGACCATTGCAGTTCTCCTGAAACCACCATGAATTTCGTGAAGGGCATGCAGCTTCTTGGAGGTCCCCTTGAGGAGTTCTTGCAGAGAACTCGCCCTGATTGTCTTGTTGCCGACGCTTTCTTCCCCTTTGCAGTTGAATCTGCGGCGAAATTTGATGTCCCTGTGATAGAGTTTCTTGGGACTAGCTTCTTTTCGCTTTGTGTTAACACTGTTTTGATCAGAGATAAGCATCATATGTCGGTTTCGTCTGATGAAGAGCCGTTTTCGATCCCTAATTTCCCTCATCCTGTTGGTTTTACCCGGTTGGAAATGCTTCCTGACATGCGCGTCAATGATTTGGATTCTGATTTGATGAAGATTTTGGGGCCGAGTTTTATGTATGATAGAACATATGGCGCCATTGTTAATAGCTTCTACGAGCTTGAGCCGGAGTATGCTGATTACTATAGGAAGGTGCTTGGGAAAAGGGCTTGGCATATAGGCCCTGTTTTCTTATGTAACAGGGTTGAGAGTACTAAAGCTTCAGTTGATGAGCATGAATGCCTAAAATGGCTCGATTCGAAGCAACCCAACTCGGTGATTTATGTATGTTTTGGGAGCGTGACGCGGTTTTCATCCTCTCAACTTCACGAGCTCGCGGTGGGTCTAGAAGCTTCAGGGCAGCAATTCATTTGGGTGATGAAGAAACCTATGAATCAAGAGGATAACGAAGAGCCATGGTTGCCGAAAGGGTTCGAAGAGAGGACCAAAGACAAGGGGCAAATCATAAGAGGATGGGCGCCGCAAAGGCTAATTTTGGAGCATGAAGCGATTGGAGGGTTTGTGACGCATTGTGGGTGGAACTCGACGCTTGAAGCTATAGCAGCCGGGGTGCCAATGGTGGCTTGGCCGGTGTCTGCTGAGCAGTTTTTCAACGGAAAGTTGGTGACGGAGGTTTTGAATGTCGGGATTTCGATTGGGTCTAAAGTGTGGAGTATGATCGTTGAAGGTAGTATTATTAATCATGAACAAGTTGAGGTGACATTGAAGAAACTCATGGTGGGTGAAGAGGCTGCTGAGATGCGAACCAGAGCGAAGAAACTCAAGGAGATGGCATGGAAGGCTATGAAAGAAGGTGGCTCATCTTACTCTGATCTCACTGCCTTGTTGCATGATTTGAGTTCTAAACGCCAAAAACATCATTCGATTTAGGCACCGTTCTTTTGTACGATTAATTTGCATTGCGGTTAGTTGTGGTAGATTGCGGTAAATTGCGATGGAAATAGTAAAAAGGTAATGGTAATTTGCGGTAAGTTGCGGTATATTGCGGTAATTAGCGTTGCAGTTAGTTGCGTTAACGCACAAAAGAACCGTGTCTTAGCTTGATTTTCTCTCCTTTGCCATATATTCTTTGTAATTTACACTTTGCTTTTCGTGTGTGTGTGAATATATGTATGATCATTGGAACCTGTATATGTTTCCACTTTTATGATTGTGATAAACGGTCTTTGCCATAATATAACGTCTTAGGGTTTTGTATGCTCTTCATTAAGGTTTAGTTCAATATATAAATATATAATTTATCTTGATGTATGTGTTTAGCCACACCAAAAATATAAAGTAAAAAGCATTAAAATGAATAGGCTAGATATACGTTTAAAACGTGACGTGGAAGATTTTGGATCGGTCCATATAAGGGTGGTGTAGACAGGTATGTGCACCATAGTGGACAGTATACATGATTAGCATGCAATCTAAAATCTTATGAAAGGAAGAGGAAGAATAGAATGAATAACTAAAAACCCATGTTGCATATTCCAGTTCAGTTAGTGCCCTCTCATGTCTCATGGTGAATAAGCATGTATTTTATGGAAAACTATATGCTAGTAAAATATGTCATTTCTTAGAGTACCGTAGTATGTATGTATGAAAGTTGTTGCTGTTGGGAATCATCTATAAGGAAAAATGTTCTACATCGGAAAAGTAAAGAGAAAGGACATGGTATATAAGTCAAGTGGGCAACTCCTCTTAACACTAATTGGTTTTAAGATGAAACCTTACTTAACTTGTGTACTATGTGCCTTAGTTGAGTACGGGAAGGTAGTCCCATAAAAATCACCATGAATAGGAGTAGGAACCATGGCGCGTGCGCAGCTAACTACTCATCTTAACACCAATTGATTTTAAGATGAAACCTCACTTAACTTGTAAATCATGAGCCTTAGTTGAAATGGGCTTTCGTCTCAGATTTCGGTGACAGTTGCCATTCCTTTGCACCTCTTAATTATGCACAAAAAATAGATGAAATTAAAAGCTCACACAAATGGTTGCGAATAGAAGAAAAGAGGATAATTACGTTTGAATGTGTTTTTGCATTGGCCACCCATCAACGTAACGTCAGTTATACAAGTCAAGGCGTAAACGCGTTGGCCAAGAGTGTCCTTTCACCACTTAAAGGCCACCCATCTAGAGATGACAATGGGTAGGGTCTAGGGCGGGTCTAGTTGGACCCGGACTAGGACCCACCAACTTTTACTGGACCAAAACCCGTCCCGAGATTTGAGGGGTCCCAAAAACTTGGACCCCGACTCGGACTCGTTGGGTCCACGGGTCCATAATGGGTCCTTATTGGATCCAATACTCGCATGTATTTTTTTTACTAGATTTATTAATGTTTCGGGTTAATTTTATACGTGCACAATTGTATAATAATAACTATTCTATTTAATTACACATATTTTCAACATAATAAAAAACATCTTGTTCAACGTACGAGGCTATGAGCAAAATTCAACGTAAAAACATTATAAAAAGCATCTACGCATCAACTCTAAGAATGCAATTATACTCCCTCCGTTCCATATTAACTGTCGTCTTTGGAAATTGTGCAGTCAAACTTCAAAAATTTTGACCATAAATTTCTCAATATATACAATGAGTTACTATATAAAATTACCACCATTAGAGTCGTAACGAAAAAATGCTATCATAAAAGTATAATATTGCAATTGTTAATAACATATTATACAAGAAATTATCAATCAAAGAATGATATTGGAGACCGTGAAAGTCAAAACTATGACAATTAATATGTAACGGAGGGAGTACAACGTAACCATTTGAAAATTAAGTTTAGTTTTACCAAAATAATTACCTAGTTTTCAATGGTTTGACATGATTATGTTGTGATTGGATAGGTTTTATCACTTGCAGTGGTACAGTGCTTGATTTGGAACTGGGGTTGCCATCCAACATATTGGATTGTTGTAATTAAATCACCTCAACTCTTAAATGCAAGACAAACAAAAGAAGCCCCATTAGCTTATATTTTTTTGTATGGGACAAAAATAATGCTTAGTTATTTTTGGAAATAATGCAGCAACTAGCTAGGAAATAGACAATGCACTACATCTTTCTTTACCTGACTACTTGCTTGCACTCTGTCTCTTGCTCCAAAAAAAAAAAAAAAGACTACTTGCTTGCATTATTCACCAAATGAACAATGCTACAAAATTCGGAAGTGTTAGTTTGCATGTGATCATTTATTTTACAGAAAGAAAGGGAGCCTGGGCGCAACGGTTGAGTTGTTGTTTTGTGATCGTAAGGTCATGGGTTCGAATCCTGGAAACAGCCTCTTGCAGAAATATAAGGTAAGGTTTGCGTCATTCTGGCATGATGACACATGATGGGGCTACCATTTATTTTACAGAAAATTAAACTCACCGAATTGAAAAGGAAAAATCTTACATTAAATATAAATTCTTATCTATATTCTTCTGCCTCTAATCTCATAGGAAATATTTTGTGTTTTTTCCCCCAAATAATTGGAATGGCTCGTCCCAGTTGGGAGCCTAATTAAACAATGTATATATAGTCTAATAATTGTATTTGGTTTGGTCGTGTGACTTCTTATTGGTTACTGTTCTTTAGTTGTATTTTCCTCTGTGTTTTTCGCAGTGCTAATGCTGTCTTTTTAGTCTCTTTTGAATTTCAATAATAAAAAAATTACATGAAAATCTTATATATTATTACACCTCCTCAATCTACGAGGGGAACGGACATACATATCAAATTTTAAAAAGAGAAATTGACAAAATAGCAACCCTTTGTTAAATATATCAATCAATTGAAGCTTAGGAGAGATGTGACGAACATTGAGATCTCCAGGGCAACACGCTCATGAACAAAATAATAGTCAACAACAATATGCATACTATGTTTAGAATGATAGGGATAAACAATAAGATATGTGACATTGATGTTACACAGCACCTCAATCACAAAGCAATTGCATAACTAAATTGTATCAGAGCAAAAGTGTAGGCAAAGGCCCTATATATATTCTTTTTGGGACAATGATACACATCTTGACTCTACATGGTTAATAACCATTTTGAATTGTCTATATTTCACATTTTTATAACTTTTAATAATATTTTTTCTAATAATTATATATATTTATCAACTATAAGAGTATAATAATTATTAGCTAAGTCAAAAATTATAAATAATAAACTAATCTTATCAATCATAGTAGAAAATCCACATTTTAAGCATAGTTTTATATTAATGAAAGAACATAAATAACTAATTATTTTTATATTTTTTATAAGTTGTAATAACCTTAAAAGTAGTAAAACATACTTTTATAATGATTTAAATATAATTATATATAATTTTACGAGTGATTCAGGTGAAATATAAGATAATATTTATCATTTTGCTTCTTTTTGTTACGCGTACACAATGCAGAACCCTACTAGAGCCTCCAATTTAGAGATGGCAAAAGCGATAACTTAAGTAGGGTTCTACACTGTAAGATGATCTAGTTATTTTATTTGTTGAAACTTCAACGTAAATGACAAAAGTGATAAGTCCGTGTTCAAACTGAAACACTCAAAAGAGATGGCAAAGGAAAGAAAACTGAAACTTCAACGTAAATCACAACGAAGCTTTTTTTGGCGATCAGAACTCAAATCCTGTAACAAAGCAGTTAGATCAGAATGAGACGAACCACCTTCTTGTATAGCCTTCCATGCCATCTCCTTAAGTTTCTTCACTCTGCTTCTCATCTCCATACCTTCTTCACCCACCATCAGTTTCTTCAATGTCGCCTCGATTTGTTCTTTCTTAATAACACTCCCTTCAACCATCACACCCCACACTTTCGACCCCATCGAAATCCCAACCTTCAAAACCTCCGTCACCAACTTTTCGTTCAAAAATTGCTCGGCAAACACCGGCCAAGTCACCATTGGCACCCCGGCTGATATAGCCTCGAGCGTCGAGTTCCACCCACAATGAGTCACGAACCCTCCAACGGCTTTATGCTCCAAAATTAGCCGTTGGGGTGCCCATCCTCTTATGATTAGGCCCTTGTCTTTGGTCCTATGTTCGAATCCTTGTGGGATCCATTGTTCGTAGGTGGATTTCTTCACCACCCAGATGAATTGTTGCCCTGAAGCTTCGAGACCCATAGCGATCTCGTGAAGTTGAGAGGATGAAAAACGAGTCATGCTCCCAAAACATACGTAAATCACTGAATCGGGTTGCTTTGAATCAAGCCATTTTAGACACTGATCATGCTCATTGATCGAACCTTTGTTGAAATTGTCTCTGTTATAGAGTGAAACTGGGCCAATATGCCAAGCCCTTTTCCCCAAAACAGTTCTATAGTAATCAGCACAATCCTGCTCAAGCTCATAGAAGCTGTTAACAATGGTGCCATAACTCGGCTCAGAGAGAAACGCCGCCTCCAGAATCCTCGTCAACTCAGAATCCAAATTCTCCCGCATGTCAGTAGCAACCTGCAATCTTGTCAAACGAACCGAATGAGGAAAACCCGGCAAAAGAAAACACTCTTCATCAGACCCGACTGACAAATGAGGCTTGTCCCTCAGCAAAACCGGGTAAGCACAAAGCGCGAAGAAGCTCGTCCCGTGAAATCTAACCACAGGGACGCCGAATTTGGCGGCAGATTCAGCAGCAAATGGGAGGAAATGATCGGAAACGAGGCAATCAAGGCGGGTTCTCTGGAGGAACTCTTCGAGGGGGCGACGAAGAAGCTGGGACTGAAGCAGGAAGCTCAGCAACATGTCCGGGGAAGTGCAGTGCTCCATGTTTTCGACGCCTCGAGGAACGTTGGCTTCGTCAGGAGGGAATGGGAAGATTTCGAGGGTGGCGTTGGGGGAGGTTTTGAGAGAGTTGGTGAAGTTCGGGGCGTTGAGAGGGGTGGTTATGATGGTTGTTTTGACGTCGCGAGCCGAGAATAGGCGAACCATGTCTAGGGTTGGGATGGTGTGGCCGGGTGCCATCAAGGGGAAGAAGGCTACATGGAGTGGTTCATGATCAGGTTGATCAGTAGCCATTTTTGAGGAGAGTTAGCAAAGGATATTCTTTGGAAGAAGAAGGAGGTTAGACAGTGGAACTAGGGCTATGTTCTCACAAGTATAACCCAATGTGCAATTTATTAGGAAGAGGCAAACAAGGCATGGCCTTCTAAGTGGGCATGGGCGTGAGAGCAACAAGCAAGATTTTTCTCTTTTTAACGTACTTCAGATAGTATGATTGTTCATTTTTGTATATTAGATGGTTCACCACAGATATTAGATTGTTCATTCTTATTACGTACCATCATCACTCGATTGTAAATATATAGAGCAAATGCTATGTGTATATGCCATATATGTCAAATTTAATAAACCCACGTGTATATCATTTAGGAGATGGGGGAATACAAATCGTAAGGTTAATTGAAACCTGGAAATAAAGAGACTTGACCCCGACACATATCATCACCCTTTTGCAAATAAAGAGACTTGACCCGACACCATACAATGTGCGCCCATCCGCCCCACTCCAGCTTTCTCTTTTGTTTTTTATTTTAATTTTATTTTTAATGCAACATTTTATTTCAAAAAAAAAAAAAAATCTGAAGGTCGTTCATTAAATTTTACAGATACACTGTTATATAATAATGTTCATAAAACTCAACCATGATATATTCATAATTTCTAATATATATTCATAAAAATATACTATAATGTTTATAATTTTTAAGATGAATGTTCATAATATCTAAAAAAGATACTCACTAAATAACATTTTTAGAGAGTTATATTATGATTATAATTTCTAATATGTCTATTTAGAGATATATAGTATAATGCTCATAATTTTTAAAATGCATGTTAATAATTTTTAAAATGGATGTTCATAATTTTTAATATAAATGTTCAGAGAGACATACTAGAATATTCATAATTTTTAAGATGAATGTTCATAGCATCTGATGAGAATGTTCATATTTTCTTGTGGAAAGAAATGTTCACAATGATATACACCAATGCTCATAAAAGCATAAACTCAAATACCTTTGGGCTAAAAAAGTAAAATAAAATAAATAATTTTGAAAGAAAACTCATCTCAAAATTAAAAGTGTTCAATTTATGATGACAATGGATATTTTTGAAGTTTATGAGCATTCAAATTTAAGTTTACCAGCAATCAAGTTTAAATTTATGAGCATTCTTATTCAAGTTTATGAAAATTCTAATTTACAATTATGAGCATTCTAGTTCTAGTTTATGAGCATTTATGTTTAGTTTTATGAACATTCTAGTTCAAGTTTATGAGTATTCATGTTAGAGCAGTCAAATTTAATTTTATGAGCATTCTATTTCATGTTTATGAACATTCAAATTTAGTTTATTAGCATTTTAATTCGAGTTTACGAGCATTCAAGAAAATAAAAAAAATTAAAAAGAAAAAAAATGCAATGAAATCTTCAAAAGAATTAAATAAATAAATAAATAAATAAAAGATATAAATGAATTGAACCAAAAATTTAAAACGAATTTGGATTAAAATAAAAAAAAAGCTCATTAAGAAAAAGAAAATAAAAAAGAAAAGGACAAAATTAAAAAAGGGAAGTAAAAGAGAGTTGGATGCACCCAACTCCGGGGAGCATGATTGTTTTTTATGATTTTATACTAGTCAACAAATTATATATATAATTTTGGATACGAAAATGATATGAGGTATATGACTGGATATTTATTAATTGTGTTGTCTAGTCAAAAAATGATAATATTACCATTTACTACCTTTATTATTTATTTAACTTCACGGCGTGCTACTAGAATTCGAGTGAGTTAAAGTTCAGATTATTAAGAAACAAATCTAAAATACACATTATTAAATCTATTATGGGCCAAAGTTCATATAATTTAAATCTAATTTCTCTTAACAAAAAGGTCAAAACTTAGGCAAAATAAAACTTAAAAAACAAAAATATATATAGTGATGAATAATTTATTAAAAGGTACTTTTTTTTAAAGTAAAAGCAAGGGACTTTCTTAAACTTGAACAAATTGGACCAAGCTCAAAAAGGCCAGTCCCAGGACCAAGGTTGGAGCACCAAGCCTGACATTCTGGCAACATCTAATTACAATCAATTTGGGATATCATTATTCTCCCAATCTTTCATGGTCAATTTGCTTCTTAGGTCATTCCTTAAGATCAATAACCCTTAGGCCCCGTTCTTTTATATGACTGGTTGCATTGCGGTGTGGTGTGGAGGAAATGTAGTGGATTGAGAAAAGTCGGGGTGGATTGTGGTGGGTTATGATGAAATATGAAAAGTTTAACTTTTAATAAAAAGATAAATTAAAGTAGAAAAAACAGATGATGGTGGGTTATGGTGGATTGTGGTGAAATATGGATAGTTGTGGGTGGTGCAGTATGACACTGTAGTCCGTCGGCCACATAAAAGAATGGAGCTTAATTTAAATGGCAAGCCCCTGTACCAATGAGCTTTTAACAGCCATACATATTTAGTTGCTCCCATTTCCTATAATAATGGGCCAAACAAGGCCTCACTTATCAATGTAAAAAAAAATAAAAAAATGGCCATCCCCTGTCAGCACCCAATTAAGTGAAATTTGCAAAAGGACACCAATACATAAAGATAATTCCATATTTCCATTACACTATCTCAAGAGAAACACTAGAGCTTTAACTCTCTTTTACAAACATTACTAGGAACCAAAAAAACATACATCATTGTCATGACTCATGGTTTGTAAGACTTCAATTCTTGTATCAATGATGTGAGGTCATAATAAGATGAGCCACCCTCTTCAACAGACTTTCTAGCCTTCTCTTTGAACTCATTTGCTCTGTTTCTCAACTCCAAGGCTTCTTCACCAACCATCACTCTCTCAATGGCATCCTTTATACTCTCCCATTTCACCACACCATCGACGACGACGTTCCAATGTTGGGCCCCCACGGGCACCCCAATCTCGAGAATGTCCGTTACTAATTTCTCATTGACAAATTGCTCGGCAAACACGGGCCAAGTCACCATAGGGACACCGCTCGATATCCCTTCTAAAATCGAGTTCCACCCACAATGAGTCACGAATGCGCCGATGGATTTGTGGCCTAATATTAATATTTGTGGCGCCCAACCCCTTGTAATCATCCCTCTCCCTTTCATTCTTTCCTCGAACCCATTAAGCAACAATTCCTCTTCATTTCTACCCTTATCGTCGATTTTTCCCACGACCCATATAAAGTCCTGTCCGGAAGCTTCAAGGGCTTTCACAACCTCGCCGAGTTGCGAGGTTGTGAACACTGCCAAGCTACCAAAACAAATGTAGACAACCGAAACAGGGTTTTTTGAATCGAGCTACTTTAGGCATTCATGCTCATCAATGACCGACTCTTTCCCTCGTCGAAACTTAGCTTCGTTCTCCCGGTTACACAATGAAACCGGACCCAAATACCACGCCCTACGACCCACAACATCCCTATAATGTTCGACATACTCCGGTTCAAGCTCTCTAAAGCTATTAACAATATCTCCATAGCTCTTCGCCTCGGCCTCCAATGTCTTGATCGAAACCTCCATGAGTTCTTCCACCGCGTCTTGAGGTTGCACGGTTTTCTTCAACTTAACCACATGAGGGAGATTTGGTACCACAAATTCCTCCTCCTCAGGAGGTGATGATAACTGAGGCATGTATTTCCAAAACGAATGAACAACACATTGTGTAAAAACACTCGTTCCATGAAACACTAACCTAGGGATGTCGAATTTAGCAGCAACATCCGTCGCAAAGGCGTATAACTTATCCGCCACGAGGCAATCAGGGTTGAGTTGTTGTAACACTTTTGCGGTTGATTCTTCGAGCTTTTGACAACCCACGAGAAAGTGGTTCATGTCCTTAGGGTTCTTGCAGTGCTCGAAGCTCTCGATTCCCTCGGGAAAACCGGCCTCGAACGAAGGAAATGGGATGATTTCGACGTCGATCGAGGGGTGGTTAGGGTTTTGGGAGGTTTGGAGGGGTTTGAGGAAGATTGGGGCGTTGAGAGGGGTGGTTATTATGGTGGTTTTGATGTGGTGAGAAGCAAAGAGTTTTGCAATGTCTAGGGTTGGGATCATATGGCCAGCTGCTAGGAAGGGTAAGAATGCTACATGGAGGGGTTTAGGGTTTGTGCCCATGGTGGTTGCACGAGTTTCTTAGTGAAATGCCAATGGGTATCAAGTTGTAAACTGGCGTTCATATTTATAGAAGGAAAATGGAGTTTGCATTTTTGTAGTTGTAAGTAGACCTGTCAATTCAGTCGGGCAGGCGGGTTTCGGGTTCGGGTAAATATAGGTTGGGTGTCTTTTGGGTTTGGGTAAATACGAGCGGTGTATTTCGGTTTTGAGTCAACCCAACGGGTTATAATTGCAACCTTTTTCCGTTTTTCCTTTTAAAAAATGGTCTCTAAATACTACTTTTTTACAATATACATAATAAAATATGATTATCTTATAGAAACGATAGATTATTGTAATTATTTTAACTTAAATTAGAGAAATAACAAATAAATAAGTTGCGCTTATAGTTTAATAGTTAAAAATTCCAATGAAAAGTCACAAATTTTAATAAAGTCAAACGGACAGGTCGGGTTTGACCCGCTAATTTTCGGGTTCGATGTACTTCGGGTTTAGTTGAAAAAATCGTGTTCAAAACCCAAAAAATTCGGGCGAGTTCAGATTGAGTTATCGGATCGTGTCATAAAATTGCTAGGTTTAGTTGTAAGTGTTAAAAAAAATGTTGGGTCAATAAAGTATGATGAAAATGAAGGAAAAAGAAAAAAGAAAACAACGTTGTAAAGATGTATGTTCCGTTTAGGGATGACAATGGGGCGGGGAATCCCCAAACCCGTCGGGGCCCCGCCCCGCTCTAGGGAAAAATCCCTGCCCCCGTTGGGGATGGGGACGGGCACGGGGGATTTTCCAAAATCCGCTCGGGGACGGGGCGGGGATGGGGACAAAATTTTCCTCATCCCCGTCCCCATTTTCTCCGTCGGGGTGAATTCCTCATCCCCATCCCCGAATCCCCATCCCCAAAAATAATAAATTACCAAATAACCTTTATTCAAATTTAATATATATATTAATGGGAATGACAAAGTAGTAATTTTCCAATTTATTCTCACTTGTTGATCCATTATTGTTTTATTTTGATATATTATTACTTGAGCAAGTTAAATATGTTGTATTATGAACATGTTAAAAATCGGGTTCGATTAAAAATCGGATCCGATTAAAATTTAGTTAAATTTAGGATAGTTTTAAAAAATCTCCATTGGGGATGGGAAATCCGCGGGGATGGGGATGGGGCAAGAATCATTCCCCGAAACGGGGATGGGGATGGGGATGAGTTTTGGGAGCGGGGATGGGGACGGGGGTATACTCCCCCATCCCCAATCCGCCCCGTTGCCATCACTAGATTGTATGATAGTCAAGAGTTCTCTGTAGTTGTACCAAAGAATTGCACAACCCCATTACGAGGTGATTATGAAATTAGGGTGATGATATGAGTCTGAGTTTTGTCACGAGGCATTTTTTATGTGTCTTACATTTCATCAAAATTGGTATTTTTTATAATTTTAATACTATTTTTTTAATAGTAAATATTAATTATCAATTATAAAAAATTTGTGATGCTTATATTGTGTCAATGAGCGTAAATGATACCATAATCAAATCAACTTCTTCCGATAAGCTTATTTTAAGCGTTTCAATGAAATATAAAAAACAATGGATAAAAGTATAACTTTATGCAATTTATATGTACTATTATAATTATAGAATTCAATCATATTATTTAATTTTATCTTAATATATAATAATATAATTTTAATCATAGAATAAGACACTTAAATAGTATCTTGTCTCAAGAGTCCTGTGGCGGATCCCTAGCCATATGGGGTGATGGTGACCATGGCCACCCTTGATTCCCAAAAAATTGTAGAATTTAATATAATTTTAGACAATAAAGAACGCTTGAATATGAATACTAATGTATAATATGTATTGGACACCCCTAATTTGAAAGTCTAGATTTGCCACTCATATCATTTTCGATAAAATTAAAATGATTAGAGTTTTAATATAAGATTTTCTTAAGTGTTCTAATTAGATATATTTTTAAAGCAATTATATATATTTGTATATTTCATTAAGAATATATCTTGTTAATTGTATAAGTATAATGCCATTTTTAAATAGTATAAAATTTTATTGTTTCTATCTGTTTTTTCTGTTTATAAAACTATACACAAAATATATATAATGGATGAATGGATTTGATTTAAATTTCATTTATATTGGATTTTTTTTATATAAAAAAGCTTGCATGTATAGTTTAGCTTTTTTCTTGATGCCTCGTGTTGTTTTGCTGTTGTTTCGGATCTTGTAGCATCTTTGATGCATTCTTAGCCTTTTTTGGCTTACAAATTATCGGGAAAAAAAAGTTTAGCTTTTTTCTATCTTATAAGAATAATAATAAATTGATAATTTTTTTGAATAAAAATAAAAAGTCACTTTAAAACTCAAGGATACTAAAAAATTAAAAATGAAATTTGTCTCATGTATTTTAATGAAGAAATGAAATAATTGAATGTAGCTCGTCTAAAATTATTTTTATATTTCATAGAAAAACCATCGATCCAACCGTGCAAATACTTTAAAACTCAAGAATACTAAAAGTAAATTTTAATATCGCAAAAAATCCTTGTTTCTTCTATGTTGAGTATGTTTACGTATTTTCAATACATAATTTTATGTGCCTATGTATAATTTTATGAGTGTATATTAATAAATTTATGGTATATGTATACAGATAATAAGTGTACACATGCTCGTCTAATGAAAATTGTAAACTAATAAAGTTATAAATATATGGCGATGTATAAATCATAAACTCAAATTATAAATATATAGTTAAAGAATAAAAATTTTATACTCATAAATTTATATATGCGTGCTCATAAATTATACACATATATATATTAAGAGTTCAGAAATATGATACTCGATCCAAAGAGTATTTTCCGGTTCTCACACACTATTAGAGTCTCAGTAATTTCTATTGTAATTTGTTTATAAACATTATTATATTTGATTCTTAAATAAAAATATTACTCCCTCCGTTCTATATTAATTGACACTTAAACTAACTTTTTTGTTTCAAAATAATTGTAATTTTCCATTTCCCAATACCTAATTTAATTATTTTCACTTTAATAATTATGTTACCTTTTTTATTTTTTCAATCAATAATAATTACTTCTACTCACATTCTCTCACTATCTACACCTTGATATTCGAAAAAACACCTTAAAAAGTAGTGTTGTTTAATTATGTGAGTAGTTTTTTTAGTTAAATCTTAATATATAAAATTTTTAAAAATATATCGATTAATATGGAACGGAGGGAGTAGTAATCCAAAACATATTTAAACCTTATTATAAGCCTATGGTGAGTGGTGACAACTATAATTTTAATTAATAACATAATAATGTTGTTGGACCGTCCAATATTTGTGAGGCAATTTTAGTACTTTGAAGAGTGTGCTAAGAGATAACATTTTCTTGCGCTACCAAAATAAATAAGTTTTTTTCCTTAAAGAAAAAATAAATAAAATGAATTGTGTCAAATCGATCCTAGGATTGCTTTATAGAAAAGAAATGTTCCTTTTATTGTTATTGGGTAGTCATAACTCATAAAGGTTAAGGGGACAAAATCCCAAGGTAAGATTCGATGCACACAAAATTACAAATAAATTATGGGTGCACATTGATCGTGATACATTGATACTTACAGCGGGAAATAGTTACTCGACACGATTGCTGACTTGAATCGGACATGTTATTAAATGTATTTAGGTAGAAATTGTCAACCTATTTAATTAAAAGAGTTAGATTCAGTAGGATTTTCGACACGAAAAAGCATCTATTTAATCTGTTTAATTAGGCATATTAAATGGGTCAATTCATTTGCTCGATAATTGCTACAATATCATTTATCAAAAACTTTAGGTGAAAATTACAGTTAGCACTCTTTGAAATATGCATACGCAAGACTTGTAGTTTTAACTTATATTTATCTTTGACTATGAATTAAAAGACATCTCCTCATATATAACTCGAATTATATTACCACGCAAATTGTTGAGTATAATATGTCATTATTTCGATCCCAGAATGAGTTATTTTGTATGAATGAGTTAATGGTAAATGGGTAAATTGATAACTTTATTCTAACACATTTACTTAAATAGGTAAACCGATCAAATAAGACCAACCAGTTTAAAATTTATACGGTAAATAGTTTTAATTTTCGACCTGTTTAATAAATGGTTGGGTTGAGGTCGGAGGATTTTGGACCCATTTAAATTTGACACCAACACGAACTCAACTCGACCTGACCTATTAGTCAGCTCTATTGATACCAAAATGTTTGTCTTTTAATCTGACAATGATATCAATTTGTGTGAAGATATCTTATTTTTGGGTAAATTAATATTAATTTATTATAATTTTTATATCAATAGATATTATTAATTATTAATTATAAAAAGTGTGGAATGGATTGTTTACACCAATAATTATATATAAATGGCATCATAATCGAATAAACCTCATCCAATGAATACATTTTCGGCACTTTTTTTGTAAATTTCAAAAATTATGGATAAAAATATAATTTTACACAATTATATGTACTATTATAATTATAGAAATCAATCACATTTCTTTTCAATTTAATATCTAAATATATGAATTTTATATCAAAATATTATGCTATAATTTTTATAAAATATTAAAGTAAAAATTAATAATAAAAAACTAATACTGAATTTCATGAAATATTTAAAGCACAAACTATCTTATATATCCCTTGATGCGAACAAAACAGGACTAGAAATCTAAAATTTACGCAACTACGTCCGGATGCGTGGCTTGCAGATATACTATGGCCTTGTTTTTTTATACGGCTGGCTGGCTGCGGTGTCACAACAAACCACACTTTGTCAAAACTCACCACAACATATCAATTCATCACAATTTACCAATACAATTTACACTTATAAAAAACAAAATCCACCATAACTTACCAATAACCCACCACAATCTACCACAATTCCACCACACCAAACACAATTCCACCGCACCGCGCCATACCGCAGTTAGTCGTATAAAAGAATAGGGCCTACCTCCATTTCAAAATATTTGTCAATTTGATTAAAATTTGACCATTGATTACTCACAAATTACAATATATTACCATATAAAATTACCGTCATTAGAAATATATCTTATTAGGCCCCGTTCTTTTGTTCGTTAGCGCACTTAAACGTAACGCAAAATCAATAAGACCTAACGCATGACAAACGCAAAATAACATAACTTATCACAATCTACTATTCACCTTTTTATTATTTCCCAACGCAACCTAAACGCAACTTACCGAAACACAAACGTAACGCAACGCAAACGCAAGACACAAAAGAATGGGGCCTAGAAACTATAATAGTGTTAAATTTATGTTATAAATTTATCAAAATTATTTATGATTAATTAACAGTAAAAATTTGATTAACTAAGACAAATATTTTGGGAGAGAGGTCCATTGGGATAATGTATCATAAGTAAATTATTTAATGTTGAATGAATACATTTATGGGATTTCTGTTTACCAGTATTTTAAATTTTAACCTAGTGTTGATTTGAGACAACTAATCCATTAATCCATTATGGTGCGTGTCTGGTGCTGATTTGACTTTAACGTCATGTCCTGCGGTGCTTTTGTTCAAGATTGGATGATTCTGACTTGAAAGGCTGGTACTGATTTGACTTTAACGTCATGTCCTGTGGTGCTTCTGTTCAAGATTGGATGATTCTGACTTGAAAGGCTGGTACTGATTTGACTTTAACGTCATGTCCTGTGGTGCTTCTGTTCAAGATTGGATGATTCTGCTTTTCAAGTCAACTTTGGAGACTTTGAGTCAACTTTGGAGAATGCTTGGCGTCCAAGGCTGTGCTTAGCTGTGTCAGGCAGCACAATTATATGTTACCATTATCATTTGCGGAGTATTTCTATAATGAATACTCCGACGTCCCAAAATATTTGTCCTCTTTGATTTAACGTGCATTTTTAGGAAAATCAACAAATTAGTCTCCATTAGCAATAAAATATTAATAATACCCTTAGTTTTAAATTCAAAACTATTATTTATACTTTCTCTCTCATATTTAAATTCTTTTAAAATTCAAATTAAGGGTATTTTAGTAATTTCAAGAAAATAAAAGTTTCCATTTTAAGAAAGTGGACATAATTATGGGACATCCAAAAATAGAATAGTGGACAAATAATTTGGGACGGAGGGAGTATAAAAATGCTACGGGTGACATTTTTAAATATGAGTGATGATACGTGTCTTGGGGCATGATACTGTTTAAGTGACTTATTCCTTATAAAATTAATACTCATTATCATTTTTAATCTTATTTTTTTGACAAATACTATTTGTTGGAATTCACCCATTAGTAAAAATGTCACACATCGGAAAAGTAAAAAGAAAGGACATGATATATATGTCAAGTGACCTACTCCTCTTAACACCAATTGGTTTTAAGATGGAACCTCACTTAACTTGTGTACCATGGGCCTTGGTTGAAGTGGGCTCCCTCCTTAGATCTCAACAACACTATTAATTACCAATTATAATAAGTTTGGAATGTGTTGGTTACGCCAACAATTAAAATTGACACCCTAACGAATGAACCTTATCCGTTGGGCAAAATTTAGACTTTTTTTTGTAAATTTTTAAAAATATAGACAAAAGTGCGATTATATATATATATATATATATATATATATATATATATATATATATATAGAAGATAATCGTGTAACTTTTTTTCAATTTAATTTATAAATATATAGGTTTTATATAATGATAAGATATGTGTCTTATACAAGACATTTATCATTTTTGTTTAAGTACTTACCGTTTGATTTGAAATAAAGGGACGATCCGATTCTGTAATCGAGATCGAGATTCGGTTATATGCAGAAGAGGTAAAGACATGGCCGCCAATGTTCTTTGCTTGGGTTGCTAGTATATCTACTAAGTTTTCCCACCGCAAAGGCTATATCTGGTCAAGTACAAGTCATAACATACATTAAGCTTCCTATGAATTTGGCATATTCCATTTGGGCAATTGGCCTACTATCATTTTTACTCAACTTAATGCTTGAGTCAAATGGGGTAGTTGCCACAAGGGAGTCCTTGTGAAACTTTTTAACACTTTGTCCACATAGTGGGTTTGTGTTAGACTTATTCCATCATTATTTCTAATGATCTTGATACCAAATATCACATCTGCCTCTCCCAAGTCCTTCATAGAGAACTTAGCGGATAGAAAACTTTTAGTTTTCTCAACTTGTTCCATGTCGGTCCCAAAGATCAACATGTCATCAACATATAGGCATATAATCACCCCCTTCCCATTCTCAAACTTGGAATAGACACACTTATCCGACTAATTGATCTTAAAGCCAAATCCAAGCACTACTTCATCAAATTTATGATGTCAATGGTTAGGTACTTGCTTTAGACCATACAAAGACTTAATGAGTTTCCATACCTTATTCTCATGACCCTTTTCAACAAACCCCTCGGGTTGTTCTATATACATCTCCTCTTCTAGTTCTCGATTTAGGAATGTCGTCTTGACATCCATTTGATGGTTTACTAGCTTATGGATCGAGGCTAGAGCTATAAGTACTCTTATAGTTGCAATTCTAGCCACAGGTGCATAAGTGTCAAAGTAGTCGATACCATACCTTTGTGTAAATCCTCTTACAACCAATTGGGCTTTAAACCTTTCTATGGTACCATCTACTTTCTTTTTACGTTTAAAGATCCACTTTGATGTAATTGGTTGGTAAATCAACTAAGATCCAAACATTATTTTCATTAATAGAGTCTATCTCATCTTGTACCGCTTTCTTCCAAAAGGAAGCATCTTGTGACTCCATGACCTCTTTGAAAGTTTTAGGATCCTCATCTACATTGTATATATAGGGAGTCTTATACTCAATAGAGTTCATATTCCCTTTTACTAGGTAGACGAAAAAATTCGAGCCAAAAGACTTGGATTTCCTTTCCCTCTTACTCCTCCTTATTTCCTCAACTTCATGTTGATTATCTTGAGTATCATCCTTTAGAACCATGTCATGAATGATATCCTTGGGTCTAGGAATTTAAGAGAACCGAGTCTCATCAAAGATTGCATCTATTGACTCTATTACAGTATTCACTGTTATGTAGTCATTTAGTTCAATAACCATAAGCCTATAGGCTTTGTTTTCGAAGGCATAGCCTATAAAGATGCACTCAATTCCTCTTTCACCCAACTTACTTTTCTTGGGTTCCGGGACCCTTACAATGGCGCAACACCCCCAAACACTAAGATGTTTTAGATTTGACTTTCTTTTGTTCCAAAGTTCATATGGGTTCTTAGGGTCCCTTTTAAGAGGAACTCTATTTAATACGTAACAAGCTGTCAATAAGGCTTCACCCTAAAAACCTTCACTTAAAACGGAGTATGATAACGTGACATTTACCATTTCTTTTGGGGTCCTATTTTTCCTTTTGGCCACACCATTTTGTTGAGGTGTATAAGGTGTTGTTGTCTCATGCACCACACCACAACCTTGAAAATAATTAGGATCATAGTATTCTCCACCCCTATCCGATCTTAATCTTTTAATTTGCGTCTCACAATGTAAGTCACTTTTAGCTTTATATATCTTGAATTTGTCTAAAGTCTCATCTCTTGAATGCAAAAGAAACACTTGGCAATACTTAGAAAAATCATCAAAGAAAGTAGCATAGTATCTTTTACCTCCTATAGAAGGAGTGCTATAGAAATCTCTCTTAAATCACTATGAATTAATTCAAGCAATTTAGAATCTCGCATAATACTTGGAAATGAACTTTTAGTGATCTTTGTTAACATGCAAGTTCTATACTTCTCTACCTTTTCATCCAAAGTTGAAATTAAATCAAGATTAGACATGTACTTAAGCTTATTATAATTAACATGTCAAAGTCTTAGATGCCATAGAGAAGAATTTAAACAAGAATCAAACATGTAAACGAAAACATTCATTTTATTGCCACTTGAAGCATTCAACTTAAACATATATATCCCCACATGCATAAACTTTTCCCACATAGGTCCCTCCCACAAAATATAATTATCCCGTTCATACACTTGTTTAAAACCATGCTTACTTAGAAGGAAACCGAAACAAGATTCTTACAAATTTCCGGAGCCAAATACACATCATTCAAAAGAAGTGTTTTTCCGGAAGAAAACACAAGTTCAACTTGCCCTATCCCTTCAACCTTGATCGGGAGTTGTTTCCCATAAAGAGCTTCCTCCGATCCCCTCTTTGGCGGGTTGAATAGTCTTGAAGAGAGAACGTTTGATGCACACGTGCCTTGTTGAATATTCGTACTCCACTTTTATCCTCAAAGGTTATAACTTGTAACTGACGAGATTAGCGCTAGTTTTTGAATATCTATGCTATTCGCTTAGAAAAAAAATGAAGAAGAATTTTAAAAAAAACAAAACAAAAAGAAGCAAAAAAAAAAAAACAAAAAAACGGAGAAAGAAAATTAGAAAAGCCTTGAATAATAGGTGATTAGCAAGATGAGTTTTTGTTTATATCGACTCTTTCCTAACTATTCTTTGACGGGGATGTGTTTTGTGCTTAACTGAAGTGTGGTGCAAGAGGTATTGAGTTTCATGTCTGAAATTGTTGTTGTTCTATATGTTCTTGGTTATTTAACTTCACATTTCCTAAACAATTTTCATCCTTACCCCCAAACCTAAGCCCCGCTACCATTGCCACTTGCTAGATAATGTCTATAAGACAAAAACACCATTAAAAATTATAATAAATATTAATTTTATGAAAAAATAAGATACTTAGAAAAATCTTTCTCCAAACACATGTGATCACTCCAGAAAAATTATATTTTCCCACCAATGCAAACATGTTCTTCTAGTTGTCCTTAAAAAGGATCAGTAATTCTTGTGTAAGACCGTCTTACCATAAATTTATCGTAAGACGTATAACTTTATGGTGACTAGTTATCAATACATGGGTGACTAATAATTTATTTGTGCTGACTTAGATAAAAGTCACCTCATGATAAATTATTAGTCATATTCGTATTAAAAAGTCATTTCAATATCGCTTATTAGTCATAGTAAAATATTATAAATGTCATATGGTGAGATGTTAGCTAGTCTCACGATAAATTTACGTGAGACGGTCTTATACTAGAATTTGCGAAAAAGAATTTGGTATTTAAGGCTCGTATGATTTTTACAAAAATAATATGCGCCACAAATAATTGCCAAATCTCCACAACGACCCCAACTACACGTACATTATTATTAAAGTTTTTGCCTTGAATTATTTTCTCTTTCTTTTGTTTTTTAGGTGAGGTACTTGTGTTCATTGTTATTTTCATGGTAATGTGTGGATGGTAGTAGACCATGTAATTACTCATTTTACGGTCTTTGTTAGTAATAAGACCATACGTAATAGAGAGTTTCAATTCGAGTCACTGCTGACGTGGTATGAAATGAGAACAAAATGAGATTGTGTAAGATATTTCAGGTGTGAGAATGAGACTCGTCTAGCGAGACTGTCGCAGCTAGTCTCGTGAGACGATCGAGTTTAAAATCAAGTTTAATACACTAATATTTTAATCATATTTTTTCCTCTCTCTCCTCATCCACATCATTTTTTTTATCAATATAAGCGAATTAATTATATTATTAAGTAAGACCCATTTAATTTACTTTTTTTAATTAATATGAATTAAACTCATACTCACCAATGAAAACTAGTTAAATAAAGGGATAAGTTTTGACTCTCTTAATAATGGTCCACAAATTACACCTCATCCAATTAATCGAAGTCAAATTCATTGTTGTGGGTGCTCTAAGTAGAAGTATTTAAAACGTGACGGAAACATCGTTGTCCATCATATTGTTAGAATTGATATTGAGGGGATCCAGGAACAGGTTTGGGTAGGTGTATGTCCTGAGCAAGTTGCACCGTATGCATTAATGGAAAAGTTATCAATTTAAGTTGGTTCCTCCTCTTTCAAAAATAAAAAAAAAGTAGGTAATAAGTCATTTTTAGAAATATGATAGTTTATAAATTTCTAAATTAAATTGAAAAAATTATGTGATTGACTTCTATAATTTTAATAATATATATAAACTTTATAAAATCACATTTTTTTATAAAAAAAAATTTATAAAAAGACATCTAAAATATGGCTAACGGATGAGGTTCATTCGTCAGGATGTCAATTTTAATTGTTGGCGTAGCCAACACATTTCAAGCTTCTTATAATTGATAATTAATATTATCTGTTAAAAAAAAATTAGTGTTAAAAATGATAATAAGTATTACTCCGTAAGGGTGATGATAAGTGTCTTGCCCTAAGACACTGCTTAAATGTTTATCTCTTATAAAATCCATATTTATTATCATTTTTAACCTCAATTTTTTTTTTACAGATACTATTAATTATCAATTATAAGAAGCTTGGAATGTGTTGGCTACGCCAACAATTAAATTGACACCCTAACGAATGAACCCCACCCGTTGGCCATATTTTGGACGCATTTTCATACATTTTTAAAAATATAGATAAAAAGTAACTAGTTGTTGTGCAATGGAAAAAGAAAGACACTGTTTAAAAAGGAAGACACTTAAGTAGTGTCTTGGGGTAAGACACATATCATCACCCAATGGAAAAATTTTGGTTTTATTTTGATGATACGTGTCTTTGAGCAAGACACTGTTTAAATGTCTTGCTGCTTATAAAATTACGGAGTAGAGAAATGATAAATGTCTTGGACAAGACACTTGTTAAGTGTCGTGTGATGCTACAAAACCTATATATTTGTAAATTAAATTGCAAAAAAAATGACATGATTGACTTCTTCAACTATAATAATATATATAAATGTTATAAAATCACATTTTTATCTATATTTTTAAAAATGTATGAAAATGCGTCCAAAATATGGCCAACGGGTGGGGTTCATTCGTTAGGGTGTCAATTTTAATTGTTGGCGTAGCCAACACATTCCAAGCTTCTTATAATTGATAATTAATAGTATCTGTAAAAAAAATTGAGGTTAAAAATGATAATAAATGTGGATCGAAAATGATAAACATCTTGACACAAGATGACTCTTAACCATCTTGCATTTCTTCTAAATCACTAATAAAGTGAGATATAAGTGTATTTGAATCATTCTAAAGCTATGTTTCATTTTTTTAGGGTTACTACAACTTATAAACAATTTAAAAATAATTATTTATTTATATTTATTTCATAAATATAAAACTATATATAAAATGTGGATTTTCTATTATAATTGATAAAATTAGGCTATTATTATACTTTTCACCTAACTAATAAGTATTATATTATTATAATTGATAAATACATATAATTATTAAAAAAAATATTAATAAAAGTTACAAGAATGTGAAATATGAACAATTCAAGATGGTTAAGAACCATCTTGAGTCAAGATGGTTAAGAACCATCTTGAGTCAAGATGGTTATCACGGTCCAATATGGATTTTATAAGAGATAAGACATTTAAGCAGTGTCTTGGGGCAAAACACTTATCATCACCCGACGTATTATGTCCCATCTACAAATATGAACACCAGTTTATAGTTTATACCCATCATCATTTTACCAACAAACTTGAGTTTGCTACCCATCTTTGAGTTAAGAAACTCATATGACCACCATGAATGCAAACCCTAAACCCCTTCATGTAGTATTCTTACCCTTTCTAGCAGCTGGCCATATGATCCCAACCCTAGACATAGCTAAACTCTTTGCTTTCACCACATCAAAACCACCATAATAACCACCCCTCTCAACGCCCCAATCTTCCTCAAACCCCTCCAAACCTCCCAAAACCCTAACCACCCCTCGATCGACGTCGAAATCATCCCATTTCCTTCGTCCGAGGCCGATGTTCCAGACGGGGTCGAGAGCTTCGAGCACTGCATGACTCCCAAGGATATGAGCCACTTCATCGTCGGTTGTCAAAAGCTCGAAGAACAAACTTCGCAAGTGTTGGAGAAACTCAACCCTGATTGCCTTGTGGCTGATCAATTATTCGCCTTTGCAACTCATGTGGCGGCTGAATTCGACATCCCAAGGTTAGTGTTTCATGGAACGAGCGTCTTTGGACAATGTGTTGTTAATTCGTTTTGGAAATATTTGCCTCAGTTATCGTCACCTCCCGAGGAGGAGGAATTTGTCGTTCCCCATCTTCCTCATGTGGTTAAGTTGAAGAAAACCATGTTACCTCAAGGATTGGAACAACTCCTGGAGGTTTCGGCCAAGGTCTCGGAGGCCGAGGCTAAGAGCTATGGAGTCATTGTTAATAGCTTCAAAGAGCTCGAACCGGAGTATGTCCAACATTATAGGGACGTTTTGGGTCGTAGGGCGTGGTATTTGGGTCCGGTTTCGTTGTGTAACCGGGAGAACGAAGCTAAGTTTCGACGAGGGAAAGAGTCGGTCATTGATGAGCATGAATGCCTAAAATGGCTCGATTCGAAAAACCCTAATTCGGTTGTGTATATTTGTTTTGGTAGCTTGGCAGTGTTCACGACCTCGCAACTCGGCGAGGTTGTGAAAGCCCTAGAAGCTTTGGAGCAGGACTTCATATGGGTCGTGGGGAAAATCTACGATAAGGCAAAAAATGAAGAGAAATTGTTGCTTAATGGGTTCGAGGAAAGAATGAAAGGGAGAGGGATGATTATAAGGGGTTGGGCACCACAAATATTGATATTAGGGCATAAATCTATTGGCGCGTTTGTGACTCATTGTGGGTGGAACTCGATTTTAGAAGGGATATCGGGTGGGCTCCCGATGGTGACTTGGCCCGTGTTCGCCGAGCAGTATATTAATGAGAAATTAGTAACGGACATTGTCAAGATCGGGGTGCCTGTCGGGGCCAAACATTGGAACGTTGTCGTCGACGGTGCCGTGAAATGGGAAAGTATAAAGGATGCCATTGAAAGAGTGATGGTTGGTGAAGAAGCCTTGGAATTGAGAAGAAGAGTAAATGAGTTCAAAGAGAAGGCTAGGAAGGCTGTTGAAGATGGTGGCTCATCTTATGGTGACCTTACATAGTTGATACAAGAACTGAAATCGTACCATTCCTAAAAAAGGAACGAGAACCCGGGTACACGGTGCATTGTGCGACCCGAGCTTCTTCCTCTTTTTCTTAATAATAAATATAATAAAACTTTTTCAAAAATTTAATATTTTAATCTTAATCTATTTTGAGTTTGAATTTCTAGTTCAATTTAATTATATTCTTCATTTATTTATTTTTATTTTTATTTTCTTTGTAATTTTTATTATATTCTTTTTATTATTTTGTAATTTAATTTTTTCTATAATTTTATGTTTATTTTCAATAAAAATAATTCATGACCATTATAGTATAGATTTATGAGCATCTACGTTATGAATTATTTTTAATATTGACTGTGATATGTTATGAATGTTAAAAAAGATTACATCAATGCTCATAAATCGGTATATGAATGATAAATGTTCATTATATCCAACAAGAATGTTCATAGTACTAAAATGCTCATAAACCAGTAGATGAATGTTCATAACTTTCAACACAAATGCTCATAATTTGACATTTTTACAACACATTGCCCATAAACTAATACATAAATGCTCATGTTGTGATCTCCCATGATCTTTGCCACAGAGCGATTAGTCTCTGAAATTTCAGTGGACCAGGCTCTGATACCAATTGAAAGAACCAGAGAAGTGGGGTGATTATGGTTATTAAATTTTTCTGCAATTAAGAACACTAGTAAAGGACGTTAGTGCCTTAATTTGCTCAGATTAAGGTTCAAGGCAGTTCAATAATAAAATTCAAAATAAAGGACAATAAACAGAACCTGAATAACTTCTTTTATTTCTGTAGAATGCAATGCGATTGTAACAACCTAAGGTAAACGTCCTTAGGTTTACAAAGAGCCAAGCGCCTTTCAATGGACGCTTCTATGTTTTCTGGAAAAACACCCACCAATCTCAATATTGGTGTAAACACAGATTGATCCCAAGTCCGTCTGGAAATCAATTACACAAGTATAAATCAAAACCTAATTCCATTAAGGATTCGATCACACTCAAAACGCTCGAACACAGTTTTCTCACACGATGGAAAACTTAATCAAAACACATATTTCACTCTCTTGTTTTGAACACCTGATTTCTTCCTTGGAATCGTTAATCCTTGTTCGAAATCGACTCTTCAATTTATAGAGATGTTCGATGCTTTGCAGAGTATAGTCGTTGAGATTCGATTCTGCTGGATACTTCCTCTCTTTAGCTTTGCCTTTCCTTCCGATTTTGCTTCCATATTCTTTCCTTGCTTGCGAGATTTCCGGAATGTCCATATTTGTTTTCTTTCCAAATTCTTGCACGATTGTTTCCTGCATTTTACACAGTAGCAAACGATTAGTCTGGTTAGAAAGAGGATGAAGAAATTAGATAAGGTTTATTTCCGAAAAGCTTCTCTGATTTCACTTCTTTTGTCTTTCATGTCAAAACCCAGTGTCTGTGCTAAATGTCCTTGAGGCGCAGTCTGCTGAACGGCCTTGGAAGGCTTCGAGGTTAAGGGCCTTGTACTTGTAATAGGAGGGCTTCTACAGGTTTGTTGTTTGGTTTAACATGTTTACATGTGTTTCGTTTTTTAATTATGGGTGTTTTAGTGTCTAATTGTCTATGTTTGGTACTTGTTTAGGGCCCAAACCCGGCACGGCCCGTTTAGGGCCCGTTAAAACCCAACTCACTTTGGCCCAGTAAAAATATCATTTGCCCGGCTCGGTCCGGCATGTTTGTGGCTGGCTCGAACCCGGCTTGGCCCGGCCCGTTGCCCACCTCTAATCGTGATGCATTGATACCGAAAAACTGTTTGTTGTTTGATCTAAGGACAATGATATGTCATTGAGTTTATGTATCTTATTTTTTACGAAATTAATATTAATTTTATTATAATTTTTAAAAATTATAATTTTTATATTAATTTTTTATAAATATTATTAATTATCAATTATAAAAAGTATGGAATGCATGGTTTGTTAGAAATTCAGAGATGGGATTGATGCTTTGAGGCTTGAATATGATCAATTTCTTTAAGACAAGATTTACCCCTCATGCAAATTCGTGTCTCTAGGATACAATAAAGCTTCCTGATTGACGAATATATATAATCATCAATCCCTCATGGCTGCCTGATCTCTATCCATTGTCAGGATATGGATAAGAACAGTTTGTGGAAAACTGCTGATAACAGTTCATAACTGTCAGCAACCAACTCTGTCAACTGTAAAATTATTATAAAAAAAGGAAAACAAAAGGCTTGGTTATTATAGTTACTCCTTTGCTCACGTGCTAAGTGCGCCTAATAAGCGCCTCTAGCGCCATACAACCCACGCCCACGCCCCGCGCGCGTGTGCGTGTGCGACATTGAACCTTAACCCAAGCACATGTTAGCCCAGTCCATGGTTTATTTATTTGTAAGTCCATATAACTCTTTAACTTATAAAGACTTATAATATAACTTACTTTGTCCATGTGGGACATTAATTAAATAAAACCTATTTATATTCTCTAAGAGCTAGGGATTACATTATTCTATCCATGTGTGACCTTGATAGAAGTAATACATTTAATTCCCTCATTAAATTTCACTAACTATTCAACATGGTTTACATAATGCCAATAATTGTAAATGATATTATAATATAATAAACCTTATCCAATGCTTATATTTTAGACATTTTTTTTTGTAAATTTTAAAAATTATGGATAAAATATAATTTTACACAATTATATATAGTATACATTATAATTATAGAAATCAATTACATTTTTTTTCAATTTAATATCCAAATATATGAATTTTATGTCAAAAAATATTATGTTGTAATTTTTTATAAAATATTAAAATTAAAATTAAAATTAAAAAATAACATTGAAGATCGTGAAATATTTAAAACTCCTAATATCATATACTACCTCTGTCCCTTTTTATTTGTCCTATTACCTAATTTCTCCGTCCCTTTTTATTTGTCCAATTACCTAACTTTTACATTTCCAATAACTATAATTCCCATTCTATCCCTTATTAATCCACTTTTTGCACCTTTCCAAAGATATTTTCAAAGACATTTTTGACAATTTTCAATTTTTTTGCTCCATTCCCTATATTTCTTGGTATCATAAAAGTAGTTTTAAGGACAATTAATCAGTGATGGAGGTAGTAGATCCCTTGATGGGAAGAAAACATGACTAGAAATCTGAAATATATGCACCTACGGATGGCTTACGGATATACTATCTTTATTCCAAGATATTTGTCAGTTTGATTAAGCTTTGATCATTGATTACTTACAAATTATTATAAGTTACTATATGAAATTAGTGTCATTAAAAAGATATCTCACTAAAAACTATAATTGTGTTAAATTTGTGTTAACTCATCATGTGAGTTTAATGGTCGAAACGTAGTCAAATTGACAATATTTTGGGGGAGAGGTACATTGAGATAATGTATCTTAAATTCATAATTAAATTATTTGATGAAAATTCCATTAGGGTGCGTGGCTTGTAGTGATTGCCATAATTGCTGCAAACTTCCATAATAAGGGAACTTTCAACTCCGTTGGTGCTTTTATTCAAGATTGGATGATTCTGCTTTCAACTCAACTTTGGAGAATGCTTGGCGTCCAAGGCTGTGCTTAGCTGTAGCAGATGGCAATTTTATGGACCATATGAGATATATTTTTTGACTCAAGATGGTTAATAATCATTTTAAATTTTTATATTTCACATTTTATTAATTTTTAATAATATTTTCTTTAATAATTATGTATATCTATCAACTACAAGAGTATAATACTTATTAGATAGGTCAAAAAGATCTAAATAATAACTAATTTTATCAATCATAATAGAAAATGTACATTTTATCCATAGTTTTATATTTACGAAAAAAATATAAATAAATAAATATTTTTATATTGTTTATAGGTTATAATTACTCTCAAAGTAATGAAACATACATTTATAATGATTTAAATATATTTATATCTAACTTTATTAATGATTTTCGTGGATGCAAGATGGTTAAAAACCATCTTGCATTAAGATGTTTATCATTTCTGTATTATATTTTACCATTATCATTTGTAAGAGTAAATATAAAAATGGGACAATGTTACACATCTTGATTTATGATGGTTAATAATCATTTTGAATTGTCTGTATTTTAAATTTTTGTAACTTTTGATAATATTTTCTCTAATAATCATATATATTTATCGACTATAAGAATTTTTTTTTTACAACGGTAAGCAAAAAAACTAGACAACTCTTCTCACAAGAGACATGCCCAATCTATCTTCTCTCAAAATACATTTTAGGGCGTGAGCATCCTCAGGGTTCTAAAAACAAGATCCAATAATACTAAGGTCGGCCTTAGCCAGCCAATCCACATTGTTAAGCCCATAGCGTGAACAACCTTGGAGAAGGAACATTGAGACAAGTACTTTTTGATGTCACCAAGAAGTTGGTGGATCGACTATAAGAATATAATACTTATTAGCTAGGTCAAAAACTATATATAATAGCCTAATTGTGTCAATCATAGTAGAAAATGCAAATTTTATGCATAGTTTTATATTTATGAAAAATAAAAATAAACAATTATTTTTATGTTGTTTATAAATTGTAATAACGTACCCTCAAAGTAATGAAACATATCTTTATAATGATTCAAATATACCTACATATAATTTTATGAATGATTTAGGTAAAATACAATATGGTTATTGATCATCTTGTATCAAGATGCTTATCATTTTACATAAAAATGATACGAGTCTGGTTAAGACATCTTTTAAGTATTTTACCGTTTGATTTGATGCAAAGGACCCATCCGATTTTGCAATTGCATGAGATCGAATTCTGTTATATACTGAAGAGGAAAAGGCATATTCGGGGTATGGACACTTTTAGATGACATAGAGTCGTTTCCATCACCATTCTAGGGCTTGTTCTTTTGATTTTGTACCTAAGTGTTTTTTTTAATGTGTGTTTGATTTTCTTTTTGCCTTATCCATTCAACGAGGATATGGTGTGATTAAGGCTTTGTTCTTTTTTGCGGTACCACAGTCTACCGCAATGTGCCACAATCTACCACAAAATATCATTCTATTACAATTCAACATAACCCACCACAAATTACCAATACAATCTACCAATACTTTTTCACAATTACCAATACAATATATATATATATATATATATATATATATATATATATATATATATATACATATATATATATATACACAAAAACCATGTACAACATACCAACAATCCATACAATTATTCTGTATGGCCATGCAATTTTACCACACCATTTCGCGTCATATCACATAATACCACTTAAAAGAACAGGGCCCAAGTGTAAAGATAAATTCATGAACCCAATCGAGCATACAACTTGTTGGCAACACGACACACGACTTGCTGGCCAGTGGTTACTACTATTGTTTTTATCCTTCATGTATTATGACTTTTGTTCTTTATTTGGACACCAATGGCAGTGGAACCAAAGTTCAAATTTTCCACATCCCTTCTACAAATATGTAACACCACTTTATACCCATCACCATTTTACCAACAAACTTCATCATATCTTCCTACCCATCTTTGGGTTAAGAAACTCATATGACCACCATGGATCCCAAACCTAAACCTCTCCATGTAGTATTCTTACCCTTTCTAGCAGCAGGCCATATGATCCCAACCCTAGACATAGCTAAACTCTTCTCTACTCACCACATCAAAACCACCATAATAACCACCCCTCTCAATGCCTCAATCTTCCTTAAACCCCTCCAAACCTACCAAAACCCTAACCACCCCTCGATCGACGTCGAAATCATCCCATTTCCTTCTTCGGAGGCCGGTGTTCCTGACGGGGTCGAGAGCTTCGAGCACTGCAAGACCCCCAAGGACATGAACCACTTTCTCGTGGGTTGTCAAAAGCTCGAAGAATCAACCACAAAAGTGTTACAACAACTCAACCCTGATTGCCTTGTGGCTGATCACTTATTCGCCTTTGCGACTCGTGTTGCGGAAGAATTCGACGTCCCAAGGTTAGTGTTTCATGGAACCAGCGTGTTTGGACAATGTGTTATTAATTCGTTTTGGAAATATACGCCTCAGTTATCATCACCTCCCGAGGAGGACGAATTTGTGATCCCAAATCTTCCTCATGTGGTTAAGTTGAAGAAAACCGCGCAACCTCAAGACGTTGTTGAAGAGCTAATGGAGGTTTGGGCCAAGGCCTCGGAGGCCGAGGCTAAGAGCTATGGAGTCATCGTTAATAGCTTCAAAGAGCTCGAACTGGAGTATGTTGAACATTATAGGGACGTTTTGGGTCGTAGGGCGTGGTATTTGGGTCCGGTTTCGTTGTGTAACCGGGAGAACGAAGCTAAGTTTCGACGAGGGAAAGAGTCAGCCATTGATGAGCATGAGTGCCTAAAATGGCTCGATTCGAAAAACCCTAATTCGGTTGTGTATATTTGTTTTGGTAGCTTGGCAGTGTTCACAACCTCGCAACTCGGCCAGATTGTGAGAGCCCTAGAAGCTTTGGAGCAGGACTTCATATGGGTCATCGGAAAAATCGACGATAAGGGTAAAAATGAAGAGAAATTGTTGTTTGATGGGTTTGAGGAAAGAATGAAGGGGAGAGGGATGATTATAAGGGGTTGGGCGCCCCAAATATTAATATTAGGGCATAAATCTATTGGCGCGTTTGTGACTCATTGTGTGTGGAACTCGATTTTAGAAGGGATATCGAGTGGACTCCCGATGGTGACTTGGCCCGTGTTCGCCGAGCAGTATATTAATGAGAAATTAGTAACGGACATTCTCAAGATCGGGGTGCCCGTAGGAGCCAAACATTGGAATGTCGTCGTCGATGGTGCGGTGAAATGGGAGAGTATAAAGGAGGCCATTGAAAGAGTGATGGTTGGTGAAGAAGCCTTGGAATTGAGAAACAGATTAAATGAGTACAAAGACAAGGCTAGAAAGGCTGTTGAAGAAGGTGGCTTATCTTATTGTGACCTCACATCGTTGATACAAGAACTGAAATCGTATAATTCATCTAGGGGTGAGTGGGACCGGGATTCCCGTAATTTTCGGAGGTCCCGGTCCCCATCCCGGTTGTGACCGGGAGCAATGTTTAGCTCCCGCTCCCGCTCCCGCTCCCATTGGAACCGGGACTTGACCGAGACCAAGATTCCCGAAATTTTTGCTCACCCCTAAATTCATAGCATTGATTTTTTTTGAATTATTGAAAATCATTAAAGACTAAAGTTCGTATCAAAAATGCTACAAATATCAGCAATACAACAAGACAGAAAATACAGAGTCTGATGCTACAGTTCGTGACATTCATATATGCTTTATTTTTAGTGACATCTTGTAATGCTACAGTTCGTGACATTTATATATATTTTGTATTTAGCGATATCTTGTAGAATACCGGTAAAGTCCCCTAAAAATGAATCTCTTCTGTAATAGAATTATCTTTTCTTATATGTTGTTTTCCTTGTGCATTTCAAAGGCATATAATTAGTATGAGTGGGTTCAAGCAGTGCCAGTAAAAATTCCATCATGTTCGATTTTAAAATCGGTTCGGATTTGGATTTGGGGTTTAAAAAAATCGGACATGCGAATTTTGTGTCGAATTCAGGTTCGGATGCATTCAGATAGTGCCCAAACACTAGAATTCCGACAAAATTTTGGAATTATGCATAAATTTAGTGTAATTTGGGTGTTGTTATGTTCGGACAAATTCCAACAATTCGGATCTGGGTTCGGACACCACAAAATGTCCGAATTTGAAATTCGGACTGGGTTTGAGTTTGAGAATTTTGTCCGAATCCAATTTGACTCGAACCTGATTTTTTGCCACGGCTAGGTTTAAGGGTAAATTTTGCATATTATACCAACCCTATTAATTTAATTTCATGAGCCATGTTACAAGTTCAACTCACTAGAGGATGGGCCAGAAGCAGAGGAGGTATGTCATGCAAACCAGGCTTAAGAGGCCCATTAGGTTAGCTCAACTTCCACAAAAACCTCAACAATAGGCAAACAGGTGGTTCTTTTGGACTTCTTCATTGAAAATTAGCAGTAATATATCTTGGAGAACAATATTTGTCTTGAATCAAGATAGTTAATAATCATCTGAAATTGTTTATAACTCATGTTTAATGATTTTAAACTGTATTTTCTTTAGTAATTACACATATTTATCAACAATAAGAAAATAACATTTATTGGTCACATTCACAAATATAAGTGATAATCTTATCATATCAAGTATTATAGGAAATATACATTTTATGCTTAATTCTATATATTTGAAATATATAATATAAAATATTTTTTATATAGTTTATGAGTGGCAATGATCATCAAAATAATGAAAGATACATTTGTAATTATTTAAATATGCTTAAATATAATTTTAAAATGATTTAAGTGATATCCAAAATGGTATGAGGGAATTGAGGAGTGCAAATGGAAATTCATAAATTGTTAGTACAATTTCATGTTTGTTTTATGGAATTATAAATACCACTACTTTTTTTTTTAGGTAATACCAATACTATTCTTATGCTTAGTTAGTGTTACCAATATCATATCATCTTGATTGTTGTTTTAGTAAATGTGTACATATTCCTGACCTGATCATTTTGTTGTTTTTGGCTCCCCTTTTCAAGTCCCACATTGGCGGGTTTGTGAAGTGGAGGGGAGTTGGAGGCTATAAATAAAACCTTCCTCCTCCTTTGTTTAACACAACACAAAACACTTATTCTTTATACTATTAGAGAGATTTAGATGTTGTCTTGGAGATCTCTCTAGTGATAGTATGAGAGGAATGACAAAAAATTGCTGGGGGGTGCCACAGATCTTTTTTTACTGACGCGGGGGTCACAACATTTTTTTAATGTACTCCCGGGTGACATTAACCTTACATAATTGGCTGGGGGGTTATAAACCGGCCATTTTTGGCCGGATTCCGGCGACAGTTGATAGGGGCAACCAAAATTGAATTTTGGTGCCAAAAAAAAACTGCTTCTGCCCTTTTTTTTATATATATTGTTCCCTATCCTACCTAAACCCCCTCTACAACATTAAACCCACACCAACCCCACATTCACTTCTTCTTCACTGCTGACTGCGAGAGGGAGAAAAGCGAAAAGGAAAGAGACGAACGACGAGAAGAAGAAGGCTTAGCAGCTAACCAGAAGACGATGGCAGGTATGGAAAAGCGATGATGATGAAAATTTACTAGATTTTCGGGAGATTATGGACTCGGTTTTAGGGTTTAGGGTATGGTTCTGCGTAGATTATGTTGAAATTATGGATGTGTTTGGATGATATTTTGAAATGCATGTTAAAATTACAAATTGGTGGTGATTTAGGGTTCTGGGTTTGTGTTTGGGGGTCGTGTGGTTGTGTTTAGGGTTTGTGTTGTTGTTGGCTTGGATTTAATTATGTTCATGTTTAACTTTTAGGATCTGACTCAAGGGGGATTGAAGGTATCAACCGAAGACACAACTGGTCCGGTGGAAAATTTGTGTGCAAAAGATGTGGACTGGATGGTATTCTTAAAGTCTCAAGGTGCAGTGACAATCCAAACAGAGTGTATGGTAAATGTTCAAGTTGTGGTAAATTCCTTGGATGGCTCGATGAGTGTGAAGAGAATGCAAGCAAGACAGCTGCAACTGTTAACACTCCTCTGCCAACCGAGACCAGTGATGAGTTGTTGGAGATGAAAAAGAAGGTTGCAGAGGCAATGCTACTGTTGTTTATGTGCAAGAATGATGTTGGGGACCTGGTGATGTCAAACAATAACCTAATTGAGGAGATTGCTGTGATGAGAATGCAAGTTGCTGCAAGTGTGCTTGAGGTTGGTGAAATGAGAAGGGATTTGTCTGAATCTATGGACAAGATGACAGAGTTGATTCACAAGGCAACTGAGCTGAAGGTGATATGGGACAAGGTTCTGGCACTACTGCTGTTGTGTGGGATTGGCATTGGCACCATGGTTGTGCTTGTGTTGTTCATGCTCTTGGTTACTATCCTTAAGTGATTTGTCTTACCTGTTTATGTAATGAACAAGTTCAGTATGTAGCTTAAGAATGTAGTTGGTTTAGGTAGTTTGTTACTGTGGGGGATAAAACTTAGGTGATGGGTGTAGTTGGCTGGTAGATGATCATTTTGGTTGTTTTTTGGATCTCTGCCATTATTTTGTGTACATAGAAGCTTAAAGCTTCAATTGGATGTTGTGTATTTCGGGAATTGGCCAAAAATGAATGAAGTGATGATGGTTTATGATGTAGCAATTGTTCCAAAAACTTACTCCATGTCCTATAATGTTTGTGCACATATGTAGCTTGTGAAATCTGTATCAAATGTGCACATATGTGTTTCAAATGTGCACATATGTAGCTTGTCAAATATGTCTCAAGTGTGCACATATGTAGCTTGTCTTACAGAGCATACATAATTCATTGCAAACAAAACAAACCAAATAAGATGACCACAAGTAGTTGCCAAAACTGTAAACAAAAGGAACATGACAGTTAATGCCAAACTAAACATAACAAGCATAACAACTGATTGTCACAGCAAACCAACTGATTGTCAGAGCATACATAACATAAAACACCACCTTGCATTCATTTGGAACCTGTCCAACAGTCAACAAAACATAACAAGCATGCAGTCAAAGGTGTTTTGCCTTACAAAACATTAAAACCTTAAAAAATCCATACTTTACTCCTAAATAACATTGTAACTTACTTACTACAACCAAAAGGAAAGACCAACTGATTGTCACAGCAAACCAACATTGTTTCTAACAAACCCTAGACAAAATAATAGCCCTAAAGTGACACAAACAGGACACTAGACTGTTGATGAAGCAGCTGCTGTTGCAATAGAGGCCACAGGACCAGATTGTGTTGCAGTAGAGGTTGCTGTGGATGGTGGAGTTGCTGCTGTGGATGTTGGAGTTGCTGCTGGTGGGTTCTGCTGCCTTGTCTTCTTCGTTTGGCCTTGCTGAGGAGGTTGTTGGGTCTTCCTTTTTCTGGTGGTCGTGGGTTGCTTGGTGGGCTGTTTGGTACTGTTCTTTAATTTGATCAGCCTACCATCTTCATCCCTAGGCTGACCACAAGTTTTGAAGGTGTGACCCAATGCATTGCATGTTGTACACTTCTTTGCCCCATGAGCATTGGCTGACTTCTTAGCTTCTGCAGCTGCTAGGACATCTTTAGACTCCCTTCTCTTATTCTTTTCAGGCCTTCCTTTTTTCTTTAATTCAAAAGGAGGGTCTAACAGCTTATGGTCTGAGTCTGGCCACATGGTATGATCAGGTATTGGGTGAATGTAGGTGTCATACAGCTTCTTGTAAGTGTCAACATAGAAGCAAGGTTCAAAAAAGTCCTCCACCTCCATATTCTCAAAATTAATGCACCTTGTGGCATGTTTACATGGTACTCCACAGATTTGCCATTTACCACAAGTACAAGTCCTTTCATTGAGATTTACCACATGGTTCACATTACCTTCATAGATATCAAACAACCCATTCCCAACCCCAGTCAATGGTCCACAATCCCTTGACTCCAATGTTGTTTTCCTAATTTTCTTGTCAACAAAAGGTGTTACCTTAGCCTCCCAAGCAGCTGTTTGTTTCAACCTTTTGTCAAAACGATTGCCAATGATCTTCCTGATTTCTTCCAACATGGTCTGAATTGACCTTGAACGATGCTTGATGATGGCATTGTTGAAGGACTCAACAAAGTTGTTGGTGTTGTCATCACTCTTCAAAGTCTTGTCAAACTTGAACCTTGCCCAATTTTCAACCGGCTCTGCATCCCTCAACCAATTGTAGGCAGCTGTGTTTTTCTGCTTGATCTGTTCCATTGCTCTCTTGAATACATGCTCTGAATAAGCATTAGCAGCAATGTAGAAGTGAAAGTGGAACCAAGCTCCTACAACAATTGAACACCCCACATTAGAGTTTGGTAAACAGTTTAGGTTTTGTATTAAGGAGTTGACAGTAATTGACTACCATATACCTGGAAATTTTGATGCAAAATTCTTGTATAAGTGCAAAACACAGACCCTCCTCCTAGATTGTGGGAAAAACTTTCCAACAGCCTTCTTAATTGACTGCATATGTCATGGAAGTTGTTATATACACCAAACAGTCAACAATTAGGAAAAAAAGAAATAAGTGTTTGTATTAGGATTACCAGATGTCTGTCCCCCATGAATGTGTATTTGTGGGAATCTTCATTTGCATCTAATGCCACAGCCAGACCATGAATGAAGTAAGACCATTCAACATCGTCCTCAGTTGGAAACACACCATAGGCTAATGGGAATTGTCCATTGTTTCCATCCATAGCAATTGCAGTCATTAGAACCCCTTTGTAAGGGCCTTTCAAGAAGCATCCATCAATCCCTATAAATGGCCTACAATTCTCCTTGAACTTCTTAATTGCTGGACCAATGCAAATTTGAATCCTTTTGAAGGTGGGGTTCAGTGTAGGACCTCTGTCAATGAATTTGATGAAGCAATTTGACCCTGGATTAGCTTGGGTGAATTGGTCACAATACTGTGGCAGCTTCCTATAACCTTCATCATGGTTCCCAAACAACTCATTCTTCATGATTCGAATGGCTCTGTAACAAGTGTAATCTGGGATGGCAACCCCAAACCTGTCAAACAAGATGTGTAGACACCGGATTTTGTACCGGTATTAGTTTTAGTTATTTGTAAAAAATAAGCTAGCCGAGTAATTTAGTAGCATGCAAACCCATTTCCTTCCTGACCCAGAAGCAAGCAAAACTAGCCAATAACACCAGCCTAAACCCGTCTGGGTTGGGCCCGCATTACTTCCGCCACCAGCCCAAACCCGTCTGGGGTTGGGCCCGGATTACTTCCGCCTCCAGCCAAACCCGTCTGGGTTTATTGATTCTGCGGCTATATGCTCTAACCCTAAACGTACCCCTAATCTCCCCATTCCACTATAAATTAAACCCTAACCCCTCTCATTCTACACACAACATTGTGCTAGAGTATTGACACTAGCATAATTCTCTCTAACTCTTCTCTCCCTTTGCATGCTGCTTCATTAAAGGTTAGAATAGTTATCAACGATGTAAACCATGTAGCATAACCTATCGAATCCACGTTTTATTTGTGCTTTCAATTCAATATTTTGCATGACATTAATGTTAAACTTGTGAGATTCATACTTAATTCCCCTCCTTTTAACTTTTTCCGCTTTGATTTAATTCTAGTAGAGTCTATTCGGTTGAATAGGCGGATTTGGCAATTTTAATTGTCAAATTCGTAACCTTACCCCCGAATCCATCTTTGGATTCGTAGACCGGAGTCCGTGTCAAAATGGTTTGTTGTTTTTCTCCTAAAAATTCAACTGGCGACTCTATATTCATACTTCGGTATTTTCCTTTTTTTTTACGGTTTCTTTGACCTAGTTTGTGATTAGCGCAAGAGGTAACCCGGTTTGGTTCAATCCATGAACCCAGGCGGGTTTACTGTCTTCTTTTCACTTTCTTTTTGCTTCGCTATTCCTTCGGTCCAATTTGCGGATAGCACCTGAGTTAATCCGGCTCGGTTCAATTCATGAACCCAGACGGGTTTATCACCTTCTTTTCAATCTTTCCTTTAGTTTCTTTTTTTAGTCTGACAGCGGTGAAACTCGGCTTGGTTCAAGCTAAGAACCCAGACGGGTTTCGTTGTTTTCCCTTTCTTTTTTTTATCTCTTTCTTTCTTCTTTCTTAAAAAGGTGAATTTCGGGATCCTGGCGCATAAATCGATTTAATCTGTCGGCAAATTTATTCTTAAAAGTTCAACCTTATTTAAGGTTAAGCAATCCTAGTCGGCTCCCAATCATTTTTAAGTAGCGCCGCGAAAAAGGTTATCAATTTTTCGGGGTCTACAGATTGGCGACTCCACTGGGGACTTAAACTTAAAAAGAGGGTAAAACTTGAAAGAATTAAATTTTAGTGAATTTTGTAAAAAAGGGGGAGGAATTAATTTATTTCACATTTTTATCATTTTTTAGGCATATTGCATACCAGGCTACTCTTGGGCCTTTATGGCTAGGGAGCACAAAAGCGTTGGTTTAGGTTTTAAAACTAGGAATCAATCCCGAGAGCGGGAGGTCACTACTTGTGGGATGCACTTACATCGCCAAGCATTTGATCTCTCCTCTCACCCGTGTTACACTCTAAAGGTTTCCTTGAAACCCAAAGAGCAACACCCCACACATTTTTCCTATGAACTCCATATAGGGAAAATGCACCGGGGCGAGAACATGTGGTACCCTATTCATCTGCCTAAACCTAGAAAAACCCTGAATCTAAAGCCATGATTAGGCTCATCCCGCATCTGTATGTCATGTAAATTAATCCTGTAAAAGTTGAGTCCAAGTGTCTAGCCCGATCATGAGTGGGACGTCATTCTAGCCCGCGTAGGATCAAACGAGAGATGGACTGGCCCAAACCCAGACGGGTTTGACGTGCCTGGCCTAGTTGGACTCACTGTGGAATCCTGTCTGTGCCTATTTGAAAGGGAGGAATTACAATTTAAACCCAGACGGGTTTGGGCCTGTTTTTCTTCTCCTTCCACATCGGGCCAAACTGTTCGATACTGCAGTCAGCCCAATCCACTTACTATTGATCCTATTCGGCCCTTTATGACGCCCCTTGAGTCAGATACCCAATGAGTGTCGACCCGCTACCATCATGCTAGGTCCATATAGAGTTAGGACATGCACTCCCATAAAAGTGGGTGAGTCACCCTTGTGTCAGCATGTAGGCGTCATGTCCATGTCCTAGGTTCATATAGGTCTATTAAGTCATGCATGCATTGGGCAGGTGGCGTAAAAGTTCTTTCGAGCACTAATCAGTTTCCATAAAGGCAAGATAGCAGACCATCTCCGAGCCCGCATCCGTGACCCGCAAACCGGCAGGCTCATTCACAATCCCAACTACAGACCGCCTGCCCAATCCAGTGAATCCACCATGTCAGGATCCCTCGCCAACAACCTTTTTGGGGAGAGTTCTGGTGACAAGCAACTTGATGGGTTGTACGAGCAGGTACAGGAAGCAATTGCCTTTTGCATGGCAGACCAGGAGGACAGAACCAATGAGAAGTTGGAAAAGAAGTTCAGCGAAAATCAACAGACCATGAATGGCGTGCTGGAAGCCATTAACCAGATCAACAAGAAGTTGGGCATTGAAGAGAAGGGTAACCCTAAATCCAAAAATGGGGGCCCAAAACCCAATTCATCTGGTGAGGCTAAGTCTAAATCCGTAAAGAATAACTCCAAAACCTCGGAGGACCCCTATGTCAAGAAGCTTGAAGAGAAGGTTGACATGCTCACCAGAAGGATGATGAAAGTTGATCCAACCTTTACAGACGCCTGCATGAATATGGCCATCCCCAAACACCATGTATCAAGGGTAAGGAACAAAGTTGAAGTACCGGGCATCAGGTTCAAGCCATCTGAGAACCCATCTCATCATCTAGAGGAGTTCCTGAGGTTGGCCCCTCTTCACAAAGTAGATGAAAGTCTTTACACCACAGTCTTCCCTTCCACTCTAGAAGGTAAGGCCAAGGTGTGGTACCAAAATCTACCCCCTCACATCAAAACTGATGCAGACGAGTTGTTCAAGGCCTTCATCAACCATTTTAGTCGTCTCCAACAAAAGGAGGTCACTGTAGATGACCTCACTTCCATGAAGCAAGGAGATGATGAGTCATTCCTCTCTTATTATGAACGATGGCACTCAATGCTGTTAAAGATCGACGAAGCAGTCCCCTTTAGGATGCAATTGAGCACTTTCAAGCAAAGCATCCACCCTCGCATCACCCGGCATTTTGGCTTTCAATCTATCAAAGACTTTGAGACTTTGAAGGATTTGTGTGTGCAAATTGAAGCTGCTTACAACGAGAAGAGCACATAACATTCTGGATCTAGCTCCAACAGGAGGGCCACTAGCGTGCCTAAGCCCCCCTCAGAAAACTGTTGAGACTAATTCCATCCAACGGAGGCCGTAAACCTTTCTTACTTTCAGTTTAACTTACTTCACTTAGAAAAATCTGGACGAGATCTCAAAAGTTTTTGAAACCTTTTCCTTCAAACCTTCTGATTTTGAGACAAGTTATGAAAGTTGTATCTGACTGCTTTGACTATCTTAGAAAGTATAAATGTGCGTGCCGCAAATCTTTGGGCTAAGTTTAGTTGATTGAGCCCCATCCCGTGAGTCCACATTGCCTAAATTTTGAATTGATCACTTTTATCAATTCCATGATCCCTTGAGTGACTCACCCATTAGTTGCATCTCTAGAACTTGTTTTGCATCTTGCTTGAGACTACACATTTGCATTGCACGCTGTGACAAAGTGATTAAGGCATCCGATTTTATTTTGATAAGCTACATAGCTAAATAGCCTTCCTTACATTATATTTACCGTTCTTTTTGCCCCGCCTAGCCTTTGTTTATCCTTTTTTCATAATTGAACCCTGACAATACGAGCCTTGGCCTCTGATATCCAGTATCCCTTTGCCTTGCTTGGTTGGATGAGAGTTTGTATTTTTTTTGGAAGTTTGGGAGAATCTGAAAGTCCCATATCTTGAGCGATTGGTATTTGGTCATGTTGTTCATATATTATATCAAAGTCGAAGATTCCATAGATATTTTTCTCCCCGATCACCCACAAAAAAAAAGAAGAAAAAAAATTGATAAGAAAAAAAAAAGAAAAGAGTTTCAAAAATAAAAGGGTGATTAGGGAGATTCAATTTAAAGTTCAGAAAACTTTGACCTGGTTGTATTCAGTTGAGATATTTCAGGGTGAAAGGTGAAATGCCTTGCATACATTAAGCAAGAAGGAGAGTTCAGAGTGTTTTATTCGTTGAAAATCAATCCAAGCATGGCTCTTAACTCCTCATTCCCAAATTTTACCGCTCCTTACCCTAACCTAAGCCCCGTTGCAACCCGAAAAAGTCTTTTTGATTGTCACTTGTGCATTGCATACCAGTAGTGGAGAGTGAGGTTCTTACCAAGCTTATGGTAGTTTGTTTCTATTGGTTTGAGTATGAGAAAACACACATACCTATTCAAAATTGAGTGTTTGAGTGTTTGCTCTTTCCTATGTGAGGTTTGTTCTTTTTGACTGACCTACGTCCATAACTAACCGCGCACATTTGCATTATTCTTAGAATCACATGGATTTATGCCTCTGAAGTACTTGTTCTCTCCTTTGGGATTCGAAAATTTCTTCCTATCTCTTTCGAACTGAGTTTTGATTTTGTCCAGATTAATCTTTGTGCTTGCTTGTTGAATTGATTTTGTTCTTCCTATCGAAAATTCCTTATCCCAGAATGTTTCAGCAGCACGTAGAAAATCCCAATCTATCTTCACTTGCCTCAAACTTAGCAGAGACGTCAGCTTATACCTCCCCTATTCTCTCTTTTCCTCTTCGGACAAGGTACTTATCCAAGTGGCCAACTTCTTTTCGAAAGCCATGAGGTCGAAAGGACGACTTTGATATGGGTTTAGGCAGAGAAACCCAGACGGGTTTGGCTGAGTTTACGGTGGGAAGAAAAGACAGCGGCGCCCAGATGGTTTGAGATGGTGTGTTGACGACATTGGGGGAACGTACATTTATAGCAAAACCCAGACGGGTTTGTTTGCCCTAAACGCCCCAAATACAGCAATGAACCCAGACGGGTTTTTGGGCCTCCGTTGCCCCGCCTCTCGACCCAATTTCTGTAGGTGGAACTCCCATTGGGCTATCTCACAAAACCACTTGGCCTCTATCTTGGGTCATAATGTGGGTCCACAAGATAGTTATATGTCTTCGCCGGCCCCGAAACTGTAGCTCGAACTTACTTGTAGCGTTTAATTCCTGTTTTTTCTTTTTTATTGTTATTTTGGTCTTTTTCGTTTGGGGAAGTGGGAGTAATCCCGCCATGTAGATTGCATATCGCATTGCACATCATTGTTACTTTATGCATAAGAGTACATGAAAATAAAAAAAAGTGCGTCGCGTAGCACCATCATTGCATAAGCATCACATCAGTAGTTCGCACTAGTGCATAAAAAAAAAACATTATTTCATCATTGCATTGCATCGTCCTAAGTGCATAATAAAGAGTCATAAATAGCATTACATAGGTTCGTTGCATAAAGACCCTGCATGTGCATCATTCTCAATCCTCATCATGCCAGACCTCCGTGTCGCCACCACCACTGGCGCTATTAGCCCTATGGGCTCCGCTTCCACCAGCTCCAAAGTAAGTGTCCCACTGGTAGTAGGAGGAGTCTACCACCTCTGTATCACCACCTGAGCCAGATAGGTGCAACACTTCGGTACTGCCTGCATTAAGCCAAGAGTGTTCTGGAACCTGCCACTCTTGGTTACCTCTAGGCCACCCCTGTGGAGCAGGCGAAGAAGTTCTTACTGCGGGCTCTGGGACAGACCATCCCGACCATTCCTGAGTTTGTGTTCCCCATCCAGACGTTCGAGGCAGCTCCAAACCTCCTTGCGAAGGAGTAACGGGTACAACAGGTTGGGACGGAAGCACTGATGAGGCGTCATCTGCGAGGGCACGGTTATACCCCACAGATGCACCCGAATCGCTGCAAAGCACCACGGTAGGATCGACCGCCGCAAAGGAAGTGCCATAACCTAAATCCACAGTCGGTGCAGGAGACGCAGGAACGTACTCAGGCATTCCATAAGGGTACTGAGGCAAAGGATGAGAGGATTGACGAATAGAACCTGAATGATGAGATTCTGGAGGGGTACCCAAATGCAGTGAAATGCCTTCCTGCTCGCCACACACAGCTCCACCAACAGCGCTAGACTCGGAGCCTGTCTCCACCACAAAGCTGGGGGTACCACGACGAGAACCGCGGCTTCGACGAGAATTCCCATATATCATGAGACCTCACCTGATGCTCGTGCTCACCTAAAGACATGGAGGATATGCTGTTCTCCACAGACCGCTGAAAGTCGTGGCCGAAACCCGTATCTCCGTAGTGAGAACTGGTTGAATGGCTATCTTCGAGTAAAATACCTTTCCCACGGTCATCGTGAGCCGGCATGCCCATGCCCCGCCTACTCCTCTCCCCGTGCCTTCGGAGAACAGCTTCACCCCCATAAGACCGCCTCGCGTCGGCCATGAAGGAAGAATGTCGAGGAAGGTCCATCTGCTCCGACCGGCCACGAGGCACGTGCGCATCCGAATGGCGAGGAGGATCCACAGGACGAGACTGTGCATCATCATCCACGTTTGCGTCCCCAACCACAGAACCTGCAAGGTCTTTCTCACGAGCCCATTTGAGTGTGAAGTAATTTTTGAGGAAGCCTTTTGCTTGTTTCCATCGCCATCGCATGAATGAGGAAAATTGGTCAAAGTTTGAGCAAGTTACAAGTAAGCAAAGAAAAGGGGATCACCTACGGCTTTCCCAGGATCTTCTAGTTCCGTTTGATGTCCTCACCGGTCGCCTGGTAGCCGCAAACCGTGTCCCTGCACTGCTCGACTCTTCTCGTCATCCTCGCAATAGGGCCCCAACTACAACAAGCAAAGAAATGGTCATATTAGGCGATAGTAGAAGGAACATGAAAAGAGCAAATGGAGGTCTTCTTCCCACCTTTCTAAAGGCCAAAGTGGTCGCGATATTGTTCCCATTCCTCCCAGTGGGCGGGCGATGCCATTGATGCATGATTAGTGTACCAGAACCCTCTTAGTCGCTGCAACGCCTCGACATGCAAGGCTCGCGGATCATTCATGGTCTCGGGAGGGTCTGATGGTATTATCCACATTTCATGGCCTAAGGTTTGCCTCGTAAGTCTCTCACCAAGACTCCAGACCCAACCGGACGGACTCTCCATCACCAAGCGCAGGCTACTATCCCTATGCGCCGCATTTCGTGAGGGAATGAAGTCTTGCGGAGTCTCGAAGCCAACCCAGGCATTCCAGTTGACATCATCCTGCACAAGTAAAGGAAACATAAGCACCAAGGAAATGCAAGAGAGATTATATGAAAGATGTGAACTCAACCTCTTCAAGGTGATCCAAGATGCGACGCAACTCATTTAAGCTCCCAAATGGTTTCTTCTTGTGCTCAAGGTAGTTTTTGTGCCATCGTTCTGCGGCCGGCACTGTCTTGACGTGTCGAGTAGGGATAGTGAATCCCTTAATGTACTCATACCCCCATACCTGCAAATACGTCAAATACCGAGACTCACGATCTTAAAAAAAAAAAAAAAGGGGGGAGAAATGCATATAAAAGAGAAGCGTCTCGAAGATTACCTCGAGCACCTTCCACATGCTCGGACCACTCATCTCCCGCGGACTCTCCGGTGCAAAGAATGGGTCCACATCAGCGCCAGGCCGAACACCAATGCGAAGCCAACGGATGAAGTTAGCATATGCAGCCTTTGCCCAGTTCCGATGAATGACTTGTTCTAAATCAAGGAGATTCTTCATCCAAGTCAGGTAAACATCATCCCCTCGATTGGCAAACATTGTGGCAGAGATAAAATATGCCAGGAAAATGAAGCGACGCTGAAACTCATCCATATGAGTGAAGTCGACAGAAGTGATGACGTCCTCGAAGGAACCATAAGAAAGCTTCATCTTTCGACCAAACCGGCGCCGTTCAAGCACAGGTTCTAATAATTCCATCACCTGATCCGGTACAACAGGGTCAAACTCGATATCTTGACCACCCCAGCGTAGCCCGGTAATCATCACAAAGTCGACAGGGGATATGGCCATCTCTCCTACAGGGAGGTGGAAAGTGTTGGTGGAGTCCCAGAATCTCTCTGCAAGCGCGCGTCCCATCACCCGTGGTGTACTAGGTTCCCAGGCCTTGACACATTTCCAGAAGAGGTCGAATCCCGACTCTTCTAAAAATGCAAGCGCCCAATTATCTTCCGCAAAATGTTCCACCACCTTGATCGGTTTCCGCATGTTGCCACCGGTTCTGAGGGAATCCTCCTGAGGATCCACCATGAAAAAAATTCAAAAAGGAGACAAGTCACTACGGCAACTATCAAGTGATCCCTAGTTTAGCAAAAGCTAAATTGAGCTTCCACTAAATTGGGGGGCTAAAAAAAAAGAGGATCACTCGGCCCAACGCTAAATTGGGGGCTTCTTTCTACCAAGTCCAACCTGCACGGTTCACGCAAAAAAAGGGGGGTTGTTTTCCAGCCCAACCCAGACGGGTTTGCGCCAAGAAAAAAGGTTTTGGGCCACTCATTTTTCAGCCCAACCCAGACGGGTTTGCGCCAAGAAAAAGGTTTTGGGCCACTCATTTTTCAGCCCAACCCAGACAGGTTTGCGCCAAAGGGTTTGGGCCACTCATTTTTCAGCCCAACCCAGATGGGTTTGCGCCAAAAAAGGGTTTTGGGCCACTCATTTTCGTCTCAACCCAGACGGTTTTGCGCCAAAAAAAGGGGTTGGCTTTCAGTCTCAACCCAGACGGGTTTACTATGCGCTCTATTCTAAAAATCGGCCTATCATCCTCGGATCTCTAAGACCCGATTTGAACAATACGGGTAATCGACATGAATTACTTCATTATTTTTAGCTAAATCAACAAGCTAGAATTAAACATTTCTACTTGCAAATTTATGCTATAATCAAGAGCAAAAGTCAGGAAGAAGACATTACCCGGACATGCGAATGCTTGTGCCATACGTGATTCCACGGTTCGGGCACCAGTATCGACGGTTCCCAACCCGGCCTAGGAGTCCATGCTCGCCGGGAAGACATTTCATGTGCCCAGTTTGTCGCATGGGGTTGAACTGGCGGATCTCTAATTTTTCTAACCATTGCTTCCTAGCTAGAGAATAAATGGGTTTTGAGTAAGGAAAGGAAGTGGAAGAGGGAGATGCATGATTAGGGGTGTGAAGAGGCTCCTTTTATAGGAAGAGTGGTTGCATGCACACCACACAAGTGGCCAACCGGCGGGCCCCAGCATTAGGATCATGGAAGGCATGCATTGGCCGAAAATCTATCCTAAAATCCCATGAAATCTATCCTAAAATCCCATGAAGTTTATCCTAAAGTCCTAAAAAAAAAAAGAAAAAAGGGGCGAAACCCAGACGGGTTTGCAGCTAGGCCCAAAATTTCGGCCCAAACTCGTCGCAACCTGAAAGGAGCCGAAACTCGTCGCTGCAATTTCAGGCCCAATGCAGGAACCCAGACGGGTTTTACTGCCTGAAATAGGCCCAAAGTTCAGGCCCAATGCAATTCGAGCATTTTCCCATGAAGCAATGGCAAACTCAAGCCCATTTCCAAGAGCTAAAGCACGACTGACAGGTAAATTTTCTGACTCGCTCTGATTTTCAGATAAACTGATGCCCTCCATTCTCTGTTTTGCAGAACAATGCACAAAATACGTCGGTCGTCAGGCGGCTACAAAAAGACGAACTCATCTTCAGCGGCCGTCATCGGGCCCCTCACAATGCGATGACACCCTTTTCAGCACAGAGACACAAGTCCCGCACTTCACGGCGAAATGAAGCGCGTCACCTCGGTGCACTTCACGGCGAAATGAAGTGGATCACCTCATCATCCTGGCATGCTTCACGGCGAAATGAAGCACGTCATCTCGGTCCACCTCAAGGCGAAATGAAGTGGATCACCTCATCATCCTGGCATGCTTCACGGCGAAATGAAGCACGTCACCTCGGTCCACCTCACGGCGAAATGAAGTGGATCACCTCATCATCCTGGCATGCTTCACGGCGAAATGAAGCACGTCACCTCGGTCCACCTCACGGCGAAATGAAGTGGATCACCTCATCATCCTGGCATGCTTCACGGCGAAATGAAGCGCGTCACCTCGGTCCACCTCACGGCGAAATGAAGTGGATTACCTCATCATCCTGGCATGCTTCACGGCGAAATGAAGCACGTCACCTTGGTCCACCTCACGGCGAAATGAAGTGGATCACCTCATCATCCTGGCATGCTTCACGGTGAAATGAAGCACGTCACCCTGATCCACCTCACGGCGAAATGAAGTGGATCACCTCATCATCCTGGCATGCTTCACCGCGAAATGAAGCACGTCACCCCGATCCGCCTCACGGCGAAATGAAGCGGATCGACTCCGACCAGCTTTACGGAAGAAACTAAGCAGGTCAACCCACACAGACACAGGTCTTGCACTTCACGGCGAAATGAAGTGCATGACCTTGATCTACCTCACGGCGAAATGAGGCAGATCAATTCGGTCAGCTTTACGGAAGAAACTAAGCAGGCCAACCAACATCGATGCAGGACCAAGCTTCCAAGCGTCAACCAGCTTCAGAACAGGCTTCTGATTCATATCCAAGATCATCAAGACTACTTTGATCATCGTTTTACTCAAACTCGATCAAAGTGGGGGCTATCTGTAGACACCGGATTTTGTACCGGTATTAGTTTTAGTTATTTGTAAAAAATAAGCTAGCCGAGTAATTTAGTAGCATGCAAACCCATTTCCTTCCTGACCCAGAAGCAAGCAAAACTAGCCAATAACACCAGCCTAAACCCGTCTGGGTTGGGCCCGCATTTCGCCACACCAAACCTGCGGGGTTGGGCGGATTTCCGCCTCCACCAAACCTGCAGGTTTATTGATTCTGCGGCTATATGCTCTAACCCTAAACGTACCCCTAATCTCCCCATTCCACTATAAATTAAACCCTAACCCCTCTCATTCTACACACAACATTGTGCTAGAGTATTGACACTAGCATAATTCTCTCTACCTCTTCTCTCCCTTTGCATGCTGCTTCATTAAAGGTTAGAATAGTTATCAACGATGTAAACCATGTAGCATAACCTATCGAATCCACGTTTTATTTGTGCTTTCAATTCAATATTTTGCATGACATTAATGTTAAACTTGTGAGATTCATACTTAATTCCCCTCCTTTTAACTTTTTCCGCTTTGATTTAATTCTAGTAGAGTCTATTCGGTTGAATAGGCGGATTTGACAATTTTAATTGTCAAATTCGTAACCTTACCCCCGAATCCATCTTTGGATTCGTAGACCGGAGTCCGTGTCAAAATGGTTTGTTATTTTTCTCCTAAAAATTCAACTGGCGACTCTATATTCATACTTCGGTATTTTCCTTTTTTTTACGGTTTCTTTGACCTAATTTGTGATTAGCGCAAGAGGTAACCCGGTTTGGTTCAATCCATGAACCCAGGCGGGTTTACTGTCTTCTTTTCACTTTCTTTTTGCTTCGCTATTCCTTCGGTCCAATTTGCGGATAGCACCTGAGTTAATCCGGCTCGGTTCAATTCATGAACCTAGACGGGTTTATCACCTTCTTTTCAATCTTTCCTTTAGTTTCTTTTTTTAGTCTGACAGCGGTGAAACTTGGCTTGGTTCAAGCTAAGAACCCAGACGGGTTTCGTTGTTTTCTCTTTCTTTTTTTTATCTCTTTCTTTCTTCTTTCTTAAAAAGGTGAATTTCGGGATCCTGGCGCATAAATCGATTTAATCTGTCGGCAAAATTATTCTTAAAAGTTCAACCTTATTTAAGGTTAAGCAATCCTAGTCGGCTCCCAATCATTTTTAAGTAGCGCCGCGAAAAAGGTTATCAATTTTTCGGGGTCTACAAGATGGCATGAACTCCCTTTGCATCCATGTTGGGATTTGCCCTATAATCTCTCATCAATTGCTTAGCTACCCATCCAGCACCTGCCCTTCGGTTTGTGGACTTCTCATAGCAAACATGGCCCCCTTTGACATACTTCACCCTCCAAGTCACACCATCTTGCATTCGAGTCACATGAAGCCTAAAGGTACATTTCTTGTTTGCACACCTTTATGTGTATCTTGTTGCACTATTCTTCACTTTCTTTAGGAGAATCCCCCTCTGAATGATGTAAGTTTTCATAGCATCCAGTAATTGTTCCTTGCAGCTAAACAAATCCCCCTCTTTAATATCTACCTTCCCATCCCTGCCTTCACTCCAAACTTGGCCTTGACAGTACACTTTACTCATCTTAGCAGCCACTGAAATTTTTTGTGGAGGTCCACTCTCTCCTAGTTCATAGCATAACTGTTGCCTAGCTTCATTCTCTTCTTCTAAATCAGGCTCTCTATCACTCTCATTGTCTGACCCATCCACAGAAACATTGTCTCCATCACTGTCTTCATCATCATCTTCTGATGGAATAAATTCTTCATCCGAGCTGTCATCATCATCTTCTAAACCAACATTTTCAGCTCCAGCACTGGATCCACCAATTTGATCTTCACCATCATCTTCCTCATAAAAAAAATGTCATACTCTTCAATGTCTGGCCTTGCAATTTGCTGAATATCCTCAGCACTGAGCCCCACAAACTGCCTTGATATGTTGTTCAACAACTGTAGATCTAGGTCCATGGGCTGCTTCCCTTTGTCATTTTTCCTTTTTTTGGGGGTTTTTGATGGTGATGGAGTTTCATTTGGCTGTGTTGGTGAAAGATAACCTTGTGATCTGGTCACTGGCCTCAAAGGACTTCTGCCTGTGTTGTTACTGTTATCAGGGCTTCCCAAGGACTTTAGGGTTTTACTGGGAGTAGTTGGGGTAGATTTACTCCTCCTCTCATCACTTTCCTTGTTGGTTGGTATGTCATTATTGGTGTGCCCCCCCCCCCCTTTGCAGAATCTTGCTGACCAATGCCAATATATGCATTAACATATGGCAACTTCAGTGGGCCAACTTCACCAACCCCAGTCTCAGACGGGCCAAACCCCAGTGGGCCAACTTCACCAACCCATGACACATTTTGACCTGGGCCAGTCCCTTTTCCCTGTGGGCCAACACCACCAGTACATGGCAACTTTTCAGCTGGGCCAGGTCCATTTTTCACTGATTTGCCCAATTTTGCATCCCTGTGCAAAATTCTCCTCACAGGCAGTTTAGGAAGCCTATTACCAAATTGGTAGGCTATGCTCCCATTGTTGGATGCTTGGGTAGGCTTCTTGCTTGTGGTTCCTGCAACAGTGGTGTCTTTCAAAGCTTGACTACTTGATCCAAAACATCTTCAGTTGGTGTCAATATCAACTCATCAGCCCATCTGTTAGCTTGACTCAATGTAAGCTCATGAGCTTCAACAATCAACTCATCAGGTTGTTGATTATCCAGTCCTTCCACAGTCTGTTGCAGCTTCCCTTTCCCTGCGAGTTCAACCAACTCAACTGGAAAGTTCTTAGCTTTCTTCATTTTCATCCATGACTCCACAAATTTATTCCAATCTTTATCAGTTATTAAAGGCAACTTCTTGTTCACCTTCCCAGGCAAATACCAGTTCAATCCAGCAAACTTAGGAAACTTCACCATTTCCTGGATAAATGCTTGCCTGATGTCACAGTATAGCTCCTTTTGGTTGTACCGATCCAAATCCTTCTCAAGAATATACCATTGTCTGCCTTTGAATTCGACAACAAAACCCTTCATATTATCCTGTATCACAATGACAACGTTAACATTCAGAACATACTTCACATTATCCATATAAACCAACACATCTTACACAAGATCAAACACAAATTACAACTCAAAAGAACACTTCTTTACAGTTTTTAAAGACAATTTTCTATCTCATACACAAGCAAATACAAACGAACATCCCAAAACCCTAAATTACTCAACCCAGAAAACACTTCAACTTACCATTTTTAGGGCTCTGTTTCAGGAAGCAATTGTAACGTCGTCGCCGTCGCAGAACACACTCTGTCCTCCGTCGCCTTCCCCAGTCGTCGAATTCACCGTAAACGTTCGCCTAAACCCTACACCCAGGTCCAGGCAGCAGCAACGATTTTTTTGAACAACGGATGGAATAGAACTCAACTTCAGAAGGAGTTGAGTAGTTGAGAATTGAATAGGAGAGAAAAGGCAGGGTGAGGTTTTAGGCGGGCAAAATAAGGGTAAAATGGGCACTTCATTATATTTTCAAGGTCACAAATGTCTTTTACTATTTTCCGGCCAAAAATGGCCGGTTTATAACCCCCCAGCCAATTATGTAAGGTTAATGTCACCCGGGAGTGCATTAAAAAAAAGTTGTGACCCCCCGAGTTAGTAAAAAAAGATCTGTGGCACCCCCCAACAAATTTTTGGAGGAATGAGGGTGTGAGAAAAATATTGTATGGTGTAATAATTTCCATATAGTGAATATTTTTCTGGTGGTCCGTGGTTTTTATCCCAATTGGGGAGTTTTTCCACGTTAAATCTTGTGTTGTTATTCTCTATAAATTTTCTTTTTATTTTCTGCTTGAAAGTGATCTTGGCAGGGTGGGAAAAATAGCAGTTTTTCACAACAAGTGGTATCAGAGCCAAGGTTCTGTCTGAGTATGCTCTGTGGTTGCAGTTTAATCTGATCTTCCACATCAGAAAAGAAGTTATTTCGCTGTGTTGAAGCCAAGGCTGTAGAATAATTTTTTTGAAATTTTAGTATGCTCTGTGGTTGCACTTTGTCTGATCTTCCACGTCAAAAAAAATTTCTGAATAAGAATTATTATTAAGCAGAAGTTCTGTCTCGGTGGAGTAGCAAGTGAAGTCTAATTCCGGTGGAGTTTGCTATTCTGGTAGAATTGTTTTGAGGTACTTGTGTATTTGGAAATAGTGAAAAAATACGATCTAAAGAGGTTCTGGTTAAAGAAAGATTTGGTTCTATTGTGATCCATCTCTATTCTAAGAACTAATTTACTAGGTATTTTTTTGATAACTATTTTGTCCATTTGAGTACTGATAAACAATATGGGGATAAAATTTGAGATTGAGAAATTTGATGGGAGAATTAATTTTGGCTTGTGACAAGTGCAAGTCAAAGATGTGTTAATCCAATCTGGATTATACAAGGCGTTGAAAGGTAGACCAACCAGTGAATCTGCGAGCGGTGGAGACTCTGGAAAATCCAAAATTAGTGATGAAGAATGGGAAGAGCTAGACATGAGAGCGGCAAGCCAGATTCGCTTGTGTTTGGCTAAAAATGTTCTTGCTAATGTGACTGGATTATCTACAACTAATGAGTTGTGGGAGAAACTTGAAGAGTTGTACCAAACTAAAAGTATTTCAAATAGATTATATTTGAAGGAGCAATTTCATAAATTGCAAATGGAGGAAGGTACAACTATTTCTGACCATCTGAGTGTTTTGAATGAGATTGTTTCTGATCTGGAGTCTATTAAAGTGAAGATTGATGATGAAGACAAGGCACTTCGACTCATCTGGTCTCTTCCATCTTCCTACAAGCACATGCAACCCATTTTAATGTATGGGAAGGATATTGTGGTTTTCTCAGAAGTGACAAGCAAATTGATTTCTGAGGAAAAGAGGTTAAAGAATGGAGATGAAAAATCTCAAGAAGATTCAGCTCTTGTTTTTAAAGGCAAATGGAAGCAAAATAAAAGCTTTAAGAAAAAGATCATCTGCTGGTTTTGTGGTCAACCAGGACATCCTAAATCTAAATGTCCAAATAATGGGGCTAGTTCGGCTAGAAGCTCCAAAGAAATTGCTGCCAATGTTGTCTCCCTGGGAGAGGGGGATGATATTTCTTTGTAAAGTAATATGAAAATCCTCATGGCATGAATGCTACCCTTTAGATTGCCATGGAAGAGGATGTTAATTGGTAGCTGGTCTACAGGTTTGCACATGGGCATTGGTTAACAAGTGATGCAAGATGCGTGGTGGTGAAGTATGTCGATGGCTAATGAACTCTCAAGAAGTTAACAAGAGAGTTGCACCATAAGTTATTAGCAGGTTTTTCGACATGTGCCGAAACTGAAATTCTTGAAATAGGAAGTGATTTCAAGTGAAAAATTCCTTGATTGATAGAATTCAATTTAGGTGGAGGTACTCGATCTTTATGGTGAGAGTATGATAATTCTTGAACTAAGAATTATGATTGTCAGTAGCAGATAATGTGAGAGTTGCAGCTGTGCATGGTTGATCGAGTTTTGAGTCAGGTGGAGAACTGATTCTGTTATGTGTAGCTGGACAACCGTAAATGATCAACGGGTTGTATTTTTTCTTCTTTTTTAAAAGATGAAGATTTGTATTTGGTGGGACTTGAAGTTGAGCCAAGGTGGAGATTTGTTGTTTTTGGCTCCCCTTTTCAAGTCCCACATCGGTGGGTTTGTGAAGTGGAGGGGAGTTGGAGGCTATAAATAAAGTCTTCCTCCTCCTTTGTTTAACACAACACAAAACACTTATTCTTTATACTATTAGAGAGATTTAGATGTTGTCTTAGAGATCTCTCTAGTGATAGTATGAGAGGAATGAGGGTGTGAGAAAAATATTGTATGGTGTAATAATTTCCATATAGTGAATATTTTTCTGGTGGTCCGTGGTTTTTATCCCAATTGGGGAGTTTTTCCACGTTAAATCTTGTGTTGTTATTCTCTATAAATTTTCTTGTTATTTTCTGCTTGAAAGTGATCTTGGCAGGGTGGGAAAAATAGCAGTTTTTCACAACACATCTTATTTATTTCCATTTTGAATTACCACATAACAAATAAGAAAATTGAAAGCACCTGCAACAGTGAGTATGAATTATATTAAATAGATGAGGTGGAAGCAGTATGACCCACCATGAGTGTTAGAATTAGAATTTTCATATTAACTTGATTTCCAATAGCGAGCGTGAGTTTGATTAAAATATCTTAAAAAAGTATAGACGCCACATATAATCAATTAAATACACAACAATACAAATAAAAAAATCTCGTCGTTCTCACGAGCACGACTTTCTTTCTCACCGACATCGCCTTTTCACCCACGCCACGTAAGCGTCATCTCACCTTCAAACTCGCCGTTGTGAATGGTCTAATATACGCCAAGAATAATTTCCTTGTCTCCACATTATTGGAGAAGAGTATATTAATATTATTAAAGTTTTTGTCTCATATAGTTGAATTATTTTCACTTTCTTTTGTCTTTTAGGTTAGGTACGTACGATTCACTGTTCTTTTCATGCAAATGTGTGGATGTTAGTAGACGATGTAATTACTCATTGTATGAGTAAAACCATGTGAAACGTGACGGACACATTGTTTCCCATCATATTACTAGAATTGATGTTAAGGGGGATCGAGGAACAGGTTTGGATAGGGTTTGCCCAGAGCAAGTTGCACTATATGTATTAATGGAAAAATTATCAATTTAAGACCCATTCTTTTGTGCGTTAACGTAACTAATCGCAGCGCAAATTACCGCAACCTGCCGTAAATTATCATTACCATTTTTCTATTTCCACCACAACTTACCGCAATCTAACGCAACTAACCACAACGTAACGCCACGTAAACACAACGTACAAAAGAACGGTGCCTTAGTCGTTTCCTCCTCTTTCAAAAAAAAAAAAGAAAAAGGTAATGAGTGTTTTTTTGGAAATATGATAGCTTATGCATATGTTTAGATAGAAAAATGAAATTGGGTAAAAATTTGTAAATTTAGATTGCATGTATTTACCAATGAGTTCTTAGCTTAAGTGGTATTTATTGCACTTTGGTAACCCATAGGTCTTGGGATCAATTTTTGTGAGTAGAACATGCGCGTGTATATTTGGTTTCCCCCTTCCCTATGGGCTAGTGGACCCATTGGGCTTTCTCTAAGATTTAAACTCATGTATTATTCCCTTCGTTTTCCATATTAATTGATACCAAAGCTAACTTTTTTTGTTCCAAAATAACTGTCTTTTCCCATTTTTCAATACCTAATTTAATTATTTAACTTTAATAATTATGTTATTTACGTACTTTTTCAATCAATAAAAATTACTTCACATATTCTCTCACTACATACACCTTGGTATCCGAAAAATACCTTGGAAAATAATACTATTTAATATGTGGGTAGTTTTTTTACTTTTTTTAGTTAAACCTTGTTATGTGAAAATTTTTGAAATATGTCAATTAATATGGAATGGAGGGAGTAGTAAATTATTCTCTTCTTTCCAATTTATATGTCACTTTAATTAATTTTCTATTTTTCCATAATATCTGTCACCTTACAATTTTAATAACACATTAATTACTAACGTATCAAATTGGGTCTTATTAATTATATCTTTTTCTTCAATTTTTCATTTTTATTCATCAATTTTCTATTTTATTCACCATTTTATTCATATTTTTTATATTTCCAATGAACTAAGTTAACGTACAATAAAAGTTTTCTTTCATAGTGGCTAAAGTGACATACTTTAGAAAGCAGAGAGTATTATATACACCTAATTTTAAGTATATTTTGACACATCCGATGTAGATCTAGTGTATATGAGTTTGGGTTCTTTTCTTTTAATTTTACAAAATTTTCATATTTTCATTCCAAAATCAATACATAGGTCTACATTAATAAAAAAAAAAAAAAACTTGAATCTAACCAATATCCCATACCATCAACATAATAGGTTCGGCACCCAGCCACACACTCCTTATCTTTTGAGGACCATACCTCAACATGTAACAAACCATTTCTATTGGATACTTTTTTATCTTATCTTTACCAGTGGGCAATGGCTATGTCCTTGATGAAAAAGGACATTCCATTTGTAGTTGATTGTTACTGTTCTTTTGTGTGTTAACGTAACTAACCGCAACGCAAATTACCGCAACCTAATGCAACCTACCGCAATATACCGCAAATTACCATTACATTTTTACAATTTCCGCTGCAACTTAACGCAATCTACCGCAACTAAATGTAACGCAACGCAACGCAACGCAAACGCAACCAACGCAAACACAACGCACAAAAGAACGGGGCCAATAAGCTTTGAGAAAGTTTCTGTTAAAAAAAAAGCTTTGAGAAAGAAAAGATATAGTATCCCTTAATACTATGACCACAATAAAGTATCAAGCGTAATCTCGTCGGAGCTGAAATAACTTAGATATATACCGTATTTCCTCCAGGTATAAATGTATGAAGAAACTGATACCGACGCAAAAACCCTGGATTGCTTTCCTTTACTAGTTTTCTACAAGTAGGAATATAGAGTGCAAAAGAGTTTGTCACACATTGGTTGCAATTTTTCCCACATGGAGACCAACAAAGCCAAAACCCTTCATGTGGTGTTCCTCCCATTTCCTGCAGCTGGCCATATGATCCCAATATTAGACATTGCCATCCTCTTTGCCACCCACCATGTCAAGACCACCATAATCACAACTCCTCGCAATGCTCCGACCTTTCTGAAACCCCTCGAAACCTACAAAAACCCTAATAATTGCCCCCTAATTGACGTCGAAATCATCCCATTTCCTTCTAAGGAGGCTGGCTACCCTCAAGGCGTTGAGAATTTCGCTGATTTCTCGTCGCTTAAGGCAATGAACAAGTTCTCCTTGGCTTGCCAAAAGCTTGAAGGGTCTATAGAAAATGTGTTGGAGAAAATTAGACCTAATTGCTTGGTGGCGGATTTTGAATTTGCCTTTGCTACTCGTGTTGCTGAGAAGTTCAACATTCCGAGGTTAGTGTTTAATGGGTGGAGTTACTTTGCGCATTGTGTTATGCATTCTATATGGACCTATGTGCCTCCCACAATCGCGAGGGAGGAGGAAGACTTCACCGTCCCTCATGTTCCTCATGAAATGAAGTTGAAAAAGTCGCAAATGCCTTCAAATTTTGATGAAGAAATGATGGAGTTTTATGCTAGGGCTTTCGAAGCCGTGACTAAGAGCTATGGACAAGTTGTTAATAGCTTTTATGAGCTTGAACCTGAGTATGTCCATCACTATAGGAATGTTATAGGAAAAAAGGCTTGGCATATTGGTCCGGTTTCGTTATGTAACCAAGAAAATAAAAGCAAGTTTCAAAGGGGGAAACAATCATCTATCGATCAACACGAGTGTCTAAAATGGCTTGATTCAAGAAACCCTAGATCAGTTATCTACATATGTTTTGGTAGCTTATCTATGATGTCCACCTCGCAACTTCGCGAGATCATGGCTGCTTTGGAGTCTTCAGGGCAAGACTTCATTTGGGTCGTGGGGAAAATAATTAGTAAGGAAACAAAGGATGACGGAAATGAAGGATGTCCTCTTGATGAATTCGAGAAGAGAATAGAGGGAAAGGGTCTAATTATAAGGGGTTGGGCACCCCAAGTACTAATTTTGGAACATGAATCTATCGGCGCATTTCTGACTCATTGTGGGTGGAATTCGATACTCGAAGGGATATCAAGTGGTGTTCCTATGGTGACTTGGCCTGTGTTCGGGGAACAACATGTCAATGAGAAATTGGTGACGGGAGTTTTGAGGATCGGAGTAGGTGTTGGCGCCAAGCAATGGGATGTGAAAGTAGAGGGAAATGTGAAAAGGGATAGTATAAAGGAGGCTATAGAAAGAGTCATGGTTGGTGAAGAAGCCATAGACATGAAAAAAAGGGCAAACAAGCTCAAAGAGATGGCAAGAAAGGCTATTGAAGAAGGTGGGTCATCTTATTCTCAACTAGAGTTATTGATACAAGAATTGAGCTCTTACAATCTATCCTAAGGCTACACAATTGCATATTATTTGTAACATATTCTATCCTTCCTCTTTTAGTTGTTGTTTTAGCTATTTAGCTTTGCATTTCACATTATATCTATCATTTTATATTCGCACTAATATGTAAGAAGTAAAAAACGACTAAATCATAAGTTTAGCGGGTCTAGTTATAATGTTTGTATAATCTGCATCTCCTCACGTAAATGTTCTTTGAATTTAGAATATGAACACTGCAAAGAATCTAAATAAACATGGGGCTTATGAAATTCAAACATAGGACCACTCAGTCGACGATCTCTAATACCATATTCAATTCATGGATCAAATCAACTAAAAAATCTTGCTTCTTAGCTTATTTCCTGAGAGGATAGTATGGAGTCGACTGTTAGGACCATTAAACTTTGTCGTAACCAATAAAACTGCCCTAATTGTTTTAGGATAAACCAAAATTAAAATGTGATAACTATGTTATCTGCTCCTATGTTCCAAGCTCACACGCTAAGTGTCAAGTGCGCATAATAAACGCATGCCAAAACCGTCTCTAGCACCCTACAGCTCATGTTGAGTGCGATTTTAACCATAATGCAAGCTCAAGCTAGTCCACTCCACTCCACTCCATGACTTATTTATTTATTGGCCCATTATACTCTTTAACTTATAAAGAGCTACAAGCTATTCTATTATGTCCATCGAAAACATTATTTAAAAGTAACATATTTATTTTCCTTAAAAGCCAAAAATTTCAATATTCTATCCATTTGTGATATTTGTTAGTAAAATTTTTTACTAGATATTCAACAACCCTAGCCACACATTGGTTGCAGTTTTCCCCGTGAAGACCAACAAAGCCAAAACCCTTCATAAAAAATATATGCAAACATGCTCGTCTAGTCGTTATTACAAAGATGTGGTATCTGAGGTTTGTATAAATTTTAAAAGATTTGGTATCCATGGTTGTGTTCAGTGAGGAGGAAAAATCATTTTTTAGAAAATGATATTTCCATTTCATTTGTTCACCGGCAAAAAAATGGGGAAAGTTATTTTCAGTGAAAATAATTTTCCTCCCTCCCTACCCTAAAGAAAAATCTAATTTTTTGATCTATATTATTCCTTGTCAATCAAGTTCCTCGCGTTCGCTACTATCTCCATTGAAAACGATTTATTTCTCATCTAGCCATTTCTATCTCATCCAACTCTTTTTTTTATTTTTTATTATCTCTCTTCCCTTTTCTCTCCCATCCAGCACAAGAGAAATATAAAATAAAAAGTATTACGTGAAAACTTATTTTCCTAAAAAATTATTTGACAAAAAAACCTATTCTCCTAGAAAATGATTTTCATTTACACCATACCTTAAGACTCAGAATGATTTTTACAATAATAATACATACACGCCACAAAATATTTCCTAGTCTCCACGTTATTACAAAAGGGTACTTAATTATTAAAGTTTTTGTCTCATGTGTTGAATTATTTTCTCTTTCTTTGTCTTTTAGGTTAGATACTTGGGTTCATTAATTATTGTTTCTCTGGATAATTGAAAATTGGTTTCAGTAAGGCTAGACAAATTTAAATAGGTTTGACTTTGTTTAGATGGGTTTAACCCTTAGCTTTCGATATTAATTTTTTGGACCCTAAAATTTGTAGGTTGAATAAAAAATAATCTTAAAGTTTGTAGGCTGAAGAAAAAGGTCTTTGTCTCGTTCTTTGTTTTCCTCTCATGTTTGAATTTATCTCTCGACTGACGTCAAACTTTAGGACTATAGTTAAAGCTGATATTGAAGCTATAATACACTTCTCTTATTCATGTCGGAGCTACTTAGACCCCTGAGTATAGGGGTTTAAGTAACTCCAACATGAACAAGAGAGATTTATTATAACTTTAATATCAGTTTTAACCTTAGTCTTGAAATTTGATGCTAATCGGGAGAGAAAATCAAACCTGGAAAGAAAAAGAAAAACGGGCTTTTTTTCAGTCCAAAAACTTTAAGGTCCTTTTTTTTCAACCTACAAACTTTAGGTTTCAAAAAATAAAAATTGAAAACCAAAGGTTCAGAAAATAAATACCCTAAAGGTCAGGGTCCAAAATAGTAGATAATAAGTTATTTTAGAAGTATGATAATTTATATATATTTAGGCCCTATTCTTTTCTAAAGTTGGCAAACTGCAGTGCCAAAGTCTACCGCAATTTGCCACAACCCGCCACATTTTACCGCAAATCATTACTTTTCTCTCTCCTCACTTTTCTCCTCTACTTTTTATATCATCTCTCTTCACCTACCCTGTATACTAACAACCCATCACAATTCCACCATACCTGCCACAATTCCACCACGCCCCACCACACCATTCCGCAAAATGGATTAAAATGAGCAAAGTTATACTATAAATATTTTACCGTATGAAATAACAGGGTCTACAGTTAAATAATTCAAACTCACGTGTCATTGTTTAGTTAAAGAATAAAGTATGGTAGTAAATTATTCTATAGTTTTAGGTATATCTACTATAGATGACTTTTTTCTTTTCATTCTCACTTATAAATTGTCATATTTTCATTTATATATTCCAAAAACAATACATAGATCTACATTAATAACTAAACTCCAATCTACCCTATAATACCCATAAATCATGCTCCTAGAAATTAATATGAATAGGTTTGACACCCACTCCTTATCATTTCAGGACCATACCATATCTAATAACGAACCTTTTTTTATTGGATACTTTCTTATCTGATCTTTACCAATACATATTTCCTTGTTGAAAAAGGACATTTCTTTTGTAGTTGATTAAGCTTTGACAAAGAAACTAGTATTCCTTATTACTGCAACGACGATAAAGTATTGAGTGTAATTTCACTAATGCCAAGCTGAGATGATTCAGATATAGATTAGATATAGACAGTATTTCCTTGATGCACGGAAAATGTATAAAGAAACTAATACTAATGACGTATGATATGAATAAAAAGACTTTTGGAAAACCGAAACAAGACATATTTGAAAACCATCTAGAAAACAACTTGAAAAAACAAAGGAATGGAGGAGAAAAAGACAGAAAACCCCTTAATAGCTTCCCCTTACTATCATTTTTTTTTAATATATATAGAAAAAGGTAAGTACAACAACTCTAATAAGTAATAACCCTTGTTTTAAGGGATCTACATAGTTGGGACACGTAACCGACAGACTGGAGGTCCAACAAGCTGCTGACTGGAAAGAAACACCAAATTTAGTCAGTCAATCAGTAGCTCTATTACCCTCCCTATATATATGAAAAACTTTAAAGAAAATTACAAAGGGACATTCTATAAATAGGGATATAGAGTGCAAAAAAGTTTTCCATACTATATTGATACCCATACAGTCATACCCTAGTTGCAATTTTTCCCATGGAGACAAACAAACCCAAAACTCTTCATGTGGTGTTCCTTCCATTTCCTGCACCAGGCCATATGATCCCAATACTAGACACTGCCATCCTCTTTGCCACCCACCATGTCAAGACCACCATAATCACCACTCCTCGCAACGCTCCGACCTTTTTGAACTCCCTCAAGACCTACAAAAACCCTAATAATCACCCCCCAATCGACGTCGAAATCATCCAATTTCCTTCCAAGGAGGCTGGCTACCCTCAGGGCGTCGAGAATTTCACAGATTTCTCGTCGTTTGAGCCGATGAACAGGTTCTCCTTGGCATGTCAAAAGCTTGAAGGACCCATTGAAAATGTGTTGGAGAAAATTAGACCTAATTGCTTGGTGGCGGATCTTATGTTCGCCTTTGCGACCCGTGTTGCTGAGAAGTTCAACATTCCGAGGTTAGTGTTTCATGGGTCGGGTTACTTTCCGAACTGTGTGATGCACTCTATGTGGACACATTTGCCTCCCACAGTCATGAGGAACATGGAAGAGTTTTTAGTCCCTCATGTTCCTCATGAAATGAAGTTTAAAAGGTCTCAAATGCCTTCGGGATTTGATGAAGAAGTGATGGAGTTTTATGCTAGGGCTTCGGAAGCCGAGGCTAAGAGTTATGGAATTCTTGTTAATAGCTTTCATGAGCTCGAACCCGAGTATGTCCATCACTATAGGAATGTTGTAGGAAGAAAGGCTTGGCATATTGGTCCGGTTTCGCTATGTAATCGAGAAAATGAAACCAAGTTTCAAAGGGGAAAACAATCATCTATCGATCAACACGAGTGCCTGAAATGGCTTGATTCGAAAATCCCTAGTTCGGTTGTCTACATATGTTTTGGTAGCTTATGTATGATGTCCATGTCTCAACTTCGCGAGATCATGGCTGCTTTGGAGTTTTCAGGGAAAGACTTTATATGGGTTGTTGGGAAAATAAGTAACAAAACAAATGACGACGAAAACGAAGGATATTCCCTTGATGAATTCGAGAAGAGAATAGAGGGAAAGGGTCTAATTATAAGGGGTTGGGCACCCCAAGTACTAATTTTGGAACATGAATCTATCGGCGCATTTCTGACTCATTGTGGGTGGAACTCGATACTCGAGGGGATATCAAGTGGTGTCCCTATGGTGACCTGGCCTGTGTTCGCGGAACAACATGTCAACGAGAAATTGGTGACCGAGGTTTTGAAGATTGGGGTAGGTGTTGGCGCCGAGCAATGGGGTATGGAAGTGGAGGGAAATGTGAGAAGGGATAGTATAAAGGAGGCTATAGAGAGAGTCATGGTTGGTGAAGAAGCCATTGACAGGAAAAAGAGGGTAAACAAGCTCAAAGAGATGGCAAGAAAGGCTATTGAAGAAGGTGGGTCATCCTATTCTCAACTAGAGTTATTGATACAAGAATTGAACTCTTACAATGTATCCAAAGGCTAAGCAATTGCATATGATATTCATAACATATTCTATCCTTCCTATTTTAGTTGTCATTTAATTTTGACTATATTACTTTGTATTTCACATAATTTTCATTTTAGTTGTCATTTTAGCTATTTAACTTTGTATTTTCGTGTAATGTATGTAGCTTTACATTTTTATTCGTATGTAAGAAGCAATTCAATCAAAATTTTATCTCATAATTGAACGTCTAATAATGATTTTGTAATCAAAATGATCCTCCCGCGCAAATGTTCATTGAGTTCAAAGCATAGATACTACAAAGAATCTAAATAAATATGGGGCTGATGAACTCACTCTAAAATACTCTCATACCATATTCATGGACCAACAATTATATCTCAATAAATAAAATTAAGTACAGTTAACAAGGTCACTTTAATCGATATATATATTAATTTTAAAGGTATAGTACCAACAATTATACTTTAATACTATGATAAAAAGAATTTAATTATTAAAAAATTTTCAATTATGATAAAATCTGCCGTAATGAATTGGTGAGCAAATGCCATTTTCTTGATAATCCACAAAACTCAAAGTGGCAGATTTAGGCCCTGTTCTTTTCTGCGGTTGGCAAACTGCGGTGTCACAGCTTACCGCATTTTTCCACAACCCACCACAAAATACTATTTTACCACAACCCACCACAAATTACTTTTTCATAATTACCAATACAATATTTATATATATATACAAAAAACTCACCACAACATACTAATAACCCGCCACAATTACACCACAACCCGCCACAATTTCACCACACCATACCGCGCCATACCGCAGAATACCGCATAAAAGAGCAAGGCCTTAAAATGGAAAGGATGCATCGCAAGGTATTCCCTCCTTTCCATATTAATTGCCATAATTTTAACTTCCACAGTCTCCACTCTCCAGTGTCATTTTTTGAATATGTTATTAGCAATTGTAATATTAATTATATTTTTATGATATTATTTTCCATTACGAATTTAGTAGTGATAATTTTATATAACAACTCATTATATACATTACAAAAATTTATGGTCAAAATTTTTAAAATTTGACTGCATGCGTGATTTTCTAAGACGACAATTAATTTAAAACTGAGGGTGTAGTGTAATACAAAGCAAATCCATCCAAGACATATACGGAAATTCACAGTAGTAACCAACCTAGCTAATTTGGGTAATTTGGTCATAAAATTTATGATGTGACCAAGCTACAGAAGGAAACATTTTCTGGGTAGTTGGACGTAGTAATTGACTTTCATGCCCACTTGAAACTGAAAGCATCGCTCTATCACTTTTTGGTGCTAACTCTATAACTCGATAAATCTACATATTTATGAAGTCCAAGTTTTCAACGTTATCTTGATTAATAATCCCTCTGTTCCATATTGACTGTCGTCTTTGGAAATTGTGCAGTCAAATTTTAAAAATTTTGACCATAAATTTCTCAATATATATAATGATTTGTTATATAAAATTATCATCATTAAATTCGTAATGAAAAATAGTATCATGAAAGTATAATATTGCAATTGTTAATAACATATTATATAAGAAATTATCGATCAAAGAGTGACATTGAAAACTGTGAAAGTCAAAATTATGACAATTAATATGGAACGGAGGGAGTACAACCTCTATTTTTATTTATCAATCACCTAGAAAATTGTGTTAAAAATCTTGACTGTTAATATCTAAATTTGTATAATGAGTTATCATACAAAATTGATGTCGTTAAATTTATAATGAAAAATGCGTAATATTGAAAAAGTATTATATTATATTTTATTATAAAATTTTTATATTAGAAATTATTGATTAAAGATTGACATGAAAAACCATAAATGACAGATAAAAAAGGACGGAGGGAATATATGCTCAAATATAATACTAACTACAAATTAAAATCTAATGCATGACACATGTTAAGAGTTTAAAATTCTAATTTTCTAAACCTTATTCTAAGTCAATTTATCATTTCAGCTAAAGTAGTAAATAATAAAAGATTTTTTCTTTTATAAAACACAGGATTAGAAATAGGATACTCAATAATTCAATATGATGAACTTCTAAATAAATAAAAAATTGTGAAGTTGGTGGATCGTTTCCCGCGTTAGCGTATGTTGTTACTGTTGTCGTATGGGTCATGTTTATCAGTTGTCATGGACAATTTGGAATTATCTTTAAGTTTGCTCATGGTTACTCATGAGATAGAGATTCAACGGACATGTCAGATTTACCCAATCTAAAAAACTCCACTAGTGGGGAGAGATCATAATTGTAGATCTCAAATGACTTATAATAAAACAGAAATAATCATTCTCGAATGCTCTTACATTCTAGAATAAGTAAAAGTAAAGATGACTTTAATTCAAATTAAATGTGTATGTAAAACCTGAATTATACTCCTCCTGTTTCATATTAATAGTCGTATTTGGAAATTATGTAGTAAAATTTTTAAAATTTTAACTATGAATTTCTCGATATATATAATGAGTTGCTATATAAAATTATCACTATTAGATTTGTAACGAAAAATACTATTATAAAAGTATAATATTATAATTATTAATAATATATTATGTAAGAAATTGTCAATCAAAAAGTGACATTAAAAACTGTGAAAGTCAAAATTATGACATGAAACAGAGGTCAATAACAATAACCAAGGATCAAGTGTATAGTAAAAGGACAACCCTAGAGTAACTAAACCTAACCGCAACCTTAGACTTTTAGACACTACGAAAATAATACTGGAAGATTCATTTGAAGTCTTCTAGATGCATAGCTGGATTGCTCGTATTAGGTTAGAATACGTAGCCCTAGCCTAATGATGAAATGAATCAGCTTCCTAATACCCAAAGTAGGTCAACTGCCCTCTTGTTATGACAATAAAAAAAACAAGGCAAGGGGCTCAACCACAATTGCTCTTGGTTGCCCACAGTTTGTGTTTTTGTCTTTATTAGGGGTGGCCATGGTAAACCAAAATAAAAACTTGAACTGTAAAATGACTAAAATCGGTAAAATCAATCCGGTAAAAGCGGTTAACCGAATTATTTTTTGTCTGAAAGCGGTTTAGATTAACCAAAACGCTTTGACCGGTTTAGGTTTAGGTTTTGGATTTCTCTAAAACGGTTAACTGCGGTTAACAGGTTTAGGTGTTGAACTTGTTTATTCACCCCATCTCGGTTTGTTAGAAACTTGGAATTTATGGACTAAGTAAGTGATGGCTTGATGTTGGTTGATGGATATTCACAGTTTCAATTTTCAAAGGCGAGGGCAAGTATCGGCGTATCAAGATGTGAATTTATTAGCAATATGGTTACATTTACTTCCATTAATGTTATTGTAAATTTCCACTTAAGCATAAACCGTGTATAGAATGCGGTTAACCGTGTAAATTTCGATTTGGTTTAGGTTTCTTGATTTTAAATGCGGTACCTACTTCCAAATGGCGGTTTCGGTTTGATTTAGGTTTCCAAATTTCAAAAGCGGTTAACCGCATAATACAGTTTAGGTTTAGGTTTTCAAAATCCAAAAACCTCAAAAGCGATTAACCGGTTATGGCCACCCCTAATCTATATGTTGTCAACAGTTATATTAGTAAAAGTGAAAAATTTAGTATATGCAAGTGAATAATAACCCCATTTAGAATATTTACTCCAGGTGCATGTATACGCTGTAGATTCTAAGCAAGGTGAAAACTTGCATCTTAGTAGGTTGTAAGTTAGTGAAAACTAATGTGTGAAAGATGCTTCTTTATTTTTTTTAATGGGGTCCATGGACCCGACTCTTTTGATAATGGCTCCGCCACTGCTTGGATATTAGCATATACTTCCTCCATCCTAATTTATTTGTCACGCTAACTAATTTTACAAGATCAATGAATATTGGTAATGGGTCAACATTTATAAGTTGCCAAATGCCCCGACAAAAAGAATTAAAATAATGTTAGAATTCTAAATAAGTTTATTTACTAAGGGTAAAATGAGAATGACAATTATTAAAAATCATAAAAGTGAGAGACAAAATGAAACAAAGAAATTAGTTATCCTCACCAACATTTTGAAACGGATGTAACGGATGTAGTATTATTCTTAATTAGAAACTTTGATTACTCACTAAATATTCTAGAGGCAAAGCCTAATTGATGATGTATCACTTTTTTTTTTTGAGAGGTTATGATGTATCACTTTATCCTAATTAAATTAAGACTTTAACTCTTTAAGTATTTTTTAAAATTTAACTAGTTCAACTTGTCAGATCTTTAGTTTAGGAGAATCCTAATCCGACAAGTCTTATAACAATGTCAATGCTTAAAGAAGGGCCCACACCCGGCAAATATTTCAATAGATGGAGACAGGAAATCTGAACCCTAGAAGAAAAAGATTGGATGAGAAGTTCTCGCACCAAGGCAAGGACTGATGGGTAACTCTTTTAAGTTAGTGGAAACTAAACTCTTGCACTTTTTTTTCTCCTATTTCTGTATAAAGAAGGTCCTAACCATTGATAGCAAAACACGCACTAGTGTATCTACAAGTGCACGCACAAACAACTAGCCAATCACCTCTTGCCTAAGTGGCAAGAGGTCCACCTTCTACTCCTATCTTTCAGGATTCGAATTTTTTTTTTTGGGGGGGGGGGGGAGTATTTCTCTGGCTCTTACCTATTCGGAGAATACTGTAGGTAGGAGTGGAGCCCAACTTTGGGCCATTGACACCTCCGTTCCTATCCGCTACAAATTTATTGGGTTATTCCCCTGAAATAGGGGTTTGATGAGTTGGACTGCTTATATATATATATAAGGGGTGCACAAACAACTAACAATTAGCAACAAGACAAACAAGTCCATAAGATGTAATATACAACACATACACTTTGATATGATATGATAGAAATAATAAGTAGCAATTTAAGGAGAGGACCACCAAAGCTTGAAATCCAGTATGGACCAAAAACATGATTCACACCAAAAGACCACTGGAGTAGTGGACCATGCATGTAACATATTGCTTTCTAGTCCACTCATCATATATAGACTATATAGTAGTAGTACCCGTCGTATTTGGTAATAAGAATAGGAGTCTAGGGTGTTGTTTGATCCAGGACCCAGTCGAACCCAACCCGTTTAATTAGGTTGGAGTCGGGTTTGAGTACAAAAAATTTGGTGGATCCTAGCCTGGGCACGAAATTGAGGACCCATCAAATTATATATAATATGATTACAAGTGGCAAAATGTTTTTCATTTTTCATACTACTCTTAGTCAAACTTTTCCCATGGAGACCAACAAAGCCAAAACCCTTCATGTTGCTTTCCTTCCATTTTTTGCACAAGGCCATATGATCCCAATATTAGACATTGCAAAGCTCTTTGCCATTCACCATGTCAAGACCACCATAATCACCACCCCTCGCAACGCTCCGACCTTTCTTAACCCCCTCGAAACCTACAAAAACCCTAATAATTGCCCCCCAATCGACGTCGAAATCATCCCATTTCCTTCCAAAGAAGCCAACTATCCCCAAGGCATCGAGAATATAGAAAATCCGTCGTCCCTAGAGGAAATAAACAAGTTCGTCGTGGCTTGCCAAAAGTTAGAAGAGCCTATTGAGAATACGTTGAACAAACTCAACCCTGATTGCCTGGTTGCGGATTATTTATTTGCCTTCGCAACTCGTCTTGCTAACAAGTTCGGCATACCAAGGTTAGTATTTCATGGGACAGCCTTCTTCGCGCAATGCGTGACACATTCTATGTGGAAACATTTTTCTCCCCAACTCATGGAGGCAGAGTTTATCATCCCACCACACCTTCCTCATGAAATCAAGTTGAAAAAATCTCAAATGCCTACTCATAATGAGGAAATTGAGGAATGGATGGAGAATTACATTAGGGCTTTAGAAGCCGAGGTTAATAGCTATGGAGTCATTGTTAATAGCTTTTATGAGCTAGAACCCGAGTATGTCCATCACTATAGGGATGTCGTAGGTAGAAGATCTTGGCATATCGGTCCGGTTTCATTATGTAACCGCGAAAATGAAGCCAGATTCCAAAGAGGGAAACAATCATCTATCGATGATCACGAGTGCCTAAAATGGCTTGATTCGAAAAACCCTAACTCGGTCGTGTACATTTGTTTTGGTAGCTTGTGTAAGTTTTCAACCTCGCAAAATCGCGAGATCATGGCCGCTTTAGAGTCTTTGGGGAAAGACTTCATATGGGTCATGGGGAAAATAAGCAAGGAAAAAGATGAAGACGAAAACATAGAAGAACGGTCCATCGATGAATTTGAAAAGAGAATAGATGGGAAGGGTCTAATTATAAGGGGTTGGGCACCCCAAGTACTAATCTTAGAACATGAATCTATCAGCGCATTTGTGACTCATTGTGGGTGGAACTCGATACTTGAAGGGGTATCAAGTGGTGTCCCTATGGTAACTTGGCCTATTTTCGCGGAACAACATTATAATGAGAAATTGGTGACCGATATCTTGAAAATTGGAGTTGGGGTTGGGGCCGAGCATTGGGTCATTCGAGTGGAGAGTAATTTTGTGAAATGGGAGAGTATAAAAGAGGCCATAGAGAGAGTGATGGATGGTGAAGAAGCCATGGACATGAAAAACAGGGTAAACAAGCTCAAGGAGATGGCAAGAAAGGCTATTGAAGAAGGTGGGTCATCATATTATGATCTAGAGCTATTGATAAAAGAATTGAGTTGTTATAATGTATCCTAAGATCTACAAATTATGCCAATTATATTTTTCAGCAATAATTCTTATGTAAGACCATCTTACCATAAATTTATCGTAAGACGTATAACTTTGTGGTAACTATTTATCAATAGAGGGGTGACTAATAATTTATTTGAACTGACTCAGATGAAAGTTACCCCATAATATATTATTAGTCATATTCGTATTAAAAAGTCATTTAATATCACTTATTAGTCATAGTTAAATATTAAACATGTCATACTATAAAGAATTCGTCTCACGATAAATTTATGTGAGACGGTCTTATGCTAGAATTTGCGATTTTTCAGTCTAAACTTATATAATCTTATTGTACTATAGATATTACTCCCTCCATTCCCCTTGATATATTAATATTACTTTACATTGAGGGCGTTGCACAATAACGCGCCAAACTTTTTTCTTGGACAATATATACTGTATTTGAGGACGTTGAACAATGATGTACCCAAAACTATTCCAGCGGTGACTGATTTGATGGCGGTCCTGCGTGGCAAATCGAGGAAATGAGTTGGCAAAAAAATTAAAATCTTGATTAGACTAGTGCTATGTCAGCAAGTTCAAATAATCAAATCTACAAAAATTTAAAGTCATCTTTGTTGATTTAAACTTGCTAACATAATATTAAATTAGTCAAAATTTTATTTATTTTTTCCAATTCATCTCCTCAGTCTGCCTTGTAGAAGGCTACAACTGAAATTTTTCATATACATTATTGTCCAACACTCTCATAAATACACCATATTATTCTCCAAGAAAAAATTTGATTCATTATTGTGCAATACCCTTCCTATTGAAAAGGGCATATAATTTATAGGAAAATTCGGTTCAAATAAAACCCACATTTACCAATTATATAGCAATAATCTTTACTTTCATTTTGGATTCTAGAGGTTAAAAAAAATTGGATTGCAAAGGTAACGCATCCACCTCCACCTCCACCTGCACATTCTTTTTACTTTTTTCATTCCTGCCCCATATTTTTTTGGTTTGTTTTTCTCTTCCTGCCCTCAGAAAGGTAATGAATACAGTTACAAAAAAAATTAATTTTTTGAAAATTCGAGCAATTGTTATGATTTTTTTTAGAAAAAGGAATAAAAGTGAAAGATATCATAAAAAAAAGATTGTAAAAAACATGAAAAAAATTGAGAGGAACGTCGTGAATTCATTAAAAATCGTGGTAAAGTGTTTTACTAAGTTTTGAATCAAATGCAACCCAAAATATATGATATTTAACATATACTCTCGGTGGTATCCCACAAGAATCTATTTTTCTTTTAGACCATCATAATCCAAAATAAAAATAAATATTATTATCATACAATTGATGAACGTAGGGATTGTTATAATTCAATTTTCCTAATTTATACTACCTTCGTTTCAAATTAATTGTCTTTTTTTGTCTAATTTTGACTGCTAATTATTCACAAATTACAATGAGTTACAATAGAAAATTATCTTCATTATAATTGTTAGGAAAATAGCTTTCTAATGACGGTAATTTCGTACTGTAAACGGTCAAAATTTAGTCAAAATCATAATTAATTTGGAACGGAGGCAGTATTTCCATAAAATGGATGCTAAAAAGAATATGTTTACAAATTTTGAGCGAGTGCTTTGATAAAAATGCCACTAAACTTTTGAAAAATTGCAAATTTGTCACTCGAAATTTTCATGTCATCAAAATACCACTAATCTCTGTTAATTGTGTAAAAAATGCCACTTTACCGGCTGTTTATCTGGAAGCAACCTAAAGCAGCAGGTTAATGGTGTGATTAAGGGAAATATACACTTAATTAAATTAATTAACACCCTAATTAGATATTATGCCCTAAAATCAGTGGTTCCTCACTTATTTCCCTCCATTTGAAAAAAAAAACCAGTAACGTTCACCTCACTTCTTCACTCTTCATCTTCATCGCCATTTTCTTCAACCTCCAATCTTTGATTTCTGCAATGGGTATCAATTAAACCCTAAATTGAACCACAATCAACAAAATCGCACACCAGGGAAGTGTTTTTGCAAGGATTGAAGATCTGCAAGGTTGACATTCATACCTGGTTAGTTTCTCCAAAAACCCTAATTTAATGGCAGAGAAGGTTTAGCCATGGCAGATTTGGGGAAAGTTAGGGTTTTTTGGAGGCACAAGGAAGAAGAAACAGGGAAGCCCTAATTTTTAAGCCCTAATTAAAGAAGAAGAAGCACTGAGGGGAGCTCGTTAATGGCGGAGATGAGGAAGAGGATGAAGAAGATGAAAAGAAGATGAAGAATCAGGGGGAAGTGTTCAATGAAGAAGTGACTGGCTACTGCAGGTAAACAGCCGGTAAAGTGACATTTTATATACAGTTAACAGATATTAGTGACATTTTGATGACATGAAAATTTCGAGTGGCAAATTTGTAATTTTTCAAAAGTTTAGTGGCATTTTCGTAGAAGCACTCAATTTTGAGCCCCTGCTTCCATACCTAGACTTGCTTTTTTTGGGATGTTTTCCAATTTCCCTTCCCCGCTCGTATTTTGGCAACTTCGACTCTCCCCAACCCAGAATCTCTCTCTCGGTCGCTCACTCCTCATTCTGCAGATCATGTTCATCTGTTATACACAATCTGATTGTCGCGATTTCTAGGTATTTTGATTCTTTCCCTAACTGATTACTCTGTCTGCCATTTGCCAGAGTTTTTGTTTCCGTTTTGATTGCGTTTTTGCGGCATGCAATCTTGTTGACGTTTCTTGAATGCGTTGCGTTAGCGTTTATCGATCGAAGTTGCTCATTCTGAGTATTAGCTTGATAATTTTACGTTTTATATGTTAGTGATTGAAACTCGTGCTGTTGGAAGTAATGACGGTGAAGTTTCGGCTCGAAGATTTTGAAATTTCGAGGTGGATGAAGTGTGTTGAGTCAGGATTAGCTTTGATCGTGGCTTCGTACTCAGAATTTTAGTCGTAAGTATTCTGCGATCAGATATTTGAACGATTTTTGCCTGCTTGATGATTTGTAGGTTTGTAGAAGTTGATATGATTGAATTCAAATGTGGTTGTGCTTGTGTTACTTCTATGGCAGTCTTTGCTTGTTTTCAGACATTGGCTGTAGAAAAGTTCTGAAGTAGAAGTCTGCAATGTGTAATTAATCACATTTCCCGGCAGTTATACAGCAGTGCTAGAGGAGGATTTTTTAAAACATTTTTAGTTTCTGTTTCAAGCATTTTTGTTGATGAATACTGACTTGTTGATTATTCATTGCTGTGTCAATTTCTTTGTTTGAGCATGTAGATTACACGGGTTGATTCGGAAGCCTGAGGTTGGTTCTCTTCTAGCTCATTTCACTAATTCCGGGGTTTTGTGTATTATTTAAACTCTCAGTTGTCGAATGTCCCGTGAGAAGAAATCCAAGAGAAGAATGTCCCTCGATTGTCCTGCAGATTTGATCAGTGATTTGCCTAGGGGTGTCATAGATTCTATTGTGGAACGCTTGCCTCTCCGTGATGCTGCACGATTGTCTGTTCTTTCACGCAAGTGGCGAGACATTTGGCTTTCGATTCCTTACCTATGTTTCAACCGTTACTTTTTTGCGACTGTCCTTAGGGAGAAAATACATGTAACCCATGAATTTGCTAGCATCGTGAGCAAGATCATAATTCAGCATGCCGGTCCTGTTTACAAGTTTGCACTCGTTATTCCCAGCCTTGACCACCAACCAGATATTATTCCGTGGATGATGTTTCTTTCGAGGAGTGTTATTCGGGAATTTAGCCTTGAAAATCTATATAGATTTCCCCTTGTGTTAAGTTCACACCTCTTCACCTTTGCGGGATTGGAAAAGCTGAAGCTTCACCACTGTGAGTTCAACCCTCCTAATTTCAAGGGCTTTAGGAGACTTGTGGTTCTGGAGCTTCTCCATGTTAAATTCAGGGAAGGTACATTTGAGGATCTCATTAGTAGGTGCCCATTATTGGAGAGGTTAAGCTTAATAAAATGTTTGGGAATCGAACACGTTAATGTCGATGCTTTTGACCTGAAACACTTGATTGTTGATGGCATATTCAGATCACTTCGTGTAAAACATGCCAAGGAGCTAGTTTCGGTTGCAATCGTGTTAGACAAATTGACAAAGATTTGTCATAAGACCAGTTTGTGTGATCTTATGGGGTCTCTGGCATCTTCAAGTAGACTTGAGAAGCTTTGTCTTGGAGGTTACTTTGTTAAGGTGAGCAACGGTCTGAACTTTTTTCTTTAACAAAATCTAACAACTTCAATACTTGGTAAAAGTCAACAACGATTTATATTTACTCCCTTCTCTCTCTGCTTCAAACAATTCTGGCCGCAGGTTTTGTTTAACGATTGCTCGGTTAACACAAACTTGGAGACACTACGACATCTTGAGTTGCGGTCCATTTGCTTGGATAATCTGGAGTATTTTACTTCTGCTGTTCGTGCTGTCCAGAAATGCCCTCGCATACAATATCTTAATATCTGTGTAAGTTACTTCTACATACAGCTCAACTCTGGGGGATTGAAATGATCCATCACTTTACATTTCTGTGCAACTCCTGATCCAGTTACTCCTGTAATCCAGTATTGCTTTTTATTGAAACAGTGTTTTTCGTTCAAAGTATTTTGAGAGGAAAGAAAGTGAAATTGGGGCAGGACACACTGAGATCGTATGGATTCCCTAGGTACCCTTATGCTAAGAGCCTCCCGGGGCATGTTTCTTACTGTGTCGAAAAAATGAAAATGGAAGAAAAAGATTGATGAGAACAGCAAAGGAAGCACCATTATGTATGTTCTATGATTTGGACACTGGAGTGATTGCTGACCATGAATTTAAAACTCCAGGGACAATGCAAAATAGGGATTTTGGCTCCAATTAATCTGTACTCATAAGCGAGTGACTGAAAATAATTCATACTGACTTTTTGACCGACACTGTGCTATACTTTTAGCATACAGCTGCATACTTACTATCACTAAACTTTTTTTCTATTCTAGGCACTAAATTTTGGAATTTTGATTGCTAAAAATAGAAAAAAAGTTTAGTGACAGTAAATATGTTAAAAGTACAGCATAATGTCTGCCAAAAAGTCAGTTTGGATTATTTCCAGTCACTCACCTATGAGCATAGATTAATTGGAGCCAAAACCCCATGCAAAATTGGTAATTGATGGAGAAGTTTTCTTGATTTTCCTTTCTTTCCGTTTGTGCATTTGAACATGGTAAGATGACTGATCCCCTTCAAATTAATTCCCTTGTTTTGACCAATTTCTCAACACCCCAAAATCCCATCTACAGTAAAAATAAAGTTCATGAAAGATGCTCATTTGGGGCAAACTTTGGATTTGACTGCTGTAGCTTTTCTTACTGCATTGCCACACAAGAAAAATTCTGTTATCTTACAATTGCAGTTCCATTTATGTTACATTTCACGTCAATATTCACAGGTTAACTCGAGCAGCAACCTGGATGTGTGGGACTACTTCGAAGACGTTACATTCGATCATCTCCGGGAGGCCAGAGTTGGGATTTCTAGGGCTTCAACTACAGAGCTCAAGTTGATCAAATTGTTACTTGGTGGTTCCCCTGTGCTGGAGAAATTGACTCTCACATTTCTGAAGGACATCAAGGGTTCCTATCAATCAAGGATGTTGAATCAACTGATCCGGTTTCGCAGAGCGTCGCCAAAGGTGGAAGTCATCTGCCCAGATCCAATGATCACCGTCGAGTCCTCAGAAGAATCGGGCAGTGATTCTGAGTTGTCGTCTGAATATAGCGGTAGTTCAGATACATCTTCCTCGAGTACTGATTCGGATTCCGATGGCTAGGATTATGAACACTACACAGAGCTATCTACATCGAACAGATTAACCGGCGGAGTCTTTTGCATATGCATATGCTGTACAAACAGTGAAGTTGGGTTGCTGGTTTGTCATTTTTTCGGTTCCATTTTTTTGCATTTGCTTCATATTTTGGGATAGCCTTTATTTTTGGGAAAATGTGCTTCCTACTGTATGAAGTTTGAAAATGATTTCAGAGTTGAGACAATCAAGAATTCCATGTTAAGTATGATATGTGGAGACGAGACAAATAGACAATCAAGAATGTAAGGGGTAAGAATGTCGAGTAAATTACATTTACCATACTTGATATTTGTGGTAATAATTTTTATACACCCGATATTTGTGAAATAATTTTCACCTTACCTGACATTAAGTGAAAATGATTTTTAGTGGTAAAATCTGGTCATTTCTCATCGGAAATGAGGAAATACAATAATGTCCTTATATGGCTATGTGAATGTATCATGTTGTCCATTAATATTGAGAATGAAATGACTTAAATGAGCCTTTCACCATTTGCCATTAAAAATCACTTTCACTTAATGTCAGGTAATGTAACGCCCCAGAAATTCAATTATGAAAAGGTCAGAGTCAAACTGACGTTGACAGAAATTCAGCGGAAGACTCAACTTTAATTCGGGCGTCACTGCCGTACTCCCGAAGGAATACAAGGCGAGAAGGAAAACTACAACTATTTAATAACGGAAATAACAATTAAACAACCTTAGAATTCGAAATAAATATCCTTAACTTCAAGACTGTCAAACTTTTAACACAATTCCAAAACTAAAATTCTAAACGTCCTCACTGCTAGTTTCCGTTCCCATCACAGAAGCCTTCACCTGAAAACAAAACAGTTACAAACATGAGGGGGGAAAACCTCAATAATGTCTACCCCTGACTGTCAAAACAGTTTAAAATTCATTTCAATTCATTTGAGGGAGGGGAACAAGTCAAACCTTTCGCAACTCATTTGAATCCCAACCCAGAATTAACCAGAGTTCAGAAATAACAATACTTAAGGACCAACAGTATAAAACTTCAACTCAGAAAGCACACATTACAGAAATCTCAACTGACATTTCAATTCATTCAGAATCAGACATCAGAAATCAGAGTAATCAAAGTAAATCAGATAACGAATTCAACATAACATCTCAAACCAGCTAATCCAACTACTAAAAAGAGATTCGAAGCAAAATATCCAACTCAGAATCAGAAACATTGAATTCGAAATGCACCCCAAAATGTATGAAGGAATAGTTGATCGAAAGTACATATTCAAAAGGAGGGAAAAAAACTAAGGCCACACGAGACGTCCCCCAAGACTTATCAAGTGTCGTAGCGATAAACAGAATACATAAATAAACAAGGGCGATGATAAGAATATCCCAAGACTCATATCATTTTTCTGAATAAAATTATGTGAATATCTTCATAATTGATCTCGAAGACTCGATCGGAAGGAAATTAGTAAATCTCAGTTAAATCTGCTGCAGACCTTCCTTATTTGGCCGGGTTTGCCATTGGTGAGCCTCTGCAGTTTGATCATGGCATTCGCAAACTTAACGTTGAAGTCGCCATTCCTAAGCAAACTGTTGACAATGGGGCTTGTCGCAGGGTGTCGTGCCAAGGCCTGGTCGATGGGGAGGATCCCTCTGTTGCTGTTGATTTGTTCGTAGAAGGATGTGTCGAGTTTGTCGCCGCTGTCAGGGTTTTGGTCGAGGTACGCCGTGACATTGTCCCTGTTTGCGCCGCTCTGAGGGCATAGCAGTTTGAGCTCATCGCGGAGGGTTTTGTCCATGTTGGGATCGAACTGGCTGTTCCCCTCGTAGAGCCTGTCCTGAAAGAACCCGCAACGTGCCTTTCCTACTGTGTGCCCACCTGAATTCGATTGTGTTCCAAATATTGTTATTGTTCATTCTCAATAATATAATTATTCATGTTAAGAAAGTGTCCTAAAATCATTCAATCTCTTGACTCCACAATAATTTATTTTCTAATTGTATTAGGATATTATCTAGGTTTCTTTATTATGTTCAATCTCTTGTTCGGTGTGGCCAAGTTTGGTGCCCATTGGAGCAAATCTTGGATGGTTAGAGAGATTGTGTTGAGAGTTTTGTTGAATAAGAGCATGTGTTTCTTTTGGGTGGATCTATTTCGGTGTTTGAGATCTTTATAATACTCTCTTTGTTGGATCTCAGGAGGAGATCGTTCATTGTACTTTCTACCAATAGTGGATTCGTTTGTGCTTGAGTTGCCCGTGGTTTTTTCCCGATTTGGGTTTCCATGTTAAAAATCTTTGTGTCTCCCCTTATCATGCACTCATTTATTTTTCTCGATATCCAGTAGTCATCTTATTTTGGTATTTCCGATGTTATGTATTGCTCTTATAATTAAAAACCTAACAGTTCACTCATACGTTGTTCACTCTCAATAACATAATTGTTTGCTCATACCTATCCAGAACACATGCTCCAGGTGAATATATGGGACATACCTAAGAAACCAAAGTAGGCAGGTATGTATGTTTAATTGCGTTCATAAAAGAGAGGGTAAGATATAATTACCTAGGAGGACAACGGTGTCTTCGGATGTAAAACCATTTGCTCCAAAGGTTCCAAGACAAGAAGGGACATCCATGGTAGGGCTTGGAAGTTTGACATCATTTTTGTTTGATATCATTCCATCCTTTCTTCCCGTTTCAACTGGATAGTCTGGCCCTCCTCCCTGTTTTGTATTCAACATTCATAATTAGCAATTTGAGTACTATAAAGTAGTACTGGTAAAGGTTCAAGTCAAGGTCAATTTCGGGTAGTTCAATGTCAAAATTTGGATGAGTAATTAATGTCCGGACCCCATTTTTCCCATGTTAAACAATTCGGACGAAACTAAATTGGGGTTTGGACCATAGAAGCATGAGAAATATTGTGTCCCCATATTCAGTCAATGTCAAAATTTGGATGTAAAAATCTATGACCAAACCTGATATTTTTTCCGAGTCAAACAAGTTTGGATATTCGAGTCGGACAAAATTTTGCTAGCGCTACTACCCAATTATGGATCATCTCATTTGGCATTACCCCAAGGCCCGCAAATACTCGGTTACATGGAGGGAACATTAAATTTAAACATTTATGTACAATTTCTTTTTCATTTTATCTGTCATGTATAAATAGTGTGTTTGTATCTAGTTTATGTTAGAGTATAAAACCATTATTGGACCTTCAATTATCAGCTTAAGCTTTTGATTGAGATGGTTCCACATGCATGGCATCAGAACCAGACTTGAGAAAGAACTCTCAAGTTCGAATTTCAGCCGCCCCTACGTTTATTTGCGCAAGGTTAAGAGGGTCTTTGCAGCATCCACGCTTCTAACCCAAAGGGAATTTACGTGAGGGCATGTGTTAGAGTATAAAATCATCATTAAGTCTTCAACGATCAGTTTAAACTTTTGGTTGAGATGGTTCCATAGTTTAGAGGTAAGAAGAAGAGAGGCTACGACATTAAATGGGAGGAGAAGGAAAGTAAAGGAAAGGGAGGTGATTAATGATTATAATTATGGTTTTTGACACCAAATAAGCTCTACTTCCGAGCAAGAATCCAAACTCTTGACATATTTCTATTACTAGACTTTTTTTTATCTAATTTAGACACCAAATTTTAGACCTTTTAACCACCAACGGTGGGACCTTTCCTCGACCCCGATTGCGAGAATCCTTTGTCCTCCGGGCTATCTTTTTTATTGCTGAAAATAAGTAAAACGTTTAGTGATATAAATATGTTAAAAGTTTGTACTATCAATGATCAAAGAGTCAGTTTGGATTTTACCCGGTCAAGACCTTAAATATAAGAATTATTTGAGGTCAAAAACCCTTATAATTAGTCTTGTTTGGACAAATTGATGAGAGGATTGAAAGACTAGGCCAGGGAAGTATTAAAATTATTTCCCTCCCCCCTCTTTCCCATCATTTTAAAGGATAAGAAAAAGCATATGAACGGAGTAGAATAATTTTTGATAAATTTTGGTAAATTCAGACAATAATTAGTAATTTTTTTTGATAAATTGAAGTTAAATATGAATTTGACAGGCCCCAAGGGTGAAGTGTTTCCCTTCTCTCCCTTTAACCCATTTTTATTTTAAATTTTTTCAAACACAAAAAACCATGATGAATGGTCAAGTTTGGTAAATACTTTATTCATCAACCTATTAATAAAAGTTGGCATGGCTGTTAGATGATTAGACCAAGTCAAAGTGGTCAAAGTAGTATTTGATAAATAGTTCTATTCACTTAACTGTTTGGGTCTAATAAGCTGATTTTCAATAGGCTGAACATAACCAATTCAAACCAAAACATGTGTTTGCCAAACATGACGAATATCCAACCCCACCCCCCCAATACAAATAGACTCTAAATATTTTACCATTTTCAATATTCTTGTTAGGTTGACTATTTCATATACTATTTATTGCCCATATGTAAAAGATTTTGACTAACGATATCTTAATTTGTGTAATGATTTATCAAACAAAATTGATATCATTAAATACATAGTAAAAAACACTATTAAAAAGTATAATATTATTTTTATAAAAAATCTTATGTGGTAGACTTTTGACTAAATATTAGCATAAAAAAACGTGAATGATAGACAAAATAAAACGGATGAAGTAGATAATAATTATACAAATTGAGAAATCAAATCAAAATTTCCAAAGTTTAACTGGTACCGAAAAGGAGGGATCGATATTCTTACCAGTCTAATGGCCTCTTTAGTGGCAACAGCGATAATATCAGCACAAGAGACAACACCAGCACACTGTGCCTCCAAAGCACCCTTAATATCCTCAATGATATCATATCCTTTCACTGATAGGTTAGGGTTCGCATATCTCTCGCTCTTGTCGAGTTCATCTATTAGGATTGATGCATCGCAACCCTTTGATCAATTTCAACAAGAATCGAATCAGTATCACCAGTTATAACTACACTATATATAATATTTATTGGCTAATATAAATTAACTAAGAAAGATGTCGATTGTTATATGGTACATCTTAGAGTATCTATCTAGATCTAACAAGGTGTTAAGTTTTTACAAAAACAATTCATCAACATTTACAATAAAATTTATCATACGAAATTCATCAATATTTTTAAATTTTATGAATTTACACAATATATGTGATCGATCTAGGTAGGTCCACCACGATATACAGTATAATTTACGGAAAAGATGCAGGCTATAGGTAATGGGTAACTTACGCTAACGAAACAGTCATGAAACTGCATCCGAAGGAGCCAAGCAAGAATGTTCTTATCGGTATACCACTGTTCAACTTTTTGCCTGATTAGTCCCTCAACGTCGATGTTGCATTTGCCTTGGTAGTATCCCACTTGTAACTTGGCGAAAAAGAGTTTTGAAGGGCCACTGGACTTCGTAAACCCACTGAATAACGGATCGGTTAGCTGCCCAACACCAAGCGATTCGCCCACGTTGCTCGCGATCAATGCCAAGACTAGCCCGAGGGCTACTGTCATGGTCAACCCACTCGAACCGCGAACCCTCATTATTTTTCTTAGTTTTCTCGGATATTAGATAGACTAGTAATTTGTTTTAGTGGTGAGTATATCATCAAATTAACTTAGCTTATTCCTTATATAAACATAACACATCAACATTATTAATTGTTTTTAGGATCTGTGGAGGATTAGTACATAATCAGGAGTGCTTATCCACTAACTCGACTGGTTGGCCATATTCGAATCTTTTTAATTATTAGATTTTATTATCATTTCTTGAATGTTTATGGTTTAATTTAAATATACGAACACACGAAGACTATTATTTGTATGTGCACACGAATTAGCTTCTTCATTAACTTCAATTCATGGTGAAATATTGCATTAATGAAGATTTATAGGATTAAAGTAAAATGAGTTATTAAACCTAATCTACCTCTTTTCATGAAAAATCTTAGGTCAATTAAAATAAATTTCTCCAAATTATAAAATTAAAAGTAAGACTACTACCTCTGATTCTGAATTCTCCATACGAAACTGGGTGGAGTATTGGTTTTTGAATTAGGTTATTATTTGGCGTTTTTTATACCTAAATAAATTTACTATTTGATTATCATTTCATTTACCATAAAAAAAATTCACTTTCACTTTGTTGTAATATTTTTTTGTTAGCAGATTGCTTATAACTTGTCTATCTTTTAACTTATGTTCACACACAAATTTACTATTTTGCCACAAAAAAATAAAAATAATACCAAGTAGTTTGCCTATCTATCTGCCTGATAACTTATATTCACATATGAATTTACTCTTTTGCCCATGAATATATTATAATAACAAACAACTTCTAATTTTTAATAATGTATCTTTCTAATGATAGTATTTTAATATTGTAATGAATTACAATTTATGAATAAATAATGATCAAAATTCTATCAAATTAACAAATATATAGAGACGGAGTTAATATAAAGACTGTTCATGCCTTACACAGGCTGGTTGTATATATTAACAATAAATAAAAAATATTATCCCGAAGTGGCCAATCATGTAAACAATACTCCAAAGAACTCGTAATGTTGATTATAATAGTTTTTCTTTTCATTTTTCATTTTTCATTTTTCATTTTTCATTTTTCTTTGGCAGCCGGCAGACGTTTGGCCAACACAGATTAGCATATTTTATTGTGTCGGATAACATGTAACAAATCTCGTACTCTGATTTGCAGGCCTAGTTTTTATTGTGATTGATCAGAAATTGGAAATTTTAGTTTTTATTATTGTTTTTTTATGTGTGCAATGGCTAGCGCAAATAATTATAATTTTATAAAAAGGAAGAAGAGGAAGAAGAAGTGTTCAAGTAGCCAAGGCAACCCAAGATTTGGCCTTGTTGTTTAGTGTTTGTCCTATCTTTTTTTATCTGATTTTACCTTACCTTACTCAGATCTTTAAAAACGTTCGAATCAGTGTCTTTTAAGTCTTTATTATTATTTGGTTATCGCACATCTGTGTAACTGATCAGAAGTTGAAATTTTAGTCTTTATTATTGTTTTTTATGTGTGCAATGGCTAACGTGAATAATTTTTAAAAAAAGTGTTGAAGTAGCCAAGGCGGCCCCGTTCTTTTATACAATTGACTGCAGTATGGCGTGGTGTGGTGTGGTGGAATTGTGGCGGATGTGGTGGAATTGTGGTAGATTGTGGTGGGTTATTGGTAACTTGTGGTGGGTTTTGTTTTTTTATAAATGTAAATTGTATTGGAAAATGTGAAAAAGTTTATTGTGGTGGGTTGTGATAAATTGTGGTGGGTTCTGGCAAAGTGCGATGTATTGTTGCATCGCAGCCAGCCAACCATATAAAAGAATAGATCCTAACTTTCTATATCAATATCCCTATCCAATCCTGAACATATAAAAACAGTTAAAGCTAAAACGTGACGACCTTAATCTTATTCTAATTGTTTTCTTAATTTCGATAGTTCTTACAGTGTCCTTGTTTATTGTATTAATCTTTTGACTCTTCAAAAGTTACATTTTTAATAAATGAAAAAAAGCATCTTGAACAGAAGCCAAGTTCATTCATAATTTTGACATCGCAAAGTTGACTTGGCGTGCTGGAAATGTTTGGACTTAAAATAAAATAATACAAACAGACTGAACCAGATATTAATTTACTGCATCTTTGAAATTTTTTAAGGATGCCAAGTTAGTTTTACGACGTAGAAATTCAATTCTAGTTTAGTCAGAGTAAATAAGGTAAAATTTTGACACATTCTCAGCTAAAAAATCAGTTTAAATTATTTTAAGCCATTCACCTATAATTTCAGATTGTTTTGAGCCAAAAACTATAAAAAGAAGTGCCTCAGTTGGAACAAAAGCGATGGCTCGTTCATAATTTTTCCGAGCCTAAACGCGAGCCTTGGCAAGCTTGAGCTTAGCTGGGTTCAAACTAGGGGTGAGCGGGACCGGGATCCCGATAATTTTTGGAGGTCCCGGTTGTGACCGGGAGCAAAACTTTGCTCCCGCTCCCGGTTGTGACCGAGAGCAAAGATTTGCTCTCGCTCCCGGTCCCAACGGGACTGGGAAATCAACCGGGAATTTTTTAGTCCCGATTTCCTAATATTTTTCCACCTATTGTTTGATTTATTTCCATAAAAACAAACAAAAATTATACAAATTTTCTTTAATTTCACATATATGGGTGTCGGTTTGTTTACATAGTTACTTTTTCCCGGATTAAAATTACACAATATATAAAACATTTTCTTTCCGAAAAAAATATGCTAAATTTGAAATAGTAATAAATAAAATAAATATAAAGAACGAATACAAATTAAATTAAATAAGTTTATCATTCATCATGAAGTCACTTAATTTGCTTTATATATATATATATATATATATATATATATATATATATATATATATATATATATATATATATATATATAAAAAAACCGGGAATCGGGATCGGGACCGGGAAATGAGGTTAAGTCCCACTCCCGGTCCCATTGATGACCGAGACTTCATTTTTAGTCCCACTCCCGGTCCCGCTCCCACTGGGAACGGGATTTTGGGACCGGGATTTGACCGAGAGCGGGACGGGACCGGGATTCCCGGAATTTTCGCTCACCCCTAGTTCAAACACCCCTCCAATTAATACCCTTTATTATACTAAATAAAATTACTAACAATAAAATTTGTTATAATTAATTAAAAAATTACTACAATGTGTGAGAGTGTAACGCTTGGGCACCGTTCTTTTGTGCGTTAACGCACCCAAACGCAACGCAAAATCAATAAAACCTAACGCATGACAAACGTAAGATAACGCAACTTATCACAATCTACTATTCACCTCTACTCACCTTTTTATTATTTCATACCGCAATCCAACGCAATCTAACACAACCCAAACGCAATTTATCGAAACGCAAACAAAACGTAACGCACAAAAGAATGGTGCCTTAAAAGTTTAATTTAACAGGAGAGAAAAGTCTACGCTTCACCGCTGTTTACAGCTTAATTGTGGCCGACGCCAGGCTGTTTATATATGCAAGCTAACTCTTCCTTTTAGACTTGGAATTTCTTGATAATTACTGACTCGTTACAAAATATTTGTCATTAGATTAAATTTTAATCATTGATTACTCAAAAATTACAAGGAGTTACGATATAAAATTTCTGTCATTAGAAAGATACCTAAGCAAGAATTACAATGACGGTAATTTTATATCATAACTCATCGAAAATTAAGAATAATCAACAGTTAAAATATAGTCAAATGACTGACATTTTGGGATAGAGGTAATGTTAGTTAGAGCTTAAACTGATATGATCGAATTAAGGATTGGAGGGTTGAACTATGTGCAAAAGGATTCTTGAGACCACGCTATCAATTTACCCCTCCGTCCCATATTAATTGACATTTTGACTAAATTTTGACGTTAATTATTCACAAATTATAATTAGTTATAATATGAAATTACCTCCATTGTAATTTTTAGTAAAATATCTTTTTAATGACGGCAATTTCATATAGTAACTCATTTTAATTTGTGAGTAATTAACGATCAAAATTTTTTCAAAGTGTCAATTAATTTGGGACGGAGGGAGTAATCTTTACACGTGGTCAAGGTTTCCGTGCATTCTTTGGAGGCGCATAGCTGTGATTACGAGTGTTTCTTCGATGTGTGTATATACAGACCAAGGCAACCTTAGTGCAGATGCAGGAACAATAAGTTCATTAGTGTAATACACACAAATTTTTTTTGTAAATTTATTAAGAAAAGTCCATTCACTATGTATTTATAATTTACTTATGACCTAGTGAACAAATTTACTTCGACATAATTTGACAACCACTTATATTGGGTCCACAATGTTGGAAAACAACGGGTTGAATCAAGGCTGCGGGAAGGATACTAATCTAAGTTATGGACTGACCAGTGCCTTGAAAGTAATTACGGCTCCACCGCTCCACGTCGGTTCCAATCAATTGTGTCGGTTGCTCCTCAAGGTTAACCCATACAAGTCTTAGGCATGTGCACTCGTGGCGAAGGGTTTGGAGTATGCAAATATATTAGCCTAGGAAGAAAAGAGAGAAGAGGAGAGAATATGTTTCTGTGTGTTGGTATATCAAAACAGTCTAGGAAAGCTCTTATTTATCAGGGAAAAACTAACTGTTGAGAAAGAAGAAATTGAAGAGACGAGGTATTATTGAGGATAAGCAAGTCGGGAATCAATGAGTGTCAGGATCGAAATTCAGATACGAAACATCTTGTTAGGAATTAGATCCAAATAGAAATGGATCTAATATTGTCGCGGAAACGAACAAGATAATTACTTTAGGGATGTAGGTAATTAATGAGAAAAAATAAACAAGATCAATGTAATGGTGATGAAGACAAGATTTTTACGTGGAAACCTAAATCGAGAAAAAACCACGGGAGGCAAGATAAAATCCACTATAATTGAGAGATTATAAAGGGTATCCCAAACGTCTATATAACACAACGAGATCAAGAAGAAATAATCTCAAACGGTTATAGCACAACGGGAATAGACATATCTCAAAGGAAGAGTAACGAAATATAAAGACATTACAATCTCATAATAAAAATTCGATCTCAAAGAGGAATAGATAAAAGAAGATCTCACAAGAGAGCCTTAGAGGCACACAATTTGGTCACCCCAAACTAGGTTGAACATCCTAGTATTTATAGTAAACCCAAGTAGACGTAGAATAGTTTTTTAGTCGAACTCAATTGCTCAGAGCCCAAACAGTATCTTTAAGGAAAATAATTATTTATTTTCAAACTTGAGTCTGAATGGAATTGGGACACTGCCCAACAATGAGCAAATAAATGAAGGCAGGAGACCAAGAAAAAAAATTAATGAAAGAAACCAATTCAGTCAAAAAGAAACAACTAGATGAGATAGTAAATCCGCAATATCTTCACAAACAAAATCGACCCAAAAAAAGGTAAGAAAAAGCCCACAACTCACAACCCGCGGCCCCCTCCCCACCCAGACGGATGCGATAGCAGCGTGTGCACGGGGGTGGAGGCCAAAACCACACCATCCTTCAAAAAACTCACTTTCAAGTCAATACAACGCAAGAAGGGAAAAAGAATTTGTCAAATTTTTGAATATGATACATACTATCATATAACCAATTTGATAATTCATGTAAATAATATTGAATATGATACATATATACTATCATAATGACCAAATTTTTAGTATTTCGAATTTAACGCACTAACTTGTGTTGGCTATTGTTATTTCATGCATTTTAAAATTGTTACTTTAAACGTCGTCTGGTTTTGATAAAAAAAAGAAATATTTATTAATGAAAAATTATATAATATTTATAATGAAAATAATCAAATAAGAATAAAATTATAATATCGTTATAATTCTTTTTATCTTCAAAAAGTTAACGATAAAGTTGTTGTCGCCCTATTCTATATATAGTCTAAACCTTTAATATTCTTTAGGCTTTTAATTATATTGTTCGACAACTTTGAGTCTTTCGTGAAATGTGATGAACTATAACATACCTGATGCATACGTTTTAGAGGTCAAGATTAATCTTTATGGACAAGGATGTGCCAATGATCACATAAGCATTATCGAGAATCAAACTCAACTAGTATGAATCAAAATGAAGATGGATATGACTAGTTCTACAGATAACTCACCAAACTAGTCTTGAATCCATCAAGAAAGAAGACTAAGGGGGACGTTTGGTTGAGAAACTTTTCTGGGAAAGTTTGTCAACTTTTCTAAGTTGAAAAACTTTTTCATGTTTGGTTATGCAAAATATTTAGGAATGTTTTGATGTGGAACCCATTATTTCGCTCACAAACTCAGTAAAAAATTTCCTAAGGAGGCTAGGGAAAGTCTTTCCCAAGAAAGTTTTTCCTAGGAAAGTCTTTTTCAGGAAACTACCAAACGCACCATAAAGGATCAATCCACCATCATGCTTATGTGATGTTAATATGAAGACTAAGGGCCCGGTTGGTATCTAATGGGAATAGGAATGAGAATTTGAATTAACAATGGGAATGAGAATTTATTAGTGGAATGAGAATAAAGAATAAATTTATGAACTCCCAAACTCTTCGTTTGTTACATGGTAATTCAAAGTAGTGGTGGAATTGGAAGTAAATGCATATTTACTAAAATATCCTTGATTAATTTGAATAGAGTGAGGTAGTATTGGTAATATTAATTAAGTACGAGGATAATATTGTTATTTAAGATTATTTATGAATTATCAGTATGGATTACCATCCCTCCCCTTGGTAATAGATTGGTGGGAGTTGAGGGTCTCTATTCCCATTCCCAATTCCTCATTTTCTCGTTCCCATAAAACAAATATGAGAGTTGTATTACCTATTTATGTATTCCCATTCCTACCTCCCAACTCCCACATACCAAACGCCTCCTAAAGGATGTATTCATTTCATCACTCCTTTTATTCGAGTTTTTATAACATACCTAGCTAGGTTGTATTCATTTCATCACTCCTTTTATTTGAGTTTTTGGATGTTAATATATTAAATTTTTAGGGTATTGGACAATAATACACTAAATTTTGACAATGGACAATAATACACTGTAATATGGGGTGTTGTACAATAATACACCCTAAACAATTCCGCTGGTGGTTAACTCGGTGACAATCCTACGTGGTTCGCCTGCCACGTAAGATCACCATTAAGTCAGCCACCATCGAAATCTTTCCAAATGCATTGTTGTCCAACATCCCTAACTACACTGCATTATTGTCCAAGGTCAAAGTTTAATGTATTATTGTCAATGCCAAATTTAGTATATTAGCGTAAAAAAAAATCTTTTTAAAAAAAGGGAAATTGGAAAAAAATAATCCAAACTTTGGGGGTATTGAAAAAAATAATCCGAACTTACAGTTTTGTTACGAATGATCTAAACTTTAACCTCTATTATTTTTAGCATTCATCACCTAGTTAAATTCGTCCGAAAATTGACATGGTGGTGGCGATATTACACTTGAGGCATACTTTTAACTTTTTTTGAGTTACAAAAAGCTTCACGTATAATATCGCCATCAACACGTTACTTTTGAACGAGTTTAACTAGGTGGTGGATGCTTAAAAGAATAGAAGTTAAAGTTGAGGTCATCCATAACAAAGTTGTAAGTTCGGATTATTGTTTTCCAATACCCCAAAGTTTGGATTATTTTTTTCCAATTTTCCTTAAAAAAATGATAGTATATAATGAGGAGCAACGAATCATCTACTGATTACCGATCGATCATCTGATATCCCGCGCACCATGCAAGGTAATTTCCTCTGTTCTCTTCCAATTTCACGATTACTATGTGTTCGGCTTAGGGTTTCTTTTTCCCTCTTTCCGCTGAATTCTCACTGTCTGGTCGTATCTATTCAAATTCCCGGGCTTTTCTGTCGATGTCTCTGAATTCGACTTACTAAACCCCAAAAGTTTGGACTGTAAGAGTGAAAATCGTATGCTTACATGAAATTGGGATGAAATTGTAAAATCTAATGTGATATTTGGTTAATTACATACAACCATCTAACTATACAAGCTGTTAGGGCGTTGTGTGCATAAAAGAAGGTTTAACTGTTTAGAACCGATTGATTAGTGTCTGAAATTTCTTTTCTTGATGATTAATTCATCCAAAATCGTTGGGTGTTCTACACTAATCCAACATTTGGGTCTTAAGCAGGTCCTGCGATTTGGACTTCTTGCGATTTGAACAGTATACTGATCGGAAAGTGATCATCAACTTATTGTGAAAAGCGCGTAACCCAGTGTCATTGGCTGTTGATTCAATTCAGATAACTCTCTTTTTTATTTGAATGTTGGTGTTTGTTTATTTCCAGAGCAAAAATGACTCCAAGTGAAGGTTCTGAAGATAGAATCAGTGATTTACCCAAGAATGTGATTGATAAAATCGTGAAATTTTTGTCGACCCATGATATAGCAAGGATGAGTACCTTGTCCAAGAAGTGGAGGAGTTATTGGGTGTCAATCCCTCGACTGGATTTTGATCCTGAATTTTCTGAGAAAGTGCTCACTAACAATGATCATAATCCTTACAAATATTCCTGCATCATCACTGATATACTCCTACTTCATGAGGGTCCCATAGTCGAATTTTCCTGGACACTTCTGAGTTCAATACGTGAATCGTGTCCCAATATTGGTCCATGGCTATCATTTCTTTCGAGGAAAGGTGTGAAAACCCTTGCGCTTTTAAATGAAGACGTCCCTGAGTTTTTGACATTGAGGTCTCATCTATTCTCTTGTGTGGGGCTGGAAAATATGATGCTTTGTTGGTGTGTTATCAATCCTCCCATTCCATGCAATAGTTGTTTCAGAAACCTTTTGGACCTTGATCTTGACGCCGTTATGTTTGAAGATGGGTTATTCAGTAAGTTCATGGCCTGCTTCCCTGTAGTGGAGAAGTTGTCGCTAGGAGGTCTCTATATGAGTGATCCTATTGTTATCAATATGCCTAATCTTAGGGACCTAACTATTGGGGTGCATATAATTGTATCAGTTTCAAGAATGCCCCAAGACTCCTTTCACTATCACTCTTATTAGTGGATAACTCGGACATTATTGAATGGCCAATACATATGATCAAGTTCCTTGTTTCTTCGTGTAAACTCCAAAGGCTTTCCCTTGAATCCAGCTCCTGTAAGGTAAGATTACGGTCCCTTCAGTATATTGTATTTTCATTTTTTAAAAAAATTATTTATAGTGTCCATTTTCTTCATTGTTCTCTTATCAAAGGTCTTGACAAGAAGTGGCATCTTGGGGATTCTTCCTACAACATTTGAGCATATGAAGATCCTTCGGTTATCCATTAAGAAAGGTCATGTAGATGGGTTTTTGTGTGGCTTTGGGATGATATGCAGTTGTCTAAATTTGGAGGAACTTAAAATCTCGGTAAGTGCACCTAATTGTCACTGGGAGGCCTCTATATGAGTGATCCTATTGTTGTGTTTGAACTTTGAAAACAGTATTTTTTAAAACATACTTGTTCCATTCCCTTGTCCTATTTCAGGGGGAAAAGTGGATCACCATTGAGTAATTTTCCAGCTTAGTAGCATGTTTGACTGGATCAGAAGTGTAGTAAAAGTGGTGTTTTAACTCAGGCACAGGATAAATCTCTGACCATTGCATTGAACTTTTATCCAGGTCGATCACGAGTGCCATGCCCCTGTGGAACTTGATGCTTTCAATTATGATCCTAAGTATACCTTCAGCAGTCTGCGTACGATTTATGTAGAAATCAAGGATATTAGAGATGTTGGCATAGAGTTGAAATTGATTTCATGTCTGCTTGCATCTTCTCCGACACTTGAGAGACTGTCATTCAGTTGCGATTATCGTACAAATGATGCCAAAAAATCAGAATTGCGTAGAAAGATATTGCAGTTTAACAAAGCATCAGCAAAGGCAAAAGTTGTGGTTTCAAGTGATAGGTAGAAGGGGTCTCTGAACCTGCCTGAGCACATTTTGGGCTCATGAGGTCTTGTTTTCTTACCACTCTTATGTTTCTGGGATGAATTGACTTTTGATGTGGAGCTTAAATCAATTTAGTAAATAAAGCAAACAATTACCTTTTTTTCCTACAGTATCTTTTATGTGCGTGTTTGATCTTCCATATTCATTTTACTCATTTGGCATGCATCCTATGGAAGAACTTGACAACCAAGCCAACGAGTTATCTCAGTGTGCTGCAAACCAGATAAGTATCCTGCCTGTAGGATTGGATAACATATAACCGTTAGTTATACTGCTCAAATAGGGAGTTGATCATATGGGTTTTATTAGTATACGGCACAGAGAAAGACCCCTGCAAAACCTTGACCACTACTAATTCAACAATATTAGGCCTATGAAATTTCAAAATTTTCATTCATTTTGGTGTTGTGGAACATAGCTACAAAATCTAATCATGCTTTTGAATGTTTCAAGGTAAATATCTTTTTTTTAAATCAGTGTGAATTTAACTCTAGGCTATCCAATTGTTGCTTGTAGAATTCTTTTTAGAGTATTTCATTTATATTTTGTTGTCATAGATGAGATTTTGCCCCGTGTAAGATACTCATGTGTTATGAATCCCTTATGGATTCAATATTTGATCTATAATAGAATTTGTCACGTGTAAGACACTCATTTCTAGTGAATCTCAAACGGATCCACTGCCTTTTTTGCCTATAATAATTGCGGAATTAGGTAGCTCTGTGGTCAATCCCCAGCATATAACGCCCGATTAATCGATCGGTTATGTTACTCATATAGTCCATAGATACCCAAACACCCCCAAAATGATTTCGTTTTATTTTCTTTGGTATTGTGAACTGTAAAAACAAGGGCATATCGCTCTGGAAATATGGACACCTTTTCCAGGTAGGCTTCCTTTTGTTTTCTTCAAGTTTCATGATTAATGAATTCCAATTGCCTGTTCTTTTCAATCAATTTCTCTTGATTCCACATATTACCCACTGAAAAATTAGGGTTTAACAGTACAAATCGTATTGTCACTTCGAAGTTGGATGCACATTCAAAATCCAATCCGATGTTTGGTGGCTTACCGGACCTGAAGATTCTAGGTTATTTACATGCATAAAGCAATGTTTTTTCTTTAAAGAACATTTTCATTTTACCTTATTCTTTGTCACTTAACGACCAAAAGAGACCCTTTTGATTCAAAATCCCTTTGTTCTAGATTAGTCCAAGATATGAGTCTTAATTAAGCAGATCCTTATGATCTGTTTTTTTTTTTTCTGCTTCATTCAATTAGATTTTGTGTACAAAATATCATGGATTCTCAATTGATGGTGTTTGTGGCTTTTGCCTTTACATCATGCAACTACCCGACACAATAGAGACTGCATTTTAATCCTCGTAAAGAAAATCATATACAAACTTGAGTACATCGAACTTTGTTACAACTATTCCCCTCGAAAACATAATGGCTTCCATATATGTAGATGAGTTTAGATTTGTCTAGGACGTACATTAGGAATTGAACTAAGAATCCACTAACAAGAGAAAAGGTGGAGAAGTGGTCTTTACTCTTTACCCATGAGTTGTTGCTTCAAATTGGGTAATTAAGCTTTCAATCTGAAGTTTGTACTTTGTTTTCAATCTGAATTTTGTACTTTGTTTTCAGAGGAAAAATGACTCCAAGTGAGGCTTCTACAGATATGATAAGTGACTTACCCAACAACATGATCGATAATATTATGAAATTTTTGTCGGTCATAGATGCAGCAAGGATGAGTACCTTGTCGAAGAAGTGGAGGAGTTACTGGCTATCAATCCCTAGGTTGATGTTTGATTCTGACTTTGCCGACATAGTGCTTGGTGATGATGATGATCAGAATGCTTACAAGTGGTCCACCATCATCAGCAATGTACTCCAATGCCATGAGGGTACCATTACTGTATTTTGGGTGACTATCCCATATGAAATACCTGAATCATGTATCGACATTAGTCCATGGTTACTATCTGTTTCTAGGAAAGGAGTGAAAGATCTTACGATTATTTACGATGGTGATCCTTCTTTGATCAAATTGCCATCCCATCTCTTCCATTGTCTGGGGCTCGAAGATTTGATGCTTACTTCCTGTACGATTGGTAATGTTCCTTGTTTTACTGGTTTCAGAAGTTTGTTGAATCTTGATCTATTTAATGTTGTGGTTGAAAATGGCGTATTCAAAGATTTCATGGCCTGCTGTCCTGTATTAGAGATGCTGAAAATGACATTCTGCCATGTTCGTGAACCCATTATTATCGACAAGCCTAATCTCAAGGTCCTAACTATCGAGGGCATATATGAGTGTATTAGGTTAAAGAACACTCCAGGCCTTCTTTCACTATCATTGTACTTGAAGGATGACGACTCGGAGATTATTGAATGGCCTGTGGATATGATCAAGTTCATTGCTCACTCGTGTAAACTTGAAAAGCTTTCCCTTCTTGATGACTCTTGTAAGGTGAGACCAATGATCCTTGTATATTATATATGTTGAGTTTTTTACTTAACGAAAATTGGAATTAAATAATTCATACTTTGAGGTACTGGGAAAAAATAATTATAACTTACATTGTTGTTTCCAAGTTGAACTTTGATCCCAATTATTTTTGTTGTCCATAATCAAGTTAAACTTATCAAAGAAGTGATGTGGCGGTGGAGCATTACACCTGAAATTTTTACTAGCTCACTAAAAAGTGAAAAATGTGCCTTTATTGTTAGCTTGGTCTCGGATGTGTTTAATTTTTTTTTTCCGTGGTGGTGTCTAACTTGGTTGTGGATAACAAAAATAATTAGCTCAAACTTCAGCTTAACGATGGTGACATTGTAAGTTGGGATTAACTTTTCAGCCCCCCACAGTATGGATTATTTAATTCTAAATTTCCTTTGTTTAAATTTGTGTGTAACATCATTGCTTTCTGATCACAGATCTTGGCAAAAAGTGGAATCTCAAGGATTCTACCTATAACATTCATACACGTGAACACTTTCGTATTATCTATTGGTGAAGATCTTATGGATGGGCTTTTGTGTGCCTTAGGCTTGTTGAGAAGTTGTCCAAACGTTGAGAAACTTGAGATTTATATGTCTTCGTATCCACCAAGGCTCAATAGAGAGGAGCCTAATACCGCGGTAAGTTACTTGAGCTTGAAAAGAACCAAAGATTAGTGCGTTTCATGGAAGGATTAAACCTATGAAGCACGGACACTTCTATCAACCTCACGTATCCGTGTTGGATACGTATCCAGCACCCACACTCTTGGACACTCCTCGGATACATGTCAGACACGCGAAAAAACGTGTCCCCTAAATAATTATCAAAATAAACATCCGACACTTGAAGGACTCATGGTGGACACAAGTATCCCAACCTTAGGACCCTTCCGTATCATTGACGGGCATCACATTTTCGGCTAGCCACATCCATAGACGTCCTCAACTATGATCTCCTTTTTTCAATACGTCATTGTTTTTTTTTTCCTATTGTTTAACCATCTTACACATACCTTTGTCCCTCTTTCATATAACTTTGTCCATCTTCCATTATTTTATAAGATTTCATGTTATATATATATAGTTTTACGATTCATAAACTATTAAAGAAAATATATTCATTGACAAACATTTTTAAAATAAAATTTGATATTTTTGAAGTACTACTACCTCTGTCCCAAAATGTTTGTCCTTGGACAAAATTTTGACCGGTAATTATTCTCAAATTACAATGAGTTGCGATATGAAATTACCGTCATTGTAATTTTTACTAAGATATCTTTCTAATGGCAGTAATTTCATATCGTAGTTCATTGTAATTTATGAATAATCAATGGTTAAAATTTAGTCAAAGGACAAACATTTTGGGACGGAGGTAGTATATAAAATTAAGGTATGTGTCGGACAACATGTCGTGTCCTTAATTTTTCAAAAATTGCGTTTCCCCGTGTCCTTGTCGTGTTGTATCCGCGTCTCGTGTCCGAGTCTGTGCTTCTTAGGATTAAACCAAGCAAGGATGCTTTGAATTGAATACGAAATTGACCCTTTGATTTCATTTCAATCCAGGGACATGGTAAGACGGACTTTCTGAAGCTTGATGAGTATTTTGAAAAAGCTCTTGAGAATCCATTCAACCGTCTACACAACATTGATATCATGTGGGTTGGACTCGCCAATGTGGAGCTCAAATTGATTTCATATCTGCTTGCGGTCTCTCCATCACTTGGGAGGTTATCATTCTCTTTCAAATATGGTATGAATGCTGCCAAAAAATCAGAGTTGTGCAGAGTGATATTGAAGTTTAGGAAAGCATCACCAAAGGCAGAAGTTGTATATTATAAGTAACCAAGGGCTTTACTAGAGTGAGTTTACATTGTTGTTGTACCATACTGGCAATGTCCGGTGAAATTTCGGAATATTTGGTTTGGTGTTGGTTTTGTTTCTATGACAGTTTTCTATTCATATCAACATTTTGTACTTTATCAAAACTTAGATGATGAAAACAATCGCCTCCTTTATGTATGGGTGAGAGATCATTGTTGTCGACAACATGCAAAGTGATGTTATATCACATTTAGCACTCAAATGGGAAATCGATTTATTTGATCTTTGAAAGTTCAGGTATACTAGTGATGGTATATTTGCTGTCGGTTTCCAGGAGCCACGGACCTGCTGCTCAATTATTCGATTCTAACAATATGAACACCGATTCAAGGTAATCTCCCTTAATTGTCCTAATGTCCTGCAATCTGTGTTTTCTGCTTGGTATTCTTTCACCAAATTCTTGGTCTCTCGTCTTTGGTACAGTACATATTGCTTTTTCTGCTGGAAATTTAGGGTTTAGGAATGAACCTGTCATAAATTAGGGCATATACAATTTCAATATTGCTGCATAAACACGGAATACAATTTCAATATTGCTCCATAAACACGGAATACAGTTTTGATTTAACCTTATATGTCGCAAATGATTTTTCTGGGGTACTGCCTTTTCCTATTGATGATTCTGTACAGGGGTTTTGGCTTCTTCTGAATTGTAACAATTGAGTTTTCTGTCCAAAATTCTCTGGGTTCTGGTAATTATGTCCATGTATTGTTGAGACAAACCAGGAAATTTCTATAATCTCAATTCTGTATCTTGTTTATTTTCAGTTTACGAAAGGCTTGTAGTGGTGCTTCTACACATATGACAGGTGATTTGCCCAATAATGTAATCAATTATACTGTCCAATTCCTATTGTTTTATAGAGGGCGTTTAGTTGATTTGCCCAATGTAATCCCTCACCAAGATGCAGCAAGTTGGTTCCAGAACGTAATCGATTATTTGCTGCTTACATGTGGGAGATTGTCATGTCGCTATAGCTCACAAAGCACGTGCCTCGTCCCCTCCGCGCTTTTGCGCACTTTGGTGCGCTTTATGGAGCTTTTACTGTTCAACTCATTAAAAAAGTATGAAATGTTTAGTGTATTTTGAAAAAGCCCCTTCTAGGCTGTGATGAAACCCTAGATCGCATGATTCCCTACCCTTCTTCCTCTCTTCTCGCCCAACAATGCTTGTTTGATTTCTTTAGAAGAATATTTCGGTGTTACATGTTATGTTAAAGACGATTTGCGTGTTTTTTAGTTGCATTACTTATGTCTAATCCATTATTTGATGCCCTTTCTAGGCTGTGATGAAACCCTAGATCGCATGATTCCCTACCCTTCTTCCTCTCTTCTCGCACAACAATGCTTGTTTGATTTCTTTAGAAGAATATTTCGGTGTTACATGTTATGTTAAAGACGATTTGCGTGTTTTTTAGTTGCATTACTTATGTCTAATCCATTATTTGATGCCCTTTCTGAGTATATTGTGTGAAAATATAGCTTGGAAAAAACTGTGCTTTGGTGCGCCTCATGCGTGAAGCGCGAAGGGACTTGTGCGTGTTTTTGCACTTCGCGCTATTTTAATCTAAGAAGCTGATATGTTGAGGGGCTTCATTTCCTGTTACTTCCTGCTACAAACATTGACTGACACTAACAAACTGTATTCAATTTTGGAGGGCCCTTTATACCAATTTGGTTGAACCTAGTTTTTGCTAGCGTGTAGTCTATTCATTTCAAGAATGCTCTAAACTTTAATGGCTATATTGATTTCTGAAGGGACAGCAGATATATGATCAAGTCCTTGCTGGCTCATGTAAGCTTGAGAACCATTGTCTTTATGCCTACTCTTGTCAGGTGAGACTACTTACGGCTCCAACTTAATTTTTGAGTTGCAATATTTTGTGTCCTGAATGTGTACTTGAGTTTGTCCCTTCTATAGGCCTTCACGAAAATTGAGTTATTCATTGACATAACTTATATGGAAGGAGTTTTGTGTGCTCTTGGCACGGTACAGAGCTGTCTGAACGTGGAGCAGCTGAAAACATCACTGGCTCGTCTCAGTGTAAATATGGACAACCTTGTGAACTCGGTGAATTATTTCAGTAATCAGTATGTGGTGCAAAGTGGTTTTTTCAAAGGTTTTCCTACCGGGTTTCTTTTAATGTCTAAATTTTTTTTCTAAAATTGTTTTTTGCAAAATGTTTTCCCCCCTAGGCGGAATCAACTTTTCCATGAGCTTCAGTTCACGGGGGAAGGGTTGCCTTCATCATCACTCAGATTGCGCTCAAACGTGCTTTTTCTAGGATGTTGTTGTAGAGTGTGTGTGTGTGGGGGGGGGGGGGGGGGGAACATGCCAAAACTTTCATTTATTTTGTTGTTGTAGAACATTGCTATAGAAATTTAATCTCCTTTTCGGATGTTTCTGGGTAATTTGTTTAGATGCTGTCAATTTAACTCTAGATGATCATATCTTTGTTGATAGATCTGCATTTATATATGTACTTGTAGAATTCTTTTAAGAGTGTTTAATTTATGTTTTTTTTTCATCCTGTGTAAGAATTTGCCGCGTGTAGGACACACTCATTTGTCGTGAATCCCACGGGGATTCATTATTTGAATTTTATTTGAATTTGCGCGTGTAAGAAATTCATGACAAATGAATCCCACACGATCACCTGCCTTTTTTGCCTATAATAATGCCGGGATTAGGTAGCTGTGTGGTCAAACCCTAGCTTGTAACGCTCGTTGCTCGGGTATATATGTTACTCGTACAGTCCACAGACAACCAAGCACCCCCAAAATGGTTTCGTTGTATTTTGTTTGAAATGTAACAAAAAAGCATATCATTCTGAGAATATGGACACCGATTCCGGGTAATCCCTCTATGTCTCCTTGCAATTTTTTTTTTCATGTCAATTTCTGTCAATTTCTGTCAATCTTCCGCGTATCAAGCACTGAAAACTTAGGGTTTAACAGTGAAAATTGTGTATTCTTGCTTGAATTTGGAATGGAATTTGAAAGTCGAATGTGGTGCTTGGTTTAGCACTAATCGTAAGCTATTAGGCCATTAGGGTATTTGTAGGCGTAAATACGCTTTCCCTTAATAGAAGATCTATCACTCTTTGTTGATAAATCTCATTTTATTTTGTTTGATATTGTTAAATGTAAAAGCATATCATTCTGATATTATGGATGCCATTTCCAGGTACGCTTCCTTTGTTTTCTTGCAATTTCATGATTCAAGTTTATATGATCCACTGAAAAGTTTATAGGGTTTAAAATTGTAAATTTTCGTTGTTGCTTGAAATTGAGATACAATTCTAAAATCCAATGTGATGTTTGGTTGATTATTGATCTGAAGCTATTTGGGTATTTGTTGGAATAAAACATGGCTTTTCCTTTATATACAGAAGATTTGTAGTTCATTTGCTTTGTTCGTTCATGTTTTACATAGCAAAAGAGCTATGATTTTGTAGGGATCTCATTTTATTTTGTAGTTCTTTTGCTGCAAACATTTCATATGGCTCTTAAGTAAATCCCTACGATTTGTCGTTCTTTTGCTTTGTCGTTCATGTTTTACATAGAAAATATGGAATTTTTGCACTTTGAACCCCTGAGTTTTTTGCCATCTAACTCCCTTCGATTTTGAAAATTAATTTTTTCCGGCCCCATGCTCGTGAAACGGTTAGTTTAAAAAGTCGCATCTTAGGCATGCCTAGTCCCTGTGAGGCGCTAGGCTCAGACCTTGGCCTCTTAGATAGGGTAAGGCAAGGCTCATCCAAAAATCCGCAAAAGCCGCCCCTTGTGTATGCCTTTTGAGCACCTTTTGTGTGACTATTTGCGCCTTCTGGACTCCAATGAAAAAGAAATGTAAAAAAATTTCTTTTTGCCGTGTTTTCTTCTAGCTAATTCGATCCCCTCAACCCTAGAACATCGCCATAGACATTTGCAAATTCTACTCTTCTCTACTGCATCCATGTGGGAATGATTTTCATACAAAGAAAATATAAACATATGAAGTGCGCCTCGTGTCCAAAAGGCGTGCACCTCTGCCTCGTGTCCAAAACATATGAAGTGCACCTCGTGATTAGGTCTCTATGTCGATGAGTTCAAATTTGTTCTGCATATTAGGAATTGAACTAAGAATCCAATAACACAAGAAAAGCTAGTCTTGCGTTGGTTATTCTAATTAGGTAATCAATCTTTTAATCTGAATTTCATGCTTGCTTTGTTTGCAGGGCAAAGATGACTCCAAGTGAAGCCTCTATGGATAAAATTAGTGCTTTACAAGACAATGCGATCGATAACATTATGACACGTTTGCCAATCCACGATGCAGCAAGGATGAGTATCTTGTCCAAGAAGTGGAGGAATCACTGGTTGAGAATCTCCAATTTGGAATTTGATATTGATTTTGACGAAACAGTATCTGATGATGACAAGTGGTACAACGCCATCACGAATGTGCTCGAGCATCATCAAGGTACACTAACTGGATTTGGGGTGACTATCACATCTGAAGCTGAATCGTGTCCCGATATTCGTCCATGGATACAAACTGTCTCAAGAAAAGGAGTAAAACAGCTTGCCATTTTGAGCCACCGTTGGGTTATTCCAATGCCATCCCATCTCTTCTCTTGTGAGGGATTAGAATCTTTTTATGTTAGTTATGTTACTATGTGTCCTGTTCCTGCTGGTTTTATGGGTTTCAGAAGTCTTACGGTCCTTAATCTTGATGAGGTTGAGTTTGAACCCGGTACATTCGAAATCTTCATTGCCTGTTGCCCCGTACTGGAAAAGCTGGAATTGTTATCATGTGAAATTGACGAACCCATTATTATCGATCTGCCTAATCTCACGGACCTTACTATCGAGGGTGCTTATGAGTGTATTAGATTGAAGGACACCTCAAATCTTGTTTCACTGTCTTTGGGTTTATCTTTAGATGAGGATGAGATCCTGGAGATCACTGATGAATGGCCGCTGGATTTGATGAAGTTCGTTGCTAGTTCGTGTAAACTTGAAAAGCTTATCCTTCATCGTCGCTCTTGTGAGGTGAGACGACTAATGGGCCTTAATTATATTATTTTGAGTCTTATAGTTAAATTTTAATCTGACATCATTGTTCGCTTATCAAAGATCTTCGCAAAAGGTGGCGTCTCAAGGATTCTGCCCACAACATTTGAGCACATGAAGCATCTGTCATTGGATATTAGGGCAGAGAATCAGGATGGTTTTTTCTGTGGGCTTGACGTGCTGCGAAGCTGTCCCAATATCGAGTCACTTAATATAAATCTGTCTTTGGATCAAAGAAGTGCCAATAATGAGGAGCCTATTGCGGTGGTGAGTTTCTTGAGCTTGAAAATAAAGTAAATATAAATTGTAAAGTATATTCCTGTTCATGTCATGATTTGATGTGCTCGATTCCAGCTATCTTACATCAAATTAAACAGGGAAGCTCTTAATTAGTAACGTTTTGTATTTTGCAAATTCTAGTATGAGAGTGTCTCGCGTAAACCTATGAGTTTTCTTTCAGTTAAAACCCTCCGCTAAAAATAGAACTGCTCCTAGCTCTAACCATCTACTCAAATGAAACAGCTAAAACAAAGGAAACGGGTTTTCTCGTTAATTAATCACAGGGTTTTGAGCTTCAAAAATAAGAAATTCCTAATGATTGTATCCTTTGATTAAATTTCAACCCAGGGACATGACGGTGGTGAGACGTACACCCTGAAGCCTATGTATTCTGACAAAGGAGAGCCTGATTACACAGTGTTCTACAATCTGAAGGAAGTTATTATATGTTATGTTGGACTCGTGGAAATCGAGCTGCAATTGGTTGCGATCGTGCTTTCTGCCTCGCCATCACTGGAGGAACTGACATTTGATTGCAAATGTGGCATGAAGTTCTCTGCAAGATCAGAGGTTCGTAGAAGGATATGCGAGTTTCAGAGAACATCGGAAAAGCTGAAAATTGTTTATATCAGCCAAAGTGGCTCCAGAGTTACCTTGTTTCCTACCCCGGCCCGGCAGCCCCTTCCCTTTTATAAACTACATGGATAAACTGCATTTCTTTGTGTTTTTATTTTGGTAGACAGTTTAGCTTTAATGAGCAGAACTATAAATTGTGTGTGTTATGAGAACTCAGGTTTTGCCCATGTATGTTCCCAATGCATGGGTGTTGTTTGTTTCCTTTCAATTCTTTGCATGTATTTCTCATCCATTGTGATTGTGATTACAAGCTAGCTAGATGGTAAAAGTTGCTTTCATTGTGAATACAATCAAAGTGGTTAAAATCAAGATCCTAACTCAGATGCATAGGGTGGTTAGGATCAGAATTAACCCATGTAGGACCGTGGATCGGAATGTAGGTAGTAGAATTGCATCGTGGATTTTGGATCATAAATTCGTAGGATCCTAGATCAAGATCGGGATTTTGATAACTATGAATGCAATACAAGCTGACTAGGGTATTTGATTGTCAGCCTGATGCTTTAGTTGTGTGGCCTTCCTATCTACTTTTTCCCAGATGTCATTGGAGTGGCATGCAACCCATTTTGACTCTGGGGAAAACTGTTTGCATCTGAATCCCTCGTACAGGTGTTTTCACAAGGAGTTTGTTGTTGTTGTTGATGAAAGTTGAAGCACAGCGTGCGACCCGCCTTGGCTTGCTTTCAAGCATGTTGCGCACTCTCATTGGTGGTTATGTGTTAATTGGCAAGAAATTTGACAACCATTTGCACCAAAAAGTGCTTTGCCATGGGTATAATATTAGCATCCCACATTGTAGGCCAAAATCTCTTGAAATCTTCAATATTTGACGAGCCCCCTGGAATATGTGCCAATTTTCATCGTGAATTTTCCCAAGTTGACTTTTTGGTCCGATGTTGTTTCATGCTGGTTGAGTTACTCATCTATTGTAGAGCAACTCGTCTATTGTAGAGCATTTTTCTCCTGCCGCCCTCGCGAATATATAAAAGGCTGTCAAAAAACAAGTGAGAAATAATTGGCACTTTTTTCAACTGGCTCTTGCCCCATGTAACCTTCGTTCCAACATTGCTATATGAAATACTGTAGAGCTGGCTAATAGGTTAGGTCGAGTCGGGTTAGTGTTCGTGTCAAACTTAAACGGGTTTAAAATCATCTGACCTAAACCTAAACCATTTATTAAACGAGTTGGAAATTGAAACCGTTTATCGTTTAAATTTTAAATGGTTGACCTTATTTTGACCTGTTTACCCGTTTAAGTAAACGTGTTAAAATAAATTTACCAATTTACCCGTTTGACCATTAACTCATTTGTACAAAAAAAACTCATTGTGGGATCGAAATAATGACATATCATACTCAACAATTTGCGTGGTAATATAATTCGAGTTCTATATAAAGAGATGTCTTTTAATTCACAGTCAAATATGAATATAAGTTAAAATTACAAGTATTACGTATGTTTCAAAGAGTATAACTGTAACTTTCACCTAAGTTTATTGATAAACAGTATAATTGGGTAACAATTATCGAGCAAACGACTTGACCCTTTTAACATGCCTAATTAAACGGGTTAAGTAGGTGTTTTTTCGTGTCGAAAATCCTGACCTGAACCTAACCCATTTAATTAAACGGGTTTACCGTGTCAACCCATTTAATTAAACGGGTTGAAAATTTCTACCTAAACCCGTTTAATATCTTGTTAGGTTCAGGTCGGTAATCGTGTCGTGTCAGCTTTTTCCAGCTCTAAAATACTGTAAGTGACAAGAGACAGCTTAAGTAATGATAATAAATATGTAGGGTTAATATAAAGTTTTTTTTCTTTTTTGGTAATGCAACCCACTCGAAGACTCCATGACTGTAGGTGAGTAAGCAAATTTGGGTACTTACGGCCTTACAACTTGAGCAATGGTAAAATTGGAAAAAATAAATAATGATCTACAAGATAATAAAAAGTTAATAAAAGAAGGCAGTAATTTCAAATGAGAAAAACAAAATAAAAATTTACAATAATTTTACGGCATGCTTAAATGAAGCCAATGAAATATAAAAATAGAAAAAAAAAGGTGTAAACACAAAAAAAAATAAAAAAAAATCAGTGCAAATTGAAAAATAAAGTGAAAAGAAACGAAAAATTAAATCAATAAAAGAACCGGTGTAAACTTAAAAAAAAAAATTATAGCGAAGTAATAGAATTTTCATGAAAATAAAGTGGAAAAAATAAGAAAACAAGGTGAGCACCGCAGTGAGTTATAGACATTGTTGGCGATGGATTTGTAATTTGAGTTTACATACTTTTCACATAAATAAGTCGACTCTTGAGATTTTTCCAGCTCTTCTTCAGTTGTCATTTTTCCAGTTCTTCTTCATTATGAAGACCAGGTCAAGGTAATTTCCGTTTGTTTTCTTTCGATTTTATGGTTAATATTTGCATTTTAATTTCCCCTATAATACCCTAATTTCTGTTGCTGGCTGAAAATTGAGGGTTTGAGTTATAGAAATTGTAGTGCGTGAAGTTAATAATCGAATTGAAGTTGGTAAAGAGCTCCAAAAACTTGGCTACTTAATTAATTCTACTGCTGCTAGGGTTCTACAATTTTGTTTAATTAGATGAAGATGATCAAAAGAAAACCCTTTTTGTTCAATTCTTTTGTCCTACAGCAATTATTAGGTCTAGGATGAGTTTGTGGGGGATAATTTGTATATAGGTTTACCACATTTATAAATTCAACCACGATGTTTTAAGTTAATATTTACCCGGCCACGCTAAACTTTTGAACCAATTTTATTTAGCTGCTTTCCCGGTGAATATAGCAACTTTTCGTTGATGAATTTCATCAATTATGACACATTCATCGGAAAAGTTGCTAAATTTACCGGAAAAAGTAGCTAAATAAAATTGGTTCAGAAGCGTAGTGCGGTTAAATATTAACGAAAAAACGTTAGGGTTGAATTTATAAAAGTCATGAACCTGAAAGAAGTATATATATGCCAATTTTCTGTAAGTGGGTCTAACCTGTTCTGCTTCAGCCATACAATTAAGGGTGACTGTTTAATTTGTCTGAATGCTTAGATTGTCAGTGATGAAGTTATATTTTGATTCACTTGAACATCACGGCATTTCGATGAAGTAGGGATGAGGAGCACTCAATGGTTGATTTTCATATTGTTTTTCTGTTCTAAATCATGAACCTTTTACATCTTCAGTGCAAGAAAAGCTAAGGTTTGCAGGGAGGCTTCTGAAGATAGGATCAGTGACCTTCCCCAGGATGTGATCAATAACATTATGCAGTTTTTGCCGCTCTACTATGCAGCAAGCATGAGTTTTTTATCGAAGAAGTGGCGAAGTACCTGGTTGTCACTTCCAAAACTCGCATTTGATGCTGAATTTGCTGATCTTTTTCTTGATGATGATGGTAACTTTGATCCTTCCTATTGGTTCAACACCATCAGTAGCATACTCTTCCTTCATCGGGGACCCATAATCGATTTTACACTTACTCTCCCGGACCAACTAAGTTCGGCAACGAATAAGTTTCATAAGGAAATTTATCCATGGATAGCTTTTGTTTCAAACAATGGTGTGAAAAACCTGACCGTTTTAAACGATAGTGATGGTTCTACCGTGTATAGGTTGCCAGCCTATTTCTTTGTAGGGTTGGAGAATTTATCGCTTCGTTATTGTATGATTGAAGGTGTCTCTTCTCTTAGGATTCCAACAAACATTTTGAGCCTTAAACTGTTTGATGTTAGTTTTAAAGGTGGTAAGTTCAAGGAATTCATTGCTTGCTGTCCTCGGCTGGATAATTTGGTCCTGTCAGAGTGCCATTGGGATGACCTTGTTATCAATACGTCGAATCTTAAGAGCCTATGTATCGATGGAAAGTTCAAGTCTATTAGTTTCAAGAATGCCTCAAGCCTTGTGTCGATATCCTTGTCTTTATACGAGGGTACTACAAAAGGGACGGCTATGATGAATTTTCTTGCAAATTTATGCAGAATTCAGAGGCTCTCTGTTAGTAAAAACACGTGTTCGGTAAGTGTATATATATTAAGGTCAATACGTTGCTTGGGGTTTCGATATTGTATCTATGTAACTTACTTCTTCATATTCATCCTATTGAAGGTCTTGGCATGCGATCGCTTCTCGAGGATTTTGCCTTTGGAATTCAAACAGCTCAGAATTCTCAAGATGTCGACTAACATAGACTTGATGGAGGATCTTCTGTGTGCTTTTGGCATAATTCGAAGCTGTCTCAATATGGAGGAACTTGAGATCTCGATGAAAGATGTTCGGAAGGATTTCAATACAGAGAAGCTTAATTTCATGGTGAGTTGATGATTACTTGATCACATAATTATGCTTCAACTCGAGCAAACAATGAATGTACATGTGACAGTTGAGCGCACTGATTTTAATCCAGGGAGATGGTGAGACCAAGAACGACCCGGAATATACATTCAACCGTCTACGTAGCATTTGTTTCAAGGATATTAGAGGTCTTACTTTGGAGATGAAACTGATTTGGTATCTGCTCGCTTCTTCTCCGTCGCTAGAGAGATTGACATTCAGTTTCCACGACACAGTCAAAACTCAAGCAGAAGTGCAATTGTATAGACAGATGTTGCAGTTTGAGAGAGCGTCGCCCAAGGCTAAACTTCTATATGTTTCATGATTTCGACATTTGCTCGGTTGTTTTCGCAATGGGGAAAGATGAACTCATCTATGAAACCTCGTCGGGTACATTTTGGCTGTGTTGAAAGGAGCAATGTTGTAGGACAAAGTTGCAGTATTCTGTTCTAAAGATTAATGCAATTATCTGCAGTTGTGATTCTAAACAGTACTCTAATTGTGTTGAGGAGTGTGTTTAATGTATGTTTTGCACCAGTGTAAATGAGTAAATTGTTTGCAATAATTGTCTCTTTGAGCTCCTTTTTGAGTACAATGTCTGTTGCTGAATATAACGTTTAGGTTACAAAAACCTTATAGGCATGCAGGCAATAGTGGGCAAAATTTGGATATGGGTAAATTTGGGTCTGTAAAATTCGATTAATGACAAAAATCGAATGAGAAATTGATCTCCGGACCACTTTTTTTGGGTCACCAAGTTGGACAATTCCAGAGAGGTTATTTCGAGCTAAAATGAGTTCAGACAATAGAAAAAAAAGAAATATTGTGTCCAAATATTCGAATGTCAAATTTGGGTTTCGACCAAACTAAATTTTTTCAAGGTTAGGCAAATTCTAATATTCGGGTTGTGACCAAACTAAAGTTCAAATTACTAAATCTACTATAGGCCAAAGTTCATTTTTAAATCCAATTTCCCAATTTTATAATTGATTGTTTTATATCATAAGTTTATACATATTAAGAATTTTTTAAAGTTTTTTTTTGAGAAAGAATTTTTTTAATGTTTAATCAACATAGAAACCAAAAAGGATGTTTGATGGAATGCATGGAGTATTAAATATGACTAACAAGTGATACTAAAATAATTTTTTAATACGAATATGATGGAGGGTTCATATTATTTGCCGTCTCTAAAAATTGTACAGTCAAATTCAAAAAATTTTGACTATAAATTGTTCAATATATATAATATGTTAAATAAAATTACTACCATTAGAATCATAACAAAAAATACTATTCTAAAACTATAATATTGCAATTATTAATAAAATACATATAATAAATCATCAATCAAAGAATGATATCGGAGACCGTGATAGTCAACAAAATGACTAACAAGAGTGCGTTTGTTTAGCTAAAAACCCCGGGAAAATTGTCAATTTTTTCGAGTTGACTTATTTTCCCCATGTTTGGTTGTACATTAACCTCGGAAAAGTTTTTACATGGGGCCCACCATTTGCAAGGTTTTCCTAGGGAAATTTTCCCTTGGCGGGTTAAGGGAAATTTTTCCCGGGAAATATTTCCAATGGAAAACTTTCCCGGGAAACTTTTCGACGGGAAAATTTTCCTAGGAATCTTACCAAACGCACCCCAATATAAAACTCAAGGAGTAATAATTTATCAAGGGGCGACTTTTATCAGAGTCAGCATAAATAAATTATTGGTCAACCTTCTCTTGATAATACCACATAATTACACGTCTTACAATAAATTTATGGTGAATCGGTCTTATATAAAAATTATTGTATTATCATTAACAAAAAGTGAATAAATAATAAAGTAATAAACTGCTTTGATCCTGTATTCCTAGGTTTCCATACTTTTTTTCAAAAAATATATAAACCGAGTAAAAATTGTGATTCTTGGCCACAATTTTTAGTTGAACACGATACTCTCTCCTCTACAGATCAGATGGAGAATATTCCAAGGTAATCTAAATCTTCCTTCAATTTGTGTTTTCTTTCGAATTAGTTTTATGGTTGCTGCTTCAATATTCTTAATTATTTTGAATTCTTAAACTGCTGATCATTCTCTCGATCTATTTGGTGCTTGGTACACTATTACTCGCTAATAATGGCGGTTTTGAAAGCCATATTTCATGAATGAACAGTAGTTGAATACTCCCTCTGTTCCATTAATTGTTATAATTTTGATTTTCACTGTCTCCAACGTCATTCTTTGATAGATAATTCCTTACATAATACGTTATTAAAAAATACAATATTATATTTTATGCATGATTGTATTTGTCATTACGAATCTAATGATGGTAATTTTATATAATAACTCATTGTATGTAATGAGAAATTTATGATCAAAACTTTTGAAATTTGGCCACACGATTTTCAAAGATAACAATTAATATGGAAGGGAGAGGGTATGTTCTAGACTTCTAGTATAAGTTGCTTAATTGCTAGGGTATCTAACTTTCCTGGTATTAGGGTATTTGATTCCGTAACTTCTGTTGCTGCTTGCTTTCTAGGGTTCCTTTTTTGCTTAAAGGCTTTACCTTTCAAATTGGGATTTATCGCTTTAGGGTTCTAGTATAAAGGGGTTTGGATCATAAAATTTGTCGGTGAACTGTGAATTTCTTTGCAATTTATTACGTGCACTTGAAGCACGTGCTCCAAGTATTACGATTATTCACTCTTATTATTATAATTGTTCACTTTTATTATTATTATGATTGTTCACTACAAATATCCAGGAGCATGTGCATAATATGACAACATATACCCCTTATTTAAGTGTCCTTAAGAATTTTATGACCCTAACCCCTTTGTACTAAAACCCTCAAGTCAAAAACCCTTAAAATATGTTTAATGAATTCTATTTACAGTGTGCAATTTCTTGTTTTGACTTTTTGATTCTGAAAGATGAATCTTTTTTGCTCAATTCTTTGGTTTGAAGCTGCCAGATCAAGGACCAAAAGACCCAGTAACCAATTAGTCTTAATTAAGTTGGTTCCTTTTAACTTGTTGTGATGTTGATTCAAATTAGAAAGATCATTTTCTAACCCTAATTCCACCCTGTTTCCATTTTCAGTGAGAAAATCGCTCGCTGTGAAGCTTCTGTGGATAGGATAAGTGATTTGCCCAACAATGTCATCGATATTATTATGCAATCTTTATCCCTCGATGAAGCGGTAAAGATGAGTGTTTTATCCAAGAAGTGGAGAGCTCATTGGTTGTCAACTCCTCGACTTGAATTTGATGATTATTTCGCTGAGCTTATGCGAGAGGAAGATGGTGCATTTGATGATTACAAGTGGTCGGACTTCATCAGTAACATACTCATGCGTCACGAAGGGCCCATACTTGAATTTTCTTTAAGCCTTCCCTATTTCTTGTCTTCATTTTCTGATGTTGACATAAGTTCATGGATGTCATTTGTTTCAAGGAATGGTGTGAAGAGCCTTGCAGTTCTTAATCATTGTGTACCTTGTGTTGAACTCCACATGTTTATGTTGCCATCCGATTTTTGGTCCTTTGTCGGGTTGGAACGTTTGTCTCTTTTTAAGTGCAACGTCGGTCCCCTTCCTTCTTTTGGATGCTTGAGGAACCTTTTGAGCCTTGATCTACGCGGCGTTGAGTTTAAAGATGATGTGTTCAAGGAGTTCATTGCCTGTTGTCCTTTACTCGAGGATTTGAAGTTGGAAGAATGTAGCATTGATGTTCCGCTTATTATCAATATGCCTAATCTCAAGAGCTTACATGTCTTTCAATTCAATGGCGCCTTCGAGTCTATTAGTTTCAAGAATGTCTCAAGCCTTCGTGCGCTTTTTTTTGGGTTTAAGGACTGCACATACTATCAACGAGGTAGTAGATATGATGAACTTGCTTGCTAATTCGAGTAAACTTGAAACGCTTAATCTTTGTGGAGACACTTTTGAGGTGAGTCCAACCGTCTTATAATTTTGATTTGGGTTTCAAAATTTGTACCTTACATCTTCATTTTCACCGTAGCGAAGATCTTGGCAAAAAGTGGCATCTCAAGTGCTCTACCTATGACATTCAAGCATCTGAAAACTCTGGACTTATCCTGGATCAACCTGAATCATACGAACAAGTTTTTGTGTGCTCTTGGCATGATTCAAAGTTGTCCCCATATGGAGAAACTTTTTATACTAATGGCAGTGTTTCCAGACGATCTCGAAATGCAAGAACTTAAGATCTTGGTGAGTTAATCATAGGAACCAAACCAACACTTCTTTGAATATTAGAGGTCGATCTACGTAGCACTTCTTCAGTGAATGACCATACAACTGACTTTTAATGCAGGGAGATGAAACCAAGTATGATCGAGAGTATACATTCAATCATCTACGTAGCATTTCTATCAAGTATGTTAGAGGTCTCCCTTCGGAGATGAAATTGATTTCATATCTACTTTCATCTTCACCATCACTTGAGACACTATCGTTCAGTTGTCATAGTAATTTTAAGGAACATGTAGAAATACAGGTTTATAGACAGATGTTGCAGTTTCGTCGAGCATCACCAAATGCAGAAGTTTTGTATGTAAGCTACTAGGGCTATGATAGTTGGCAATGACATAGGCTTGCAGGTGACCCAGTTGAAGGCATGGAATATTTGGCGTGTAACACGATAGAAATGAGAAGACATAATAGTTTATCCACTATTTAAGTGTGTTGTGTTCTCTTTGGTTTAGCTAGTACCTTAAATGTAGCTCTTTGATCGTTTTATATTTCATATTTGAAAGTGGTTATTTTACAATTTTTTTGTAGTGTTGTGTTTGTTGTATCTTGCGAACTTTTCAGCATTTTTGGATTTTGATAATCGAAAAAACACCATTAAGTCGTTTGCTATGTCAGGACTCATTGTTTTATGTTTTAGATAGCCAATTACAAGACACCAGATAAATCCAGGTGGGTCTAAAGGGATAGCTTCAGAATACATTAAAAGTTTATCCCAATCTTACACAATTCCCCAAAATATTGTTTTACCCAAAAGTGACAGACTTAAGTCATCTTGATGAAATCGATGTTGAGATAGCTTATGGGGTTGTGATAATTGACAATGATATAGGCTTCCAGGTTCTTGGTGACCTAGTTGAAGCCGTGGAATATTCACTAACACGAAAGAATAGAGAAGACATAATGGTTTATCCACTATTGAAGTGTGTTACAATACTCTTTGGTTTCGTTGTTACCTTAAACGTTAGTCGTTCCTTATATTTTGATGTAATTATTTTAAGGGTCCTATATTTTGATAAATAAGTGTAGGGTGACATTATCTTTGTTGTAATTATTTTCGAGGGATATTTCGATCTATTTTCCAACAAACAAAGCATTAATTGCAGTATTTATTGTTGATTAGGATTATGTATCTTTCACCAACCCTAAATATTAAGGTCTAAAATGATTGTTGACTTCAATTAAAACAACCTTAAATACAAAAATCATTGTTTCGCGCATGTTTAGAACGGAAAATTGATTGGTATGTCTCCAATAAATAATTATCACAAAGATAATGTCACTTCATAATAATTTGTCAAAATATAGGGCTCTTATAATAATTACATTAAAATATAGGGACTTGTTAGTCATTTTTTGTTACCTTAAGTGTTTCTCTTTGTTGTTTGATTTATATTTCATATTTGAAAGTTGTAATTTTGTGTTTGGGGTATTTTGTGAACTTTTCAACCTTTTTTACTTTCAATAATCGAAAAAAAAACACGATTAAGTAGTTTAATTTGCTATGTCAAGACTCATTATTTTTTTTTACATTTTAAATAGCCAATTAAGTATTTGACACCAGATAAATCATGGTGTGTTTAAATATTTGTAAGGGTAAACTTATAATACATTTACATATTTTATTTAATTTAATTACTCTGTAATGTGGACGTTGAATAAACTTGCAAAAATAAACTAAAATTAACATAATTAAGTTTTAAAATTTTGAAATGAATATAAAAAATATTGAATTTATAATATAAAAAAAGATTAATGAAGGTAACCCAGGACAAAGAACGACAAGTAATGAAAATAAACAATATCATAAAGGGAAAAAATTAGAAACAAACAACAATAACAGACTCCAACATAGTCCCACTAACATGGCTACACAAGGTCCGATAGTTAATAATTACCCTTTGTGCATCGTGCACCCCCCCTATCATGTAGTGTTGACAAAACTTTGTTTCACCAAATATTTGAATTTGTCCATCGTAAAAAAAATTGAACAGGTCCCAAATTTCTCGTCCAAATGCTAACATTGAGATTTGAACTAATATTTCAATACAATATTTTTCTTTTTTCTATTATTCAGACCCAATTTTGACTTGAATATAGGTCCGTCCACCAACCTAATCTAACCCAAAAAAATCGGTTACTACAAATCCATTTCTTGTCCGAAGTTTAACGTGACTGATCCAAATTTAGCCCAGACGAAAGTTTTTACAGTGCCATTGTCATGCAATTAAGTTCAACCATGAAGAAAGAAACAATAAATTGCACCGAGCGCAAAAGCTAATGACAATTAAAAACTAACATAGAAAAATGAAAAATGAAAAGGCAAGCATAAAACAAAATTATAGTTTATCCCAATCTAACACAATTCCCCAAAAAAACATCCACTAAAAAACAATACATTTTTAAAATATTAAAGGCCCTGTTCTTTTGTTAGGTTGACTCTAATTCTCCTAACTTATCCTAATTTATCTCAATCAAACACAATTCCCCAAACAAACATCCACTCAAAAAACACAATTCCTTAAAAAAACATCATAGTTTATCATAACTTGAAAATAACACATCCAAAGAACAGGACCTAAATTTTAATCGTTAGTTACTCAAAATTTACTATAAATTACAATATAAAGTTAACATCATAAAAATTCATTGTTATTTGTAAATAATTAATAGTTAAAACTTAATCAAATGGACAAATATATTTCTTTATGACAATTATGGCCTGTCAAATTCATGAGTAAAAAACAGTGGGTAAAAGTTAAATTTTGGTAAATTTACGCTAATATATCAAAAAAATTTTTTTTGTTTTTTAATTAAGTTTTGTATTTTTTTGTAAGTTTTGGTAAATTTTGATAAATTTAGGCAAAAACTGATAAATTTTGGTAAATTAGAATTACCTATGAATTTAATAGACCCTTAATATGTTTTATATTAGAAATTATTGATTAAAAATTGGCACTAAAAACCGTAAATGACAGATAAAAAAACGGAGGGAGTAATACGGAACAGAGGAAATAGTTAGTTGGGAAAAATTACATTGAAATTATAAATGACAAGTATTATAGAACAAAAAATTTGATTAAAATGACACCTATTATGGACGGAGATCATACGGAGAAATTTTAGTCTCCGATGACAAGTGATGCCACATACTATAAACAGGGTGATTTATACTCCCTCCGTCCCAAATTAATTGACATTTTGATAAAATTTGGACCGTTAATTACTCACAAATTACAATGAGTTATAATATGAAATTACTGTCATTAGATAGATACTTTACTAAAAATGATAATGAAGGTAATTTTATATCGTAACTCATTATAATTTGTGAATAATAACAATCAAAATTTAGTCAAAGTGTCAATTAATTTGGGACGGATGAAGTATGAGTTACTATTAGAATCGAATGGGTTGATTTATATTCCCAAGACTCTAATTATCAATATTAGTACTCCATCCGTTTCATATTAATTGTCGGCTTTGAAAATCGTACAGTCAAATTTCAAAAATTTAACCATAAATTTCTCAATATATACAATGAATTGTTATATAAAATTACCACCATTAGATTGTTAATGAAAAATACTATCATAAAAGTACAATATTACAATTATTAATAAAATACTATTGTAAACACAAAATTCGGGGTCTAAAATAAATAAACACAAGAAATTAGTGAACAAATATAATTTTATATAATTGTATTAATTTCAAAGAATTTTGGGTACAATCTCTGTATTGAATACAATAAAGTAGCTCTCTGATTCAATCTCCTGAAATTTGGGTGAACCGAGGGCGCGAACGCTTGATCTCGATCTCGAACAGCTGAAGAGCTCTATAGCAGTTCTTGAGCTGAAGGTCTTGAGCGTTGATCTCCTTGATGCTTGGTAGCCGGAGGTTGCTCGAAGTCTAACCGTCTGCAGGTTGACTGTCGGTTGCAGTTCTTCAAGTTCTTGGATGCGAGGGCTTGAGTGTTTTATCTCGATCGATGAACTAGACGAAGAAGGCATCGCGATCTTTGATGCGAAGAATGTGTTGTTGAACTAGCGGTGTTAGTCCTTGTCGCCAGTAATGGAGAGCGTCTGTAGTTCGATCTTCTGAAGGCTTTGCAAGTGTTGCTGAAGAACTCTGAAGCAGTTCTTGATCTTGATGCGGTAGAGGCTTGGAGATTCAATCTTGAACTTTTGCAGACTTTGATCCTTGGCGCTTGGTAGCTGGAGACTGCTGGCAGTTTGATCTTCTGAAGCCTCTGGAGTGCAAAATGCCGAATGCCGCCGGGGTAGACTACAGTGTGTGTTTGAAAATGATAGAGAGAACCTCTATTTATAAACTCTGAAGGCCTAGGGTTTGAGTTAAATTAATTAATTATCCCTTTATTTTAAAATAAAGAAATAATTATTATTTTCTGCATCATCTTTGACACGTGTCATGATACTATCGGTCAGGATGCATTCCAATTTAAAGTTTAATTAAATGGACCGCCGTAATTAATTTAACACGTGGCGTATAATAATTGGTCAAATAAATTCAATTTAATTTCCACGTGTCATTTTTTAATTGGTCGATAAATTTTTGCCTCCTACAACTATATAAGAATTTATCAATCAAAAAATGATACTGAAAACCGAAAGTATCTTAACTTTTGGTCAAATGTTTTTTTGATACCCAAACTTTTCAAAGCTCATTTTGAAGAAGAAGAATAAGAGTATTTCGGTCACTTAATAAAATTAATGACCGAAAAATGACCTAATAATTACTATTCCAAAAATTAAAAGTACCTCACAATGAATTTTGACAAATTAGAGTATCGAAAAATACTTTCTCCAAATATTGGGCATCTACGAGTAATTTTTTGAAAAAGAATGGAGGTAGTAGTATTAAGGTGGGCAACCCAACAGGCTGTTCCATTCCTAATCCTTAAATAAAAAGCGCGAGCTTGGTCTCAGAAGACGCAGGGGCAAAGATAGTACTCTTGTGCATATGGAGACCATTCCAAGGTACTATTCTCTCTTTCTTTGAATTCCCTCTTTACTCTCTCACTTGCACACTGTTACTCACAGCCAAATTTCAGGACATGAACAGTAGTAGTTGAATATGGTTTTCTATTTCATCATCTTAATTAGGGTATCTAACTCTACACCTTAATTGTTGCTAGGGTTCCTCTTTTGACTTCTTGGTGATGAAACATGAACCCTTTTTGTTCACTTCTTTGGTTTTCTAGGGTTTAGGGTTGCTGGCTCCTTTACTTGCTTCCTTTTTAACTTTTCCTAATACATTTTTTCACAGACTACTCCAGCATTGAACTTTTAATTTGCTTGAATAATATAAGATTTTCATGTACTGGTGATGGGTTTGTTCTCCCTCAAACTAGACTAAGAAGAGTAAATCATTGATTAACTAATGAAACAATGAAGCATAGTTACCAGGAACGCTTCCTGGATGGTTAGTCGCGGAACGCCGGTCGCTAATTTTAATACAAATTTAGCTTAGTTTTGACTCCAGAACGCTTGTTCCCGGAACGTGGGTTGGAGGCGTATGTAGCATTCTCGGTAACTATGCAATGGAGCATAGTGCTGATACAAATTAGACATATCCTCTGCTAATCTTTGAGTCTGTGCTGTCTGTCATTTTCAGTGTGAAAATCTCTCGCTGTGAAGATTCTGTGGATAGGATAAGTGATTTGCCCAAGAATGTCATCGATAATATCATGCAATCTTTGCCCCTCGATGATGCTGCAAGGATGAGTGTTTTATCCAAGAAGTGGAGAGCTAATTGGTTGTCAACTCCTCGACTTGAATTTGATAATGAATTTGCTAAGCTGAGCTAAGCTGATAAGGGGCGATATTGGTGCACTTAATGTTTTCAGGTGGTCCAACATCATCAGCAGCATTCTCTTGCATCACAAAGGGCCCATAACTAAACTTAGTTTATGGCTTCCCAGTTTGCTGCATTCACTTTTGCATGTTGACATAAGTCCATGGATGTCATTTGTTTCGAGGAATGGTGTGAAAAGCCTTGAAGTTCTTAATCATTGTGTTGAAAAGCCCATCTTTAGGTTGCCATCCTATTTTTGGTCCTTTGTCGGGCTGGAATGTTTGTCACTTTATAGGTGCAGCATTGGTAACCTTCAATCTTTTAGTTGTTTAAGAAACCTTTTGAAGCTTGACCTTTGCGGTGTCCAATTTGAAGCTAATATATTCAAGGAGTTCATTGCTTGTTGTCCTTTATTGGAGGATTTGACGCTGCTAAGCTGCACCATTCATGATACCCTTGTTATTAATATGCCTAATCTTAAGATCTTAATTTTTGCTCAAATTTTTGGTGCCTTTAAGTCCATTAGTTTCAAGAATGTCTCAAGCCTTCGTGTGCTAGTTTTGGGTGGAAACAATGCAATTACTATGGATGGGGGAGCAGATATGATGAATTTGCTTGCTAACTCAAGTCAACTTGAAATGCTTATGCTTTCTGGGGAGACTTTTAAGGTGAGTTCAAACTCCAAAGGTCTTGTTTTGGTTTGGATTTCAACATCTGAAACTTAAATCTTCATTTTCATCCTAGCAAAGATCTTGGAAAACAGTGGCATCTCAAGTGCTCTGCCCATGACACTCAAGCAGCTGACCATTCTGAGCTTAGTCCAGATCAACCTGAATCATATGAACCAATTTTTGTGTGTTCTTCGCATGATACAAAGCTGTCCCAACATGCAGAAACTTTCTATCTCAATGAGAGTGCTTCCCAATGATCTCCAAATGCCAGAACATAACATCTTGGTGAGTTACTTTTGACACATAATCATGGTTTTCAATGCTTTATGTCTAGAGTAGTACAGAATATGTTAGTTATTTATGTAGCTAATATCGTGACCATAACACTTATTATTTATCCAGGGAGATGGTGAGACTAATCATGAGCCAAAGTACACATTCAATCATTTACGTAGCATTTCTATTGAGTATATTAGAGGTCTCGCGTCAGAGATGAAATTGATTTCATATCTGCTAGCTTTTTCTCCATTGCTTGAGAAACTATCGTTTACTTGTCATAGTACTCTCAAGCGCCGCACAGAATTACAACTTTATAGACAAATGTTGCAGTTTTGTAGAGCATCACCAAATGCAAAAGTTCTGTATGTAGCAGATTGAGGATTGTACGTGCAGGCAGCTACTTCATGGAACCGAAGTGTGACTGGTTCGCTGTTTCCTTTTGTTTTTGTGTGTGTGTGTGTAACTAAAGTCGATTAAGACCTGCTGGTGTAGTGTTTCAGTGTTTCTGTTGTAGAAGTTATGGGGATGAAGTTAGGAAGAAAATACAAGGAGAGGCTCATTTTGGGAGTGTCAACAGCAGCAGACTGTCTTGATAAGAAACAAGGAGAGGCTCATTTGTTTTATGTCTGCCTTTTCATTTTTCATTTTTCTATGTTGTTTTTAATTTTGTCATTATTTTCAAAAAATTACTCCAAAGTGCCCCAATTTTTTGAAAACTATTTATTGGTACTCCAATTTTCAAAAGAAATGATAAATGTCTTGGACAAGACACTTGTTAAGTGTCTTGTGATGCTACAAAACCTATATATTGATAAATTAAATTGCAAAAAAATGACATGATTGACTTCTACAACTATAATAATATATATAAATGTTATAAAATCACATTTTTATCTATATTTTTTAAAATTTATGAAAATCGTCCAAAATATGCCCAACGGATGAGGTTCATTCGTTAGGGTGTCAATTTTAATTGTTGGCGTAGCCAACATATTCCAAGCTTCTTATAATTGATAATTAATAGTATCTGTCAAAAAATTGAGGTTAAAAATAATAATAAACATTGATTTTATAAGAGAGAAGACACTTAAACGGTGTCTTGGGGCAAGACACTTATCATCACCCTTTTCAAAACTCATCTTGGAACCCTTAACTTTTGTTTCAGTAACTACATGGTGCTTTTCCAACAACTTATGTGGAAGGAATGAACCTCATCCGTTGGGCATATTTTGGACGATTTTCATAAATTTTAAAAAATATAGATAAAAATGAATTTTCCCATATGTTTTAGATGTGGAAGGAGATTGTGGACTTGAGTTTATTGAAATACCAAAATATAGTTTCCTCAAAAATAGGGTACCTTCAAGTAATTTTTTAATGTTATATCATACAAAGTGTTTTTAGATTAAATTGATCACTGATTATATCTTCTCACTCGTCCACTCGATAGCGTTAGTATGCGAAAGCCTCAAGCCCTCAAGTCCAAAACATATTATTAGTTTATCACCCTTTTTACATACTCTACCGTTAAATACAAACATACCCTTCAAATTATGAATATGAAAGTAATAATTTTATGGTTAAACATGTAAATTTAATATATAGTGGGGACGAGTTATTTTCCACCACGGGTAAGCATGGACGGGGAAATTTTGTCCACATCCCCGACCCATCCCTGCGCGGTATTTAATAGTCGTCCTTACCCAGATCGGCGCGGGCCCCAAGCAGGGACGTGGATTCCCCGCCCAACTACCATCCCTAGATACATCCCTAGACCGGGTTAAATACAAGTCATATGTATATCAGATTATGACAAATATAGGTCAGGTATATTTTGAGTACAGTCAAATTTGACATTAAAACAACGAGTTAGATGGATTTCGAATTCAGCTAAATATTATAGTTTTTGTTCACACACGATTTTAATTTTCGTAATTTAATACAACCAACAATCACAACATCAAACGAAATTTAAGCTACTAGTCCTATATAATTCGGATGAGCGAATTAAATATAATTGGAACATATATTTGGTTATATACATATTGGATATATTTCCAACTCATCTAAATTTGATGTTAAACACGAGTTACTTGTATTATATATTTAGGGAGTGTTTGGTAGAAACCACAGGAAAAATGGTGGATCCATCGTGAAAACTTTCCCAAAGTCAACCCGCATTCAAACATGGAGAAAATAAGTCAACCCGAAAAAATTGACCAACCAAATGTAAATTAATACAGGTCGGTTCAAAGTACCTTTGTGATCCGAAAAGCAGAAAACGAAACCCGCTAAAATATTTTAGGGATTTTAATATTTGTATTTGATCGTTTTGAAAGTTCAGACATAGTAGTGATTAGTGATGGTATATTTGCCACCAGTTGCCACGAGTTACAGCCTTCCTCCTCGATTATTCAATTCTAACATTATGAACACCGATTCAAGGTAATCTGTGTTCTCTGTTCGGTGTTATCTACCAAATTCTTGATCTCTCGTCTTTAGTACAGTACATATTGCTTTTTCTGCGGGAAATTTAGGGTTTAGGAATGAAACTGTCATATATTAGGGCAATACAATTTCAATATTGCTGCATGAACACGGAATACGGTTTTAATTTAGCCTTATATGTCGCAATTGATTGTTCTGGGGTTCTGCCTTTTCCTATTGATGATTGTGTACAGGGGTTTTGGTTTCTAGATGAATTGTGATTGTCACAATTGAGTAATTTTCTGTCCAAAATTCTCTGGGTTCTGGTAATTAGGTCCATGTATTGTTGAGACAAACCAGGAAATGCCTGTAATCTCGATTCTGAATCTTGTTTATTTCAGTTTACAATAGGCCCGCTTGTAGTGATGCTTCTACACATATGATAAGTGATTTGCCCAATAATGTAATTTGACTATATTGTGCAATTCCTCTTGTTTTATAGATGCCCTTCAATTGATTTGCCCAAGCATGTAATCAAGGTTAGGATCAGAATTAACCCACATAAGATCGTGGATCGGAATGTAGATAGTAGAATCGCATCGTGGATTTTGGATCATAAAATCGTAGAATCGTAGATCAGGATCAGCATTTTAATAACTATGAATGTAATCCCTCGCCAAGAATGTAATTTGACTATATCAGTACATGCATATCATTTCTTGTGCGCACGAAATGCCTTAACCTTTTGCTTATCAGTCCTCCTCCTTGTTTTAGGGGTTTTCCAGAAATGTTTCAGCCCTTGTGCTCCATGACTATTTGGTTGATGCTGATATGTTGATGGGCTTCATTTCCTGTTACTTCCTGCTACAAACATTGACGACACTAACGAAATGTACTCATTTTTAAAGGGCTCTTTATACCTATTTGGTTGAACCTAGTTTCTGCTGGCGTGTTTGAGTCTATTCATTTCAAGAATGCTCCAAACTTTCTGTCAATATCTTTAACATTAATGGCTATGATGATTTCTGAAGGGACAGAGGACATATGATCAAGTTCCTTGCTGGCGCATGTAAGGTTCAGACCCATTGCCTTTTTGCCTACTCTTGTCAGGTAAGACTTACGGCTCCAACTAAATTTTGATTTGCAATAGTTAATGTATATTTGAGTTTGTCCCTTATGGTTTGTATTTTTCTGCTTATAGCTGGTGACAACGGAAGAGATGGGATGGCAATTTGATAAAAGACGGATCGCCATCATTGGTGATGGTAAGGTCTGTCACTCCTTTCCTGGAAATAGATAGTATCCATGGACTAACGTCAATACATGATTCAGGTATTCCATATGGGATAGTCATCCAAAATACAGGAATGGTACTCTCATGGCATTGGAGTACATTACTGATGATGTTGGACCATTTGTAAACATTATGATGATGATCATCATTATCATCACTAAGCATTATTTCGGCAAAGTCAGAATCAAATATCAACGTAGGGTTTGACAACCAATAACTCCACTTCTTCGGCAAGATACTCATTCTTGCTGCATCTATGATCGACAAAAATTTCATAATAGTATCGATCACATTATTGGGTAAGTTACTTACATTTCTACACCATTATGTTTTCCAGGGGAATAGCTATGATACATTCAAGTTTGCATATGATTTTCTTTGCGAGGGTTGAAACGCAGTCTCTATTGTGTCAAGTAGTTGCACAAGGTAAAGGCAAAAGCCACATATATCATTGTTTGAGAATCAATGATATTTTATACACAAAATCCAAATGAAAGAATCAGAAAAATACAAAGCAGTTCGATCTGCTTAATTTTTTGAGTTGCAAATCCGACCAATAGCCCACCCATTGGGTCGGATAACTGTTGTGCTTCTTGTGTGTGTGTGTCTTGGGTGGGGGGGGGGGGGTTGTTTCAACGTATAACTCATAATTTTCATATATTTGGAAGACACACTAGGGAGTAAGGAAGATGTTTTTATTAATATAGTGAGCATTTCAAAACCTTACCCACAAAATAGTTTAGGACCTATGACATGCCAAAGTTTTCATTTATTTTGTTGTTTTTGAACATTGTTCTAGAAATTTAATCTCCTTTTCAGATGTTTCTGGGTAATTTGTTTAGATGTTGTACATTTAACTCTAGACTATCATATCTTTGCTGATAGATCTGCATTTATATATATGTACTTGTAGAATTCTTTTTAGAGTATTTAATTTATATTTTTTCATCTTATGTAGGAATTTTCCCCGTGTAAGACATTCATTTGTCGTGAATCCCACGTGGATTCATTATTTGATTTTATTTGAATTTGTGCTTGTAAGACACTTATGGCAAATGAATCCCACACGATCATCTGCCTTTTATGCCTATAATAATGGCGGGATTAGGTAGCTGTGTGGTCAAACCCTAGAGCTTGTCATGCTAGTTGCTCGGCTATATATGTTACTCGTACAGTCCACACATAACCAAGCAACCCAAAACTGATTTCATTGTATTTTGTTTGATATTGTGAAATGTAACAAAAAAGCATATCACTCTGAGAATATGGACGCCGATTCAAGGTAATCCCTCTTTGCCTTCTTGCCATTTCATGATTCATTTCAATCGCCTGTTTTGTCTTTTTTTTTTCCTGTCAATGTCTGTCAATTCCACATATCAAGCACTGAAAACTTAGGGTTTAACAGTGAAAATTGTGTAGTCTTGCTTGAAGTTGTAATGGAATTCAAAAATCAAATTTGGTGCTTGGTTTAGTACTGATTGGAAGCTATTGGGCTATTAGGGTATTTGTAGGCATAAAATACGCTTTCCCTTAATAGAAGATTATATCTATCACTCTTTGTTTGTAGATCTCATTTTATTTCGTTTGATATTGTCAATTGTATAAGCATTTCATTCTGATATTATGGACGCTGTTTCTAGGTACTCTTCCTTTGTTTTCTTGCTATTTCATGATTCATGTTTCTGTAACCCACTGAAAGTATAGGGTTTAAAAGTGAAAATTTTGTTGTTGCTTGAAATTGAGATGCAATTCTAAAATCCAATGCGATGTTTGGTTGATTATTGATCCGAAGCTACTAGGGTACTTGTAGGAATAAAACAAGGCTTTTCATTTACAGCAGATTATCATTCTACATTGTTTTTTGTTTCTAGATGATCAAAAGAAACCCTTTTGACCAAAATCCTTTGGTTCTAGATTAATCCAAGGTATGGGTCTTAATAAATCCCTATGATCTGTAGTTCTTTTGCTTTGTTCATTCATGTTTTATGTGGGATATACGGAATGTTTAAGTCTATATGTAAATGAGTTCAGATTTGTTCTGCATATTAGTAATTGAACTAAGAATCCACTAACATGAGAAAAGCTAGTCATGCATTGGTGATTCAAATTAGGTAATCAATCTTTTAATCTGAATTTCATGCTTGCTTTGTTTGCAGCGCAAAGATGACTCCAAGTGAAGCCTCTATAGATAAAATTAGTGATTTACCAGACACTGTGGTCAATAACATTATGAAATTTTTGCCAATCCACGATGCAGCAAGGATGAGTATCTTGTCCAAGAAGTGGAGGAATCACTGGTTGAAAATCTCTGATTTGGAATTTGATCTTGATTTTGCTGAAACAGTATTTGATGATGAGTGGTACAACGCCATCACTAATGTACTCGAGCATCATCAAGGTACACTAACTGGATTTGGGGTGACTATGCCATCTGAAACAGCTGAATCGTGTCCCGATATTTGTCCATGGATACAAACTGTCTCAAGGAAAGGAGTGAAAAACCTTGCCATTTTGAGTCATGATCGCTGTTGCCTTATTACAGTGCCATCCCATCTCTTCTCTTGTGTGGAATTGGAGTCTTTTTATGTTAGTTGTGTTACTATGTGTCCTGTTCCTGCTGATTTTATGGGTTTCAGAAGTCTTACGGTCCTTCGTCTTGATGAGATTGTGTTTGAAGCCGGTACATTCAAAATATTCATGTCCTGCTGCCCTGTACTGGAAGAGCTGGAATTGTTATCATGTGAAATTGATGAACCCATTATTATCGATCAGCCTAATCTAAGGGATCTAACTATCGAGGGTGCTTATGAGTGTATTAGATTGAAGGACACCTCAAATCTCGTTTCACTGTCTTTGGCTTTAATTGAGGACGAGACAACAAAGATTACTGATGAATGGCCGCTGGATTTGATGAAGTTGGTTGTTAGTTCGTGTAAACTTGAAAACCTTGACCTTGATCGTGACTCTTGTGTGGTAAGACTAATGGGCCTTAATTATATTATTTTGAGTCTTTTAGTTAAATTTCAATCTGACATCTTTGTTGGTTTATCAAAGATCTTGGCAAAAAGTGGCATCTCAAGCATTCTGCCTACAACATTTGTGCACTTGAAGGGTCTCTCATTGCATATTCCCGAAGATCATCAGGATGGATTTTTCTGTGGGGTTGACGTGCTGCGAAGCTGTCCCAATATCAAGTCACTTGTTATATCTCTGTATACGTATCTAAGACTCAATAAGGTGGAGCCTAATGTGGTGGTTAGTTTCTTGAGCTTGAAAATTAAGTATATAGATAACTTTTAGTGGATTAATTAAAACCAAACAAATGCAATTGCCCCTAGGATAATTTTGTTCTTGTACTTGGGAAGGGGTTTGACATTTTTGATTTTCAAATGTTGTTTGCAACTAAATTCTGAAGTCTATTCCTGTTCATGTCAGATTTGATGTGCTCAATTCCGCTATCTTACATTAAAAAAAATTTGGAAAGCTCTTAGTCCCGTTTTGTTTTTACAAAATTTTAGTGCGAGACTGTCTCGTGTAAACTTATAGTGACATGGACCCCTTACAAGATGGGCTTTTCAATTTATTTACTTTGTCTAGTAATAGAAGGATTTTTTAGTAGAATGTAACTAACAATTTATCAAGGAATGACATTGATTAGAATCACCGCAAAATAAATTAATAGTCACCCCTACATTCATAAAAAGTCATCACATGGTGAGACGATCTCACGATAAATTTATAGTGAGACGATCTCATATAAAACTTCCTGTTTGTACGTATTTAGTCAATGTCATCAACTACAGGGTTTAAGGTGAACCGGCAAAATATAGCAAAACCGCTATTGGTTCTAACCATCTACCAGAATGAAACAAGCTAAAACAAAGGAAACTGGTTTTCTTGTTAATCTCATGTTTTGAGTTTTGACATTGGGTCGAAATTGGGAAATTCCTAATTAACTGTTGTATCCTTTGATTAAATTTCAACCCAGGGACATGACGGTGGTGAGACGTACACCCTGAAGCCTATGTATTCTTCTGAAGGAGAGCCGGATTACACAGTGTTCTACAATCTGAAGGAAGTTGTTATATGTCACGTTGTACTCGTGGAAATCGAGCTACAATTGGTTGCTGTCCTGCTTGCTGCCTCGCCCTCACTGGAGAAATTGACATACAATTGCAAATATAACATGAAGGGTTCTGCAAGAGCAGAGGTGCATAGAAGGATAAACGAGCTTCATAGAACATCAACTAAGCTCAAAATTGTGTATGTCAGCGTAGAGTAACTTAGCGTGCTGTGCCATATAATACTAGCTAGCAATATGGCTTCACAGTTGCGTTGTTTCGTACACGCCTCCCCTTTTTTTAGACTACATGCGTAAATTGCGTTCGTAGTTTCTCCTTGGTGCTTTTAATTTGATCAGGTTTCTATTTAGAAGACGATTACTGCTTTTATAAGCGAAATGCTAAATTCTGTGTTTATGACACTTTATGTGAATTCTGGGTTTTGCCCATATATGTTCCCCATGCATTATTTCCTTCTATTCTTTCAATATGTTTTTCGTTCATTGTGAATACGAGCTAGCTAGATGGTGAAAGTTCCTTTCATTGTGAATACATGCAAGCTGACCAGTAACCAAATCCATGTCACTGGAATGTGGTGTTGGCTGAAGATCATCTAATCCATGGACCAGATTTGAACAATTGAATTTGAGCCATTCTTTTTGCATGCAATTTATTACAAGCTCCCGGAGCATGTGCTCCAAATATGATCGTTGTTCACTTGCATGTAGTAAATTGTTTACTATCAATAGCATACTTGTTCACTTATACATACCCGGAACACATGCTCCTAGTACATGCAAGGTTGTTAGAATTGGGATCTAACTTGGATGCATGAGGTAGTTAGGATCGAAATTAATCCACGTAAAATCGTGAATCGAAATGTAGATAGTAGAATCGCCTCGAGGATTTTAGATCATGAAATTGTAGGATCGCAGATCAGGATCGGGATTTTAATAACTATGGGTACATGTAATATTTATTAATGATGCTTCAGTTGTATGGCCTTTCGATCTACTTTCCCCCAGATGTCACTATTTTTTTTTTTTTTTTTGCAGTTAAACATAAGATATGAGCCATATGTAGGGGAAGATTGTCTATATTTGTATTTTTGAAAGTTGAAATCATGCCCAAATATATTTTCACTAGGAGTTTGTTGTTGAAACACAACATGCCACCCCTCTTTGCTTTGAAACATCCCAGACACTCATTGGTGTTTATGTGTCTGCTGTTGTGAGTATGACTTAGTTGGCAAGATATTCGACAAACAGCCCCCTAGAAGATATGCCAATTTCACTGCGAATTCCCCCGTGATCCATATTTTCTAGGGGTATCTCATTTCAGAAATAATGGCGGAGGGTTCGGATTCAAATTTTCCCCAACCCAAATTCAATCACTATTTTGGGTCTCAAATTGGCCGTGTTGGTAGCCAATGAAGGCTAGGAAGAAGTTGAATTGGGATTGAGGTCAAGCAATGGGTACTTTTGTCATTATGCAAGGATCGAGATGGAAGACTGGATGGGAGATCGAGTGGAGAAGAAACGGGAAACGACCAAGGAAAGAAGAGAAAGTTACGCGCACACACACACACATCACTCTCTCTCTCTCTCATGAGTACGTGTGTGTGTGTGTGTGTGTGTGAGAGAGAGAGAGAGAGAGAGAGAGAGAGAGATGAGTGTGTGCGCACGCGCACGAAAGAGAAAGGAGGTGGAGAGAGAGAGATGAGTGTGTGTGTGTGCGCGCACGAAAGAGAAAGAGAGAGGGAGAGTGAGAGATGTGTGTTTATGTGTGTGAGAGGTGTGTGTGTGTGTGTGAGAGAGAGAGAGAGAGAGATGTGTGTGTGCAATATATATTACATTCATCGGAGCATGAACTCCAGATATTTGCGAGTAAACAATCATAATAATCAGAGTGAACAACTTAATTAATGTGGGTGAACAACCTAATATAAGTGGATGAACAGTCGTAGTATCTGGAGCACATGCTCTGCGTGCACCTAATAATTTGTTTGTGTGTGTGCGCATGTAAGAGAGAGAGAGAGAGAGAGAGATATGGGGGGAGAGACAGATGTGTGTGTGTGAGTGAGAGAGAGAGAGAGAGAGACAAAGATGTGTATATGAGTGTGAGAGAGAGAAAAATCTCACAACATGACATGGAAAAATGGAAGGTTAAAATTGTCAATTTATATATTATGTATGTTATAATGTCATTAAACTCTTCCTTACACTCCAAATTGGAGTGTAGAAAAATGGAGTTAAAATGAGTAAAAGAGGGTAAATTTCACTCTCCCTAACCCCTCTTACTCCATCACAAGGGTAAGGGGGAGCATGCACACTCCTTAAACCTCCCATGACCCTCCGATCCCTTACTGGAGATGGCAACAGGGAGGGTCGACGACAGAGGATATACTTCCCGTACCTGCCCAACCCCCTGTCCCTATCCCCGTCCCCGTTGCGGGCAGGGAAATTGGCCCCATCCCCATCCCCGCAGGTTTCCCGCTCCCAACAGGGCTTTAAATTATTCTTACGTTTAAATTCAACATTGATCAAATCTTCTCTTCATCCACTTAGTAACGTTAGTATGCAAAAGCCTAAAGTCCATAGAATCAAATTGGGTTCTTCAGCTCCATCAAAAATTAAATCAATTTAGCCACTCATTAGTATTAGATTTCAAATTTTTGATCAAATACGAACATACCCTTCAAATTATGAATTTATCACTCTTTTTATATACTCAGCCATTAAATACGAACATAGCCTTCAAATGATGAATATGAAAGTAATAATTTTATGAGTAAATATGTAAATTTAATGTGTAGCGAGGACGGGTACGCGGGTATGTGGGCGGGTTATTTTCACCGACAGGTAAGTGGGGACGGCCGGACGGGGACAGGGAAAATTTTGTCCCCATCCCTGCGCGGGTATTTAATACCCATCCCCGTCCCTAGTGCGGGGATTTTTCCCCAGAGCGGGGCGGGGAGTCTCCGCCCAACTGTCATCCCTATCCCTTACCCTTCTCCCAAGCAGAGCATAAAGACAAAAAAACCTAGCAAAAAAGTCACAACCCATAAAAACATTCAAACATAACACAAAAACCCCGAACACGGACCACAATCTAAGAGTTGCTAATATTATGCGCAAGGCAAAGCACTTTTGGTGCAAATGGTTATCAAACATCTCGTCAACTAAGTCATACTTACGATATACGGCTAACTACCAATGTGTCCGAGATGTTTCACAGCAAAGATGGGTGGCATGTTGTGTTCCAACAACAAACTCCGAGTGAAAATATGTTTGAGAATGTCTCGGGGATTCAGATGTAGGCAGTCTTTCTCACGGTTAACAATCTGTGTTTGACTGCGAAAAAAATAGCGACATCTGGGAAAAGGTAGATAGGAAGGCCATACAGCTAAAGCATCAGGCAATGACTCCAGGAGACTTGGTTCAAATCTGGTCCAGGGAGGAGATGATCGAGTTAATTACATTTACCCTGCCTGACTTATGTGGTAATAATTTTTGCACCCTCGACATTTGAGAAATAATTTTCATCCTACCTGACATTTAAGTTGTCATAAATTTAAAGCCCCTCAGGTATGTTATAATTGATTTTTTATTGACTTTTCCGGTGAACTGTAAAAAAATAAATATGAAGTGACCTTTATACCCTTATTATTATTTCCTTTGACTTTCAATTAAATGAGAAATGACTTTTGTACCCTTAGTATTAATTGTTATGGCATTTTAAAACCCAACCACTCCACTGATTCATCTTATTCCTCTCCCCGACCCCCCCATACAGAAAATGAAAACCTAACCCGTCCCAAACCACCATGTCTGTCTTATACTCTCCAACATAGTCTTTTCCTTCTCAAATTAAATTCTTAAAGGGCAGCATCGTAATTTCACATAGTGATATAGGGATATTATTGTATTTTTCCATTTCCGATGACAAGTTACCGGATTCTAACACTAAAAATCACTTTCACTAAATGTCAGGTAGGATGAAAATTATTTCCCAAATGTCGGGTGTGCAAAAATTATTACCGCATATGTCAGGTAGGGGAAATGTAATTAACTCGGAGATGATCTCTTACCAAGTAGCTAGCTTGTATTCACTATGAAAGCAACTTTTACTGTACTCACAACAAATGAGAAATATACGGAAAGAAATTAAACTTATTGAAGGAAATAAACGACAGCAATGATAAAAATCATCACCCACTTCACTTTCATTGGAGCACTAATACCTAAGTGGAGCATAATTAAGTGCATAATGGAGCACTAAGTGTGGATGTAATAAGTTGACTTATATTTGTGGAGGGAGTGTGCTTACTTTTTATGTGTGGTTAAAGAAAGCTTAGGTGTGTGATATTTTGAGTGTTAGTATCTAATCCTACTAGTATAAATAGGAGGTGTGTCAAAGGGGAAAATCATCCCAAGCAAGCAAAACAATAAGAAGTGTGAGTGAGTGAGAGAAATTAAGAAGAGTGAGGTGTCTTATAGAGTGAGTGTTCAAATATTGTACAATTGTCTTGCTTCCAGTGTTGTAGTAAAAGTATAATTTTTAAGTATACCACCTGCTCCCTTCCTATTTTTTATCCAACAAACTGGTATCAGAGCAAGGTTTTTCTAAAGATCCTTGCTAAGCTTGCATTCATAGTGTGTGCACGGTCAGGGACCGAAGCACTAAGGATACTCTGCCACCACAGTCAGGGACTGTGATCATTATTATAATTGTTGGTCTGGGACTGCAAGTCTTTGGTTAAGTGCAGGGCGCTTACCAAGCTAGCATGGCAGATTTATCAACATCAACGAGCTCATTAGAGAAGCTCAATGGGAGCAATTATAGTACTTGGTGCACACGTATCAAGTACTACTTGAAGGGGCAAGACTTATGGGAGATCGTTGGTGGCAATCAAAAGCTAGAACCAACTGATCCAAATGAGAAGAGGAAATGGAAGATCAAGGCTGGAAAGGCAATGTATGTCCTTTCAGTCACAGTGGAAGATGAATATCTTCATCGGATTAAGGATTTTGAGACACCTGACAAAGCATGTGATGCCTTGACTACGCTGTTCACCAAGAAGAACGAGGCCAAATTGCAGCAGCTGGAGAACGAGCTCATGTCTATTAAACAGGGAGACATGACAGTGAGCCAGTATTTCACCAAAGTTAAATCTTTGTGTGGTGAAATAGCCAAAGTAGATGATGAAAGTGCAATAAGTGAGTCAAGAATGAGGCGGATAATTATTCGAGGCCTCGACCCCAAATACAGTGGCCTTGTTGCAGCAACCAGGGGCTGGGCCACACAACCTGATCTGCCAGAATTAGAAAGCCTCTTGGTGAACCAAGAAGGCCTGGACAAACAAATGTCCAAGGTCTCGATAAAGGAGGAAGATCAAGCTCTATTCACCAGAAGAAGAGCACATAAGAGCCAAGGAAGAGATATACAAAGAAGCACTAGAGATGGTGGACCACCATCAGGGCCACCATCAGAAAGGAGGCCATCATCAGAAAGAAGACAATCATCAGAAAGGAGACCACCAAGGTGGCAACAAGGACAGCGACGCCGTCCATATCAAGGGGGAGCTCACCAATCTCGAGAAAGTCAGCAAGAGAAGGAATATCGCCGTCAAGAAGGTCGATGTTACAAGTGTGGAGGGAAAGGCCACTTTGCTCGAGACTGCAGATCACCCTCGCTGGAAGGTAATGCAGCAACTTTCACAAATAATAACAGTGAGGAGGAATGGGACTTCCAAGCATTTTTTGCCATAGAAAAATCTGTCCAAGCAGCCGAAGCAGAAGAGTCCACATATGAAGAGTCTAAAGAAGAGTTTGCACTTACAGTGACAAACAAGAAATTCCTAAATTATCAAAAAGACTGGATTGTGGATTCCGGCTGCTCCAACCACATGACAGGCGATGTGAGAAAGCTGCAAATCATGTCTGAATACAAGGGAAACCGAGTCGTAGTCACGGCGAATGACTCAAAGTTGCCGATTTCACATATCGGAAAAACGTTAATTGCTCCCCGGTTCAGTTCACACCAGGTGCAACTTCAAAATGTCTACCATGTACCTGGAATGAAGAAGAATCTCTTGTCAGTATCCCAGCTGACCTCATCAGGCAACTATGTGGTCTTTGGGCCACATGATGTAAAGGTGTATCGCAACATTAAGCCTACATCTCCCCCGCTTATGGAAGGACGTCGTTTGGAGTCGGTGTACGTGATGTCTGCGCAAGATGCATATGTAGATAGAACCAGGAAAAATGAAACGGCAGATCTTTGGCATGCAAGGCTTGGCCATGTAAGCTATCACAAGTTAAAAGTGATGATGCTGAAGTCGATGTTGAAAGGTCTCCCACAACTTGAGGTTCGAGATGATATAGTATGTGCGGGGTGTCAATATGGGAAGGCACATCAACTTCCCTATGAGGAATCTACATTCAAATCTAAGGCACCACTCGAGCTAGTGCACTCTGACGTCTTTGGAAGAGTAAAGCAACCATCCATCTCGGGATACAGATACATGATCACCTTTATCGATGACTTCTCGAGATATGTTTGGGTTGCTTTTATGAAAGAAAAATCAGAAGCACTAGACAAATTCAAGGAGTTCAAGAACAAGGTTGAAGGTGAAGTGGGACGTAAGGTGGTTTGCCTACGTACAGATAATGGGGGAGAGTATACATCCAAAGAATTTTCAGAATATTTGCAAGCCCATAAAATACGCCGCCAGCTCACTTGTCCCAATACACCACAACAAAATGGTGTAGCAGAAAGGAAGAATAGGCACCTTGCAGAAACTTGCAGAAGCATGTTACATGCCAAGAATGTGCCACCTCGGTTCTGGGCTGAATGCATGAAGACTGCAGTATATGTCACCAATAGGCTACCGCAAGCAAGACTTGGGTTTGTTTCTCCATATCAAAAACTATGGAATGTAAAGCCTACGGTGAGCCACTTCAGAGTTTTTGGCTGTGTGTGCTATGTCTTCGTACCGGATCATTTACGAAGCAAGTTCGATAAGAAGGCTATTCGTTGCATATTTGTGGGATATGACAATGAAAGAAAAGGATGGAAGTGTTGTGATCCGATGAGAGGACGTTGTTACACGTCAAGAAATGTGGTGTTTGATGAAGCATCATCATGGTGGTCTTCTGAAGAAGTATTGCTACCTGATTCAAAAGAAATTGAGGAAAGCTTGGAGCAAAAATTCAAGGAACACCTAACAGACGATGAACAAGGAAAAAGTCTCACAAAGACGTTACAAGAAGAGTTTGTTGAAGAAGAAGCTGAAGATAGAGAAGAGACTGCCAGGAAAGAGAAAAATCCATGGAAAACAGGTGTACATCATAATTTTTCAGAAGAAGAAAGGCAAAGCCAACTTGAGGACACCATAGCAGAGACAGTTGCAGAGTTAGAGTTAAGAAGGTCTAAGCGGAGACGTAAGCTAAATCCCTCAAGTATGCAAATGCAGCACTGGTAGAAGGGCACAATATCAAGGAACCGAGCACATATGAAGAAGCATGTCAAAAGAAAGAATGGCAAAAGGCAATGGAGGAAGAGGTGCAAGCTTTAATTCAGAATGAGACTTGGGAGTTGGTACCCAAACCCAAAGATACAAAGCCTATCTCGTGCAAATGGGTTTATAAGTTGAAGGTACGTCCTGATGGCTCAATTGACCGATATAAAGCTCGATTGGTAGCTCGAGGCTTCTCGCAAACCTACGGTATAGATTATGAAGAGACGTTCAGTCCAGTTGCAAAGATCACTACCGTACGTGTTTTGCTAGCATTAGCCTCTATCCAGTCTTGGAAGTTGTGGCAGATGGATGTGAAGAATGCCTTTCTACATGGAGAACTTGATCGAGTTATATACATGGAGCAACCTAAAGGATTTGAAAGCAAAAGTCATCCTGACTTTGTGTGCAAGTTGAAGAAAGCTTTGTATGGACTCAAGCAAGCACCTCGAGCATGGTATGGCAAGATAGCAGAGTTCTTGGTTCAAAGTGGATTCATTATGTCAGCAGCAGACTCCAACTTGTTTGTGAAGACTCGCGAAGGAAGGGTTGCTATAATTCTTGTCTATGTGGATGATCTTATCATCATTGGCAACGACAAAGAAGAAATCCAGCAAATCAAGGCTAATCTGTCAGTGCGCTTCCAAATGAAAGATCTTGGTGACTTAAAACATTTTCTTGGTCTAGAGGTTGATAGAACTAACCATGGGTTATTCTTATGCCAACACAAATATGCTCAAGATCTTCTTGAAAAGTATGGTATGCTTGAATGCAAACCAATATTAACTCCTGTGGAGCCAAATGCAAAACTATGCTCTTATGAAGAAAGAGATCTTGAAGATCCAACGATGTACAGGCAATTGGTTGGCGGCAGATCTACGACATTGACGGACTGGACATTACATATCTTTGTCAGTGTAGTAAGTCGATACATGCAGCAACCAAAGAAATCTCACTTGGAAGCCGTACGAAGGATACTGAGGTATATCAAAGGAACTCTTGACTTTGGTATATTCTACAAGAAAAATGATAAAGTTGAATTAGCTGGCTACTGTGATGCCGATTATGCTGGTGATCATGATACCCGTCGATCAACTACGGGTTATACATTCAACATCGGATCAGCTGCTATTTCTTGGTGTAGTAAAAGGCAACCAACAGTGTCCTTATCTACCACAGAAGCAGAGTATCGTGCAGCAGCAATGGCAGCTCAAGAATGTACGTGGTTGGTTCAGCTACTTAAAGATCTTCATGTTCCTGTGAACAAACCTGTGGTGCTAAGGTGTGATAATCTCTCAGCTATACGACTGGCAGAGAATCCAGTTTTTCATGCAAGGACCAAGCATGTGGAGGTGCACTATCATTTCATTCGAGAGAAAGTGCTACGAGGAGAGATTAATATAAAGCATACAAGGACAGAAGACCAAATAGCTGATATCTTCACCAAAGGGCTTGGTGGCTCAAAGTTTGAGGAGTTTCGAGCAAACCTTGGCATGGTTCCAAGGGCAACATTGAGGAAAGTGGGTGCTGAGGGGGAGTGATAAAAATCATCACCCACTTCACTTTCATTGGAGCACTAATACCTAAGTGGAGCATAATTAAGTGCATAATGGAACACTAAGTGTGGATGTAATAAGTTGACTTATATTTGTGGAGGGAGTGTGCTTACTTTTTATGTGTGGTTAAAGAAAGCTTAGGTGTGTGATATTTTGAGTGTTAGTATCTAATCCTACTAGTATAAATAGGAGGTGTGTCAAAGGGGGAAATCATCCCAAGCAAGCAAAACAATAAGAAGTGTGAGTGAGTGAGAGAAATTAAGAAGAGTGAGGTGTCTTATAGAGTGAGTGTTCAAATATTGTACAATTGTCTTGCTTCCAGTGTTGTAGTAAAAGTATAATTTTTAAGTATACCACCTGCTCCCTTCCTATTTTTTATCCAACAAGCAATACATTAGCAACATGTATGAGCAAAAACCCGAGTTCTCATAACGACACTAAGAACGCAGTTTATGCATGTAGTCTAAAAAAGGGATGGGCAAAAACCCGAGTTCTCATAACAACACTAAAAACGCAGTTTATGCATGTAGTCTAAAAAAGGGGAGGGGGGTACGAAACAAGGCAACTGTGAAGCCATTGTAGCTACCATCTATGAGACAGTGTCTTAATTTCCGGTACACTCCTATACACAATTCTCAGCTTTGTTGATGTTGTCTGAAACTCGCGTATCCTTCTACGCACCTTTGATCTTGCAGAGCGCGTCATGTTATATTTGCAAGTGTATGTCAATTTCTCCAGTGATGGCGAGGCAGCAAGCAGGAACGCAACCAATTGCAGCTCGATTTCCACGAGTCCAACATGATCTATAAGAACTTCCTTCAGATTGTTGAACACTGTGTACGTCTGCCCACCGTCATGTCTCTGGATTGAAATTTAATCGAAGGATACAATTAATTAGGAATTTCGTATATTTCTACCAAATTCTAAACTCAAAACCATGTGATTAACAAGAAACCGGTTTTCTTTGATTTAGCTGGTTCATTTCAGTAGCCGGTTAGTTGGAACTGATAGCAGCTCTGCTGTATTTCGCCAGTTGGCATTTCTCAGGGTTTTCATCTGAACTATAATAAAAAATAAAGGAAAACTCCGTTTTCATGACTACTGAAAATAATAGGATGAAGAAATTCACCTTGAACCGTGTGGTTGATGACATTCACCGAATACAAACAGTAAGTCTTATGTGACTGAGTCGTATAACTTTGTGGTGACTTTTTTTATGAATATATGGGTGACTATTTAATTTATTTGAGACGTATTTGATAAATTATTAGTCACATTGGCATTAAGATGTCTTTCTATCATATGCCATAGTAAAATATTGAAAAGTCCATCTTATAAAGGGTCCGTCTCACTCTAAGTTTATGTGAGAGAGTCCCATCCTAGAATTTGAAAATACAAAACAGCCCTAAGATCTTCCCTCTTTATTTTGATGTAAGATACTGAGAACCAAGCTCATCAAATCATGACATGAACAGGAATAGACTTCACAATTTTGGTTGTAGAAATCAAAAATTCTAAATGTTAAATCCCTCCTCAAGTAGAAGAAACAAATTATCCTCGGGGCCATTGCTTTTGTTTGGTTTTAAATAATTCACTAAAAATAATATATACTCGATTTCAAGCTAAAGAAACTCACCACGGCATTAAGCTCCTCATCATCGGCAATTCTTGGATACGGAAACAGGGTTATCTTAAGTGACTCGATATTGGGACAGCTTTGCAGAATGCCAACCCCACAGAAAAATCCATCCTGATACTCTTCCCTAATATGCAATGAGAGAGTCTTCATGTGCACAAATGTTGTGGGCAGAATCCTTGAGATGCCACTTTTCGCCATGACCTTTGATAAGCGAACAATGACGTCAGATTAAAATTTAACTAAGAGACTCAAAATAATATAATTAAGGACCATTAGCCTCACCTCACAAGAGTGATGAGAAAGGACAAGGTTTTCAAGTTTACACGAACTAGCAACGAACTTCATCAATTCCAGCAGCCATTCATCAGTAATCTCCGGCATCTCTTTATCATCTAAAATCAAAGACAGTGAAACAAGATTTGAGGTGTCCTTCAATCTAATAAACTCATAAGCACCTTCGATGGTAAGGTCCGTGAGATTAGGCCGATCGATAATAACGGGTTCATCAATTTTACATGATAACAGTTGCAGCTTTTTCAGTACGGGGCAGCAGGCCATGAAGATTTTGAATGTACCAGCTACAAACACAACCTCATCGAGATCAAGGATCGTAAGACTTCTGAAGCCCATAAAACCAGCAGGAACAGGACACATAGTAACGCAACTAACATAAAAAGACTCCAATCCCACACAAGAGAAGAGATGGTATGGCACTGTAATAAGGCAACAGCGATCATGGCTCAAAATTGCAAGGTGTTTCACTCCTTTCCTTGAGACAGTTTGTATCCATGGACAAATATCGGGACACGATTCAGCTGTTTCAGATGGGATAGTCACCCCGAATCCAGTTAGTGGACCTTCATGATGCTCGAGTACATTACTGATGGCATCGTACCACTTGTTACCATCGGCTACTGTTTCAGCAAAATCAAGATCAAATTCTAAACCAGAGATTGACAACCAGTAATTCGTCAAATTCTTGGACAAGATACTCATCCTCGCTGCATCGTGGATTGGCAAAATTGTCATAATGTGATCGATCACATTGTCAGGTAAATCACTAATTCTATCTGTAGAGGCTTCACTTGGGGTCATCATTGCGCTGCAAACAAAGCAAGCACAAACTTCAGATTCAAAGATTGATTACCTAATTTGAATGAACAACACATCACTACTTCCATCTCTTTTCTCATGTTAGTGGATTCTTAGTTCAATTCCTAATATGCACAACAAATCTAAACTCATCTACATCTAGACTTAAACCAGTATGTTCTCAAGCGGAACAGTAGTAACCAAGTTTAATGACATAAAAATAATGCCTTCACGAGCACAGGGGTGGAAAATATTAATTTCAAAATCAAACGGCTGAAAATTTTGATGTCAAAAAACTCAGGGGTGCAAAGTGCAAACATGAAGGAAAAAGCAAAAGAACTACAAATCATAGGGATTATTTAAGACCTAGACCTTGGATTAGTCTAGAACAAAAGGATTTGGGTCAAAAAGGTTTGTTCTGATCAACTAGAAACAAAAAACAATTTAAAATGATCATCTTCTGCAAAAGAAAAGCCTTGTTTTATTCCTACAAATACCCTAATAGCTTCGGATCAATAATCAATCAAACATCACATTGGATTTTAGAATTGCATCTCAACTTCAAGCAGCAACGAAACATTCACTTTTAAACCCTAAACTTTCAGTGGGTCAGAAACTTGAATCATGAAATTGCAAGAAAACAAAGGAAGCGTACCTGGAAATGCCGTTCATAATATCAGAAATTCAGAATGCTATGCTTTTACAATTACCAATATCAAATGAAGTAAAATACGATCATCTACAAACGAAGAGTGATGGATATGATCTTCTATTAAGGGAAAGCGTATTTTATGCCTACAAATACCCTAATGGCCTAATAGCTTCCGGTCAGTACTAAGCAAGCACCACATTCCATTTTGGAATTCCATTCCAACTTCAAGCAAGAATACACAAGTTTCACTGTTAAGCCCTAATTTTTCAGTGCTTGATATGTGGAATTGAGAGAAATTGGCACCCAAAAAAAAAGGCAAATGGAATTAATCATGAAATTGCAAGAAGAGGGAGAGAAATTACCTGGAATCAGTGTCCATGTTCTTAGAGCGATAACAAATATCAAACAAAATACAATGAAATCAGTTTTTTTTTTTTTTGGGGGGGGGGGGGGCGCTTGGTTATCGGTGGACTGTACAAGTAACATATATAGCCGAGGAACGAGCGTTACAAGCTAGGGTTTGACCACACAGCTACCTAATCCCGAAAATTAAACGCAAAAAAGGCAGATGATCGCATGGGATTCATTTGTCATGAGTGTCTTACACGCACAAATTCTAATAAAGTTCAAATAACGAACCCGCTGGGATTCACGACAAATGAGCATCTTGCACGTGGCAAATTCCTATATAAGATGAAAAATATAAATTAAATAAATCTAAAATGAATTCTACAAGTACATACACATAAATGTAGATCTATCAGCAAAGATATGATAATCTAGAGTTAAATTGACAACATCTAAACAACTTACCAAGAAACATCCAAAAAGGAGATTAAGTTTCTATAACCATGTTCTACAACAACAAAATAAATGAAAATTTTGGCATGTCATGGATCCCAAAATTGTTGATTTTGTGGGTAAGGCTTTGGAGTGCTCTTTTCTATACCCTGTATTAATAAAACCCATATCATCTCAATATATATAATAGAAAAGGACCGTTAGTCTCACCTTACAAGAGTCGTCAAGAAGGGAAAGCATTTGAAGCTTACACGACCGAGCAATGAACTTGATCGCATCCACTGGCCATTTAGTAATCTCCAAGTTGTCACACTTCAAGTATAATGAATTAATGATAGTGAAACAATGCTTGAGGTGTTCTTCAATCTAACACACCCATATATGCCCTCAATAGTTAGGACCTTGAGATTAGGCTTGTCGATAATAACAGGTTCACGAACATGGCAGAAAGTCATTTTCAGCATCTTTAATACGGGGAAGCAGGCAATGAAATCTTTGAATACGCCGTTTTCAACCACAACGTTAAATAGATCAAGATTCAACAAACTTCTGAAACCAGGAAAACAAGGAACATTACCAATGGTATAGGAAGCATCAAATCTTCGAGACCCAGACAATGGAAGAGATGGTATGGCAATTTGATCAAAGAAGGATCGCCATTGTTGATAATGGTAAGGTCTTTGACTTCTTTCCTAGAAACAGATTGTATCCATGTACTGATCTCGATACATGATTCAGGTATTTCATATGGGATGGTCACCCAAAATACAGTAATGGTACTCTCATGACGTTGGAGTGCATTGTTGATGATGGTGGACCAATTGTAAGCATTATGATGATGATCAACATCATCATCATCTCCAAGCACTGTTTCGGCAAAGTCTGAATCAAATATCAACCTAGGGATTGACACCCAATAACTCCTCCACTTCTTGGACAATGTACTTGTAACACCCCGGGAATATGGATAAAGTGTGGCTTAAGAGGATTGAAATGACTACTTATATCACCAAGGTGCACCTTCTTTTATGGTAGCTTATCCGTTGGGAACTCCTCAGTTAAGCGTGCTTGGCTGGGAGTAGTCAAAGGATTGGTGACCTCCTGGGAAGTTTTCCTAGGCAGCGAGTGAGCGAGGACGAAGCACGCTGGAAAGACTCGTGGTGATTTGTGGGGCCAGTCAGCGATCCTTGAAGCAGTTATCGGTAATGTCCGCGGCCCGGGGAGGGGTCGGGGCGTTACAGTACTTATCCTCGCTGCGTCATGAATTGGCAGAAACTTCATGACATTACCAACCACATTCTTGGGTAAATCGCTGATCCTATCTTCACAGCCTTCTCCTGGAGTCATTTTTGCTCTGGAAATAAACAAATGACAAGATTCAAATTAAAAGATAACTATCTGAATTGATGACTACAGGATCACGCATTTGTCATGATAAGTTGATGATCAATTTCCAATCAGTCTACTAGATTGATTCCTTCGACTGGTCGAGCAATTCAACTAAGCCAACTACTAATGTATCCTTTTCTAACAGGAATTGGGAAGAACAAATCTAGGGTTACCTGCATCAGAACCATTATACTGTTCAAGTGAAACAATAACAAAACAGTTTTGATGCTCAATTCCCATCATAAGTTAGAATCAGCAGCATATTCTACACAAATAGTACAAGAAAGAAGTCCAATCATCAGTTAAGAATCAGCAAATCTACCGTAATCAATCGGTTTTAAACAGTAAAACCTTATTTGATGCACACAACCTAACTGCTTGTGTGATTAGATGGTTGGATGTAATCAACCAAATATCACATGAGATTTTGCATTTCATCCCAAGTTCATGTGACACATAAGATTTTGCATTTCATCCCAAGTCAAATTCAGAGAAATCGACGGAAAAAAAAACAAAGGAATTGGACTAGATACGGCAAGACAGTGAGAGTTCATCGGAAAGAGGGATAAAGAAACCCTAATTAGCCGAACACAGCGGAATCGTAAAATTGCAAGAGAAGAGAACAGAGGAAAATCACCTTGACATGGTGCCCGGCGTGTCAGATGATCGATTTTCGATCAGTAATCAGTTGCTTAGTTGCTCCTCTTTCCCTTATTATATCTCCATTTTTGTTTCTTTTAAGGGAGTGATGTGCTTTACATAAATATTTTGCAGTTTTATTAGGTTCACTCGGATCATGTGTTTTACATACGACGATTGTTCACTCAGGTTGTTCACTCTTATTATTATGATTGTTCACTTATAAATATTTGGAGCATATACTTTGGGTGAATGTAATATATATTGCAAATATTTACAAAAAGTAGTTAGTCGAACCGCCTACGGACGGGTTAAATATATCTTATATGTGTTTATCTGAATCCAAAACATATTCAACTCGCATTTCAAAACGTTAAGTTTACATAAATCTAAAATACATCCCTATGTATTTGCCTAAACCAAATATTGCCTACAACTATATTTAACCCTGAATCGGGTATCTACCAAATAGACCATCTAGTAGCTTAATTTTCATTTGATGATATGATTTTTTTTTATGTTATTCGAGTATTAAAATTAAATTTGTGTGTGAAAGGATTTAACTGAATTAAAAAATACACACGACTCGTGCTTTTAATGTTGAATTTTCTGTCCGACGAAATTAATAAGTTTAGAAACTTAATTTCATTTGATGCTACGATTCTTAGTAAATTACTTTACTTGATGGCAAAATTAAGAGTAAATTTGTGTGTGAAAACAAGGTACAATGTCAGCTGCTAATTAATTATTAATATATTCAATGATGAAAGAGTAAATTTTCCTGTGAACCCACGCTATAAGGCAAGTTGTCGATTAACTATCTCCTACAAGGATAAAAGTAAATTCATGTGTCAACACAGACTAGCAAACAGACAAGCTGCTCAAAAATTGTTTTGTTCAAGGATAAAAAAAATAAATTTGTGTGTGAGCACAAGCTAGTAATTAGCTGATAGACTGCTCAAACAATTTTCCGCCCACAACTCTTTTGTTGTATAATTTGTATAGAGGAAATATATCAAAAATATGAAAAGTTTTTCTCATTATATTTAACTAATTGATGACAATTAGTTTTTATTAAGAATAAAATAAGTAAATGTTCTTTCTATCCCTAATTAGTGACTGTGTTTTAGGGGCATTTGGAAAATGCACTAGCAGGTAAATTCAGGTAAATGTAGATTGATGTAAGTAGGTGTATGTGTATGAATAAGTAGGTGTCCTTATGTGACTATCTTCATTTTCTCTTTGTCATTTTTAAGATCAGCAAGTCTCAAAGGTTGAGTTGCATCATGCTGCCATCAAATATAACTTACATTAGAACTCATACACCTTCTAATATTTTTGAATTTTTGATATTTGATGGTAAGAAAACTAAACAACATGCAAATAAGAGAAGATATGATTAATCTGTAAAGCGTGGCCCACCATGATCAATCTTCGAAACCCAAATGAAGGCCTAAAGGAGATTATCACCAGCTCTCACTTGAATCTAGCTCCACGAAAATCCATACAAATTTGATGGAAAGGTTGCTCATTAATCAAACTCTAAAGTAGATATTCGTAATCATCACCATCAAGATTAATGGATCGATAAATATGAAGAGATTTGAAGGAGGGTTTTCAAAAACCCAAAATTTGTATTCATCGACATTCATTAACATAAGTTGCCTTTCAAAATGAGAGAGCTAACTATATAGTGGAGAGTAGGGGAAACCAAGATTAAACCTTGAAAATTAGGGGTTATGGGCGTGACCTAGCAATGTCCGGGCATGACACAACTCGGTCACAGTGCGTGACACAAGCAGGTCGTGACCGCGACTTGCTTTTTTGTGCAAGGGACATCCCTGGTTGAATGAGGTCACGTTGAGTCACGAGAGTGAATATAAGATGTCACAATCGTGACGTTGATGGTCACGAGCGTGACATTCATGAAGACAACACGAGGGTCTAAGTTGTGTTGCTGCAGTCTTACTCTTTATGGTTCCAAAATCGTATGTGTAGAGTATGAAACCTCACTATCCCAAAACAAATACCAAAAGAGAATGTTACTAAACGCAGTAAAAAAAAATAAAAAATTCACAATTACTCAAGTAAAATTAACTAAAAGAGAGTTAAAGCATCTAAATTCTAAAGAGCATAGGCAATGCTCATATTTATATATATATATATATATATATATATATCTTTATATCTCTCATCCACCTCATTTTTTTTTTACACAAGAGAAGGAATGCAGCAACGCGCATTGTATATTTTCCAAGCGAGTGAAGACGATCAAAGCAAACATCAACAAACAGAATGATAGAAAAACATTTCAAAAAGTTACTCGGAGTTACCTTAATTGGAGAAACTATTTTTTGGTACCCAACTTTTCAAAACTCATTTTGAGTTACCCTTAATTTTTTGGTTAGTAATTATCCGGTGCTTTTCTGACCATCAATTTTATTATGTGACCAAAATACTCTTATTTTTCTTTTCCAAAGGTATTTCTTCAAAAATGGAAGAACAAGGGTATTTCGGTCACTTAACTAAATTGATGACCGGAAAAGCACCTACTAATTACTAACCCAAAAACTAAGGGTACCCCAAAATGAGTTTTGAAAAGTTGAGGTACCTGAAAAATATTTCACCAAAAGTTAGGGTACCTCCAAATAATTTTTTGAAAACATTTGAACCTTACATGGAGTTGCGGGATGTCCATGTGGGTGGCATTGTGCAATTTATTACCTGCTCCAAGAGGATGTACTCCAAATATAGACATTGTTCATTCTTAATAGTATAATTATTCAGTTATATCTACCTATTATTCACTTTTAATAGTATAATTATTCACTCATATCTATCTATTGTTAACTCCCAATTACATAATTGTTCATTCTTACTTGCATGGAGCACACATTTTAGATGCATGTAATATATATTGGTTGCGTTGCAAAAAATAGAAAAGGCACATCTAAAAAGTGAATGACAAACTGCAGGTCAAGTCAAAAGATGAAAAAAAAGAACTAGAGGTCAAGACCACCCATAACCAAGAAGTCCATGAGGGTTGCGTTTAGCCTTGTCAATTTGGGCAGGTGGGTTAAATATAGATTGGTGTATATTATTTTGAATAAATACGGGTCGGGTATATCTCACGTCAGGGTAAATAAGGGCGGTGTATTTCGAATTTGGATCAATCCAACGAGTTATGATCACAACTTTTTTTCCCTTTTTTTCTTTCAAAAAAGTTGTCCCTAAGTACTATATTTTGTCCAATAATATACATAATAAAATATGATTATCATCTAGCAACAATATATTATTATCTGGTAAAAAAAAATAATATATTATTATAAATGTTTCAATTTGAATTAGAGAAATAATAGATGAATGAGTTACGTTTGTAGTTTAATAGTCGTCAATTTCAACTAAAAGTCATAAATTCCAACACAATTGAATTTAATAATTTTTCGGTCAACGGGTGGGTCGGGTTTGATCCATTAGTTTGCAAGTTTTCCGGGAATTTATTTTGGGTCAAGCCAAAAAAAATCGTGTTCAAGACCAAAAAATTTGGGACTGGTCGAAAATTGACGGGTCGTCTAGTTGGGTTGCAGTTAAAGCCATTTCAAACCAATTAAGAAGGTGCTAAACAAGATAACCCACTCAACCACAACCGGATACAAATTAACTTTAATGGACTAACTTATAGTAAAATCCTCAAAATTTAAAGGGTTTTTGGCTCAAAATAATCCGAAGTCGGAGGTCATTGGCTGAAAATAATCCAAACTGACTTTTTGGCTGAAAATAATCCAAACTTTAAACTTATTTACTCAGATTAGACCGAAATCGATTTTCGACGTCAGAATTTTGACTGGATTGCCGGAGCACGTGTTTTTTTAATTGATTTTGGTTTTGAATTTATGCTGACTGGGGTCTACATAAGCTGACCGGTCAAAATTCTGACGTCGGAAATCGATTTCGGTTTAGTCTGAGTAAATAGGTTAAAAGTTTGGATTATTTTCAGCCAAAAAGTGGGTTTGGATTATTTTCAGCCAATGACCTCTGACTTTGGATTATTTTGAGCCAAAAACCCAAATTTAAAATGAGAAATTGTTTTTTCAAAAAAAATAGATTTGAACTTTGAAGGTAAAGGTGTTTTTTGAGATACAGAAATAAAATTAAGTAATAATTGTATTTAAGACCAACAGAATCATCGATCTTGTTGGAATTTTAAAATTTTGACAATTAACAAAAATGTTTCACAACAAAGTCTCTTATAATCGCTAATTTATTGCACCCATGAAACATGGTATTAAAAATCAGAAAAAAATATTATTAGGTGAATACTTTTCAGCATTTTTCAATTCTTTTTCAATTCACTTGATAAAATAGGCAAGTCCATTGTATACACCTAGTACTTATTCTCGTGTGTTCACTTTACATCAAGCATGTTTACAAACTTCTATCACATGACATTTTGGTAGATATATAGAAATTGTCTAACATGCACTCTGATATATATGTATACAAATTGTTCATGGTGATCATTATTATTCTATTAATTAATAATCCTACTAGCTAATGTAATTTCTATTTAAAATGTATTTAATTGTTGATTATGCAAGCAAAGTTTGTTTGTAATGTTGTATTTTTAGTACTAATTTATTAAATATCCACATTATATTACGAAGATAAACTGACATAAAACCTTTAGTTTTGATCAATAATATTCAATAATCGATATGAATAATATAGTTATTAGCCTATCAATACAAGTATTATTAATTTTTAGTGATTGTTTGTTGGTCACACAAATATGGGGGAACCTTCAATGAATTAAAAAAAAAATAATGTTCAATAAGATAGATAGTAAAAATAAAACTAAGGACACAATTGGAAATCAAACAAAAAAGTCATGCTACAAATAGCTAACTCCACCAAACACTCTCCACATAACAGCTAATACAAACTGCTAAGAAAAACAGCTGGCAAAATAGTCAAAAGTCAAACAGTCAACAGCTGGTTCCAAACACCCTCATAATCTATTTGATTTCAATGAAATTGCAACAAAAAAGAATTTAAAAAAACAAAAGACTCTGAGATCAACCCAGTTGATTCTGATCGTTCTGTGGATCATCATACCCTGAAAACCTCGTATCATAAGGATGCAAAGACATCAATGGTGGAAGAGAATCATACTCCGGGGCAACATGTTCCACATTAGGGTTTTGGTTCAAGGGCGGTAGATCATACTCTGAGGGCATAGTAAATTGCGTGAATGTAGGCAACCAAACATCAGGGTTCAACCCATTAAAATCGTCTACATTATAACTAGTACTAGCCTCTGAGATGCCATGATTAGGAAACCCTAGAGCAGTAGTACTGTAGTTGCCCACATCTTGAAACTCACGTAAATAACCATTATCATTGTACGATGTTGAACCGCCATGATTAGGAAACTCTAGAGCAGTAGTACTGTAGTTGCCCACATTTTCAAACTCATGTAAATAGCCATTATCATAATACGATGTTGAACTGCTAGGATCAGGAAACCCTAGAGGAGTAGTACCAGGGAATGGCAATGCTTCATAGGAATAGCCATTATCGGTTTTGACAGTCGGTTCCTCGCTGGGATTAAGTTCGATTCGTTGCTGCTCCTCATCTTCAGCATCGTCATCATCACCGGCATTTGATTTTCCTTTATGTTTATATATTTTGCATAGTACATATTCATCCAACTGCCATTAAAACAAACACCAAAAATCATATACTCTCGTTCTCTGTTCCATGACATCATTGATGTCTCAAGATATCAATATTTTAGTATACGAAAGTACTATCATTATATTCATAACGAAGAATAAAGCAAAAACAGTTTTATCTCTCTACATTTATATAATTTAAATATGTTTATATTTTGCTATTTTAAAATCTCAATAACATGTTAATAATGTTGATTACCACCTCCGTTAGCACAAAGGTCGTGCAGAAAAACCAATATGGCAAGCAGCTGATTACGCACAAATTAATATTTGTGGTTCATTTAAGGAACGCTATAGATAAAATAATAAAGCAGTACTACCTCCTTCCTTAAATAAGTATCAATCTGGCTACGCTTTGACAGTTGATTACTCACAAATTACAATGAGTTATAATATGAAATAATGTTGATTACTCATTGTAATTTGTGAGTAATCAATGTGAAACGTAGTCAAATTGACACTTAGTTAGGAATGGAGGTAGTAATTAACACGATATTTAGATAAAAAAAGAATAGAGTGAGTACTAAATTTTCTTATTTTACGATTAAGATTCATTGAATTGACCTGAATTTTTAATTTTATTTAAATATATTTGATTTATGTTCTAATTACTAACTAACCTACCAATTGATTGGTTTATTGTGATTTAGGTTTTATGCTTATAATAAAGTTGGAAAAAAAAAGGTAGATTAGCACATACCCTCATACTGATGTCGTTGCCATGTTCATCAGAGAGCTTCCTTTTTTCCTTTTTGTTGGGAATATCCTGATGAGGAGGACGTTCAACCGTAAACTCATGCATCTTCCAAGACGTTTTGATGCCTTTGCGAGATTCTCCCTCTTTGCTAGGTTCTCCTTCGTAATAATCCAACGTCTTTTTTACTCCGATTTTGGTACCCTTATGCATTATCGCTTTGTCTGCTCCGGTCGCCTTCCAATAGCCTTCTCCAGCCTTCCGATCTGGCCGTTGACCGTTAGGGTATTTCCGTTGTCTCGACGTGAAAAAGTACCATTTTCCGTCTTTGGGCTTATACATTCCTGCTCATAGGGAAAAAAAAAACTTTCTCGTTATTGAAACATCACGTAGAAAAGCCCAAAGACTGTTTACTATTAGTGGTTTGGATTAGGGCAGAAACAAAAAAAATTAGCTATGGTGTCAATTCTAAGTATCTTTCCTTTGAAAAAAATTTTAGTGTACATAATCAATGAAACATCACGTAGAAAAGTTATCACTAATATATTAAAGACAACAGGTTCGAATCTTCTTGATTCGAATATTTGTTTATTGAAAATTTTATCTCATGGTAGTTGAAAGTTTTGTTATTAGTTAAAAATATTTATATATCAATAGATATGATTAATATTTATTAAGAATAAAAAAGAAAGTACTCTCAACAACACTAACTAAAACAACAATATAGAAAAACAAATACGTATACTTAAAAAACGAGAGAACGCCATTAATTAACACATCGAAATAGAACAAAGAATTAAAGATATATATATATATATATATATATATATATATATATATATATATATATATATATATACATACTTGAAATAGAACAAAGAATAAAAGATATATATATATATATATATATACTTGTAAGTTTGTCTGGTCCGGAGGCATAAACATTATCTCTATGAATCATATTTATGTCCATGGTTTCACCCCTGGTCTTAGGCAACAAGTAATTGAGGATGAGCTCCGAATCGGTGGGATTGAACCGATAGCCTTTGGGAAAACAACTCAAATACTTCAAAACCAGACTTTGCACATTAGTATTGCCTTCTAAACCCTTGCTAAACACTGATCTAAAAGAATTCATCAAACACCTCAAAACGAGATTTTGCATATTAGTATTATTGCCTTCTAAACCCTTGTCAAACAATCCATAATCGCCGTAAAGAAATTGATACTCATCACCGTTGTTGTTGCTGCCACCATTGTTGTTTTGGTTCTCCATTAACGATTCTAGAGGATGTGAAAGAGTAATCAGAACCCTTTTTTCGATTATTGAAAGCCAACAGACTTAAAAGTTCACAGGATACAGCAAAACCTTTGACAACATATATATATATATATTAAGAAAGAGTAATAAGATATTTCCATGTTGTTAATTTAAAGGGTTGTTAGGGGGTTTAAGAGATGGATTAGGAATCAAATCCTAGTCCGACTAAGCCATCTTCAGGCCAACTTTTTCCGTTGTCTTAAATTATTTCCTAACTTTTCCCGCTTTTTTTAATTATTTAAATTTAAATTACGTAATTTGATTGTTCTTTTCTTGAGTTCTTTTATTGGTTTTTGTTTTCAATTACTACAACGCGCTCTTGGCAATTGGACATTAATAATGTCTATTTTTTTTGTACACCAGTGGCTCAAATAAAAAGAAAAATTGTATTTTTTTTTATCAAATTTATTTCTATATTTTCACTTTCAGGTCTTTTAAGGCTCCATTCTTTTATGTGGCTAGCAGGCTACAGTGCCACACCACATCACAACTTTCCATATTCCATCACAACCCACTACAATTCACAACAATCTACTTTTTCTAATTTAATTTTATCTTTTTATTGAAAGTTAAACTTTCAACATTCCACCATAATCTACCACAACTTTCCCCAACCCACCACAATCCACCACAATTCTTCCACACCGCACCGCACTGCACCACAGCCAACCGTATAAAAGAATGAGGCCTAAATTTTCATTTTTTTCTAATTTTTTTATTTATTTCTATCCCCATAAAGGTACGGGTGTAGTTACTAAAAGAGTTTTTATTTTCTTTTTGAAAATTCGAACAGTTATTATTATTTTTTGAGGAATAAAAATGGGGAAATTATAAAAACTAGAAAAAGATAGAAAAAAATTTGGGATCAACTTTGTAGATCCATGTTCTTCAGTTGGGATAAGGCCCCGTTCTTTTCTGTGATTGGTGGGTTTTGCGATTCCACACCGCATTACACTTTTCAAATTTCCGCCACAACCCACCATAAAATGAACACTTTTCAAATAAAAAATTAAAACTTTCACTTTATTTCCACCTACTATTATTTTCAAATTAAAATATATCAACTCATCTACCATTATTTCCTCCACAACCTTCTACATTCCACCACACTTTTCAAATTTTCACCACATCGCAACCAACGCACCCAACCAATTGCACCGTAAAAAAGAACAGAGCTTAAACCGAACTAATTTAACTTAATTTAGCTTAATTTATCCTTACATAACCTAATCTAACTCAACTCCCTAAAAATACTCAAACCAAAAACGACTTTTTAAATAAAAAAGAAATTCAAATAATATTATTCTTATCTCAAATCAATCCACTTTTTCAAACACCTATAACTTTTTCATTTATTTTTCCCAAAATATTCAAATTTTATTAATAAAATATTTCCATCTAACAACTAACTTAACTCGAACATATCCTATCATTTTCTATCATATCCTATCTAAATTTATCATAACTTAATTAACCTAATTGGAACCTAACCTGACAAAAGAACATGGTCTCACAACAAATCACGGGGAAGTCTTTTGTTGAGTCTTGGAGTAAACGCAAGTCAAAATCCACGATATTTAGGACATACACTTGTTGGTGGTCCAAAAAGTTTCACTTTGAGGTTTTTTAAATTTTTAGATTTTTCTAATTTTTTCGTTCTAGTCCTACTAAAAGAATTTTTAATCTTTTTTGGGAATCCAAACAATCATTATAATTTTTGTAAGGAATAAAAAGAGAAAATCATTAAAAAAATTCAAAAAAATTTGGACAAATGTTGTAAATTCACTAAATATCGTGGGAAAATGTTGTGCTAAGTTTTGGAGCAAACGTAAGTCAAAATCGATGATATTTAAAGTATACACTCGCTGGTGCTCCAAAAAAATACAAGTTTTTTTAGACTATTGATGTGCAAAATATATAGAAATTATTATCTTCCAATTGTCAAAATTATAGACTATTAGAATCCAATTTTCCTTATTATAATTGTAAGTGATTAATATTAAACAATACAATAACAACCTCTTAAACAAGTCACAAAATATTTTTCTCTCGCCTCCGACTTTTAATACTATATGTTGCGCATTTTAAGGCATTATGTCATTGAATATCTTTTATTGGTCTTTTAACACTCCAAATGTCTCGTACATTATCATTCTAAGTGAAGAATAACAAAAATTCAATGTCTTGTTTGCAAGTCGTTTATGCTTTTTGAATCTCGAACGTGGGATGACACGAATCATATCTGTCTTGACACGGGTCATGTCTTGGACAACACGGACCATGTCCAAGTGACATGAAGTGTGTCAAAGCCTAGTTCAGCTAGAGTTGAATTTCTTATATTTAAGCCTTTGAATTAGCACATGTGATTATCATGTTGAATAAAAATATTCACTAGCTTTCAAAGTCAATATTGAATCTTTGGATCATGCTTTGACTCCTTGGATTAAGCCTTTGATTTATTCTCTTGAATGGGAAGGATTTGATCCTTCATCCAATATAAATAGGGGATGAATTCTCATTCATCCAACACAACAATCCCCCTCTTCTTTAAGTTGTTGGAGAGCTTCAACACTCTCTTTAAGGGTGGTTATTGCAACCAGGGGTGGGCACCATAAACCTCAACCGCAAATTGAACCGCAAAATCGCATAAACCAAACCACAAAATGCGGTTAACCGAATTGATTTTTGCATAAAAGCGGTTAAGGTTAACCAAATCGCTATAAGCGGTTTAGGTTTAAGTTTTGGATTTTCATGAAATGGTTAACCGCGATTAACCGCTCTCAATTAAGTTGAAAAAAAAATGAATTTATTAGTAATATGAATTTAATTTAACTGCGTATCGTCGCATCGGAATATCAACTTATTAGTAATATGATTGCATTTATTTGCATAAATGTTATTGTAAATTTCCAGGAAATCAGTTAATCATAAACCGTGTATGTTAACCGGGTAAATTTTCCGATTTTAAAGGCCGTTAACCGTCATCGCTTCTAAATTGCGGTTTCGAGGTTTGGTTTAGGTTTCCAGATTTCAAAAGCGGTTAACCGCAAAGTGGATAACCGCATATTGCGGTTGCGGTTTAGGTTTTCGAAATCTAAAAACCTCAAAAGCGGTTAACCGCATATGCGGTTAACCTGTTATGCCCACCCCTAATTGCAACAACATTTTTTGACAGTTTTTGATAAATCTTATTATATTCTTTATTTACGAAAAGTTAAATTTTACCCTTGAGTCTATGTGAATAAATTTTAAGGGGAAACGGATTTTAACTCTCTACTCCTAACCACCCAAGTGTTCTCTCATATTGCGTTTTGGTTACCGTGCTATCCTCATCATTCCCAACATCTTATTCTAGTCATCTCTCTAAAGTTGGTTGTGTTTGTAATGTTTTTTTTGTTGTTTTATGTGCTTTGAAGGGGAGGATGCTCGAAGTAAGAGAGCTCTCTGAAGGACATTGTGTAATACATGAGACGTAAACACGTGCCCAGCATGACTCCAAACAAAGCAATACGCAGCTCGCAAAAAGAACCGAGCCCGAGTCCCATAAGGAAGTAAAAACCACTAAATGAAATAGTGTTAAAGAAATTTAGGGATTAAAATTCGGTGAAATTGATGTGATCTTAGGGATTAAAATTCGGAAAACCAACTTTGGTTGTATTTTATGTCAATCACACTGTATTGAGAAAGTGTTAAAGAAATTTAACCATTTTGATGTGACACCTGTTAGAATTCCCTATGATCCTAATATTTCATTAAAGAAGAACAGCGGTTCTAGTGTGTCTCAATCTGAATATGCTAAAATTATAGGAAGTTTAAGTTATTGATGAACTTTACTCGTCGTGATATTGTTTAGGCTTGGTTTTGAGCCTAAATCTTACACTTTTCACTTGGATTTTGAGCTCGTCTCTTTCCTTAATAATCATTTCTTAGTCGCTTTTCGTTGGTTTTGTAGGTTAGTTCAAGATTGAGTTGAGGAGAACCAAAGATCGTTTGAGCTTAGAATCCTTCTTGGGACGCCAAGGAAGCCGCCCCGATGCTGAGAAGATGGCCGGAACCCCAAAAGCGAGACATCGGAGACCCAAGGCCAAGGGCTAAAAAGCCCAAGTCCTATAAAGGTCACGGGCTTGACCCCCATTGTGGTGTCCGTGACTAAGGAAGTAGAAAAAGGTGGGAAGTTGCCGAGAGGGGTCATGGGCATGACCTCCATTGGTAGGGTCTGTGACCAATTTTGGAGGAATTTGGGCCAAAATGCTGAGAGGGGTCACGGGTGTGACGATCCTTAGTAGCGCCCGTGACCCCGCTGAAGAAATCCAAGGATGGTCCTGCCCAGAAATGTAGCGGGCATGACGGCCTGAGGTAGCTCCCGCTACCCCAGCGAAGAATCTGAAAGTGCGGACCAAAATCGCCTCGTCACAGACGTGACCTCCTGGGGTAGCGCCCGTGACGACCCTGTCATCCGGAAAATTAGAAGCCGAAACAACTGTGTTTTGTGTTATTTTCTCCCATATATATATACTCCTTCCCTAATTAAACCTAGCAACTTTTGTCATATCAATCTTCCCATTTTAGAGTTCTTAGTACTCTATCAACACCTATTCCTAGGTAGATTTCATTCCCTTCTTCTTCAAAAACTTCATTTATTGTACTTATTTTGGAGCTTTAATGCAAGCAAGAGTTTATTATTGAAGATTTACTACTCAAGCATCTTGGATTATTTCTCTTATTTGTTATTATCATCCTAGTTCTTCATTTCGGTAATGCTCTTCCATCCCTTTAATGCTTGTTTAGTTAACTTTAGTTGTTAGCTTTTATTTTCTTGCTTTTATGTCTTGGTTGTTAGTTAATACTTGTTTAAGTGGTTAATCTTGTGTTTAGTATCATTTCTTCTTATCTTTCATCTTCTAGCATCATGTCTAGGATTCATGTTTTATGCTTGATAGTTTTGATGAATATTAGTATGATTAATTAGTGACTAAGTTTCTTGTGATTTAAGGGAAGGTTTCAGCCTCTAATGGGATCTATTTCCTAAGGTTGGGCTTAGTTAGGGCATTAGGCCTTGTTTTATGAGGTTTTCATTTAATAACCCTCTAGGCTATGGGGTTTAGTTGAGGCGGGAGTCCGCTAAACCTATTTAAATATGGTCTTTAGGGTAGTTGGATGGAATATTTGAACGAATCCTCATTCATTTAGGTGATGAGTTCGGGTAGGGTGAATGACATCTCAAACCGTCTAAGTGATGTCCTCATTCATTTAGTGGACTAAGTTTGAGGGGCAATCCGGAATAACCTCAGGAGAGTCTCCGGTGTGGCTTTATTCTTGCGATAACCCGACCTCTATCTAGGCCTAGTGTCTTAACCGAGACTACCTCGTGTTAAAGTGACCATTAGGTGGTGAAAAACCGACCTTTGAACCTCCCTTTTCCTAGATTACATTTGTGATTTATTATGTTTTAATTGCTAGTTTCGCTTAGTTCCTTTCCAAATCATCTATCCCCATTTCCTTATTTTTTCACCTTAAACTATACCCTGAGTGGATATTTCCGCACAAAAGGCCCCTTGCTCCCTGTGAATACGATATTAACTCCAGTTGTACTGCAGCCAAACTGATATCGCTTATGTTGTGAGTAGATTGAGTCGTTATACACATAATCCCAGACAATAGCATTGGAATGCTCTTCATCATTTACTTAAGTATCTTAAAGGTACAACTGATTGGTGTTTGCATTTTAACAAATTTCCTGTTGTTGTAGAAGGATATTATGATGCAAACTGGATTTCTTATAATAATGAAGTTAGTTCTACACTTCTACTAGTGGTTATGTGTTTACCTTGGGTGGAGGGGCTATTTCATGGAAGTTTGCAAAACAGACTTGCATAGCCCGCTCTATCATGGAATCTAAATTTACTGTTCTTGAGTTGACAGGTCAAGAAGCAGAGTGGCTTAAATGTTTATTAGCAGACGCGCCACTGTGGGAAAGTCAAGAGACACCTATCTTTATACATTGTGACTTGCATACATCAATTGGAGTGGCACATAACCGTGTCTATAACGGAAAGAGAAACAAAAGACATATCCGTGTCAGACATAGTGCAGTGAGACAGTTGCTGGAACATGGTGTCATATCCTTGTTGTATGTGCGATTTGAGAAGAATTTGACTGATCCTCTCACTAAGGGATTAACTAGACGAGTGGCTCTCGAGGTATCGAGAGGGGGATAGGACTTAAGCCTATGACTTGAAAAGGTATGATGGATACCAATTATTTGGTCAAATGAAACCATATTAATTTTCGAGGTGCACTGCATTCTTATCCCTATGGTGCTAAGTAGTGCTTTAAGGTTGAGATCATTATCTTAATGAATCAACGCCCATTATGAGGTGTGCTTGTGAGACGCACTGACGGATTCACCGACTATGAAATGTGAGGATGAGACAATTTGCTCTTAATAATCCTATAGTTACATTTGTGGTGGTCTATATTGAGATAGACTTGATGGAATTACCTACGTAAGTGTAAAGGTTTGGCCGCCTTCTATGAGATATTTGGGGTATCTCTCTAGAGCGCTTATGAGTCCCAAGGTGTGCGCACGACCATAAAGGCACAAGTGTTTTATCGGGGAGTATGCTTTTCTGTAGGTTGATATGTGTTGTGGAGGTATTGGTCAAATTCTTCCAAATTCAAGGCCTAGTCCACTTGTAATATTTTTTTATTGTTGTCTCACATCACAAATGTGTCGATTCAAATCGAAAAGATATTGACGCCTAAGTATCGGACCGGTTTTTGCCATGTTTCCTTTCTTTTCTTTTCAGGTTACCTTGTAAGCCATTAGTGGGGGATTGTTGAAAGTGAAGGTAAATGGCTACAAGGTTTTTCCCTCTCTTTTCCATCTTTCTTTGTCCCACATAGGGAAGACTGGAACCTTTTGTGGTTTACATATCTCTCTATTACTCCTTGTGTTGTATTGAGTTGAAAGTGAGTTTTATGGAGGAGGGGGTGGTTTGGACCCCCACAAACGTGCAAAGTGTCGTCGTCGTCCGACCAGTCCAAGCAGGGCGTGGTCGGGTCTTTTTTTATTCACGTTTCTTCTTTTTGTGTTGATTGGATTAATTCTTCCATATTTTTCTCATTAATGTCGTAAATTTTCCGCCCTCTCTTGATGGCTATTAAATCACCTTGATTCTCGCTTCTCTTTATTGTCTTTTTCATTTTTGTCCCTCCAAAAATCATTTTCTTGTTATAAACTAGAGGCTTTGCTGGACTATTTAGATACACAACAGAAAACACACAATCCTTCCCTTCTCTTCTCTTAACCATTCTGAGCAATCATATTATCATACTCCAAGTCTTTGGCCACGAATGCACGTGTCCAAAGGTTGTCTTAGTTAACCTTGAGGAGCGACCGACATATTTGGTTGACGTCGAGGTCAAGCCGCAATCGCTTTCAAGGCAGTGGTCTGTCCAACGCTCAGATAGTGTCCTTCCCGCAGCCTTGATTCACCTATTGTTTTTCTAACAAAATAAATCTCAAATAAGGGCGGTTAATTGTGACATTACAATTTTATCATATATATTTGGTGTAATAATGCACATAAAATATACTTAATTAACATGTTTTAATTTATCATAGATTTTAATAAGTATAAGAAATTACAAACAATGTACAATATAGGTATTTATAATCTGATATGTAATACTATATTCATTTTTCAAATATAATTGACACTAATTTAGTTTGCATACTTATGTTATGACTTTCAACATTTCCTATTTTCAAATAATATTCAACTCGTATGTACTTGAATATGAAATATATATGACCTGTATTGACCGAATCCAAATACACTTGACTCATATTTATATAAACCCGAAATACACCTAACTTGTATTTACCTGAATCTGAAATATACTCAACCCAAATTTACCTTATTTAAATATATAACTGACACGTAAAAGTCGTTTCCCGAATTAATCAGGTTTGGATATAAAGTTTCATTAGATACTAGGCTCTTTAGCTTTGTAGTTATTACGGGAAAAAAATTATCTTTCATTCTCCCAACATCATTTGATACTAGGCTCTTTAGTTGCTTGCGTTACAAGGTTGGCCATTTGTTATTATATATATTCGAGTAGAAAATAATACATTTTTGTGTAAATACAAACTATAAGGCAAACTGGTGAATTTACCAAACAAGTTGTTTATTATTATATACGAGGGTAGCAAAATAAATTCAAATATGAACACAAGTTACAAGATAAGTTTCTAGACAAACAGCTAATTCAAACAATTTTTACACTTGAATTGTGAAGAGTTTACACTTTACATAGTTAGCTTTAGTGTATGGCTTGTTCTTCGGCATCATGTCAGGTCACCTTTAATGTAGGACTGAACACTTGAATTGTGAAGAGTTTACACTTCACACAGTTAAATTTAGCATGAATCATACTCACAGAAAAATCAAATATATTGTTTTCCCTATTGTTCAAAGTTTAAATCAGCCCGCAAAACTCATGACATAAGTTGCATAAGCGGCAAAATACAACAGTTTATTGCAACAAATTACAAGTACAACAAAATAAGCTTTCCTTAGTACAAGGCTACAGCATGCACAACTTGGCCACTTTCGACATCAGCCAGCCATATAGACGAGTTGCATAGTCCTCAGCCTGCATACAAAATTTCTGCCTTTGGAGATGCTCTACGAAACTGCAACATCTGTCTATAAACCTCAAGCGATGGAGATAAAGCAAGCAGATAGAAATTGCAAGTGAACGATAGTTTCTCAAGCGATGGAGAAAAGGCAAGCAAATATGAAATTAATTTCATCTATGAAGCGACACCTCTAATATTCTTGATAGAAATGGTACGTAGATGGTTGAATGTATATTCTCGATCATTCTTGGGCTCACCATCTCCCTAGATAAATAATAAGTTATATGGTCAGTTGAAGGCTTTTAGTTTGATTGGAATTTATACTCAATTTATTGAAAACCATTCTAATACGTCAAAAATAACTCACCAAGATCATAAGTTCTTGCATTTCGAGATCATCAAACAATAGGGACGGAGTAAAGGTGGGTTCATGTGGGGTCAAGCGACCCCGCTTTTTGGAAAAAGAAAATATATATTGATGTTTTTGTATTAAAGTAAATTTATATAATATTTCTTATAATTCATAAAAAGTCATGAAATTTCAATTGTTTGAGCTATCAGTTCAGTATTTTTATTATCTAAGACTTTATTATGTTCACTTAATTTCAATTTTGTGGAGTGTTAAATATTACTGACGATAGTTTTACTTCTAAGAAAATATAATTTTTGTTTATAAATCTATTTTTATTTTTATTTGTCAAATTTACAAGCATTCTTGAGTCTTTACTTAGATTAATTTGGTTGTTTGTATCAATACAATCAATTTCTATTGCATTTGTTAGTTATTACTTATGTTTGTGTTGATTTGTAGTTACTGTTCTTGACTTCTGTGTCTGAATAATATTTTATACTTACACAATTCAAATATTTTGAAATTTTGATCATATGCAAATGTGATGCCAATTACTTGAATTTTGGATTAGTTAGGTGTAACTGTTGAATCTTCTTAAATAAGTTGATAACAACTTTTATTTATTATTTAAGTTAAAATGCAAAAATTGAAAAAAAAAGTTGTATACATTATATATACAATATATTTTATATCATATGATAGTTTGTAAAACCCCGAAAAAAATCCAAAGATGTTGACCGTGACGTCGTTAGTAAATTAGGTTGACTTTATTATTTACTGTTGTTCGTGATGTGTTTATTTATGCCAACGCTTGAGCTCGTAGGACCGATGAGGGGCTAACAAGGGTAGATTAGTATTTTCGTGGGTTATATATCTTTGTGATATTATAAATATTATTATGTGATTAATTACGTGAATATTATTTGCTATGTGATTATATGATTATTAGTATTAATATTATGATTACTATTATTAGTATTAATAGGCTTTTAGAAAAATTAGTTTTTAATTGTTTTAAATGGGTTGGGTTAGGATTAGATTAGGTTAGTGGGCCTAATTGTGTATTAGTATAAAACCCCCTAAACCCATATCAAACCCTAATCTCTCTCTAAAACCCTAATCCCTCCAACCCTCTCTCTCCGCTTTCCCTCGGCCGGCAACCACCACCAGCCGCCGCCGCCGCAGCGCTGCCACCACCACCGCTTGCCCTATCTCCCTCCTCTCTCTTTCTCTTTTCTCTTTCTCCTTCGTCCTCCCCTCGCTCGCCCAGCCACCACCACCGCACGACGCGCCCAAGGCCACCACCGCCTGTGGCCAGCCACCACCGCCATCCACCGGAGTCACCGCCGACGCCCCTCGCCGAGAAAGCGATCGTCGCTTTTGTTGTTGCCGCTCGAAACCGACGTTGACCACCCCCCTCCGACGAGCTAACGGCCGTCGCCTGCCACCTGCGACCCCGACACACTCCCTCCGACCACCGCCCGCCGACGCCGTCGCCCAGACGCCGTCGCCGTGCCCTAACCCTACGTAAAACCCTAACCCTAACCATAACTGATAATCTGTTTTTTTATATTTTCCTTCTTTTTCCTTTCCTTTTTCCTTTTTTCTTTTCTTGTTTTAATTTCAAAAATCTGATTATATACTATTGTTGTGTTATAATTTTATAGTATCTGTAATTTTTGTAAATTAGGAAAAATTATTGTAATTATTATTCTTGTTGTAATTATGTGTAAATTGTTAATTATTATGTGTAATTTGTAATTATAATTAGTATTAGGGTTGTAATAGTTAAATCGTTAGGGTTGAATCGTTTATTGTATCTTTAACTTATAAATTATGTTATGTTTTAGACCACAATATTATTGTATGCACGAAATTGGAAGTTAAAACCCTAGGTTAAATTCTTGTTAAGAAGATTGGGTTTATTTTAATTATTAAAAGTTCAATCCTTGTTAGTAATCCTTGATTAAATCTTGGTTCTTGAAAATAAATTAGAGTTCTTGTTTTAGTTAGGTTACAATTGCATGTTCTTTAAATTCTTTCTTATTTCTTGATTAAAGAAAACCGTATGTTTAACCACCTTCAATGTTTCTTGAATAATTTTTTTAGTAATTAATCGTTATTGTTCTTAAAAGAAAACGGTTGAGTTTGTCTAATTAGTTAACCTACTACAAGTTAAATTTGTGTAATAAAATCTTGAATTCTTGATTAGTAGTTACATGTATACTGTACTTTATTTTACATGTTCTTTAAGCCTTTCTTGATTCTTGAATTAAGAAACCCACATGTTTAACCGCCTTTGTATTACTTCGTGAAATTCTTGTTATAGTGTTATAACCTTATAACTAATTCATGTTTTAAAATCTTTAAAAAAAAAACATTGTTTACGTGTTTTATGTTCTAAGAAATTTTATTTCCTTGTACGACTTAAGTTTTAATTAAAAGTTTTATTAAAGTGTTCTTGTTTTTAATAAGTTTACTTCTACAAGTTTAATTGTTGGGCCTAAGTTAAGTTGGACTTTATATCTTAGACCCTAAGTATAGTTTTAAGTCCAAACTAGAACCCCAAGACCGTTTGGTAAAGGTTAGAACCGAAATAACAAATTAATTAATAACCGTTAACGGGACAGTTATGCTAGTGCTCAGAGATCGGGTTGCCACGGCTAGTGTAGTTACCTTTTGATCGAACCCTTTGGACTGGAGGTTCCCTTAGATGTTAGGAACCATAGGAATTTTACGGATCGAACGTTTGATTTGTATAGCCCGAGTTATAACCGTGTTACCAGAACCTGTCAGAACTGGACCAATTGGGAAGATGGGTATTTTTAGAGTCCTTCGGGACTGATATGGGCTTAGTCATCAACATAAAAGTTTTAGTAGACATCCTGAGGTTTCCGAAAAGTCTAGAACCAGACCCATAGGATGTCGGGAAGTCAAGTTGTGACCCGTTTTATGTGAACGTTATAATCTGTCCTCTGTTTGCTTTTATTTATGAAAATTGTTGAGTAAATTTTATGTGTGAACTTGTTCCTTGAATGTGTTAAGTGTAAACCATAAATGATAGGAACCTAAGTGTTCCTAGGGGAATGGGTTAGGTAGTTGATAGTTAATACTAACTTCATTAGAACGCGTTTTGATTAGATAATTATTCTTATTCTAGGCCCGAGTTAGTGCGTGACGATAGTGAGCTCAAGTGTGTTCTCCTTATTGCTGTACTGTGACGTTATCCAGGTAATTGTCTATGCTCTAATCCCCACCGGGATGCTCTTTAAATGTGTTTTAATGTTTTCTAATCTGTTTTGTTAATCGCATCCCGAAAGGGGACTTTTGTGGATTTATGACCATCTGTTTTGGATAACTGTTTGTAATTGTTGTACCTTGTTTTATGAGTAGAGAAATTGAGATGGTATTTTATAAGTGGTTTTATTATTGATTTTGATAATCTGGGTTGGGTTTGACTTGAGAGTTGTGAGATGAGTTTGAATAATGAATTAATAATTCAAAATGGAAACATTAAGCGGGTTGTTGATTTGATGCCTTTGACAGGCTAATGTTTTGCGGGTGATACCCCTGAGACCAGGATTCGATGCCTGTATGGGTTATGTGCCAGGAGATCAGGGTTTCATCCCTGATATAGGATAGATGTTATGAAGCCTTTGGTGGGCGACTGTTTGATGCCTTTGAGAGGCTAATGTTTATGCGGGTGATAACCCTAAGACCAGGATTCGATGCATGTATGGGTTATGTGCCAGGAGATCAGGGTTTCACCCCTGATATAGGATAGTTGTTTGATGCCTTTGGTAGGCGATGTTCTTTATGGGATTTGATATCCCGTCCGCAAATTAAAATATGGATTGGATGGGTTGAGGAAACAGTATGGGAATAAAGGTTTGTAAAACGTTTGATTCGATCCCTCTCCCCAAAATGAATTGAAAAGAACTTAAACTGTTTTAAACGTTAGGGGTAGACATTATTGAGATTTCCCCCTCATTTTTGAAATGTTTTGTTTTCAGGTGAAGATCTAAATGCTGGGGACGGGAAATAGAAGTGAGGACGACGAGTCTAGAAGTCCTTGAATCTTTCTATATTGTTTTCGTTATGAAATCTTAAAGTTTTGTTTTGAGTTGTTAGTTGTTACCGTTAGCAGACAGTTGTGTTTTCCTTTCTCGCCTTGTATTCCTTCGGGGATACGGCAGTGACGCCCAAACTACATTTGAAGTCTTCTGCTAAGTTTTGTCTGTTAACGTTAGTTTGACTTGACTTTTTTTATAATTGAATTTTCGGGGCGTTACATAGTTACGATTTGTTTGTATTTAATTTTTGATATTTAATTTTTAAATTTTGCTAATAGATATAGAGGTTTTAATTACTCATCTTTAAATTTTGACTCCTCTAAATTTAGTTCCTGTATTTGCCTTTGTCAGGCACCAGTTTCATTGAGATAGAAAATTTTTCCATATTGGGACAGCTTTGAATCAAGCCAAGAACACACAAAAACTTGTTCATATGATTCATGTCGATCGAAGATAAGTGCAAAGTGTTCAGCTGCTTGAATGTCACGGGCGGACCATTTGAGATGCCACTGTTTGCCAAGATCTTCGCTAGAATGAAAATGGAGATATAAGTTACAAATGTTGAAATCCAAAGCAAAATAAGACCTTTGGACTCACCTTGAAAGTGTCTCCAAAAAGCTCAAGCAATTCTAATTTATTTGAATTAGCTAGCAAGTTCATCATATCTGTAAAAATGGTATCAAAAATCAGAAAAGGAAATATTATGTGAATACTTAATCAACAAGAACAATTTCCTATTTGGAACATCCAAAGCTGAAGTCAATACTTTTCAGCATTTTTCAATTCACTTGATAAAAGTTAGCCAAGTCCATTGTATACAACTTGTACTTGTTCTTGTGTGTTTACTTTTACATCAAGCATGTTTACAAACTTCTATCACATGAGATTTTGGTAGATACGCAGAAATTATCTAACATGCACTCTAGTATGTATACAAATTGTTCATGGTGACCATTATTATTCTATTAATAATCCCACTAGCTAACGTAAAAGTATGACATAACCTACTTGATTTCAATGAAATTACATTGAAAAAGAGATTTAAAAAAAAAACACTATGAGATCAACCCGATTGATTCTGATCGTTATGTGGATCATTATACCCTGAAAACTTCGTATCATAAGGAGGCAAAGACATCAATGGTGGAAGAGAAGTGTACTCCGGGGCAACATGTTCAAAATTAGGGTTTTGGTTCAAGGGCGGTAGATCATACTGTAAGCTGCCATGATTAGGAAACCCTAGAGCAGTAGTACTGTAGTTGTCCACATCCCCAAGCTCACGTAAATAGCCATTATCATAGTAAGATGTTGAATTGTCGTGATCAGAAAACCCTAGAGCAGTAGTAACAAACTCACGTAAATAGCAATTATCATAGTACGATGTTGAATTGCCAGGATCAGGAAACCCTAGAGGAGTAGTACCAGGGAATGGCATTGCTCCACAAGTATGAGGTTGAGTATTGTGATCCAAGGCTCCGTATGTCATAGCGTCATAGGGATGAACATCTAGACATACGAAAACTTGGTTGTCTTCTTTGCCTTTGGGGTCGGTTGTGACAGTTGGTTCCTCGTTGGGATTAACTTCAATTAGTTGTTGGTCCTTACATACTGCGACTTGGTTGCCTTTGCCTTTGGGGTTGGTTTTGATACTTACGACGACTTGGTTGCCTTTGCCTTTGGGGTCGGTTTTGACACATACGGAGACTTACTTGCCTTTGCCTTTGGGGTCAGTTTTGATACATACGGAGACTTGGTTGACTTTGCCTTTCAGGTCAGTTTTGACAGTTGGTTCCTTGTTGGGATTAAGTTCGATTAGTTGCCGCTCCTCATTTTCAGCGTCATCATCATCTTCGGCATCTGATTTTCCTTTATGTTTATATATTTTGCATAGTACATAACTACATATTCATCCAACTGCCACTAAAACAAACACCAAAAATCATATACTCTCAGTCTTTGTTCCATGACATCATTAATGTCACAAGATATTAATATTTTAGTATGCGAAAGTACTATCATTGTATTCATCACGAAAAATAAAGTGAAAACAGTTTTACCCCTCTATATTTATATATGTATCATGGTTAACTAGGTGAAAATAAAAATGTCAATGAGTAGTTTCAAGTTTTTTCCTTTTTTTAATAAAGCGAAAACAATTTTACCTAGCCTCTATTCTATTTAACCTAATTATTTAACTAAATTTTCTTGTTTCGTATTATCTTTTATTTTAAAGGACACTGATATATGTCTTGAATCAAGATAGTTAATAACCATTTTAAATTGTTCATAATTCACATTTTTGTAACTTTAATAATATTTTCTTTAGTAAGTATACATATAAATATGAATATACACGATAGTCTAATTCTATCAACTATAGTAGAGTATGCACATTTTATACATATTTTTATTTTTATAGAAAAATATAAATAAATAAGTATTTTTATATAGTTTATCAGTCGTAACAACTCTCAAAATAATAAAACATATATTTATAATAATTAAAATATGCTTATGTTTTTCTATTTTAAAATCCCAATAACATGTTAATAATGTCAATTACTACCTCCGTTAACACAGAGATCACGCAGAAAAGCCAATATCGCAAAAATTTATGCAGTTGATGAAAAAATTAGTTAAGTATCCTTAATTAAAATTGATATTTGTGGCTCATTCAACGAACGTTGTATGAGGAGGGTGTTCATACCTAGTAAGGTAGGGCGTAATGATAAGAGATATGGTTTTGTTCGCTTCAAAGATAAATTTGCAGGTTCTAGTGCTATCCTTGCCTTGAATGGTTGGAGATATAGCGGTTTCGCTTTGTCTGTTGATTGGGCAAAATTCTGCAAGAAGCAAGGGTCGGTCCCTCTTTCTAGGAGGGGTTCTGAAAAGTGTGTTTGGGTTCCTAAAGATAAGCAGGTTGGTGTGAAGGCCGTTGATGGTGACCGTGTTATTTCTTCTGCTTCCGATGATTCAGTTACTATTTCTGATCCTTTTTCGACGGATGTCCCTGAGGTTGTTAAGTCTCCTTATAAAGATGCCCTCTTGAGGGGCCCTATTGTCGGTAGCAACAATGGTGCTCCTTTGATGGCTTTTTCTGGTAATGCTTCAGCTGGACCTGAATGTCAGCCGGTTGATTGTGAAGAGACTGATTCTCAGTCGGTTCATTCTGAATATTATAACTCCGTTGATTTTGAGGACTCACTTTTGGAGGGCTCCAAAGCTATTGATAAAAGAAGAAAGGGAAGACTTTTCCTAAGGTCAAGTGGCATTTGGTCAGCCAAGCTGCTAGCAAATCAGTTCATTCTAAAGAACATATCAGAAGGAAGGGTAAAAGTGTGAGCTCGCTAATTGAGTCGTCAAAGCGCTCTCATGCTCATTTGGCGGACATGGCTCGTAGAGTGGCTAAGTTTGGCTGTGGTTCTGGCTTCATTCGTGGAGACCCTGGGATTGTTGAGAAGAGGCTTCAGGAGAAATGGCAAAAAGATTGAATATTTTTGGTTTTGTATTTTGCTGTTTGTGTTGTTTGGCTGTGTGGCTTCTTTGTTGGCTGCTGTCCTTTCGCTGTACTTTTGTCTGATTTTTTGTCGTGTCGTTGCTGTCTTTTAGCCTCTTTTGGCTTTTAATAATAAAAAAAAATGAGGAGGATGTTCAACCGTAAACTCATGCATCTTCCAAGACGTTTTGATGCCTTTGCGAGGTTCTCCTTCTTTGCTAGGTTCTCCTTCGTAATAATCCAACGACTTTTTGACACCGATTTTGGTACCCTTATGCATTATCACTTTGTCTGCTCCGGTCGCCTTCCAATAGCCCTCTCTAGCCTTTCGATCTGGCCGATGACCGTTCGGGTATTTCCGTTGTCTCGGCGTGAAAAAGTACCATTTTCCGTCTTTGGGCTTATACATTCCTGCTCATAGGGGGGAAAAAAACTTTCTGGATCATTATCATAGAAAAACAAAATTAAAGGTGCTAATGGTTTTGTTCGGCAAATAGCTGTTAGCGGTTGGCTATTTGCATAACTGTTCATTATTAGCTGTTTGGATTGACTAGTATAAGGATTTTCTTGTGCCAAAACTATTTTTTCTAGGCCATGTTCTTTAGTTGGGTTAAATCTAACTAACCTAACTTAGTTTAACTTAATTTAACTTATCTTTACCTAACCTAATTTAAACCAACCCTAAAAACACCTAAATAAAAAACTTTTTAAATTAAAAAGAAATTTAAATAATATTATTTTAATTTCAAATCTATCCACTTTACCTACAACTTTTTTGATTGGGTTATTATTAAATAATATTGTGTTAGCAACTTGTCGCAATAATAGTTTGTGTAAGGATAACATTTATCGCAATAATCATAATATCTGTTGACACATAAGTTAATGATAATGAACTTTCAACTATTAGAATTTTTATTCAAAATATATACTATGTATGATTTTGAGGTTATAAAATAAAAATAAAAACCTTTCCTCTCAAATAAAAATGAAAAAAAAAATAAAATCCTCACCCTAGGTCCTTAAATGCCGCCTTCTCAAAATTGTATTCCTGTTCGATTAGCAACTTGAATTGGAGGGAATACCAACAGTCGATCCATGGAGATGAATCAGATGATTCACAGGTATTCATTCTCACCTTCCTTTTCTTCATTACTGTATAAGGAATTAACTCAACATGGTATACAAATTCATAATTTTTGGCTGTTTAAATTGTTCTGCTCATCTCTAGGGTTCCACCTTTTTCATCAAAGAAAACATCTTTAAATTGTACTGCTCTGCATATTTGGACATTGTTAGACAAAATTGTGCTAATACCCACCTTCAAAACTCTTAATTTGCTCAACAAAGATAAGATTTTGATGGGGTTATTGGAATTAAACAATCCGACCTTTGGCGTAATTTGGATATGTCGAACTGACCTTTGGAATTTAGACTTAGACTTGACAAATTATATTTAACATCCTATTCGATTGAATAAACCTTCACAGATTTCAACTCATCAGAAAAGTGACTTACGGCGGTGATCAAACTATTTTTTCTTTACTTTTCACCTTTTCAATAGTTTACATAAGCAATCACTTTTGTCAAGTAACTTTTCTGACAAGTTGAAATCGGTAAAAATTCATTCTATCCAATAGGATGTTAAGTATAGTTTGTCGAGTCCAAATTCCAAATGTCAGTTCGTCATATCCAAATTGCCCCAAAGGTTGGATTATTTAATTCCAATAATCCATGGTTTTGATGTGTTGCTGCTGGGTTTGCTCAGACTCAAAGTAGCCTAAGTAGTGTGGATGATTGATTAACTAATGAAGTGGAAAACAGAAATGTGAGTTGAGGGTGTGAATTAGATGTGTCTAATTTAGGTTCTGTGCCTTTTTCCATTTCAGGGCAAAGGGTTCTCCGTGAACCCTCTAATGATAGGATCAGTGATTTGCCCAACAATGTAACTGATCACATTATTCGGTTTTTATCAATCGAGGATGCTGCAAGGATGAGTGCTTTATCCAAGACGTGGAGAAGTAATTGGTTGTCATTACCTCGGCTCGTATTCGATGGCGAAATTGCTGGCCCCATAAACTCTGATCGTGATGCTCTCAAGTGGTTCAACATCATAAGCAACATACTCTTCCTTCATCGGGGTTCCATTATTGAATTTTCTCTAACTATTCCGGGTTTGCCACCTTCATCTCATGTTGACATTATCCCATGGCTCTCATTTGTTGTAAAGAATGGTGTAAAGATCCTTACATTTCGTAATTTTACTGAGGAACTCTAAATTAGGTTGCCATCATGTTTCTTCTCCTCTCCTAGGCTCGAAAATTTAACTCTTCATCAATGTATTATTGGCCGTCTTTCATGTTTTAGGGGTTTGAGAAACCTTTTGAGTCTTGACTTAACTAAAGTTGTGTTTGAAGCTGGTGTATTTGAGGAGTTCATTGCTGCTTGTACTGCTCTAGAGAAGCTGACACTATCGAGATGCACCACTGATGACACCATGATTATCAATTCGCCTAATCTTAAGGTCCTACATGTTAATGATATCTTCAAGTCTATTAGTTTTAAGAGTGCCTCAAGCCTTGTGTTAGTTACACTGGATTTAAACAATACACATGCCTTCGAATGGGCTGATATGATGAACTCTCTTTCTAATTTATGTAGACTTCAGACGCTTTGTCTTTATGGGCGCACTTGTGAGGTAAGTCCAATATTGGTCTTGTGTTTTTTTGGTTTCCAAAATTGTGTAGCTTACATCTTCATTTTCGTGCTATTGAAGAGCTTAGCAAACTGTGGCATTTCAAGGATTCTGCCTACAACCTTTAAGCACCTTAAAATCCTCGAGTTGTGCAACCTTGGTATGAATCATAAAGAGTTTTTGTTTGCTATTGGCGTAATTCGAAGCTGTCCTTATGTGGAGGAACTTGTACTTATGATGAGAAGGAAGTCAAAGGAAGTCAACAAGGAGGAACTTAAGATACCGGTGAGTTAACTGAGCACATAAAGATGGTTTTTCAGTGAATAAGTCCGAGTTAAATGAAGCTGTCCTTAAGTGGTATTTTGTAATTGATGAATGTCATTCATTCGTTATTGAAGCTGAATTTGGTGATACCATTAGTTTCATAACTTAGACTTTGGAATGAACAATCTCATGAGGTTGGTTACTATTTTCTTTGCTTCTTAGTTGTCACTGCTGTCATTGTAAACTGTAAAGAGAGCATACTTTTGCACCTCATTACTTTGAGGAGAATTCCTGGTCTAAGTTAACCTGGTCTGATCGAACGGTCTGATTATTACATTGATTTTTTTAATCCAGGGAAACGATGAAACCAACTGTGATGATGACGGGTATACATTCAATCATCTACGAAGCATTAGTTTAACGTGTGTCCGAGGTCTTGCATTAGAGATGAGACTGATTTCGTATCTGCTTGCTTCCTCTCCATCACTTGAGAGACTGTTATTCACTTGCTGTAATCTTGAGGCTCGTGAAGAGTTACAGTTGCTTAGAAAGATGTTGCAGTTTCAGAGAGCATCTCCTAGGGCACAAGTCAAGCGAATTGGCGTTGCTTCTTCTCGTAAACTTTTAACCAAGGGAAGCGAATAATTAAAGCTACTTATTGGCAGGTTTCCAAGGCAAAGATGAAGTTGGTGGGAAAGGTTGCAGTGTTTTGTTCTGAACAATATCTAACTTCTTTTTTTTTCCTGGACTGTATGACATGTACCAGTACCATGTATGTTGTTAACCGTTCAAATCAGTTGATTGCATATCTACCTCTTCTTGAGTTGAATCATTTGGAAGAGAAACAGAGAATCTGTTCTCTTTCAGAGAGGGAAAATTTTTGGTATGGAATCTGATGATCAAAACGAAGCTTTTTGACCCAATTGAGTTGGGTTTGTGTTGGAAAGATCCAGGACTAATGCACCAGTTGCTGGGTCGAAGGAATGTTTTCAAGTTTGGTTTTAATGGTTTTGGATGTGTTTCTTCTACCAGTGAATGATATATTAGATTGGAGATGTGATACAGTGACGAGCAGAGTGTTAGGATAAAATTGTCATCCAGAATAGTAAAAAATGTCATTGGATTTGGAAATATACACTAAGGGTGCGTTTGGTTGGTCAATAACCCCCTCTCGGGTTGACTTATTTTCCCCATGTTTGAATGCGGGTTGATTTCGAGAAAATTTTCACGATGGGCCCTCCATTTTCTCCATTTTCATAGGGAAAATTTTCCTTAGGGGGGCTAAGGGAAGTTTTTCTTAGGGAAATTTTTCACATGAAAAACTACCCATGGAAAATTTTCCTCTGGAAAAATTTCTCTGGGATTCCTACCAAACACTCCCTAAATAACACTTTATTTCTGCCTTATGAATGTGAAGGATATGAACTCGGTGACTTCCCCTAAACATAAGGATTGTTTCCTGCTAATGAGCCAAAATCAAACGTACCAATACCCACTGCTTCATGTCAAAAGAGATTGCATTTTGTTGATTTTGGTCTGCCATTGTGTTTGTCATACATTGAAAGATGTAATGATAATTTGAATCTCTCTCTATATCCCTGTCTCTCCTTTTTTTTTTCTTTTTTGATTTTGTGGCCTATTGGATCCTTCTGAGGTCCAAAATCGGCTAGAGAATATTATCTAACAAGTTTTCTCCCTTTGGTCGTCATATAAGAGTTTTATATAAGTTATCAATTTTCTTCATTTTTGTATCAGATACTATTGAGAGGAAAATATTGAGAGATAGAGTTTCACCAATATTTTTTCAAAGTGTTTCACTATTGTTATCCCTAGAGAGATTGTGTGTTGAGAGATTGAGAGATTGCTTGTAATCTCCATTATTGATCGTATCACACCATGTGATAGTGATCGGTTTGTACTCTTTTTTTTTTTCCCTCATAATGGATTATTTATGGTTGTCGCCGTCTATGGGGTTCTTCTCCAAGTTCTTGGGTTTCCCACGTAAATCTGATGTTCGTTTTATCGCTTAATTTTTATTCCTAAATTTTGTGGTAATCTTCGTCATCTCATTTGCTTTCACTATAACTGTAATCGGCAGTTAATTTCTCTGAAAACCCTCACAAGTGGTATCAGAGCCTGGAGAAGATGGCTTCAATCATGAAGTGCGAGATTCCAAAATTCGATGGAACCAGGAGTTTCACGATGTGGAGACAGCAGATGAAGGCAGTCCTGATTCAGCACGGGTTATGGGATGTGATCGAGTATCCTGACGTAATGACTAATTAAATGATGAGCGATGAAGACTTCAAGAAACTCCAGAAAGAGATAGGGCAGCCTGAGTGCGAGAGAGTGGAAGAAGTTGGAAGATAAGACTCTGGTCTGGATTCAGCTATGTTTGGCGGAGCACATTCAAAGAGAGGTTATGCATATCAAGGAATCTCAGAAGCTTTGGGCCAAACTAGAAGAGATGTATATGTCGAAGAATTTCGCCTACAAATACCAAATGAAAGAGAAACTCTATAGGCTAAGAATGTCTACAGGTACTTCTATGCAAGCACATTTTAGTGAATTTGATTATATTTTTATTGAGTTAAAATCAATGGATGTAAAACACAGTGATAAGGATAAAGCTTTACATTAATTTTTTTTTAACAATGATAGTTAAAAAATATATTTCACTAAAAATTCAAAATTAATATATACAATCAAAGTGTCATGTTATAATAGTTAAAAAGTGCAATGTACTATTGATTCTACCATAAAAGCGATTGAAATTTATATTTATGATAATAGTTCAAAATTAATATATACGATCAAAGTGACATGTTTTAATATATACAATCAAAGTAATGATATTGATTGAGATACATTTTTTTTACGGAATTTAATATTTTTAAGGATATTTTATCTAGTGGCGGATGCAAATCTTTTGTTTAGGGGTAGCCAAAACACTGATATATTCATCCGATATACATAAAATTAGTAATTTTTATTCCAAATCATATCAATTAATTACTAATTTTTTTTTTTACCGGCGGCTGTGGCCACCCTAGCAGTATGGGATATGCCCATGATTGTATCACAATTGGAAGTTTTTCAATTATTATAGTTGAAAAATGTGATATACCATTGATTCTATCATAAAATATTGAAATTTATACATTTTGATCAAAGTAACCGCCGCAATGATAATCATATCTATTGACACATAAGTTATTGATAATGAACTTTCAACTATCATAATTGAAAAATAATTTAACTAAAGTAGAATTTTCATTCAAAATATACAGTACTATACTACTATAGTAGGATTTTGAAGTTATAAATAAAAATAAAAACCTTGCCTCTTAAATAAAAATGAAAAAACAAAAATAAAATCCTCACCCTAGGTCCTTAAATGCCTTCTTCTCAAAATTGTCTTCCTGTTCGATTAGCAACTTGAATTGGAGGGAATACCAACAGTCGATCCATGGAGATGATTCCCAGGTATTCATTCTCAGTCTCACCTTCCTTTTCTTTATTACTGTATGAGGAATTAACTCACAAAATTACTCTGAGGTACCTAACTTTTGGTGAAATGTTTTTCTGGTATCCCAACTTTTCAAAACTAATTTTGAGGTACCCTTACTTTTTGGATTAATAAATATTTGATGCTTTTCTGACCATTAATTTTATTAAGTGACCAAAATGTCATTGTTTTTCCCTTCTTGAAGAAATATCTTTGAAGAAGAAGAATAAGGGTATTTTGGTCACTTAATAAAATTAATGGTCGGAAAAACACCAAATAATTACTAACCCGAAAAGTAAGGGTATCTCAAAATTAGTTTTGAAAAATTGGGGTACCGAAAAATAGTTTTCCCAAATATTGAGGTACCTCTGAGTAATTTTTTGGAATTAACTCAACATGGTAGTATGCAATTTCATAATTTCTGGCTGTTTAAACTGTTCTGCTCATCTCTAGGGTTTCATCAATGACAACATCTTTAAATTCTACTGCTCATCTATAGGATGTCACCTGTATATTTGGACACTGTTGGACAAAATTGTGCTAATACCCATCTTCAAAACTTTTAATTTGCTCAACAAAGATAATATTTTGATGTGTTGCTGCTGGGTTTGCTCTGATTCTGAGTAGCCAAAGTAGTGTGGATGATTGATTACTAATGAAGTGCAGAAGATAAATGTGAGTTGAGGGTTTGAATTAGATGGTTCTAATTTAGGTTCTGTGCCTTTTTCCATTTCAGGGCAAAAAGGGTTCTCCATGAACCCTCTAATGATAGGATCAGTGACTTACCCAAGAATGTAATTGATCACATTATTCGGTTTTTACCGATCGAGGATGCTGCAAGGATGAGTGCTTTATCGAAGACTTGGAGAAGTTATTGGTTGTCACTGCCTCGACTCGTTTTTTATGAGGAAATTGCTGGCCGCTTATACTCTGATGGTGATGCTCTCAAGTGGTTCAACATAATAAGCCACATACTCTTCCTTCATCAGGATCCCATTATTGAATTTTCTCTAACTATTCCGGATTTGCCACCTTCATCTCGTGTTGACATTATCCCATGGCTCTCGTTTATCGTAAGGAATGGCCTAAAAATCTTAACGTTTTATAGTTTTAATGAGGAACTCTACTTTAGGTTGCCATCATGTTTCTTCTCCTCTCCGGGGCTCGAAAGTTTAACTCTTGAGTATTGTATTATAGGCCGTCTTTCATGTTTTAGGGGTTTGAGAAACATTTTGAGCCTTGACTTATGTGAAGTTGTGTTTGAAGCTGGTGTACTTGAGGAGTTCTTTGCTGCTTGTCCATTACTAGAGAAGTTGACACTAACATTGTGCACCACTCATGGCCCCATTATTATCAATTCGCCGAATCTTAAGGTCCTACGTGTTGATGGCATCTTCCAGTCTATTAGTTTTAAGAGTGCCTCAAGCATAGTGTCAGTTACACTGGGTTTAAACATTGAAGAAACTATCGAATGGGCTGATATCATGAAGTCTTTTTCTAATTTATGTAGACTTGAGACGCTTACTCTTTATGGGAGCGTTTGTGAGGTGAGTCTAATATTGGTCTTATGTTTTTTTTGGTTTCCAAAATTGTGTATCTTACATCTTCATTTTTGTGTTGTTTAAGAGCTTGGCAAACTATGGCATTTCAAGGATTCTGCCTACAACCTTTAAGCACCTTACAATCCTCAAATTATCCGAGATTGGGATGAATCATAAAGAGTTTTTGTTTGCTATTGGCATAATTCGAAGCTGCCCTTATGTGGAGGAACTTGTACTTACGTTGAGATTGCAGTCAAATGAAGTCAATGAGGAGGAACTAAAGATCCCGGTGAGTTAATTGAGCACACAAAGATGGTTTTCAGTGAACGAGTCCAAGTCAAAGAAGTACACGTCTAAGTGGTATTTTGTAATTGATGACTGTCATTCATTCGTTATTGAATTTGGTCATCGCATTAGTTTCATAACTTAGACTTTGGTATGAATAATCTCATGATTCTTTGCCTCTGAGTCGTCACTGTCATTGTAAAGAGAGCATATTAGTGCTCCTCATTACTTTGAGAATGATTACTGGTCTTGCTGGACCATGGTTGATGAAATCGTTTCATTATTACAATGATTTTTTAATCCAGGGAAGCGACGAAACCAACAATGTCGATGATGAGTATACATTCAATCATCTACGAAGCATTCATTTAGTGAATGTCCAAGGTCTTGCTTTAGAGATGAAGTTGATTTCATATCTGCTTGCTTCCTCTCCGTCACTTGAGACATTGTTATTCACTTGCAAAAAACTTGAGGCTCATGAAGAGTTAAAGTTGCATAGACAGATGTTGCAGTTTCCGAGAGCATCGCCCAGGGCGCAAGTGAAGCAAACTGAATATGTGGGTACTTTGAATTCTCTGTTTTTGTTGCATGCATTTTGATCCCAAAAGACCTCTTGCTGATGCTGTGTTTCTATTGTTGAACAGAGGCTGACCTTTGTGTACTAATGAAGGTGAAGTTGCTTGTAAACTTGTGATCAAGTAAAGCTCATAATTGAGACTTATTATTATTGGCAGAGATGATGGTGGTGGGAAAGCTTGCATTGTTTTGTTCTTAACAATATCTACTTTTTTCTGGACTATGACATGTTAATGACATGTATCATGTATGTTGTTAACTAATTAAATGAGTTGATTGCCTATTTTGTTTTTTTATAATTAGCGGCCAAAGAAGCCCTTTTATTCATCATACGAAATAAGTGCAAGAGAGCACAGAATAGCCACCTCATAGTATCACACAGCACATGATCACTATTTACTTCCTCTTGAGTTAAATCATCTTTATACCATATAAGTTAAAGTTTTTGTCATTTCTGCCATCAAACTTTCAAATTTGTCAAATGGTGGTTGTGGGAGAAAAGAGAGGAGAGAGGAGAGAGGAGAGAACCATCGTCCATCTCTCTTGTCCCACAACCACCATTCATCACCACCCATTGACCCATCGTCGCCTCCATAGCCATCGGAAAACTGGCGAACACTTCCGCTATGGTGGTGGGTGGTGGTGGTTGTGGAATAAGAGAGAGATGATATAAGAGGAGGGAGGTAATTATGATTGTTCTTATTTGGATTCATTAATGAGGAGAAGAGAGAGCAAGTGTTAAAATCCCTAGTTAGTTTGGTTTTGTTTTAATATATTTAATAGATTTTGTAGTTCCTAGTAAAAATTTTCTTTGAAAAAAACCTTTTCTAGAATTCTATCAAACGGTAATAATAAATAAATAAATAAATATTGTGGTAGGATTTTATTTTATTTTTCGCCAACATAGTCATGTTAAAATATTCTTGTACATGCTAACATATACCTTCCCAAAAAGTTTTGTGAAATGAGAATTTTACCCTCCATATTTGGGAAATTTTAATTAGGCATCGTTCTTTTATACGGTGGAATTGTGGTGCGGTAAGTTGCGGTGCGGTGAGTTGCAGTGGGTTGCGGTAAGTTGTGGTGGAAAATAATAAATGAGTGTTGATATTAATAAAAAGGTAAATAGTATATTGTGGTAGATTGCAGTGAGTTGCGGTAAATTGCAGTAAATTGCGGTGTGGTAAGTTGTATTAGTGCATAAAAGAACGGTGTCTTACTCAACCTAACTTTTACTGTTTAACGAAATGTCTACTTTTTTCGATTAGTCAAACATTTTGGACATGTTCGCACTTGATGTTTTACATGATTTGGTGTAAATAACTCAAAATTGGTCGAAAAGACGAATTTACCCTCATTAAACACTAATCTCAATACATATTACATGCACCCGGAGCACAGGTCGGAAATACGAATTTACCCTCCTCATTAATATAAACACTAATCTCAATACATATTATATGCACCTGGAGCACAGAATGAACAATTACGTTATCGGTAGTGAACAACGGCTAAGAAGTATGAGTGAACAATTATACTTTTGAAAGTGAACAATGATCATTTTTGGAGCACATGCTCCAGAAACATATAATAAATTGCACACTAATCTGGCATTTTTAGTTGACGCCCCTCGCTCTTATGAATTCTCACTTGCAAGTTAGACAGAACAGAACAAAAGCGAGCCCAGCAACAACAAATTGAAAGGATAAAAATGATATCAACAATGGTTAGGTATGATATTTATTGCATTTATTGTTTGTTAGATTGGATAATTATAAAAGATAAAATCCACATTTCACAAAATTTTAGGGGTGATATATGATTTTGAGGTTATAAATAAAAATAAAAACCTTGCCTATTAAATAAAAAAATTCAAAAATCCTCACCTTATGTCCTCAATAGCTCCATCTCAAAATTGTCTGTCTGAACTGCAGACTGTTGAGTTGAGAGAGGTGGTTCTTCCAGTTGGCTTAGCTACTTGAATTGCAGGGAGGACAACATTATATCATGGAGATCATTCCAAGGTAATCTAATCTTTGATTTCTTTAGTTCCATTCTATGATTTTTATGCAGTTTTCAGCTTCCAATTTTTTACCTATTTCTCTGCCCCAATGTCTTTCATTTCACACATTTTTCAAGTTTCCTTAGTTTCTCTCCCAATTTCACTTGCTTGTGCACTAAACTGAAGGGTTTGAAACAGAAGTTGTACTCTATGAAGCATTAATTGAACATGGTGTACTTTTTTAAAAAATAATTTCAGGGTGTTTAATTGTACTGCTCATCTCTAGGGTTCCATTTTTTTCTGTGTGAATGAGTGGACAATTGCTGCATTTGGACACTGTTAGACAAAATTGTGCTAATACCCACCATCAGAAGTTTTGATTTGCTCTTCAAAGATGAGATTTTGATGTGTTGTTGCTGGGTTTGACCTGCCTCTCAGTTGGGTAAAGTTAAATTTTAATAGTTTTTTTGGTAACTTTTGGTAAATTTTGATAACTTTTTGTAAATTTATGCTAATATATCAAAAATAATTTTTTTTTTGTTTTTTAACTTTAGTAATTTTTGGTAAATTTTGGTAAATTTTAGGCAAAAAACTGATAATCTTTGGTAAATTGAAGTTACCCATGAATTTGATAGGCCCTAATGAAATGGAGAGCAGAAATGTTGTTCATGAGTTGAGGGTTCAAATTAGACAGTTCTAATTTAAGTTCTGTGCTTTTTTTTTTGTCATTTCAGGGCGAAAAGGGGCCTCCATGAACCCTCTAGTGATAGGATCAGTGACTTGCCCAAGAATGTAATTGATCACATTATTCAATTTTTACCGATCGACGATGCAGCAAGTATGAGTGTTTTGTCGAAGAAGTGGAGAAGTATCTGGCTGTCACTCCCTCGACTCGTCTTTGATGACGAATTTTCCGGCCCAGTTTACTCTAGATCCGATGCTTTCAAGTGGTTGAACATCATAAGCAACATACTCTTGCTGCATGAGGGTCCCATTATTGAATTTTTGTTAACTGTTCCAGATCTGCCACGTTCATTTCATATTGACATTATCCCATGGCTCTCATTTGTTTTAAGAAATGGTGTTAAAAGCCTTACATTTTACAATGTTGGAGGCCGCCCCTTGAGGTTACCATCATGTTTCTTCTCCTCTCCGGGGCTCAAAAATTTAACTCTTGATATATGTATTATTGGCCGTCTTTCATGTTTTACGGGTTTGAGAAACCTTTTGAGCCTTAACCTATGGGATGTTGTGTTTGAAGCTGATATACTTGAGGAGTTCTTTGCTGCTTGTCCGGTACTAGAGAATTTGAAACTATCGATGTGCACCACTTATGACCCCATTATTATCAATTCGCCTAATTTAAGGTCCTACATGTTGATGGCATCTTCCGGTCTATTACTTTCAAGAGTGCATCAAGCCTTGCGTCAGTTACATTGGGTTTGAAGAACGAAGATACTATAGAATGGGCAGATTTGATGAACTCTCTTGCTAATTTAGGTAGACTTCGGAGGCTTTCTCTTTATGGGTATGCTTGTAAGGTGAGTCTAATACATTATTGGTCCTATGTTTTTCTGGTTTTCGAAATTGTGTATCTTACATCTTCATTTTCGTGTTGTTGAAGAGCTTGGCAAACTATGGCGTTTCAAGGGTTCTGCCTACAACCTTTAAGCACGTTAAAATTTTCAACCTATCCTGGATTGCCATGAATCATATGAAGGAGTTTATGTGTGCTTTTGGCGCAATTCAAAGCTGTCCTTATGTGGAGGAACTTATACTTTCGATGAGAGTGCATACGCCCGATGTCAAAGGGCAGGAACTTAACATCCTGGTGAGTTAATTGAGCACAAGATAAAGAGGGTTTTCTCAGTGAATGAGTCTAAATCGAATGAAGTACTCGTCTAAGTGGTACTTTGTATTGGTGACTGTCATTCATTCGTTATTGAAGCTGAATTCGGTGATACCATTAGTCTCACCAAATAATAATCATATGATTAATTATTACAATGATTTTTTAATCCAGGGAAGTGACGAAACAAAAAATGTCGATGATGAGTACATATTCAATCATCTACGAAGCATTCATTTAGTGAATGTCCGTGGTCTTGCTTTAGAGATGAAATTGATTTCATATCTGCTTGCTTCCTCTCCATCACTTGAGAGATTGTCATTCACTTGCGATAACACAGTCGAGGCTCGTGAAGAGTTAAAGTTGCATAGAGAGATGTTGCAGTTTCGGAGAGCATCGCCCACGGCACAAGTGAAGCAAATTGAATATGTGGGTACCTTTGAATTCTCTGTGTTTGTTGCATGCATTTTGATCCCCAAAGACCTCTTGCTGATGCTGTGTTTCTATTGTTGAACAGAGCAATGTCTACCCAATCTAATGAAGGTGAAGTTGCCTGCAAACTTGTGATGCGTGTCAACTTCATGAATAAAAAGTAGTTGTGTAAAAGTTAAATTTTGGCAAATTTAGGCAAAAAACTGGTAAATTTTGGTAACCTAAAGTTACCCATGAATTTGACAGGCATATTGGCAGAGTTCCAAGGCACAGATGATGTTGGTGGGAAAGCATGCATTGTTTTGTTCTGAACACTATGTCCTTTTTTCTGGATGTAAACTACATGTATCAATGTATCATGTATGTTAAATTGTTAACTGTTCACATCAGCTGATTGCATCTCCGAGATATGGACATAGTTTGGATGAACCGAACTTATCCATGTAAAAAAATGTTGGTATTCCGTCAATTGGAGCTTGCTTTAGTGGCAAATTTCCCACCCTTCCATCCCCTTCCTCCAGGGTTCGATTCCTGGGGGAAGCATTCCTGTTTATCAGAATGCGGGAATGCCTTGCATGGAAGGTGTGGGCCCTGTATAGGGCATTGACATCCCCTACCCTCGGTCCGTTATGAGGCTGTTGGGTTAGTTTACCCCTGAGATAGATGACCCGACGTGATGGACTATTACCCATTGTAAAAAAAAAAAAAATGTTGGTATTCCACTATTCCCTAGGTCTTGGAAGGGGCAAGACACTGAATGTCTATCAAGGCAAGCATGTAAATTCCAGGTATTTCAGGAGACATAAGCTGGGGAAGCAAAGGACTAATACTTTGTGGTTACTTATACAGTTGAAAAAATTGAATACTGTATGTTGGTTCAAAAGAAAAAAAGTTGAATATTAGATGATGAACCAGACATATACGTACTGTGTTACAAAAATTGGGATTGATTTTAACTTTGAGGTGTGATTAGATCACTATTTTTGAGAGGTCGTTGTATCATTGGTCATTCTTTCTACCTTGGTCGCCCCTCTGTCTTGGTGGTGGAAGTTAGAACAATGAGAAACGACATCTATGAAGCTCTCTGTATTGGGTTTTCCCCAAAATCATTGTGCAAGGCGATAACAAAATCGTTGTTGATGCGGTTCATGGAGTTTGCGAGACGCAATGGTCTATTAGGAAGCTTACATTAGACGCTTCCTCAACTTGTGCTCTTTCTCCAAGATTCAACATGTTTTTAAAGAAGCAAATTGGGTGGTTGATTGACTACCCAAGGCTGGCATTGGTAGTAGGCTAGTAGCAATCTTGACCTAAATTTACTAAAATTTACCAAAACTTAACAAAAATCACCAAACTTTAAAAAATAAAAAAAAATAATTTTGATATATGTGTGTAAATTTACCAAAAGTTATTACAATTTACCAAAAATTTAACAAAAGCTACCAAAATTTAACTTTTACTCAATTGTTTTTTACGCATGAATTTGACAGGCCCTTATATGGAAAGATAGTTTAGATAGAACTCTTGAGAGAAGGGATGCTGTATTTACTTAAGGAAAAAAAAAACTATCATACAAAAGCTGAAACTAGTCAATGCCATAATTCAATTTCCAAAAAGAAAGGAAAATTGGAAAAAAATAATCCAAACTTTGACAATATATATTGGATGCTCCCGAAGCATGTGCTTCAGATATTTGCGAGTGAACAATCATATGAATTAGAGTGAACAATCATAATAATCAGAGTGAACAACTTTAATACATATAGGTGAACAATTGTAGAATCTGGAGCACATGTTTCGGAAGCACCTAATAAATTGCAAAACTTTGGGGGTGTCGAAAAAAAATAATCCGAACTTGTAACTTTGTTATGTATGAGCTGAACTTTAACCTCTATTATTTTTAGCATCCACCACTTAGTTAAACTCTTCTGAAAAATTACATAGTGGTGACGATATAATACTTGAAACTTTTGGGCGCTCAAAAGCAAGTTAAAAGTATGCTCCGTATGTAATATCGCCACAATTACGTCATTTTTCGGAGGAGTTTCAATTAGTGGTGGATGCTAAAAATAATAGGATTTAAAGTTTAGCTCATTCCTAACAAAATTGTAAGTTCGGATTATTTTTTTCCAATACCCCAAAGTTTAGATTATTTTTCTTTCAATTTGCCAAAGAAAAAAAAAAAAAAAACTCACCTTAGGTCCTTAAAATGGCTCCATCTCAAAGATGTCTGAACTTCAGACTGCAGAGTTGAGAGAGGTGGCTCTCCCCAACTTGAATTGCAGGGAGGACAACAGTACTGCATATCATGGAGATCATTCCAAGGTATTCATTCTCACCTCCCTCTTCTTTGTTTCCATTCTATGTTTTATATGCTTTCTTCACCTTCCAATTCTTACCCTTTTCAAGTTTCCTCCTTTTCTCTCTCAATTCCACTTACTACCCAACCCAAAAATAAATTCTTTCCAAGAGAAGTTATACTGCATTAAACTGAACATGATATTATAATTTCAAGGTGTTTAAATTGTACTGCTCATCTCTAGGGTTCCACATGTTTTATATGCTTCTTTCATCTGCATATTTGGACACAAAATTATGGTAATACCCACCATCATAACTTTCAATTTGCTCAACAATGATAAGTTTTTGATGTGTTGCTGCTGGGTTTGCTCTGACCCTCAGTAGGCTAAGGCCCTGTTCTTTTATGCGGTATTTTGCGGAATGGTGTGGTGAGGTGTGGTGGAATTGTGGCGGGTATGGTGGAATTGTGGTGGGTTATTGGTATGTGGGGTAGGTGAGGAGAGAGGATGTAAAAAGTAGAGGAGAAAAGTGAGGAGAGAGAAAAGTAATAATTTGCAGGGAATTTGTGGCGGGTTGTGGCACACTGCGGTAGGCTGGCCTACTGCAGTTTGCCAACCACAGAAAAGAACAGGGTCTAAGTAGTCTGGTGACTGATTAACTAATGAAGTGGAGGGTCTCCATGAACCTTCTAATGATAGGATCAGTGCTAATTTAAGTTCTGTGTCTTTTTTTTTTCATTTCAGGGCAAAAAGGGGTCTCCATGAACCCTCTTAATGATAGGATCAGTGACTTGCCCAAGAATGTAATTGATCACATTGTTCGGTTTTTACCGATCGTGGATGCTGCAAGGATGAGTGCTTTATCGAAAACATGGAGAAGTAATTGGTTGTCACTACCTCGACTCGTTTTCGATTACAAAATTGCTGGCCCCATAAACTCTGATCGTGATGCTCTCAAGTGGTTCAACCTCATAAGCAACATACTCTTCCTTCATCAGGGTCCCATTATTGAATTTTCTCTAACTATTCCAAATCTACCACTTTCATCTGATGTTGACATTATCCCATGGCTTTCATTTGTTGTAAGGAATGGTGTAAAAAGCCTTGCATTTTATAGTGTTAATGAGGGACTCTACTTTAGGTTGCCATCGTGTTTCTTCTCCTCTCCTGTGCTCCAAAGTTTAACTCTTCGGTATTGTATTATTGGCTGTCTTTCATGTTTTAGGGGTTTGAGAAACATTTTGAGCATTGACTTATGTGAAGTTGAGTTTGAGCCTGGTGTATTTGAGGAGTTCTTTGCTGCTTGTCCGATACTTGAGAAGTTGACACTATCATCGTGCACCACTGTTGACCCCATTATTATCAATTCACCTAATCTTAAAGTCCTGCGTGTTGATGACATCTTCCAGTCTATTAGTTTTAAGAATGCCTCAAGCCTTGTGTCGGTTACACTGTTTCTAGGCATTGAAGATACTGTCGAATGGGCTGATATCATGAACTCTCTTTCTAATTTGTGTAGACTTCAGACGCTTACTCTTTATGGGTGCGTTTGTGAGGTGAGTCTAATATTGATCTTTTTTTTTTTTTTTGGTTTCCAAAATTGTGTATCTTACATCTTCATTTTCGTGCTATTGAAGATCTTGGCAAACTATGGCTTTTCAAGGATTCTGCCAACAACCTTTAAGCACCTTAAAATCCTCAAATTATGCGACGTTGGGGTGAATCATAAAGAGTTTTTGTTTGCTATTGGCATGATTCAAAGCTGTCCTTATGTGGAGGAACTTGTGCTTATGATGAGACTGCTGTCAAAGGAAGTCAACGAGGAGGAACTTAAGATACCGGTGAGTTAACTGAGCACACAAAGATGGTTTGAGTGAAGGAGTCCAAGTCAAATGTAGTACATGTCTAAGTGGTAATGTCATTTATTCGTTATTGAAGCTGAATTTGCTGATGAGGTTGGTTACTATTTTCTTTGGAATGAATAATCTCATGAGGTTGGTTACTTTTCTTTGCTAACTGTCATTGTCAACTGTAAACAGAGCATACTGCTGCTCCTCAATACTTTGAGGAGGATTACTGGTCTACGGTGACCTGATTTGATCCAATCGTCTGATACTCTGATTATTACACTGATTTTTTCATCCAGGGAAACGACGAAACCAACAATGACGATGATGGGTATACATTCAATCATCTGCGGAACATTCATTTAATATTTGTCCGATGTTTTGCTTTAGAGATGAGACTGATTTCATATTTGCTTGCTTCTTCTCCATCACTTGAGCTACTGTCATTCACTTGTTGTAATCTTGAGGCTCGTGAAGAGTTACAGTTGCTTAGGCAGATGTTGCAGTTTCAGAGAGCATCTCCTAGGGCACAAGTCAAGCAAATTGATGTTGATTCTGCTTGTAGACTTTTAATCAAGGGAAGCGAATAGTTAAGGCTACTAATTGGCAGGTTTCCAAGGCAAAGATGAAGTTGGTGGGAAAGGTTGCAATGTTTTGTTCTGAACAATATCTAACTTTTTTTTCCTGGACTGTATGACATGTGCCGGTACCATGTAGTTAACCTGAGTTGATTGCATATCTACCTCTTCTTGAGTTAAATAATTTGGAAGAGACTCAGAGAATTTGTTCTCTTTCAGAGAGGAAGATTTTTGGTTTGGAACCTGATCGAAACGGAGCTTTTTGACCCAAATTGAGTTGGGTTTGTGTTGGAAAGATCAAAGATCCAGGACCAATGCACCAATTACTGGGTCGAAGGAGGGTTTTCAAGTTTGGTTTTAATGGTTTTGGATGTGTTTCTTCTGCCTGTGAATGATATATTTAGAGATGTGATACAGTGACAAACTGAGTGTTGGGATAAAATTGCCATCCAGAATAGTTAAAAATGTCATTGGTATACATTGACAAACTGAGTGTTAGGATAAACTGAGGCTGCTCCATCGAGCTGAAGTTGATTGCATATCTGTTGGCTCTATCCCCATCTCTTGAGAGAATGTCTTTTGCTTGTGATCACGGTACCATGGACTCGAGGCTGGTACATAATTACAATTGTACAGACAAATGCTACATTCTCAAAGAGCATCGCTCAAGACAGGCATTACTTCCATATATATTTCGAGTCCAAGCGGCTGTGATTAAAATGGTTTGGCATGCATTACTTCTACGGTGGTTCCTAAAATTTTTTCTTCTTTTCTCCTTTGTAGGGCTGGCAATGAGTCGAGTCAAGCCGAGCTCGAGCCTGGCAAGCTCGAGGCTTGGTTCGTGAGCTATTGTATTGTAGGCTTGGCTCAACCCGTGAGCTTGGCGAGCCTGAAAAGTGAGGCTCGTGGCTTGGCTCGCCAAGGTCCGCGAGCTCTCAAGAGCTTTAACGAGCCAATACTTGTTCATTGTCATTCTATTTTGTTAACCTACAAAGTGATAATAAAGGGTATCTCTTAAAATAGAAAATAGTAAAAGAAAAATAGCACTTATAACAAAGTCAAATAAAGATATAAGATTGAAAGTTAATTAATTCAAAATAACAATTATAGGATATAAAATAAAGTAATTTTATAGCAATAATGAAAATAATTTATGATTGTGATTTACAACACATAAAAAAGAACTATCAAAAGCTCATGTTCAAATTAAGTGAATAAAGTAAATTTGTTTTGGAATTTAGATTATCAAGCCTAACATATTTCGTCCAATTTTCATTCTCACGAGCTTTACGAGCTGAGCTTCCTTGGGTTTGGCTTGGCTCATTTCTGTGAAGACACTGAGCCGGAGCTACTCGAGCTTATTGCGAGCCGAGCTTATCAAGCTTCCCGCTCAGCTAGCTCGCGAGGGTTCACAAGCCGACACTCTTTTGAGTTTGCTTGTGTTTTGTCATTGGATTGAAAATTAATGGTATCTTTTCAGGGCCTCATAAGCTGTTACTTGACTCTACTGTTTTTGCTGGGGCTCGAAATGTATTATCAGTATATATGTTGTCTTTGTTCTTTTATATGGTATATTGGTATCATAACGCATCTACCACAATTTACCAAATTAACCACAAACCATCACATATTAAAGGGTGTCACACCCTTGACCCGCCATTTTCCTGAAAAAGGAAAAGAGGTTACCCCTCCCCCAAGAATAATGATTCTATAAAAGGAGAAGGGTAATCCCAATTTTCCTAAATAACCTTTGAAGGAAGTGTGTGATTGGGTTGAAATACCCTTTTCCTCTTTACCCTCATCCTCTCGTTCTTGAATCATCAGTTTAGAACCGATCACATTTATCACACATACATTTCCCAAACATGATTCGATCACGATCAGACAAACTAGCATCCATACCCCTTGTTCACTGCCTGGACTGATTTGGAGGTTATCCTCATTGGAGACTTGATCGTCCGTGTCCCTCGGAGTTCCGCGTGGAGGACCCCATTCGGGGATTCAGTTGTAGTCCCTCGAAGTTCTTCTAGGAGGATGTCTCACCGACGTTTCAATCATCCAGGGGCATTTTAGTCGGAGTTTTGGGCATGTAAAATCGTCACCTCTATAATTTGTCTTTTCCGAGTTTGGGTAGATTGGTGTAGTCACAATGGTTGTGACTACTTACGCCCCTAATTTTGTAGCCTAGATAGTATTCATGACCACATAAAACCTGTAATGCCCCGGCCCCTCCCAGGCCACGAACATTTCTAAGAACTGCTTCAAAGATCACTGACTGACCCCGCAAATCACCGCGAGTCTTTCCAGAGTGTTTCGTCCTCGTTCACACGCTGTCTGGGAAAACTTCCCAGGAGGTCACACATCCTGAGACTACTCCCAATCGAGCATGCTTAATTGAGGAGTTCCAACGGATGAGCTACCTTAAAAGAAGGTGCACCTTGGTGATATAAGTAGTTATTTCAATCCTCTTAAGCTACACTTAACAATAAACCGGGGTGTTACAAAACCCATCGAGAGCAACTGTCCCACCTCACCCCAATTCTACATTGGAGGTTGACGGTTTCACTGTGGAGAATAGTAGTGATGATGATGAGCTTGAGTGTTATGATGCTAAGGGTTTTGAATTTGATGATGTTGGGTGTGATTTTGAGGGTTATAGGCTAGAATCTCCTATATCTTAGGAAGAACTGGCTAGAGGAGAGGATGAAGAGTCAGATGATGGCGGTGGTGATGATGAATACTCATTGGGTCGTCCAGATGTTGATGATAAGGAATTTAAGTATCATATGTTGGATTTGAAATTGAAATTCCACAATACTAAAGCCAAGTCACATCATCCAGTACCAAAGAGAAAACCAAAGGCAAAAGGAAAGTGTACGTGAAGGATGTGGTTGATGAAGATGATGATATGAAAATGTGAAATAATGGACTTGAGGCCAATTCAACCCCCAAAAGCAACTTTTGGGGGTTGAATTGGGCTCAAGTCCATTATTTCACATGGTATCAGAGTCAGGGTCATTGATGTTGGGGCCGCGCCCGCAGTTGTCTGCGCCTCGTGGTGAGGGGGGCGTGTTGAGTTGTCCCACATCGGCTTTTGACACCCATATTGTGGTGTTTATAATGACTTAGGTGCCTCAACCATGGACTTAAGCCCAATTCAACCCCAAAAGCTAGCTTAGGAAGTTGAGGCATCCAAGCCATTATGAACACCACAATATGGGTGTCAAAGGCCGATGTGGGACAACTCAACACGCCCCCCTCACCACGAGGCGCAGACAACTGCGGGCGCGGCCCCAACATCAATGACCCTTAGCTTTTGGGGTTGAATTGGGCTTAAGTCCATTGTTTCACAGAAAATGAGACCGATGATCCTAAGCATTGCATTTACCTACTTGAAGACATAAGAAAATCATTAATGAAAAGAATGTTTAACAAGAGATCTATAGAAAGGTCTCTCGAATAATGAAATATGCCCTAGGATCAAGGTTGTCTTGGAAAAAAAGAGAGTTTGCTCAATATCATAAAACCACTCCTTCAACCACCGACTATTTCCAGGCAGATGATGTGATGAACCAGCTGTTGTTTGACATGTTCGCTAGGAGTTGCATTTGTAGGAAGTGTGATCTAAAATAGATCCCATGTCACCATGCCATACCTATTGTAGGCTTCTGAAAAGTGGATGTTGATACCTACTGTAAACACAAATTTTTAGCCTGAAATAAATAAAGACAGGAAATTGAGAAACAAATTAATTTTTATTAATATTTGGATAAATGTGGGTACAATCTCTGTATTAAATACAATAAAGTAGTCATCTTATTCAATCTCCTGAAACTTGTGAGCCGAGGCCTTCAGCGCTTGATCTCGATCTCGAACGTAGGTTTAGCTGAAGAATTCTTGCAGTAGTTCTTGAGCTGAAGGTTTTAAGTGTTGATCACCTTAGTGCTTGGTAGCTGGAGTATGCTCGAAGTTTAACCGTCTGAAGATTGACTGTTGGTCGTAGTTCTCTCGGTTCTTGGATGCGAGTGCTTAGTGCTTGGTCTCGATTGATGAACTAGACGAGGAAGACGACTACAGTCTTTGATGCGAAGAACAGAAGTTGTTGAACTAGCCGACGTTAGTCCTTGTCGCTTGTAGCTGGAGGGCGTCTGTAGTTCGATTTTCTGAAGGCTTTGCAGGTCTTGCTGAAGAACTCTGAAGCAGTTCTTGATCTGGCATATTGATCTTCTGAAGCCTTTGGAGTGCAGAATGCCGAATGTCGTCGGGGGTAGACTGCCGAGTGTGTCTTGCAAATGAGGGAGAAGACACCTATTTATAGGCTCTGGAGGCCTAGGGTTGCCTAGGATTTGAGTCGGCTTTGGGCTTGGGCCCAAATTAATTAATTACCCCTAATATTTAAAATAAAGAAATAATTATGATTTTCTGCATCATAATTGACACGTGTCGTGACACTATTGGCCATGATATATTTCCATTTAAAATTTAATTAAATGGACCGCGTAATCAATTTTACATGTGGCGGATAATAATTAGCCGAATAAATTTATTTATTTTCCACGTGTCATTTTCTGATTGGCCGACAAATTTTTACCTCCTACACCTACTTCCACCCATATTTTAAGAAAGAGAAGTAAAAGCATATTCAAGCACAATATCTCCATGTTTAGGATCATGCAACTCACCATGCTATTACTGGAGGAGGCAGGGGAAGGGGAGTAGGAAGAAGAATAAGAGGAGGAGGAATTACATCCACCTCAGTATAATCAATACGTTTCTTCCCCTTTTTTTTATGACGATAGATCTACTTTTTTGGGAATCATTAGAAATAAAAAAATTAAAAAAATTAAACTTATATACTCACGCACCAAAACATTATTAATTTGGACTATATTTATTTATTCAACGTAGCTCATTTTTCGATAGCGTCCAAAACTGTAAAATACACTTTTATAGAGAAATTTTATCTGAAAAAATTTTCCAATAAAACTTTTTCCGAAATAAATTTCCCTGAAATTTTATCCAACGATATGTAATACAAAATAAACAAAAAATTACTCGGAGGTACCCTAACTTTTGGTGAAATATTTTTCAGTTATCCCAACTTTTCAAAACTCATTTTGGGGTATCGTTAAATTTTGAATTAGTAATTATTAGGTGTTTTTCCGGTCATCAATTTGGTTAAGTGGCCAAAATACCCTTATTCTTCCATTTTTGAAGAAATACCTTTGAAGAAGAAAAATAAGGGTATTTCGGTGACTTAATAAAATTGATGGTCGGAAAAGCACCAAATAATTACTAATCCAAAAATTAAGGGTATCTCAAAATGAGTTTTGAAAAGTTAGAATACCGAAAAATAGTTTGGCCAAATATTGGGGTATCTCCGAGTAATATTTTTTTGCAAAACAAATACTATGGTAAATAAAAATAGGGTTCTTGGATAACAATAATATAAACTTTGGGGGTATTGGTCGATAATAATACGAACAATTTTGTTGGACACTAATAGTATTAACTATTGACCTATTTTCTAGTAATAGTACAACACTGAGTTAGTAGGTTTTTGACTTAGGAGAAAGATGATATGTCACCTTTTTTTTTAGCTTTAATAATGTAAAAATAAAGCTTTAATTGTTTTTTTTGCCAGTAAGCAACACTAACTAACTTAGCAAAATAATAATGTAAAAATACGAGTTATTTCCATCACAAGGCCAGGCAGCGAAACAAACGTAACACTATCACCACCAAGCTGAGGCGGCAAGATGGGGAATTCACAGAAGATGGGAGGGAAATCCATGAGATTGCAGCTGGTTACTTCGAGTCAATCTTCAAAACCAGCAGTCCGATCAATCTTGAACAAGCTCTGATTGGTATCAACAGGGTTGTGACTGATCAAATGAATGAGGAGCTAAACAAACCGATATCACGAGAAGAAATCAGAAATGCTCTATTTCAGATGAATCCCACGAAGGCGCCCGGGCCCGATGGTATGCACGCCGTATTCTTCCAGTTGTTTTGGAGCATTGTCGAGGAGGATGTGGTAGCCTATGTGCGGGAAATTTTAACAGGGACTCTGTCTCCGATCGATACAAACACTACAATGATTACTTTGATTCCGAAAGTGAAGAACCCGGAGGATATCACACAGTATCGCCCTATTAGCCTATGTAATGTACTATATAAGATTGCTTCAAAAACCTTGGCAAACAGACTGAAACTCATACTCTCGGAGATCGTTTCCCCCATCAAAGTGGTTTTGTTCCTGGGCGATTAATCACTGACAACGTCTTAGTTGCCCTTGAATTGTTCCACACCATGAAGAGGAGGTCCATGGGCAGGAAAGAAGTAATGGCAATCAAACTAGATATGAGCAAGGCATACGACCGGGTCGAATGGGTCTTTCTAGAAGCAGTTCTTCACAAACTTGGGTTCAGTTCTCAATGGGTCCATGTTGTAATGCAGTGCATATCCTCAGTCTCTTATGTGATCAAGATCAATGGGCAACTCACCAGACAGATTACCCCGACCCGTGGACTCCGTCAAGGTGACCCAATTTCCCCCTATCTTTTCATTTTGGTTGCTGAAGCTTTTTCGGGTTTACTCGGGCAGGCAGCAGACACAGGACTCATTCATGGAGCTAAGGCTAGCAGAAACGGGCCTGCGATTACTCACCTTTTCTTCGCAGATGACAGCCTTTTATTCACAAGAGCTACGACGCGAGAATGTCTTCAGGTGGTGGATATTATCACTCGATATGAACATGCTTCAGGGCAAAGAGTGAATTATGACAAGTCCGAGGTCTCTTTCAGTAGAGGTGTACATCACGAAAAAAAAAGGCGGAGCTAGCAGACTTATTGCGAATGAAGCGGGTGGAGAAACATGAGAAATATTTAGGAGTCCCTACATTCATTGGAAGGAGTAAGAAAGCCATTTTCAGGGCAATTGCAGATAGAGTTTGGAAAAAGCTCAACGGTTGGAAGGAGAACCTTCTATCTCGCGCCGGTAAGGAAGTGTTGCTGAAGGCCGTCATCCAAGCAATCCCCACCTACTCTATGAGTATCTTTAAACTGCCAGCTAACCTGATAGAAGATATACATATGATGTGTGCTAAGTTTTGGTGGGGATCAAGAGAAGGAGAGAGGAAAATCCATTGGAAATCTTGGGACTTTCTCTGCAAGCCTAAATGCTGTGGTGGGATGGGTTTTCGACGATTAGAAGTATTCAATGACGCTCTACTAGCGAAGCAAGGATGGAGACTACTGCACAACATACAATCTCTTTTTTACAGAGTCTTTGAGGCAAAATATTTCCATGGCAAGAGCTTTTTGGAGTCGGCCTTGGGTCACTCCCCGAGCTATGCGTGGCGAGGGATTTAGGCGGCTAAGGCACTGCTGAAGGAGGGCCTTTACTGGAGGGTCGGTAATGGGAGCTATATTGACATTTGGGAAGACGATTGGCTGTATGATGAACAGGGAAAAAAAGTGACGACGGACGACCCAAAAAATCCAGATCTGAAGCGGGTCAGTGACCTCATCGATCCAGTCAGCAGATCATGGCGTGTGGATATTATCGAAAGAACTTTCAATGAACGCGATCGCAATCTAATATTGTCAATTCCTATCAGCAGACGACAAATCGGGGACGTGATGGCCTGGGTTTTTGATGACAGAGGTGTTTTCACAGTGAAGTCGGCATATATGATCGGGGTAGGCATTGACCTTCGTGAAGTTGAAGGGTATTGGGCCAAAATATGGGGAGCGCGCTGTATTCCGAAGGCAAAAATTTTTGGATGGCAATGGTGCAATCAAATATTACCAACAAAAGCTCTTCTCCACCATAGGCACATCATAGCTTCTGGTGATTGCCCCCGTTGTGAAGGAGTTACCGAAGACAATTGGCATGTAATTTTTGGATGTGAAGATGCGAAGGAGGTGTGGACAAGACTAGGGGATGACATGGTGCAGAACACAGCAGCAAATACACACCCAGGCGAGGTGCTAACCCATTGGTACGACAATCTAGACGACCGTGGTTTCAGTTTGAGGCTTATGATTGCTTGGCAAATTTGGATGGCCCGAAACGAGAGAATATTCGCACAAAAGTCAACCCCGGCTCAAATTGTGATCTTGAGAGCATCTCATGCTGTTGATGAGTTAGAGAAATTGCTGAAAATGGAAAAAAGACAGCAGCACATCCCTTTCGAGACTCTAACTGTCCGCTGGAGACCCCCAGAGGAGAATACAGTGAAGTTCAACTTCGACGCTTCAGTAGAAAGGGAATGGATTCGGCTGGGGGTCGTTGCCAGAAATGTCGAGGGCGATCTACTGCTTGCTGCAGTCCGAAAATGCAGGGCTTCTTGGTTGCCGAAAGTAGCAGAGGCCCAGGCGTGTCTCTTCGCGGTGCAATTGGCGTCCAGGTTCCACTACAACCGAGTCATTTTTGAATCAGACTGTCTGGTTTTAATTAACCGTTTGGTTAAAACCTTTTTTTTCCTCAGCGAACTAGATATTGTAGTAGAAGATATTCTTTGTTTGGTTTCGGGTTTAAATAGGTGTTCTTGGTCCCATGTCAAACGGGAAGGCAATCTCCCTGCCCATCACCTTGCTCGGGTCGATCCGGTGGGAGATGAACAGGTTTGGTTAGGGACTTGTCCTGCCCAAATCTCGCCCTATGTACTGATGGATAAATTATCAATCTAATGCTTTCCCGGTTTTGGTTCAAAAAAAAATGTAAAAATAAAGCTTTAATTGTTTTTAGCTAAATTGGTCATTGCTGGTTAATTGACAAAAACGAGTGGCAATCAACATTTTTTCCACTTACTTCAGCTTCCAGGTCACACAATTAGGCGACACTTCATCTTTTCGTCGAATCAAACACTTACCAACTCGGTGGCGTACTATTAGCGGAAAATAGGTCCATAGTTGGTACTGTTAGCGTCCAACAAAATTGTTGGTATTATTATATGCTAGTATCATCAAAGTTGGTATTATTGATATTCAATAATCCAAAATAAAAACCTTGCCTCTTAAATAAAAATTTTAAAAGAAAAAAAAAACCTCACCTTTTTAGGTCCTTAAAGTGGCTTCATCTCAAAGTGTCTGAACTGCCGTCTGCAAGAGTTGATACTTGATAGAGGTGGTTCTTCTGGTTGGCTTATTGGCTTGAATTGCAGGGAAGACAACATTATATCATGGAGATCATTCCAAGGTAATCTCATCTTTCTTTTCTTTGTTTCCATTCTATGCAGTTTTCAGCTTCCAATTTTTACCTATTTCTCTGCCTTTGCTCTCTTGCGTTTCATACATTTTTCAAATTTCCTTAGTTTCTCTCCCAATTTCACTTACTTTATGAATGATTAACTGAACATGGTATACAATTTTATAATCTCTGCGTGTTTAAGTTTAACTGTACTGCTCATTTCTAGGGTTCCACATTTTTCTTCAATGGAATTTTTTTTTTGGGGGGGGGGGGGGTTGTTATGGGTTCCTTTTAGAACTTATTATGCTTCTTTCACCTGCACATTTGAAAACTGTTAGGCAAAATTGTACTAACACACACCTTCAAAACTTTTAAATTTGCTCAACAAAGATTTGATTTTGATGTGTTGCTGCTGGGTTTCCTTCCAAGGAAATGCTGTTCAAGAGTTGAGGGTTCAAATTAGACAGTTCTAATTTAAGTTCTGTGCCTTTTTTTTCATTTCAGGGCAAAAAGGGGTCTCCATGAATCCTGCAGTGATAGGATCAGTGACTTGCCCAAGAATGTAATTGATCACATTATTCGGTTTTTACCAATCAAGGATGCTGCAAGGATGAGTGCTTTATCGAAGACTTGGAGAAGTTATTGGTTGTCACTACCTCGACTCGTTTTCAATGATGAATTTGTTGGCCCCATAGACTCTTATCGTGATGCTTTCAAGTGGTTGAACATCATAAGCAACATACTCTTGTTTCATCAGGGTCCCGTTATTGAATTTTATCTAACTATTCCAGATCAGCTACCTATGTCTCATGTTGACATTATCCCAATGCTCTTATTTGTTTTAAGAAATGGTGTTAAAAGCCTTACAATTAATATGAATGATGACGACCTCTTGAGGTTGCCATCGTGGTTCTTCTCCTCTCCGGGGTTCGAAGATTTAATTCTTGGGCGTTGTATTATTGGCCGCCTTTCATGCTTTGGGGGTTTGAGAACCCTTTTGAGCCTTGATTTAACTGAAGTTGAGTTTGAAGACGGTGTATTTGAGGAGTTCGTTGCTGCTTGTACCCTACTAGAGAAGCTGAGACTATCGGAATGCACCACCTATGACCCCATGATTATCAATTCGCCTAATCTTAAGGTCCTACGTGTTGATGGCATGTTCCGGTCTATTAGTTTTAAGAGTGCCTCAAGCATAGTGTCAGTGACACTGGGTTACAACATGGAAGAAACTGTCGAATGGGCTGATATCATGAACTCTCTTTCTAATTTATGTAGACTTGAGACGCTTTCTCTTTATGTGAGAGTTTGTGAGGTGAGTCTAATATTGGTCTTGTGTTTTTTCGCTTTCCGAAATTGTGTATCTTACATCTTCATTTTCATGCTATTGAAGAGCTTGGCAAACTATGGCATTTCAAGGATTCTGCCTACAACCTTTAAGCACCTTAAGATCCTCAAATTACGTGGCCTGGGGGTGAATCATAAAGAGTTTTTGTTTGCTATTGGCGTAATTCGAAGCTGTCCTTATGTGGAGGAACTTGTACTTGATATAATACTGTCAAAGAAAGTCAATGAGGAGGAACTTAAGATTCCGGTGAGTTAATTTAGCACATAAGATGGTTTTTCAGTGAAGGGGTCCAAGTGAAATGTGGTACTTGTCTAAGTGGTACTTTATATGAGATTGGTTACTATTTTCTTTGCTTTGTAAACTGTAAACAGAGCATATTTCTGCTCATTACTTTGAGGAGGATTACTGGTCTACTGTAACCTGGTTTGATCCAATCGTCTGATTACTACAACGATTTTTTAATCCAGGGGAACGACGAAACCAACGACAACAGTGATGAGTATACATTCAATCATCTACGGAACATTCATCTAAAGTTTGTCGAAGGTCATGCTTTAGAGATGAGACTGATTTCATATCTGCTTGCTTCCTCTCCATCACTTGAGCGACTGTCATTCAACTGCTGTAATCTCGAGGCTCGTAAAGATTTACAGTTGCTTAGGCAGATGTTGCAGTTTCATAGAGCATCGCCCAGGGCACAAATCAAGCAAACTAATTAGGTACTTTAATTTTGTTGGATTCTCTGTTTAAAATCGATCATGCTCATGTTCGGAGCCTTCGTTGCATGCATTGTGATTCCTAAATACCTTGGTGATGTTGTGTTTCTATTGTTGAACAGTTCCGTCGGCATCCAATCTAATGATGGTGAAGTTGCTTGTAAATTGTAATCAAGGAAAGCCAATGATTAAGGCTTGTTATTGGCAGAGTTCCAAGGCAAAGATGAAGTTTGTGGGAGGTTGCAATGCTATGTTCAGAACAATATCATTTTTTTTCTCTGGACTGTATGACATGTTAATGCCATGTATCATGTATGTTGTTAACTGATCAAAAGAGTTGATTGCCTATCTATTTCCTTTCGTGTTAAATCAGTTTTATGCCATATATAAGGCCCCGTTCTTTTATACGGTTGGTTGCGGTGTAGTGGAATTTGAAAAAGTGTGGTGAATTGTGGTGAGTTGTGCTGAATTGTGGTGAGAATTATAGTAAGTGGGGTAGGTGAGGAACAGAATGTGAAAAGTAGAGGAAAAAAGTAAGGATAGAGAAAAGTGAATAGATATGATTGTGGTGTGGTGAAATGTGGTGACGTGTAGTAGAAATTAAAGAGTTGCGGTACGGTGTGATACCACAACGCAATCTACAAAGAACGGGACCAAGTTAAAGTCTTTTCCATTTCTACCATCAAACTTTGCAATTTATTCTTGTCAAATACACCACTAAAGTTTGAAACTTTTTCAAAAATTGTGAAAAAAATGACCTCATATACAATGCATATGGCTCAAATTTAAGTGGTATATTTGACAAACTTATTGCACGTCTTTACGACATTGCCAAACTATACCATCCAATTAAACTGTTGCGCAAAAATAAACATTTTCCTATTTCCGTACAAAAAAAAATAGATGGGAGAAGTAAAATAACACAATTTTCAAGTGACATCCCCAGAATATCACCAACTAAAGCAGTACAAAATCCTAAATCATACAAGCCAGGGACCTATGGAGGTGGACATTATCCGAGAGGCAGCGTTTACAAGAGTTCATTACAAAGAAGCGGGAAACAAAAAGAAAAGTTCCCTACGAAAGCATTACAAACTGCTTATTCATTAAGTTACAAAACTAGTGGCGAACTGCAAACAGTCAAGATTTCCTGAGTGCAGAACAAATAATTAGCACACGGACCATCGTAACATCTGGGATGAATATCAGAGGCATTCATCCAATTTTCTGTGAATAAGTAACGAATTCGATGTCCATATACTGAGAGTTATAACTTAGGAATATATGATCACCTCTGAGGCTTTTCCCAGCCACAGCAGCAACAGAAAATATTGGAGTGTCGTTCATGATTTGCTTGGTCGGAGGTTGCATTGTCTTCACAATTTGCTTCAGAAATAAGAAGTGATCAAATTCACCCGGGAAATGGGCTTTGCCAAGTCGATATATCAGTAATGAGATCTCGAAGCTGGTCGATGAGATGCTTGAGATGCTTATTCTTGTTTGCAAGTTCCTGCGGTTGGAAAAGCTCAAACACAATCAACAAATACTCGTCCTCCTGAACTCGAGACCAAGTCCCAAGAAAAACCCAAAATCAAAAAACATAAACTAACCTCCAAACATCATCATTTCTCTATATGCAACCTCAATAAATGTATCTTGGTTTCTATTCTAAGTTGCATTTCGAGCATCACATATGACCCCCCCCCCCCCCCAAAGAAACATTGTGGGTGACATCATGTTTAACGCAAAGGTAGAACCAATCAAACAAAGGGCAACGTCTAATCCTATAATTAAAGCTTAAGATGTTACCATTCTCATATTAGATGCTTGCTCCTCTAACTTCTCAATTTCAGTTTCATCTTCATGTGATGCAGCACCACTAACTATTTCCTGAACACAACAAGAGACTTACATAAGAGGCATTCATGTACGGTTAACAGCAAGTTTTCCCATCCAAAGTTCAAAATAATTGTCAATACGGTAAAACATCCACCAACTTTTCATTGTTTTCAGTATAGCAACTGTACAACAACAACCACAAGTGCCAATACCGGCGGACACAGCGCAAATTCACAGTGCTCGTCTTACTTCCAAAGCATGCGTAACTACTCTGAGCTATGACAAATAATGCCTCAATTTTAAGTCTAACAATGGGGGCAATATAAACTTTCATCTTTTAACTTGAATCTCACCCCTCTCAGTTGAATTAATGAATCCCCAGAACATTTTGGACTTCTATCATTGTTCTCTAATAACCAGGCTGCAACCACAACTTTGATCACACCAACCATCATTACCACCAACAAGAACAAAAGGGTTAATCCCCCTTCCTAAGTTTCTGAATTGAAAGTTTCTCAGAAAAGGTTAATCTCACCCCTCTCAATTCAACGTATTAGAAGCCAGTCAAATCCAAGACACCCATCATTAGAAAACTTTGTCGAATTGAAAGTTTCTCAGAAACACAATGCATAACAACAGTATTAAGTATTAAAATCAAAACACTATCACAAAAGTGACTTCTCTGATATCTCAACGGTGCAAAGACAAGCAAGATTTTACCTTCTGAGACTCAGGAATAGCGTTGAGAACCGCACGAAGGGAAGCAACCGAAGCCTTATATCGAAGGCGAGCTTCATCAAGAGCACCTCCACCCATATCGAGAAGATGGTCAGAGGAGATGTCGCCATTGGAACCATCACTGTGCCCGATAGAGGCTATATTAGTCGCATTGTTATCATCAGAAGACGCCGCAGTGCCAGACCACAGTGCCGGGTTGCAAAGCTCTTCATTCATGGCGGAAAGGATCTGAAATGCTGCTTCCACAGTCTCTTCTAGATGCTTCTGACCTTGAATGGCTAACTCCTTCCTCGATTTCGGGTTCCCGATTGCCATCTCTTGATCCTCCATTGTTGTACTCTGCTGATTCACTCTGAGAGCTTCAGTCAGATCTCATTTATATCTTGAAACCCTAAATCAACAAACCTAGAAGAGATCACCTAGTAGCAATTAACTGAAGTTTCAAACCCTAAATCACATATACAATAACACAGAGAAAAGACAAAGATTGAATGAAAGCTTAAAATTAAGAAAAATGACAATTTGATGTCACAAAACCTCTTCTGGTAAGTGATGAACGACAAGCTAAGATTGTAATATGGACTGCTCTTAATTCACAGTAATAACTGACCAAACAATTACAATTACGAACACCTTGCGTTGAAGGATACCAAATTATCGAAAAATCGAAACCTCCTATACGCCATAATCAGATCTAAACCCTAACTTATCAAACTAAACCCTAATTTGTACAACTAAACCCTAATTTTCTGAATCCAACAAAAACTACACCAAATCCCAGAATTTAACAAAGAATTTCGTACCTTGTAAAAGATAGAGCGTTGAAGGAGTGAACTTCAATGTTGTTTTCTGCGTTTGAGAGTAGCAAATTGAGTGCCGAGCTTCAATGGCGAACGTCTCCAGGAGGAAGACGAGAAATTCGGCGGGTTTTTCTTTTTCCTAATTTCGTTTTCACGCATCTAGACGACGTCGTTTAGTTGAGTGAATTGGATTTGCACCGAAGCTAATTGGGCTGGGCGCGTAATTGTCGGTTGGGCTCCTTTTTTCTTCTGATTTTTATTGGAAACAAATACGGGGTTTTGTTTTTTTTTTGTTTTTTTTTTTGAAGACTGCACAACGGCTAGTCGGCTAGTAAAGATAATGAAATATTTTTGGAATCAAATTTGTTTCAATATTTGTAAATCTTTTAAATAAGATTTCGAGTCTGTCTCAGATATTATAATTTTTTTGTGGTTAGGATTTTCATCTATAAATACTTTTATATGTATGTTTTTTTTCGCACCAATTGTCATATAATTTTTCACCTCAAACTTTTTTCTCTTCAAATCGAGAGACTTGAATAGGTTAGTGTTTCAAATATGTAAGTATTGATATTACTTGAATTTATCATTACAAGCTTTTTTTATTTGATTATATATATCATAAGTATATTAATATTTTTAAAATTTACTTGTGTGTATATTGTTTGAAGATAATTTAATTTAACAAGGCTTGTGGAGGCTAGGGTTCCAAACATGGATCCCAGTAATCAAATGCTCGTTGGAGTGGAATCCTCTAGGCTTGAACGACCGGTCCGTACGAAAGTTATAAAGATGAGGAGGAGATACAAAGCCTATAGTGTATTTTTGAAAGTAATGAGCCAAGAGATATCTTAATTAAAAGCAGAGAGAAAAGTAATAATCGAGGAAATAAAGAAGCATAGTGCCGTTTTAAAAGAACCTATCATACTTCGTAAACAAAAGCAAGAAAGAAAGATTATGACTATGGACTTAACGACACTTCCTCCATACAAAAGGGCATACTATCAAAGGAGGGTCAAGGAAATATGTGAAGCAAATGGAATAGCACCCCCGAAAGTCGAAGAATAAATTATGATTTAGTTTAATTATGTTTTCTTCTAGTTTACTTTTATCTCAGCTAGGTTAGTTTAAGTTATATTCTATTTTTTTTACTCTTGTTTAAATCTGAACTTTTGTTACTTGATTCAGATTGTGGAACAAATAATAAGTAATTTATGTTGCACTCCGATCGTTGCACACTTTTTCTATGTTAATTTTTAAAATCTGAGTTTTGCATTATGAACAATGTGGAGTTTCAATTTGTCAGTGTTATGTAGGTTTATGGACGTGATAACTCCATCACATAATCGAATGACAAGTTTAATATGAAGAAAGACTAAACAACAACCTCCCAAGTGACACGTTTGAGCGCGGTCTGGGGGTCCTAATGTAGGCAGCCTTACCCTCATAAACAAAAGTTTATGGAGAGACTGATTTCGAGATCCGATGGAAAAAAGAGAGGGGAAGCTTGTTAAGGGAAGAAACTACATACATAACACTTGGAAACTTTTCAGATATCAAGAAGAGACTCATACTCACTTATTACTTTACAGATAATTCAGTCAACTGAAGAATATTATGTAAGTACTTTTGGTTGAGGTACGAAGAGGTACGAAGCAGTTGAGCCTACCACTTGGAAACTTTTCCATCTAAGAGCATATCCAGCGGTAGGAATGAAGAGTGGGAAACTGTGCCAGGAAGTAAAGTTTTCATACAACATGGAACTTTTGAGGAGAATTCTCTATTTGAGAACACTGCAGCGTGCAAGAACGATGTCAGACTACTCCATTTTTTTATTATATATTCACCACTTTATATTCTTTACATTTTAATTTGTGGCCATTTCATATATGTTTATGAATATTTAATTATAATATGGGGTTTAATATAATTATATTAAGTGAAAAAGTAGGAATGAGTTCCTATTGTAGTAGGATAAATGAAATGAAGTTCCGAAAAATAGGAATGATAGGTGATGTGGAAGGGGTGGACTCCTACCTACATTCCAAAAGTTGGGAACATCATTGCATTTGCTCTAATGAACTCTTTTTTGTACTACTACTAGTTAACTTCTTCTCCCCAAACTCCCGTCAACTTTTAATCTCATACTCAACTCACTTAGAATAGTTTCTAAAATAGCTAACAATCTAAAATAATATCTAAAATATTCAAAATAAACCTATCAGATAAAATAATTTTTAAAATAAACATGCTTGACAATTTAAAATAGGTAAAGATTAACGCCTCACAAATGCAATGTCCCTCCAATCATTCAGAGCCATTTTTCTGCTTCCTTGTTTTCACTTTTCTGCAACTTTGATTTCTTAGCCATTTTAGGCCCTTCTTTTATGCGGTGGGTAGACTGCGGTGCCACAGCCTATCGCAGTTTGTCACAATCCATCACATTTTACCGTAAATCATTATTTTTATCTCTCACAATTTCAATAACCCACCACAATTCCACCACACCTCACCACACCATTCCGCAAAATATCACATAAAAGAAGAGGGCCTTAGTTTAATCTTTTTTCTCGTCCTTGCTGTCCCCTTTTCTGCTGCCTTGTTTTCACCTAAACCTTACGAACTGACCAATCCTTTTGAGCCGCCATTGTTGTTCACAATTTCTTCATAAATCTCCAGGTACGTTTCCACTTTCCATTGTGGTAGTTTCATATAAACCCTAATTTCATTTCTGTGATGTTAGAATGGAATCCGGGCGGGATGTTGGAGTATAATTAGTTTCGGATGTTGTGGTTTTGATGTGAGAGTAGATTTGTAGTTTACGCTTCAGTAGAGTGTTCTCAAGTTACGTTTCTCTTTTTACTTAATTAAACCACTAATCTCCCCAATTTTAGGATGAAACTGACAAGGAGTAAACATGATCAGTTAGCGTTTTGATTAATTCAATTAGTTTTCTCTCATCCTGATCGTTTCTCTTTCTGGATTTTAGTTCATGACGATAAATTGAGTTTTTGTTGAGGGTTTCCTGATTGAAATGTTCTTCATTCCTCAATTTAATCCGATTAAGATTGAGTTTGGCACTTAATTATGTCTGTTTGCATATGTAATCCTTTGATTTTGCTCATTTTAGTACATATTTTACCAATTTGATTGTGATTTTTGTATGATTAGGGTTCCTGTCAAGTTTGAATTTGACGTGCAATGGCTGCAAGTACGGCCCCTGATTTACTTAGTGATTTGCCCTTAAGCATCATAGAAATCATTCTCACACTGCTACCAATTAGGGATGCTGTTAGAACCAGTGTATTATCATCCAAATGGAGGTACAAATGGGCAAGCATTCCAGACCTTGTTTTCACTGACAATTGTGTAGATTTTTTACCCGATAAGGACATATTAGAAGCCCGATTAATCAACTTCATAAGCCATGCTCTTTTGCTCCATCACGGACCCATCCATAAGTTCAAGATTTGTTCTTCGGTCCTGCAAGGTTGCCCGTATGTTGATCAATGGATGCTTTTCCTCTCGAGAAACGGTGTTCGGGAGCTCACCCTTGAGTTGGGGGAAGGCGAGTGGGTTAGGGTTCCATCTTGCCTGTTTTCGTGCAGGTATTTGACCCATTTGGAGTTGAGTCGATATGAGCTCGATTATCCTCCGATTAACTTCAAGGGGTTCCCGTGTTTGAAGACTTTAAACCTCCAACAAGTTTTCATGGCGCAGGAAGCGATCGAAAGCCTAATCTCTGGGTGCCCCCTTCTTGAGAGTTTGACATTGTATTACTGTGATGGTTGGGACCTCAACATCTATGCTCCTAATCTCAAGAAGCTGTGCCTGGAAGGCGAGTTCAAGAAAATAAGCCTCGAGGAAACCCCCAAGTTGGAAGTCATGATTATCACTTTGTACATGAATCCCGACGAATTCCGAGAACAGTTTGAGCAAAGTTTGGGTTGCACTTATGTTAAGTTTCTCGGAGGCGTGCCTAATCTCAAAGTGCTTAGTGGACATGTATACTTCACCAAGGTAAAATGAACTATTGGATATCTGTATTTCCCTCTCTTTCTGTTTGTCTTTTTGTTTTCATATATAGTTGATTTGGTGATGATACTTTCAGATTTAGTTAATTTGGTGATTCAAGGTAAGTATGTACTTCTAAAATGTTTCGTCTTTCCACAAACAGTGATGGTCATAGAGATGAGGCCGCTTGCTCCTAAACCTCCCTAGACCCCCCCCCCCCTCCCCCCGGCAAAGGCGGGACCCACACTGGGAAATGGGAATTTTCTTGTTGTTATTCTTGATGTTGGTAGTGGTGGTGATGATGTTGTCTCAATGTGTAACAGTATTTGAGCATAGGCATAGATCAGTGGAGAGCACAAGTGACATACAACCGTCTAAAGCTCATTGAACTACAACAAATCAGTTTTGAGGATATCGACGAGATACTGGTTGTTATTCGCCTGATCATAAACTCCCCCAACCTGCAAGAGCTCTATATATCTGTAAGTCAAAATAAGTTGAAAAGAACAGACCCTTAATGTATCAACATATCAACTTTTTGTCTTATTGATTGGACTATGTTATCCGTTTTTGTTGGATAGGGCTCACCGAATACAGGACCTGAGATAGAAGCATCTGATCTTGATCTCTGGAAGACCGAATGTCCTACAGATTGCACGCTTAAACGACTGAAGACTGTGATGATGTCGGACTTGTGCGGTGTCCCACTTGAGATGGAACTCATTCAGTTTTTGCTAGGAAACTCGCCAGTGCTAGAGAAAATGAGCATAGCACCTTGCACGTACGTTACAGAGGGAAGAGTGGATATGCTGGTGGAGTTGGTAAGGTTTCGCCGGGCATCTCCTCGCGCTGAGATCCTTTTCGTCCAAGGGTAAATAATGCCTGGATTCATAGCAGTAGTTAGTACTCATCTGTGTACTCAACTTTTAGAATACAGGGACCCAAAATGTTATACTGATGAATGTCACGTCTCAAGCATTTGTGAATATGTTTGTGGTAATCATAGGCTCATAGCACATTCATCCTCAAAATCTCGTTGCTAAGCATGGCAGTGTGGGGTTTGATGTAGCAATCATACTTGTAAACTGAAAAATTGAGTGAGATTGGTTCCAATTGATCCAAGATTTTGAAATTGTTTACTATCTAGTACTTGGAAAAGCAGAGGACGTAAACTAAAATTAGATCCTATTCCTTGGGATGGTAAAGTAAAATGTTACCTATCCTTCATCTTAAAAATGAAAAAGTACATGAAGTGACATTTACCTGTTTTTATTATTTTACTTACCTTTTTTTTTTATCCAATCTTACTTATTTTGCCCTACCTTTTTCCTTACTTACCATCCCAAAAAACAAGACCTTAGTATAGGCTAAACTTGATGATACAAGGAAATTCATATTATACATTCATGCTATTGGATGACTGGAAATTACAACCTTCAAAATTCCTCTATACATGTTTACATATATATATATATATATATATATATATATATATATATATATATATAGTAACAAATTGCTAAAACCACAGACAGGCAAAAATGAAAGACAAAACTAGAAACCCCCCCTAATTTACAGTGAGTTATTCTTACAAACTTGGTGCCAACCCTCTAGCAAGATCCTCAACACAAAAGGGCACAAAAAAATAGGTTAAGTAACTAATCAAGTGGGATCCTCATTCATTCTACATACTGCTGCACAAACTCTGGCTGGATGCTCTGTATACACAGATTTTATCTCGGTCCAGAGAGTTCCATTGCTTGAACGAGCAATGATGAATCATCGGTGAGATCCGAGTAGCGTTCCGAGGAGGAAAACTCATTGGCTCTGCTTCTCGTGGATTCGGCTCTTTGTGTGGCTTCCCATTTCTCGGCAAGCCCGTCTCCTTCAAGCATCCTCACCACTTCCGACATCTTTGGTCTTTGGTTTGGGAGGAATTGGGTGCACAAAAGAGCTACTTGTACCATTTCCTCAAGTTCGATTCTATCGTAATTGTTCTTCAAGTCCTTGTCTATCAGGGTTTCTAGCCTTTTCTCTTGGTTTAGTTGCTTCACCTGCATTAGAGTTAGGGTTAGGCTCAAGTTTGTGTGGCATGTATAATACAAGTTCTAATCATGTCACTTGTCAGAGTTTATGGGTCCCACTTTTGCAGGATACGAGGAGATCCGCATGTAGATAGTCTTACTTCGACAATATAAAGTTAGGTAGAAGAACGGACGTACCCAGTCCAACATAACTCCTTTTTGGGAAGCTGCTTTGCCGAAATCCAGGGCTCTCTGGCCTGTGATCAGCTCAAGTAAGAGGATCCCGTATCCAAAGACGTCAGTTTTCTCAGAAGACTGTCCTGTCGAGAGGTACTCTGGAGCAATATGCCCCACGGTGCCCCTGACAGCTGTAGTTACATGTGATTCCTGGTGGTCCAAAAGCTTTGCCAGTCCGAAATCTCCTACCACAGCCTCACAGTACTCATCGAGCAGAATGTTTGCAGCTTTAACATCCCTGTGTATTATCTTTGGATCGCATTGCTCATGAAGGTATAATAGACCCCTTGCTGCACCTAGGGCTATTTGTTTTCTGGTACTCCAGTCCAAAGACGGCTTCACTGCAACGTAAAATTCTCATGAGCAAAGGAACCAGTATTGAATTTGGTATAATGAGTTTGACGTAAATGATAAACCTAGACACTTAGGGGTAACCACCGGCAAACTCTACAGGTTCCATGACAAGCATGGCCTGCCAATCCCACAGTTAACCAACATGGGAAACTTTTTGCTTCCACTAAGAATCGACCAATTTGGAGTAAATTTCTGTAAATTTCTACCTGATTACTGCAACAACCCGTTTTAACACAACCCAAATTGAACTGAAGATTTATTTGCAAGTTCATGTACCTTTGAGACGGGAAGCGACGCTGCCATTAGACATGTAAGGGTATACCAGGAGCCGTTCTGTTGCTGTCATACAAAAGCCAAGGAGGCGCAGAAGATTCCTGTGAACAGCGAGGCTAATCATCTCAACTTCAGTCTTGAATTGGGTTTCTCCACCAGCAGCGTTTCCGTCAGTAAGCCTTTTGACAGCCACAACCGTCCCATCTGAAAGACACCCTTTGTATACTACCCCAAACCCACCCTGCCCAAGTATGTTTTTGCTGCTGAAATTGTTTGTTGCACTCTGAAGCTCTCTGAAGGAGAACCTCTTCACATTCCCTAGGCCAATTTCTTCATGGTGCAAATCTGGAACGATCGGAAAACAAGCTAGTTCAGAGAGTTGCCTATGATCTCTACACACCAACACCAACACCTAGCCTGCTCTACCCGAGCTACGTGGGAATTGGGTCAGGTTCGGCTGGATCAACCCGAGCTGGAACGTGTCCGTTTAACAAGGTTTGAGTTGGATCGGGTTTGAGTCGGGTCGACCCAGGTTAGGTCGTGTCCATTTAATAAGGTTTAAGTTGGATTGGGTTTGAGTTGGGTCATTTTGGGTCTGAATTGATTTCAGGTTGCTTTATTTTTTGAACAACAAGTTTAACTTGAGAAAACAAACAATGGTGGCGAAAGATAAATTCGGCCAAGTGGGGTTTTTCGGGTCAATTAGTTTTGACATTTTTCAAGCTAGGCTCGTGCAGGTCATTCGGGTTGGGTCAGTTTTGTCAAGGCTAGACCTAACAATGTATGCCTCCTTAAGACTAACATTATGTTTTTTTTTGTTTTTTTTTTTGGGGGGGGGGGGGTTTGGTGGTGTTGTATTACCGTTGGTATCGAATAGTATTTGTTGATTGTGGCTGTGTCTCCACCATAAGAACAGTCCAAACCCAACGATAAGCAGGCATATGCAAGCTAGACATGAACCCAAGGCCAAGGCTAATTTAGCGTGACCTTTAGGCTTTGGAGGAGGCTGAGAACCTTCATTACAGTGCAAACTTGTAAATCAGTATCAAGAATGGGAATCAGCTCGTTTTCTCGAGCATATAAAACAATGAAATACAATATTCCGAATTCAAAAATGATCAATATGACTGTAGAATGAAGATTAGGGCGTACTGTTGGAACTGGTAACATTGAAAGAAAGAGGCAATGGTGCAGTTCCATTGCAACCTTTCTCACTTCTTGCACCACAAATTATAGGATTTCCTACAACACTTGATAACATTACATGTTTGTGTTAATCAATGCCACACCTTACCCAAAAAAAAAAAAAAAAAATCCAATAGAGATAAAACCACTCACCTGAAGGTTTTTGCTGGGAATCTTGGAACAGGACCACTCAAATTATTGTATGACAAGTCTCTAGAACATCACCCCCAAAAAAAAAGGAACACAAATGAAACTTAGTTCAAAACACATATTTTCAAATAAGAAAAGAAAAACTATTTACACTTCAGAAACTATTTTGAGATTGAAAACTTCATGACAAATAAGAAAGGCAGCAAGGGATTATTACATGAATGTAAGCTGGGGCATGTCGGCCAACGATGCCGGAATTTCTCCATTTAGACTGTTGTTGTTCAGCCTCCTGATAACAGAAGTTTAAACCAATCAATAATCACACATAATACAGAAGCCATGGATAATTCAAGCAAGAATTAGTGTAGTAGATGACTATATGAACTTACAAGTAATGGAGGGCATTCAAATTTGACAGAGAATCTGGGATTTTCCCAGTGAACTGATTGTTTGAGAGGTCAAGCTGTTGAAGCTTTGACAGCCTTCCTATCTCAGCAGGAATTGACCCAGATATGTTATTATTCTGCAGAAGCCTGTCATAACAATCATTAATGAAAATCTTTGTAAAAGCAATCTTCTCTTTCTCTCTCTTATTTAATGCTGAAGTACTTACAGAGTCTGAAGATTTGTCAAGTTCCCAATACTTGGTGAAAGAGACCCAGATAAACCCTGGCTTGGGATTCCCCTGAAACAAATGCACCACAATTCAGCACCTTCACTAACTCTCCATATTAATTGTCCATTAACATCATTAATTTCTCAAGATATACAATATTCTAGTATACGAAAGTACTATCATAAGAGTATAATGTTGTAATCTTTTGATACAGCATACTATAAGAAATTCCTAGTCAAAGAAAGACGTTGGGATAATTAATATGGAAAAGAGGGAGTACAACTTACAGACTAGAAACTTGGCTTGATGGTGTGCAGCCAACCATTGCCCAACTACAGGGATCCACAGCAGTTGAATCCCAGTTTTCCAGAACATTATGGGGATCATGAAGTGCATTTTTAATGTCTATCAAAGCTTGCACTGAACCCAAAATTTCACAGAAAAAAACCTCATAAATTACAATGATTAACCACCCCATTAAAAAGAAGGTAAACCCCAAGTTTGATATGCTATTCTTACCTTCATAATTGACTCCACTAGGTGTAAGCAAAGCTCCAGAACAACCCCATAAACAGAGCAAGACAACCATGAAACCCAGTAAAACTTTTCTCATCTCCATTAACCAATTCCTGAGTTTTTATGATCTTATGAAAAAGATACCAATCTCTCTTTGAGGCAATTGATCGAACACTTGGTGTGCAGATGACAAACTGAACCAGATTTTGAAGGATACACAAACTGGGTATCCTTCAAATCTCATGAGAAGTAAACATCAATAACAAAAATGCAAATTCTGCCCATCACAATACAAAGTGTGTTCTCAACATCTGAGAGAAAAAGAGGCTTTTGTGTGAAAGGAAAAGAGGGTAGAGAGAAAGAGAGAGAATTAGAAATAGAAAGGACCAACATTTGCCTGCCCACTAACTAATCAAAAGCAAACAGGGAACAAAGCAAGAAAAGAAAGAATATCACACAAGATTAAAATAAGATTACCCAGTTCTTGATACCACCAAAAAGTTGATGGATGATGGTTAATATTATGGGGGAAAAAAAGAGGAAATTCCATCAATCATGCATTTTGGGTTTTTGTTCTTTTCTAAGTTCATCTTCCTCTGTTTTTTTGTACAGTAATGCTATAATCAAAGATGCTACCTGTTACCCACTAATTTAGATATGGTTCTTAATTAAAGAGCCGTCAAAATTTTGTTCAGAGTCGAAAAATTTGAATTGCTCGACTCAGACAACTTCGGGTCAAGGAATATTCCTTCCGTTCTATATTAATTTTCGCATTTAAAAATTGTGTAGTCAAAATTTTGACCATAAATTTCTTAATATATACAATGAATTATTATATAAAATTACCATCATTAGATTCATAACGATAAATACTATCATAAAAATATAATATTACAATTGTTAATAACATATTATGCAAGAAATTATCAATCAAAAAGTGACATTGAAAACCGTGAAAGTCAAAATAATGACAATTAATATGGAACGGATGGAGTAGCTTTTACATCCGAGTCCGATTCTGACCCAATTTTAGCTTATGAATTGTCGTACCCGGTTTGACCTGAATGAAAATTGGGTCTAGATATTAATTTCTAATCCAAATTTTGACATTGACCAAATTTTACCGACCCAAATTTATCTGAACCAAAATTTTTTGTCGGGGTGATAAAATTTTTTTGGTAGAATTTTAACTGATCTTGGATTCTTCTCCTCAGAGAGATTGAAATTAAAAAACAGGAAAGAAAATTAGGGTTTGTTGGTCAGGTAAATTAGGTGTCAGAACAGTATGTGTGTGTGTGTGTTTTTTTTTTTTTTGAGAATCTGGGAATCCTAACATTCTCTGAGGTAGAATTGTCCACCCAATAAAGTCCTAAATGGCATACTTATTTTAATTTTAGTGAAAAACATATTCTCTGGCTCACTTCATTTGAACATTTGATCTAGCCATCTAAGTGAAAGAGACTGTTCATAGGATTGAGACAATACTTTAACCAAGACTGTTCATAGGTTTATCATTTTCTTGGTTAAAAGTAATTTATTGATAAGGAGAAGTTATCAATAGTTTGTGTTAATTATAGTTAAAAATATGATTTTAGAATATGATTAGGAGTTAATTAGTGCTAGTGAATGTTCAAAGTACTCATTGGCGTTAGATTAGTGTTAAACGCTGATTTTATTACTTTGAAATATAAGCTTAAAAAAAGAACAAATCCTAAACATACTGTTCATTGTGTAAAAAAAGATAGTTCAGATGAACTAATTACAGAAAAATTCAAACTTAAAATTTGAAATATAAGCTTCAACCTTGATACAAGTTAAGATCCTAATACTAGTAATTAACCATCTATGAATGGGCGACAACTTGCTTTAAATTGAAAGATGCATGACTCTATAATCTAAATGCATTACGATAAGCTGAATCATAGTAGTCAAGATAATGATAAACTCAACTTTAAAACACATATCATAGTACACTGAACTGTTGAGTTATTGGATTTCAATGCACCGTCAAATTGTTGCAAACCAACTCAATGATTTTCCTAGGTTGCACCATAGGATAGTGATTTTCCTACGTGGCGCATATATTTGTAGTATCATATATTTTAATATATGGGACTATAGTAGTTCAAACTATCAAATATTGATTGTAATAATTCAAACTATCATATATTTGATTTTACTATTCCAATCTAGGGGTTTTTGACCCCAAGGGATGACCATGAAGCAAGTGGATTACAGATTTCAAGTAAGACTATGAGGTTCTAATTTATGAGAAATATCAATTTTAATTTTCTTTATATTTTTGTTGGATGCACTAACTAAGTATGAAACTTGCTCCGAAACCACCCATAATACGAAACAAAGAAGGAAGATAAAAACATTATTTAAAAGATGACCCTAATTGATCATGAATATGCTCCAAAATTTGATTTCTAATGGATATGACATACGGAGAAATCATCAAGCTTCTCAAAAAGCTTTTTAATGTCTCAAACAATTATGTCAATTTGTCAATGGGTGTGAAGACAGTATGGATAAAGATCAAGTTATTTCCTTCAATCTGAACTTTTGAAAATCCAGCCTTGGATTGTTTGTTGAAGCCCAGAGCGAACAACCAACGCTTCCGTCATCATAATGGAATGGAAGCTAATTGGCATAGCATATGCTTTCATTAATCTACCCCAAATTGTCGCGTAAGACGAACCATGCTGTTAAACCTTAATTGTTGAGTGATCAATCAAAGTTTAACTTGACACATCCAAACTCTGGCCGCAACTATCGAACTTGAATATTGTTGCTGATCATTGACATATTTGATTGTTGTGTTTGAGGAGAGGTTTACATGTGAAGAGAATTTTCTCCTAGCCCTCTATATTGTGAAACTTCTCTTGACGTGAAAGACGACTCTACTAATGTTGAAGGCACAATCGTGACCCTCCTTCTAAATGCTCTTAATTAAATATGAAGCTCTTAAAAATTTCATAGAAGGGAATGAATTTTTGAAAATTTGAAGGATAATATATGATGAATTATTAGTATTATTGGAAAATTATTCAAAATTTTTAAAAATTGATGGATTGTTATCCTTTTTTTTATTATTTATTTATATAGATTTGGTGCGGTAATAGGGTTAAAAGAAAATCGTGGAGGATTATGTTGTAGTACGATGTGATGTAATAGGTGCTCGTGATCCAGGGAAGCTATATAGTACTCCTCTCTCCATACCTTTGTCTGTCTACAATTATTTTTATTATTTTATTATTATTATTATTATTATTATTTATTTTATTATTTTATTGGCTTGTTTTTTGTATTTGTATTATTAATTTATTATGGATCCACCGTACCTAAAAAAAACAATAAAAAAGGGTGGATATGTAGTAGAAGTGGTCGTGGGTGTCGTTGTTGTTAGTGAGTGAGTGAGTCCAACTCATAGGGTGTCCTGAGACTGAGACTGAGATTGAGACCCACGACACACAATCCAACTTATTAGCTCGACAAAATATCATTAATTGATCTCTCTTTTTCAAAAGCTATACCTCCTCATTCCCCACCACCACCAACAATAAGAAGAAATTTTTATAATATCCTATATATTTTTACAAATTGTGATCAATAATAATAATAATAATAATAATAATGATAATAATAATAATAATAATAATGATAATAATAATAATAATAATAATTTCAAATATCCTATATATTTATACAAATGGTATCGGGTCATGTTCTTTTGCAAAATAAGAAATAAATTATTTACCTTTACTTATCATATCTATTTACATATATTTATTTTACTTACACTACCTAAAATATTTTACATAATATAAATTTAAATATTTAAATATTAATAAGTGATGTGCTGCCTTATGTGACCTCCCATATACTACCTTATTGAAAATTTTGAGAAAATATATTTGAAAATTCATATGTTCAAATACAACAACAACGAATCTCATTACAGTCCCACTAATGCAGGTGCGAGTGTGGTCAGAGATGTAGCGGTTTTCCCATGTATGAGAGACGCCATCCAACTAATTCATATATTAAGGTGATGTGACTAATATGACTTATATTATTTACAATATCTTATTTACCAGTGTTTACACAACATTACTCATATTCCCTACTTTCTTACTTTCATCTCACATACCTCTCTAAAAACGGGGCCTAAATACTAAATATAGTAATACATCCTCTAATCCTCTATCACAAAATAAATATTTCGATTTAATTGATTTGATCAAAATTTAATTTCAAATAATCATGAACATCAATAATAACGGTTTATCAATAATAGGTACCAATTAACATTAATTGTTGATGTTATAAAAAGTTGGGGAAGAAAACAAACCTTAAATTGAAAATAACAAACTTCTTTCAACCTATTGCTTGAGTTTATTGTTGATCAAAGTAAAGATTAAAAGATGCCATATAAGATTATAAGTTACATTGAACCACTGCAAGACAATCCCATATTGAATTGATACATAAATAACAACAATTACCTAATTTACCTGATCTTGATAATAAAGATAATATTAAAAAGAAACAAGTGAGTGAATTCATAGGGAAAAAGTATATTATGGGTGGGTCCAAAATATATGTGTAGGATATATAAGGTAATTACTCAAATAAGTGGAAACAGGTAAAACTGCATGCATGATAATGCATGGCCCTCAAAATTAAAGACTCCAAAAGTGATGGAGTCTAATCAACTACTATGCCAAGTATTCAAAACTCCAACACCAATTATCATCAAAACAAATTAAAAAGGGAGAATGACTAATGATAGCATACCACCCAAGAACAACAACATAATTATTGCTAATAAGCATACTTATTATATAAAGGTAGGTTTTCATTCAATTAAATGATTAATCCATTTGTTCACCATCATTCCCCCAATTTAAAGTTATTGGTGTTCATTTTTAACTCTTTATGATGCATAATACTCTATTTAACCATTATTTTATATGAATATATTTTTTAAAATATATATAATTATTATTTTGTGAAAGTATGTTTTAAATAAATTTGAAAAAAATAGTTCTATATAATAGAATATTATGTAAATGTTCGTTAAAATCTTTAGATATTAATCACAGCTAGGAAGTCTATAACAATAAATATACAAAAATAGATGGAGTAATTACTCCATTTTTTATTTTTAATTGACATTTGAGGTGGGGTTGGTAAAACTAATAATTCAAAAATATATAGAGTAGTTAGTGAAAATATATCTAAATATATTTAATTAAAGTTAATTTTTGATAATTTATCTAATGAGTGTTATAGGTAAAATAAGAAAGTAATAACTAATTAATATGCTATTAAAATTGTAAAATAACAGATAATGTAAAATAAAAAAAAATTAGTTAAAAAATTAGATTAAAAAAATAATTAATGTAAAATTGCATGCACGATTGCACGTGTATATTGATGCATAATGGAGTGTATTTGCGCCATCATTAAATTGTGGGCTTATTTTCAAACCTTATTCCCGCTAAGCTTCTTTTGGCATCTAATAATTAATAATTATGCCCTAGATGATGGTAAGAACTAAGAAGTTGGCAAATGATTAGGCATGCAGAAGAGATAACAGTACTTAATTTGTTAGTTTAATTGCTCTAAATATTTTTTTTAAACGCATTTATTACTATTATACTCCCTTTGTTCTTATTTATGCGTTGTTTTATTTTTAGAGTTGAAAATTTTCATTGTTAATTTTTTGACTTGAATAATGATTTATTATAAGTAAAAGATACTATTTGAAAAGTACACACATATATATTAAATAAATAAACAAATTACTATAATGATTTATTGAACAAATGTTATACATGAATCAAAGTTGAAACACATTAAGAGAAAGTTAATTAAGTTAATGTTAAATAAATAAATTAAAGTGAAATTTGAATAAATTCTCGGATAAAATTTATATCCAATTCCTTACTGATTATAAGTTTAGAATTACTCGATCAGCAGCAAAGTTTATATTTTGGACCCTATACTTTGTCTCCGGCAATAATATGGGCCCTATACTTTATCTTCGGCAACAATATGGACCCCCATATTTCAAAGCCATTATCGATTCTTTTTCTTTCGAAAATTTTCCTGCCGCAACTTTTTCTTCCTTTTCTTGCACGATTTCCAACCCCCATATGAGCATAAATTTGCCAAAAAAGTTACCAAAAATTACCAAAATTTAACTTTTACCTTACTGTTTTTTACCCATGAATTTTAGACACCCGTAGCTGTCAAAGTCTGGTCATTTCAAAACAACATTCAAAAATGATAAAAGGCCATATCGGGATGTTTAGGCAACAATTAGGTCATCGCCGGAGTCAAACATAACTTTGGGCCACATTTTATAGGTCCACAAAGTATAGGGTCCAAAATATAAACTTTAAAATATGGGAGTCTAGAAAATAAATACCCCCAAAGTTTGGGGTCCAAAAAGCAAAAAACCCCTTATAGGCTCTACAATTGGGTGGCCTTTAGTTTAATTTTAACCATAAATTAATGTTGGCTCTTTAATGCAATTGATGCATAATTGAGAAATTAATATTAATTAATGGATGTCTTTTTCTTGTAATAAGGAGTATGTTGTGATTTGCAGGCTCAAATTAAAGCCATAAAAACTGGAGAAGAGCATGCATAACCACAAACTGATAAACAGGAGACAATTAAGTGCCAGAATTTCAGGCACTTGTTGCTTAAAATTCCTTTTGCAGTTGAACATTTTAATCCAACCAAACAAGGCTAAGAAAATATGGTACTAATTAATTTTATAGCTAGCATGCATGAGGAAAGTGACGACCACTAAGGGTGCATTTGGTAAGATTCCTGGGGAAATTTTTCCCGAGGAAAAGTTTCCCCGGAAAGTTTTCCATTGGAAATACTTTCTCGGGAAAATTTTTCCTTAACCCTCCGAGGAAATTTTCCTAAAACTCAAATCATGCTCAGAAAACTTTCCCGAGGTCAATGTACAACCAAACATAGGGAAAATAAGTCAACTCAGGAAAATTGACCATTTCCCCTGGTTTTTTAACTAAACAAACGCACTCTAAAAATATGTATTACTAATGATGCCAAAAAAGCTAGCTAGGATGATATTAGCTAGGGCTCGTGAAATAAATATGATATTGAGGAAATATATTGGTTATATTTTTGTAAATATAAATCGAAAATTATAAATATTTTGGGTAAGACACATCTTTAAGTAATTAAGTGTTTTGCATGCACTCTTGCCTTTTATATAAAATTTATATATTTGTAAATTAAATTGAAAAAAAAATTTATATGATTGACTTCTATAATTACAATAATACATATAAATGATATAAAATCACACTATTACAAATAAAAAAAAGTTTTTTACTATATTTTATTTGGGATCATTAGTGTCTCTTATTGTCAGAGTTTTATTTACTTGGTTTGATATGTTACATTAGATGAAGATCAATCTCCGAACTATTAAAATATTGGTTGTGAATTCCTCCATCAATGGTAAAAAAAATCTATGCACAATCATTAAAGATTCATGACATGGTTATTATAATTTCAAAATCGGATATCAATAGCACGGTTAAATGACACCAGAGTAAAACTAATCACATAATAATTTTAAACACTAAAAATATTAAAAAAAAATGTCACTACAAATCAATTAAGTTTGCCGTATGATTCTAAGTCCAAAAAATGCAACAAAACACCTCTCAAATTCATGGGTAAGTCTAACTTACCCAAATTTACCAGTTTTTACCTAAATTTAACAAAAATTACCGAACTTAAAAAATCAAAAAAAATAATTTTGATATATTGACATCAATTTGCCAAAAGTTACCAGAATTTATCAAAATTTTCCAAAAATTACCAAAATTTAACTTTTACCCAACTATTTTTTACCATAAATTCGACAGAGTGGGTACGCTAGTTCTTATGAATGTGATGCCTCTCATGCCATCAAAGCAAATTATTCACTACAACAGTTGTTCCTCTAATATAATGATATTGACAAGACCCTCAAAGTACTTAGATTTGTTAGGTTTGGCACAATTATTGGATCAATTCCTTTTGATATTTATGCATTTATATTGACTCAATCCTCATCTTTTATTCTTTGCTTTGTATCATTGCTACCCACTTAATTAATTCCTTTGTCTGGCAATCATGGAATGTTGATATGAGTCAAAACTCACAATGTTAGATTGACATGCTTTAGATTGTTAAGCTAGCTTGTTAATTTCTTTTTTGCAATTGATAAAGTGTACGGTTTCATTACGGTTAAGGGTGGTAAAGTATAGTTAGTGTGGTTAAAGGTGGTTAAGTTTGTAAAGTGGGGTTATGAACTTATGATGGTTATATCATATATAAGTAAAGTGGATAAAGATAAAAACAAGTTATTGGTTAATATTGTTAAATATGATTAGTGCAGTTAAAGCTAATTAACCAACCACGGAAAAAAAAAGGGCCCAGAATAGCCGGCGATCTTCTTCATATATGTTCTTCATCTTTAACCAACTTGTGTGGTAGATTGATGCCTAATTAACAATATTCGCTTGGATATTTTTCTTAATATTGTATTAAAGAATGACTCAATCATGTCACACTTTTTTCATTAATATTTATGTTAAAGAATATATTTGGTTAAAGGAGCAGAATAAGGCTAAAGAATATTCTTGTATGAATCACTGAACAAGTGATTCCTTGTGTTCTGATTCTTCTGAATGAAATGCTTCAGAGGTTGGACCTTCACAAATCACAACCATTGATTGAACTCATGAATCGGGAAAAAAAAAACAAAAAAGAACAAAAAGAGAGTGTGGCTGCTGGGATTCAAGCCCAGGTCTCCATGGCCACAACGTGGAATTCTAACCACTAAACTACAGCCACAATTTGGCAAATTGCATGCTTTTATGCTATATGTTCATTATGTGCATATCTTGAAATGGCAAAAAATGAAATTGTTGAGAGTGGGATTTGAACCCACGCCCTTTCGGACCAGAACCTTAATCTAGCGCCTTAGACCAACTCGGCCATCTCAACTTATTGATACAAATTGCCACTGTTTAATAAAGATAGTCCCAAATATTGTCGTTTACTTTCCACAAATTGAATTTGATAAAACTCTCAATAAATTTGGTTTGGGTTCGAGTCCATTTGATAAAATTCATCTCTCAATAAATTATTAATCGATTATAATGAACATTCTTCGTTTATTTTATTTTATATAATAACCGAGTAATATCATATCATCATATCATAAAACAAAGGGAGTAGTAATTGCTAAATATGAACTCACATTCATGAAAACTCCAGTCTTAAGGTACATACATACTCTGTACTTGGGAAGAGATGTACGGTACCATAACTCGACACACACATTCACTCCATGACCAGACGCGTAATAACATTAACAGCTGAACACTCTGTTCAGGTTCAGTGACCCGAGATTTATTCAGACAGACGAAAAACAAAGACAATCGAAATCAAACTAAATATTTAGCCCTCTTTATCTTATTCTTCCTCCTCTTTCCAGCAGCACTTGACAGCCATCCATCATTTCCGCCCCATATCAAGATTTATGTTTCGTGGAGTTGGTTGGCATATTCATTTCCCATGAAAGATTCGATGGCTTCATCGGAGTGGCATGGTTTGTCTGTAGAACTTATACTGCTCGCTCGTCTTTCTGACAGTATCACTCTGAAGTTCTGGTGCTTCAGGAAACTTTAGAATACGAGCGAATGCAACTCTTGCTTGAATTACTACCCCTATGACATCTGGAATAGTTCTGATAGGATCTTACACCAGACGGCATGCTGCAACAAAAGAGAAAACCATTGTACGCTTTTGTAAACTGAACCGCGGACAACCACTCATACTCCGCTTTCCTCAACTTCTCCATTACATTCTTGAAGTCTGCTCGAGCACCTTCATGCTGACTAAAACCGAGTGGAGCTGCGTAGAATAAAGGGATTTACTACTACTGCTAGACTTCTTCTTACCACCCTTGGACTCCATCGATCACTCAGCCCATACTGATCAAAGAAACCAAGGCGTTTGTTAGTGAACTGAGATTTACTATGGCCGTAAAAATGGAACAAACATATATACCAAGGTTATGAAAAAACACAAAAACCAGTTCCACCAGTTACTCCAAGAGCCGAAGATATGAAAATTTGAGAACTCAGCAAAATAAGGACCAGAAAGAAAAACAAAGATGGAGTATTATTGTTATTAACAAACGGTTAATAGATGAACCACCAAACAAGGCCAGATTTGCAAGAGATAGCAAATGTCATATAAGATATATTCCATCATATACTAGTACAAGGCCAGATTTGCAAGCAATAGCTCAACTAGATGCTGATTGACACACTCATTAAAAAAAGCAAGACTCACAATAATAACAAATATTAGGAACTGGATTACCTTAGAACAAGTGTTATTAGTGCGAAAGGTAGCATTCAGTTCTTTGCTCCAAACTGGAAGCCCAGGTGGTGTGCGTCAGATGAAACAAAATATAACGATCCAAGATGAACGCTCACATATGCCCATATCTTTGAGAACAGCATTTACCCCTGTTGTTCTTAATCGCTTGCAATGCTTCCATAAGGTCCTGAATATCTGCGGACAACTAATCATTGTCTAGTGGTGATCACCGATGTTTGTATCAACAATATCACTTTAGTAGTGAGAACGAATTTCTGTGACAGACAACATCCAACATCACAATGGTCAGACAGGATTCCGAGACATATCACCTCCTTCTTGTATATCACCAATGTGATGAAACGGCATCTCTTTGACATAAATTAATGTGAATGTTTCATTATTGTACTGTCGCTAATTGTTCCAACTGCGACCGTTGGGAGTCAACCAATCCCCAATCACAAAATGGATCACTAATCATCAATCACGAACGTAGTATTTTTCCGGCTCATTATGGGTTTGACTTTCATTTTCTGCTTGTACCTCGCCACAATGCCACCTTCAATTTTTCCACATATTGCTTGATCCAGCAGATGAGCCTTTCCCTGAGAATGTAGAGCAGCACAGACCAACTTGTATGTGTACTCTCGAGGAACCGAACCTCCATCCACTAACTCAACAAGAAATTCCCAAGCCTCGGCCCCCCTCCCTGCTTCACACAAAGCATGAATAATAGGTGTATACGAACTGTTTGTGGGCGTCCCATGATTCATTCCCCGCATGCTCCTCAACATCTCAACCGCCTTATCAATCTCATTCACCACACTATAGTATCGTATAAACGAATCATAAGTAACCCGATTGGGGATGCAACCCCGCTTCTTCATATCCTCTAAGAGCTCCAAAGCTCTATCAATTCTATAAGTCTTACAACATCCATCAATCAAGCTGTTATAAGTCACGATATCAGGAACAAAACCGTTGAACAGCATCAACCGGAACAAATGATTTGCCTCCCAAAGCCTCCTCCGAATCGCCTTCTTACACCCGGTCTGCATACTGTACTTACAATAGGAGCTAATCAAAATTGTATAGGTATACACATCCGGCGGGCATCGAAACCCTGGCAACTCCATTTGCTGGAGTAAAGACTTCGCCTTTTTGAAGAACCCAACTCTACAAAGTGCATAAATCATGGTATTGTAAGCATAGACATCAGGCTTACAGTGAAACTGTCTCATTCTGTAGAAAGCATGCATCGCCTCATTAACCAACCCCTCCTCGCCTAGGCATTTTATCAAACAGGTGATGGACGTAGTACTCACAGGCCGGGTTTCTCTCCTACTCATCTCCTTAAGAAATTCCCACAATTGTTTCAGCTTATTAGCCTTGGCCAACACAATGGCCATCTCCTTGACAGTGTTCTCATTGTGGGCAAACCCGGAATCCGATTCGACCCAGTAGAAGAACTCGGTCGTCTTGGAGACCCCAAAATCAACCTGAGTGGGGTCGCGGTGGGCTGCTGGGCCCAGAACAAGGGATCCTTTCTGGAGCTTCTCGGACTCGAGCCGAAGGTTACGCTGTTTAAGCGGGGCACGGTGGCGGGTCGGGTTGTGCTGGCGGCCGATGGAGCGGGTGGGCGTAAAGAAGAATGTGGGTATGGATCGAAGGATCTCGGAAACAGTGTCGACGGTCCATGGACTTCCAATGACGGAAAGGGTGGCGTCGAATGGACGATCACGGATCATGGCGGCGAGTACTTGGTTTATGAGCGGAGAAGGATGATGGTAGAGGCGAGCTCTTGTTTGGAACATTTTTGTGACACCCTATTGGTCATGAATTTCAAACATTAGCTACCCTTATATGATCAGTCCAAACTCCAAAGGACCTCAAAGGTAAGGTAAAACTTAAACAAGGGGTATGTATATTGAGATTCCATAACCCATTTTCCAATGCAACTTATTATGTGCTCCTAGAGTTTGTGTTCCAAATAGTGTGATGGTTCACTTGCAAATATCAGGTTGTTCACTCTCAATAGTAACATTGTTAACTTGCAAATATTTATAATCAAGGTGGATGTGATATATATTGATTTTCAACTAACCAAATCTGAAAAGTGAGATATAAATGCTTTCATAACAGGTTATGCAGGAACTTCAATGCAAACATTGTTGGTTAGGTTGCATAATTGGTATTTCTAACACCTCATAGGTAAAATCCTATCAAGCCAACAGTTGTTGGGAGGTAAATGTAATTAGCTCGATCCGAAACAATGTTTAAAAAGTCTGAAATGAAAAAAAAAATCAACTTGCATTTGCATGTTTGTATCTTCATGTCTATTTGTTTCTAATCAAATCACTTTTTCCAAAGTCTGAAATAGTTTGGGGTCTAAAACCAGAAATCAGAGAACTACGTTTAATTATTTTACTTTGCAGAGGATTAACAGTAAGCAAAGACACAACATTTATCATCATTCAATGAAATTACAACAATGTAGCATCCGTTTTCCCCATCTCCTAGTGGCAATTGTCTAATACAAAAGCTTTCAGAAAAACATCATGAACTCATGAAGAAATGGCGAAATTGGCGGTGGCGATAAACTCACAGTAGTGAATAATAATAAAGCAAGCATATCATCTACGATTAGCTCTCAAAATTTGAAGAAAGAAGCAGATCATTGCCAAATGATAGGAAAGTTGATCCAAACTGGGGAACTAATGTTAATAATAGATGATTGTGGAACATTAACATTGAGATTAAGAGTAGAATAAAGATGAGAGAAGATAGAGAGAAGACATACACATACCACTTCAGAAATCAGCAGGGAAGACGGTAACGGCGACCGACGGACTGAATGAGGCTGGCCGCCGGTCGCCGGCGCCGGTCTCAGACTGGTTTGGTGGTGGTGGTGGTGGTGGTGGTGGTCGGGGATTGATAGTTTGCGAAGAATTTAGGTTTAGGGTTTACAATTTTCATTTTTGTCTTACGGTAACTAAAACAAATGAGAATGGGATGGGAGTAGAAGGTCCTAATTCCCAATAATTAAAGTTAGGTAAAATTTTGTCCAATTCAAAAATCTAAATTATCATACCCAAAAAAATCGTGTTCGGGCATAGATTTTTGAATTTTGATATTGATCGAATTTATCGAGCATTAGGACAAAATATTTCTCTTTTTTTTTATTGTCCAAATTCAATTCTGACCTAAACTTTTAGCTGCGTACGATTTGTCCAATCCGATTTGACCCGAATAAAAACGGGGTATAGACATGAATTTCTCATCCTAATTTTAACGTTGACCAAATTTAATTGATATGAATTTCCTCACTTTTGTAAACTCTACCACTGATCTATTACCGAGTGATAAATGATACTAAAAAATTATTAGTTGTTATAAACATCAATGTTATCTCTATATTTAATTATATATCAAATTCAATACTATCTCACCGTTTTTTTTTTAAAAAAAATTATTCACATATTATCAAACTCTTTGTAAAACCTTAGTCATTTTATTATCAACTTCTAATTCAATTTATAATATAAATTTTTGACCATATAAGACTAAATAATGTAAGACTAAATTCTCCTATATTTATTAATATAAAACAGATATTACTTCCTCTTTTCTTACTCATTTGTTCACATAATTAATTTTTTTATCTTTAATTATTTGTTATTTATATTCCCAATATAACTATTACTTAGGTGACACTTAAATAAAAACGGAGAGAGTAGTTTTTTTTGCTAACTTTGTTGATTATTTTGGTTTCTCCCCAAAACTTCAGTGTGACAAAATAAAAGGGTCGAGGGTCTCAAACTCGTGGTGGTGACCGATTGATAGTTTGCAAAAAGTTTAGGTTTGAATAACATATAGACGTTAGATAGCAAATATTTGTTTTATATCAATAAATAGCTGTTGTTTATTGGATAATTTGGCAAGTATGTACTCCAAAATAGAGATAAATCGAAGGTTTATTTACTTTTCTCATATTATTGGTCCTTGTATTAATGGTGTAACAATTTCAATGTTTATTTTTTCACTTACAATTAATTGAGTAATATTTTATCGAAAAGTTATAATATTAAATTTTTTTGATCGTATTCGTTCTTATGAATCTAATAATAATACCTTTGTATAATAAAATATTATATTTAACAATCTAATTCTATATTCCTCCATTATGTTTGGACAAAACTGGGCCAACTTGAATACTTTATGAGCCTTGGCTCAGGACACAGACGTAATGGGTCTCATTGACCTGGCAATTCTCGACCCGACCCGCAAAAAAGGGTTTTGAACACGAAATTTCGACCCGGGACCCGAAAATGACCCAACCCAAAGAACCCGGTAAAAAACGGGTTACGTCGGGTCAAGTTTGGGTCGACCCGTTGGGTCAGACACTTTAATTTTAAGTGTTTTGTCTACTTCGGCCTTGTGCAAAAAAATGGCCCATTTCATGAAAATTAAGGCCCAAAAGTAAAATATTGGGTGGTTTTGGACTATGTTGTCAGAACCGGACCAGTCACCGAACCGGTGACCCAGTACCTAGTGGGTCAATGGTTCAACAGGTTAGACCATTTTGGCCGGATTAGACCGGTTGAACCGAGTGACGGTCGAACCGGCAACAAACGGCATGAACCGGTCACGAATTAAAAAAAGTTCATATACTTCAAGAATAATTAAGCTACCAAAATAATTAAACCCACATGAACATGACACGAATGGGTCAAAACCGGATTGAATCGGTTAAGAATCGAGTTGAACCGGTCAAAAGTCGACCAAAAACCGGAATTTTTTAAATTAATTCATCAAAATTCCGATTTGGCCGTGAACCGGGCGGTTCACCCTGATTGAACCGATTTTGCTGGTTTTTTACCCGTTTGAAACAGTAAGCCGAGTTAAACCTGGAACCAGACCGGTTAACTTACCGGTTCACGGTTGAACCGGTCGGATCGGTCGGTCCGGTCCGATTTTTACAACATAGGTTTTGGAAAGTTATGCATAGAGAAACATATAAATGAAATAATCAAATAACAAATGACCAAAACAAAACCCTAACACTGTCACTCACTCTTTCAGTGGACCTGTAGACACTAAAAAAATCAAAATAGTGTAAAATTATAAAATAAATTAAGTTAATTATTTTGGGTTGGTCCAAATTAATTAATTTGATTTATTTAACTAAAATTGGCTCAAGTTGACTATCAAGTCAAAAAACTCGAACGACTACTAAGTCAAAGTCAAATGGACTGTCAAGTCAACCCAAACCTAAGGCCCGGACAACGGCCCACAAAGACTGTCAAGTCAAAATCAAATGGACTGCCAAATCAATTCAGACCTAAGGCCCGGACAACGGCCCACAAAGACTACCAAGTCATAAGCTCAAGAGAGGGATCAATTCATTTCTCTATAAATAGGACTCAACCTCTTCTCATTAGGGGGGAGAAAAAATCAACTCTCAAGAAGACTCTCTCTATAATTAAACAACAAACACTACATTATGTGTCGTTTGTTCTAGAGATTCAACACAAACTTGATCGAGATTCAAGTCGCATCGGCCCTCCTTCAAGAAAACTACAGAGATCGAATCAGAGGAATATTTTTATTTGTTCATCTTGTAACAAATATTATAGAGATTGTACCCAAATTCTTTGAAATCAATACAAATTATATTTGTCCATTTTTTCTTGTCTTTATTTATTATAGACTCGAAAATTTGTTGTTACAAATTTTGGCACGCTCGATGGGACAATCTCTACCTCTCATCTCGATCTCTGAAATCAAGACTTTCAAGAACATCTCCACGTTACAACAAATGTGAAGATGAAACACGAGGCCATTGGCATGGTGAGGGAAATTCGAAGTAAAACAAGGTCATCTGATCTTGTTACTATGTCAGTTATGGTTACAGGAGTTGTGACTATAGAAGAAGAAATGGCTAACATAAAAGCCACGTTACAGAAGCTTACTCAAGAGAGCGAAGAGAAGGATGCGCAAATCAAGCGTCAAGATAAAAAGATTGCTAAGTTGGAGAATAAGTTAAAGCAACGACCAGCAAAGTCCCTCAATAAATATTCAGACGCAGAGGGAGAAAACGAATCTAGTAAAAGTGAGGCTGAAAATGACATGTCTAAGAAGGGCGACAAGCCATTATCGGCGACAAGCTCAATGACTGCAAAACAAGTCCAAAATTTGATCGCGAAGGCACTCAAGGACCAATTAGGAGAAGCTTCACAAAGAACTCACAGGTACACTAGGCCATACACTAAGAGAATAAGCACTCTTCGTATGCCACATGGTTACCAACCTCCCAAATTTCATCAATTCGATGGACATGGTAACCCAAAGCAGCATGTCGCACACTTTGTTGAGACATGCAACAATGCTGGCACGAACGGAGATCTCTTAGTCAAGCAATTTGTGCGCTCCTTAAAAGGAACCGCGTTTGAATGGTATACCAACCTTGCATCTGGGTCCATCGATAGTTGGGGGCAAATGGAGGAGGAGTTTCTAAATCGTTTCTACAGCACAAGTCGTGTCGTTAGCATGACAGAGTTGACTAATGTCAAACAATGGGATGACGAACCAGTAGTTGACTACATCAACCGTTGGCGTGCTCTTTCCCTAATGTGCAAGGATCGTCTGTCAGAAACCTCTGCGGTCGACATGTGCGCTCGAGGAATGGATTGGAACATACTCTATGCCTTGCAAGTGAACAAGCCTAAGAGTTTTCAAGACTTGGTGACACAAGCTCATGACATGGAATTTACTATTGCGAACCATGGAAAACACTCTAACAATAGTGTGTCCACAACTGCTTATGAAGACATGCCAAGAAGAGACCCTATGATTGAAGATGACTATTGTTTTTCTGACTCTGATGCACCAGAAATGTTGGACAAACTCCTTGAGAAGGGACTCATAGAACTCCCTGAGCCGAAGCGCCTTGAAGAAGTAGGAAGAGTGAGCAATCTTAAGTATTGCAAGTACCACAGGATTGTCAGTCACCCACTAGAGAAATGTAGGGCATTCAAAGAGAAAGTCATGCAGCTAGTGAAAGAAGGGAAAATCGCACTAGATGAAGAAGATACTGACGAGTCTGACTAGATGCGACGCCCGCAAGGAGAACGGACACCCTAGGGGGCAAAGAGTAGTCACCTAAAAAAAAGAAGGGGACTCAAATAACAAAAAAAAAAACTTCAAATGATCGTTTGTCATAGACTTCCAAGTCACCACTAATGACTCTCAAGTCAGCCTAATGAAAAGACTCCCAAGTTGAAGCACAAGATTCACAAGTCTATCAAATGACTAAAGACTTTCAAGTCATCATTAAAAGACTCTCACGTCATCATCAAAAAAAAAAAAGACTTTCAAGTCATCATCAAAGAGACTTTCAAGTCATCACAAAAAGACTCTCAAGTCTATCAAATGACCAAAGACTCTCAAGTCATCACCAAAAGACTCTCAAGTCAGTATCAACAAACTTCCAAGTCATCACAAGAAAAAGACGCACAAGTCATCATGAACCGACTTTCAAGTTGTAATCAAAGACTCTCAAGTCGTTATCAAAAGACTTCTAAGTCGCTACTGACCATGAACGCACGCTCTCAAGTTAGCTAAATTCCAGACTCTTAAATCATCAAGTACGTAGACTCTCAAGTCATATATCTCATAAACTCCTAAGTCATTCATTTATATGAGTGTAGTGCCAACATGTTCAAGTCAGGTTCATCTTTCGGCATCTAGATGTACAAGCAACGTACATTGTGTAGCCTCACAAACCTGCAAAAAATAAAAAAATAAAAAAAAAAAGTTTGTGGACTCTCGGAGGAGTTAGTCATTCTGGCATGCGCCGGGTAAGCCGACTCGTCACCTCCAACAAGGACAAGCTCCTCTATGCAAAAGCGGAGCTCGTAACCCTTGTCTTTGGCAGTGCCGGGGTCTTAAAAAAAAAAATTTCGCGACTCCTTACCTCAACAAGGACAAGCTCCTCTACGTAAAAGCAGAGCTCGCAACCCTTGTCTTTGGCAGTGCCGAGGTCTTAAAAAAAATTTCCCGACTCCTTATCTCCAACAAGGACAAGCTCCTCTATGCAAAAGCGGAGCTCGTAACCCTTGTCTTTGGCAGTGCCGGGGTCTTAAAAAAAATTTCCCGACTCCTTACCTCAACAAGGGTAAGCTCCTCTACGCAAAAGCGGAGCTCACAACCCTTGTCTTTGACAGTGCCGGGGTCTTAAAAAAATTTTCCCGACTCCTTACCTCAACAAGGACAAGCTCCTCTACGCAAAAGTGGAGCTCGCAACCCTTGTCTTTGGCAGTGGCGGGGTCTTATAAAAATTTTCCCGACTCCTTACCTCAAACAAGGATAATTTTCCCGCGCAAAAGCGGAGCCCGTTATCCTTATCTTTGGTAGTGCCGGGGTTTAAAAAAATTATTCACATTTTTGGTTACAAACTATAATCAAAATTAATTAGGTGGGCCATTTGGTTCACATTGGCGGCACCCAATTTCAAAGGTATCAATAGCTCAGAAGCTTTGTTGTCATCTTGAAGGATCATTTCGGAGAGCTATTAATGGTTGACAAATTGGCCACCATGATGATGATTAAGACAAAATTAAATTAGGTTGTGAACTTGTAACTCGATTGATTTCAATATCCTCCTCTTGTCATAGTCTTCTCTTGCTCAATCCACCGCTTCATGAAGTTAACATGGTCTAATGAGGCGAGCCTCCCCAGTGACAGGAACAAGCGTTGCCATCATCCATAAAGCAGGGGCTGGTGCTAGACCATAAGATGCCCAAATCGAATTTGAATCGACCGAATGTTTCCCATAGCTGCTGGATTGAAGAACTGCGACATCATCGGGATTGAATCCAATTCACATAGAGATGTATCAAAGCTCTGAAAAAAAAATCAGATGCTACTCACATATTTTGTAAAGTTTGGTGGAGCAACTTAAATGACACAAAGTCTCTGAAAAAAAAAAAAGAGCTCCTTGATTCAATTGTGTCCATCTCATGCGTATATATGCATATATTTTCCAAAGAGGACAAAGAGTGCTTGAATTGGCAGTGACACTAATTAAGATAATCAAGATCATTTCCCGTAAAGTTCCCTAACTAGTCATGATTTTAAAATCAATTCAACGAATTAGATGCCAATGATGATGCAAAGATCATGTCCCTGTGAGTTTCCTAATTGATGAGGAGCACACATTGATTATTAGTGGCAATTTCTGTATCAACTCCCAAAATTATAGTACAAGAGCACAGTTGGCATCGCAAATCAAAAGTCGAACTATACAAACATCGTATTCAAGTTTCGAGACCCGACCGCGGCAAATACTACCAAGTCGTCAGCGCGGCCAACTCTCGAGGGGGCAATTTGTAGACACTAAAAAAATCAAAATAGTGTAAAATTATAAAATAAATTAAGTTAATTATTTTGGGTTGGTCCAAATTAATTAATTTGATTTATTTAACTAAAATTGGCTCAAGTTGACTATCAAGTCAAAAAACTCGAACGACTACTGCTCAAAAGTCAAATGACTGTCAACCCAAACCTAAGGCCCGGACAACGGCCCACAAAGACTGTCAAGTCAAAATCAAATGGACTGCCAAATCAATTCAGACCTAAGGCCCGGACAACGGCCCACAAAGACTACCAAGTCATAAGCTCAAGAGAGGGATCAATTCATTTCTCTATAAATAGGACTCAACCTCTTCTCATTAGGGGGGAGAAAAAATCAACTCTCAAGAAGACTCTCTCTATAATTAAACAACAAACACTACATTATGTGTCGTTTGTTCTAGAGATTCAACACAAACTTGATCGAGATTCAAGTCGCATCGGCCCTCCTTCAAGAAGACTACAGAGATCGAATCAGAGGAATATTTTTATTTGTTCATCTTGTAACAAATATTATAGAGATTGTACCCAAATTCTTTGAAATCAATACAAATTATATTTGTCCATTTTTTCTTGTCTTTATTTATTATAGACTCGAAAATTTGTTGTTACAGGACCCTCTAACTTCTGCAGTCCCGCCGCTATCCTCTCTTTCAGTAAAATAGTGTATTATTGTCAAAGGTCAAAGTTCAGTGCATTATTGTTCAATACCCTAAAAGTTCAGTATATTACCATCCCAAAACCCTATATATTTCATAAGTATTGTTATTCATGGATTGTTGACGTAAACCGCATAGTAATATGTCTATACAACTATGACATATCATGGTGGTCGAACTCGGAATGGAACGGTACATTACACAGATGTCTTTGACCAATTATAATCAATTTTATTAATTGTAAGTGACTGAGAAAAAGGGCGGTCATGACCCGTAAACCCGACCCAAACCGCCCGAAATCGGAATACACTGACCCTTATTTACCCGAACCCAAAATACACCCGACCCGTATTTACCCGAACCCGATATACGACCGACCTGTAACCCGTCCGCCCGCCCGTATTGACAGGTCTAGGTCTCAACTCTCAACAAGGCAAGTGATGAAGTGAGTGATAATCCACGAAAGTCTCTTTAAGGGTCCGTTTGGACCTAGGAAAACAGGATGGAAAATAAAATCTCATGGAAAAAAAATTAGGAGGAAAAAATTTTGGGGGTAAAGTAAATTTCTTTCCCTTGTTTGGTTCAAGTAAAATTTTGAAGGAAAAAAGTTGATTTTCTATTCAACTTTCTTTTCCTTGTTTGGTTCGAAAAAAAATGTATGGAAAAAATTTTTTGCATGAAACTTTTAAATGTCAAGCTTCATTTTTCTAGATTATATGATGTGATTTGGAGGGGGGAGTTAGAGAGAGAGAGAGAAGAGGTAGAGAGAGAGAGAGAGAGAGAGAGAGAGAGAGAGAGAGAGAGAGAGAGAGAGAGAGAGTTACAGAGTTGGAGAGAGACAAAGTTAGAGAGAGAAAGAGAGAGAAGAGACCTAGAGAAAGAGAAGAGAGAGAGTTACAGAGTTAGAGAGAGACAAAGTTATAGAGAAAAAGAGAAGAGACTTAGAGAGAGAGAGAGAGAGAGAGAGAGAGAGATAAAATAGTTAGAGAGAGAGAGAGGCGAGAGAGAGAGAGAGAGAAGAGAGAGAGAGAGAGAGAGAGAGAGAGAGGATAGAGAAAGGGAGAGAGAGGCGAGTTAGAAAGAGAGAGAGAGAGAGAGAGAGAGAGAGAGAGAGAGAGAGAGAGAGAAACAAGTTAGAGAGAGAGAGAGAGAGAAGAGTTAGAGAGAGAGAGAGAGAGAGAGAGAGATAGAGAAGAGTTAGAGAGAGAGAGAGAAAGAGAGAGAGAGAGAGAGAGAGAGAGAGAGAGAGAGAGAATCAAGGGAGCCACGAGAGATGATTAAGAAAAAGATTGACTTTAATCCAAAAATTTTCTCCCAACTTTCCTTTAATTTTTGAAGGGAAATTTTTTTATTCTTTGTGACCCCAAATTTTCCATGCAATTTTCCAACTTTTTTTTCCATTCATTTTTCTTCAATCCAAACAAAGGAAAGATTTTCATTTTCCAAAATAATTTTTTCCCATGTTGTTTTCCAAGGTCCAAACGGACCCTAAGAGTTATCAATATTTCCATGCATTTGATAATTTTTCGGGAAATATTTTTTTGAATCAAAAAATTTTTTTAGTTCATTTTTGGAATAGCGTTTATTGAGTTTGAAAGTTAATGGATTGTATATTAAAATTTTCCTCATTTAGTAAGTACAAATATAGGAGAATTTGTCTAACTTGAAAAGGTTATGAAATTACATAGAAAAATTGTAATTTGTATTGAATACTTCATTACATATAAAAATAACTCTGCGTGCATATACTTTTGTGAAAACTATTATTTAGACCTCAAATTGAAAAGCTATATTTCTAAATACCTATTATTTCATAATAATTTTTACAATTTATTTCAATAAAATACAACAGCAGCTAATAGTGTAATCAGATTGATGAATTTTCCATCACACATATTTTTGCTTTTCATTCTATCTCTATGGCCATGTTCGGCAAAAATAGCAGATTTAATAGCGGATAGCGGTTTGAGTAACGGATAGTTGTCACGCTAGTGAATAGCGGTTGAATACTAACAGATAGCTGATAACTATTTCTAATGAATGTGTTCGGTAAAATTGGCGGTTATGCTAGCCGAAAAATATAAAATTATCAAAAAGGATATGACTATCATTTATTATTGTTGTGATTTTTTCATTTGTGCGGCAAAATGAAAGATAACGATATGTAAATTTTGCTAAAGAATTAATAAATAATAAAAGTAATGATTATCACAGGAAGAGTTTTCATCTATGGGACATATTCAAAAGGAAAAGGCGCAATCATCAACAATATTCATCCATGAGAACACCCAGTTTCCCTGCTCAGAAGTCCTCCATGTCCTCCATAAATTCCAACTATAACTGAACAAATAAGTAAACCTCTTCATAAGTTCAGTTCAGATAAGATCAAAGATGTAATTTTACAAAGTAAAATTATAAAAAATGGAGAGATATCTATCTAGAAAAGCCTGATATGGTCCATGTTAAAAGTCAACCAAGAGTTTAGGGATGACTGGGGAATATAGTTGGTGGTATAGTGAGAGTTTGGTGGTTTTATAGTAATGTCAAAGGTAGTAATATGTGAAAAAGATAACGGCAATTTTGGAATATAGTTCCCCAAACGCTACCCAAGTAAGCAGACGTTATTATTAGTAGCGTTTACAAAATCAGGTCTCAAACGCTATTTATCGGTTGAAAATGATACATTACCGAACACCTAAAATATAACAAAGTAGTGTTTTAAATATTTAGACGCTAAACGCTATGACAAACGCTACTGCCTAACAGGGCCTAAGTGTTGTTTTCATTTCTCTTCATCCTCCTTAACCCCATTAAAGCTGGGTTTTTTGGATTTTGGACCCTCAACTTTGAGAGTATTTATTATTTGATACCACACTTTTCAAAGTTTATTATTTGGACCCTGTACTTTGTCTCCGATGACATTGTGGACATTAATATAACAGTCCGGTCAAAAAATACCCTTAACTAAGTTTGACTATTTTTTCCTTCCAACTTTGCCCTTTAATTAATGATGAACTTCCAACTTTGCCCTTTCTTTATTAATTCTTTATTTTCCCTTCACTTATTTATTACTACCAAAATTCCAACATTTTAAATTTTTTAATTTAAAAATTATTAAGAACTTCAAAATTTTAAAAATTATAAATTAAAAATTAAAATAATAAAACATTTAAAAAGTTTAAAAAGTTTAAAAATAAAAAAATTAAATATAAACTTAAAATTTAAAATGTTAAAATTTTAAGATTTTGAAATTTTGAAAATTTTAAAATGTTAAAATGTTAAAATCTTAAAATGTTCAAATTTTAAAATTTTAAAATTTTAAATTAAAATTAAAAAACGTGAAATTATAAAAAATTGGTAACTAAAAATAAAGAATTAAAAAAAATCAAAAATTAAAAAATTGAAAATTTTCACAAATTAAAATAAAAAAATCAAAAATAAAAATCAAAATATTAAAAATTAAAAATAAAAGATTAAAAAAATTAAAAAATTTATAATTTTACAATTTTAAAAATTAAAAATTTGGAAATTAAAAATTAAAAATTAAAATCAAAATGAAATTGATAATTAAAAACTTAAAAATTAAAAGTTAAAAATTAAAAATCAAAAATTAAAATTTTAAAAATTAAAAATTAACAAAAGTCAAAAATCTTTAAAAATTGATAAGGGCAAATCGGGAAATTCATGTGTATCTTGACCCTTTGTCGGAGTAAAACTTAAGATTGGGCTAGATTTTTTGGGTACCCAAAGTACAGGGTCCAAAAAATAAACTTTGAAAAGTGTGGTACCAAATAATAAATACCTCCAAAGTTGAGGGTCCAAAAACCAAAAAACCCTGTCATAGCCTTATATAGCAACAACAATGCTCGTCAAAATTTTAGATTTTTGGTAGGATAACTGTTTTAAGGCTTGTTCTTTTGTGCAATGCGGTGCTATCACTCAATATATTTTCATATTTCACCATACCATACCATATCATATTTTACCACACTTATTATTAACATATCTCATCACTTTTTTCTCTCCTCATTTTTCCCTTCTGCCTTTCACATACTTACTCCTCACATATCACAACAACCACAATTTTCACAAATATCATCATATCATTCCACACCGTATTGCACTGTTCACAATTTCTCCGTACCCCACCATTTCGACATCTTACCAAACGTATAAAAAAAAATGACCTTAAACTGACAAATAATGTGCCAGACAACATTTAATAAGCATCACTAATTTTAACTTCTAATATATGTGGTAGCGTTTGGTTATTTATCTTGATGTTTATATTAAAGATTAAAGAATGATTCGATCATATATATCACACTTTTTCTATTGATATTGTATTAAAGAATATCTATCACAATTTGTGATGGAGAAGAGATCAAAATAATATTCTGTGCATATTTTGGCAATGGAGGAGAATAAACCTTTAGAATATTCTTATATTTTTTAATAATGGAACAATTTATTTCTTGTGTTGTGAATGAAATGCCTCATATGTCAAACCTTCACAGCCATAAGCTAAACCAAAGAGAGGAAAAAAGAGAATGTGGCTGCTGGGATTCGAGCCCAGGTCTCCACGGCCACAACGTGGAATTCTAACCACTAAACTACAGCCACTACATGCCAAAATATGTACCCTTATTAATATGTGGCTTATTAACAATATGTTGAAATCTCATATGAAAATCCATCTCGTGATGAATGCTACTCCCTCCGTTTCATATTAATTGTCATACTAACTTCACCTCTTTAATATTTGGTGGAGATTATGCTAAATGTCACAATCCTACGTCTCATACAAATGCATATCTTAGCTAGGTACTCCCTAAGATACTTATAGAACATAAGAGTAATATCCTAGATATTCCTAGAACCTAGAATAATTTTCAGTAAATATCTTAGATATCATGCCACCTAGAATAATCTAGATAAAGATATAGAATTTTCAGTTAATATATATAATTGTCTTTCTATAGAAATTTCCTAAATATTTCTCTGACCATAAAGTGGGTGATGATATTTTATATAAGGAGTTTTTTTCGCTATAATAGAAGGTTGTGTTCACCTTGTTTGGTGTCCATTGGGGCAAATTTTGATTGCGACTACTTTTGGGGGCACCTTCTATGGGAAGAGGTGTATTCATAAATTAGTATTCCAATTGGTGATAGAATTTGTGAGAGTTTGTGTGAATATTTACTCTCTTTATGCTGATTTCGGGGTGAGATCGTTCTTTGTATTCTATAGTAGATTCTTTTGTGCTTATGCCGCACTGCCGCCCGTCATTTTTTTTCCAATATGTGTTTCCACTTAAAATTCATGTTCCCTTTATTCTTGCATGTATTTTTCTCGATAATCAGTAGTCATCTTATTTTTCGCTTTCGTTAGTTAATATGCTCTTATATTAACCCTAACAGTAGGAGATGTAGAACTCACACGGAGACAAAAGCAAAGATGGATGTAAACATTGTTGTTGGAACTACAAACCATCATAGACATATGATTCACGTTTAGAATTTTAGATTAGATAATGAGCATTGATGAAGCTAATGGAAATAGTGGGGGAGATCTAATCAGAAAGTCAACAGCTTCGGAGCCAATGCTCTAAAATGGCAAAAATAGAAATTGTTGAGAGTGGGATTTGAACCCACGCCCTTTCGGACCAGAACCTTAATCTGGCGCCTTAGACCAACTCGGCCATCTCAACTTGATGAACTAAAGTCTCACTATTTACAACTTTTTTAATTAGCTAGTTCTAAATATTGTCAAGTATGTCAGTATGTCACAGATATGTTCTTCTGATCAAACCTGGTCACAGCAACTGTCAGTTACTGGTCCCAACTAATTATATATTTACTTGTCAATAAGTATAGGTTTAAGCAAATTAAGATAATCTTAAATCGAAACGTATTGCATAAAGATTGTCCCTATCCCACTGTGTCAATTACCCTCAACATCAATAATTTTACAGAAATGACCCAAATATGTTTTTCTGCTTCCCCTTTAATTACCTACCTGGCCAGTCTATTTTTGCCTTGAAATTAAATTAAGCTTCCCATTTCTATCATATATTCACAACTACCTGAACCTTCTAGAGTGAGAAAATGACTTGTGTCCACCCAATCACCCATCGTCATTTGTCAATTAAACAAGTTCCCATACAGAAGTGCAATCTCAACCATACTACCCGCTGCGTTCCACAATATTTTTCATTATTGTGATCATATTATAGATACAAGCCATATAAATAATTATTTATTTTATAAAATTATTATCATTATGAAAAAGAAAAATATCTCCATCATAAACATATCATGTTTTGACAGCTTTTTAAGAAAATTAATTAATAGTTTCAGAAGTTAAAAAAAATCATGACATCGAAACTCACACAGTAATAAACTAATAATATATGGAGCTTCATAAAACACCAGTTTTAGAGTAGATACTCGATACTTCAACAGCAATACACGGTCCATAATCCGTCACACATTCACCATCACTCGATCTCTATATGAGTAATAAATGTAACTGCTAAACACAACCGGTAGACAGCCATAACCGAGACTTATTCAGACAGACATAAATAACAAAGACAATCGAAATTAATCAAACTTATATTATATTTAGTCCTCTTCTTCTTCTTCTTCCTCCTCTTCCCAGCAGCACTTGACAGCCATCATTTCGGCACCACGACATTCAACACCCTTGGCCTTGCAGAACTTCTGGTAGAAGACGGCCCCACATGCCCCGAGCTCCTCCACGGCCCCCTCTTCGCGACTGTAACCGCCGATGTCCACGGCACACTCCTCCTCCAGCACCTTTCCGGTGACCTTATCGGCGTGCACGGCGATGCTGAACTCGCTCGGCTGGAAGCACTCGAGGACCCTCTCCACGAGCCGGCTCATGCCGAGTTCCTTTGGGTCATACCCGACCGCCTCGAAGCTGGCGTAGCTGAACCCGTCCTCTGGGGTGATGTGGATGGTGGAGATGGCAGGCCCCTCCACGGCGTTCATCGAGTACCCGCATGGGTCAAAGTCAAAGTCGCATATCTCTGACTCCGGGAGGATCTTCCGGATCCCGGACCCGTCAGTCATCTCGGCCGCGGTGGCCGACTGGGACTTGAAGAACACCGCCGCCTTGTCATGGTCGAGACCCGTCATGCACATCTCCAGAGTGTAGCAGACGGAATCGCCCGGGGCCGTCTCAGTTTCGGCCACGGCGGAGGCGCAGTACACGTGCCACTTCCAGGTGCTGTTCGGGTGGCCCATGACAAAGGCGGTGCTGCCGCCGCCCAGCTTCCCGAAGTAGTCGTCGAGGACGGCCACCTCCTCCGAGAAGCACCGGTGGGGGTATGACTGCGCCCCGGGGAAGATGAAGCTCCCCCGGGTGTAGTGCACGTTTTTCACCCTCAAAGACAGGGTCGCCGCCAGCTTCAGGATAGGCGGGATCGCGAGGAGTAGCTTCGTAGTCCCGCATGTTTTGATGATGAGCTTGTAGGGGTACACAAACAGGCTCGACTCGGATAGGACGTATGAGTCTACGTCATCGTTTTTTAGCGAGTCGACGATGGTGCACTCGGCCGGGCCAAGGATCTCGTCTAGTTGGGCCTTGGATAATGCACGGAGACCCTTCCCTTCTGGGTCGGCAAAGATGCCCGGCTCGAAGAACGATATTTCTAGCCTCTTTTCAAACCCCTCGAAACCAATCGCTGAGGTCACAATCGCCGTGGTGTTGTTGTTGTTGTCGTCTCCCACCGTCGGGATCTTCATGGCTACTTAGCCCAGAAGGAAAGCAGAGGAAAGCAGAAGAAGAGAGGATCGCAAATGCAAACAGTGTAATTTCCTAAGGATCAAACCGGGTCCGACGACCACCTTGCAGAGTGGTCAGTGTGCTGCTTGGAACGTATCAGGATGGTTTGCGAGCGCACTGCAATGGAGATTAAAGCAAAAAATGTTAAGTAACGATGCATTGATTTCGAAACCAATTGAAACCGTAAAGGTGAGAATGTCATGAGGAAGAGACTCACGTTGGAGTAAGCAGCAGATCTGAACTTCTTGATTCCCCCCTTTGGTCGAACGTCTTCAATGCTGTAGCCGAGTGGAGCTGCGTAGAATAAGGATTTACTACTACTGCTAGACTTCTTCTTACCACCCTTAGACTCCATTGATCATTCAGATGGTTCTGATCACAGAAACAAAAACCTTTGTTAGTTAAACTGAGATTTAGATGAGCATGAAAATGGTGATAAGCAAACATAGCAAGGTACAGAATTAGGCAAAATATGCACCACATAGAAAGCGAAAGATGGACTACAGGTGTTAACAACTGGTCAATTGATGAATCTCCAAACAAGCCTATCGTCAATTTAAACAAAAGAGACATTTTACCAACAGACTTCTTCAAAGATGCATATTTTATGTGAAACAACCAGGCAAACAAGAAGGAAGTAGCTAACCAAGACCCAGACAACCTATCTACCAATTTATATCTCATTTCAAGCATAAAAAATGTCGTCACTAAAGTTGGAGGTCAAATATTGGATGGTTTGTAGTCTATAATTCGAAAAAAAATGATCATATGGATGGTATACATGAATCAGAAAACAATTTTGAACAAATCTGAAACCGAAAATCAACTTGCATGTTTGAATATTAATGTCTAGTTGTTATTCATCCAATTACGTCTTCCATTAAATATGAAACGTATGGCAAAGAATACTTCAACAAATTTCAAATATGCACAAATCAAAACAGAAAAACATCATTTCCTTAATCTAGAGAGCGCGAGAAAAATAACTTTCTTTCAATGTGAAAACAAATAGAGATAATGCATGATAAGTTGCTAGCAAAAGCTATCAATCATTTAATCTGGTCACCTGGTGCTTTTTTGCTAGACTTTTAATCCAATCATAAAACTATGATTATACACATCAAATCATCCAGTAAATCATGAGATCTAAAAGTAAAGAATGATATACGAAATCGATTACACGAATATCCACCAAAACTCCTACGAATTTAGCCGACAAGATCCAATTCAAACTCAATCATAACGAAGTATCCTCTATCAAAACGAAATCCTCAACAAAACAAACAACAGAACGAACAAACCAATTAAAAATCCAACGAAAATCGCAAGAACAAGGAAGGAAGAACGAGAACTCACAAATTATCTGGAAAAAAAGATGAATGCACCAGAAAAAGACTTCGAATCACCGATCTACCTCCCAGAAACAAAGTCCCGAAGCGAAAATGCGGAAACAATGACGAAGAAGCAAACCCTAGGAGAGAGAAAATTGGGGAATTGTGGATATGATTATCGACTTTTGGAGGGACACGAAAAATTGGAGATGATTTTCTGGGGATTTCTTTACGCAAATGGCAACTGATTGAATCAGGAATGAACGAGGCGGTCCTTATTTATAGGGCGGGCGGACATAGCTGGACAGAGTGAAATGCCGATTGTGCCCTTGAGTTTACTTGCAGGCCACTTTGTTTACTGGAAAATGATGTTCAAAAAGACGTAGTTAGCCTCCTGTAATTGGAAATGAAATTTTCTTCGTCGCGTATTATTAGCGTCGGCGTATTAGGCTGCAAAGACCTTTTATGAAAATGATGTAAAAATTGACCACTAAACTCATCCTTTACCGACTATTTATATAAAAGGAAAATTGGATTTTAATAATTTATATCTTGAGCACTTGTATATTATTTCCTCCTTCCTATATTATCTGTCACTCTGATTAATTTTTTTTCTCATAATATCTGTCATCTTACAATTTCAATAACACATTAATTACTAATTTATTAAATTAACCTTATTAAATACATCTTTTTCTTCAACTTTTCTCTTTTATTCACCATTTTTCTTTATTATTCACCATTTTATTCATATTTTTCTCATTTTCAATAATGCAAATTAATGTAAATTGAAAGTTTTCTTGATTTTGTAAATTATGTCTTGAGAGACAAATAATATGGGAAGGAAGGAGTAATAATTTTTTTTAAATAATATAGGTTATATAGTGATAATATCAAAAATAAATAATATAAAAAAGACAAAATTTAAAATTTATAAGTTTAAAAGGTTAAATTTGAAGAATTTAAAAAACTCAAATATTTTTAAAAAAAATTGACACTTTTATAATGAAAATTTTAAAAAATAAAGTTTTATAATTTATAAATAAAAAACACTATAAAAATTATAAAAAATTATAAGTAAAAATTTAAAAATTAAACTCTAAAATATAAAAATTGAACAAATTCAAATATTTATTTTTGATAAATTTTGATAAATTTCGCCAGATTTTAATAAATATCAATAAATTTTGATAACCTTAAGGGCCTGGTTAGAGATATTTTAGGAATGGAATGGGTATGGAATTAGAACCTTGAAGGGATGAGTATGGAATTAGAATCCAAAAGTGAAGTTATTTGGCTAGGAATTGGAATGAAATGAAATTGTTGATTTTCTTGTCTAATAATAATAATAATAATAATAATAATAATAATAATAATAATAATAATAATAAGGGTTTTTGGATGTTAATATAATGAACTTTTGAGGTAATGAACATTAATGCACTGAATTTTGACGTTGGACAGTAATACACTATACTTTAGGGGGTGTTGAACAATAATGCACTCAGAATGATTTCGACAGTGGCTGACTTGGTGGTATTCCTACGTAGCATGTGGATGAGATGAAATGGTCAAAAAATATTTAAATTTATGACATGTCAACTAATCTACACAAAAGCAAAGAGAATCAACTTTGAAAAGTGTAAAAAAAAATTCACATTTGTTTAGAAGTGTTCCCGCTGAGAGATTGTAATTGTAGTTGTATAAAATCACCTTTGCTTGTATAAATTAACTAATGTCATAAATTTAGATACTATTTAGGTTATTCATTTTCTGAGTCAGCCACGTAAGATTGTCACCAAGTCAGTCACCGTCGAAATTGTTTCGGGTGCATTATTGTCCAACATTCCTCAAAATTCAGTGCATTATTGTCCAAGGTCAAAGTTCAGTGCATTAATATACAATACTCCAAAAGTTCAATATATTAACGGCCAGAATGATAGCAATAATGATAATAATAATAATGATAATAATAATAATAATAATAATAACAAAAATTTATTTAGAGGTACCCTAACTTTTAAAAAAACAATTTTTTGGTACCCTAACTTTTCAAAACTAATTTTGGGGTACCCTTACTTTTAGAATTAGAAATTACTAGGTGAATTTCTGGCGAAACTCCGATTGATTCAAATCATTTTCGTCCACAAAAACAAACGGCATCTTCATCCATAAAAGCACTTAATCAATTTCACGCCTAAAACTCACTGGTGAATTCAAATCATTGGCCGAAAATTCACCTAATTATTTCTAATTCTAAAAGTTAGGATACCCAAAATTAATTTTTAAAAGTTGGGGTACCGAAAAAACATTTCATCAAAAATTATGGTACCCCTAATTAATTTCTTGTAATAATAATCACCCCTACTTTCAACCACCCCAACCCCTATTGATACTACGCACGACACAAATCATGCCCAAAAAACAGAGATAGATTAGCCATCCATGACCCATCTTCAACCTGAAGTCAACCACTGCCTCATCCTCAGACCAGCCACTGCCGCATCCCCAACCCCTACGATCGTCACTACCCAAATATTCTGTTGCAGCGTTCTTCAATCTTTTTCTATACTTTCACTAATTTTATCCTTGAATGTTGCCATCACTGTCGGAAAATTCGTTTGGTTGCCTTTCCGGCATAGCCTTTGCCTTTGTCAATGGAGGAGATTGATATCGAAAGGGATGGTTGGATTTTGAATTGATATCAATCGGCCGGAAATTTTGGGATTTTTTTCAATTTTTTTATTTGGGTTGGGAAATAATTAAAAGTAGACATGAAAGAGGTGAAGTTGAAATTGGTGGTTGTAGTGGTGGTGCTCATAGGCTCATAGGCTCATAGCAGCCATGGTAGAGTTCTTGAAGATGTCGGCCATGGAGTAATAGTTCATGATAGTGGTTTTTAATTTTGGGATGGATTTTTTTTGGGTTAAAAGAAATAGCAAAGAAATAGGGATAATCTTATGAGATAATTACATTTACCCCTGACATATGTGGTAATAATTTTTCCACACCTGACATTTGAGAAATAATTTTCACCCTACCTGACATTTAAGTGGTCGTAAATTTAAACCACCTAGGATATATTATAATGGTTTTTGTGGGATTTTCCGGCAAGTATTAAAAAAATGAATAGGAAGTGACATATTTACCCTTGTTATTAATTCATAGTATTTTCAATTAAAACTGAAATTAGCTATTTAACCTTATAGAAGACGACAGTGAGAAGAGTGGAGTGATATATTTCTTTTTTATATCGATAGTCTTTTCCCCCTTTTCCCACACAAAACAATTGAAGGGTCAGTATTGTCATTTCAATCGCAATTTTAAGGGCAGTTTGGTACTTTCACATAATTATATAGGGGTATTATTGTATTTTCATATCTCCGATGACAAGTTACCGGAATTTGACACAAAAAAAACACTTTCACTAAATGTCAGGTAGGGTGAAAATTATTTCTCAAATGTCGGGTGTGCAAAAATTATTACCACATATGTCAGGTAGGATAAATGTAATTATCTCTAATCTTATAACTCCCATATTTGAAAGGTTTCTAACTCCCCCCATTTGAAGGGGATTGGAAACCTGAGGGATTTCTAATTCCATTCCAAATTGACTCATCAAACACAAAGAAAAAGAACTAGAAACCTTAGGTTTCTAATTTCATTTTGGGAAAGTCTGTGGTAGTCAACTTTTTTTTCTGACTACCGTAGTTAAATTGAATACTAGTCATTGATTTTAGATAGAATAATCTTAACCGTTGATTTGAATTTTATTATTCCATTAATTTTATTAATGCAATCTTTAGCAAATAATTTAGTTTCCATAAAAATCTTTTACAATCATCCGAAAGATTGTAGATTTAATTTCCATATAAAATAGAAAGATTCTATTTTTACGTATGGGCTAATTTATTATGTATTTTATTAAATTTGACAACAAACCTTCACTAAGGGACTACAATTTAAATGGTTACAAATGAAAGTTTGTATACATACCTCACAAGATCGTAGGTTCAATGCTCATGAGCGATAACTTTTTGCCAATAATTGTATTCGTAATTAACATTGTATTATTATTAGCCTTTTCACTCATTAATTATCATTTATCATGGAATTTATATAATAATTTAATCAATTTCTGATAAAACAAATTAAATATATAAATAAATTATTACGGAGTTATTGTTTCATTAAAAAGTACTAGTATGTTTTAAATATGAATGGTAAATTCAATATCCGTCAAACTTGCTTATTTTGATTTTTATTATTTACAAAAAAAGAAAACATTGTCAATAAAAGTTGAAAAGAATTCTTTCATATATTTCTCGTTAATGTACAGTTAGACATATATTTGAGTTTGTTACAAAACGTCTTGCATTTCATTCAGTATGAAGTAAGTTCACCTTACAACTTTTTTGAACATTTTGTCCCCCAAGCTCCTTCCCTTAACCTTCGTTGTTGTATCTCGAAATCTATACCGTTGGTCTATTATACTATGAAATTTTTTTTACTAATACTTGTGACATTCACTTATAACTAGTTTTTTCTTAACATATTCAATTCAAATAAGTTTTATTGTGATCTTATTAGTTCAAGGTTGATTTTATCAATTTGCCTATATTTTAGAATAGTCGATCCAATTTGTCACTTAACGAACATTAACATTCACTCCATTTGTGTCTTTCTTTTACTTAATCAAAATGTTAAATGAAGTTCAACTTGAATCATATTTATCTGAATTTTAATAGTTAATTTTTGCCATTGTTTGAAAATTACAACCATGTATTGACTTCTTTAACAATTTATGTACGAGTCTCATTTAATTGTTAGATCAACGTTTTGATTTTCTTAATCTAAATATAATCAAATAGCTTATCTTCGAAACATGTTCGTTTTAGTTTTTTAATTGCTTATAATTTGTCATTTATCTTTGCGATGAAGCAAATAAAAATTATAATTTTATGAAATCATTTAATTAATCTAAATATGCATCACATTCACTTAATTAGCGCGCCGCTTCATATTTTTTAATACATTCAAAATGAGTTCAACTTAGATCTTGATGGTCAAAACTTGACATCGCCATACTTGACATTGTTTAATAATAGACCCACAAAGATAAAACTAATATAACACTTTTTTTTAAAAAAAAACAATATAATATTTGTGATAAAAAAATAATTTACTATTGTGACGAACACAACTAATATATCTGTAAGGGAAAACCAATATAATACCTTTTGATTAAAAAAAAAAATCAATATAGTATTTGTGATTAAAAGTAATTTCATATTTGTTACAAAATGACAATTAATATGGCTACAATGTAGACAACAAAATTGAAACAAGCATGCCTTGAACTTGTGACCTCTGGGTCTTTAGAACACTGCAAGTTGACATTATACGAAACAACCTACTACACAAATGCTTTGCACTCTTGTATTTAAACAATTTTATACTGTTATAATAGCACCATTCCCTTGCTCTGGAAAACTTGAGTTACGTACGTACTAGTGACGGTGTCAATGGATTATCATGACGAACTGGTATCAATGGTGAACTGGTCAATTGGCATCAACGGTGAAATAGGCTATTACGTTATTTTATTTTACTGTTTTGGCTGTTACAAATTAACAATACCATTTTAATGGAAAATAGAAAGAATATTTAAAAGATTTTAGAAAGACTATATTATGTATGACTTCGTAAAATAAATTAATGGTCTAGATCAATTCTTAATAAATCAACGATTCAGATTGATCAACTACTGTAGTCGGAAAAAAATTTGATTATCTTAGAATTTTTCTTTCATTTTAGTTTCTCTCACCAAACAGGCCCTAAGTAATTTTTTTTGTCCCATTATATTTACCATTCTAATGTGATGTTTTTTATGAGGTTTTATTTTTACTGGTTGAATTACTTTTTTGCATTTTTGTATAGTCGACGCCTCGTTCTTTTATGCAACTGGTTGGTTGCGGTTCCAGAGCGCACTACAACTTTTTATATTCTACCACAATCCATCACAACCCATCACAATCTACCAACTCATTTACAATTATTTACGCCACAATATTCTACAATCCGTCAGAACCTTCCACATTCTACCACAACTTTTCTCAACTCATCACAATTTTCAAATTTCCACCACACTACACTACACTACACCGCACCATAACCAACCGCAATCAACTATATAAAATAACGGGACGTGAAATGGATGGCCCTAGTGGCCTGTTATACAAGCACAACTTTGGCAGCCAGGAATACCACAAAAATCTGGACGACAACTGTCGTTCCACTTGGTCCCAAATTTCTGCAATTGGCATGATGTGCAATTTTGAGAAGGAGAGAATATAATTTCACATCGGCATGCATTTTCATAGTAAAAAAGAATTAAAACATTGATGTGTCACTTTAATTAATCACAATATTTATTATTTTATATTTTCATACTATATTAATACACTCAACTACTTTTTAATTTCCCGTGTAATTTATGTACATTTTTTTAATGATTTACATAAACTACTTTAAGATTACTAAATTATGCTAATTATCAATATAAATATTGTTGAGAAAAATCATACTTTCATATATTTTCTTGATGCTAATGACTTAAATTTTCAATAATAATTTGAATTCTATGATTGTAAAATAGGAGGCGAATTTATGTGTATAACTTATGATATCCCTATTTTCTAAAATATTAAAATAAAAATATCAAAATAAAAATGTATATTATATAAATTAAGAGTCTTGTTCCAAACTACATTTTTTTCTAAATAAAAAAAAGTACTAAGAATGTAATATTTACATTAATTTAATTATTTATCATTAAATTTCACAAAATGTAAATTAGTCCATGATAATTTAATGTTGAAAATTTCTAATATTGTTGTTTTGGTAGCATTGCATATGATTAAGTCAACAATGAAATAATGATAATGATAATTTTATTTTCTTTGTGATTTATTTTAATGTAATATTATATGATATAATCATAATAAATATTTTTATTAGAACTAATTTATAGAACGTAAAATTTTAAAATATATGCTAATTTTTAAAATATTATGAAAAAATAATTATAAATATTTTTTTTGGGAAATTATGTCATGTTGAGATGAGTTACCATAAGTTAGGATGATTAGAACCAAATTGAAAAAGAAAAAAAAAAGAGTTTTAACAAATGGTGTTTGAGAATGAAATTTAAAGATGACGTAATTGTTTTAAGAAAGAAGTGGAATCATAATCTGCGGCGATAAGATTGGATGAATTGAGTCATAGCGTACACAACAGAAGTAGGACATGCCAATTGCCAAGTGGTTGGTACTTGCTACTACAATTTTTCAACTTTTCAGCCTTTCAAATTACACCACAATGTAGGACCTGTTTTTTATGCGGTATTGTGCGGTGCGACGCAGCATGGGATGGTGAAATTGTGACGGATTGTGGTGTAATTGTAGCGGGTTATTGATATGTTGTGATAGTTTTTGTACATATATGTAAATATTATATTGATAATTGTGAAAAAGTAATTTGTGGTGGGTTATAGTGAATTGTGGTAAAATGGTATTTTGTCTTTGCAGGCAAATCACAGAAATGACATCGCAGTCACAACCGTAGAAAAGAATGCGCTTAATTAACCCGTTTTGGCAAGAATTGAGGAACTTTTTTTATGAAAAATTTTCGATGAGAATTTTTTCATTGGAAAAGATTTTGCTGGAAAATTAAACTAATCTTATGTGAAACTAATAATATTATATTTATAATGAAAATATTTTGATAATTTTATAATTTTTTGAAAATATATCTATCAAAAAATGATGTTTAAAGTCTTACGTTGAGGACCATAAAAAATAAAAATGACAAATATGGAAGAATTAGCGTTGAAAAAGGTTTGGATCTAAGTAAATTCGGGTTCGGAAACATTAAAACTCAGACAAGAAATTGATGTTCGGCCATGTCTTCCAGGTCGAATTGGGTCGGATAATTTGAGCAGAGCTAGATTCATGTCAAAATCGGGTTTGGACAATACTCAATTGAAAAAGAGAATTATTTGTCCGTATGTTCTATCAATTCAATCAGTATCCAAATTGAGTTCAGAGAAAATTGAATTTTTTCAAATGGGACAAATTCGAACATTTAAATGGGATAAAATTTTGTCAATGCTCGCTTTTTTCACGCAGAACTTCACGCCATCTGTACTACTGCAGCTTTAATTCGCCACATTTTACCGCAAATTATTACTTTTCTCCCTCCTCACTTTTCTCCTCTACTTTTTACATCCTCTCCCCTCACCTACCCCACATATCAATAACCTACCACAATTCCACCACACCTCACCACACAATTCTGCAAAATACCACGTAAAAGAACAGGGCCATTATTGAATTAACTCCACAAAGAAGAAGAGAAATTTGGTACCATGAAGAAAGAAAGAAGGGAAATTAGGAAAGAAGAAGAGTAGTGAGGTGGGGGTCAGTTGAGGAGGACAAGTGGAGGGAATCTGATTCCATCCAATCTAATGGTAGTGGTGAAACACAAAACAAGTCATGTGTTGATGAGGGATGAGAGGGTGACTCATCATAAAATGGAAATCTTATTCGACCTATTAGTTTGCCCTTGGGAAAGTTGAAGGGCTCTTCTGGCCTTGTTTTCTTCTGGGGTCATCTACACCCTTCCTCTTCAATTCTGCTGATTGATAGATAGATAGATAGATAGATAGATAGGTAATGTGATAAGATGCTCCTCCCAAATCCCCACCAATTAAATTATGACGACATTGTCTTCCTGATCAACACGTATTCTGTGTGTTTGGTATTGTTATGCTCATCTAAACCTTGCTTTGGATTGGTCGCCCTTTCCCATCCTTCTCGCCTTCATAATGTTTTAGGGCCGTTATTTTATGTGACGATTTGTGGTGTGGTACTGCATCATACTGTACTACTCAATATTTTACTTACACTCCGTCATACTTTATCACAATTATTATTCAAATATTTTTTTATTTTTCCCTTTCCTCACTTTTCTCCTCTACTTTTTGTATTCTCTCTTCATCTACCCGACTTATCACAACTCTACCACAACTTAGAGCACGGGCATGGGGAACTATTTCATGGAATTTTTACATTTTCTCTCTCTTCCTATCTCTATCTTTCCCCTACTCACCAACCATTTTCACAAGAAATGAATACATGTACCATTCCATCTTTAGTGAAAATAGGTGATGAATATGAGGGAGATAGAGATAGGAGATGAGAAAAGGAGGTGAGAGAAAATACAAAAGTTTGATGAAATAGTTCCTCATTGCTTATGCTCTCATCACAATCCACCACACTTTTTCAAATTTTACTGTACCGCATAAAACAACGTAGCCTTAAATGCTAGGACTTGCTAATTTCCATTTTTATTTATGAATGACAATGTAACATAGGCGGATTGGCCTTTTCAATCATAATTGGAAGAGAATGTCCATTTCCAAATTCAATTAATTGAAAGTGGCGTGAGCCTTGGATGATAATCGGAGGTCCAAGTAGTATCTGTATGATTTTTTTATCTTTTTGATAATATTTTTGTTACAACTTAATATATCATAGTCATTATTTGCCGAAAAATAAAACATCAACAACCCAAATTAATTTTTTACGTGACAAAAATATATAATGCAACATAAGTATAACATTTCTAACTGTCAAAATATTGACAATACGCATTTCCTTAAAAGAAAGCTTTACTCTCCCTTCAATTTTCAAATCCAATCATATTATAATTTTTAAGATTTTTTATATATTTATTATTTTAGTAGAACCTAATCGAATAAGAGGGCGTCATATTATAATTGTTCGTATGCACCTGCCTGTTTCATTGGGCTGGCCCAATTGTAGGCTTTGCTATGCGCTTGGTTTGCTCGAGTGTACAGGCTTTTCTCTTCTTTCAAAATTGAGTTACACTCTAAAGGATGACCCAAGTAGCAAATTGACCATAAAAAATTAGAAAGACAATGAAGTCTCAAATTTATTTTTCTTTTCCTGAGCTGTTTTGGAATTTTTTCTAAAAAAAAAATTTGTTAGCAATATTGTATTCTAAAAACTCTAAAAAAAATAAAAATTAAAAAAAATCATGACACGTCAGCTTTGGTTGTCTCACATATTTAATAATTTAGAACCTTATTGTCATCCTAGTCATTTATGGTCAATTTGCTTCTTGAGCCATCATTTAGAGTCATAACCCTTCAAAATTTTCCCAAATTTACAATTTTCACAATTTATAAAATTTACCTAAATTTACAAAAATTTATCTAAATTTATTAAATTTTACCCAAAATTAATTTTATCCTACCTTACCTTCTCAATTATTTTTACCAAACTTCCCTTTCTCTAATTAGGCTTCAATTTGATTTCGTGCAAAACTTCATATGGTTCAATTCCAAATTTTTTTTCTACACTTTCTAGAGCCCTTAGGCCCCGTTCTTTTATACGATAATTTGCGGTGCGGTATCGCACCACACCGCACTACTCAATATACTACTATTACCTCACTCCACCAAACTTTATCACAATCATTACCAAAATATCTTTTACTTTTCTCTCTTCTCACTTTTCTCCTCGACATTTTACATTCTCCTCTTCTCACCTACCACAACTCCTACCACACTTCACGACCATTTTTCAAATTCCATCGCATCGTACCGTATAAAAGAATGGAACCTCATTATCCTAATTTATCATCACTTATCCATCCAAACCTGAAAATAACATAATCAAAGAACAGGGTCTGAGTATGAGGTATGACACAAATATCATTTCCATGGAGTCGAGAGCATGTGAACTAAGATCTTTATCAGAGTTTACCTTGTAAATGAATATGATTTAAGTAAGGATGAAGACAAACATAATGACAAATGGTGACAATTTGAGATGAATTCATTATAGAGGAAGGTGTGAGGAAAAAAGAGAAAGAGAGATGAAGGGTAGATTAAGTTAAATTAGAGAGAAAAATAAGGATATTTTTGTCATTTTCAATATATTTCGTTGGATTTCAATCAAAACAGTCGGAATGCCACATGAACCATTTTGTCAAATATAATGTCACATAGAAAAGGATTATAAAAAATGTGTCCCGTCAATCAGTTTTTAAAATTGTATAACACCTCCCAACAAAATTTTGCATAAAAAATGTCTTGATTAAGGTGTGTATAGGAAGGGTCGCAAGACTAGTCATGATAAATGCAGAACAGGGGAACGTAAACTTTTGGATGTGGAGGTGAGCTTGCAAATTGCAATGCTGCATTAATTTTATGAAAGAAACTTTTCAAGCAGTTTTGCCGACAGATGTTTAGTAGGTGACCAAAGCATGATTATATTTTTCAAATTTTTCTATTTATCTTTTTAATTTTTTTCAGATTTTTAGTACCCAACTTCTAATGATTTTTTAGCAAACCATTTGTTGACAAAACGATTTTATATTACTAAAATTCTGATAATTTTTGTATTATAAATGATTATATATCTAAAAATTATTAGTCAAAATTCATAAAATTTTATCATATAAATGACTTTGAAAATTAGGATGGGGGAATGCTCCCTCCGTCACCTTTAATCCGTAAATTTAACTAATTTTTTTTGTCTTATATTTGTTGTACTCACATTTTCAATAAAAAATTTAGTACATTTACCTTCAATAAATGATTTTAAAATTAATAATTAACTAATAATTGAGAATATTTTTTATAACTATAATTTATGTACCAAAATGGTTGTGTTTTATTGATCGATAATGTTTTTTAGGAAAAAAACTATATTATTAATATTTTATACTCACTCCATTCTATATTAATTGTTATTTTTGGAAATTTATAGTCAAACTTCAACATTTTTTATCATAAATTTTTAAATATATATAATGAACTGTTACATAAAATTGTCACTATTATATTCATAAAAAAAATATTATTATAAAAATATAATATTATAATTTTTAATAATATTATTATATAAAAAATTAACAATTAAAAATTGACATTGATGAAAATCAATACGAAAGGAGAGAATACGTAATAAGTACGCAACATTGCATCTGTATCACTAATAACTTGTCTCTTCTCACATCTCAAGACCGTTGCAACTGGCGATCAACCACCGCGTCTTCTCACGCGGGATCCCAAATTAAATTCTTCCAACATTCAATTCAACTAACCCTAATTCCCACAATCCCTAATCCCCAATTTCACCTTTCTTCGTTCCCAATTGATCCTCAATTCATCATCCTCTTACCATCATCGATCATCTGATCATCATCATCATCATCATCATCATCATCAATTGTGATGGAGGTGTTAGGCAACGCCAAGACTGTGCGAATGCGAGGCCGTCACGACAAGTACCTCGTCGCCGACGACGACAAGGAGTCTGTCGTTCAAGATCGAAACGGCACCTCGAAACGTGCTCGTTGGACGGTTGAACTCGTCGATTCAGTCGAGGGTCTCTGCATAATCCGCCTCAGAAGCTGCTACGACAAGTATTTGTTCGCCACCGACGAACACTTTTTACTGGGAGTCACTGGGAAGAAGGTGAAGCAGAGATTACCCCAGAGACTTGATTCTTCTGTCGAATGGGAAGTTTTGAGAGATGGGATGCAGTTGAAATTCAAGACTCGATATGGGAATTTTCTTAGAGCTAATGGGGGTGTTCCTTCATGGAGGAATTCTATCACACATGATGTCCCCAGTAGGAGTCATACTCAGGATTGGATTCTTTGGGATGTTGAAGTTTTGGAGTTTCAACCTAAAGAAGAGCCTAAGAAGGAGGTTGATGAGTCTGAGTTTGATCCTATCTCTTTGAAGTCTATCAATGGTGGTCAAGCTCAGGTACTCTCTTTTGCACTCCACGTGTTTGATAAAATGCCTCACTGAATTTGGTTCCTGTGCGTAGTTTTACTTTGTTCTTTTGTTGTTGTGTAATTGAGGGACTGATTGTTAAATCATATCTTTCATAATACTTTTGTTGAGGATCCATGGAATCTCTAGTAGTTTAGGAGCAATTAGTAGAGATTAAGGCAATAAGGCCATGTTCTTTTGTGCGGTTGGTAAGATGCGGAAATGGTGGGATGGGATGGGTGAAATAGTGGAAAGTGCGGTACGGTGTCGAATGGTATGGTAAAATTTGTGGAAAGTGTGATTAATGTGGCCGGTGAGTAGAGAGAATGTAAAAAATAGAGGAGAAAAATGAGGAGATATAATGGTAAAGTGTGGAAGAATAAGGACTAGTATAATGAGTTGTGGTACCGTACTGCACTGTATAAAAGAGGAGGGTTATATGTTTGATTTTGTTATCCATTTTGGCATGGGGAAACATTGCTCAACCATGAGGTTTTTCTGCAATTTGTATAGTCCAAGTTTCATTTTTGGGATATGCCTTGATCAATGATTGTGAAATTGAGTTTTCATTTGAGGGTTACCTGTGAGGGAACACATATTCATGTGTACACTTGTTCTCGCCCCTCGGTTTGCATTCTGATGGTTTGTATGAGATATTTTCTGAAAGATGTTTTCTTTATTCGTGAATCTACGTAGCCGGGTGGCTTTGCTTCAGCAAGCGGAAAGAATGAAGGCCGTACTATACACTACAACGTTGTGGATGACGATGGAAATATTGTTGAGGGAGATAATTCATTATTTTTCAAAGGGAAAGGTTTGCAAGAACTGTCTCGAGCACTCGAGGAAGAGACGGGATTGGCCAATGTCACTCTGTGCTCTCACAATCCTTTGAACGGCAATTTGTATCCGATGAAGTTGGATCTTCCACCAAACCATGTCAAGCTGCATGTTTATGTTGTCCCATCATCTTCCAAAGGTTAGTTAACTATTCACTGTCATTTCAAGTTGCCTTTCATTGATTAAATGAGCAGGATCACGTACGAGATTGTGAATTATTATCTTTCGGTACCTTAATTATATTAACTCCTCGCAACAGCTGAATTATGTTAGTAGTCACTGATGGGTTTCTTAATCAAGATCTATGTTACTCCGACTCTTCATTTTCCCCGTTGTACCCATGTCGGACCCTTGATACCCTGACAAGGGTACGACACTCGACATTTCAAATTACAATGAAAATGTATAAAATTTCTTTAAAATAGCCGAGTTTGATACCCGTATCCATGTCTGATATGGACACGCGTACCTGAGTCCAAGTAATATAGATCAAGATTTGACCTTGGAATAGCAATTATGTTGGCATAAATGAGGTATATGTTTGCACCGTGTCACGCAAGGGATCAAGGTGATGGTAGTCTTTTACCTACTTCTCAGTTGGATAAATTTCTGGGAAAATCAACTGTGTTATTTCAATATAACATAAGCCGATATATCTGCTGTTATATCCTTGCCTCAATCAAAAGAGTCTGGACTCTTTGAGTGAGTAATTCACAGGAAATATTTAAACTAGAGATGATCTAGGATGTTACTTAAAAAATGAAATTAGAAGCTGGAGACACATCTAGTTTTGGAACAAAATTTTATTCTGCTGGAGTTGTAGCGAGTTGCGAAGATTACTATGGACACTACTGTAATCAGGCAAATTTTCATTGGATGTTGACTAAATCTCTGGGGGGCTGGCACAAATTTACCACCCAGACTCGATGTTGGTAAAATTTATGATTCTTAGATTGGGTTCGTTAAGGGCTTAAGGCAGATGCTTGCCCAACACAAGTTTTATTGAATCCGTTGAAATTTTTCGTGCATATGAAAATTTGAGACAGTCTAAGAAAATTTGAGATATGCACCAAGCATTGTTCTTAAGAATGTTCTTCCTTTCTGTTGCATCATACAATCGATCGAAGTACCTGGCATTGAGTGTGATCTCAACTATGTCGACTTCCTATTCTATGATAACAACTGTTCGACTTTTGATTTTTCAGCTGCCAAAGCGTTCTCGACTACCGATTGATAGAGGAAACTTAGAGTTATAAACAGCCCGAGCTTAGGCGGAGTAGTTGAACGAAGATGGATGATGATTAGTGGCACATGTATATAATGTCGAGCATAAGGGGAAGGAAGGATTCTGAACATCCAATGTAATATTTATACAGGAGAAAAAAGAAATTGTTCATGACTTATTATAAGATCTCTGTTTATGTATGTCTCAAGTATATATGTGCTTTATCAGATCTTTGTTTTTGTAAGTGTTTAAATTATGTGTAGTTCAAGGATAGTTCTATATTTCCTTTGTATTTCCAAATAAAGTTATGCCATATTCGCTGTTTGAGCTTAAGTGTTTAAATTCATATACGCAATGATTTCATAAGGAGGGTAGAAAAATCCCATTATTTTGCACATATATATGGCTTAACTCCTTTCATGAGGGTAGAAAAATTCAATTATTTTGCACATATTTTTGTTTTAATAATCCCCCGAAATTCCCTATATCTCTCTAACATTCTCATTATCGTGTAATTACGATTCCATTTCTCAAATTAGGAAGACAACATGTTGCAAGCATGGGCGGATCCCAGGCTTGGCTATAAGCGGCCACAGTCACTGGTAACATTTAATAATTATGGGTTTTATATAAATTAGATGAATATAACAGTGCATTGGTCATCCCTAATTAGAAGACCAAGATCCGCCGCTGATTGCAAGCTAGGGGGAATGTATTACTTATATTTACATCTTACACAAGGATGACATGCATATCATGGCAATTAAGAAGAGAAGCAAGAACATAATGCAACACTCAATGCAATTTCATCAACTTACTACTCCCATTTGGTTCTAACTTGATGAGTATGCATAAAATCACAACTCAAAACCAAACTACCATCCATTCTTCTCACCACAAACCTCTCCACAAGCACATAGCACCCAAACTTAGCCCACCACCCAATCCCCCCATACTCTTCCTCCCTAACCACCCTCATCTCCCTTTCCTTCCTATTAGCCCACCCCACCCTCTTCTCCTCCCAAACCATCCTCTCAATCACCAAATGGTTCAACCCCACACTCATTTGCTCGCCCGAGTTCCTTAGGGGTGTGAACCATGTCACCCTAGGGTCCGACTTCCCCTCATCTATCACCGCGTCTTTGCCATAAATAGAAACCACATGAGTAGGCACCACCACATCCACAATCACCTTACTACTCCCTAAGGAAGGAGAATACTCAGTGTAGTAAATCCTTTGCCATCGTTGCTCGAGTGAGACCGAGTAGTACACCGAACCCTCCTTCAGTGGGCCCCCCAGCTCGCCCTCATGGACGAACACGAAGGGACTGAGCCACGTGCCAACACAGACAGGTGTCGGTGAGGATTCGCGCGAGACAGGGAAGTTGTCAAAGTCCGGGAGTTGAGCTCGAAGCGACGAGTTTAGCCCATGGGCTTCCAAGTGTTTGGATGTTTTGAAGGGTCTTTGGGTTAGTGATTGTGGTTTAGTACTTCTCAGGAATTTGGGAAGATGACCGTTTGAAGCGGCGGATTTAGCCGAAAATCCTATGTTCTTGGAGCATGTAGGAGTTGTGGAGAACTCAAATTGTTGGTATATGTCTTCAGGATCCAACGGTCTTGGTTTTCTATCCTGAATGTAAGTCCTCCCACAACTTATTCCTTTGTCTTCCTCCTTAGAACACACATATGCTTCCCTACATATATACATGTAAATTAGTCATAATTATGCGTACGCTAGCACGTGTGTATATCAAAGTTGTTAGAATCAGGATTCTATACTTGCCCTCTATACTTGCATACATGTAAATTAATCATAATCATACAAGGTTGTTAGAATCAGAATCATATTTTAACAGTACGTACTTACCCGCTTTGAGCCCTGATCAAATAGTACCGATTAGTAGAAAGCGGGCGATCCACGACAGGAATTGCCAACACATCACCTTCAGAATCGATATAATCATGAAAGCGAATTACCCTGTTCGAGGGTAAAGGGAAGTCCTTGACAGAAAGACCCTTAGAAAACCCTAAACATTTCGGCGTCGTCGGCTCATCATCCTGTACTACAAGGTAGCCTGAACTGGGGCCTTCTGGGGGGTCTTCTGTGATGAAATCTGGGAATTTTTTGTAAAGAGATAGAGGTCTTGTGACATACATTTTTACCCTTCAATTTTTTCAGCTTAATACCTCATATTTCCCCCCTTTTTCTGGTACATTTTGTTGTGTATATATATATATATGATTAAGAATGGAAGATGGGAACTAAGAATTTGATTGGATTGGACTGAGGATGTCATGAAGACTTAGTCTAAAATTAATTAGATAGAGGATGGCATGATGAACAAGCCCATGTATTTGTTTTTAGTCAAAAACGAAGCATATGTTATGTAAAGAAAATGGAAATGGGATATTTCCTCGTAAGTGCTCATCCACGTCTCTTTCTTGAGTTAGTCTTTGCTAATAACATCACCTTTGACTTGGAAACTAAGTACTCCCTCCGTTGCATAATTGTCGTTTTTGGAATTTCAAAAACTTTAACTATAAATTACCACAATTAGGTTCGTAAAGAAAAATACTATCATAAAAATATAATATTGTAATTGTTAATAATATATTATGTTAGAAATCATCAATCAAAGAATAACATTGCAGACCGTAAAAATCAAAACTATGACAATTATACGGAATGGAGGGAATATATCGTAGATTGTTATACGTTACACTTTGGTGCATTTATTTTAAATTTTTATAAAGAAAGCTATCAATATTTATTATAAAATTTATTTTAAAGTTATCAATATTACTACAAAATTTATTAATATTTTTAAATTTCTAAACTTGTTATACAATTTTTTTTATGTAAGAAATTAATGTGCAAATGACGTATGATATAATTTGTGGTAAAGGAAACTTGTTTTACAATCCGGTTCTTATATAGGAGTCAATTTTGCAAATTTCTTTAGCTTAAGAGTTAAGAATATGACAAGTTGAAGAAAAATAGTTGTTTAATATTTTCTATCTATGTCCATTTCATTTGAGAATTTGTTAAAGAGGAAGCAGCCCAAGATAGAAAATATAGTGCAAATTATTGTATGCTCCTGGAGCATGTGCTCCAGGAGATGACATGGCGCCATGTCAGATAGTTTTTTTTTTTTAAATTTCAGCAGCGGTTATCAATGCGGCGGTTATCAAATCAATTGGCATTGCATTGTTCACAGACTTTAACTGAATTGTTCACTAAAAAATCTACGATGATTCGCAATCATGTTCATCCTTGCTTCATTTTTAATCGATCGCTGAGAGTCATCAGTTAGTTTATTGTTGTTCATCAAGTCTGATGGAATTGTTCATTAGATAGATTAGGTCGTTCATTCATAAAAACATGAATGTTCACTTGTAATTGTCTTATGTAGTTTATTATAATTGTTCACTAACATGCTCAATATTGTTCACTTACAACTTACAAGTTTATAGCAAGCATGTTATTTTTGCTTAAATATAGGCCTGAACATTGTTCAAATTCGAAGATAAATTATATAACAATCGTAATATATAAGATGAAAAATGGATACATATATAGTGAACAACGGGAAAATGTTTGGTAAACAATCTAAATGTATTAATGAACGATACATAGTAGACAATGGTAATATTTATAGTGAACAACTATTAGCTACCTAATGAACAAATCTTCATGAGTTAGTGAACAACGCTCCATGAACCAGTGAACAATCTTAAACTTCTTTGTTTATGAGTTAACAACGACCCTTTAATGAGTGAACAATGGTCTTTGAGGGAGGCGATCAAGCGATGTTGGAAGCTTGATCAGGAGAAGAATTGTTGACGCCGGAATTGGGATTCTCGAATCTTGTTGTTTGGATCATAATCTGGGTTAGAAAAGTCATCAATAGCTCATCAATGACTGTTGTTCAACTAAACACAAACAGTATAAAGTTTCATCAACTAGTAAATAAGGCTACATGAACTAGTGAACAAACCCCCGTGAACCAGTGAACAAACCTTCTTGAAATAGTGAACAAAAATTCGGCTGAACTGCATCCAAAACATCCATATCTTGATGGAAATGGTTACAAGGTAATATCCATATCCATATAATAAGCTCTATTCTCCATTGATGGAGTTGAATCCATGTTTTATCAAACACCATGATTAATATTATAAAGGATTTCACACAAAATTCATCAAGGATTGCGATCGGATGGACTAAAGAGTATACACATACTCATATACAACCAGCAAACCCAAAACCTCATTGTTGAAAGCAGCTTCATACATGTCAACTTCACATTGATCTGGGTCTCCTTCTTTGTTCGAATCAAACCCAGTTGAAGAATAACAAGCCTCAGAGGTGAGAGAAAATGACCCAGCCGACAATGGCAACCATGAAGAAAATGGGAAGCGTCTCAGTTGACGGTTGTTTACTCGGCGAACGCAAGTGTCTGCAATGGCGGTGAAGGCGGCGACGACGAAGCAGTTGAAGCAGAAACTTTCACAGCGTCGTTGGGGAAGCATGGTTAGAGAGAGATAGAGAGAGAGGAAGGAGGGAAGACATCGATCTAGTTTTGAAGGTGAAGAAACGTGGGTGTTGCGGTTATTGGAAATTTTTTTAATGTAAAAATAAAAATACTAAACCCTAATGCCAGCCTGGATGCCACATGGGATATGGAGCATGTGCTCCAGGAGCATATAATACATATTGGAAAATATAGTAAATTGAAGAAATATTAGTTTTACTTCTTTTTTCTTTTTGTAGATATATCGAAGAGGTGGCAGTTAAATATGCCCCACCTTTCAAGCTTTATCTAGGATCAAATCTAGATAAAAGTTTTTAAAAAAAAATCGTTTAGAAAATTATAAAGTTGATGGATATACCTATCATAGACTTTTATACCTCTTATCTACTCCCTCCGTTCCATATTAACTGTCGTCTTTGAAAATTGTGCAGTCAAACATAAAAAAATTTGACCGTGAATTTCTCAAAATATACAATGAGTTGCTATATAAAATTACCACCATTAGATTCATAATGAAAAATACTATCATAAAAGTATAATATTGCAATTGTTAATAATATTATGCAAGAAATTATCAATCAAAGAATGATATTAGAGACTGTGAAAGTCAAAACTATGACAATTAATATGGAACGGAGGGAGTACAACATATAGAATTTACTAGAAACATAAGAAAGTTCGAATGATCTAGCATGCTTAACTTTTTTTTAAAAAAAAAAGGAAAAAAACAGTGTTTACTATCAACGTAGACAAGTATGAATAATTTGTATGTCTATTTTCAAACTTTGGAAGCTTTAATTATTAATTACTCAATAAGAGCGTTCATTTTTCTACATTTTATAAGACAATATTTGTGAGTTTGTGACTAATGTACACTGTATTACCAAATAGGATTTTGAAACATCCCCTTGGATTTAATTTTTTAATTTAATACTATTTTGTGATTTTAATTCATTGGGTACTATCTTTACAAACAATAATGACATCACACACTTCCTTCTAAAGATTCATACTTAGCAAAATTCATGGCTTCCGTTTGACTAGACTAGCCATATGCTTGTGTTCATATTTGAGATAAGGATTAACCCCAAAATAATAAGAAAGAAAATCTTGTTGCTTGTGAAAATGTACAAATTATTCTCTTGAATTAATTGCCTGCTTAATTTAGTTGTAATACTACCTCTGTCCCAAAATGTTTGTCCGTTGACTAATCTTTTACTGTTGATTACTCACAAATTATAATGAATTACAATATAAAATTATCGTCATTGTAATCTTTAGCAAATTATCTTTCTATTATTAGTGATTTCATATTTTAATTTATTATAATTTATGAGTAATTAACAGTCAAAATTAAGTCAACGGGCAAACATTTCGGGACGAAGGTAGTACATGCATGCGGTTGACTAAATTGTTGGTTTGAGCGGATCAATTCAATTAATCAAGGCTTGCTAAGTGTGGATTCGTAGCATGCGGCTGTATTCGGCAGTAGCGTTTGGGATAAAGTTTAGTATTTTGATCAAGTTAAAATTTTGATTACATAAATATTAGTGATTGGTAAGTTATCTTTTGAGGATCATAGTTTGTACATTAATTTAGTAAATATTTAAATTTTTTGTTCTTCAACCCACTACGTAAAACCGTCACCAAGTTAGTTACTGGCAAAATTGCTTTAGGTGCATTATTATCTAATACCCTCAAAGTACAGTACATTATTATCTAAAAAAATGTAGCATATTATTGTCTGACACCTCCAAAGTACAATACATTATTGTCTAAAAATTTAGTGTTTTATTGTCTAACACCCCAAAAGTACAGTATTAGCATCCAATAAAAATTGACTAATGAAAGAATACTCAAAAGACCATCCAAGATCATCCAATCCAATCCAACATTCTCGTAGCACCAAAACATTGAAAGAATACTCAAACACCATCCAAAACCCAAATCCAGTTGCAGAAACCCCCCCCCAAAATATTTAAAAAAAAATCGATTGTTGATAACCAAAAAGTTTTAAAAGTTTACAAAGTACAACAAACTGTAAAATACAACAACAACCAATCAGCTATAAGAGAAAAAGGTAACAATCAAACACTGCTAAACATAAATAGCACAGCAAAAATATTCGCACCCACTACAGCCAAATCCATCACAACTCATTCACGCAGCTAAAAGATCAATAACTTCAGCTTAGTTGATCGTCGAGGAATTGCACGCCTATACCATTGCCAATAATCTCAGCCATACGATATATCTTGACATCAATATCATCAAGACTGTCAGCTTCCAAACTATTCCCACATCTGGTCGTTCTAACCTTCTTACCATTATTTTGGCCACTAGCATGTTATGTTTTCTTAGCTTTGCAAGTTTCTTGTCTGACAAATTGCCACTTAGATTTCATCATGTTCTATTTTCTCTTACCTTACCCTTCAAAGCCTCAAGGATGGAATCCTCAAGATCAACAAGTAAGTCATGCTCGACCACAATCATCATTCAGAGGATTCAATCAAGATGCTGAGAGTATGGTGACTGCCAAAGTGTAGCTTCCTGATCCCTATCCCCAAATATTAGCGCTGACAAAAATTCGGGCCCATGTAAATTCGAGTCGGACAAATTTGATCAAAATTCGGACGAGAAACTTATGTTTGGACCCAGTTTTATTTCGGGTTGAACCAGGTTGGACAATTCGGACGAAGAAAAATCGGGTTCAGACAATAGAAAAAAGAGAAATTTTATATCCGAATATTCGATCAATTCGGTCAATATCAAAATTCGGACTAAAAATCTTTATCAATGGACAATTCCGTTGATCGAAATCTACCAAATATCAATTATCTCCACCTTGAAAACACCCAGCAAACACTACCCAACCATCCCAGATGCAATGCCTGAATTCCGATTGAATTGATACAGCGTGACTGAATGGCATCCCAATTAGCAGCATCCTTCGTGTTGTCTACAAATGCTCTTTCTCTTCCACTTGCTCATCCTCTATCTGGTTAGCCTCCTCCCACTTAATTCATTCAACATTCCCCAAAATTGTTCAGTCTTGTTGATTCAAATTTCTGAATTTGGGTCTTAGGAAAATGGAAACTTAGCCAATTTTCGATTGGGAAATGCAGTTCTCTGTATCTTGGTACTGAACCCAGAAATCATAAGCTGAGGGCGACCATTTTGCGCCCAAATTGTTGTGCAAAGATGGAGTGTTTGAACAACAACAATGGAGAATCCAAGTTGGTGTGGATATGGACTAACAAAAAGCAAGTCATGACAGCTGCTGTTGAGAGGGGATGGAATACCTTTGTTTTTGACACTGATTCTCTACAACTTGCTAAGGATTGGGCTTGTAAGCTTCCATTTCTCCCTTCTTTATTTGTTTTTTTCAAGGTTTTTATCCATGTTAATCTGTACACTATGGAATTCCTCTCTTGTTAGTTTAGTTACATTTGAAATTTTAGTTTGTATACAACTTTTGTGTTCTTGTGAGGGTAGGGTAAGGTTAAATAAATCTGGGCATGATTGGTAATCTTAGGTAAGTTTTAATGAAACTTCATGGTATGTTCTGTAGTTTACGGGGAAAGATTTTCTTTGGAAAAACTTTCCTTAGCCCCCAGGAAACGGTTTACTCAGCTTGTTATTGAAATAGCGGGTTTCACATTAAAATTTTGGACAAGTAAACATAAGAAATTTTGTGGACTTGAAAAAACTGACTAAATTTCCCGAAAAAGTTTCCAACCAAAGTTACCAAACACTCCCTAATAGAAATTATGGGTAAATTTTGGTTTAAGTAAATTTGGGTAAAAGTTGGTAATTGAATCAATGATTTCTGTGTGTGTGTTTTTTGTTTGGGGGGGGGGGTGGAGAGGTGCTATTGAATCAATGATTTCTGGGTTTGAAGTAAATTCTGTGTTTATCTTCGACAATGCTGAAGAATCAAATGCTAGTGATCGAAAATCTTAAACATTGTGTCTACTTTCTCAGGGCCAAGTATGTATAATGTATTGTCAATCTTGGCATTCTTGGGTCAGCAAAAATAGATGCAAAATGCAATGCTGCAGTTCCAGCTGGGTGTGTATGCTAATTTTTTTCACCTCTCTATTGGTAGCAGGATTGTGCACTGGGTGTCTGTCCTTTGATGGTTCACTTACTCTTGAACTTGCATATAAGTTATAACTAGCTTAGTTATTTATATGCATGTTCAAGAGTAATGGAAAATTTGTGTTTCGCCTATAAGCCCCAGATTCGTTCTCTTCAATGAGTGAGTAATGTGTTTGTGTCTAATTCTGGTTTTCTAATATTGTCTTTGTATCATGCAGCTATTGCATTGATAAACCCTTTATATCTCAAGGATGGCGTAATTACAGACTCAGAAAGCAGAAGCGTGGCTTCGTTCTTTGAGGTTTCATCTCCGCAACATTTAGACCAGAAGTTTCTAGAGGATAAGTTGGACAACATCGTTATTAGTTTACTAGATTGGCAGGTATATTCTGTATTCACTGTGTCCTTGAGTTCCCTGCACTATTATTGAGGGCGTAATCTGATTTTAATCTTGAACTAGCTCCTGCCCTTATTTGGAACACCTGTAAATTCCCTATGAGTTCTTATTAAAAAAAAAGGTTTTTGGATTCTGATATGCTTAGTTTTGGGGGTATTTGAAGTTGATAAACCGACTTTTATTAGTGGACATTGGTATACCTGTACTTTGATCCTATTTACTGTTTGTATACGGAAACGAGTTTGAATTGAGGTGTACTCGGTGTAGTGCTGACTTGGTAGTAGCATTACTAAGCTGGACAAAGGAATTGTTGTCTTTACTGTAGTGCCCTTGATTTAAAAAAAAATTCGATGAGACATCGATAGTGAATAGGAAGGAAAGCCGGAAAAAATCAGAAATAAAAAAGTGACCACAGTCGATTTTCGTTGACTTTTGCTTTAAACCAAGGTCCATGCAATAAACATATAACAATTCCTGGGCGCAATTGGCAACCTAGAAATCTCCTCCACGATGTCAGCTTTCCACCAAGTGCATCGCCACTCAACTTATACTTGGTATGCAAACAATAAGTAAGGCCAGTCCAATAGTAAAGGTTGGTAATGGTATATTAGCGTCCAACCCCCTGAGTATATATTAGCAATGAAATACCAAATATCTAAAAAATAGATATCCCTGGGGTTAGGTCTCGTTGGGATAGTAACTATCTTGTAAAGAACTACTGTTTCATTTGATAGTCAACTGGTATAATGAGACGTAATGCTATGTATAAGTTATATTGGAAAATTGCATGTCTGGTATTCAGATCTTTGAAGGTTCATTTTGGCAGTAGTTGGTGACATTCTGTGGACTCATAGTGACTCACGCTCTTCTCTGTGATCCGCATAATTTAGAATGGTTGAGGAAGCTGTTTCTGACAGTCATCGACCCTTTATCAACTGTTGATACTTGAGCCATAGACCTCTAATATTTCATGTGATCCAAGACTTTTCGCCATTAACTCCCAGACTGTTTTGTTAACCATTTCGGTGTTCTCCTCTCCATGTCCTTGATGGGCATACAAATATTACATTTGTTCAGAATAAGAACTCTTGTTATCATTCACTGCTGTAGGTGATACCTGCAGAAAATATAGTGGCAGCCCTTCAAGGCCATAACAAGAGAGCATTTGCTGTTGCGGAAACTGCTTCTGAAGCCCAGACTTTCCTGGAGGTTTCCTTTGTTGCTTGCTCATGACATTTAAAAGCAAGCAGAATTTCGTCATGACTTCCATGATTTTCGTCAAACTTTCTAATTCATAATCATGTGTGATGTAACCGTTTCCTGTCTACTTGTTTTCTAGGCTTTGGAGCACGGTTTAGGTGGGGTTGTCCTAAAAGTCGATAACCCTGATGCTGTTCTCAAATTGAAGGTAACTTTACCAACAAATTCTCTTACCTATAGGGGAAAATTGCACACATCATGTCGCGGATGAACTTTTCAGGAATATTTTGACAGAAGGAATGAAGCTAGAAATCGTTTGGCGTTAACAAAAGCTACTGTTACTGAAGTATCTACGGCTGGTATGGGGGACCGTGTTTGCGTGGATCTGTGCAGCTTGATGAGACCCGGGGAGGGACTTCTGGTCTTATTTCTCTCCCCTCTTTTCTTATCTCTTTGGTGTTCAGTAATATCTTATGTTATCTATTGCTCGTTTGGGCGACATCATTGTTTTTACTGCATTCATTCATGTTCTGCGGGCAATTGTTTTAGGTCGGATCCTATGCACGAGGTCTTTTTCTTGTCCACTCTGAGTGCCTGGAAACCGATTACATTGCTAGCCGTCCCTTTCGAGTTAATGCAGTGAGTATAAGTTCGACTTTGATGTTATTGATGTTGAATAACTCGACATGATACCACGTGTTTGCTTCATAAAATTAACTCTAGTATGTTTGCAACTTTTCAGGGACCGGTACATTCATACGTAGCTGTCCCTGGTGGGAAGACTTGCTACCTCTCCGAGCTAAAGGCAGGGAAAGAGGTTATCGTGGTTGACCACAACGGACAGCAAAGAACGGCGATAGTAGGCCGAGTTAAGATTGAGACCCGACCACTGGTTCTTGTAGAGGCGAAGGTACGTCCATGTCATTTGCCGTGACCTTGGTCAAAGTTTGAACCTTTTGCTAGAATAGGAGTTTCTTGTTTCTCCCGTGATTGTTGATTTAAGAGCGTTTGGTAGAATCCCAGGGAAATTTTTCTCATGAAAAGTTCTACTGTGGCCTGTGGAACCCAGGAAAGTGTATTTAATAGTGTTTGTTGAAGTTGCAAAGTTCCTTCCTTGAAAAAATGTTTGAAATGTCCAAACTACCCATATTTATAATTGTTTGGACTTGTTATATTAGGGAACGTTTGGTAGGAACCCCAGGAAAATTTTCCATGGGAAGTTTTTCATGGGAAAGATTTCCCTGGGAAAAATTTCCTTTAGCCCCCCTAAGGGAATTTTCCCTAGGAAAACATATTAAATGGTGGACCCCCCCCCCCCCCCCCCGGGTAAAGTTTTTCCCAAGGTTAACCTACATCCAAACATTAGGAAAATAAGTCAACCTTGGAAAATTGACAATTTCTCCCGGGTTTTTAATCAACCAAACGCACCCTTAGGGGTATTTTGGAAATTTTCACACTTTGGATCCCATTTCCAACCGTGAATCCCCCCCCCCCAATAGGAAATTTTTTTCCCAATGATCATTGTAAAACTGTGGGCTCCACGTAAAATGTTTCCCATTTACAAATGACAACCAAACATAGGGAAAATTAGTCAACTTGCGAAGGTTGACCAATTTTCCATGGATTTTTATCCAACCAAACGCACTCTTAGGAGTAATGCTGAATTCAGGTTTGCTGAAGCCTGGCACCTCTATTGCAGGGCACTGCATCAGACCAAAGTTTCTACAGTATACTCCTACAGAATGCAGAAACAGTTGCCTTGATTGCTCCAAATGAAGGTGAGTTAAATTCCTCATGCATTCTTACTTTTCGCTCATACTAAACACCCTTTGTTTCGGGGTGATTGAACCCTTGAAGAACTACAAACACACAGGTGCTAAAGTGTTTATCGATAAATTCATGCATGGTACAGGGCATGATACAAAGAGCACTGCAATTCCAGTTACTTCCATCAAACCCGGTGATGAGGTATTGCTGAGAGTACAGGGTGGAGCTCGACACACTGGAATAGAGATTCGAGAATTCATTGTCGAAAAGTAAGATGCTAACGAGCTTCCTAGATTAGGGCACACAACACGACTGCTTCGACACTTTCACTCTGTGAGATCATGCCCTACATGATTTGTTTTACAAGTCGTCAGGGACGACCTAAGAAGTGCGACAAAGTGAAGGGTGTCATGAACTGATGTTGTTGGGGGGGGGGGGGGTGAAGACAGTTAAAACTACCTCGTCGTGGAAAAGATGAGAAGAAATCAGTGCTGATTTGAGTATGTGAAGTTGGAGTGAAAATACACTTGGGAGCCTAATAAGGTGGAACTTTCACTGCTAGACTGATCTTTTGATGCATGGAAACTTTGTATATGACTCAGAAATAGGTCAATCTGTTAGTATAAGATATACATTCTCCCTTGCAACATGCTATCCTCCTAATTTGGGAAATCAAAATTACACAATGATTATTGATTACAATGTATCCTATTGTTGCATTTGTGAAATCACAATACTCCGAAATAGGTCACGATTGAAAGAGGGATATTGAATCTCCGTATTATCGTTTGTTGCATTGTGATTTCGTCAGATCTCTTTGGGCTTTAGCTTTGAGTTGTCTTGGTGTGTTTTGGATTGTATCCTAATCTATTAGGGGTCATCTCCTATCGTGGGAGAGAGTTTCTTAGGTAGGAAACTTAAGAAGAAGGCATTGGTCATACCTTATGTGATTTTTTGGTTATTTTGAAGGAAAAGGAGCCGAATGATTTTGAAGGGTTGAAATCCCTCTAAAGAGATTGAAAGACAATTTTGTCAAGTCTCTCTTTTTTTAGTTAATTGAAAGTTTAGCTCCTTTTTTGATGGGATGGATTTTGTGGATAATTTGTCTTTTGGTTGTACATAACCTTATAAGATGTTTATTAGGCATCGGTTCTTTATTCCTATTATTAATATATATCTTTTTTCCATAAAAAAATATTGATTACAATGTAATTGTTAATTGGAATCCAATTTTCCTTGATTTTATGTATTGGATTTTTCTTGTATCCAAGTCCAACTATAGCTAAAGTATCGACCTTTTATATAATAGATAGATTTCACAAATTTACAAGATTTGAATTAATTGTCCTAATTAAAACTCATCAGAAAATAATTGAAACCATCGGTATTGGTTGTCGTTGAACACTTACTAGAACAGTTGTAACAAATGCAATTAGGTAGAAATGGCATAGAGAGAAAATTATAAATTCTAAGAATTAATTCTAATTTCTCAACTTTAGCCGTATAGGTTGTGATGTTTCCTTGTTGGATTATTATAGTTATCATGCTGTTGTTTCTCGCAGTGCTGTTACAAGTTGCTCAGCCTGATAGTTTAATAGTCATGGATTCTAATGAAAAATTACAAATATTAGTTTAATAGTCATGGATTTCAATGAAAAAACACAAATTTTAGTTTAATAGTCATGAATGGATTTCAACGAAAAGTCACAAATTCTAATAAATTTCAACTTAAAAAATAAAGTTTGCGAGTTAAATGAGCGGGTTAGATTTGACCCGTTAATTTGCGAGTTTGGTTTATTTCGGGTTTAGGTTGAGAAAAATCTCGTTCAAAACCCATAATTTTATGACAGATTCAGGTCGGGTTATCGGGTCATGTCAAAGATTAACGGGTCTAATTATTTTCTTATTTTTAATGGCATACAAAAGATGCCCTCGACATGTTTACTACTACCTCCGTTCCATATTATTTGTTATCTTTAAAAATTGTATAGTCAAATTTATAAAATTTTGACCATAAATTTCTCAATATATATAATGAATTGTTAAATAAAATTATCATTATTAGATTCGTAACGAAAATTACTATCACAAAATGCAATATCACAATTGTTAATAACATATAATATAAAAAATTATCAATGAAAGAGTAATATCAATCAATAAAAATTGAAATTATGACAATTAATTAGCGCTGACAAAAATTCGAGTCGGAGAAATTCGGACAATGTCAAAATTCGGATGAGAAATTCATGTCTGGACTCCCATTTTATTCGGGTCGAACTGGGTCGGACAATTCAGACGAAGTTAAAATCGGGTTCGGAGAATAGAAAAATAAGAAATTTTATGCCCGAATATTCGATCAATTCGGTTAATATCAAAATTCGGACGAAGAATCTATGTCCAGACCCAAAATTTTTCGAGTAAGACAATTCGGGTAATTCGAGTCGGACAAAATTTTGCCGATTTTACAATTAAACCGAAGCCTATACAATAGACAGTACTACACAGTACACAGTCTGCACTAGTGGGACCGTTGCCCGTGTGGAGTAGTACTAACTAGTATTATTGTTGGCAAATTGAGGAGAGAGAGAATTGCCGGGATTTTACTACATTTCAAAGAGCACAACACTCTACCAAATCACCCGCCCTTCTGGATACTCTAAAACCCTAGCTGCCGCTACCTCTCGCCGCCGTCCGCCGGTAAGTTCTCCGATTTCCTCTCTCCTCGCACTTCAACGATTGAATTCTGCTTCTGATTGTACTTTCCGACTAGTTTACTCAGTGACGAACTGACGTTGTTGACGAAATGTCGAATTTTTGAATTGGATTTTGTTTGATGCGATTTAGGAGTGATTTGGTTGGAATCTGTGCGTTTTTGATGATGGCGACCGGAGTCGATCAAGATCAGAAGTGGCTTATCGACTGTTTGAATGCTACGCTCGACACTAATCAGCAAGTGAGGTCGTTTGCTGAAGCTTCTCTCGCTCAAGCTTCTCTTCAACACGGTTATCTCTCTCTCTCTCTCTCTCTCTGGCTTTCTCAATTGTGATTGTTGTAGTTTCTGGGGACAATGGTGATCTTTTTGCGGATATTGTCAAATGACTACCCTGGAATTTGAAATCTGGGCCACTTTTTGCAGCAAATTGTATTGTTACTTGCCTCTGTGAAACGTGTTTCTTTGTTAAAATTGGATTAATAAATGTTTTGAGCTTTATCTGCCAAATGATGGTCCAATTGTGAGTTGCAACGCCTAAGGAAATGGGGTGGATTGGTCTGAATTGGTCTTGATCTTGATTCATTTTCATTGCTACTTGGGGAAATGTGCTTGGCAACTTGGTCATTTCAGTAAGCTTTCCCTAGTGAAACGATGGATACAATACCTATATTATTGGTCTTGCAATGAAGAAAGGTAGTTTGGTATGTGAAGTATGTTCCTGTACAAACAAACAATAAAAAGAATCCATTGTGGGTCCTGCCTTAGCAAGGGTTTTTAGTTTTTACTATGTTCTTACTATCATAAACAGAATGATTTGGAAATGAAATCGAAACAATTAGACTATTACAGTTCCTTGAGTAGCTTGGTGAGCAATATAATCTTGGTCTTCATCTATCCCTCAGGTGCCCAGTTACATGGGGTCATTGGTAATTGGATCATTTCTCACCTGCCTTGCAACTTACATGACTATGAATCAAGCTCATCTTATATTTGCTTTTGAACTTTTCTAAGCAAGCTTGTGAACACCACAAAACCCTCCCTTGCCATCTAACAGAAACCATGTAGTTTCTTCAAGTCAAGGCTGACTGTGGATTCATGGTAACATGTGTAGGTTTTGGGAGTGCATTGGCAAAAGTTGCTGCAAACAGGGAATTCCCTATGGGATTGCGCCAAATATCCTTTCTGAACTACCCATCTGTGTTTTGCATGGTCTTACTTTGCTTCTTTTCTTATAGTACAATTAAGTATTCAGTGTTTCCTGAGTATGCTATCTCTGGCTTTTCAAAATGTCAGTCTCTCTTATCTTTTGGTAGCTTGTTTTGTAAAGATATTTTTGTAGTGTCTTTGCAAACAGCTTCTCCATTGCTAGGTAGGGATATGAGGGTAAACAGAAAATTATAAAGTAAATGGTATTTTAATTTTACATTTTTTTGTTTTACTATTTAAATGATTAAATATTACAAGTGGGTCCAATATGTTATCCGTTGAATAACAAAATTACCAATAGTCATAACTCTCCTCTGCTCTCTCTTGCCTAGGTGGCATTTGGTGTTACTCAATATGTGTAACACCATTGAACATAGGCTAAACCACTGCAGAGGAATTAGATCTGGTTTGCTGTTCATTTTTCACTGGTGAGTTTTGCAGAGTCACTTAAACAAACAGAATTTTTCAGCACAACTTAAAAATAGGCATACATACTACGTGGGATTAATTTTTAGTGTTTGATTCACTTTTTGATTGATTTGGTTGTTTTGAAACCTTAACATATGGTACCTAGCTGCAGTTCTTCTGAAGCAGTTCATTAAGAAGCATTGGCATGAGGATGAGGATGACTTTGAGCACCCAGTTGTTGCAAATGATGAGAAGGTTTTGTTCGTTTCCTGTTCTTATAATTGAAATTCTTGACCATGGTGCATAGATGGCCTTTTTTGGATTTTGGGGATATGATAATTGTAGAGAGCTCGAGTGCTTGAGGTTATTGTGTGATACTGATTGTCTCCTTTTAATATATGGGTGAAATCCCCTTGGTGTCTATTGATACATTTTTTTGATTACTCATTTAGAAAAAGTTATCTTTCCCTCATCATTCCAATGCTTTGAACTTCAAATTTCTTTGACAGACTTGGAATTACGCTAGATTGGATTTGCCCATAGGAATAGGACTCTCTTTCGCAAATAAAAAGGTGAAATTTGATTGGATGTTGTCAGAATATTTAGGTTTAAAAGTTGATATATTAGAAAATATGATATGTAAATCAGAATAAAGGAAAACAAGACTGTCTTGCTTCGTTGCTTGTAATCTTTTTGAGAGGAATCCCATTTTAACAGCGTAGTGCGTAGAACTGTAGGTGCCTTGAACAGATATCGCCTAGCTGAAAAATTACTAAGTTGTCTTCAATACAAGAGTCAATTAGATATTGAAGCACATTATAAGCTACGGTAACAATTCTTGTAACCACTGTAGTCTTCCTTCAGATACTCTAATTGTACTTTTACTTTAGGGGTATTCGTTTTCAGATAAATACATCCACGGCTAAGGTAGAGTCTCGGGCATTCGTTGCGTTTGGATGGTTGGATTGAATTGGTTTGGTTTTTTTAGGGTGTGGGAATAGTGCATCATATTTGCTCATGCACTGGATCTGGTACTCAAGCTGCTTCTTACTATCCAATTTGGGAACTCTCAGGGCTGACGGTTTCCCTAATAAATGTGAGATATCATCCTCTTCTGTCAGTTCTGTGGATCCGTGTTTGGCAGTAGATTGAAACATCTTTATAATTATCCTACGGTACCATGCTCAAGTAGATTAAGACTTTCTGAGCGGTGGACATTTTAGGACAAGTATCCATTCTCCTTTTCCCCATCTTTGTGAGGTTTGCCCTTTGTGATCTGTGAGAACTATTGGTGATTATTCTAGGACTATGATGTGGTTTATACGAATTGGCAACTCATAAAACCAACGAAGAAAGGTGTTTTCTTTCTGTGGGGTTTTTTGATTTCATAGCTCGATTTTTGTTGGCCTTATTGAATGCTGAACCTGAAGATCATGTAGGGTTAAAGTACTGGTGCAGTGCAGTATCAGTTTCTAAGAGCTGTGTGGGCCCGACCTTGAGTGAATATTTGTCATGATCACTGGTTACTCTTTGCTTACCAGTTCATATACATAAGTTTATTGAGGCAATATTCTTTTATTCTTCCATGTTCTTTCATGCTTTCTCACAGAGTTTTACTAATTATGTATCCTCTTCCCAGGAAGTTATACGCAGACTTCTTCTCCTGTGTTTGGATGATTCTCACAAAAAAATTTGCACGGCAGTAAGCATGGCTGTTGCTTCCATTGCACACTATGACTGGCCAGAGGATTGGCCTGACTTGTTGCCTTTCCTGATGAAGCTCCTTAATGACCGCATGAATATGAATGGTGGTAAGTATGGGGCCAATGAATTCTTCTTAAACTCACATTGTATATCATAGGAGAACATGTGAGTTCTTTGGCTGGTATGCATTGCATTTGGATGCTGATTAGGCTGTTTTCAACTATCGTGAAGACTTTGAAGTCCTAATATGAAGTTGTTTTGTAAACTTTTTTCTTTGACATTCTTGGAAGTGTCTATGCTAATGTAGAGTTTTCATTTGTAGTTAACATCTGCTGCTGGGAATAACTGTCTAAGCCTTACCTTTCAATTTATTATGCTTATATGCTATATATTGTGGGAACACGCGCTTACGAATGATTGTGATTTGTGATTGTTTGTTGGATTTTGTTATGTGCTTGTGGATCGTGCACTAATTTTCTTCTGAAAGTTGCTAATATATTCTTCAAATGTTTACAAATGATGGGGATTGTCTGTGGCTAATAAATTCTGTCCTTTGGAGATTATGGTCAATTTGATTGCTTAGTTTCTCAAATATTCCTGACATATTGCTATTTCATCATCTGTTAGTATGCGAGGTCTTTTGAACAGAAGAGCAATGAGAGTTTAATTCTTTGTTAATTTTTGTAGTATATGCGGCTTTGAGGTGCTTGGCTCTTATATCCTCCGATTTGGATGACAAGGCAATGCCAAGTATAATACCAATTTTATTTCCATGCTTGCTCTCGATCGTCTCATCCCCTCAGGTCAGGACATTTCAAGTTGTCTTTAATTAACTTGGCTGCACATTTGGACTTCCAATTGAGATTGCCTGAAAATTATCGTTATATTCTTTTCTTTATCAAAGGCTTATTACTATCTATCCCATCTGAAAAGAGAAGAATTACTATTAGTGGTGGATGCTACCTGCTAAAATCGAAGCTATCTGTGCAAGAGTTCGAATCTTATGTGTCTGAATTTATAATTTGCCTTTGGCAGCATAGAGTTTGTGATCATGATTTTGCTTATAGAACTTCGATGCATTTGCTTGTTGAAGCTTGATCTATCTGTTGCAATGCCTGAACGGACTGAACCCTGCAAAAGTTCTCATGTTTCTGGAACAAAACTATGCTGCAAGGGTGGTCGTGGAGATGAATTAACTGACCTCACTCCATTGTTTTGCGCTTCTAAAATAGAGTTTCTTTGATGTTTGAATAACTGTGTTGTGCTTCTTGTGCTTTGTGATGGTACTGATGCAGCCAATGAAATCATTTGTTTTAGAGCCCTATTATTTGGCAAAGTAGTACTTGAATCTGATTTCCACCCCTCTCTGTATGTATTTGGTTCAGGTCTATAACAAATCTCTACGTGCAAGAGCTATTGAGATTGTCTACTCATGTACATCCATGCTAGGTACCATGAGTGGCGTCTACAAGGTGTTTTTCTGACACTGTTTACATTAATGAGTAGTTTGTTGCAGTATTTTGCCTGTCTTGGTTCTATTATGCTCGTTGAATTGACATATATAATCATTCGATTCCCAGGTAGAAACCACTAATCTAATGTCACCAATGCTTCAACCATGGATGCAACAGTTTTCTTCTATATTGAGCGATCCTGTGCCATCTGAAGATCCTGATGACTGGAGCTTAAGAATGGAGGTGTATTTCCAGTATTCGTGATTAGCTATTGTTTCCAGATGAAGCTTAACCTGGATATTATTTGTTTTTCTTAGTTATATTTGTCTTTTTTCTTTGGGATACTGGGTTGTGCTGTTGAGTTCCAGGCATACGTGAACTGAGTTTGCATTTTCCCTCCAACCAACAGGTTTTGAAGTGTTTAAATCAATTTGTTCAGAATTTTGCTGGTGCTACTGAAAAGGAGTTCATGGGTAAGCTTTTGTATGATTTCTATTGATGGCAAACGGATACAATGACCTTTTTGCATCTGTTGGCTTTTGTAATTATTCTTTTTGCTGACTATTTTCGGCTTGTTTATATGTGCTTCTTTGTTTGCAGTTGTTGTGGGAGCCCTTTGGCAGACATTTGTCACATCTTTGAAAGTATATGAACTGTCAGCAGTTGAAGGTGCTCATGATTCCTTTGAAGGAAGATATGACTCTGATGGAACAGAGAGAAGTCTGGAGTCCTTTGTCATGCAGGTAGTTTCAATTTTCCACCCATTTCTTTTCCTTTTCTTTTTGAGGGGGCAGAGGGGCAGGACCCCCAGATTGGCTGCTAAATGTGTTTTTAATGTCTCTACTAAAGTCATATGTTTGCACAAAACATTGTTAAGAATGACCTTTTCTCTAGCAGGAATAGATGGCTATAGTTTCATGTCTCTACTAAAGTCATATGTTCAATTAGGGACTTGATATTTGAACTTTCACCTGATGACAATGGTGTCCATTAAGCTTTCTATGATGTAAAAAAGTGAGTTTCAGATTAGTTCATTGAAATATTCCATTCATTGAAAATGTGAAATCCTAAGTAAACCTGATTGCAAAGTGAGGGACAAATTCTTGTAATTCAAAAGTGAATGATGCTGGCTTTGGGCAGTATAAAGATTAAAAGAAGATAGTTCCTTTTATGAGGACCATTGTTTTATTCTATTTTTTTTTTTTGGGGTGGCTTGATTTGGCTCTTGAAGTGAGGTTCGTTAGAATTTGTGTAGCTAATTGTCAAGCTATGTTACTGTGGTGTAACCATTGTATGCTGTGTTTTGCTTTTTGGTCCTTTGATGATTCTTTTTCCCCTCATGGTAAAGGCTAATCTTCCAAAACAAAGCAAATTTGTGATGCAAAGGGATGTTTTCACTAGTTCACCTTTCCCTTGCATGTTCTTTGACATGAATGTTTCTGTATGTACTTCAGCGTTGCATTATTACATTCTTTTCTCTAGTTTATTGGCAGTTGTATTGGGCACTTTGGCACACACTATCTTGTTTAGTTTTTTTGGTCAGTGGTTAGGCTTTGATTGACATGTCATTGATGCACAGCTCCTTGAGTTCCTACTGACAATCATTGGAAGTGTGAGATTTGCAAAGGTATGACAACAGATTTTCCCAGATTTTAGAGTGGCAACTTAATTTTTCATTTATGATTGTTTAGTAGATTATTTTATTTTATAATTTTTTTTCTATATTGGTTTAGATTGTGGCAAATAATTTGCAAGAGCTGGTTTACTATACCTTAGGATTTTTGCAGATAACAGAACAACAGGTATCATATTTTTCTGTTTTGGCTTTTACTTTCCTCTTGCTGATGGCTTATCCTTTACTCCAGTTTGTCATCTAATTAGCCTCTATTGTATGTATGATTACTATTCTTTTTCCTCTCTTGGAAATGGCCCCTTCCCCTCTTATGCTATGTTTCTTCATGTCATAACTTTTCCTCAGAAATCTATCCCATTTGGAAGTAGTGAACTCTTCGGGTATGAGTTTTGTAAATAAGCAGCTCATGGCAATCTGTATAGCTGGCCCAAATATCAGGCTACGGTTTTGCAATATTGCAGAAATGTAATGTTGCAGGTTTCATGTAAAAGTGTACGGCTATCTGTGCATGAATTTTGTCTCAACATTCATTTGGGGGGGGGGGGGTATTGAAACTGTGTTTGAAGAGTTTTGACATGATAACCCTACCACTAATGTTAACATATGAGCATGACAAGTTCATCGCTGCAATACTAGAGTTATGAACTTTAAAAATGTAAATGTTGATTTACACATTTTTGTTGTGGCTGCAAAGTTTGTCTTCCATTATGTTTCAGACTTTCAGGATGTGTCGCATATTTGGCTGATGTGTGGTAGCTCACATATTTTATTTATCTTTGACCTTGGACTTTTGCATTATAATCAAACTTGGAATTGAAGACTTGATTTTATTGTTTTTTTTTTTTTTGTGTTCATTGGACTTGTTTAGCGTTGTCGTTATTATATGTTGTTTTAATTGTTAGTGGATTGTGATGATGCTAATGGGGTGGTGGACTGGTGGCACTATTGTAACCGTCATTTTTGCTCTTATTCTTGATCAACTTTATTGTTACAATAACATCCTTTTGTAGGATGCTAGCTCTATGTCCATTCTCTCTAATCTTGATATCATATTTAATTTCCTTGTCCAAACAGAGACCTTTACTATTTATGCATTGTAGGTTAATTCCTGGTCTCTGGACGCCAACCAGTATATTGCTGACGAGGAGGATAATATGTACAGTTGTCGTGCCTCTGGTAAGTAGGTTCTTAGGCTAATGGCTAGTAATTGCCAATTTATTAAGTTTGGTTTATAAGTTAAATGGCATTGTATTAGCTTCCAGGCAGTGAATACATTTTTTTGCAGGAAAAATAGAATGTTAATAACAGGATGAAAAGATCAGATGTTTATGAAGCATCCTACAAAGTTATGCACTACCAAAATGTTGACTATCGACAATTCATTATGTCAACAGATGAAGAACTAAAGTTCCTAGTAACCCAAAAGAAGAGTGATAAAATTGTCTTTCAAGCGCTGAACAGGAGTTTCAACTCCCTCAAAAATCCTTTGGTTCCTTTCTATCTGAATACTCCAAAAAATAACATTGAGGACAAACCATGGTTCTAAGCAAGAAGATGACTTCTAAATGAATGGGAAACGGCCCAAGCAACACTTAGGCACCAGAGGCTAAATCCCAAAGAGGACTAGCAAAGGCACTATGAATCGAAAAATGATCTAGCGGTTCAAGACCCCCCTTGCACATAAAACACCTATTAACCAAAATTCTCCTCCTTTTCTGCAAATTATCACAAGTGAGGATGCTCCCATGCATCGCTTTCCACCTTCAAAGGGGCCAAAGCCTTCCAATATTCGTTTGAATACATTAGTGACATTCTTTTAAGAATTAGCTTGTTTACAATTTATAGGTATGGGAATCACTCATTCCCTGTGTTCTTTTGATCTGGGGTTGTCCGTTAAAAAATGTGGGTGGTTTTCGTGCTGGAATGGTGAGGATCGTGTACCAGTTTGGAGATCTGGACGATCCCTGTCTTCCGTGAGAGGTAGGGTTTGAGGCAGAGAAATGGGGGAAAGAGACTCGAGGAGCAACCGATTCTGAGCAGCCGTTGATGAATTCTCGAGTTTGAACAAAACGGCAATAGCATAATAAAATTGTTATTGTGGAACAGCTGCAGAGTATGGGAGACTGCTTGTTGTAGATGGGTCTTCCACTCTTCCTGATGTGAAGTTTTCATGCCCAACTTCTAAACTATGATATGATCGTCCTTGTGATCTTATCAGAGAGCATAGACAGGGGTCCTTGCTACGTCTATGTATTTATATTAGCAAATGTGTTTTTTAAGTGTCTGGTTATTAGAAATAAGAACTTTTAAAACCTTCTGAGCTAATGTGTGAAGGCACAGATTGACAGACGATAAGTAGTTTATCTGTTCATGTCAGAGCTTACTTGCAAATGTACATTGGGTTTCACTTATGGACAACCTCCAGTGTGGTAATTGGTAAAAGAAAATGTTAGGTGGCATGGATTTTTATCCAATTTCACATACATTCTGTTAATCATGCTATTAACGGCTAGGTTTCTACATTCTGCATCGTTTTTAATGTAATGTTTTTTTGTAGGTGTCCTCCTATTAGAAGAAATCATTAGTGCTTGTGGAGAGGAAGGGATCGGTGCCATAATAGATGCTATAAGAAAGCGGTTTGCAGAGTCACAGCAAGCAAAGGTTGATGGTTCTAAATTTTGGTGGAGGGTAAGTGTTGCAGTTTGAAATCGTATAAGATCAGTATGCAAGTTTCATTTTATTTTTCCTTTACCTTGCTTGATTAAACAATGAATCTATCCACCTTTCTATCTCTATGTGTGTGTTTGTTGGTACATGCATAAATATGGCCTATAGGTGGAGAAGCTCATCTGGAAGAAACCTAATATCCCCCACACCACGAAAAAAGGAGCTACCATTCGTCACCAATCACCTAAACCTTTGTTTGGAATATATAGCAATGGCTAACATCAATCCACAATGTATAGAAACCATGTTATTCCTACAAGTATTAAATATTTTGCAATTTATCATTAATGTTCAATGGTTGCCACACATTAACTAGGGGTCTTGTCTTTTTCAACCATGACAACTCTCCTGTTTGTTCCCAACGAAAACTCCGAGAAACAGTAGTGGATTAGTTAAAATGTAAAGGCCTGTAGTCATTTTGCACGACAAAGCATCTATTGGTCAAAGTCTACTCCTTTTCTGGGTTAGTTGATCATGCTTGTACAAGAAGAGTCCTTATCCTTATGGGTTGTTTGAGTGGTGGTGCTAAATATGAGGTCAACAATTGGACTCAAACTCCACAAATCACATGAGATTCTCCAAGCTAAGCTAACTAAACTGCAAAGATACCTGCCTTGGCTTCTGCAATATTCGGGGCACAGGTTGCTCGACACCTCCTGGAAGCTGCCAACAGAGGATCACCCTGAGCATTCTCCGCCGTTACTCCAAGACACCCACCTGTGTTTCCCGAGAGAAGCACCAAAGTTGAATTTGACATGAGAACCAGGAGGGCGGCACCAGCTGCTGGCAGTAGACGGTTGAATTTCCTTCAAGCCATTGCCATCCACCTACTCAACCAAATATATGATGAGGCCGTGCCTTGTTGACAATAATCTGGGCTGGGGTAGTTTTGTTGTTGAAAATATGGTTGTTTCAGTCAACCCGGATCTCAATATAGTAAAATTGGTCTTTTGAGATTTTGTGATAAGACTATCCTGGATAGCACGAGGGTATGATTTTTTTCCCCGCCATACATGGTTGATGTCCCCTTGGCAATTGTCATCTGTTAATACACTTTTCTTTTTACTCAGACATTAGTCTTCTCTTCTCGATCCTATGACAGACATTTTACATTGGAACCCCCTGCAAAGGAAGTGATGTCCAAGGCGACAAGTGTCTTCCATATTTTGTGTTATTGTGTAAATGGCTCCCAATGTCCTAGATTGTAGTTTCTAAGAAGTTTTGCCAGTTGATTTTTTTTTGTTTTTAAATAATCACCCTAATTCTCTTTGTAGAAAGGTTTCTTGAATGGTTTTCTTTTTCAAAATCAGGAAGAATATTTATTAAGAATGTAAGACTTAAAGGGTGCAAGGAAGGCATCCAATAATGGGTTCCTATTACTGTGTAGTTAATACTATCTACCTAAGGTAATGATGCAATTGATGCAGAACAAAATTCCTTGTACTACCAACGACAGCTGCTTAATTTTGTTAAGTTGAGAGAACAGCAGCCCTGTCGTTCCGAGTTCTTGGAGTGGTATCATTAGCTATGTTGCATTGATGTGTGTGTTCTCAGATATTTTGATAATGTATTTCTTGCTAAATTTGGTAATCTCGTTATAGACTTATAGCTGATTATCATTTTGAGTTATATTATGCAAGCTTATTTCACTGCAATTTTTGGCACACAGATGAGAGAAGCTATTATATACGCTATGGCATCTCTGTCGGATGAATTGCTGGAAGCGGAGGTCTGACCTGTCTTGGCTGCCCTTATTCTGGTCAATAATTTTTTCTTGCATGATTGCTGTATGCATCATGTGCAGTTTGTCTTAATATGAAGTCGTCGTTGTGCTACTTTTTCATAGGTTCGTGGAGCAGATGGATTTGATTTGAACAAATTTGTAGAGCAACTGGTCACTGAAGATATTGGAACTGGTACGTTAGGTTTTTGTGGCTTTTGGGTTTAGCTTCTGAGCTTTTTGTACTGTTCGGGCTGAGAGATTCATTTCTGCAGGTGTACATGAATTTCCTTTTCTTTATGCTCGAGCATTCTCTTCTGTCCCGAAGTTTTCATCAGTGGTACGTTTTCCTGGTGCCTTTTTCATTTTTGGTGCGATTGGGGATTTCCTCTTAATTTCTTGTGGTTTAACATTAGTTTTCTTCACAGATAAGCCCTGTGGTGGTTGAGCATTTTCGTCATGCTGCAATTAATGCTATTAGCATGGATGTGTAAGTATCTGAAATATGCTTGCATTGTGATTTTTTGGATTATTGCAATGTTTGTCTGCCTAATAGATGCACTATATATCCACCGCCTTCCTACAGGCCTCCACCTGTGAAGGTCGGTGCTTGCCGAGTGCTTTCTGAGCTTTTACCTGATGCAAACAAGGAGCTTGCTCAACCACAAATACTGCAGATGTTCTCATCTCTTACAGATCTCCTTAAACAGGTAATTTGCTGGTTAACTAGTCATTCTGTTTGCTTGGAAATCTTCATGAGTTTGGCTATTTTTTTGGTGTTCATAGGCATCTGAAGAAAGCTTGCACCTAGTTCTCGAGACATTGCAAGCAGCTGTGAAGTCAGGTTAGTGATGTGTTCAAACATATTAATCCCATAGTCTCTTAAAGTCTCAATCCCTTGGGGCCAGTGCCTCAGTTTCTTAGAATTCTTGTGAGTGCTTGTTGTAGGGCTTGTTTCTGAAGGCAGGTTTCATTGTTTGTAGGTCAGAATGTGGTGGCATCAGTGGAGCCTGTTCTGTCCCCGATAATCCTGAACACATGGGCCTCTCATGTTTCAGATCCTTTTATCAGCATAGATGCCATTGAGGTTCTTGAGGTAATGCCTATTTCACATTTTTTTCCCTCTTGTACTGTAGTTAATAAAAGAAAATAATAGTTTCGGATGTATTGTGTGTGTGCTCAGCTGTAATTTGCATGAGTTTTCACGTAAACAGTGCAGTTTTTTCGTGACATAACAAAGCTGCTAGTAACGACCATTTTTGCAGTTCTTGATAAAGCCATTGTTCAGTGTGCGTTTTAGCTTTTATGTTACTGATGAAACTATTCATGTATCACGCCTATAACCATTCTGTATTCTTATCAGGCAATAAAAAATGCTCCAGGTTGCTTTGAACCATTAGTTTCCCGTATTTTGCCCTACATTGGGCCAATTCTTAATCAGGTATTTTTGGAGCTTCAAGCATTACAATAATGGCTAATTATTTACCTTAGGATTCAAGTTTTTTCAAATTTGATATATTTGTTGTTGCGTTGTTAGCCCAAACACCAGCCTGAAGGATTAGTTTCTGGATCACTTGATTTGGTGACGATGCTTTTAAAGGTATATTTTGTAACAAATGATGTCAGCCTAACTCTTTCTATGGCCTTGGATTGTGATTACTTTCCATTTTCTGTTCTTTTCTTTTTACAGAGTGCTCCAACTTATGTTGTCAAAGCATTATATGATGTTTGTTTTGACCCTATTGTACGGATAGTGCTTCAAAGCGATGATAATAGTGAGATGCAGGTATAGTTTAGTACATAATATGCTTTGAGATTTATAAATTGCATTCATTCTACCTACTTGATTCTTGCTGTCTTGTTCATCAGAATGCTACAGAATGCTTAGCAGCTTTTGTATGCGGGGGAAAGCATGAGATCCTTGCTTGGGGTGGAGATCCTGGATTTACGATGCGGAGTCTGCTTGATGCTCTCTCAAGGTAACACTGCGATTTATTTTTCCCATTTTTCATGTTACATAGATTGGCAGCTTACCAAATGTGCTGAGCCAGATATGGTATAAAGTTGCCTGGACTCATCCTTCTTGACAGTTAATATTGGATATTGTAAGTGCGACCTAGAAAGGTGTTGGAGACTTACAGTTGAAGTGACCCACTGATAACACGTGTCCCTTCTTGTTTATGTTAAGTTGAGACCAGACAGAATGAGTGTTTCCATGTAGGCAATTAATAACTTAAATAAAGATGCTTGGTGGAAAACAGATAGCTGGAAGGAAAGGATGGTTATTGCACACAACCTAATATCACTAAATATAGTCATCAAGAAATAAACTTCATCTGGTGAATAGGAACAGAATTTCTTTTACTTCTCTCCATGCAAATCATCAAGGTGACATGTGATATGGCTCTAAATCTAATGACTTTACCTTTTCAGACTTTTCCCCCAAAGAGTTATGCATCCCAATTAGTATTGGTGTTATTTTGTATAGCTCTTCTGTTATGGTGGGCATGGGTCTTTTGTAAACAGTCTGCATTATTGTAAATGGAAGGCTGTGTACTACCCCAAATTCTTTTTTAAGGTGTGAAAATGCATGTAGTGTACGTGTTTTTCTCAACCATTAATTTTTATTTATAAACTTATTGTGTATAAGTTGTCATGTCATTGCTTGTAGACACCTCACTGTTGATAAATTTTGTCAGTGTTTGCTTCAAAAGAAAAGAAATTGTGTAGGTGTTTTCATTTTTAACTGTTTTACAGGTCAGTTGAATGCTAGAAGGTTCTGGACATTAGATATGGCCATTCATGGACCATTGACATTAGCTATCACTTTATAACTTCAGTTGTTGAAACTAATTTCACACTTAACGCCCTTTTTTCTTTAGCATGTAGTTATGTACTATTCCTTTCCACCACCTTTTCTTTTCGCCCTAATAGAAGTGGTGTTGCAATTCATTTGTTGTATTTTGATGCGACGTGTTGTTTTAGGATGAATACTGGTATTGTTAAGTGCACGTATCTTCATTTGTTGTGGTGAGTTGACTTTTCCTCTGAAACATATGCAGGCTTTTGGACCCTGAATTGGAGAGTTCTGGGTCCTTTTTTGTTGGGAATTACATTCTACAACTAATTTTGAATCTTCCTTCACAAATGGGGCAGCACATTCAGAACCTGGTTTGTGCACTTGTGAGGCGAATGCAATCTTGTGAAATTGCTGGATTAAAGAATTCCTTGCTACTTGTGTTTGCGAGACTGGTACTTCATTAACTTCCTATTACTTTTTTGAATTTTGGCTGCAAATGTCGCTGCCTATTTATTGCATTTTATGTTAAGCTAATTATCTTTGGTGGTTGGGTGAGCATCCGATTTGTTACATGGTTATGAGACTAGAGCTGGCAATGGGCTGGGCATGGCTGGCAGTTGACATCAGAGGACAGGGCCAGTCAACACTTTTCACTCAAAAGGCCGGGTTGCATCATGGGCCAGCTGACCCTGACCCACCCATTCCAAAAGAATAATAAATAATAAAGGGTTAGAAAGTTCCAACACTTGACTATAAAGTTCTGCTCTCAACTTAACAGTTTCTTTGCTGACACTCTCACAACCCTGCTTTTTTGGTATGATGTATACGTACGGACATCAGCTTGCACTCTCAGAAAACACAAAGCTTTTGATATCACTTATCTCATTGAATCACCAAACACTCGTTACCAAAATCCTCAAAATCCAGTCAGAAGGTCAGTTGAAGCACCTCCAACAAAACCAAATAGCTAAGTTGAGCATATACCAACCAAAATCCCCAAACCCAACTCCAAGTACCTAAAAATCGGAGAGCCCTGAGCCCAAATCTCCAAAAGACTCCAACTTCAAGCAATCACAACCCAACAAAATGATCTCTTCACATAAAACCCTCATCGAGGGGTGGTTTAATAATGGAAGAACTGAGTTATCAAGACATTTCTAACAAAAAAAAGGATGATGACTCCAGATTGAGATACCCACTTAGAAGTACCTACCATTTGGCAGACCCAGAAGCCGTAACAGCCTTGGGAACAGGCATGACCTATTCCAACCACAGAATCAACCAACCTGAGAAACTCCTATGACAGAAAGAGATTTCCCCTCTGGCACTTTGTGGGAAAAGATTAGCTCTAAAAAGAACAAGGATGAAGCAATAGGTGTCAACAGTGAGTGAAGGAGATAAAGATGCGGATTTGGTAGATAGATAAACAAAGGGAGGCTGGGAATTGTATGAAATTGAGCAAGAACCAAGTTGAGAAACAACATGACCAAGTTAAATGGTATTGAAGATTACACTAACCTTATGTAAATGATTGGAATATTGTGCTTATGGGCGATAGTAACATGAATTTTTTGGATTTTGCTGATAAAATTATAGTAGAGAGTTTGAGGACATAATGTATATGAGTGACAAACCCTTGGTGTCATATGAACACGTTTATTGATTACATTATTAAAAAAATAGTTTGTTCTGCAATAGCTTGCTGCAAGAAATTTATAGGTGTTAGTTTTATGTTCTTACTGGATTCTGTCTCATGTTATACAAAGCATATTTTCATGAGTACTGACTGCAATTCAATTCTCTAAATTTCAGTATCTTCTATAATTTTTGCAAATTCATTGGCCAAAATTCATTTTTGTAATACCATAATTTTCTGCTTGCAGGTTCACATGAGTGTGCCAAATGTGGGCCAATTCATAGATTTGCTGGTTAGCATTCCTGCTAAGGGCAGTGAAAATTCATTTGCATATGTAATGTCTGAATGGAGTAAGCAGCAAGGTTAGTGTGCTATTCAAATTGTAGAAAGTTATTTTGAAATTTCAAGGTTATGTTGTGACTAAGTTTTAAACCTTCACAGGTGAAATTCAGGGGTCGTACCAGATTAAAGTAACTACCACGGCTTTGACTCTGTTGTTGTCTACAAGGCATGTGGAATTGGGAAAAATCAATGTTCAAGGCCATTTGATTCAGGTTTGGATGCTTTCAGTTCTCAGCACAAGGTTGTGATTATTCATTTTGTTGAAGCTAACTATCTAGCATGTGAAGACCAATGCAGGTATAACAACTCGTTCAAAAGCTAAATCAGCCCCAGAACAGTGGACAGTGATGCCTCTTAGTGCTAAGGTATGGCACTATGGATATCTTTTTACTGTTCATGTACTTTTCTGTGCTCACCATACATATCTTGACTCGTGATGCATTTTGGGCTGTGGGATTGATTTTGGTAAACATTTCAGAAGTTTTCACTGAACAATATGGGACCGAGGTCTTTCAATCTGATACTTCAGTATGCAAAAGGCTCTTCATTGTTCAATCTAAGGATGTGCATGTGCCAGAAACTTAAACCTTTTTGCCTTTTGCCACCAAGTGACATTAGCTACATGAATTTTTGGTTGAAACAACATCATCAACCCATATCAAAACATTTGATGACAGGATGATTAATAATAACCCAGTTTATTATGCTGAGCAGCACGATCAATCATATACCAGTTTGGCAGTGAACCATGAAATACATTAAAGGCATTGAATGCAATATGAAAATCAAGAGTGGGCTGGGCAGAACAACGTACTGTTAAGTTGTTAACTGGTGGAAGCTAAATGTCGAGGAACCAAATAAAGATGCATATTAGGAATAATCAATTAAGTGCTATAATAAATTGAGAATGGAACAATATTGCTGTTTCAGCAGTTTGTTTTGACGTTAAAACTCTACTCCTGAAACTGCTAACTTCGGATAAATTTTAGGCACCCTTCTAGGGACAGGTTTGTTGATTGAGATGCTATATGATGAGCATTGTAATATGCAAGTGAACCGTTAGCTGATGTTTACCACTTGCATCTTATGAGCTCCCCCACTTCAAGTTTTGGTGAAAGCAAAAATATTTCTCATGTGTAGAATAGGGTTAATGGCGCATGCTTATCATGGACAACTTGGTACTTACCCTCTTGGCCTCTTTCCCTGAGGGTTGTTGTGGCCTGCTGGACTACTCTCCGATAGGGATCTAGTTGGTCGGTTCATATTGACCCAATTTTAAAAAAATCGGTTTAAATTTGCTTTAAACATAACACATGATTCACAGGTTTGATCATTTCATTTGTTTTGGTGACGACCCACGTATTTCTATGCAGATACTTGCTTTGTTGGCTGATACATTGGTTGAGATTCAAGAACAAGTGACAGAGCATGACGATGCGGTAATTGTTACTTTGCTGTGCTTCTGAGTGCTGAGATACTGATTTTGCTATGGCAAAGACTAAGTCAAATTCTATGATATGGCAGGATAGTGACTGGGAAGAAGTTGACGCAGAGGACGTGGAGATAGATCCAGATTTATTACATGCTGCAACTGCTAAATCAGCTGGCAGACCATCACATGAACATCTTGCTGCAATGGCAAAAGTATTCCAGGTGCTTTTCCTCTTCATTTCTTCTCAGTTAATATTCTCTTGTGATATTCCCCTTACCAAACCCCCCCCCCCCCCCCCCCCCCCCAAACAAAAAAAAAAAAACACTTACTAACCTTGATTGCCTCACTTTTCTGTTTTAGAACCAAGAAGATGGAGATGAAGATGAACTAATGAGCACTGTCGACCCGCTGAATGAGGTTCTTTTTGATCAGCAGCTTATTCTGTTCTGAGATTAGCCTAACAAAGTTACACAATTTTATACTTGATTTATACCCTTGTTTTGTCATGCAGATTAATTTGGCAACTTATCTTGTGGACTTCCTTGTGAAGTTTTACCAGAGTGACAGATCACTTTTTGATCAGCTCTTCCAGGTATTCCACGTTAAATTTCTTCTGTACTATATGTTTATTTGGCAGTGGGCAAATTTTATTACACATTGGCATCTGAATTTGAAGTTAACTTTTTTTTTTTTGACCATTTGGATACTGCAGAGTTTAACACAGTCTCAACAACGTGCAATTAAAACAGTATTGAGTCAGTGAGCTCACAGTTTCGGTTCAGTGCATCCAAGTTTGCGTTCTTCAGCATACCAACCCTGTGCTCCCAAAGAGTCTTGAACTCTGATGGTAAATTCCCCTTTTGATTACTTGCATATCTCTTTATTGGCGTTTAAGCCATCCATTGCTGCAATTCATGATAGGAAGATGTTTAAGTTCATGTAGTAACAGGTCACACCGTCACAGTAACAATGGATGGATTTATTTTGGTAATTTTCAAGTTTTCAGGTTTGTGTGGTTGGTCTGTCAGTCAATGTGCATTGTCAAGGTCAGAGTCAAGGATGGAAGACATGAAACCTTACGACAATCTGGGGACTGGGTTGAAGCAGGAGCATCTGGCTAAGTACCAGAAGAGACGACGGATGTTTTGTGAACAATACAATGTGATTTTGAGTAGACGGTGTGACTGAAGGATGTCTTTTTTCTTCCCATCTTCTATGTATATTTTTCCCTTTAGTTTGCTGATATTGCGGTTTTGTGGTGTTATCTCCTTTATTTGTATAATCCCTCCCTCATTGTATGTTTGTAATTTACAAAGCAATAGTTTTCCTCTCTACCTCAACTCTCGAGTTATGGTTTTGGTTTTGGCGGCAACTTTTTACGGCTGTATGTTTTGGGAGATCCTTTGTAAACTTGAAAAACCTGTGCAAATTGAGAAGGCCTGAATTTGATGAATGAAATTGAACTGTTGATGTTTTGTTTTGAATCAGTTTCTAGTGCTTCCTTTCACCTTCATCAGTTTCATGTTTGAGTTCCTCATATTTCATACTTTCATGTCAAACATTGATTGTTTATTGATGGGTAAGTGGAAGTCAATTTTTTAAATTTTTTTTTGGTGATGATAATTTCTCAGCTTTGACTCAAGGTTCAAGTAAGACATTATTAGATGCAACTATGCAAGTAAAAGTATTAGAAATGCCAACTTTAATTAACCAACTGATTAACAAAACCAACCCTTTAAGGCCTCGAAAATGAGCAAGGTTTTTTTGTTCGTCTGGCTATGTTCAACTTGTGCCTAATTCAACTTTTAAGATATTATATTCCCACCCTGAATGAGAATTTTTGCCTTGGATGTGTAGTAATTTGAACCCATTTTCAGAAAATTTGACCTTTTTTTGTCTCAGAATGAGTACACATCTAAACTCTACTACCACTATGTTACTTGAATCTAAGGACAAAGCTGGCCCATGAAGTGGCCTCACCGTAAAAGTGTAATATACGCAGACCTTACCTTGCATTTTTGCAAGAGGCTGTTTCCAGGACTCGAACTCGTGACCTCACGATCACAAGGCAACAACTCAACCTGTTACTTGAATCTAAAATACTGGTAAAAGTTGGAAAGTTACGAATGAAAAAAAATCCATACATACTTAGAAATTAGAACCCGTGAAGTTAGCCTCGATGGCTAAAGGAATACAGCCAATGGGTATGAAAAAGGGAGGATGGGAATTGAAAAACAAATATAGGTATAGATACTGGTGTAACCATGTAAGTTTAATTGTTGTTAGTACTTATCTATTTTGATATATCGATATTAATAAGGTCCTTGAATCAAAGATGGATTATAATTTTAAAACATAATAAATGTTATAGCTTGTGTTTTTGAGTAATTGTTAGTTATATGAATTAGTTGGTAACTGTCTTTCAACAATTTATAATTAATAATTAATTCAAACAACTAATACTTACTCTGTCCATTCCTTTTATTTGATTTGAATGTGTGGGATGAAACTAATATGACAAAAATCTATAAGATTTGTAGCAGGAAAATTAGTTAAATATGTTTAACTAAATCAATATTTGATTCAAAGAATATTAATATGATAAAATAAAAAGAATAATAATTAAATATATAATTCAGCCCGAAAAACCACAGACAATCGTCAATTGAACTTGCTAAATAGGGCCAAAATGTTGGTGGGCTTATAGCAACGAACACAGGCCCACTTGCTACTTTGTCTTCTCACCATTGACCACACTTCTCAAATTTCAGACAACAGACGTAAGAGTGGTGGCAACAATCAACAAGTGTGCGATTTCTAAGTAGCGTCGGAAAACACAAACATACAATCAACTCCATAAACAAAAAACACCAGAAAACAAAAACAAAAATTCATAAACCAGAATTTATACCAATTGAGATGCCTACAATGGCGAATCCTTGTGTTTCATCGCCTTGTTCTTCACCTCTGCATCCCACTCTCCATCGCCGTTTCTTGTATTCCTCTTTCTCAATTTCATTTTCATCCAACTCAAGACAATCTTCAAGGCTCGTCTCCGTTTCCTGCCAATCTCCGAATCCCGGTCAAATCTCAACCATGGCGGATCATCCTGCTTCGGCTTCGTCTGCATCGCCTTCGCCTTCGCCTTCGCCTTCTTCCGCCATTGATTTCCTAACATTCTGCCATCGTCTCAAGGTATTCTTCTTCCTCCTATGCATGGATTTGTTTGGAATTAGGGTTCGAACTTGGGATTTTGGATTAGAGTTGGTTTGATTGGTTTCGGTTTTGGATTCTGTCTGATTTGCATGGCTACATTTTGAAGGTGTTGCTTTGGGATTCATTTTCGATAAGTGATGATGATCTGTGGATGGAAATGCTGGGCATTGTGTGAAGTTGTAATACCTATTTTATGCAGTTTGCTTTGAAACCATTAGTTACTGGTTGATATGGCCCTTGTAAATGATTCTAGGAATTTTGTTGATCAAACCATGGAAACTTGTAATAAGTTTGCTATTGGATTTGATCACAAAAAGAAAAAAGAGAAAGGAAGGGGTTTGCTATTTGGCTATTCCATTATTGGCACTCTCTTGGAGATCACTTGCTGGTAACCTGATGATTTGGGATGAAGTTTTGATTCTTGTGCTCACATAATTGTCTTCCCTTGTTCAAGAAATTTTCAATTGTTACTAATACTATGTATTGCCATATTCCTCAAAACTCCTCTTCTTCCAGTGAATCAAATCCAATTCGTGTCGTTCTTTGTATTTGATGCTGCATGCCTGGTTGTGACTTGTGGTGATTTCTTGACCCACTGCTTTTGATTGTCATTTGAATCGTCTTTGAAAATTTTTCTTTAGTGTTTTTCCTGTTTCTGAAACTTTTCCATACCTTGATAACAGGATGACTTTTTCTACACCTGTCTTCGACCATATGCCCATTTTTGCTTGGAACCTTGGCATGCTTAGTGTTACTTTTGCCAAATTCTGTTGTATTTGTGCATTTCCCAAATTTGTGCTAAACCTGTCCTTTTTTTAGCTACATGGCACTTGTGGCAAGGGTGGCTTTCTCAGTTGGCAATCATCCTTTCTTTTGATTTGGCCTCTTTTTCTGTCTGGTGATGGACATTTGTAGTTGACATCTCGGCTCTTATTAAAAAGAAGTAACATTCAGAAGGTAGGAAACCCATATATATCGGCCTGGAAATCTGAGTATTATGAAATCATGGAGTGTTTGGAATAGTATATTTTGGGAGTTCAAGAACTCATGAACTTTCTTTTATGTTGAATTAGAGGTAGTGGGACCTTCCTCTTAGTTGGTGACATCGTTAAAACTTTGGTTCTTCCACAGTATTACTTGAAGAACCATATTTGCTGATTTAATTACTTTTATTGTTTCTAAATGCTGTATGATCTGTATTTATGTAATCATATGGCTTTGTTCTAGTATGTAATCTGTACCCTATTCTTTTGTGGGCTGTCATACAGATTACAGGACAGAGCATATTATTGTTTTTCCCCCTTAAAGCATTTTGTTTCTTTTTTCCTTAATGTGGCGACACTTTACCATACTAGACTACAAAAAGGAAGGGGTGGCTTAATCATGGGCTAAAGGAAACTGAATCTATTGCTGATCACATGTATCGCATGGCTTTGATGGGTTTGATCGCTGACGACATTCCCGGTGTGAACAGAGAAAGGTCTGGTTTTAGTTGCATGTATGTGTATATGATAATTCTGTACGTGTACATAGTTTCTTTGCTGACAAAAACTCTTTCTTGGACTATCTCGACAGATGTATCAAAATAGCAATTGTTCATGATATTGCTGAAGGTATTATCCTTTTCCATGTTAATCTATCAGTCATGGTTCCATTCTCTTAATTGCTTTTGGATTTGTTTAAAAACAGAATCAACTTGGGTAGTGTTACTTTGCTGCCTTGGCATTGCATATTCTTTACTGTTTTGCGTGTTTAATTCCTTGTTGTTAACAATGTCCACTTTAGTTTTTCCATTGAGCATTATTACAACTTGAAAGAGTTTTTATGCCTATAATTAACTTTCAGTTGTACATAGTAAACAAGCAAGACAACTCTTGACTAACTGTTATGGTATAAATTGAACTCGAAAGGGAGCTTAAACGCTCAACCATGAATTAATTAGAGGGACAGCTTACCACTCTTTTCTTCTACTTTTTTGTAGCTATCGTTGGCGATATCACGCCATCTGATGGCATTCCAAAAGAAGAAAAGAGTAGAAGAGAGCAGGCAGCCTTGAATGAAATGTGTGAAATTCTTGGTGGAGGGATGAGGGGTATGCATTGGCATGAATTTCCCAGATTTTTATATATCTTTTAGCATGTACAGACTGAAGCTGATGTTATTTTTCTTTTTTTTTTTCAGCGGATGAGATTAAAGAGCTTTGGACTGAGTATGAAAATAATGCTTCTTTAGAGGCTAATCTGGTCAAAGATTTTGACAAAGTATGTTGCTAATGTTTTACTGTGTGCTTTGAATTCTGAAAGATATTTGAATCTGAGAATCAGGGTTCTGTATATGCCAGTAATTTCTTCAGCATATTGCTTTTTGAGTAGTTTAAATCCTTGTTATTCATCATAAACCTCATTCTGGATCGGGGGGGGGGGGGGGGAATGGCCATGGGTGTATACTTATCAATAGTATATGTTGCATGATTGTCTGTTTTGCTTTTAAAGGTCATCCTCCATCACCTTTGAAAATGATTACTCTGTTTTGCTCGATTTTGTATTCGTGGCCTTGTTTCTCCTCTCTTCTAAATCCTTCCACCCATTTTGTTGAGCTGTCATAATATTGTCGTGCCATCAATCTTTGTCAGGTTTTGCTGCCTGATGAGTGTGTTGTGCAGAGAATCAAAGATCTTTAAGGTCCCTTTGCTTGTTTTATGTGCGATGGTCAATTGTTTACTCGGTGCTTATTTGTCCTTAATCTCAAATTTGCCGAATTCACCATGTTCAGCTGTACATTGTGAATTTGTCTGTCTTTATAGAATTTTGAGAGGACACTGTTGTTGTTTCTATGGTTAGTCCTTTCCAGAGGATCACTTTGGTGGGCAAACTGGCAAAATGCCCATCAGGACAAAATGCCTTGTATTTATGTTTTTTCTTCTTTTTTGGTTTATTTTTGTTTATTTTTATGTTTGACAATCTGACATAAATTCATGTAATGTTGATAAGGTTTTGATATTTGTGGAATTATGTTGCATCCATTGTCCTTGTGAGGTAGTACTATAGTGTGATTGTGTAATTGGAAGTGCACATGAACTAAGATGTACTCAAAATCATATGTTATCTCACAAATAACTATGACATAGGCCTCTTCATCTACCATCTTCTGACCAATATTTATGTTTTCCAGGTTGAAATGATTCTTCAAGCATTGGAATATGAAACAGGCAAGATTTAAATCTTCTACGCTATATGAAGCTATCTTCTTTATTCTTGATAATCTTAAGTTGCTTCATATAATTATATGAGCATACTTGCTATAAGAAAGCTCAGTCTGTCAAAGTGTCCAAAACCTGATATCACTCGTATATTTCGCTTCAGTTTTAGATTAAAAGTGGAGCTTTGGGTTAGCCTGATGTTTCGACCCTTCCCTAAGCTTGAAAACCTGACATTTACATTCATGTCTCACTTCACAGAGCACGGGAAGGTTCTCGATGAGTTTTTCTTGTCAACAGCTGGTGAGCTCAACTCGGCCAACTTAAACACAATATTTCCTTATATCCTCCTCATCATACAGTCAATAATGTTGGTAATAATCTTGTGCTCAATTTTCAGGGAAGTTTCAAACCGAAACCGGGAAAAGCTGGGCAGCTGAGATTATTTGCAGAAGGAAGTCCAGATTGTCTAATCAAGCCAACTAATCAGCGAACTTCTTCACAGTCTGAATTTTTCCTTCCCGAATACAAACAGGATGATGTCTGTTCAAATCTCAGGTCATCTCCAATCACGAATCTTACTGGTTTTTTTGATGTGCCCCTACAAACTGATATAATTTTAGTTAGGAATTGTGGTTGTCTCTGCAACTATAAGCCCAGAGCACCCAAAACTTTATTCCTTCTCCTATACAATCACAGAATCACTGATACTTGCTACTATTTCTCACTTGACATGTTATCTTATCAGTAATGTAATTTTTTTTTAGGTCATGAAAGCTCCTATATGTAACTTGATTTTGGCCCATAAGTTTTTTGACAATCCATTTGATGTTGTGATCTCCTTTGCATTTTTCTTCAATAAGTTGCTTCTGTGAATTTGACACAACTTGAACCGGCGATTGTCATTAATCACCAGCTATTTTTCTGCTTTGCATGGTTCGCATGATGTGTTTGGCAGTGTCAGTTGTAGACCTCGGGTTCGGGTCAGGGTCATATTCAGGTTAACCAAGGGTATCGGGGCGGGTCATTTTCGGTTTGAGCTGATTGATGTTTGGGTCATTCTGTTCACATGATCCGGGTCATGCTAGTTAAGCATTAGAAAAAGAAAAGGTTCGAAGTACGATTGCGTAGTTTCTGGTGTAAAAGTGTAATGTACTCAAACAAAGTATATTTTACGAGTGCAGTTTCATTCTAAGAGCCAAGACCTTGAGTCTGGAGTAGTATTGACTCTTATCTGTCATAAATGAAACTCCATCTGATAAAAAGGATCATTCTTACTTAGCTTTGATTGCCAGAAAACTAGATAATATATTGCAAATTGCAGTCTAGAAAGTAGTAATAAACTATATTAGTGTTGACTACTAACATAATTACATAATTAATTAAACCCTAATGTAATTAGCAAGTTGAGATCTAGAGTGAAGACTGAAGATTATGTGGCTTCTACGTGCATTTAGACAGCTACACTACACTAATCTACCTTTCTGTGACTCAAAAGTAGGGTTTGATTTGGGCAACACGGTATGGTATGGTTGGGATGGTTGACTTAAAAATAAAAAGGAGGGTCAACACTAAGACAGACAGTTCCTGCTTTGAGATTTAAAATCTCATTGCATTTCTAGTCTCTAGTCTCTAGTCTACTGCACCTCGGAATCAGTTCTATTTCTATATTTTGATATTTATCCATAAGAATATGACTTACCTTAAGTGATGTGATATTTATCTACCTCCACTATTTTTCTTAACTAACTTAATCCTACGCACTTAAAGAGAAGGGCCATATTGTCGATCATTCATATATTTTCTTGATGCAAATGTTTGAGGTAGTTCAGATGCACGTAATTTTTGCTCATGCATAGAAGTGCATGAAGAGACTGATTTCGATGAAAAAATTGAAGTATTTGTTGGTCGTAAAAACATATTAAAATCTATGCACAACATGTCATATCCTTATAATCATCAATTACGAAAAAATTAAAATAAATCTGTATTATATACTTTAAAAATATATTCAAAACTATATTTTCTAAATTGAAATGTGTTAAAAATTTTAGTATTTATTTACATATCATTAAATCTCATATATATAAATTAATTACTCTTCTAAAATCATTTATTTTTGAAAATTGCTAATGAAATATGTTTTATGTGATAATAGTTATGCTTAATTTAAAATATATGCAATAATGATAATATTAATCCTATTTCTTTCTGTTTCAATTTTAGTAAAATACAATATAACTATAATATAAGATTTTAAGAGAATCAAATTGATCATGATTTATACATAGTACAAAAGGTAACAAAAAATATAAAACCGTTAAATAATTACAAAAATACCTTATTTTGAATAACTATATTATTTTTAATGATGTTATAGACAAAACCTTAACAAAAGTTAAAAAAAAATAAATTAAATGCAATTTAGGCCGAGAATGTTCAAATTACTTAACATTTATATTAGTACTGTTAAGCAATTTATTAGATGTGTCTCGCAATATATGTTTTAGATACTACAATTATTCATACATAAATTCTAAATTGTTCACATTTATATTAGTACTGTTACTGTTATTGTTACAATTGTTAATTCATAAATGTATGAAAGACATACCCCAGGGATACATACATGTAATGCTAAATATCACATCTTATAAAGGACAACCCCATAAAGGTAAGGCATAGTGCAGACTGCAGACAGACAAATCAAAAGAAACCAAAAATCAAAAGATGGCCAACACTGGTGGCTTAGTGGCCCCCCAAGTAACCCCACCATAATAATTCATCATGCCTTTGGACAAATAGGAAAATGATATATACCCCATAAAAAAAAATAATTAATACTGTAATTCATAAAGGGGAAGCAAGAAAAAGCTAAAGAAAAGAGATTCATTTTCTTTCTTGTCGTTTACGCAAAGAAAGTTAATCTTTTCTTTTGTAAGAGTTTTTTGTACCTTTATTTAAGGTTTTTAGTCTCCTTTTAGAGTTTTTGTTTAGTTTGAGTGATCTAATATGTTGAATGAAGATCGACTTTCAAATCTCTATAGCACGGGTTGTGAGGTTCTTCATCAATGGTAAAGATACAGAGTCATCAAAGAAAGATGTAGAGTCATCGAAGAAATCAGAGTCGAACTATAGTAAGATTAATATTAGTTATTTGGAAGTTGAATTTCATATCTATGTTTTAGATCTACAATTGTTCAATCACGATTTTCACTATAAGTGTCGTATGACTTGCTTTTAATGAAATCATTATCTTTGGTTAAAAAAAAAGGTACAATGATACTCTCTTTCATTTCTTAATATACAATTTTTTATTTATATAAAATTGCCTTTCAAAAATTTTAATGGATAGTTTTCAATATCTATAATAATTTCCTATATTAAACTATATTATTAAACTCATAGTAAAAGATAATTTTTATAAAAAAATATATAATTTTTATATACTTAATCAAAAGTAGAATCATGAATATGGTAAGGAGTCAAAATACCCGTTCTTTTGTGCGTTGCGTTAAGTTGCGGTGGAAATAGTTAAAAAGTAATGGTAATTTACGTTATGTTGCGTTAGGGTTGCGGTAAGTTGCGTTACGTTTGGGTGCGTTAACGCATAAAAGAATGTGGCCTAAATATGAGAAAGGATAGGGAATACATTGTTATAGCCTATAGGTATAGGCATTGATAAAAGAGAAGGGAGCATGCATTGCTTACTCTTTGTTGGAAATTTTTTTAATAGATAGTTAGAATATAATTAATTAAGCTCACTCATATCTGCATAGTAAAAAAAAATTACTTTTTCGACATAGATTATAAGGAACTATAATAAAATGTCTCGCTAAGTCTCACATGCTCTTTTTCATGAAGTTGCAAGTAACAAATGATTTCTAAATCTTAAATCAATTGGAACTAGTCTCTCTAAATTATTGTCACTGTCCGTACATAATTTCAGAGTATTAATTTAGATTTTGATTTGATGTTGTTGACTTGTTGATCACTATAGTTTAGAACTTAAATAATGCTTGAAAATATGCAAAAGGATGATTTAGTACAATAATTTAATTTTAAACTTCGTAGACAGATTTTTATAGCCGTTAAACAACCATTTGCCAAAACCTATAATGGAAGGTGAAGGCCCTACATTAAACATGGACAAATAGACCGGGGGGGAAAAAACCATTTGAAAACCAAACATCAAGCTCTACCATATGTTAATTTTAGGCCTCCACTTTACATGTGTAATGATGATTATATGTGGGGTTATGGGCTAATCTATGAATCTAATACTGTATTACTATTGTTTCAAAATATTTATATTTTTACCTAATTTTTTTGTCATAAAATATTTGTCTCATTTACCATTTCAACAATTATAATTACTTTTCTACTCCTAATTAAATTTATTTTTTACTTTTACAATTTCAGTAACTATTATCTTCAAGTAAAATAGGGGTATTTTAGTCTTCTCGAGTCAGATAAATTGACAAATCTAATGGAGTACTAATATTTTGACTGAAAATAAAAGGCAAAAGGCATGCTTTGTGCATGGGGTCCACCATATCAAATCAAGGTAATTAGGAGAAATGTGATATTTTTTTAAACACGTGTAAATCTAAGACTAAGTTTCTGTTACTTTTCCCGCTTTAAATAACTATACTTTCTTAGACTTGTCTTTCCCACCGACACCTACAAAGTTGTACTATTTAGATTTGAGAATCCTTCTCATTCCACAATAGTTGTCTGTTCGTTATTCACTGTTGTTTAATCAAATATTATATAATTTTCAATAGTTTTTTGATAAATAATCTTTTATAATATATTTTTGTCAAATTACAACATTATAGTTTTTTTTTCTGCAACAACATTATAGTTGTATGATAGACAGGTTTTTATTACAAATCTAATGATAATTTCTTAATCTAATAGAAAATTGTATATCTTGAAAAATTAATGGTTATAATTTTTAAATTAAAGTTTAGTCGATTCATATATCAAGGTGAGAGATAATATGGAACGGAGGCGATCTTTTCTTTTCTAACAGATCGCTCCGCAATATTAATATAATGTTTGCAGTAGAGTTTAATATTTTAAATATAAATTAAAACAAAAATGTTAATAAGGTGGAGCTCTAGAAAGATGTGTTGGAGTCTAAGAGTTTTACATTGAGTGCGTCTAAGGCGGAGTATATGATGTATCATTTCGATGGACTTGAAAATGAGAATCTAAGTCGTGGAGTTATCATTGGAGTGGTGGTCATTCCGAGAGGTGAAAAGTTTAGATACTTACGTTTTGTCCTACAAAGTGATGTGGAGATCAATGACCATATTACATATCGTATAAAGGTTTATTGGCGAAAGTGGAAAGGCAACTTCGATCAGGAGTTTTGCGTGATAGGAAAATTCCACTTAAGCTTAATGGTTAGATGTATTGTAGGGTAGTTAGATCGACGATAATATGACACGAAGTGTTGGCCGATAAAAAAGATGCATTGTTAGAGATCGGGTGTTGCAGAGATGATGATGATTCATTGGATATGCGGTTATACTAGGTTGGATAGATTAGGAATATCATTTGTCGAGCCAAACTTGGCGTAACGCCAATTGAGCATATGTTAAGAGAAACTAGGCTGAGATGGTTTGGGCATGTCCATAGGAGAAATAAGGATGCCTCTATTAAAAGGTTTCAAAGAATAAGTATTCTCGTTGGGCGCCAGGGACGTGGACGACGACCTTAGAAATATATGGAGAGGTGATTAGAGCATATGTGAAACATCTAGGCACATCGGAGAACATAACACTAGATATGTGATTTTGGAGGCTATCACTAAAGTGATAGGGTGGGGTTGGTAGGTACTTTGCCTTTGTTCTTTGTCATGTGTGTCCTATTTGATTGTGTTGTTTGAGTATGTTGTGCTCTTCTTCAACTGCATGGTGGAACGCACAAATATGCATCTCTTTTCTTACGTGAGCTTCTTGAGCTTCCATTTGCTTAGATTTTCAAATTGAGTTTCTTTTGCACCTAATCTGGTTTTTAAATTTGTTTCTCTCGAAACGTTTTTTGTTGGAATCAACCTCTCCATGAACTTCAGTTTATTAAGGGAAGGTTGTCTATTTCAATCTCTCATACAACCCTCAAACATATTTCCGCTATGAGTTTTTTTTTTCTTGTTGTATATTACTTACTGTTTCTAATATTGATGCTAGCTTATCACATCATGAAATTTAAATTTAGGATAGGACAGTTTCAATTAATTTTGTAAAAAATCATTATGAGGTTGTATGTTTATGTCTTGTATGCGAAAATAAATAAAAGATAAGGATACATTTATAGTAATTGTCAGTATTCGACAATCACTATAATTAAATAAATGTTAACTTTAGATTTAGTCTAAGTTAATTTACTCACAAATTACCAAAATTTGATCCTAGTGCATGGTACTTTAGAAATTTGAATTGTGACAAGTTTTACTTTAAATTTGTATCACAGTATAGGAGAAGTAAAACTATTGGATTTCAATACCGAACTAGACGAAACCAATTCAATAAATTCTCTACATGACATGTTTGATTTTTCTTTAATGATATAGTGCCAAGTCATCCAGACCAAAATGTGATGGTATATCCGTATATATGTATAATTCTAGATATATAATTCTAATATTATATTTCCTCCTTCCCATATTATTTATCACTTTAACTAACTTTCTTTTTCCCCATAATATCTGTCACCTTACAATTCCAATAACACATTAATGACTAGTTTATCAAATTATACATCTTTTTCTTCAACTTTTCTCTTTTATTCACCATTTTTCTTTATTATTTACTATTTTTCTTTTTTATTCACCATTTTATTCAACTTTTTCTCATTTCCAAGAATGCAAATTAATGCAAATTGGAAGTTTTATTGGTTTTGTGAATCATGTCTTAAGTGACAAATAAAATGGGAAGGATGGAGTATTGTTTAGAAAAGGATTACTATAAAATTTATCATTATCTTTAATTATGGTCTACTACCTCCGTCCCTGATTAATTGTCCTTGAAACTACTTTTATGAGACCAAGAAATATAGGGAACTGGGCAAAAAATTTGTACATTGTCCAAAATATCCTTGAAAATATCCTTGGAAATGTGCAAAAAGTATATTTTATAAGGGATATAATGGAAATTATAGTTATTGGAAATATAAAAATTAGGTAATTGGACAAACAAAAAGGAACAGAAAAATTAGTTAATTGGACAATTAAAAAGGGATACAGATAGAACAATTTACATAAAAGTCAACATCTGTCGTTTGTTGAATTAATTAATTCACCTGATTTAAAAATTAAATTTGTTTAAGGAATGACATAAGAATGTCACATAATTACAGATTCACAGCCGTGTGATAAATTGGCACTTTGTAAAAACTTGATCAATCAATCAATAAAAAATATAGTAAATATAGAAAAGAACAGGGCCTAAATACTTCTGAAATCTGAAAAATAGAGTGAATAATATAATATTTTGTCAAAACTCGCCAATAGAGGGAGTACCTTAAATATTAATTGTCCCCTTCATTTATTAATTTATATATCTATCAAATTTTAAAAATTTTGATAATTAATTTCATAATATATATACTATGTTCTTTTATTTAAAATTATTGTCATTAGTAACAAAAAATAGTACTATCATAAGGATATGATGTTGTAACTATTTAATAAAATATAATATAAAGAAATTATCAATCAAACAAAATATAATATTTACTAAGTGACAATTATTATAAAAGTGACGGAGTACCTAATAATTCATCCATATCTTTTTTTTTTTAAAAAAAAACACTTTCATAAAATTGTTGTTTTGTACAATTATACATTATTGTTCATGAAAACCGCAGTGGGATTGTAAAAATATCCTTTCCTCTCTTCCTCTGTCTACGTAAACCTTTTTCTATTCTTGTAAGGATTCACTATCATCATTCATCAGTCATATTTATCAATGGTAAGCCCCAATTCTTAATTGTTTACATATATTTCAATTTATTTGGTACCTAATAGTAGTTTTAATTTATATTTCAATTCGATCAATGAATTTTCTCTCCATCGCATGCAACTGTGAGAGTTGGTGTTGATTTTTTTATTTAATTTGGTCATAGTCTTCTTGTCATTATGTGAGTCTAAAATATTTATAGAAGTTAAAGTTATGAAAGTTTATTATTATTATTATGTTCATGCTTACTTTAAATTAGAATTGAATTAACAAATAGAAATTTACATCAGTCTATCTTAAAGACCTTTCTTTCAAGTATAATAATATGTAGCATCAAACATATATCTATACTACATGAGTTTAAAATATTGTGTGCAAGGGTTTGGGAAAGACACTGAAGTCAAAGAACGCAGTTAGTAACAAGAAGAATGCTATGAAATTAGAGTCGAACAACAATGTATATATTCACAATTGATTTTTTAAAGATGAGAATTAGTCTTGATATAAAATTTTTCTTATTGAATAATCTTAACTATAAATGTTGTATGACTTTCCATTGATGAAGTTCTCTTACTTTATTAAAAAAAAAAGTCTGCAGTGAAAATGTTGAAAAAATAGCATAAATAATCAAAAGAGACCGTTATTGTATACACATATAATATCACAAAGAAAAAGGAAAGCAAAATTTCAACTTCGTATGACAAAAAAACTAAGAATTTTAATGCATAAAGAGAAAAGACGCATGAAGATAAAAGACCCCTCACTTTACATTTCTAACATAAGTTTTAAAAATGATAAATTTCTTGAGGCCCTGTTCTTTTCTGCGGTATTTTGCGGTGTGGTGTGGTGGAATTGTGGTAGGTTATTGGTATGTGGGGTAGGTGAGGAGAAAGAATGTAAAAGTAGAGGAGAAAAGTGGAGAGAGATAAGAGTGAGGAGAGAGAAAAGTAATGATTTGTGACAAACTGCGGTGAGTTGTGGCAAACTGCGGTGAGGTGTGGTACCGCAGTTTGTCAACCGCATTATAGAACAGGGCCTGAATTTCACTAAATTACTTTAGGAATTAGATTAAAATATATTAAAAATACTATAAATGCATATTTCAGTACTTTAAAGATTATGAATATTCATAAATTATATAAAAATAATTATTTATTTATATTTTTCATAAACGTACATTGAATTATGTATAAAATGTGTATTCTCTATTATGGTTGATATGTTTATTATTTATATTCGTCGACATAGTCAATACATTCTATGCTTTTAGTTTTATAGTTGTTAAATATGTATAATTACTAAAGAAATTATTGTTAAAATCATAAAAATATAAATTGTAGGTAATTCAAAATGATTATTAACCATCTTGATTCGAAACACGTATCATTGTCCTAGTTTGAAACTTTTCCTCTAGCAATTGATCCCACATTCTCATCCTTATTTCAACTATAAACCCTTCTTTCTCTAAAACTTGAAACAATTACTCTCTTTATCCTTATTTATTTGTTCACTTAACCAATTTTTTCTATCCTTAATTTTTTGGCATTTTACATTTTCAATACTAATTTTATCAATTTTTCCTCTAGTATTAACCTCTTATTCTATGTACCCATTTCCACTATAAATTATTATTTCTCCTAATAAATTATTATCCCTCAGAAATCAGGCAAGAATGGGAAGAAGTTTGGCTTTGTTCGTTTTAGAGACAAGCAAGCGGGTTTGAATGCTATTCGTTGTCTTAATGGTTGGTGCTTTAATGGGTCTTGTTTAGGTGTCTCGTGAGCTAAATTTCAAAAGAAACCGAGTTCTAAACCTACCAAGTGGGTTTGGGTCCTAAAGCCATTCAGAGTAAGCCGTCTCTTTCACCTATCCCTGCGGATTCTGAAAGAACTTTTACAAATCCTATTTGTGATGGGGTGACTCATTCGATTGGCGTGCGGTGTTGGCGCTCTTGATACACGTGGTTGTTTTACGTCTCCTTTGTGCTCTTATAAGGATGCCCTTTGTGATCATGCTCCTATTGATAGTGAGGACACAGTATCGATCAAATCTGTGTCTGATGTCTCTCCTGATCTTGAGGATTCTATCTTGGTTCGTTCAAATGTCGGTGCTAGGAGTAAGAGGAGAGGAAAGGTTGTGTTAAAATCTAAATGGAGGATGATTTTGGATGCGTCTCGGAAGTCTAAATCGACTTCTTCTGAAACTACGCGGAAGTTGAAGGTCATTGAAGATGCTAGAGCGGCGATTGATCGAAAGCAGACTCTGGTGGAAAAAGTTTGTGGGTTAAAGGTTATTCCATCCAAGAAGAAGTGATTGTTCTTTTCGTTCTTTGGGTGGTTTTCCAGTTGTAGTTTGGTTGTTTTTTTTTTTGGTGCTTCTGGTTGTAACTTTCTGTTTTTGCTGTTTGTTTAGGTGTTTTGTCTCTGCTGTTTTGTTGTTTTGACGTATATTTTGTAGCATATTTGATACTTTTAGCCTGTTGGCTTCTAATGATAAAAAAAAATAAAATTTATATTTTGTCTTGTTATCTCCTTAGTCTTCTTAGGTGACAAACAATGGGTGCGGAAGGAGTGAGTAATTTTTGGTTTCATCCTCAAATTTATATTTTGCGTTGGTATCTTCTTACCCTCGAAAAATGATAAATAAATAGAGACAAAAGAAGTGTATGTTTCGATAAAAGTGAATTTCAATAAAAACCTTATTTTCCTAAAAATTGTCATTATCAATAGGTTATTGGAAAATTGGATCGTAGTACGATGATTTGGATAATGGTAGGTCAAACTTTAGAAATATATCATAGTAAGTTAAATTATTGAACCATTAGATTTCAATGCATCGTCACTAAAGGGTTCAACCCTTATACTTTGATTCACTACCATCCAATTTTCCTTTCCTTTATTATGTACAAAAGTATGTGGTATACATCTAAAACAAGTGACCCCTTCTAACAATGGACATTTTGCAATTTTTGTACACTCATGATATTGCAAAAAATTACTCGTAGGAACCCTAATATCTGGAGAAACTATTTTTCGGTACCCCAACTTTTCAAAACTCATTTTGAGGTACCCTTAATTCTTGGGTTAGTAATTATTTGGTGCTTTTCCGACCATCAATTTTTTTTGAACGGGCCATCAATTTTATTAAGTGACCGAAATACCCTTAATCTTCTTCTTCAAGGGTATTTCTTCAAAAATGAAATAATACGATTATTTCGGTTACTTAACCAAATTGATGATCGGAAAAGCACATAATAGTTTCTAACCCAAAAATTAAGGGTATCCCAAAATGAGTTTTGAAAAGTTGGGGTACCTGAAAAACATTTTACCAAAAGTTAGGATACCTCCAAATAATTTTTTTGATGATATTGTCATGATCCAATTTCTATGTGGATGAAACATTATTGTTTCTTTTTAAATATTTGGACTCCTATTTCGTGGGAATTGAGATATCTTTAACCTCTAAAACAACAGAACAGAACAATAGAAAGGTGATACTCACGACAAATTTCTAGCACTCCTATTGCAAAGTATTAGTGGCTTTGGTTTTTCACAATTTACAATATATCCCTTTGATCATAAATTTTAAACATATTATTTTAAAAAAAAAATAGAATGTGATAAAGTAATTTCATTGTGAAGATAGTGATAATAACTTTATTTAACATACTCCTATACATTAATTGATAAAATTATGATCCAAAATTTTAAGGCCGTGTTCGGCAATAGCGTTTGGGGTAGCGTTTAGCGTTTTGACCAAGTCAAAACTCTAATTGCATAAATATTAGTGTTCGGTAAGTTAGCGTTTTGAAGAGCGTTTAGCGTTTTGAAGAGCGTTGTGTGAAACGCTAATAAAGTTAACGTTTAGCGTTTGGAGTAGCGTTTCATATTTTTTGGTCAAAAAATAACCTTTGTAAATTTTATTTTTGGAAATTATTGATACTCTTTTATGTCAATTCACATTAATCTGTTAATTGAACCGCTAAATTTACCGAACACAATTTTCATTTGAACAGTCATCCGCTATCCACTACTTAAACCGCTATCCGCTGCTTAAACCGCTATACGCTACATAAATCGCTATCCGTTGTCTAAAACACTAATTTTGCCGAACAGGGCCTAAATCTTAACTATACATGCAATATACTCTCTCCGTCACTTATAATTTGTCATTTTTAGAAACTGTGCGGTCAAATTTTAAAAATTTTATCATAAATTTCTCAATATATATATATATATATATATGACGATTTACCATATAAAATTCTTACCATTAAATTCATAAAAGAAAATACTATCCTAAAAATATTATATCCCAATTATTTATAAAATATTGTGTGAGAGATCAATCAAAGAATACTATGAAATGGAGGGAGCAGAGACTAATAGTCTAATACTATAAAAAAAAAAAAGAGAAGAGAATTTACAACAGTCCAATTGGAGATGTGCAACTTGGTACTCCCACCGTTCTATATTAATTGTCGGTTAGTTGATTATTATCGTCTCTAATATCACTATTTGTTTAATAATTTTTATAAAATATTTTAATAATAATTACAATATTATACTTTTTGGATAGTATTTTTCGTTACAAATATATATAATGGTAGTAATTCTATATAACAAAGTATTGTATAGATTAAGAAATTTATAGTTAAAATTTTTAATATTTAACTGTATAATTTTCAAAGACGACAATTAATATATAACAAACGAAAATCTTGAAATGGAGGCTAAAATCCATGCATGAATCATGATCATGACTCATTGCATACATACATTACATACTGTATTGCATACTATTGTCTACAGATTTCCCTTTCAAGCTAAGATTTTAGCATGCCCAATTAAAATTTTACCATTAAATTTGTAAAGAAAAATACTATCCTGAAAATATAATATTGCAATTATTTATAAAATATTGTGAGAGATCAGTCAAAGAATTCAATGATACAAAGGGAGTACTGAATAATAGTCTAATGCAATGAAAAATGAGAATTTACAACGATCCAATTGAATATTTGCAACTTCTTACTCCCTCTGTTCCATATTTGTTATATATTTGACTGTCACGGTTTTTAATGTCAATCTTAATTGATAATTTCTTTACATAATATTATATTAACAATTACAATATTATATTTTATAATAATATTTTTCATTACGAATCTAATTATAATAATCTTCTGTAACAACTAACAAGTCATTGTATAAATTGAGAAAGTTATGTTCAAAATTTTTAATATTTAACTATATAATTTCCAAAGATAACGATTAATATGAAACGAAGTGACTATTTAAATGGAGGCTAAAATCCATGCATGATCGTGACTCATGACATACATTGCATACTATATTATATACTAACATACTATTGTCTACATATTTCCCTTTCAAGCTAAGATTTTAGCATGGCCAATTAAATTTTTTTTTTTTGGCTGGTCAAAAGGGTCCTTGTCAACTCACTTTTGTGGCCCCACATACCGTGTACACACACATTTTGTGGCAGCGCTCGAGAAGGAAGAGAGCAACTCTTCTTCTTGGGAATGCAACCTTTGATTTCAAAGTTCCCAATTGATACATAGACAAATTAGAATAGGTCCAATTTAAATACACCAACTCAACCTCGCTTACTTCTGCAGTTTTGTTTTTTTGGGCCAAGTTTTTTCCAGAAGTTTGAATAAAGTTTCATTCTTCTGGGTATTCTTCCTTGCACCAAAAAAATGTGTGTATTCTGATGCTTATTCATTTGGGGTTTAAGTGATATACACAGACAAGGTTTGGGTTTTATCAGCTTTTGAAAAATTCAGTTGATGATGAAAGCAATTGTTGAATTGGTATTCTCACTGAGTATTACCCAGTGGGTTTGCTGAAAAACTGCAAAACCCTTTAAATTTTGGTCATTGGAGATCTGGGTTTGAGTTTGATTGATTGGTGGGGGAGTTTCTGATCTGGGTTTTGTCAGAAATTATCTGGGTAGTGCTCAATTTTGCTGTAAGTTTGTTCATTTGATCTGTTCATATATTCAGAGCATCAGTAATCAGCTTTCTTTTGCTTTGTTTTGGTATGCATGCACTTTGTGGATAATTTTGCAATTGAGGAGAAGAATTTTGTGTTGTGTAACTTGGCATTGGTTGAAGTTGTGGTTGTAACTTGTAAGTGTTGTGCTGATATTGGGTTTGGAATTAGAATTTTGTGTTGCCAACTTTATTGTATAGAGGTTGAAGTGCTGATATTGGGTGTGGAATTTAGACATTTTCATTGGTGTCTGAATTTGAATCATTCATCTTAGTGAAAGCTAGAAACTGGAAATTGGTGATTCTGTTTATGCAATTCATGAAGTGAAGATGTTTGAGTAGGTATGAATAGCTGATAGCTGTTAAAATAGTTAGATGGCGGCCGCTTCGCCATCTCCTAATTCAGGACCTTCTGATGTACCACCACCACCACCTTCCTTGCCTTCAACTCCTCCTACAACTTCCCAAGTTGCTCCAATTCCACAACCCAATGGCAATGCAACTCCACCAAATCTCTCCTCACCTTCCTTAGCTCAATCACCCTCAACCAACACGCCGCCACCACAACCACCACCATCACCACCACCGCAACCACCACCATCACCACCACCACAACCATCACCACCACCACAACCACCGCCACCTCCGCCACCGGTAGATTCACCTCCTCCATCACCACCACCAACACCAAATGCACCACCCCCTACATCACCTCCAACTCCTATAGTACCAACTAGTCCACCCCCCTCCAATCCACCACCACCACCACCAATTGAGACGCCGCCAACTTCACCACCACCGGAGTCTCTTCCACCACCGCCCGCAACACCTGCAGGATCACCTCCACCTATTCCACCACCACCCCCACCTAGCCCACCACCACCTACTCCTCCCACACTGACACCACCACCATCAAACCCTCCAAAAAATCCACCCCCACCACCACCACCATCATCTAGACCGCCTGAAAACCCGCCTACGCCTAAAAATTCACCTCCTCCGCCGCACCCATCTTCACCACCGCAAAGCCCGCCTCCTCCACCAGTAGCAAAGCCACCTCCAACTCCTAGCAGTAGCCCACCTACACATGATTCTCCACCCTCGCCCCCGCCTTCTGTAATACCAGTGACACCAACTCCTGACTCCCATGTTTCTACTCCGCCTTCCCGGCCTAATTTGCCAGCTAATAGTCCGCCTGCAAATGGAAATGGTGGCAGTGGGGGTGGGGGTGGGGGTAGTGGCTCGGGTGGAACTGTTGCTATTGCTGTCGTAACTGGGGTTGTTGTGCTTGGGCTCATTGGGTTGGTTGCTATCTGGATGTTTAAGCGGAAGAGGAAGAATTCTAGAGCTAATGGTGGCCATGTAATCCCTGCGTCTATGGGCTCTTCTCCACGATCAGGTATAGTTGATGCTGACTTTCTTGTCTCAGAAACATGCTTGTTAGTGATTAATGTGTGTTGGATATATACTTGGAGCCAACTTTGCTTGTCCTTTCCTGAAGCTTTTTAAAGAAGAAACCCGTCGTGCAAATCATCCTGTTTCTTAATGTCCATTGTGGATGATAAACATGAGAATATGAAACACCAAAAATATGCATCAGCTTCAAATAGTGCCTGAAATCTATCCTGCATCTCTCATGGTGAAAATTGAACAATTTGGTATGAATCCCCCATCCTCATCTAAAAAGGGAAGGAGAAAACAAGGGATTGCATCACAAACACAAGCAAACTCGCTCATAATAATGTTCACCTTCTCTCGAGAAATGTCTTTCTGTAGGAGGAAAGTTCTGTATCCAAATGACTTCTAGTAAATCCATGATATGACTAGTTAGTGCTGCTTCTGATGCAAAGATTTACAATGTCAACCATTGTTGTTTGATGTACTAGCTTGTAGTGACAAGTAATGAACTTTCTCACTGGAACATAACACGGGCGATGATTCTGTTGTTTCCAGATGCAAAACTGGTTGTCACAACAGAATACCCGGCTTCGCTTTTTCGAGGCTCAAGCAGCGAAAGACTCACTGAGCATGGTGGCTTTGGCCATTCACGGAGTTGGTTCTCATATGAAGAATTATTGGAGGCAACCGGTGGATTTTCTGATGAGAATCTTTTAGGTGAAGGTGGATTTGGCTGTGTATACAAAGGACTTCTGACAGATGGCCGAGTGGTAGCTGTGAAACAGCTTAAAGTTGGTGCAAAGCAGGGAGAATGGCAATTTAAGGCTGAAGTGGAGACGATTAGCAGGATTCATCATCGCCATTTGGTTTCGCTTGTTGGGTACTGCGTTTCAGAGAGTAGAAGGCTGCTTGTTTATGAATATGTCCCCAATAACACTCTTCATTTTCATCTTCATGGTACAGAACTCGGTCCTTCTGTCAATGCTCAGTGTGACATCGTTTTGTAAGCCTTGTAAATAAATGCCGTTTCTATGTAGGTCAAGGGAATCCAGCTTTGGACTGGGCAACACGTTTTAGGATTGCTGCAGGAGCTGCTCGCGGTATTGCATATCTTCATGAAGATTGTGAGTACCTTTTTTCTGTTCAGAATTTCACGGCATAATGACTGAAACTGATGACTTTTGCTGAATCAAGCATCATTCATAATTCCGCAAAACCAAACCAAGACAATACCTAGTAGTTGAAATGTTTATTTGGGAAGTCTGAAAATTAACGTTGCTATTACGTATCAAGTTGAAGTTGGAATATTGCTAATTCTCATCCAAGGATGCTTGAATAGAAAAGATTCTCAGCCAGCTGAGTTCTTTGTAGGGCTCGTAGATATAAGTATCGATGCTATGAGTTTTCTTTCTACGGTTGCTGCCCTTAAGAATCTAGCTTTTCTAGCTTCCTAATGAGCTGCATCAATCATGCTTTTACCCTACATGACTAATCTCATTATCACTTGGTACTTGTTCATCCCAGGTCATCCGCGAATCATCCACAGAGATATAAAATCGTCAAATATTCTCCTCGATAACAAATTTGAAGCTCGGGTATGTTCGTCTTCCGCATTCTACTTGCTGACCCCCACCCCCAAAAAAAATCCCAGAAAGAAAGAAACGAAAGAGACATTAACGCGTCAATCTTTTTGTTCAATGATCTTTTTCAGGTTTCAGATTTTGGGCTTGCAAAATTAGCAATGGATGCAGACACCCATGTCAGTACCCGTGTGATGGGGACATTCGGGTAGGTTTTTTAGTGACAAACTACAAAATCATATGAAAACCTCATTGAAACATCCACTTGCCTATATGTGTTGCTGTTATCTCATGCAAAGGTTTTCATTTTCGTGCTTGATTTCAGATACTTGGCACCGGAGTATGCTACAAGTGGTAAATTGACAGAGAAATCAGATGTCTACTCTTTCGGGGTTGTCCTTTTAGAGCTTCTAACTGGGCGTAGACCTGTGGATGTGTCTCAACCTGTGGGAGATGAAAGTTTAGTTGAATGGGTATGTTTTAAGCAGCTTAAAGTTTATACCCATCTCTTTTTCACCGTATTTTGTTCTTGGGTAGACATTTACTCCTCAATGTAATCTTGCATCGGCGTTTTTGTTTAGTTGAATGACTTTCCTGCGATTCTACGGACAGTGTCTAACTAATAATACGATTGAGCTCAGGAAAACCCTTATCCAGATTAGTGCAGCAATACTGTTGAACACTCTTACTCACAAGTCAAATACCGATTTTGTTTCAGGCTCGGCCATTGCTTACTCATGCACTTGACACGGGAGAACTCAATGGCTTGATTGATCCTCGGCTTGAGAATAACTACGTCGAGAGTGAGGTTTTCAGGATGATCGAGGCAGCTGCAGCATGCGTGAGACATTCATCTGCCAAGAGACCCAAAATGGGACAGGTAAAAAATTTTTTACAAAAAAGACCACCTCTGTTAGGTTAGCTGCTAGTTTGGAGTCACCCTCTCAATAAAAGTTAACATTAACCGGTTCATGTTATTACCGCAGATTGTCAGAGCTTTTGACAGTATGTCAGACTCAGGAAACCTCTCGAACGGGTTGAGGGTGGGCGAAAGCCAGCTCTACGACTCTGCACAACAGTCCGCCGAGATGAGATGGTTCAGAAGAATGGCATTCGGCAGCCATGACATCAGCACTGACTTCTTCAGCGAACCTACTCAGAATCTCCAGTTCTCAACCCAGCAAGGACAGTATGGTAATTTCTCAGCCCCCCATGGGCAGCAGGCCGGTAATTTCTCGAGGCCGCAAAGCCAAGATGATCTGGACCCGGGTTTTTCAGGGCAGAGCAGTAATTCATCAGGACAGCAATACCCAGATGCACACAACAGTCGGAATGTGTATACTTCAGCTCAGCAGGATTTTAGTACTGGTAGTTCAAGATAGTATAATAGCTCGAGGGTAGCGTTTGAACCTGAAAATATATGTGTATATTTCTGGAGAGGACAACGTCGATGAAGGAAGTCGGTGAATAAGAGAAGATGGTGATGAATTCGTCGATCTTCTGACAATCAGAGGCGGGGCAAACTGTAGGTATTCATACATGATGCCCTGCATCCTACTGTGAATCTGCATCTCTGATGAAATGCTGCATTTTGTGCATAAGTTTTGTGTTCTTTCCACTATTCTTTATTCTTGTAAGTACAACTGACACAAATTTTGAATTAGCAAAAGTTGTATAATGTTAATGAATGTAATGTTACCTCGTGCATCTTTATTCTTGTAACAGTGCATTCTAAGATTTTGTTTATGGCTTTTATGCAGCAGTTACCATAGTTCTAGGATCATATAGTATATCAATGCTCAAAAACTTATACATAACAGGTTCAAAATCCTATATATACCATATTCAAAATTGTACAGTATATCAATGTTCGAAAATTTCTATATATCATAATCAAAATCTTCTATATAACAAACTCACTCTAGGCTTTTACGAGGCAATAATAACTCGACTACTATAAAACAAGGGCTCACTACCTAATTTACTTACAGATTGTAGGAAGTTGGGTAAGATAGCGTTGAAACAGGCTAGATAAAAGTCAAAAGTTGAGCGTCAAAAATATGAGAATCAAAAATATGAGAAGAATAGATGAATTTCGGTTCAGTTGGGTAATCTAGTAATTGACCCACATAAAGAATAGACATACTCCAACCTAAATACTCCCCAAAACGACACCTAGCCAAGAGAAAAATGATAGAAAAATAATAAACTTCACATTCTATGATGTGGGAAATTCATTCTTTAAAGGATCAGCTTCACACAAATTCCAATCATACCTGTGGAGGATTCTTGTGATGCAAGGCACAACTGAAAGTGGACCTTCAGAAGCATGAGTGTACAGGAAGCAACAAAACAATGACAGCTCTTTTGATTCCTTAAGACAATTCTCCACATCTAATCATTCAATTTCCAATCTCAGACAATCCTGATTCTGAGAATTGTATGCATATTCTATCAGTTTTTGCTGTCTACATGCAATTTATAAATGAGACAACATCGTCTTTTTTATATATATTGGTAAGTCGGGCCACCCACTGGGGCCCCTATCTCAGTGTAGCAGATACCAACTGAGCTAAGAGCTCATTGGTAAGACAACATCATCTTATTCTGATAGCACAAAGAGTTTTGCCTCCAAAGGCAATTAAGTAGTTTTCTAAGTTACCCTTTGAAACCTTGTAATTGCCTTATTTACCTCTAGGAACATGCTTAGTTTTGATTACCCTTTGCTTCATCCCTCATCACAATGCCCTCATAAGAAGAAAAAGGAAGACATCCCTTAACAAGCAATGTTTTCCTTATCTTTTTCATAACATTATAACTCCATTTTTAATCCTTTCTATGACCCACTTTACACCACCTAGCTCCTTTTCTCCTTCCCCTCTCTACAAACTCAACTCCTCCATGGAAGAAGCCTCATCCTCATCATCATGTAATGCCTTCATCGCGGATTGTATTGTCATCTCATGCTGTTGCCAATGCCTGGTCCTCCAACTCCTAGTATTCCTTCTTCTCGAATTACCTCGAAGAATTGTTCGAAAGACAAGACAATATGCCAAAAGGAAGCTCAAACAAAAGAGGAATACAAAGAAGAAAACGTCGAAGGAAACATGCCTAGATGAAGCTCAAGAACAAGATACGAAAGGCGGGTCTCTAGGGTTAGATGTTGGGGGGTCAAAGAGGATGATTTGTGAGCTCGAAAGCCTCGAATCGAACATGGGGGAGATTGAGAAGGTGTTGGAGGAGTTGTCAATGAAGGGTGAGTTTGCATTTGGGAGTTTTTGGGGGAGGAGGGACAACAAAAACTTTGAAGGAGGAAGAATGTGTGTGTGTTGTTCTAAATGTGTTATTAGGGGGATGGAGGATTTAGAGTATGGTTGTCACGTTGTAAACTTTCAATTCATTCAAGTAGTTGATCAGCCTGGTTAGGTATAATAATCAGTCTATGATTAGAGATTTAAACTTAATTAGTTGATTATTGTCCTTATCTCATCTTGGTCTACTTGCATGCATACAATTTGTTAGTGCTAGAAAAAACCTTTTTATTAAGCATTTTTTTGAGATGCCATATGATCATATTCTTAGAAATAACTACTAGTATATCAGGAAGAAATTAAGGTTAATGAGACAGCATTAGTCTTGACAAAAGCTGACTCGACCCGAAATTGGGGTTTTTTGGATTTTGGACCTACAACTTTGGGGGTATTTATTATTTGATACCACACTTTTCAAAGTTTATTATTTGGACCCTGTACTTTGTCTCCGATGACATTGTGGACATTATTATAGCAATCCGGTCAAAAAAAGCCCTTAACTAAGTTTGACTATTTTTTCCTTCCAACTTTGCCCTTGATTTATTAATTCTTTATTTTCCCTTTACTTATTTATTACTACCAAAATTCTCACATTTTAAATTTTTTAATTTAAAAATTATTAAGAACTTCAAAATTTTAAAAATTATAAATTAAAAATTAAAATAATAAAACATTTAAATAATTAAAAAAGTTTTAAAATAAAAAAATTAAGTATAAACTTAAAAATTAATATGTTAAAGTTTTAAGATTTTAAAATTTTGAAATTTTGAAAAATTTAAAAATGTTAAAATGTTAAAATGTTAAAATTTTAAAGTTTAAAATTTTAAAATTTTAAAATTTAGAATTAAAAATTAAAAAATGTGAAATTATAAAAAATTAGCAACTAAAAATTGAAAATTAAAAAATTGAAAATTTTCAAAAATTAAAATTAAAAAATCAAAAATCAAAAAATTTAAAAATTTAAAAATTAAAATTAAAAAATTAAAAAAATTAAAAAATATATAATTTTACAATTTAAAAAATTAATAATTTGGAAATTAAAAATTAAAAATTAAAAATTAAAATCAAAATGAAAATGAAAATGATAATGATAATTAAAAACTTAAAAATTTTAAAATTAAAAATTAAAATTAAAAATTAAAAATTAAAAACTAAAATTAAAAATTAAAAATTAAAAATTAAAAATTAAAAATTAAAAATTAAAAATTAAAAATTAAAAATTAAAAATTAAAAATTAAAAATTAAAAATTAAAAATTAAAAATTAAAAATTAAAAATTAAAAATTAAAAATTAAAAATTAAAAATTAAAAATTAAAAATTAAAAATTAAAAATCAAAAATTAAAAATAAAAATTCTAAAAATTAAAAATTAAAAATTAATAAAAGTAAAAAACCTTTAACAATTGATAAGGGCAAATCGGGAATTTTATGTGTATTTTGGCCCTTTGCCGGAATAAAACTTAAGATTTGGCTAGATTTTATGGGTACCCAAGTACAGGGTCCAAAAAATAAACTTTGAAAAGTGTGGTACCAAATAATAAATACCCCCAAAGTTGAGGGTCCAAAAACCAAAAAACCCCCCGAAATTGACCTAGTTTTTCAAACCTAAAACATAATAAATCTGAAATATGGGACATACCGAACCCGACCCGATTCGACTGAATTGACAGGTCTAGACAGTATAGTTTACAGACGATAAACCTGTGTTTAACTCCTAAGCTGCAAGAAGGCATGTTAGCTCTTCTAATACTTAAGTTACATGTCAAAAAATAAAGTGTAAGATAATTATAGCTTAGAGTAAATGAGAATTAGAAAGGTAATTTCATGTGTTCAATGGGCTGGGCCTTTCCCAAACCTATAGGTGGAACAAGCCTCTTTAAGATTGACTTCATTGGTTATGTTAGCTGTTGAGCTGAAGGATGAAGTCACATTAATAATAAATTGTGTCTAATTAACTATATTTTCCTTAAATAATTTGCACCTTTTCTAATTAGGATAGTTGAAAAAGATTATTTTCCTAATTATAATTGTATTAAAGAGAAACAAACATCATTATGGAGCTTTTTCTAATTGAGTTGACAACTGTATTTTTTTTTTTCCCAACAAGGCTAAGCAGTTCAATATATTTGGCTCCTATCACAAAGCAATCTAAATGGGTTTATTATGACCAATGAGTATGAAATATCAAAGTCCAATAAATGAGCCAACTTTACACACCAACATTGCTAACTTTCTTTAAGGTAAGGAATACTCCACCCCAGTATCGATTGAAATTAAACGGATAAGATAAAAGGTAAATCACTTACCAATCAGGCAAATACATTTTGGTTGAATTGTCAACTGATTGTGAACTGAGAATGTATAGCAAATTGGCTTTGACAATAGAGAGTGACACACAATAATTGAAGTCGATGCTTTGACACCATTATATCATCATATCCTCAAGAGAAAATGCATTTGAGTATGGTTTGTGAGTTCAATTTAACTCTAATAACTTATTTTTCATACATTTGAAGTTATATTGTTCGAATAAGGATGTTATAAGTGTATCCCACTTTTAAATTTAGACAATTTAATTTACTTTGTGAGTTGTTTTAATATTACCACACTTCCTTTAAAAATTTACAAATTATGCAAACAAAAAGAGTTTAAATAATAAACCCCTAAAATACATGTAAAATTAACTTACTATCTTACTTTACTCATATTATAAAAAAATGGACTATTTAAAAAAAATAAAAACCCTAAACACAAGTAAATACTAGTGAAAGCAACACATTATTTTGAGTTATTTTAGGGGCGAGTGTGTACCGTTGGGGTGGGGTATTTCATTGAATTAGTCATTCATTTGATTGTGAACAAAACAACATCAACCATTTTACTTGACTTTGATCATTTCCACAACAACTAAAAAGTCGATTGCCCTTTTTCATTTTTCCTTTACTAAATTATGAATTTTTCTCTCAACAAATTAAATAAGGAAAATACGAAGAAAATTAAAAAGAAAAAAATGGTTTTGAATTTTTTATTGTTCAATCAAACGCTTTTTATATTATGCCTGCCCGTTCAATACGCATCACCTCACATGTACTCCACCTCTTTCATAGTTTCAAATGATGGCTGTCCTCCCTCCCCTTCCCTCTTTTTTTTTTTTCTGTTTTAGGGTCATATAATAATTTAATTTGTGATGCAAACAATTCCTATAAAAATAAAAATTAAAAAAAGCCAACCCCACTCACTAGCGATTAAGTTATATTTATCATATTCGAGATTTGCTATAATAATTTTTAAATATATATTTTTGGGGAATGATTTTTACCCTTCTTTGATGGAGCTTTATGTTTGTTCTGCTCCCTATATTTTCTTGGGTTAGCTTTTGTAACGCCCCGGAAATTCGATTATAGAAAAGTCAAAGTCAAACTAACGTTAACAGACAAAACTTAGCGGAAGACTTCAAATTCAGTTTGGGCGTCACTGTCGTATCCCCGAAGGAACACAAGGCGAGAAAGAAAAACATAACTATCTGCTAACGTTAACTACTAACAACTCAAAACCGAACTTTAAGACATCATAACGAAAACAAAATAGAAAGGTTTAAGGACTTCTAGACTCGTCGTCCTCACTTCTAATTCTCGTCCCCAACATTTAGATCTTCACCTGAAAACAAAACATTTCAAAAATGAGGGGGAAATCTCAATAATGTCTACCCCTAACGTTAAAAACAAGTTAAGTTCATTTCAATTCATTTGAGGGAGAGGGAACAAGTCAAATCATTTCACAAACCTTTAAACCCTTAACTGTTTTTTTCTCAACCCAACCAAATCATATTTTAATTTGCGGGCGGGATACCACATCCCTTAAAGTAACAAATATCATACCGGATCCCAGATCCTCTGCCTACCACAGGCTACGACCAGGGTCCCAGACCCTTTGCCTACCACAGGCTACGACCAGAATATCAAGAGTTCACATTTCCGCCTACCACAGGCTACGACCAGGGTCCCAGACCCTTTGCCTACCACAGGCTACGACCAGAGTATCAAGAGTTCACATTTCCGCCTACCACAGGCTACGACCAGGGTCTCAGACCCTTTGCCTACCACAGGCTACGACCAGATAAACCCGCTTAATGTTTCACTTGAATTATTAGTATCTTATGCAAAACTCAACTCACACTCTCAAGTCAAACCCAACCCAGGTTATCAAAAACAATATCAAAACTACTTAAAAAAAAGACCATCTCAATTTCCTCAACTCATAAATCAAAGATCACAAAAGTACAAACAGTTATCCAAAACAGATGGTCACATTTCAACATAAAGTCCCCTTTCGGGATGCGATTCTCAAAATATATTAGAAAACATTAAAACACATGTAAAGGGCATCCCGGTGGGGATTAGAGCATAGACATTACCTGATATTCTTCACAGCACAGCAAAAGAAGAACACACTTGAGCTCACTAACGTCTCGCACTAACTCGGGCCTAGAATAAAAGTAATTATCTAATCAAAACACGTTCTAACGAAGTTAGTATTAACTACCTATCCCATTCCCTAGGAACACTTAGGTTCCTATCATTTATGAAATTACACTTAACACCTCCAAGAAAACATATAACAAGATCACATACTATTTTCACTCAACAATTCTTATAAATAGAAGCAAGCAAAGGACAGATTATAACGTTCACATAAAACGGGTCACAACTCGACTTCCCGACATCCTACGTGTCTGGTTTTGGACTTTTCGGAAACCTCGGGATGTCTACTAAAACTTCTATGTTGATGGCTAAGCCCAAATCAGTCCCGAAGGACCCTAAAAATACCCGTCTTTCCCATTGGTCCAGTTCTGACAGGTTCTGGTAAAACGGTTATAACTCGGGCTATACAAATCAAACGTTCGATCCGTAAAATTCCTATGATTCCTAACACCTAAGGGAACCTCCAGTCCAAAGGGTTTGATCAAAAGACAACTACACTAACCGTGGAAACCCGATCTTTAGGTGCTAACGAAACTGTCCCGATAACGGTTATTAACAAATTTGTTATTTCGGTTCTAACCTTTACCAAAAGGTCTTGGGGTTCTAACTTGGGCTTAAAACGATACTTAGGGTCTAAGATACAAAGCCCAACTTAACTTAGGGTTCAAACATCAAACTTCCCATCATCAAAACCAAATTGCAGCACATGAAATCAACTTTAATAATTTAATCTAATCCTAAAACATGCATAAAAATATCATACACTAACATGGCATACCTTATGTGCATATATTCTAATACTAGCCTTATAATAGTCATGCATGAAATATTAACATTATCCTAAACATGAATTTCTTAACCAATAAACAAGAAAAAACCTTAAGAACATGTGAATAAACTATAAAGAACATATAAACATTTAAACTTCTAATCAAGAATCCTAAACAAAACTTATTTCTTTTAAACAAGATTAAATCAAGAACCAAGAACTAATAAACAATAAACTCAACCTAACTTATTTAGTCAAGATTAAACATGAATTAAACAAGAATGAACCCTAAGAAAATAAAAGAACATATAATATTTAACTTAATGAAACAAGAAACCGAATTAATTTTCAAGAATCAAAATTTAGCAAGAAACGAATTACTAACAAAGATTTAATTTAATTTAAACAACCTAATTTGTAAAACAAGAATTTAACCTAGATAAATAAGTTTCCAAATTCATACATACAATAATATTGTGGTCTAAAAATTCATAAAAGAATATAAAGAATATTAAAAAATCACTTTCGAACCTAATAATCAACTATTACAACCTAAATCTAATACAATTTATAACATAAAACTACACACAACAATTAAGAATTTACACATAATTACAACAAGAGAAATAATTACAATTAATTTCCCCTAATTACAGAAATTACAGAATTTAATAACAATAATAATTACAAATATATATAATCAGATTTTTAATATTAAAACAAGAAAATAAAAGAAAAAGAAAAGGAAAAAGAATCAGTTAGAAACAGATTAGGTTAGGGTTAGGGTTAGGGTTTTTACGCAAAAGGGCTAGGGCACGGTGGTTTCTCCGGCGAGCAGGGCGGCGACGGCTGGGGGTGGTGCGACGGTCGAGGCAGCGACGAGGGGGTGGTGCGACGGTCGAGGCAGCGACGAGGGGGTGTTCGACGTCGACTTCCCGAGCGGCGGCGGCAGTTTCCTCGATCTGCGTACTGTTCCACGGCCCGGCGACATCATGGCGGCGAGGGTCGCTGGGATCGAGCGACGGCGACAGTGGCGACGGTGGTGGCGCCTGGTGGTCGTCCGAGTGCGAAGGAAAACAGAGGGTGAGAGAGAGGGACGAGGAAGGAGGAATAGAGAGAGAAAGAGGCGTGCGGTGGTTGCGAAGGCCACGGCGGTGGTGCTCGGTTGTTTCCGGCGAGGAAGTGGTGGCGCTGGTGGCTGCTGGCCGAGAGAGGGAGAGAGGGAGGAGAGGTTGTAGGGTTAGGGTTTGGTATTGAGAGGGATTAGGGTTTGATATGGGTTTAGGGGGGTTTTTTTATACTAATACTCCAATTTAGGCCCACTAATCCAATCTAATCCTAACCCAACCCATTTAAAACAATTAAAAACTGATTTTTTTTTCAAAAGCCCAATAATTTTAATAATTGTAATAATAATAATAATACCAATACTCATATAATCACATAGCAAATAATATTCACGTAATTATAATAACACATAAATATTAACCTACAAGAATACTATTCTACCCTTGTTAGTCCCTCAACGGTCCTACGAGCTCAAGCGTTAGCATAAATAAACACAAACGAATAATACTAAAACACGAAGTCAAACATAATATACTAACGACGTCACAGTCAACATCTTTGGATTTTTCGGGGTTTTACATCATTACCTTCTTAAAAGAAGTTTCGTCCTCGAAACTTAAACTTAAACTTAACCTTAACGGTCCGGTAAGGAAACTAACGGTTTCATTCCTCCTAAAACTCGAGGTTTTACAGCTTTTCATTGGATTCATCGATAAAACATTACTTTTGATAATGAATAGACGTTTTTGCCATCCTAACACCGCAAGTTCCAAAGTCCAAAATGCTTCAAATCTTCAAACACATCGATAGATTTTAGTTGCCAATTGAAGATTTTTAACTCCATCAAACGCGCACAGATTCATCTAATATTTTCAACATCCATGAGTGAATCACGAGTTTTGATTAGGACTTATGGTTAATGACAGAAGAAGAGTTGTTGTTGACTACAGAGAAGATGAGGGACGAAAGGCGACGTTAAACATTTGGAGAATTGAAGATTTTTTTCTTCCAAATTAACCTAAGAAGCGTAATTGCCTTTTAATTTACACGAATAAAGTCAAATTTATCATTTAATATTCATACAAACTGCTATGATAAAAATGGCACTAAATTCTAAAAAAGTGACAAAAAGTCACCCGTATATACTTGCTTCGTGATAATAGATTGCATTAGTTCTAAGTTCAAACCTAACTCCATCAAACGCGCACAGATTCATCTAATATTTTCAACATCCATGAGTGAATCACGAGTTTTGATTAGGACTTATGGTTAATGACAGAAGAAGAGTTGTTGTTGACTACAGAGAAGATGAGGGACGAAAGGCGACGTTAAACATTTGGAGAATTGAAGATTTTTTTCTTCCAAATTAACCTAAGAAGCGTAATTGCCTTTTAATTTACACGAATAAAGTCAAATTTATCATTTAATATTCATACAAACTGCTATGATAAAAATGGCACTAAATTCTAAAAAAGTGACAAAAAGTCACCCGTATATACTTGCTTCGTGATAATAGATTGCATTAGTTCTAAGTTCAAACCTAACATCCTGAGACCTCCACTTCATAGCCGCGCCCCACCCCCTGGCCCCCCCCCCCCCCCAAAAAAAAAATACAAGATGAAACTAGAATAACTAACTTTATGAACAAACTTTTCAAAGGATGGTTGGAAAATAGGGTAGAATCAAGGCTAGGAAAGGACACCAAATAGAATTGTGAATTGACCATTGTCTTGAAAATGTTTGCGGCTCGACTTCGGTGTCAACCAATATTATCGCTCAATCCTCAATGTTAACTAAATTGCCTCTTAAACACGTGTACTCATGGCTAAGAACTAAAAGTATCAAAATTATATTTGCCTTTGCCAACAAAGATTAGAAGAGGAGAGGAGAGGATAATCGTGTTGGTGTGTATCAACAAGCTTAACAGAAGTTCCTAGTTATAGGAGAAATATGATTACTGGCATGACAAAAATTCAACACTTCCCTCTTAAAAATATCTACTTCTTCTATCAAAAAGAATGAAAATATATACTTCAAAAGTTTATATTAAAATTTTAATCACCATCCACCACAACTTATAAAACATCTCAGTTATTGTCCCCCTTCTCAACCATAATTTTTTTTAAAAATCTCACTTGTCAGGACAAAATCTATAATCTTTCCATTTTCAAACCAAAAAATCGTATTTTATCCTTCCATTTTAAACAAAGAATCTACTTAAAAGTTCTATCAAAAATTAACCACCATAATTTATAAAATTTCATTATCTCTCCCTCTTCTCACCCCAACCCTTTCCTTGGCAAGAAAAAAAAAAAAAGCAGAACACATCTTTCTTTTCCACGTAATAAATAAAAAAGACTACATTTATAAAAATTTTAATCACCATAATCTGTTAAAGAAAAAAAAAATACTCCATAATAAAGCTACAAAAGAATCAATGTGATCATGATACGTTTGGTTGGAATATTTTTCAAGAAAAATTAGTCTACCCTTTTCAAATTGAGAAAACTTTGTATATTTATATGACTTTTTTTTATGTAGAACCTACTATTTCATTTTCAAGCTCAACCATGAATTTTTCAAGGGACTAGGATAAGTTTTAATTACTAAAAGAACTATTTCTAAAAACACTACGAAACACACCATTAGAGTTTTGCTTGTACCACATGTAATTTTATTTTTTCAATATATCTCTTTTTGTTATGTTATTGTTATAGACTCTTATAATATTTATGATGCATTATATCTGTCTTTTATAATGCTTAAAATAATTAAAAAGTACGCCATTAAATTCTCTTTTATCATCTTTTAATTAATTAAATTATACACAACAAATAAATAAATACTCCACCCACTCCATATTATTTATCCTTTTGTTAACTATCACAATCTCCAATATAATTTTTTGATTGATAATTTCTTATTGTTAACAATTGTAATATTATACTTTTAGGATAATATTTTTCGTTATGAATATAATGATAGTAATTTTATTTAACAAATTATTGTATTAATTGAGAAATTTATGGTCAAAATTTTTTTAATTTAACTTCACAATTTTCATAAAGGATAAATAACATAAAATGGAGGAAGTACTTACAAACCTTAATACACACCACCCCCCTCCCAAAAAAAAAAAAAAAAAAAAAAAAAAAAAACTAAAATCCACCACCCTAGTACCCTACTACCCTTCCCTTTCAACATTTCTTGCTTGAAAATAAATCACCGCAATTTGCAAAAAACATTGAACCCCTCCAAAAAGAAACCCTTTTTTTTTTATAAACTTAAAAAAGAAAACAAAAAGAAAACCTTAAATCCCTCCAAGTTGCTTCCAATATGAGAACTTTCAACCTACCATTAAACCCTCCATTTTATCCCAACCTTCCCATCACTTTCCTCCCCTTAAAACCACCATCACCATTTCAACCCTAATTTAAACCCCCTCTTCAATCTCCTCCCAAACAAATTCTCAACCCTTTTCTCTCCAAACCCTAACCCTAACCCTAACCCTAACCCTAACAATGGCGAAATCCGACCAGCTCCAGCAGCTCCGCCACATCTTCAACCGCTTCGACATGGATTCCGACGGAAGCCTCACCCAGCTTGAGCTCGCCGCCCTCCTCCGCTCCCTCGGCCTCAAACCCTCCGGCGACCAGGTCCACACCCTCCTCCGCAACATGGACTCCAATGGCAATGGCTACGTCGAGTTCGAGGAGCTCGCCAAGGCTCTCATGCCGGAGCTCAGCCGCGCCGACATCCTCGTCAACCAGGAGCAGCTCCTCCACGTCTTCCGCTGCTTCGATCGCGACGGAAATGGATTCATCACGGCGGCGGAGCTCGCCGGAGCCATGGCCAAGATGGGCCATCCCTTGACCTACAAAGAACTCGCCGATATGATGAGGGAGGCCGATACCAATGGCGATGGTGTCATCAGCTTTCATGAGTTTGCGGAGGCTATGGGGAGATCTGCGGCGGATTTATTTGGGTTTTCTGTGATTTGAATTGGGATTAGGGTTTGCAGAATTGAATTGAATTGACGGATGAATCGGGTCGGGTTGGTTAGGGTAGGATTTGATGATGACTTGTGATTAGGTGTTTGGGTTGATTGACGATGAATGCAATTTGAGGAGTGATGATACTGATGAAGATTTGGTGTTTGATTAAAGTTACTGTAATTAGATTCATCTTCTTCTGTGTTTTTTTTGTATAATTTGATGATAATGATACAGAGGATGTATGAATGGGGGGGCATAGCAAAGGTACATTATTGGAAGATCAGAAAATGATTGTATCTTTGGTTGCTGAAATTGGTTTTTGATAATTCATGAATATACTCACTTGATTTCATTGGGAAACTTTTGTAGACATTCTTCTATTGTCGTTTTAATTACTACCTGTGGTTTTTTGGATTCAAAATTTCTTTAGGCCAGGGGTGCAATTAAAGGTAGTTATGAAGAATTATTTGAGTAGTGGGAATAAGGCTAGGTTGTGTGGGTAAAGTATGAACATGGTGTAATATGGTAAATTAAGGAAAAAGTGGTACATTGTGGTATGTTATGGTAGGTTGTGGTAAATTTGCAGTAAGAATGATTCGTGTGGTAAATGATGAGAGAGAAAAGTGAAAAGTAGAGAAAAGTGATGAGAGAGAAAATTATGATAGTTGTAATAAAATGTGGTATAGTAAAGTAAGATGCGATCGCTTATGGATAATATGATAAATTATGGTAAATATGAGATGATGTGTTGGGAAAAAAAAAGAAAAAAAGAGGACCTAATATGTTGGACTTGACAATTTGAATTTACAATGGTCAAAGTAAATGGAAAGCCTTTTGAATTGAACAAATTGTTTTGGTCAATGTATGTACCAATTCCATTGTGTAGGAGTTGGAATAATCCGCCAACCATATTCGAACTCACATCACATGGCCACATTCCATCTAAAAATACAAGAGTACACACCACCTTGAATGACATTCTTTTAATTTTGCATAGGTGACAATGTACAATAATACTATGACCATAAAATCAGAACAGATGAAATGAAATAATGTTCAACATAAGTCTTACAGTTTAATTGACTTACAAGTCAATTAAAAACTTTATGGCCCATTATCTTATGCTTTCTCATTTTGTAAGTTTATTTGTGTGTTGGAGAGCTCAAGACTTAGCTCAGACACCAACAAACAATGAATGAGGTTCACTTCAAACAAACTCAAACCAAATAAATGTTTCATAAGTTTATATTTGTCATGTAAAAGTTTTTTGTTACTGATTTAAGAAATTTTCCTAATTAATAAAGTTATATGAGAGTTACAACTTACAAATACTTTAAGTTTACAAAGTTAGCGAACGTTAAGATTTAAGCTATAACATATGTGCTTGTACCTAATGTTGTATAACTAAATAATAATTGTTGTCCTAATGTGAAGCATTTGGAAGAAGCATTTGAAATGGAGGTTAGTTAGTAGAGCCTCGTGGAAAATCCGTCCTTGTGGTCCTAAGCGCGGTAAAGGTTCGAAGAAGCTTTCTCAAGATTGCAGTACTAAAACTTTGAGTTTTGAGGAGGCGTATGCTCGGGAAAAGGCTTTGGTGAGAAAGATTGGTGGGCTAAAGGCTTTATCGACCATGAAGAAGTGATTGGGTTTTTGGCTGGCTTCGTTTGGTGTTGTTCTTGTTTTTTTTGGCTGTTTCTTCTTCTTGTTGCTGCTGTTCATTCGTTGTCGGTTTGTTTCTGCTGTTTTTGCTGTTTTCTGCGGACTGTTTGTTGCATCTTTGGTGCTTCTAGCCTGTTTTGGCTAAAAACTATCGAAAAAAAAATGTGAAGCATTTGGAAATTTCGTAATGCATCAGTGTCTTGTAATGAGATTAAGCCCCTTTGTGCCACTTTAATTCGGTCAAGAGGGTGTCACCAGAGTGGAGAATTTGCCACCAATTGACATATCTATTCATTTAGTCAACCTCTACTGCGTCACGAGGAACCCACGCGTTGCGGGAGATTTTGTAGAGCAAGTCACCTTTTGGGTTCATCAAACTCAATTTTGATGGATTCAAAACTTTGATGAATTCAGAAATCATTTTTTTTTGGCAGCAAAACATAGTAGATATTATTATTGTTCCAATCGAGCGTGGTCTTCTTGAATCGCCTTCAGCACGATTTCTGGTCCACCATCAGTCCATATTTTGGTGTGGTTACAAGGTATATTAAGTTTGGTCGTCTCATGAGCCGCACCATTCAAACCCCTTTTGGTAAAAACAAAATCCACCATTTCAAATGCCTTAGACAATCTAACACAATCATGTAAAAAAACTGATGAATAATCTCTCTTAAAGTTACCAGACCGTCCAATGACTCATTGAGCATCAGATTCAACTATCACCTTCATAAGACCCATTGCATTGGCAATATGCAACCCGAACCGGACAGCGCCTGCTTCAGCAATCTCTGCCGTCCAATTTCCTTCCATTCTAGAGCAGGCAATTGCTACGACTCTTCCTTTATCATCACGAAATACTGCTCCCCAACCCCTTTGCCCTTGGACATTAAGTGAAGCATCAATGTTGATTTTGATGTATCCCGGTTTAGGTAAAAGTATATAAAATTTATCCTAAATAGAAGAGAGCATATTTAGACCAAAGTTACACAATCTTATATACTTTTACCTAAATTTATCTAAATTTACACAATCTTACTCTATCCGAATTTACCCTAACCCTCAATAGAAGAGAGCATATTTAGACCAAAATATCTTGTTCTTTTATAAGGTGCGATATCACAACTCACCATACTACTTAATATTCTTCCACACTTCACTATACTTCACCACACTTTATCACAATCATTACTAATATATTTCTTCACTTTTCTCCTCTACTTTTCACATTCTCTGCTCACCTATCTCACTTACTACAACTCTCACATTTCATTATACTTTTCAATGATTTCACCGCACCGCACCGTCACTGCACTCCATCCATCGCACAAAGAAACGGGGCCTCAAGTAGGATGAAACTTACTAGTTTTATCATTTTACAGTCACAAAATAGTTATCTGATGACAAACACCTCAAATTCTTTTTTTCCCCCCCTAAAAACAATTGAATTTCTGATGCTAGATAGAGTTGAATATGTCATCATACAGAAGTCGTGAATGTATTGAACTCATTCCAATATATATTTGATATTATATTGATGTTTTTTTTATGCTTTGTTGGTTGTGGTCTGCATGATCTGCAACCAAATCTATTACCTCCATTCATGTATCTGCAGACATTATCCTGATGCATTTGATTGGGTCACAAAATATGCACAACAAGATTTGCTTAATCACCATTATTACTCTCTTAATTTTCATGTTTTACTGATGATGATAATCAGATTAATGGAATTTTCTGTACAGTTTCATACAATTAATATGCTGATTTTAGCAGCTTTTTAGATAATAATCGATCAAAAGTATAGGATCATATATAACGCGTAGGACAGACTGTATCTTTTGGAGGGTGTCAGAATTGACAGTGCATGTATGATTAGAGTGATTAGTTTTAAAAAAAAAAAGAGTGATTAGTTTGTGATAGAATGATTAGAAGGATAATAATCATAGGATAATAACGCGTAGAGGTACGGTGGAAACATTAATTCCCCCTGCCTGCTGCTAAATAAATGACAAAACATGTCTGATTCTAATTGTGGATTATTGAATTTATTATTGGGTCTGCCATGACCCACCAAAGGACTGCCCCACTCCCTTACCATGTGCACCTTCATCAATGATGATGTATGACACAAAAACAAACAAAATCAACTAGCATTTGCAAAAATTCCATCGGATAAATTGTAAAATTGGGTCAATATTAAAATTTGGATAAGAAATTAATGTTTAGACCCGTGTTTGTTTGGATCAAATGGGGTACGCAAGATAATTTTGATGGAGCTAAATTTGAGTCAAAATCAGGATCGGACCCTAAAAAAAAAAAAGAAATATTGTGTCAGTTTGATCAATGTTAAAATTAAGTTAATTTGGACCAAAACTGAACTTTCAGATCTAACAAATTCAAGTATTTGAATTAGACAAAATTTTATCTGGGCTACAAACAACCCTTCTTCCCTTTTCCTTGCAAGACTCTCATCAAAATCTGATCCCAAATTGGCAGCAATTATAAATTTATAGTTTGTTGATCTTATAATTGATTTTAGTGTTGCATGGATTAATACAAGTTCTGACAACAATGTCAATCAATATTGATTGGAGTTCAAAATATAACTTTAAACCATGATGAAGTGTTGAATTATATAAGTGCATATAGAATGATGAGTTAAGAAGAACAAGTTTGCAAGCAATCTTTTTTTTTTTTTTTTAGGTTAATAGTCCATAAGTAATCTTACTTCACCAAGCAATCTTACATTCAGGCATGGTGGTATATACTACACAAATGATTAATCTAAGCACACTATTCTTCCCATTCCATCTATCACTTTAATATTTGTGTTAGTTAAAGAGTAATTATTAACTTTCTAATATATACAATAATTTATTATATGAAATTTCTTTCAGTTCGTAGATATGATAATATTATAATTTTCTAATAAAATATCAAGTGAGGAATAATTGTTCAAAAAATTTGAAAACCGTAAAATATTTAATAAATGATAGATGGGTTGGAGAAAATATTGTTATGGTCACCCATGATATACACATACAATGAAGTGACCAGCATACAAAACTAACATGCCTTCCATATACATATATACAATAAAAGTTAAGGACAAAGTCAATGAGATAGGAATTTGAGATCTTAAGCAAATGCACACTTATATGATCCATTAAAATACCACTAATACACATTTCTTCTCCTGAAAGATAGTCCCTGACACTTATTTTGGACCTTGATCTGACAATGTTGGTGGTCACCTTGTGTTGATCATTCTAACTATAGCTAAACTAAAACTGATATCTACTGTTTAAACATCTATTCCCTGTTCTTTTATACGGGGTACGACGCTGTATGGTGTGGTGAAATTGTAGCGGATTATTGGTATGTTATGGCGGGTTTTTTTGTATGTATGTATAAGTATTGTATTGATAATTGTGAAAAAGTAATTGAAAAAAGGGAGTTTAAATATTGTATGTATTGTTTTTGAATGATTTAAAAAAATGGTTGAAACAGTATTGTATTGGAAAAAGTGAGTTGAAAAAATATTGGTTGAAAATTATATTAAAGATATATAGTAAATTTGAAAAAGTAATTTGTGGTGGGTTGTGGTAGAATGGTATTTTGTGGTGGGTTGTGGCAAATTGCGGTAAGTTGTGGCACCGCAGTTTGCCAACCGCAGAAAACAACAGGGCCAAATTATCAAACTAGCTTAAATTCAGCTTTTTGAAGGGAAGATAACAACAAAAATGCTTGCATATGATGAAGGGAAAACAAAATTCTTGCATTTTATATGACTACACAGTTTATAAAACACATTTCTGCATTATGTATACATACATACAAACTATCCCTATTATTAGCTACAACCCAAAAAAAATACACTGATTACTATGAAACACAAGCACAAAAAAAATGTACAGAGCTGCTCTTAAATCTACAATCCTATCCGTAGCAACCAGGAACATCGATCCATTCGACAACTCTCATGCAAAACCACTCAACTTTTGCACATTTCTGGGTTCAGCAGAAAGCCTAAAATTGACATCCCCAGTGACTGTAGTCTGTAATATTCTACACCTTTTTTTCACTATACTTGTTCTGTACATATCACTCAGAAAGTGATCTGATCGACGTCGTATCCTCGTCAGCTCTTTGTACTCCGATTACTGTCTTTCCTACGGGCTGTGGTGGACCCCAGCCTGACGACGTTGGAGTGCTCAGGATCGTCAATCTGTCCCTGCAGCCGCATCCACTGGATCATGTTGTGGTACATCGGGAGGAACCTCATCTGCAGACATGTGTACGTTATGTAGGGAACCAGGGCTGACACGACAACGAACAGGGTGACCACCCAGAACTTTGGTGTCGGGGCGAGTGACTGGACGAAGACTTGGTATGCTGACGTGGAGATTTTGGGGTCGAGTGCGCCGTATAGGATCATGAAGAAGTACCAGAAGGCGATGCCACCCCAGATGACGACGTGCTGGATGAGGGTGAAGTAGGAGATGAACAGGGCCATCTGGACGTTGACCACCCAGACCACGCACGTGTACATGGTCGCCCCAAACACTGCCAGGTCAGCGGGGTGGCCCGCGCGGTCCCAGGATTGGTACGAGAGCGCGTTCTTGCAGAAGAAGAACACGATGGTGCCGCTGCACATCCCGTTGAACATCCAGCTCAGGATGCGCAGCCAGCTGAACAGGATGTTCTGCACGCCTTCTTGGTACAGCAGTGGAAACTGTCATAATGTACGCGACATATATTATGCATAACTGTCAGATTAGATGGAGGTTTCGAACACTATCTAAGGTTTGTTGGGAAGGTTGTAGTAGTATGTGCACGCGTACCTTTAGACAGTAACGTGCAGAGACATCCTGATCGAAGACTCCCAAAGCGATGGCAGGAAGTGAAGTGAAGAAGACGTTGTAGAGTGACAGGAACCAGTCGTTGTATGCTGGCTGTCCGGAGAAAGATGCGTAGCCCTCGTACAGAAACACTGTCACTCCGAAAACTACATTCTTGTAGAAGAAGTAGCATATCTGCCCAACACAACAGGAAGAATTTTAACAAATTTTGGATCAAACAAAGGGGAAGGGATCGAAACAGAAACTTTTTTTTAGTAAAGTCAATTTTTCCGCTGTGTAGAAGTAGAAAGACGATGGTACCATTGAGGTTATCCTTCGGTAACACCAGTGCCCATGTACAAGCAGCAAACGCTCCAAGAACCGAAATTGAGCAATGGCAATGTCGCTGGACATGACAGCCTGAAAAGTTTGAAGGAAATTGGGACTTAACAACAAATAATGCAATGCTGAAAATGGTTCCCTTAACCAAACGCTGGAAAAAACGCGGGTCTGAGTCAAATTCAGGTCAGTCAGATCGGACAATGTCAAATTTTGGACAAAAAAATGATGTACGCTATCCAGTTCTTTCAAGTTGAGCCAGGTCGGACAATTCAAACGAAGCTAAATAAATACCTGCATTCCTTCAGCACCACTGATCCCTACCCCAATATCAGCTTCTTGAAGCATTCCCACGTCATTGGCCCCATCACCGATGGCTAAAGTTGTCCTTTTGGTCCCATCCTTCACCAGTCTTGTGACCTATATTCGCATCGTTTGTTTAATAAGTCAATCAAATGAACTCTAAAAGAAAAAGGGTCTTTAGATATCGAAAAAATGGCAATGAATATGGGCTCACCAGTGCCTTCTGCTTGGGGGATGAACGACAGCAGATAACAGAAGCACACGACATTGCAAGGTCCAGGAACTTGTACTTTAGTTCATCCTCTAGAGCATATACCAGAGATCTCCCATCGATAATCAGAGCATGAGCAAACGAACTTGCACCCGATGCACCAACTTGGGCTCTCGCTTGTTTGATCTGCTGGAGCACACTTTCTCTGGATGCCTAATCACATAATTAGACATTGTTATAATGAATTTCTCGTCGATGTTTCCAAGTTTCTTTTAAGGGTCTCTTGGAATCAGTCTCTCAACATGTATGTGCATAGATGTAGACGAAAGACTGTCTACATCTAATTGTCGCGCCAAAATGATGTTAATTAGACTGACCTTATGAATAGCATCCTTATCCCCAACTTTCTCCAAGGCTCTGATTTCCGGGTTATCCAAATTAATGACAATCTGCCTCATCCCTTGTCTCAGCAAGCTACAAGCAAACCTGCATTTTTTTTTTCACCACGCAGATTTAGACAACAACATACGAAATAATAAAGCCAAACCCAGATGGTGAAAAAGGCTGATTTTTACCCTATATTGATAGCTGTCTCCATCTTATCTCCTGTCAAGACCCATATCTTTATCCCTGCTTGTGCAAGCTTGTCAATGCACTCTGGCACCCCGCGTTGCAGTTTATCCTCGACAGCAGTGGCCCCCAGCAGAATCATATCCTTCTCGATTGACTCTGCAACACGTTCGAGGACTGTCTCCCTATCTGCACTGACCGTGTTTCGGGCTGCATTGAATTTCTCGTTGAATGCTCTGAATTCCTCCTCGTCTATCTCCCGATAAGCAAGCACTAGGGTTCTAAGCCCTGCGTCTGCGTACTCGTTTATGTGCTCTCTTGTTGGATCTTCAAAGGCCTTGTTGTAACCATGCTTGCTTAGCAGTGGAAACATTACACTGATCGAAAGTGTAGCAGAAATAAGAAATAATGGAAATGCATCATTAGTATCGCGGAAAATATGCATGCTTAGAGATTTGAGCAATCAGATAGGTCGGAAACACACCTATCAGCTCCCTTTGATAGGAGCAGGATTTTTCCCTCCTCGGTTTGGACAATCACTGACATGCGTTTTCGAGTGCTGTTGAACTCCAATATACCCAAGATTTTGTACTCCCTGCATGCAGAAAGTTGCAGTTCAGAAGACGATATTGATATCAACTAATTTCCTGACATCTTCAGATGCAAAGAGACAACAGGAAATATTCAAACCTGTCAATTTTCTGGCCAGAAACAGGATCCAATTCATGCAAAGAGACAGTAGTCTGAGTCCTTTTGTAGAACTCAAACCCGATCTCTCTAGCTGCAATCACAAAGGCCGCCTCATCAGGTGATTCAGCTTCATAAGAAACCTTCCCCGTCTCCTCATCCACTTCCGGAATAACCGTATGACACAGAGCCAACAGCTGAAAGAACTTCTGAACAACGTACGAATGAGGCTCATTCACCCAATTTCCATTCATAATCCTTCCATCCTTAAAATTAAACCCTTTTACCCCCGAGTTTCCCTGGTCCAGACCATAATCCTCCTCACTCCCACCATCTTGACCATTATTAGGCAAAGGCGCGCCCTTTCTTTTGGCCATAGCCCTCTCGACCTCAGTTATACCCCGTCCATAAGCTGTCCCCGCCACAGAACACTTTATGAACTCCATCGAGTTGCAAGTCAATGTCCCCGTCTTGTCAGACAGTATCGTGTCAACTTGACCAAGTTCCTCATTCAAGTTGGATGTACGAGCATGAGCTGGTTTATCTGCCTCTTCGTAGTACATATTGATATCCTGGTTGATGAAGTGGCTCTGGAGAATCTTGACCATCTCGATAGACACGTACAACGAGATGGGGATCAAGTAACTGTACAACATGAGGGCGGTCAGGAAGTGTAAGAATGCTGCAAGTGGGGCCCTCTTGGGATCGAAGTAGACCTTCGAGTTGTCCGGTTTGAGGTACCATCTCTTCATTTTCCCGCCATCATGGAGGTCCTCCTTAGTAGTGACCCCAAAAACAACGGACCCGACAAATGCCATGAGGAACAACATGCAAAACAAGAAGTAGATGATCTTATCCATCTTCCTCTCAACCCTGCTTCGTTTTGAGGGTGGATTCATCGAATTCTGCATGACTTTCGTGTCGTGCCCTGTGAAGATCACTGCCCCGTACACATAATCCGTGTTTCGTAGCTTCGAGTCCCTCAGAAGAACCTGTTGGGGGCTGAGCGGGTGCTGCTGCTTCTCGTACTCCATGGTCCCCACGAAACTGTACAGGTTGGCATTCGGGTCCTCACATTTGACCACGGCCTTGAAGTCCCTAAAGTGGAAATCCTCGGTCAAGGATGATGTCACTTCGAGGGCTTGTTTCAGTTTCAAGTTGGTCTCACCGTCGAGGTTCATGGTTTCCACATAGCATATCGCATCCTCGTAACTAGAAGCAAGCAAAAGGATATCAGCTGGGAAGAAGTCATCCTTCTCAACCTTCACTATGTCCCCTACCATTAGGTGCCTCCATTCCGACTGCTCAAACACCCCGTTCCCCCGGTGCACCTTCACTTTTCGGTTGTTCACCTCTACGTCCTGATAATATATTCAAACTTCAATTATTCAATCTACCCAACCGAGAAGATATTACGTCCCTAATCTGGGAAACGAACAATTTCTAAATCGTGGGTCAATTTGAACCAGTCTCTGTAAAATTACAAAATTTAACGGTAAGACTGCTACATCCAACCCCTCCATACCCCACCTGGGGAGGATTTTTGTATGGAAGATAAGGCCGGATTTCGGAGATACACATCATTCATTGTGGTCGAAAACAATCTAAAATTGGAGATTATCAATGAATTGAATGATGCACATCAGTAGTAGTTGGCAATGTCAATAACCAAATATAAGAAAGATTACACAGATGACTCAAATCCCACGTCACAACCATATCACAATTCCTAATTACAGCAATTAAGCACCAAAACAATCACAATCAACTTCAAAGCTTGACAAGGTTAACAATGGAGGACAGGACACACAAACCTGCTGTTTTCGACGCCAATCTTCGATAGCTTCCTTGACAATACTGACACCAATGACAAAAATCAAAGGGACAATGGCACTGACAGCAGTGTAAGGTGCAAGGGGTGTGAATGCAACAATCCCAACAACCAAGAAATAGAAGTTGGCAACCCTTCTGAATTGCTCAAACAGTGATTTGGGGAAGAATGTTGCAAGAGTGTATTTTGTGGTGCTGACATAATTATCAGGGTAATCATGGATTAAGTTGTCTAAACTGTTGGATTGATTGCAATCAACAACCCTAGAAAACCCAGGACCTCCAATCTGGGAAAAATGGTCTTCTTCTGGGAAAGATGCCCTACCACAGTGAAATGTGTAGATCTTGCTGAAATGCAGCTTTCTTCTCTTCCTACCATGCCCCATTTTTTTGTTTTTTTGAGTCTTGATGTGTTCAATATAGCTCAAAATGATATTATAACCCAAATCAAAACAAAACCCAGAAATTAAAAGGGGTTAATTTGTTCAAAAACTTTAACCACAAACCCCCAAGAAAGATGCCTTTTTTTCCCCTTTCTTCAAGGCTGCACAAGTGTGTGTTAACTCCAATTTTTTAATGAATCCCCCTTGCACTATATTGCAGAAAGCAAAACCCAACAAATTCCTAACCCCAGAAGCTCAAACCCCCAGAACAAAAAAAACTCAAATTTAACCCAAAAAAACTCAACTTTTTGCCAAAAACCAAAACACCCAGTTCATAAAAAATGAAAAACAACACAGAAACTCTAACAAATCTGCAAATTTTCTGACAAAAATAGCTCAGCCTGCCCAGAAGCTAAAGCAAGATAAACAGATCCTTTTAAAGCAAAAGGAGAAAATTGAGAGAAACTCTCACATTAAGATGGTTGGTAAAATAAGGTAGAAAATATGGAAGAAATTCCAAGGCATTGTGAAAAATTTTCTCAACCCTTTAACCAAGTTGAGACTTCTCCATCGTTGACTTGAAACCCAGTTTTGTACTCCCTCAAAAACTCCAGCTTTAACCCCTTAAAACATTCAAATTCAGAAATTTTTTTAAAAAATAAAGATAAAGTAAGGGGGGTCTTTCAACTACCATCAACAACCCCACAAAACGAAAAATCACACTCTTTTTTTAATGGGGAAAATAAAAAGGGTGTGAGAAATAATTAGACTGCAATTGGAAGGAAGATCAGAATATTCCAAAAGAGCTGGGAATTTGATTGCTTTGACTCTGATTTTTGTTGGTTTGCCAAACAAAAATGGGGAAATTTTTGCAGGTGAATGAGAATGAGGAAGAGAGACTGAGCAAAGTTTTGAGTGTCGCGGGAAAAATTAAAAGGGGGAAGAGTTTCTATTTTTCTGGGAAAATGAAGGAATTTATATCCAATGGGTTTTTGTATTAAAACTTGTTTAAATCGAGGGAGAGTTTTTTTTTTTTTTTTTTTTTTGGGTGCTATCTTCTTCCTATCTTTCTCTGTCTTTCTCTCTCAGTGGAGAAGACAGCAGGATCTAGTAGTTGGCTTACTTATGGTTATGTCCTGAGTTAATCTTAATCCAAATGATTTAATTGTCGGTTTAGGCTCCGTTCTTTTATGTGTTAACGCGCCCAAACGCAACGCAACTTACCGCAACTCTACCGCAACATAACGCAAATTACCATTACTTTTTAACTATTTCCACCGCAACACAAACGCAAACGCAACGCACAAAAGAACGACAACGTGTTTGGTTGGTCAAAAATTTTGGAGAAATGGTTAATTTTTCAAGTTGATTAATCATTGCTATGTTTGGTTGTATATTGACCCTGGGAAAATTTTTACAAGAAGTCCATCATTTCCAAGGTTTTCTTAGGGAAAATTTCCTTTGGCCCTGTTTTTTTTTATACGATTGGTTGCGGTGCGGTGTGGTGGAAATTTGAAAATTGTGGTAGATTGGGGAAAGCTGCGGTGGATTGTGGAATGTTGCGACGTAAATAATTGTAGATGGGTTGGTAGATTGCGGTGGATTGTGGTGGATTATGGTGGGTTTTGATAAAATATGAAAAGTTGTGGTGCGATGTAGAACCGCAACCAACTAGCCGCATAAAAAAACGGGACCCAAGGGATGCTAAGAGAAATTTTTCCCAAGAAAATCTTTGTCATGAAAAACTTCATGGACTAAGGTTCTTACCAAATGTTTCCTAAATTTTATTATTTGGCATGTTTTCTAAGACCATTTGGGTCGATATTAGAATGTTAAGAAGTTTTTTTAATTATGTTTACGTAAATTTTCGAATTATATTTTGATTTAGGTTACACTTGTAACAGAATGTTTTGATCAAGATTAATATTAGTTTTTGAGAAGCTAGTGTTGTGACCAGAGTTCAATATTTAAGCAACATTTTTTGAAAGGTTAAATAAGTTAATCTTAATATTTGAAGTAATATTTGATATTTTTTAATCAAAAAATATTATTTGGAATATATATTATTAGTGGGAATTACCCACCCATTTATGTAAATTTGCATTTTTCATCTAAATCAACCACTAAATTTATAGAGAATATCTCTTCAAATAATATAATCGTTTGAATAACTATCTGTTAATTATTAAAATAGATTTGGTTCGTGTTCTTTTCTGCGGTTGGCAAACTGCGGTGCCACATCCTACCGAATTTGCCACAATCCACCACATTTTGCCGCAAATCATTACTTTTTTCTCTCCTCACTTTTCTCCTCTACTTTTTACATTCTCTCTCCTCACCTATCTCACTTACCAATAACCTACCACAATTCCACCACACCTCACCACACCATTCCGCAAAATACCGCATAAAAGAACACGCCCTTGATATTTGCCATATAAATAATTATTTAGCTACCTAAATCTCTTATCCATGGCTTAAACCGCTAATCGTTCTCTTGTGCGTTAATACAACTAACCACAAAGCAAATTATCCCAACCTACCGCAACATACTATTACCTTTTTACTATTTCCACTATAACTTACCGCAATCTACCGCAACGCGACGCAACGCAAATTAAACGCACAAAAGAACGGTATTTAGTCTTATAATCGAGCTGGTCAATGTTTATTTTCCTACGCTATTTTTCATAAACGGTGCATTTGGTTCTTTACCGGGAAAATGTTTCCTGAGGAATTTTTCTCCATAAAATTTTTCCTATAAAAATTTTATTTGAGAAAGAATAATTCATAGTGTTTAGTTTATATTGGAAAAGATTGGAAAGTTTGTAGGGAACTCGTTTGAAATGTCCATACTAGTTCTGCATATATTAATTTACAAAATAATTTTTAGGGGCATTTTCGAAAATAAAGTTATAAAAACTTTCCATTTTCTATGGGAAAAATTTTTCCCAAGCCCCCCATGGTAAAATTTTTCCTATCCACCTTGGGAAAATTGTAGGACCCAGTTTAAAATTTTCCTCACTTCATTTTACAAACAAACAAGGGAAAATTTGGTTAATTTGAAAACATTGAGAAACTTTCCCGAAAAATAGTTAGAACCAATTGCTCCCACAGTTCTAAATAGTAACCAATCTTTGAGTTTTGAATCAATTGTACCTCACCAATTACATCATGATAGCAGGATCATTTAACATTGTGATCCCAATATATATATATATATATATATATATATATAATACTACCTCCGTCCCAAATTATTTGTCCACTATTCCATTTTTGTATGTCCCAAAATTATGTCCACTTTCCTAAAATGGAAAATTTTATTTTATTGAAATTACTAAAATACCCTTTGTTTGAAATTTAAAAGTATTTAAATATGAGAGGGAAAAGTATAAATAGTAGTTTTGAAGTTAAAACTAAGGGTATTATTAATATTTTATTGTTAATTGATATTAATTTGTTGATTTTCCTTAAAATGCGTGCTAAATCAAAGGGGACAAATAATTTGGGACGGAGGGAGTATAATATAATATAACACAAAAAGTGAAGTATAAAATATAATATTTCCAAAAAGTTAAGTTTATCATATTCAGAGTATCACAAACACAAATAATCAAACCTACAAGATAATATGTTCAAAAAACAAATTATAGACTGTGTATTTGATCCTCTATTGTATAAAAAAATCAAGACTATAAAATAATATAGCCTCATATCAATTGATTATCTAATTTTATCTAATTTAGCTGTTAACTTCCTGTACCTCTAATTTTTCTCAATGTTGTATTACTCATTTGTTAATAATTGGGAGTTGCATAACATTGTTTTCGAAAATTTCATGGACTCTTGAAAGAAAGACCATCTAAGATTTGTATATGACACTATATTTAAAAAATATATATATATTCATTCAAGAGTTATGAGCTATTACTTATTGTATTGCTACTAATATGTGTGTATGAATATATATATATATATATATATATATATATATATATATATATATATATATATATGTATGTATGTGTTTGTGTGTGAGATCAAGAACTTAATAATGTTCTATTCTTAAATAGGGTGGGCGGTTTTTATGAGAACGACATATCTTAATGCACAACCTCTTTATGGGAGTATAGTGTTTGGTAAATGACGTCTTCATCAACCTATTAATAAAAGTTGGTCTATTGAAAGATTTAACCAAATCGAAATATCTTTAATAGGTTGAAAGAAGTAACCTATTGGAATTCGCTTGTTGTAAATTAAAAATGACCATTTAACCCCAAATCTGGCTAAAAAAACATATATATGTCATCATAAAATAAGTACCATTATTAAATTTAATGACAGACGGTATAATAGAAAAATCGGCAAACAGTTAATTATTCATAAACAACTAATTTAGTAACATATTTTTTTTAAAAAAAATCTAACATAAACAATCAATTGAAACTATCAATAATAAACAACCACTACAACAACCAACAACTTTTTTTTTAATATCTATATTATAAGGTAAATATATGCAATAACTTTCTATAAATAAAAATACAACCAGTCCAACTAATGAAATAAAACCTCTATATAAGTAAACAGAAGCTTCCCAATATACACAATACACCACAACCATTAACAACAACAAATATCATATGTACATACTGACACCAACAAGCCCGCGTGATTACTATTATTTATGTAGATTTTCCTATAATTAAATTTAACTCTTTGTTGGATGGTAGAGACAATTTGTTGGAAGAAAAGAAGGCAAAACTAAAGATTTAAATTTATTTTTGTTGTTTTTATGTTTCGTGAGCCGATCGTTTTTGTTAGTTTTTGTTGTGTATCCTAAGTTGTTTCTATTGTCCCGTTTTGACAATGGTTGTTGCAAACTCTTACCCGTTTTCAGGCTATAAATAATCGGGGGGGAAATGAGTCCATCTATGTAATATTGAAGTTGGAAAAGCTTTGTTTGCTAGACCCAGAAATGAAAAAGAGAAATTGTACCAGTGAAAGTTTGGATGGTTCTAGATTCATACTTAGCGCAAGGACATGTCAAAGTTAAAACCAATGCTCTGAAATTCCGCTTAGGCAAGTTATAAAAAAGTCGAATGTAACAGTCTTATTCTTAAAATTTAAACTTACAGTTATTTGTTCCAGTTATCCCAGAATTTAGAAATCATTCGATATTTATTACTCTATGAACAAGAAGGAGTCGAAGATTTGAGGCATTTTACTTTAATATATTACCTATAGTTCACATTAAAAATAATCTTTTCTAACTATTGAGAGGATGAACTAGTATATGGATCTAAATTGTATGTTAGCCTTTTCTTTTCTTTTATTTTCATTTCATTTCTATAAAACAACTACTATATGCCTCAATTATTACATCAATTCTCAAATGGTCAAGCATAAAGTTATGTTTGAAAAGAAAAAAATTTCCTAGCATACATAATAAATAAATGTAGAACCAACAAGCAAAGTGAGCCACATTTTTTAAATTATTAATTAAAATACTATTCGTGTAAGCATAGGATTTATTTATTTCTATCAAGCTCACTTTATATGCATATTGTACAAAATGTATATATATATATGTATCTTTGAAAAGAAAGCCAATAAAATCCTACCTTTTTATGGTATTATAAACCTTTTATTATATCCTTCAAAAAATTATACAAAGATATCCTTTAAAAAATTATACAAACATATTGTTTAAAGTTACAGTTTTTTTTACAATAACTCTTTTTTTTTTAGTATATGTAACTTTTTTTCGGTGTTCAATGTATCTTGGTTTTCAATTTTAAATATTATATATTTAAAATTATCTATAAATATACTAAAATTGAAGTAACTCATGCCTACATGGCAAACTTGTATAGGTTTTGGTATCCTAAGATACCTCCAAAAATCAAAATAATTTACATTAATAATTATTTAAAATAAAATGAATAATCACATTATAATTTATTACAGTTGGGGTACGTAAAAAAATATTGCAATTATACAGACTTAAGTACAGTGGTCTTACTTTTGTCATTAAAATTTCTAATAACATATAAAATATAACAAACTATAAAATATATACATTTAATATTATGCTCTAAGAAAAATTGTTTAAGTTATTGTTTTGTTGTATTTTTACCGTACCGTAATAAAAATAAATAAAAAGGAAATCGAATGTTCATTGTCATTGTATTTTTTTTTCATGTAACCATCATATATATCTTTTTTATAAAGAAAACTAAGGAAAAACTATTTACTAATAATTTAAAATTTTCCTAGTATACCAACAACTTATATTATATTTATTTACAAATAGATAAATAAATATTCAAAATTCAACTCATTGTAATGTTGTAAATAAAAGTACAATTACTCCACAGTTTCCATCAATGTCTAATTATTCTTTGAATTGATAGTTTCTGTATAATTATTCCAAAAAGTAAATTATATAAAACCAAACCCAATACTCCAAAATTTCACTAAGGCGAGAAATGAAGAGCTGGATGCAGCAGTCTTACTCCCAAACTTTATAATTTAAAGAGACGGATTACATTTGATCCAAAATTTCAAAACCATTCACTATCTACTATGTATGAGAAAAAAAATAATATAAAAAGTTACCAAAAAAAGAATTTTGTGCATTGAATTGGGTTGTCAAATGATATTTCATAAATATGTTATTCATACGAAATCATTTTTAATAAAACGATTCTAATAATATTAATTTTATATTTTAAATCATTATTTATAGTAAATAATTTGTAGATAAAATTTGAAAAGTTTGACAATACATATATTACATAGTGACAGATAATAAGGAATGAATAAATTAAATAAGATTTTTAATTGTAAATTTTATAATAATATTTTTATATATTAAATTTTATACATATGGATTACTGACATTTTCAAAATATAACTAGGGCCAAATTTAAACTTTAGGCCCATTCTTTTATACAGTTGGTTGCGGTGTGGTGTGGTGGAAATTTAAAAACTGTGATGGGTTGGGGTAAGTTGCGGTGTAATGTAGAAGGTTGTGGTGTAAATAATTATAAGTGAGTTGATAGATTGTGATGAATTACAATAAAATATGGAAAATTATGATACAATGTGAAATCGCAAACAACCAGCCGCATAAAATAACCGGCTAATAACTTCAGCGAGACGAAAGAGTACTTACTATCTATGAACCTAATGCACGCATATAGAAGAAGTCAAGTCAGTCAACTCCAGTTTATCCGTACAAATTAACAGCGTAAAGAAAAGTATTGTTGATGATAGTACTCTGTAGTCTGTACCATACTTTAATTGTGGAAGTGATGAGTGACGAGGGTTGAATTTTTTGATCAATAAAAACGCCACCAAAATTGGTCCCAATAGCCATCGCAATTTCATCACCATTTAATTTGTAACCTGTTTTCCAACACCAAAACCACCCACTAGCGGCAAAAGTTTGGGTCCGGGTAAATTCGGGTCAGACGATTCGGACAATATCAAAATTTGGACGAGAATTTCATGTCCGGACCCGGTTTTATTTCAGGCCGAGCAATCCGGACGAAGTAAAAATCGGGTTCGGACAATAGAAAAAAGAAAAATATTATGTCCGATTCGGTCAATATCAAAATTCGGACGGAAAATCTATGTCCAAACCCAATTTTTTCCGGGTCGGACAATTCAGATAATTCGAGTCGGACAAAATTTTGCTAACGCTGCCACCAACGACAGATGACAATAATATTAATATTAATGTCAAGTTGTCAACTTGCTAAAATCATACCAAACAATATTTCCAATTTCCGATATTTTCCTAACAAATTAACATCAACTTACCTAAGGTTTGGTTTTTTAGATTCTTTTTTAAGAAAATTATATTATTGATCAAATTAATAGGAGAAGTCATTCAGTGATTTTCTTCATATAAATTAAAGTCTAACTTTTAAATATTTTTTTTTGAAAACATGAAAACACTATCTTCTACATATATGAAGAGGCTTATTGTTGGGGAGAGGACCAAAAAATGTTTGAGTCAAATTTACATTTTTGCCCTCAAAATATAAATAGGCTTATTGTGGGAGGAGGATCAAATATGTTTATAAAAAGTGAGAGTTAAATACATATTACGTTTATATTTAGATAAGGTAAATACTAAATACGGGTCCGACATATTTCGGGTTCATGTAAATATGAGTTAGGTGTTTTTCGGGTTCAGGTAAATATGAGTTTATGTGTATTTCGGGTCCGAGTCAATACGGGTCATGTATATTTCGAAATTCGGGTGAATACGGGTTGGATATTATTTGACAATAGAAAACGTTAAAAGTCTTAACATATGACAATTTTTAAAGCGTCATAATTTTTATGAGTATATGCAAACTAGGTACCGTTCTTTTATGCGGTAAGTATGCGGTGCGGTAATTTACGATGCGGTGGACTGCGGTGAGTTGTGGTAGATTATGGTAAGTTGTAGTTGAAATAATAAAATGGGTGTTGAAAGATTATATAATTATTTGAAATTTTTTTATTAAAAAGGTAAATGGAAAGGTGTGGTGGATTATGGTGGATTGTGGTGAGTTACGGTGTGGTACGGTACCGGACCGCATGGTACCGCAAAAAAGAATGGGGCCTAAATTAATGCGCATTATATTTGAAAAAGGAACATAGTATTACATATAAAATTATAAATACTTGTATTGTTTTTTGCAATTTTTCATACTTATTGAAATCCAAGGTAATTAAAATATGATTAATAAAATATATTTTATGTGCATTATTAAACCAAATATATATAATAAAATTGTAATTTTGAACTCATGCTACAGTAAATAAGGAGTCTAGCATCAAAGAAAATTTTATGTCTAAACCAATCAATTCGGGAAGTGAGTTAAATACGTGTCGGTTGTACATCTAGATAAGGTAACTACGGGTCTGGTATATTTCGGGTTCCAGTAAATACGAATTAGGTGTATTTCAGGTTCAAGTAAATATAGGTTAAGTGTATTCCGGTTTCGGATCAATACGGGTCGGTTATTTATCGGATCGAATTAATGCGGGTTGGATATAATTTAACAATAGAAAATGTTAAGAGTCTTAACATATGACTATTTTTAAATCATTATAATTTTTACGAGTATATAAACTAAATTAATGTGCATTGTTTTTTTTAAATGAATGTAGTATTACATATAAAATTATAAATAATTATATCGTTGTTTGTAACTTTTCATACTTATCAAAATCTAAGGTCAACTAAAATGTGTTTAATACAATATATTTTATGTGCATTAGTACACCAAATATATATAAGAAAATTATAATATATTTGGTGAGTGCGAAAGGTGGAATAGAGTGGGCGCATTAGATAGTGATTGAGAATCTAAGTCACATCAGTCACATCATTTAAGTATATGAATTTTAAAATATATTGTTTATAATTTTTATTAAGGTATTGTGAGTAAGACAAATCATATTAGTGATATTATTTATTAAATATATGAATTTTTAAATAGATATCATGTAAAATAGATAGGAAAGAATTAATAATGTGAAAAAAGGTACAATAATGTAACTAAGAATGTGATAAATAAGATAAATTTATCACACATTAAAAAAAAAATTGGATCCTAACCCGTCCGTAGGACGGGCCACAAATTGTTTGAAAGGGCGGCTCGAATTTACTCTTTTGCTCTTAAATATATATATAATAAGCGGGTAAATACGTGTTACGTGTATGTTTGGATAGGATAAATACGGGTTCAACATATTTCAGGTTCGGGTAAATACGAGTTAGGTATATTTCGAGTTCAAGTAAGTATGGATTTAAGTGTATTTCAGGTTCGGGTCAATAGGGGTCATGTATATTTTTGAAATCGAGTGACTGCGGGTTGGATATTATAGCGCTGGCAAAAATTTGGGTCCGAGTAAATTCGGGTCAGACAAATTCAGATAATGTCGAAACTCGGACGAGAAATTCATGTCCGGACTCGGTTTTATTTCAGGTAGAATCGGGTCGAACAATTTGGACGAAGTTAAAATCGGGTTCAGACAATTGAAAAAATATAAATTTTATGTCCGAATCTTCGGTCAGTTCGATCAATATTAAAATTCGGACGAAAAATCTATGTCCTAACCCGGTTATTCCGGGTCGGGCAATCATTCGGGTCGGAAAAAAAATTTGCCAGGTCTAGGATATTATTTAATTTTTCAACATATAGTTTATAATTTTTACTAAGGTATCGCGAGGAAGATAAATCACATCAGTGATATTATTTATTAAATGTATGAATTTTTAAATAGATATTATGTAAAATAGGTAAGAAAAAATTGATAATATGAAAAAGGTCGAATAATGTAATTAAGAATGTGATAAAATAAAATAAATTTACCACACATTACAAAAGAACAGAGCCATAACCCGTCCGTAGGACGGGCCATAGATCTAGTATTGTTAATATGTCCACTAGTAGGTACGGCGAAATTTGGCAAGGTTACATGCCACACCACGTCTGTTCCTCCCGTGTTGTTCCAACTTTCAAATATAACCTATATGATAGTGTTGCATTTTTTGTTTTTTTTTTAAAGAATTAATTCGAAACTTAAGTACGTATAAGTCAAACAAATTATTATTTTAATGAAAATAATAAGAAATAAGTTATTTATTATTAGTTTTATAGAATTTTAAAGATATGAGATAAAATATAATAATAGTTTAGGATTTATATACTATAAAAATAAAATTATAAGAAATGACCAAAATTATTATTGTTATTATTATTAATTGCATTTATGCATTTCTATAAATCATAAAATTTATGATGACTTCAATAATCATCAAATTTATCAAAACTCAGAATTCTTCTCATACAATACATGATATAAACATACTAATTCAAGCTAAAAAAAAAATAGTTGGACACTTGGACACTAATTTTTGTTGAATGTAGGGTGTGATTGGTAACTAAATGTTTCATGGTTTTTAAATGACCTTCTTCAACTGATATTTTTTTATAATATATTTTATCAAAAAGTTATAATAGTATGTTTTTATAATAATATTTTTTATAATAAATATAATGATAATACTTTCCGATAACAAAATATATTTATTAAAAAATAATGATTAAAATTTATAAAATTTAAGACCTAGTCAAAATGAGGATTAATATGGAATGGATGAAATAATTGCTAACTACCCCGTATTTCATTAGTAGTCAATGTCATCAACTATATATGTTAACCAATAACCAAGTACAAATAACCTTGAATTATAATATCAACAAGAAATATATATTTAAATTTGATAACATAACCCTTAAAATAAACTTTTCTTTTCCAAGTTTGAACATAGACCAAATAATTTCCACCAACCAAATACATCCAAATATTTATTAAATGTATATATAAAGAAAAGCTTAAAGTGTAATGATAGGAAGAAACTCTAAAAAATATAGGAAATTTCCAACATAGAATCAACCTTAGAAGTGGTCGTACAATTCGTATTATTTAGAGATAATCTTGGAGTGCCTTAGTCACGTTATGTGTTGCTGATAAAGGCTCCTAAGATAGTTTTAAAGCGTGTTGAATTTTGTGTTGTGTTCATATATTTTCTAATGTTTTGGAGCTATAATAGGTTGATTTAATGTTGTATATTGATGGATTTTTAATTAGCTTGTTAGACTTTGAATGATAATATAAAAAAGTGTTATCAAGATAAGTACAGTAGCATAAAATACATGAAATCTTAAGTTTGACGGCCACAATTAGCCCACATTATCAACTAATCCCAATTACTTACCGTATAAATGAAGTAATTAACCAAGTAAAACACGAACATGTGTATAAGTAGTTGAACAATACCCTAGATCATGATAACCCTATTATACAGTCTTTGTGTCTTTGAAGGCTGATTAATTAAGGGATATTACAAGGGACAAGTGGCATAATAACTACAACTAAAAACAGGTTTAATTAGTGAATTAATTAGTAGATTAATTAGGGGATTAATTAATGGAGGATGTGAGGGAGAAAAATGGGGAGCAGTCAGGGCAGTGGCGGGCAAATTACGGTCAACGCCCCCAAAATCGCCCAAGTTTTGTCTCTTCTTGTTTTCTTACGTAACCCCTTGCGTCCTCTCTCATTATAAATTATAAAATAACGCCTTGTTATTTTATGCGATGAATTAATGGTACTACGATTATTCTGACCTTGCGTATTTTATTCTGATCAATGTAACAAATTAATCCACTACAATTTACACAAACCCACCACAATCAACTTTTTCTAATTACTTTTTCACATTTTTCCAATTACTTTTTCATATTTACAAACACAATTTACAATTATTAAAAACAAAACTCACCTCAACTTGCCACAATTCCATGATTAATCGCACCGCATGATAAAAGTATATAAAAGAACATGGCTAAATACTTGAAATGGGGAGCTATTTTAAATGTTAGAAATATATAAAAGGGTATCTCACATTTCATTTCATATTATTTGTCATTTTAAAAATTATATTAGTTAAATTTTAAGAATCTTATTTATTAATTTTTTAATATATTACAATGATGTATAAGATTTCTAAAAAAATTATATCGTAAAAACATAATTTTATAATTATTAATAGAAAATCATTTAAAAAAATTAATGCGATCATATAAGACTGTGAAGGTGAAATGGGAAAAAGTTCTTATTTAAAGTGGGAAATATTGGGTAAAATTTAGCAATCAAAGAGTCTTTAGATCGAATTATAAAGTGACAGATGATATAAAATGAGAAAAACAATCAGAAAGTTAGATAAAAAAGGAGATAATAATTAACAAAGGAACACATGTATTAAATTTGAACAACTAAGACTGTAATTAGTATAAAAGAACAGGGCCAAATTGCTAATAATTGTGTATGATAAGTTTTTTTTAATTTTTATTATTCAAAGTTACAAAGTAGAAAAATTACAACCCTCTAGGAATGATTTGATAAACTAGCTACCACATACTAGGACATTTGATAACGATATACTGCGAGTAACCGTAAGGCTTATTCAAGCACATCTTTCTATCCAACACACACGTATACCACTCTTACAAGAATAAAAGACTCGAAAATTCAAAGACAAAGTATGTTCATAATGACATTAAATTTAAAGTATGTTCATAATTGTCTTTTGATCACTTATATAAACTTCAATTTCGACGCATTATTTATCTCCATTGTTCTATGAATGGTTAATTAGTCCAAATTTATAAAAAAATCTCTCCGATAAATACCCTAAACTCTTCATAGGATATTCATCTATGACCTAAGATCGAGTTTTAAATATTTAAGATGCCAATATTTTACAAAGAGTGTTTTTTTAAATATAATTTAAGATCAAATGCAAACTTAATTAAATTTTTCACATGAATATTAATCCATTGAAGTTTAAGGATATTAGGCACCAATAATTATTCTAAATTCTGGGTATTAAACACAATTAATTCATCCCAAAAAATTCAATCCCCATAATTCCAACTTGCTTGACAGGATTGAGTAGAAAGAGTCCAAAAAGCATTAGAATCTAATGATGCTGAATTAATTAATTATGCAAATTAAACACTAATCCCAACAAACAAGATTAGTCAATGATAGGGCAATGATAGTGAGGTGGGGTGTTTAATTTGTGAGTGAGATTATGAGGGTGATTAAAGGTAATTAGCGATGTGATTAGGGTTGGTTAGTAGGCCTTGAATCATGATTAGTAGAGTACTAAAATTGTACGTTTCTGGAAGGATCTATTACATGACCATCCTGAGTCTTCCTTGTTGCCCACTTCCTTATCAATGTGGGGATGTGCTCTCATTAATTCCACATGGACCTGTCCAATTGGCTATTTATTTAACCTTTCCACTATCTAACTTTAAAAGTTTTTTCTCTTTTTGTTTTATTTCATCACATGAAATTTATTTATCAGAGATTAATAAATGCTTCCTTCATTGGTTACTACCTCCGTTTTGTTTTATCTGTCGCCTAAGGAATTGTGGTAAAAACTTTGACCGTCAATATCTTAATTTGTATAATGATTCATCATACAAAATTGATATCATTAGATTCGTAATAAAAAATACTATTAAAAAAGTATAATATTATATTTTTCTATAAAAGTTTTATATTAGAAATTATTAATTAAAAATTGACACTGAAAACCATAAATGACAGATAAAAAAGAACAGAAGGAGTAGTAAAATAATTTCACATTTAAGGGTCTAAGGAAAATTTTCACCTTCAGAAAGATTTGATAAAAATTTTCGCCAGCCCCTAAGAGAGATTTCCCCTAGGAAAATATAAGAAATGATAGTTCCTCAGTAAAGTTTTCCTCATAGTCAACCTACATTCAAAAATAGAAAAAAAAAAGTCAACATGGAAAAGTCGCCATTTCCCAGGATTTTTGACCAACAAAACGCACCCCTAAATAAGATATTAAAATTGGATTCTAATAAGTAACCATCCTTGCTTTATGCAATGATAATCTGAACTTAAAGAATGTATGCCACCAGTACAGAATTTTGAAAATGTATATTTTCTGGACCACCACTTAATGTACATATACCTTAAATATCGAGGATTTAGAATTGTATTTGCTTCCAAATTTAACACTACACTCCCATCCCCTATAATTTTTAGCGAATTAACAAACTTTGTCTTTTTTTTCAATTTTTAAACTTTTTTATGATTGTCCCCTTTTATACATTAAAAAATTATAATAATTGTTTGAAATTAATTAAATATTTACTATTTAGTTGTCTGAATAGCTAGACACGTACAGTTCTAGTATTTGCTATTTATCGGTTATCAACTTCTACTAACATTTCATAAGTTTGTAACCTTTTATGACCAATACACTACCATTTTGTGTCATTGTCATTTGTATTAATGTCTCTCTATATTGGCTTCCATTTCTCATTCTCTTTGTGGAGATTCTGACTATTTCTTCCTTTTCTTTTTTAAGAAGAAAATAAATTGAAAGAGCTGGCAAAAGATTGGATTCGAACAACAAAACATTACAATGGATTATTGTACATGATTTGAACCAATTGAAAAATGACCAATAATTATATTATTGAATGAGCGGGGCTTCTCTTAAGGAGGATGTTCGACAAACTGAGGGGGGTATATATAACCCTTCTTGTCCGCCAATTACAGTAGATGAGGTCAGGGGGCTATGAAGAGCATGAAGAGGGATAAAGCGGTGGGTTCTGATGAGATCCCTGTGGAGCTATGGAAGTGTTTGGGAGATGGTGTATGTTGGTGGACAAAACTCTTTAACGACATCCTTAAGACGTCTAGCATGCCAGAGGAGTAGTATAATGGTACCACTATACAAAAATAAAGGGGTTGTTCAATGTTGTAATAATTATAGAGGGATTAAGCTACTGAGTCATACAATGAAGATTTGGGAACGAGTGATTGAGAGAAGGCTGAGAGAGACTGTTTATGTGTCTGAAAACTAGTTTTGCTTTATGCCTGGCATGTCAACGATAGAAGTTATTCATCTCTTACGCGGGCTGATGGAGCAATATAGGGAAAGGAGAAAGGATCTCCATATGGTGTTCATAGATTTAGAAAAAGCTTATGACAGGGTCCCTAGGGAAGTAATGTGAGAGTGTTTGAGGGCGAAAAGGGTTAAAGAACCTTATATTCGAGCCATTAAAGATATGTATGGTAATGTTAAAACTTGCGTCCGTACATCAGTGGGTTCCACAAGTGATTTCTCTTGTGATATTGGGGTGCATCAGGGTTCAGCGTTGAGTCCATTTCTTTTTACCCTAGTTATGGACGAGTTGACTAAAGACATTCAGGATTACCTACCTTGGTGCATGCTTTTTGCAGATGATATCGTGCTCATAGATGAGTCGAGGGATCGTTTAAACGACAAGGTGGAGGGTTGGAGAGACACGTTGGAGTCAAAGGGTTTTAGACTGAGTAGGTCTAAGATAGGGTACATGAGTTGTCGTTTTAGTGGGCGAGACGCTGACACTCACGCACAAGAGGTAACCATAGGAGGGGTGCCCATACCGAGGGTTGAAAAGTTTAAGTATTTAGGTTCTATCATACGGAGTGACGAGGAATTCAATGATGATGTTACACATCAAATCAAAATTGGTTGGCAGAAATGGAAATCATCGTCAGGTGTCCTTTTTGACAAGAAAATCTCACTTAAACTTAAAGGGCAGGTGTACCGTACGGTTGTTAGGCCAGCAATATCGTATGGCGCTGAGTGTTGGGAAGTCAAGAATATGCATTGTCAAAGGCTAAATGTTGTGGAGATGCGGATGGTTCGATGGATTTGTTGCTACACAAGGTTGGATAGGATTAATTAAGAATGATGTTTGTCGTTCCAAACTAGAGGTAGCACCCTTTGAGGAAAAACTGCGAGAGACTAGACTGAGATGGTTTGGGCATGTCCGTAGGAGAAGTGTGGAGGCTCTTGTAAGGAGGTGCGAAGGGATTGGAATACCTCAGGGCTGTCGTGGGCGTGGGAGACTTAAAAAGTCTATGAAAGAGGTGATAAGAGAAGACCTAAGACATCTAGGTTTAGTGGAAAACATGGCTCTAGACGGGGGGGCGGGGGGGGGGGGGGGGAGGGGGGCTTGGAGGGCTACGATTAAGGTAGTAAGATGAGGAAGGTGTTTGTGATTCCAGCTAGCTTTACGTCTTTTTGACTTGTATGTGTTTTCTTGTGCAGGTACCTGTTAGCTTATCTGGTAGCACTGGCAATACTCAGGTATGTGTTTTCTTCTCTTAACAAGCTTCGCCTCTGTTTTGCTTCGGATCCGGCGGAATCAGTCTCTCCATGAAGGGGGTAAGGCTGCCTACATTAGGGTCCCCCATACCGCGCTCAAACGTGTCAAATGGGAGATTGTTGTTGTTGTAGGGTTATTTGCATTTTGGACCCCGAAGTATAGGGTATTTATTTTCTGGACTCTTAAGTTTCATTGTTTATATTTGGGACCCTAAAGTTTATGGTTGAATAAAAAAAGGACCTTAAAGTTTGTAGTTTGAAAAAGAGGTACGTGTACTGTTTGTCTTTTTCTTCTCATGATTGAATTTATCCTTCGATTAGCGTCAAACTTCAGGAGTAAGGTTAAAACTGATATTTATGAGGTTGGATGATCTAGAACAGAATTTTCGAAGAGCCAATTCAATTATTTGAAGTTTTTAAGATTTTTGTACATTCTTCGCTGAAATCTGAAATATTTTTTTTGTTTGGTACATATTTGGGTTAAGTAGTTTTTTTTGTTAGCACTATAACTCATACTATAAATTTATTTATAAATTTTGTGGGTACATTTTACGCTATAAAAGAATAGGGCCTAATAATTATAAGTTCGATAATTCAAAATAACAAATTGATAACAACTGAACGAGCAGCGAAATAAGCAGAACTTGGCATCCAATTGTAGAGGAGTTCATCAGAATATGTATATGCCCTTTTTCATTTTAATTTGTGCAATTTAAGGTCATATTTAATAGGATTTTTTGCCACAAATAATCCATATTGAAGGGCTTGTGACTAAGACTAATCCAAAGTGACTTTTCAGCCACTGACAGTCTGTACTTTTTCACTATTTTCTCACAGCAGTCCAGAGTCAATTTCGGGTACCGGAAAGCTGACGTGGCGACCGAAAATTTCCTTTATGAAGTATGAATAAACATACTTTCCGGACGCCACGTCAGCTTTCCGGTGCCGGAAATTGACTCTGGACTGCTATGAGAAAATAGTGAAAAATTACAGACTGCCAGTGGCTGAAAAGTCACTTTGGATTATTCCCAGTCACAAGCCCCTCAGTACGAATTATTTGTGGCCAAAAAGCCTATTTAATAAAGGGTTTTTGGACATCAATAATACCAATTTTGGGGGTATTAGACATTAATAATACAAACTATTTTGTTGGACACTAGCAGTACGAACTATTGACCTATTTTCTTCTAACAGTACACCGTCGAATTGTAATGGTTTTACCTCATCGAAAAGATGATGTAGCTCCATAATATGTGACATGGAAGGCATGTTAGTGTCCACGTTAACATTTTCTACCTAACCTCCGCCTTCCACATCACACATCATGAAACCATGTCATCTTTCCGATAAGTTAAAACTATAACAACTCGGTCGTGTACTGTTAGAGGACAATAGGTCGATAGTTGGTACTACTAGTGTCCAAGAAAATAGTTTGTATTATTAATCTCCAACACCCCCAACGTTGGTATTAGTGGCGTCCAATAATTCTTTAATAAATAATAATGTACGTCAGGACACAATCGTGAGATTTACAAGAGAGTTTCATGTGGTATTGAGCTTTATCAATTAAGGGTGAGTTCTTAGTCCCTTTCTTTCTAATATGGCCATGGATGAGTTGATTAGAGATGTTTAAGATAAGGTGTAGTGGTATATGCTCTTTGTGGATGGTATTATTCTGATTGGTGAATTGTGCGAGAGACTAAATGATAGGGTGGAGCCCTGACATAATACCTTGGATACTATAGATTTTAGACTAAGGAGGTCAAAGATGGAGTATATTTGTATATGAGGTATCGTTTTAGTAGGATTGATTAGGACAACAATCAAACAGTTATCATTGGAGGACCAATTATTCCCATGTTGGAAAAATTTTCGATACTTGGATCAATTGTGCAGAGTAATAGAGATGTAAGTGAAGGTATAACATATCGGGTTAAGGTAGGTTGGCAAAAGTGGAAGACCACTTTAAGAATGTTGTTTAATAAGAGAATTATGCTTGAATTCAAACATAAGATTTACTGTGTAGTAATTAGACCAATTATTTTGTATAGTGTAGAGTGTTTTTTTTTTTTTTTTTGAAGAAGCATAGTGTAGAGTGTTGTACTACAAAAAATCGCATTTCAAAGTTGGTAAATAATATTGAATTCGATCTATTGTTATTGACTTATTGTAGTAGTTAATAAATAATAACATGTAAACAATTATATGAGCAAGGTGGACACCTTAATTATTAGGATTTGGATATATGATTTAGTTTTCTATTTCATGCAACTAAGTCATAGTTAATAATGAACTAACTTAGAACCAGCATAATAAAGCTAGTTTGTTAAAAAGGTGGTAGCTAAGTAAGGGATGACTAATACATTTAATAAACTTACTTGGGAAACATTATTATCGGTAGTTTCTAACTCAAATTATACTAAATTTATTTTCTTTTGGGTTTTTGGATGCTAATATACTGAACTTTTGGGGTATTGGACAATAATGCACTGAACTTTACCTTGGACAATAATGCACTGAACTTTGGGGGGTGTTGAATAATAATGCATTCAATATGATTTTGGCAATGACTAACTTGGTGACAATCCTATGTAGCGGGTGGAGGAGATGAATTGGTCCAAAAATATTTGTCTTCTCGGTCTGTCACATAAGATTGTCACCAAGTTCGCCACTGTCGAAATTGTCTAGAGTGCATTATCGTTCAACACCCCCCAAAGTTCAGTGCATTATTGTTCAAGGTCAAAGTTCAGTACATTATTGTCCAATACCCCAAAAGTTCAGTATATTAGCGTCCAAAATTCCTTTTCTTTTTGATTAAAGGTTGCAATGACCTCCCCTACATCAAATGTAGATCCACTCACGACAACCGCCTTCATCTTTCATGTTCCCCACTAAAGTTCAAGTTCTGGAGAAACGAAATACTTTCCGGTGGTGGAAATTGTGAGTTGATGTGTCATATTTGTCATTGAAAATTTAATGTCGACTTGTTTAATATGCCGGTGATTACCACATAATTGAAAATAAACCTAGTGTTCAACATATATTTGTCCTTAAATTTGGACAACTTGATTATTACAAATTTAGAATAGTAAGTTTGAACATAAAAGTCTTGCCCATCATTCGGATCGAATTCAAACATATATTCATATTCTACCGGACAATTTTTTAACAACTCTAGTTCAAAAGACTACAAAATCCTTATGTGCTTGTATTCTATAAATTCAATTCGAAAATAATAATTAATAAGTTCCATTTGTTATTCTTTAGGTAGTTGACAATTGCTAATTAAGACTTTGCACATGTATCTTCAAGGTCATAACTCGTAAGTTCATATGTTTCCTCGCTAATTTCAATTTTTTATGAGATTGACACAAAGAAAAATACTTACATACCATGTTAATAGTCAAGGTCAATCGAGAGGTTCCTATTAAAGGACATTATTGGTCACTGACTCTTGGGTCGATCATGACTATAGTTATTAAAATATCGATTCTACTTTACGGTCCTACGATTTTATAATAAAAAATCTTCGATGCGATTCTAATATCTACATTCTGATCTACGATCTTACGTGGGTTAATTTCAATCCTAACTATCTATAAATCTAAGCTAGGATCTCAATTCTAACAACCTTAATAATGACTATTTAATATAAGTGGCTATAATATATTAGAAATTGGAAGTGGCTAAAAATTAATTTCCAACATAGAGAAACTGTATTATTCATGTATGACAGCTGCATGTCTAATTTATCCACATGCTATACAAAAATCATACTCTCTACAGAAATTGGAAGTGGCTAAAAGTTAATTTCACTATCATTGCTAGTTTGCTACCCTCCATAGATTCTGTACAATATTTTTTTGAGGAATCTTTACAATATTAAAATCAAGTAAATTATTTTGAAATATTATAAATATTCAGATTTTGGATGTTTTCTTAAAAAAAAAAAAACTTTCTAGGAATTGAAGAAAGAATTAACTATAAGAAAAGTAATTAAAGAGCTTCAGTTTTGTATGAGAATGTTTACTTTGCATACTTGGTAAATATCTACTGAACTTATTACATCTATGATTTTCCTTTTATAAGGTACACATATAAGATATGAAAAAAAAAACTTAAAATAATATATTTATTGATGATTTCATATGTAAATTATTCAAAATTGAAATTTGTAAGGACTAAAGTTTTATTATAACAATATATAACACAATTTCAGAAAAAGAATATGTTTAAACTAAAATTATATTAATATTTAAAAGATTATTTGAATTTGAATGCATACAATATCTCCCAATTCAAGTAATATAGCCAATCACTTCTTACCTAAGTGGCAAGTGGTTCATCTCCTACCCCGAGTGTACAAGGTTTGAATCTTGGGGATGACATCTCTCCCTTACCATTTCAGAGAGTGTTGTGAGTTGGAGTGGACCCATATTTGGGCCATTGGCATTGCCCATACCCCATCCACTACAGGCCTAATGGGTTGGACTACTTATCTATGTTTTAAAAAAAATTCAAGTAATAGTCTTATACACGTAGATATTATTTATACTTTAATTTATTCAATAATAATTTTAACATATTGATTTAGACATTCAACTCAATTATTGTTATTATAATAATGATGTTGGTGAATTTGGTTCATTTGTGTCCATGCATATTTCACAATCAAATGGAAAGACATATTCCAAATGGATGATTCTATAGAGTCTAGCCAATGAGTTATCAACTCCAATATTAACCCCACCTCTCATCATACATAAAAACAATGCATGACCTGGAAAAATCATGCATTGTTCAAATCTAGCAACTCCATCACCTTTTTCTAGTGTAAAGAAGGGATGTTAGATATTAAAATATAATATATAGGGAAGAAAAACTTGCATTCAAATCTATTCTTACTTGTAGGTGATTTTTGGGTCTTGTTTTTTTGTGTGGTGGATTATTTGCGGTTATGATGTAATATAGTAAAAAATAGAGTCCTTAATCTAAAATAAAATGTTAAATATTAATAAAAATAAAAGATACACACATGTATATATATAGTATTTACTTTGCATGATAATACCAAATCTCAAATTTATTTTAACCATGCTTTTCAGTTCATGACTTTAATCTTTCATACATTTCATAGCCACATTTTTTTTATTATTGAAAGTCAAAAAGACTAAAAAGTCAACATCGACGTTGCAAGAAACGCAGAGAAAAGTACTACAAATAGACAACAACCAACAAAAAGCCACACAATCAAACAACAAGACAAACAATAAAAATAAAACACTAAAATTAACATTTTCAATCTCTTAGATTTTCTCAATTATGTGTGAAAAAAAGAAGAAAGAAACTAAATGTCAAAGGTGGGCACATATATATACTAGCTTTTTGGCATGGATTTAATTGATGGTATAGCTTAGTCCTGTTTGTGTGGATGGACAATAGTTGCTAGTGATGTTGCTATCTCACCAAATGGAAGAGAAGATGCCAAGAACTACTTAGACATACATATAAGTAGTAAAAAGAAAAAAAACAAAGGAAGAAAATCATATTTCATAGATCACCACTTGTTTTGAATTTTGATTATGACTCAAGACTTCATTTGTCCTTTACTGTCTTAAATTATTAGCAAGGTAGAATATTATTTGTACTTCTTTTTGCTACACCATATAAGTTGGAATTCCTAGCTAGAGAGATCGCAAAATAATAGGCATACACCTTACTTTATTATTCGCAACTGTAAAATATTTATGATCGATATTTAATTTCATCCACCCTTATCTAATTTTAATAATTCGTTTCTATTTTTCTATCTAAATATCAATATTACTCTAACCATTTTTCCGGTGACGACGACAATAATCATCATCATCATAATAATAATAATAATAATAATCACATTTAAAAAGGAAAAAAAATTACTTTAAATAATAGGCATACACCTTATTCTTCGCACTTGTAAAATATTTATGACTGATACTTAATTTTATCCGCTCTTATCTAATTTTATATTAATTCGTTTCTATTTTTCTATCTAAATATACCTAAATATACCTAAATCGTAAAAAGTATAATAAATTAAATTCTTACTATTTTTTTTATGAATTTTTCTCTGTTATACCTAATACTTTTATTCAATATTATATATATATGAGTACATAGTTATGTACATATATTGAGGATAAGGTTAGCCTCTGTCCCTTTAGTTTGTACTTCACTAAGCACTAAACTGGATATTTACAAATTGGGTTATAATAATTAAGTATATCCACCAGCTCTTACAACTAAAAGGTTTTCAAGATTGACTGCTAATGAAATATACCCTTTGATTAGGATATTCTTGGCCTTATATAGTTTGTATTTTCTAAGCACTACCTTCCTCTTCTTACAGATTGGTTGATTGATGGCTAAGGATGCAAAAGAAGCACCCATAAAAATCCAAATCACTATTCCAAGTGTGTGGGGAGGGTTTGACCTAGGTTGTGTTTTATAATAGTGTTGGTTATAGTGTTTGGCGTGTTAATCAAGTTAAAATTCCATCTGGATAAATATTAGAGTTCGACGGTGGTAGAGTATAAAACCATAATTATATTTTCGACTATAAGCTTAATCTTTTAGTTGAGATTGTTCTACATGGTATTAGAGTTAGATTGAGTAGGAAGTCTCGGGTTCCGAACACCCCTCATATTCATTTACCCATGACAAAGGGGTTTTTGCAGCATCCATGCTTCAAGCCCAAAGGAGATTCGTATGAGAGGGGTGCTGCTAGAGAGTATAAAACCATCATTGTATCTTCTATTGTCAATTTAAGCTTTTGGTTGAGATGGTTTCACACTTTCAAACCGTTATTGTTATTATGAACTCGTAGCTTTTGAATCAATTTTCTTTCATTTCGAGAGTGGAACCAAATAAGGTGAAAGGAATTTCATACTACAACTAATTGCAGACTGCAAATTAAGCGAACATAAGAACTGAGGAAAAAAAACCATGGACCACGTCAGCCAGAAAATAATGCACTATGAGACAACAGCATATGATTTGATTCTTCCACATAGATTAACAATTTAACACCAATCTCAATATTTTCTCACACTCTCCAATTGTATAAGATTACAACGGAGAACCATCTCCACTCTAAAAGAATAATGGCGACAAACACTCAATATACAACGAAATTAGGGTTAAATAAATAACATTTATGTTGGACCCTAGGAGGGTTCAATGGGCTATAAAATCCAACAAAATGTACAAAAAGACTACTTAATACAACAACTTGATAGTTAGAGAAAAAACATCAATAATGATCACCAAAGCACAAAGACCAAATCCACATTGCTCGACGGAGCACTTAAAGTATGCTCGCTATCAAGAACACAACCAGCTTTCTGAGCCCTATTAAAGGAGTCCTTAAGAATTCGGGGCAAAAAGGAAACCACCTCATCATCCAAATTACTTGACGGAGCACTTAAGAATGCTCACTTTCACGAAACAACCAACTTAATAGGGATCTCATCATCATCAAATTGAAGACACCTTAAGAGTACGTGCATCTTTAAAAGGCATATTAATCGGAGCCTTAGGAACAACCAAAGAAACTATATGATTAGTGATGGTTTTACTTGAGATGGATCCATTTACTGCAAGAGAATTCACAAAACCACCTGCAATAACCTCAACTGAATTACTACCACTTCCAAAATCAAACGCATGCGACTCACCCTCAAAAAACTTAGCAGCCCGGACACCCACTTACAGACCTTGGACACCCTTCTCGAGGAAGGATTTGACCTCGAAATTTTACTGAACCTCGCCAAGGATACACCCAAAATACAACCCTTATACAACTTGTTATTTATACACTGAATAACATTGGAAAATTGGAATGCAATAAACCAAACTTTATGTCCATTTTGATCTAACAAACCAAACTTAACTTTTTGTTAATGACAAACTATACTTAACATAATATTTTTCTTAGTGAACCTCCACCAATTTCCGGTTACCGGAAAAATAACATGGAGGTCTTTTTGCTGATGTGGAGTGTTTTATAAGCAAAAAATAAAAGGAAAATGAAGATGAATTCCTCTTCCTTTTCTCCTTGTCAAGCTTGGTTCTGACTCACATTTTCTTCATCCAGACGCTCAAAGTTCTGACTCTCATCCCTCATTCTTTGTAATTAATTTCCCATTCTTATCACTTCAGACAACAATTGCTCGAGCTTTTCTTCCAACACATTGTTCATTTCAATTAGGCTCATTTCAATCAGCAAAAGAACCTCCATATCATGTTAATCGAAAATTGGTGGAGGTTCACTAAGAAAAATATTATATTAAGTACAATTTGCCATTAACAAAAAGTTAAGTTTGGTTTGTTAGATCAAAATAGACATAAAGTTTGATTTATTAGATTCCAGTTGTCCAATAACATTCGACCCAACTTTTTTGTCCTCAAAACGAACAAAGTCAAATCACTTACCATTACTCCCGCATTTCTAAGGATTATACACATCAGCAATAACACCAAAAGTCTTGAACAAATTACCCAACCATACAAAGCTAACATGAAAAGGTACATTATCATTAAACATCGAAAAGGGCTTCCCAGACTCATAATCCCCAACGGTTCTTTTAAACTGTAAAATACTCACTATTGAATATCTACTCTTACTTCTACGTACCTACACCTACACAAACTTACTCTAGCCTATTCAACTTTACTCTACTAAACTTCTAAACAAAGTCTAAATTGAAAAATGCACTTAATTCTATTATATCCCAACTTTTTTGAATTGAACTGTCCTTTAATTAATTAGTTAAGCCAAGATGATTTAATTAGTTAAGCCAAGATGATTTTTGTTTGGTAGCTTGTGTTTGTAAGCCTTTGTTGGAGTTTTTCTTATGCTCTTATATTATATTTAGTGTTTGTGTGCCCTATTTTTCAAGTGGGGCCATAAATTGTGGTCGTGTCTTTTAACATTTTAGCTTTTTCGTTGAATCAAATTTGAGCTTCCACCTCCGTTTATTAAAAAAAAAAAAGCCAAATTACTCATTTAAATATAGGTATTTTTAGAGGTATAAATTATTGATTAAGCCAAGCAACTTATATACATATTCATCCAAACATAGAAAATTACAAGTAGATCCCAACTCTTTTTGTGTTTATAACTTTGGACATACAACTTTTCAAGTTTTTGCAAATTAAAGAGCTTAACAATTGGCTTATTAGTTAGTGGTCAATTCACTTCACTAAGTGCAAAACTTTATACTTTCATGGTAACACAGAGACCCTTTTTCCTATCATTTTCTGAATAAGGATGGAATGACTTAAAAAAGCAAAGCCAAAGTTAATTAGGTGTTATTAATACTTTATTCTTTCTGTATAGGATTAGGAGCATTGCTTGTTTACATGTTTTGTTGTCTGCTCTTAAATTTGTCGAGCTTCTGTTAAAAATTATTATATTTTTTAAGTATTATTCTAAAAAGCTAAAGTGACTTTTTTTTAAAAATAAATTATAAGAAATTAAATAAATTGGTCTTTACAAGGTATATATAATTGAAGAACTCTAAAGTGACATATAGTATTTTTTTTTATAACAAAGGTCAGTATTACAACTATGTATTGATCTACATTTAACATCCTATTACACTGAATGAATCTGTAATAATTCTGACTTGTCGAGAAAATGACCTAAAATGTAAGCGCCAATTGCTTTCTCTTTGTATTTCACCTTTTGAACAGTCCAGATTAACAATCATCACTATCAGATCATTTTTTCGATGAGTTGAAATCGGTGAAAGTGCTTAATTTTGCATATAAGTTCTTGGTTTTCAAATTATGCTTGACTAAATATTTTGTTTTAAAAGAAAAGACCCCAAACTAATGGAAGCATAGTGGTGCCCCGCACTGGTCCGATCTGGTCCTATTAGTCATGGTCAAGGCATTAGTACATTTGACTGAGTCCCTTACCTTTTGGGTTTTTTTCATGGTGGTAATTTCATGGTGGTAATAGTTAAGAGACATGAGCCATGTTTTTTTCTGCAATGAATAAAGTGTGATAATATTATGGTATGATTAAGATAAGGATAATTTGTCACTTTTTGGAGATTATATTAGCCAAACTGTAAAAATTTTAACCATCAAGTATTTGATATATATATTAATTTGTTATATATATCAGTAATGAAAAACAGTATCCAAAAAGTATAGTAATGCAATTGATAATAAAATATTATAAAAAATATCTTGTTAAGGATGACATTCGAAATTGTAAAAGTTAACAAAATGATAAATAATATAAAATAAAAAATAGTTAATGTGAGCCGGTCTTTTTGAATAGTACAATTTAAAAGCAGAATTGTTACGTCCAACCCCTAAATACATTACCAATAACAATATTCGAAAATATTTATCTATTTATTTATTGGATCAAGTCACCCACCCAAGTCAATTATACTTCTATTTTGCATTACGACGTCATCATAATGTACTCATGCATGCCCCATTTATAACTTGGTCTTCAAAATCATATCATTAGACACTTTATTTCAAATCCATGTTCCGCATGCAATATTCCCCTAATTTATATATATAAATTATGTAAAGGAATGTTAATTATTAGGCCTTTACTTTTATTTTCTTGTTTAACTCATCCTGCTTGATCATATTTGACCTTTTCATTTATTCAAAATTTGAAATATTTAATGATAAGGTTTTAGTAATTGTTTTTTAAAAAAAAATCATATCTTGCAATGATGATATATGACTATACTGGAATGTGTTGTTCTTGTTTTTTTTTTTTTTTTTTTTTTTTTTTTTTTTACGCCAATGTGTTGTTCTTGTTGTATATCATTCAATGCTAACCAAACAACGACAAAATATTTTCCCAATTAAGTACACTAGGGGCTAGGACTGTCAAAAAACTGTCCGGCCCGAAACCCGGTTCAGTCCGACCCGGAAAAAAGTGGGTATGGTCATAGAATTTTCGTCCGAATTTTTTACATTGACCGAAAATTCGAACACAATATTTTCCAATTTTCTATCGTCCGAACCCTATTTAAACCCGAATTCAAGCTTGTCTGAATTGTCCGACCCGAGTCCAACCCGGAAAATGTTCAAAAAAACTGGGTATCGGACATCAAGTTTTCGTCCGATGTCCGATTCGTCTGAACCCGGATTGACCCGAACCCGAATTTTTAACAGCCCTACTAGCGGCAAAAGCCTTTTCAACATAATTCTTAACTAGTTTTTAATATGGTTCAGCATGTTATTCATAATGAGGTTCATTAAAAGTTTCATAATCTCTCAAAAACAAAGTATGCATGTTGTAAAACTTCAAAATAGAAAACCATCATACAACACTAGCAAATATTTGGGTTTGGTCAATTTGAGTTCGAACAACTCAGATATCCAGACAAAATTCTCAAATCTGAACTCTGTCTGAATTTCAAATTCTGAACTTTTGTTATGTTTGAGTCCCAACCTGATTTGTCCGAACCCGAAATTGTCTGAATATGCCAAATTCGAATTTGTACTAAATTAACACACAATTTCAATATTTTGTCCGAATTTTAATTCTTATTAGGGTTAAGATATTGTCATAATATGTCCAAACTTGAATTTACACAACATTCGGACAACCGATTTTCTTACTTCATACCCAAACTCAAGCTGATTGAGTCTCGACATATGACCAAATCATCCAAATTTAAAATTCAGATAAAAATTAATATCAAAACTCAATATATTTCAAATTGGACAAATTCAAATATTCCAGTTTTTTAAGCTACCCTGCTGCAACTTCAAGTCTTGGAAACAAATTTCTACAAGAACGGCTGTTGAGTTGCTTATATGATCGTGGTCGCGGTTAGTCAGCCTGAAAAATTTCTCAAAATTGCAAGGTAAGATCTGCTTATATTACACATTTACGGTGGGACCTTTCCCCAAATCCCCACTTACGAAAACGCTTTGTGCACCGGGCTAGCCATGCTACAACTTCAAGATCAAAAATAGAAGTGAACTTGGGTTACTTTTGGGCCATGACATGTAGTGAGTGCTCCATTACCCTCCGCCGTTATTCTTCACTCTCTTTTTTCTGACAAATAGCTGACTGCAAAATCCAAGTAACCCATATATGTGATGTGTGAGGGTCCACAAAGCAAAAAATATGTATAAAGTAATGTTGTCTTTGTATGCAAAAAAGTAACATTGTATATATTTGACACTGACATTGACGTACCAACCAGAATGCTGCTCATTACTTTGGTTCAATAATCATAGATAGCAACAATAGGTTGCCTTGGCTATTCACTGTTGGTGTGTAGTATTGAATGCACCACCCTTAATTATATATGTGATGTACAAAGCTACCAATTCATTTATAATTTGCCCTAACATAACACTTTATTTGAATTGTTTTCTTCAAAATATATTAAATTTAACAACGATATCATCATCGTAATAATATGATTGTAATAATATGATCGATTTGACGGGTATAAAGTAATAAATAACCTGATATAGTTACTAATTACTATAGTCGATGTAAGTTTAATTAACAAATAACAATAATATAATATAATATATTTGATTGAAATGATATTGTGTAAAAATGAATAGGAGAAGGAATATTATATATCCATAATCCATATATGTCTCAACGACAACATAAGGTCATAATTATGTGCTCAGCTTTAGTAGAGTATTTAAAAATAGTAAGATTCTTTTAGAACCCAAGAAATAATATCACGATCGATTAGTATTAATAAGTGACTAGTAGACCGAGAACTATTAGGGTATCGGGATAATAATCTCAATCAACATCGTAGTAAGAAATGATGATGGTAGAGAGAGACTCTTCACTTAAACAAACACCATGATCTATTAGCATACAAATATCTAATACTCCAAATTTGCGTTCACCTTCTGTTTTTGTTTGAATAAATTCAGACATATAACTTAATAATAAATTTGATTAATTCCAAATAAGTTGTGTAGGAATTTTTCATGAAAGATTCATAATAAAATTTGAGTAAGTGTACACTTTAAAATCTGAGTAAATATATAACAAACAAATGACTCATGCATACAATAAATCAGATATAATATATTCGGACTCAAAATCAATTAGTACTTGAATAGTATAAGTGATAAATTATAAACATACCCTTATAGATCATGGGGACAATAAACCTTTCTTTTTCAATTTTCACACCCCTTGCTCTTGATTTACCAACATTCAACTTCTTTTTTTTTTTTTTTGATAATTAGCGGCCAAGAGAACCCTTATATTCAACCAAAATAAGCGCCAAAAGGCACTAAAAAGAGCATAAAGCTCACACAGTTCAACAGACTGAAAAAGCCAATACAGGCATTGATCTAGTAGCATCTAGAGCAGCAGAATGCAAAACAACAGCTGAACAACATTAGATCTGCACAATGAAACTACTGAGAATCACTGAAAAATGTATGGAATTTGATGAAAATGCATCGCCAACTGATCCACTGAATAGTCACCAGACTCCTTCCACGATGTAAACCAAAGGCACACGCTCCATTTTATGTTGTGCAGAACAAGCTCCTTGTTTTTCTCCATTTGATCGAAGATTACTGCATTCCTATGTCCCCATATGGACCAACATTCAACTTCTTATCAGCTTCAAACTCAAATACTACAAGCTACTAATGAGATCCGACATATGTACACAACTAATCAAATTAAATTAAAACCAATTACAAACAACAAGCAACTATAACTATAATACAACATAGTAAATACTTGGTAACTCAATCAATTTAAATATTTCTGAAACTATATTCATATACATGTCTATCCATAAACAAAATTATGATCATATTCAATTCCTAAACACACCCTACTAGTGGCAAAGATATTATCTAATTTTCATCTATAAATTAAGATTAAAATATAAATTAGAAGTTTGGTCATAACTAATCTATCCCTCAATTTGACATACAACCAATGGGTGTTGCATCTTTAAAGCTAATCATTCCAAAAAGTAGGTTAAAGATGACAATAACATAAAATGATTCTAAAATACATGTAGCTTCATCCAATTGATGTTTCTAATTAAGGTACTTAAGTAGCTACTTAAATAACAAAATAAATGTAATCATGATTTAATAAGAAGCAAAAAAAGGGTTTGGTGACATCATTAAATGGATAATGTAGGGTTATGTTCATAAGTCAATATTGATATAATTGTTTAGTTTAGTTTGTAAAGTGAGAAAGACATGGATTTTAGTCACATACTCTATGTACACCCTTGAGCATGTGCATATCTCACTATACTAACCACCTCCACTTACTCAATTAATGTCCATACCTAATATACCTATCATCACCATCCACATATTTTTCTCCCTTGATTTGCCCTCCCTTGTTTTGCTCTATTATAGTTCCAAGTCCATGTATGACATAATTACTGGAGTATATTGTTAATTGAGAGGGTCGGACCGTAAAAAATGAAGGTCGTGAAAGGGTTGAATTGTTGAAGGATTGGACCCTAAAGTTAAAATCAATTCAATCTTTGGATTGCCATACCATGTTTTTTGGATTGGATAAAATGAAGTTTGGATGTATTGGTTGGATTGGATTGGATTGGATAAGTTATGATACTTTTTTGGGGAATTGTGTAAGGTTGGATTGGATTAAATTGAATTGGATAAGTTATGATACTTTTTTGGGAATTGTGTAAGGTTGGATTAGATTGGAAAAAGTTACCAATCCAAAGAACATAAGCAGATCAGTGAATGGTCGGACCGAGTTAGCTTATCGATAACTCAAAATAAATAATTTTTTCTATTATTTTAAATGCTAGACTTACATATATTATTAACAGTTCACATCAAATAAGGGTTAGCATATGTACCTTTTTTGGTACAAATTGAGTTGATTTTAACTTTAGGGTTAAAATAAATCGGATTGGCCCATGGATTGACCCTTAGTTTTGCTAGAAAGCCTAGACCTGACCCATAACTACAATGATCATCCTTGACCCTACCCAACTTTACATAGCTAATAGGTGAATCTTGACCTTATCCAATCCTACACATTGCCCACCCCTAAAATGGTAAATATATGAGTAAATTCAATCTTGGGTTTCTGCTGAATAAAGTTTAAAATAGTCTAGTCTAATTGAAAAATCAGTTTCCAAAACAGTTTGTTAAAAGTTACTCCCTCCATTTTATATCAATCGTCATAATTTTGACTTTTACCGTCTCCAATATTACTCTTTAATTGATCATTTTTTATATAATATGTTGTTAACAATTGCAATATTATACTTTTATGATGATATTTTTCGTTACGAATCTAATTGTGGTAATTTTGTATAGTATATATTGAGAAAATTATGATCAATTTTTTTTTAACTATACAATTTCTAAAGAAGACAAATAATATGAAACGAAGATAATATAAAAAAGAAAAAGATTTCTTGGGAAGCCATAAATGAAGATGGAAGGTATATCATTGATATGCCTACACTAAAATTAGGAGAGAAATTGATGGCATTTAATAAATTCATTGATTACTTTAACAACCCTCTCCTTGCTCCACAACATATGCTTAATTCCAAAACATGTTAATAAAATGATATCCCCTTGAGATTTTTTTTTTCTGTAATTCTCAATTAAAAAGTACCTACACTAACTAGACTACTAGTTGGGCAATTTTGAAATTTTCTATTGAGTGCACTTTTTTTGGGTGATGCTAGAGATTGTACAAATCTCCTTGATTTTATGGTGAATGTAAATGGATTCCATAATTCCATTTGCAAAGCATTGTTTTCAAATAAGAACTTTCCATTACACATGCAACTTGCCAAAATCATTTTTCTATTTGGCTTTTTGGGAAAGTTGGAGGATATTTTATTCATGGTTTTGATGTTTGGTAGAGCTTACTTGACATGTTTTTATGCATTTTGGGATTAAGTGGGTTGGTTTTCCAGCTACAAATATGTTGAATGATAACATAAGTATATACCTATCTAGTATGATTGAACAAAGTAACCCAATTTTCACATTCATTTTTCGATGTTAAGGAGAGTGGCGGATCTTGGTCTTCTGATTAAGAGTGACCAATATACTATTATATTCTTCTAATATACATAAAACCCATAATTTTATCACAAATTATACTGAATTATTGATTTTTTTTTATGTTACCGATGGTCGTGGCCACTCATAGCCATGCTTGGGATCCGCCCATAGGAGCAATATAATATCAAATTGAAACAAGATTCCATGATACTCCTGTAAATTCCGAGTATGTTAGTTTTTTTTTTGTTATTAGCGGGAAAATAAAACCTGAAAATCAAACAAAAACACAAAAATCAAACGGTGAGTACAAATTAGAGAAATTATTGCTGAAGTTGTTAGTTTCTTGGATTTTTCCAATTTATTAATGGGCTTAACAAAGAAGTATTCACCAGCACAATTGCTTCATAATCATAGGCCTCAGAAAGTAGTCCATAAATAAAAGGGCCAAAACCCAAAAACCCAAAAGTTTAATCAAAGAGTAACTAATTGGGCTTATCAAAGAAGTATTCAGCAGCACAATTTCTTTATAGGCCTCAGAAAGTAGTCCGTAAACAAAAGGGCCAAAAGCCCAAAAGTTTAATCAAAGAGTGATTAATTGGGCTTATCAGAGAATATTCACCAGCACAATTTCTCCATAGGCCTCAGAAAGTAGTCCATAAACAAAAGGGCCAAAAAGCCCAAAAGTCCAAAAGTAGAAATAATCAAAGACAATGATTAATTAATTTTAGAAAAGAAAAAGACAGTAAAATGGATCATCATCGTCTTCTTCTATCAAACATGAATTCCATCTCAGCTTCACTCTCTGCAAATTCACCAACTCTCTGAAAGTTTCAAGGTGCGCTTCAGATTTCCAATCTCAACTCTGTTTTTTCCCCTTTTTTTTTCTGGAATTTCTGTAAAATATTGTCGCATGAACAAAAGGAAATGATTCATCATACATACACCAGCTCAGTAATCTCATTAAGATCCTCTCTCTCATTCAATGATTATTCATACTGCTCAACTGAAAGATGCCCATCAAGTTATTGCTCTTGTTGTTGCTCTTTTTCCGTCAATTCCCCCAAATTTATCGCGCCGATAAACCCTAGTTTTTTATACGGGTTGAGGCAGTCTACCCTGATCCAATGCCCACCTTCTAGAAGGTTCATTTTGGGCTCCAGCGACCGGTGCTGCTTCCGGTCGCCGGTTTCCGATGTGGGTCGGCGTTGTAATCGGGAATGCTGTTGTGTTCAGAGAGAACGAGTTGAGAGATTTGTGGGAAAAAGTTGTAAAGAGAAGTGTTGTGTTAAGAAGAAGATTAGTGTTGATGTTAGTGTTAATAAGATTAGGGGTAGGATGGGTAGGCGTAATTATGGATGTAGTGCTATGAGTGATGCTGAAGCTATGCTTAGTTTGTTGTCTGAGGAAGGTTTTGAGGAGTGTTTGGATGTGATGGAGAGAAGAAGGAGACTATCGAAGGATCGAAATGTTGTTAGAAAAACGAATGTTGTTTGTGAGGTTTGTATGGGTCGGAATGGGAGTTTCGATTCTGGGTATTTGGGGGGTCGATCGAGTAGGTATCGGTTGGAGTTGGAGAAGATGAAGTCTAGAGATGGAGATGATAAGAGGAGAGAAGAAAGAGGGTTTGTCTTGAAAGAGTCGAGTAAGATTCAATCTAGGAAAGAGGAGGATCGGGAGAAGATGAAGTTTCGAGATGAAGATAATAAGAGTAGAGAAGAAACAGGGAATTTCTTGCAAGAGTCGAATAAGATTCAATCTAGGAAAGAGGAGGATTGTTGGTCATCTAGGAGACATGGGTCTAGTTCTTCGTATTATTCAGCATCTGACTCGAGTGAGTTGGAGAGTGACACGGAAGTTGAGGTGGTACGACACAATGGATCTGTTGGAGGGTCTTATGCGGAAGATGAGAAGGACTCGAGGCGATTCGGGAGTGTTGTGATTAATGAGGAGAATGCAAAAGAATCGAGGAGGTACCGGGATGAGAGGGATCAGAAACTGCAAAGTAGCGAATGTGTTAACTCGAGACAGAAGTTGGAGGGCGTTGTGATTAGTGAAGAAATGAAAAAGGACTCAAAGAAGTATGAGGGGAAGCAAGAACTGCAAACTAGTAGACATGATTGGAGAAAGAAATCAGAGAAAAGGCTTGCTGATGAGTCTGCTGAGGAAATCAAAGCTAGAAAAGACTCTGTTGTGAGACACTCTCAGATGTCGTCTCAAGCTCATGAAGGCAGTTCTTCTATGAAGGCCTCAAGATCAGAAAAACAGTCTGAATATTTGGGAGAAGGGCCGAGTTATGGTGAGAGCTCCCATGGTCGATTGAGTTCTCGTATTAATAAAGAAGACTATCGAGTTGGTGAAAACTTGAGATCAAGCGCTAGACATGAACAATCAACTCAATCTGCTAGACACAATGTCGAGACAACTTCCAATATGCAGAGAACATCAAACCAGGGGGAAGAAGGTTCAAATACGATGGTAATTAGTCAATCAGTTCAGGGAACAGAATGTGAGCATTGCAAAACATGCGGGAGGACCATGCAGCAGGACAAGACACAAACTGGCTTCCAACAGCGTTTGGAGCTTTCTGAAACACGTGATGATGTGAGATCGAGTTCAACTGTGCAAGATCAGTTGGAAAGTAGGTTTGAAGCCAAGAAGAGTTCAACTTCACTACAAACTTCGGCTCAAAGAAGGAATGAACAGCGGGACCAAGTGACTCACGTGGCAACCGATCAAGTGAAAACAAGGAGAAAAAAGCAACATCACAGTGAATCAGTAGTTGATACCCATGACGATGTGAGATCGACTTCAACTGTGCAAGATCAGTTGGAAAGTAGATTTGAAACCAAGAACAGTTCAACTTCACTTCAAACTTCTGCTCAAATAAGGAGCGAACAGCAGGACCAAGTGACTCATGTGGGAACCGACCAAGTCAAAATGAGGAGAAAGTTGCAGCATCACAGTGAATCAGTTGATACCCGTGATGATGTGAAATCGAGTTCAACTGTGCAAGATCAGTTGGAAAGTAGGTTTGAAACCAAGAAGAGTTCAACTTCACTCCAGACTTCTGCTCAAAGAAGGAACGAACAGCAGGACCAAGTGACTCATGTGGCAACCGACCAAGTCAAAACAAGGAGAAAGTTGCAACATCACAATGAATCAGTAGTTGATACTCGTGATGATCGTGTCGAAAGTACATCGCAGTTTTCGAGGCAGGAAGTGAAAGCATTACTGGAGAAATCAGATCGTAGAGATATTAGGGAAACTGAATCGAGTAGCATGACGCAAACGGGGATAAGTTCCACAGAAACTCATTCTACCAGTGCTGAGACCAACCGCCAGTCTGCTTCAGAGCAGCATGTATATAACGAGCAGATTTACTCGAAAAAGGTGAAATCAGAGGAGGAACTAGTCCGGAAACATAAGTACATTGATGAAACAATTGTGCAATCTAGAATCACAACCGAGGTACAGGTACCTAGTATAGAAGCAGTTTATACTGGGAACTTTTCAGGGGAGACTTCTGCATCACAAACATCCACTGCATTGATATCTCAAACCGGCATTGAGCATCGGAATGAGGGAGAAGCTAATGTTGCATTGCAGATTTCAACATCGGGTCCATCTGGTGATTCATTGGGCAGGTCCTCGACAAATGATTTTGGAGTCACCGGTGTTATGGAGTCTTATGTGGAGACTTCCCATGAAGATGCAATTGGTTCGGCCGAACGCATGGAGGAATCATCGGTTCATGTTATTGGTGGGTTTGTTGAGCAGATGGGGCATGAATCATCAACTTCCCAGACTGGAATAGTTATAGAAGGGGCGCCATCTCGACAACAGTCAAGGCACCAAGTTGGAACTGGAACTCCATCATCTTATGATGAAGTCGGTGATAGTAGGCTTGAATTTAATGAAGAGTCTTCGCTTGGATATGCATTGGTTTCAGCTGAACGTATGGAAGAATCAGCCACCGAGATTGTTGGTGAATTTGTGGATAAGGTGCAGCATGAAGCTTCAACTTCACAGAGCACAATAACGAAGAAACCATCTCGATTAGGGTCAAGGCCTCAAGATGAAAAGTACATGCTGGAAGGATCTTCTCAATCTGATTCAGAGAATACGATTATCCAGAAGCAAGAATCAAGGCGTTCATCTGGAGGTTCTGAAACTAAAGGGCCTTCGGATGACATGTGGGACGCAAAAGATCACTTTGGTCCGGAAATCTCCGAGGTGGAATCATCAAACGGCACAGCTTCTGAAAATAATGTCGGTGTGGGAAGAACCGGAAAGTCCTTATGGAGCATAGTGGCCGGTATGTTTCGAGTTTTACACCCCGAGACTCAGAAGCCCTCTGTTAAAGATGAAGCACTGTCTTCTGAAGATGAGGCAGATGAACCAAACAGTGACGGGTCAAAAAGAGCCTCCCCCGAAACTCAAAAGAAGGATCTTGGAAAAATGGTATTGGCTGCTGAAGTGGGACCATCGTCCTCTTCAAGTATCCTCCAACCCAGTTTACCGTCTGGAGTCGTCTCTTCTGGGTCAAACACCGAATGGAATGTTACCCAACAGATGTCACAACCTACACCGTCAGATCTAAGATCGCACAGCTCTGGGGAGATTGATGTGAGGAAGACTGGATCGAAGATAGCTTCAGGGGAAACAGATGCTGATGGGAAAAAGAAGAAGCTCCAGCGAAGCAATCAAGTTCTGAATATAAGATATGATGAATGGGAACTTGCCTATAGACGGGAAAGAGAGCAGCGCAAGGTCGATGAAATATTCATGAGAGAAGCCCTGGTGGAGGCTAAGAAGGCTTCCGATGCTTGGGAAGTGCCCGTTGGAGCTGTATTGGTGCAAAATGGGAACGTCATTGCTCGTGGATACAATCTGTATGTGTTTCTTCGATATATATTTCGTCATTTATTAGTAACTTGCTGAATCTGGCTCTTACATTAGTTTCATTCATCTAATAATTTTCTTTTAGGGTTGAGGAGCTACGAGATTCCACTGCCCATGCTGAAATGATATGCATTAGGGAGGCTTCAAATGTCCTTCGATCCTGGAGACTTTCGGTAACTAATTACCTTAATTTCATTTATCTAATTGGACTTTGCTGTTTGATTTCAATACTTGCTTTGGATGCTGGTGGAAATGTTAATGTGGTGCATTCGTTTGGAACGTATTTATTTCCATATTTCAATGCCAAGTTTGTTCACTTTCGACATGCTTTGGATATAAACTCGTAGTCTTTTTATTTCATCAGGAAACTACCCTGTATGTAACACTAGAACCCTGCCCCATGTGTGCTGGAGCCATTCTTCAAGCTAGAGTTGGCACCCTTGTGTGGGGTGCTCCAAATAAACTTCTTGGGGCCGATGGCAGTTGGATAAGGTATGTCTATATTCTCATTTTCTCAATTTTATCATAGGCGAGGCCCTAAAAAAGTGTGAAACAACAGAAAAATGTGGTGCTAGATCGTTTTACATGAAAATTTGTGCTTTCTTTTCAGACCTAGCAAAATTGATCCAACCCGAATGACTCACCTGAACCCAACCCAACCCGACCCTGAAAAGGCCAAGATTAATTTGCAAAGTAACTGACCTAACCGACCCGAATTTATCCTTTTTTAAAATCAAAGTTTGTTTTTGCAAGATAAGCTTATCAAAGTAAAGATGAGAGCAAACCGCAAACGACCCAAGTCAAGCCCGAACCTTGTTGACATGAACATGACTAAACCTAGACTAGACCCGAATGACCCAATTGCCAGGTCTATGAATTATTTCCGTTCTTGGATAAGTTACTACTTTAGTACAACCAGTCGAAATCATCACCTTTGGGATAGAAAACAGATTTTAAGTGGCGGAATTTTGAAATGTAATAAACAATGTGATCTCAGGCTATTCCCAGAAGCAGAGGGACAGGAGCGGTCAGAAGTGGTGGAGAAGCCGGCTGCCCCCGTCCATCCATTCCACCCGAACATGAAAATACGGCGGGGGGTGCTCGAAGCAGAATGTGTGGATATAATGCAGCAGTTCTTCCAGCTCAGGAGGAGGAAGCATAAAAAGTCCGAGGAATCAATCCAAAAACCAAGATTGTTGCAAAAGATGTTCAAATTCCCGGGAATTCACAGAAAGCATTCCTCATAGATCATTGACGCAACGATCATCCCATAATTCGATTAACTAATTGCATTTGAGTGTCAGGTGTGATTTTAGGGTTTGGCAGGGATCGTCTCGTTTGAGATAGTGTGATGACAGTGTAAATAGTGTGTAACAATGTAACATGAATGCTTGTTTCCCTCAAGAAGTGATAGCAAGTTTTGAAGGATATTCTAGTTTAATTTCAGATGTAAGTTAGAGCACTTGAGCATACTCATAAAAATTGTAACTCTCAACTCTCACCTTTGTTTCAAGAAATAGTTCCTCTGCCACTGGTCCTGGCAGAAGCTGGCCCGAAATACGGTTTTTCAAACCTGAAATTTAACCAACCCGAAATATGGGATATACCCAAATCCACCTCGCTTGAATTGATAGGTCTATCTGCCACATTACCTTTAGTCAAAATTTTGATGTTACCAATAGGGATGTGGAAACTAACCATTTGGTTTTCTTTCAAATCAATTTTACCTTACCCATCTGGCATCTACTCCATTTCATGTTTGCGGCGAAAGTAATAATTTCAAAGCAATCGCGATTGATGATAATGAACATTCACTTCATTGTAAGAAGCATCCATAAACATACTTTGATTGAGGCCTCGATGGGTCGAAACCAAAACTTTTAAATCTTGTTCATTTCAATTTATTACTAGTATTTATATCAAAATTTAGTACTGATACTCATCAATACCAATCGATATTGATCAACAATAAATTACTTATGATAAGTTGAGAAAAGATCCCACGATTGTCTTCAGTTTGGCATTGCTTCTTCATCCTTCGTAGAACATTCTCTTAGGTTGAATTTGCTTAAAATTATACAGTGTAATCAGTAAAATGTATATGATTATGTGCCTCACTAATTTTGCTTAAGATGACAGGAACATAATTAATAATGATCATACAAAATACATGGATTAGAACATAATGATGTTGATTAGTATCATTATCATGACTGCTATAACAAACCAAGATAACAATTATTTGCTGGTAATCCATATCTAGCCTTCAAAGGCTGGCAATGCTCAAAAAGTCCTCAGAATTTCATCAAGCACTTGTAGGGCCATCTCCTCTTGTACAGTAGAAAATCTTACTATTGAACATCTTTGTCAGCTGTAAAATATACAAGATAAAATGAGACTTTACACTCATAATTTACTTTTACTTAAAATGACTAGAAATTCCAATCAAATTTTATTTTTTTTCAAAAATATAGGGATTAACAGAAATTACGACTTCAGGCTCAATTGCTAAGTTGTCTACATCTGAATCTTTCTTGTCCTAACAAAAGTTTGAAAAGAGATGATAAACATGTTAATGAGAAGACTTGTTTAACATAATTACCATCTCAAAATCATTAGATGAGATGTACCCACCATGAGAAGTTTACCTCTCCCCTTCCTTCACCAAACATATTTTCATTTCTTGTAAAACCCTCATTCCCTAAATCTATATATCACCCTCTTCACTTTTCAAAGAGTCACACAAATCAAGAGCCAAAAATGGCTGAACTCAGGTGGGTTTCTATAGTATATGCCATGCTTCTCACCCTAGCAGCTGCACAAGCACAATCACAAGCACCGGCGGCGTCGCCGGGTGGTGCACCACCGGCAACTCCCTTAACTCCTTCAAACCCACCACTGTCAACCACTCAACCACCAATATCGGCTCCCACGGCACCACCATCTACACCTGTACCACCGGCCTCAAGTCCGACCACCCCACCACCACAAACTTCACCACCTCCAGCAACACCACCACCAGCATTACCACCGGTGCAACCACCATCACTACCACCGGCAAATGCACCAGCACCGACAGCACCTCCGCCAGCATCACCACCACCATCCGTGCCGCCACCCTCCAACCCACCGGCTTTGGCGCCAGCACCGGTGCCGCCACCCTCCAACCCACCGGTTTTGGCCCCAGCACCGGTGGTCAAAGCGCCAAGTCCAGCGCCGGTTAATGTGACCACCCCGGCACCTGCACCCTCAAAGGGAAAGAGGAGAAGACACAAGCACAAGAGGCACCATCATGCACCGGCACCCGCCCCAAAGCCACCAAGTCCCCCGGCACCTCCACTTGTTACAGATACCCCTGAGGATACAACACCTGCTCCATCCCCTTCAGATCTGGTAAGATTGAGTTGTTATTACGTACTCCCTAATCTATCTAGCAAGGTAGTCCCTCACGCAGTCTTTTCAGATATATAAAACGAGAATAGGAGGGTTTAGGAATAAAGATAAGAAAAACTCATAGTTGTTGGACTCCCTTGCTAGATAGACCATAGACTACCTAATACTTTACTGGTAAGATCTCTCTATAAACACCCTACCCGTTTTCCTTATTTCAATTACTCGGGAAGTAAACAACCATGCAGGATCCAGTCTTAAATTCCTCCATCCCGGGCTTTTGAGGAAATCTTGGACTACACCAATTTCCAGCTATTACTATTGATCATTTAACATCACTAGAAAACATTGCATTAGATGATATTTCTCTAAATTTCTTTGTTTTGGTACAACTTTCTGGGGATGGAGGGAGCACTATTTATCAAAGTTAGCTACTATAATATCTTCTTTAAAAACAATCGGGGTTTGGTTGCAGAATGAAGGAATCTCAATTCATCAACAAGGAGTTTTGTGGAGGACATGCATCAGTGTACTCATAGCAGCTGTTCTGCTCATTGCTTTATAACACCAGTAACCACAGAAACTTTTTGAATAAGCGATGTATTCTTTTTAGCCTTGATTCATTTTTGGCTAGCATTTGTCCCGTGAGAATTTGGTTGAATATTTAGTTGAAGCCATGTAATTGAGTGTTGTACTTCTACAGTTAATTATTTCAAATACACATACGTATATCTTTAGCATAACGCACAATGATGTAACTTTACAAAAACCAGAAAAATATGTGATCATCATTACTCATTAGATAGTGTAAAAATACGAATGTAATTACCATTTGTGTGTGCCTAAAGGATACTATAAAGCACTCACCAGACAAAGACGATAATCTAACTCTGAAGGTCATTGAAGAGCAAGAGCTTTAGCGGAGCCAAACGGGACTGCAAACAGTGTAAGTATGTGTCCTACTCTTCATTGGTTTCAGTCCGAAAGTCATACTCAACTACAAGCCCCAGATTGTCAACTAGCTTGTGATGTTGGAGACACCCTGAGCACTGATGAAAATTGAGTTAACAGTGAGCCGATCATATAGTTTCAGTATTCAGTATGACAGTATCAGAGGATAATAATAACTGAAGAATGTTGAATAAACATCATAAAAGTGAAGATTTCCAACTCGAGGGGAACCTCTGATTTTACATTCACTAGGTACGGCAAGCTAAGAGCTTGATCAAAGTCATAAGACAACTTGACTGGTGCATATTACAGTATTTTAAAGATCATTAGGGGTGTGTTAGAACTGTGGAAAAGTAAAGGAAAGAAAAAAAAAATGGAAAATAAAAATGTTTTCTCTGTTTGGACCGAAGAAAAAGGTACGGAGAATAAATAGATGAAAGAGTAGATGGAAAGTTTGGGATAAGAAAGAACAAAAAATTTTCCACTCAAAAACGAGAGGAAAGTTCAGGGAAAAGTTTTGATCCAAAGCCCGACCTCTCTCTCTCTCTCTCTCTCTCTCTCTCTCTCTCTCTCTCTCTCTCTCTCCCACCTAACTGAGGTCGATGATTACAAAAAAAAGAAGAAGCTTGCTATTCGCAATTACCTATGCACATTCAGAAGCAGGGGAAAAGATCAAATGGAAAGTCAGTTTTTCCCCTTCAAGATTTACTTAAACCAAACAAAGGAAAAAAAATAATCTTACTTTTTCCTTATTTTCTTTCCTCCTAATTTTTGTTCTACGTTATATTTTTTCCACCCTATTTTTTGAAGTCAAAACACACCCTGGAAGTTTTCTTATACATACAATCTACTCCCAAAGTGATCGACAAAATGTTAGTCTGATTCTAGGATTATAGACATTAACGCCAATGGAGAACTGGAGTGCCCAACCAAGCAATATCATTAGTGCCAAGAATTTGAAAATTAAGGGTCCGTTTGGACCTGGGAAAACAGCATGGAAAAAAATTCTCAACACACAACACTTAGGAGACCCACCTCTCACGAATCTCAACAAATCTACGCACAGCAACAGGGACAGAAATAGAACAAGAAAGTGGAAAATCGAGCAATTACGTAGTCAGATTCGCTAGCCTTTCGTTCATATGAAGGGCCAGAGGATAGTAAAACACTTTGCAAAGACAGATTCTACTTAATCCACCCCCATTCGGGTTCTATATTTCGGACCAAGACAACACAAAGTGATTGTCCACAACACTCTAACTTTTTTGTCCCCATAATTACACAGTTGAATACATTCCCAAACTAAAATCAATTCTTTTCTTTCCAGACTCGAAACAAAGTTATTCTACAACATATATGAAAAGGTTTAAGCAACAACCATAACAACAATCTCCCGGGGAAAACACGTTACGTTTTAGCACGGTCTGAGAGATTCAGATTTAGACAGCTTTCCCCTCATGAGTTCAAGTTCATGAATTTACATCCTAAAGTTACATAAAAGCATTGAGTTTTGTCACACAATTTCCTTTCAAAATACAATGCAAAGGGCAAGGCTGAAGCTCGGGAATACCTGGACAAAAACAGTTCCGCGTTCATATGCTAATCGATTCACCATTCGCTTTGTTCTTTCGCCACAAGCATTACAAGTAAATTGCACAAGCATGCTTCTCCTAGGGAGCTGTATATTAATACTTGCTTCCTACAAGAGTTCAACCCAGACAAAGAAAATAAAAGAACTTTATCAGAGGAAAAAATGGGGTATTTTTCCAACTCAATCCTCCCCAGTCCAAACAATAGCGCTGGCAAAAATTCAGGTCGGACAAATTCACACAATGTCAAAATTCGGATGGAAAATTTATGTCCGGACCCGGTTTTATTTCGGGTCGGACAACTTGGGAAAATCTAGAGTCGGGTTTGAGCAACAGAAAAAGAGATTTTATATCTGAATATTTAAACAATACGGCGAGTATCAAAATTCGGACAAACAAATGTTCAAACACAGTTTTTCCCAAGTTGGACAATTCGGGTATTCCGGGTCGGCCACAATTTTGCCAGCTCTACTGACACAAGTCTAAAATCTAAATAGGCGTTATAATTTACATAGCCATCCCACTACTAAAAACCCAAGTCATATTTCTCACTCAAAACAAGCAGAACAATTGTACCCAGATTGCAATAATTTTTCCCCCAAAGCAATTGTATTTCTCACTCAAAAACATAATTACACATAAGAAAACAGGAAATACCTTGGAAGATTCATCATTTGTATCCGGGTTAATTCCAGAATTGCTACTACAGCAAAGAGGAGCGAGACGTTGATGCTTCGAGAAACTTGCAGTTTTCTGGGAAAATCTCAATCTGGGTACAAAAATACAGGAATTCAAAGTTAGCTAGCGAAAAACAGATGGAGATTAGAGTAAAACAAAGTAGTTGTAATCATATTGCGGGGAGGGAGGACCTAGGGTTTTCTTTAGGGCTTGAATTGGGTGTGAAGAAAGCAGAGCGTGAATAGGGCAAATGAGAATTGGGTGTAGAAGGTCGTTCCTGTAGGGATGAGGAGGTGAAGAGAGAGAAAATGGCGGGAGTGGTTATGGCGGTTGCCATTGATACGTCAAAGTGAGAGAGTTTCCAGAATTATTTTGCTAAGGATGCCAAACCCGGAGGCTCAGATTGCAGTATTTTGGGGCTTAAACCCTTTTTTGAATTTTTGTAGCTGTTAATCTATGATTATGGCTTTCCAAGTCACCGCTTTAAGTAGGGGGGTCCAAAATCTGATTAACCACAGGACGGTTAACCGCACTTGTCGTTTTCGGATTTTATAAACCTAAACTTAAATCATTTTATATAGTTAACCGGTTTGCAGTTAACCGTTTTTGGAAACTTGAAACTGAAACTGCCAGTTAACCACACTAATAACATGGTCCGCTTTTTGGGTTCGGTTTATGGTTAATCGCCGGTTCCTGAAAATTTAAAGCAACAAGTAAAGAACAAAAATTATTTTTTTACTTTAAAATTTCAAGTTTTGCAACTAAAATAATCAAAACCGATTAATCGTGGTTAACCATTTCACAAAAATTAACATAACCAAAACCTAAACCGCTTAAATCGGTTTAGTTAACCTAAACCGCAATTTTCAAAAAATTCAAATAATTTACCGCTTTTACTGATTTGGTTTATGTGGTTTTATGGTTTGGTTTTTGTTGGACACCCCAGCCTTAAGTACCATTTGTCATGTAAATATTACATTTGAGTTTTAAAATTTGAGTGGGGTTACTGGGGTTAGTATAGTTGTTTCTTTATATAAGAATAAAGGTAACGTTTAGTGTTGTAATAATTATATAGGGACTAACTCCTTGAATCACGACATGTAGCTATGAGAGTAGGTAATAGATAGGGATGACGATGGGGCGGGTTCGGGGCGGGTAGAGTCGTACCCTTATCCGTACCTGTTTTCGAAATCACTACCCTTACCCTTACCCATATTTAGCGGATACTAAATATTTGTACCCTTACCCGTACCCACCGGGTATGCGTGTACAACGGGTATTATGCGGGTATACATAAAGATTAAATTTTACCACTCATTTTATACTCATATGCACAAATTAACGGGTTGTATTCGGGTAATTTAACCACTGTTTTCGGGGCTATGATATGATATTTTTAGAAATAAGAATGATATGATATTTTCATAAGAAAAGAACCTTTAGCAACGTAAAGAGCATAAGAAAAGAGCTCTGAGGGAGTGACGGGGAAAAATTAGAAAGGGCACTAAGGCAGAGAGACAATCTTTCTAGGCCGAAATCTGAGTGAGCCTTGGCTAAATTCTGGGCTTCTTATTTGCGGGGCAGGGCGGGTCGGGTACCCACCGAGTACTACCCTGTACCCTTACTCGTACCCGACCTGTACCCATATTTTTTTTTAAAAATTGTACCCTTACCCGCTTTTTGTGGGGCGGGTAGAGGTGGGTACCAGCGGGTACAGGTTTTATTGTCATCCCTAGTAATAGAGAGGTCAAGGTAGTTGAGGGAGGAAGTCGAGGTGTCTGAGAATTAATTTAGGCTTATCCCTGAGAGATCAACGATCGAAGACATTCATCTTATGATGTTTATTGATTTAGTGAAAGTTTATGATAGAGTACCTAAGAAAGTATTGTGGAAATTCGTCCATGTGAAATAATTGCAGTTAGACCTGGCAAATTCTGACCCGACCCGAACCCGCCCGAAATTTTTGGGTTTTGAACACGATTTTTTCAACTAAACCCGAAGAATACCGAACCCGAAAATTTAACTTTTTAAGTTAAACTTTTTATTAAAATTCGTGACTTTGCATTCAAATTTTTAACTATTAAACTATAAGTGCAACTTATTTATTTGTTATTTCTCTTATTTTAAGTTAAAATAGTTACAATAATCTATCGTTGATAGAAGATAATCATATTTTATCATATATATTTTACAAAAAGTAGTATTTAGAGACCATTTTTGAAAAAGAAAAAGTGAAAAAAGGTCGCAATCATAACCCGTTGGGTTGACCTGAAACCGAAATACACCGTCCGTATTTTCCCGAACCCGAAATACACCCCACCCGTATTTACCCGAACCCGATATACGACCGACCTGAAACCGCTCGCCCGACCGAATTGATAGGTCTAATTGCAGTAACCTTATATTCGAGCCATTAAAAACATGTATGACAACACTAAGGCCATTGTTATGGCTATGTTAGGATCTACAATTAAGTTTCATGTTGATATCGGGCCTTACCAAGGGATGACTCTTAGTCCATTTCCTTTCAATATGGTTATTTATGAGTTAGCTAAGGATATTCATTATGAGTTACTTTGGTGTATGTTCATTGCGGATGATGTAGTTCTGGTTGATGGGTTATGTGAGAAACTAATCGATAAGATGAAGCTCTAACGTGATCCTTTGGAATCTGGGGATTTTAGATGAGTAGTTCGAAGACGAAGTATATGAAGTGTCATTTGAGCGAGGTTGACAAAAAAGATAATATCAAAGTTATTACCATTAGAAGGGCAATTATTCATAAGGGAGATATGTTACGACACTTGAGATCTATCTTACAAAGTAATCGAGAGATTAACGAGGACGTATGGATAAAGGTACGATGAAAAAAGTAGAAGGTGATTTCAAAAACTTTCTTTGGTAAAGAGGATCCCGCTTAAATTCAAAAGTAGAGTGTATGCATGCATTGATTAGACCAACATTATTATATGTTTTGGAGCAGTAGGCTACAAAGAGGGTACATTGTACACAAGACCACAACTAATTTGTGGTAGAAATGATGATAGTACGACGGATTTGTGAGTTCACCAAGTTAGATAAGATTAGGAACAACACGTGACATGGTAAATTAAAGGTGACTCTATTGGACATAAGCTACGTAGACAGACTAATATGACTTGGTTATATGTAGACGAGAAGTGTTGATGCTCCTATTTGGCGATGAGAGAAGGTTGCACTCTTGCCACTTCACTGTGAGCGTGACAGGTCCAAGAAGTATACGGGGGAGGAATTAAAATTGATTTAATATATAACACACACTAAAGTCTTCGCCAAGCTAAAATTAAGATAGTCTAGTAACGCGTTGGGAGGTTGTCGGTAGGATGTTTTGGTCTTTTTCTCGACTTCTTAATTTATATGTATATATTTGATGTGAATTGGATAATTTACTTCTGAACTTATGTTTATCAATCTTATCTTATTTCCCAAATTTATACATACCCTAAAAAAAAAAGGATTGGGGCTAAGGACTTGTTCTTTTATGTGGTACTTTGCGGAATGATGTGGTGGTGTGTGGTGGAATTGTGATAGGTTATTGGTATGTGGGGCAGGTGAGGAGAGAGAATGTAAAAAGTAAGGGAGAAAAGTGAAAGGAAAGAAAAGTGAAGATTTGCGGTAAAATATCATGAATTATGGCAAATTACGGTAGACTGTGGCACCGCAATTTGTCAACCACGTAAAAGAAACAGGGCCTAAGTCATCATCAAAACATAATGCATAATTATTATTGCATACTACGAAAATGAAAAGTCCAACTGTCCAAGGGATAAGTTTATGGGGTTTCAGGATTTGAATGTCGAGAAAAATTATGATTCGGGTGACATCTGCAACTAAATGGCGATGTCAAGGTAATGCTAATATAATCTTCAATAGCAATTTATCATCCCTAAATTCAACCTAAGTAGCTCATGATGTCAAGTTATTATCATTTTTCAAAGCGTTACAAACCAAGTGTGAAAAACTGTAAAATTCCGTTTTTTCTATGATCCTAGTTAGGGTTTCATCGCATAATCGATCATGGTGCTGATTGATTCTTCCCCTTAAGGAGATAAAAAGGAGGCGGAATGGAAAAGGTTGAAGCTTCCTGCCTTCCTCAGGTACTAAGATTCCTTCTTTTCATCAGTATATTTTGCTTATCTTTGGAAATCTCATTCTCTTATTCCTTTGAACTTATGCTTTTGCATTTTGAGTACATTGTTTTTCCCTTCCAATTTTTATAGTTAGGCAAAACCTGAGAACAAAATCCTAAACCCTAAACCCTAAAACGGAGCTGTACATCCCCTATTAGCTTAGGTGAACTCGTTGATCATCTCATTGGTTGATCAGGGTTGAGAAGCTGAGACCATTCCGACCCTGTTCTTTTTAGTGGTGGGTAAAGTGTGGTAATGATATTGGCATGGTAAAAATGCGATAGTGTGATATGATGTGGACAGTGGTACAATATGGTAAATTGTGGTAAAATTTGTAGTAAAAATGGTTGGTATGGTAGGTGAATAGAGAGAGAAACAAAAAGTAGCGAGATAAGTGATGAAAGAGAAAAGTGCTGAAAGAGAAAATTATGGTTGTTTTGGTAAAGTGTGGTATGTTATGGTTTGTCGTTAGTGTGGTAATTTGTGGTACTTGCGGTATGGTTGTAACACCCCCGGTATGTGGTTAGTCTCAAGATAAGTGACCTCTTGGGAAGTTTTCCCAAGCAGCGTGTGAGCGAGGATGAAGCATGCTGGAAAGACTCGTGGTGATTTGTGGGCCAGTCAGCGATCCTTGAAGCAATTATCGGTAATGTCCACGGCCCGGGAGGGGCCAGGGCGCTACAATGGTACGACACAAAAGAATAGTCTCAATGAGCTACCTATCCCTGTGTTTGATTTGAGATTCTGTTGGGATAAGTTGGCTTGCTTATGTTAGCATGCAATGTATTATTTTGTGCGGACTATAGTAGGCATCTTAGCAACCTGTTTGCTGGCATAAAGATGGTTGCGAATCGTTAAGCATGTATTGCTGATTTGCTGGCATGTTTGGGAGTTTGTGTGGACTATAGTAGGCATCTTAGCAACCTGTTCTGAGCCACAGTTAGTCAGAAGATATAGATTCCAAAGAGAATCAGGTTTCTGGTGCCAAACAATTTCCTGTGATGGAAATAAGAATAATTGGAATATAGAATCGCTTCCTGAAAAATGTGAAACTAAGAGCATTGCATCTGTTCTTGAATCAGATTTTTCCATAACTTGTGCCGTGAATTAGCACTTTCTGAGAGATACCCCTAGTCAAACTTCCCGAGGGGCATTTGGAGGGTCCAATATACATGGAAAACGACAAAGACTGAGGCGTCGATCAAACACTAACGCACCAGGGAATCTAATTTATGTTCAAAAATCGGAAGGAAAAAAAGATTTGTCCTGGAGAATTGCTCGAGGAGACCTACAGAATCGAGTTGAATTGATGCCTTGTGGCTACAATTTGTAGTTGTACAGCGGGATTCCAACTGATAGGGAGCAAAAATTCGGCATCCCCTGGATTCCAAATTGCATTGCATCTTCTTTTGCTGTTGGTTCTCAGAACATTTCAATCATCCTCATCTACCTCATGAAAAGGGAGTGGCACTTGCTTAACTGCTCTAAATTTTCCCGCATTATTGAGGTGCTCATTCTCTAACCTGCAAGGATAAAGAACAATTTCTTCTAGGTTAGTGATGGATGCAAATAAAGTAGGTTATTTATGTGTTGAACAGTTGGAATTTTTACCTATAGAAGTTCCACTGGCCTCTTCTGATGACTTCTAGCGCTGCTAAAAATAGCCCCATGATTCTGTAATCGACGTTTCCAAAATTTGAGTGAAGTACAGTCTGTAGCCAAGCTAGCCTTAGGACCAGGTTCAATATCTGCAAAGATGCCAAAGAGTTTCTGTCAGATAATTACATTCTCAAAAATATGATTCGGAGATAGCAGAAAATCTATATGATTCAGTGATTCAGTCCTCTCTTTCAAGATAAATATCAACAATTATTCCTTTGAACGACTGTGGGACCCGTACATGCCTAGGATGTGAGCTTGGTTCTTGTTTCGGAGACCTTCATTGCAGCTCATCTACCTTAAGAACCCACATCAGACGATCGACACTAATGAAGACACTAAATTTTCATAAACAATTAGGCTTTGATATCTATATCTGTATTAGCTACCTGAATCTGTATGGATATGCTAAGTTGTTGCTGATTGTAGACTTATCAGCACACCAAAATCGTCATTTTTAGATATATGACTATATGAGGGTTTGAGATACGAGTAATCGTGATCTTTTAGAGCTAGACAAATTGTGGTAATTTAGTTATACATGCTCATGCAGTTAGGAAAAATAAACATCGAGTATTCGAAGTAAACATGGGAGATTAAGGTCATGTGTTTGTTGGTATACCATGGAAAAATAGTATATGCACTTCTGACGGAGCATTAGTTCATTCCTTAACCAAGGGTTTTTGGAATGAAACTGAAGCAATCCCCAGTCCTTTACATAGTCCCAGTACAACTGATACACAGTTGCGGCACTCGACAAGGCTACAACAAGACATAGGTATCCTGTCGTCTTCTCCTTCTCATAAGCCAGCTTGGCCCCTGCTGCTAACATTGCGGACACATATTTGCCTAGATTCACCAGGTGGCTTGTTTGCCCTTCATCGAACCACCTCCTGGCACACTGTAATATTATAAAAAAGACACTATTATTAGATCTCTGAAACGCACTCTAGGAAGTAACACGGTTCTTTCCTGCTAAATTTTGGTACCTGCATTGCTCGCCAGTAGTATGGTAAAAAGGAAACTGCATAGGCAAGGTCTCTGTAGTATGTAGTCCTAATACAGTATCCATAATCCTGTGTCTTGTAACTCCCGGTTATGTAGTAGCAAGCGATGTACTCCAGGTTTCTGAGAAGAGGTACCTGTTGAATTTTGGTTGCTTTACTGGTATTCGTTTGGCGGAAAAAAGTATAGTGATTAAGCATTTGGTTGAGACTAAATTAAGTATTACCTGGCTACAGAGCTGGTCAGCCATGAAGAAGTCTAGCATGACAACCTGCAAAGAATCAACCACCATTGACCAATTAGATTAACTACAAAGGGACTAAAAGCTGATGCATTGGTTATGAATTCATGTACTTGGAGAATAGTTTAATAATGATTGCGGGTCGAGGACAGGTCTACTCGGGTTTTAGGCTTGTCATCAGTTTCCAAGTTAACTTGTAAATTGTGAAGGAAATGCTGTCGATGTTACTCACACTTCTGGTTTTGATCACAGTTTGGGTATAATATTTGGTGGGTTAGTCAAATTGCAGGTCAGATTATCTTGTCCAGCTTTTTACAAGTCGCCAAGTTCATGCTGTGTCTGAAGTTTTCGTACCTTATATAGAGGTGAAAAGACAATATTCTTTATGACTTGGAGGAATCTGTATCGGCTTGACTGATAGGCAATGTTGAAGGGGCACACCAGTAATAGCAGGAAAAACTGCAGGATCAGGCGAACCATTATTTTGGGAATAATAGTTAGCATCATTCAGTTTGGATAAGAATGTTATAGTGTTATACATTACTGATAAAACTGGATTTGAGTAATTACCAATAAGAGGAAGCCCGGGATGCTTTGAACTACTATGGAGGTATACCCTTTCGCTACTAGTGTCAAGTGACCGAACAAAACCCCGAGAATAGCAGTCATCGATGCTGTACAGATTAAGAACACCTCCCTATACTTGAGCTCCTTGGTTGGGGCCAGCTCAAAAATGAAGCTGTAATTGATACGAGCCTTTTTCCACATGAAGACGTTGCATCCGTACAAAAAGAGGTGAAGGAACAGTAAGCAAAACATGCTGCATACAAGGAATAAGATTTGTTCTGTCAGAAAGCAAGATTAGTGGTTCAAATGAAAAACTACAATGGTAATGAACTAGAGTCCTTGCCTTAGGACAGGGTACACGGTTTCCATATAGACCGCGTTGGATGATTTATTAGTGTACATCCCCATTATGTGAGCCATTACAACATACCCAGCAAGGAGCGCAGCAAAACATCCTGTGAAGAGACCTGGGTGTGCAAAACACCACTAAGGAGTGTTAAAAAATTTTCTTTCTCACTGTTAATGGGTTTCCATAATCTAGATAGTTGGAAAAAAAACATATCTATATTTTCAACTTAGATTGTAATGGATTAAAGTAAAATGTCTCATTAAACTTCATCTGCTTCTTTTCCATGGAGTAGTAGTTAGTGAACATTTTCTAAATCTCCGGTTAATTGGAATCAGACCGCTACATCTGACCCCTCTATAGCCTGGTGGGATTTCGGAGTATTGGTTTTGGTTTTAGTTAATGGGTCTTAAACTTGGTCGTGCTAGATCTGGCAAATCATTTGTGTGTTGGGAAAGATTTTATTGTCTCGTTCAAGGATACCTAAAGTATATTGGAAGTCTAGCATGAATTCCAATAGTTGGTCAATATGAGCAACTTATTATAGCATCACAAACATAGGCTTTAGCATACAAACACAAATCAATCAGAAGCAGAACTGTTTTCTGTGCTTTAGCTCTTATTATTGGGTCCTTTTTTAGGGTTCAGACCAAGCAAAGATTATGTTTTGTCTCTCATTCTTAGTGGTCTATCAAAAGGGACCTTTACTTTTACCAACCAACATCTATGAAAATGGCTCAGGTACTAATGTACTACTACTACTTGCTCGTGCCATAGTGCCCTTATGGACCCACCTCCCTTAATTTTATGCCTTGTATTAATCCTTTTTTCAAAACTATTTTTCCATATATTGACCAATAAGTTAAGAGTCCCCTCTTGCAAAAAGCAGGTAAAAAAGAGGTCATTTTTAAAAATATTATCTAATGTTCCATCAACTCTTCGTACTTTTTGATTTACCTTCTTTTGTGTGTTTGTGTAAAGTGGTAAAGATTGGGCTTAAGTTGATTCATTCTACCGTCGAATGTCGGGTGGATCGTTATGTTATTCATTTTGCTTTTGACATAAGAACTCCCTACACCCTGTTTGGGAGCGGGATTTCGGGTATTTGAATTTGGATAGTTTAGGATTTTACGTTGTAACATAGTAAAATGCTGGCCATTATAACAACAACTAGAAATCTCACCTATGAAGAAAGTTACTGCATGGGATTCTTTACGTTGAGTTGGTTTTAGGTATTTCATCGCCTTCCTTCTGTCGTCCACTGTGAAATGCTTTATGAATAGCTGCTCAACTTTATCTGATAATCTCACAACCTAATAAAGTCCACCATAAAAGGAGATAGTTTAGAGCTTAATTATATATATAGTAAAAATGGAGATAAGGAATTATAAGCCTGGCAAATTCAAGTTCAGACAAACATATCTTTAGTTTGTTTCACTTCTTTGTGTTGCACTTTTATGGTAGATATCCACTACATATTGTCTTTTGAAAGATTTGAATACATTTTCCTGCTTTTTCATTGGTTATTTTTTCCTTATTTTTCAAAATTTTTATGTCAGTCAGTTATACGCGGAGATAAAACATTGCTGAGAATGATGGCTATTTTTCTTTAATTTTTGTTTCAGCATTTCTAGAGTAAAGACTCCGATATTTCCGGAGTCCCAAACTTTACCTTGTCGGAGCTGTTGAAGTAAGAACTTTCTACTACTCGTAGGTAAATCGGCAGTACTTCTTTGTTAGTCACCTGAAACAAGAAAAGTCCATTGGTTGTTATTCACATGTTCAAACAAGTGTCTGTTTGGGGAGTAAAAATATAGAAACTTTAGAGCAACAGATTACTCACTTTGTCAAACTTCTTCAATATCTTCACAAAAGCTAGCATGTTTAAGTTCCTGAAAAAACACAATAAGCATGAACTAAGTTTCATCGACTTCCCATGTGCATGTTTTGAAATTATGCATGTAAAGCGCCTCGCAACTAGACTTGTTAAACCTGGGCTGTGATTGTTTACGTAACCAAAACGACCCAAAACCGAAATAAAGCAACCCGACTTTTACCCTAACCAAAATTGACCTTCCCCGTATTGAATGCCCCCTAAGATTTACTTATAGTACTCCAAAACTGGCAATAATTACACGGTCCGTATTATATGCATGCTGTTTGATACTACTTACTAATCCAAAGAGTTGCAGAAATACCTGTAAGTTTTGAGGTATCCTAGACCCTTATACAGCTCAATAAACGCTCCTCGGATCATCTTTTCTGCATGATGTAGCTTCGTTCTGTTGACGTGCAATCCTCTGGGGCTGGCTTTCTTTGATGATTGGTTGATGAAATCCTCCCAAAACAAGTTACCTATTGCCGAGAACGTCCGGGTTGGCGTTGTCAGTGGAATGTTAATCCTCAAATTCTTCCCTTGGCAGCTGAAAACCCTGCTAGAGAAGCTCCTCGAACCACTGTCGTCTCTGGTGATTCTCCTTGATGATCTCTCCATCTCATTGGGTTTTGACAGTTCTGTCAACGAATTGACATTCTTTTCAGGTTCATCTGCAGCACTGTCTTGTTCTTCCCCCGTTTCCTCTGCTATTCCATTTGAATCTACCTCTGTTACCATGAAGTTGTGGATTCAGAAATTAGTGGGTGCAAAAGCATGCAATTTATTCGGTGCTCCTGGAACTTATGCTTCAGAAGTGACAGTTGTTCACTAGCTTGTTTTGTTTTGTTCATTGATCAAATTAAGATTGTTTATCATGGAGTATATGTTATCGGTGTATGGAAAAAGTGGGATATCGTTACTAGTTGTTTAGTTTGCTAGTAAATGTAAGAATTTGCAAAATGTGATCTTTACATTTGAGAATTCTGTTAAGCAAAAAGATGCATATTATTCATGTGAAGAACCGGTATAAACTTTGATTGGTGCAGGTGCTTACCACATGAGATGTAGCACGAAACAGAGGGATCATCCTTGGGGTCCAAAGAAGAGGCCTCCTTATCGTCTCTTTGTCGTCTGAGTTCATTTTTCAGCTCGATGAGGAACTCGAGTTGTTTCTTCAATGATTCTCCCCTCTCTGCAAACTCTTTCTCCTTGATCTTGTAGAACTGGTTCACTTTGTTGAGTTGACGGTCCAAACACCCGAAAAATTCTCCAGCAGCCTCAATGTCAGCGAACTGCTCGGGCAACTCGGTCTGGTACAAATCCTCCTTGCTGAGCGAGGACGCCAGCTTCCTATGCACCTGATCACCAAGAACAAAAAATGCAGCATTGGTACTTAGTATATCAGTCCATTGGCTCAAAACAGAGCAAAACAGGGGACAAACAGGGGAAGTAGTTTGATTATAACAAGCGGAAAACAGGGGAGAAACAGGGGAAGTACTTGAATTGTGCGTCGATCGCTCTGTTTTTGCCTAAACAAGGAAACTTTCCCTAGGCAAGAAAGAATGGTAGAAGGGAAAGAGTCACTTTGGGGTTGATTAGGGTTAGGAGTGTTGTTTGAGTTGAATAACTGAATTTTCTTAAGCTCTTTCTTCAACTGACAGTAATCGACAAAGGCATCCTTCCATTCGGGCACGAGCTGAGCCTGGAACTGCTTGGAGAACTTCACCATCGTCTCCGCCGTCAGTGTTTTCTAGAGAGGGAAAGCGGAGAGAGAGAGAGAGAATGGGAGGATTGGTGGAATGAAATGTGGGTGAGTGTCTGAAATGAGCATAACAGAGTCACACTATTTATGAGGAGGGAGTGCAAGGATTCTTCAAGGGCACATTCTCAGATATTCTATGTTCTTTGTTCCACTTTTGCCTCTCAGAGAGAGAGAGAGAGAGAGAGAGAGAGAGAGAGAGAGAGAGAGAGAGAGAGAGACGATGACGGCAAAGTTCACCGGAAAATGAGGTGGGCCACCATGAGGGTGCCGGGGGGCAAATGAGATGGGGTTATATTGAGAGGTTGGGTGCATGAAAAAAGTAAGGGTGGTGGTGATGGTGGACATGGGACCCTCTGCCTTGCTCAAAATATTTGCATGGCAAAAGTTTCTCGTTGCATGTTCGTTTGTTTTAAACCCCTTTTTATTTTTATTTTTATTTTGTTTCACCTTTCTTCCCTGACCATTGTAGGGGCTTAAAATCTCAAAATTTTGTTCTTTAGTAATAAAATTTCTATGGTCTAATTTAGGAGGTTAAAATCTCCAAATTTTGTTTTCCAGTAATAAATTTTTAAGGTCATTGGTTCTTGTCAAGTATAATTAATTTCTTACCTGAATGATAAGTATTACGCATTAATATCTTTTTGGATTGACTCTTTTTATTCAATTATATGGTTAATTATTTATTTTACAGATGTATATAAGTTCTTTGTTTAAGTTTATTATCTTTCAATAGTTTTTTTTATTAGTCTCTCGACAAATAGATATTTACTTATCGAGATAAGATTTACTTGTATTAGAAATTTAGAATCTCATCGTCATCAAGCCTCTGTAAACAACATTTATACCGGACATTGTTTAATAATTTTTATTGTTGAATAATAAAATTGTACATTCATGTTGCTTCGTTAATGTTATTGCATGGAATATTTAAATGGGTTATACTTGAAGGATTTTTTTAAAGAAAACATCACGTGTCTTTGTGAAATGCTAATATGAGTGTGCTTAGGTACTATTTTCTAATTTAAAGCTAGGAAGATTTGTGTTTGTTATATTTATTTATTTATTTATTTGGAGTATTTATTTATTTAAAGCTAGGTACTGTTTTCTAATTTAAAGCTAGGAAGATTTGTCTTTGTGAAATGCTAATATGAGTTTGATTAGAGTTACCTGTTCTTTTCTGCGGTATTTTGGGTGGTGAAATTGTGGTGGGGTGTGGTGAAATTGTGGTAGGTTATTGGTATGTGGGGTAGGTAAGGAGAGAGAATGTAAAAAATAGATGAGAAAAGTGAGGAGAGAGAAAAATAATGATTTGTGGTAAAGTATGGTGAGTTGTGACAAACTGTGGTTGTACTGCAGTTTGTCAACCGCAGGAAAGAACAGAGCCTTAATTACTATCAGCATGTATTAAAGAGGCGGAATCAGGTGAAAGTGACTCCCATCTTTTATGTGTCCACCAAAATTTAAATTTTGATGAAAACAAAATATTCTTAAATGATAAAAATTGTGAGGTGGATGGATCACACATATTATAAACAGTTTGATATTTGTTTCAAGGATTTTTGAACGCTAATATATTGAACTTTTAGGGTATTGGACAATAATACACTGTACCGTAGAAGGTGTTGGACAATAATGCACCCGGAAAGAATCCGACGGTGGATGACTCGGTGGTGATCTTATGTGGCAGGCGGACCACATAGGATTGCCACCAAGTCAACCACCGCTGAAATTGTTCTGAATGCATTATTGTCCTACATTCCCTAAATATAGTGTATTATTGTCTAAGGTCTAAGTTCAGTATATTCTTATCTAATACCCTAAAAATTCAGTAGATTAACATTCAAAACCGTGTTTCAAAAACAACACTCTAAAGTAAACTTGAAATAAAAGGAGCCCTAGTAGTGGCTAGTGGTGATTTTTTGAATGGTAAACTCTGAGTGTTGATTGGTTGAGCACTTGATCCTTTAATTTCATTTGACAGCCCACATATCACACATGTCTTTTCTAACTACACCACCCTCATTTCCATGATGTCTTTTCAAGATATTCAGCCTTCTTTAAATCTACTTCTTCATTCAGGGAAAACAGTCGCGGTAAGAAACATGAATACATTGTTATCTTAAAGCTTTTCTTTTTTTTTAAAAAAAAAACAATCAATGTAGCGTACGACTTTATTAATTTAGGGTCCTGTATAAGAGCTAGATCTTGTTCTTTTCTGTGGTTGGTAAAATGTGATTGCAGTTAAATTGGTAAAGTTTGGTTAGTATGGTTAAAGGTGGTTAAGCTTGGTAAAATATGGATACGGTGGATAAAAATGGAAAAATATTTATAATTTTTAATGATTTTTTTATAAGGAGTATGAGTAAGACAAATCACATCAGTCAAATCATTTATTAAATATATGAATTTTAAATATATATTATATGATTAGTTAAGGTTAGATGTCATTAATAAGGTTAAAGTTAACCAATCACATAAAAAAACAGGACCTTCCAAATAGTCAAGGACCCAAGTAACAAAAGGAAATTGAACCCAAACTTCTTAGTTTAATGGATCGATTTAAATTCACTGATGATTGATGAATAGTTGAAGAAAGATCTCGAGTTTTTTTTTTTTTTAAACAAAATCCAAGAACTTTTATATCAAGAGAATTTAATACAGTAGTATTGGTTAGATACTTAGATTTAATTAAAGTAACATTATTGCCAAATACAATTGTGAAAACGTTTTGTATACTAGAAGGAAAAACATAAATATTACGAATACTCATGTATTTTGGTAAAATTTGAGTTGATGCAACAAGATATATTTATCAACATTAATTTTGTATTGGTGTTCACAAGAATTTACCATTGTACTATAGGATCATGATTGCTACTTGGCAGTTACTAGGGGTATAACTAGTGATTACATTTATCATTCTCAACATTTACTAAACAGTCACAAATATTGAAAGAACATAGCCTAAATTTCGACCAACAACCCCACATAATGCTATTGCTAAATAGCTTAAGTGTGCATATAAGAAAAAAAGAATCAAACTAAAAACTTAATCAACACAAAAAAAATTCAGTTTTTTTTCTTTTTTTTTTATTTTTTATTTTTTATTTTGGAGGTTCATAATCTAATTTGTGCTTCAAATAATGTGATTCTTCACTCATAAACATCTTAAAGTATAAACTCTAATTTCATATAATATATATTGAGATTGTCATGCAAATAGAGTGTCACAATGTTGCCATTGCTCTTCCTAAATGCACAAACATCAAACATGCATTTCGTTTTCACTTCTTCTTCCTTTTTTTGTTTCCCTATTTGTCACCATTAATTCCGATTTTGAGCTCCCCAACCTCCCCCGTTCCTCACATCCTTTTTTGTCTACCCCAAACCAAGATGATGAGTATTTCAGAAGGAAATGAGTATGCAGAGTTTGCTAGGCCTGGGAGGGAAGTGAAAATTTGGGTCCAACCCGGACCCGGACCCGGATGTCCGATGTAATTGTAAGGCACCGTCGTGTCAAGTGTCAACTGTCAAGCATGGGTAAACCGGACATCGGACATCCAGGTCCGGGTCCGGGTCCGGGTTGGGAAAAAGTGTCCGATTATTAATTCGAACATGGTCAGGGTTTGACCTTTTTTGTCCGATGTCCGATTGTCCGAACCCGTATTCGACCCGGACCCGGATTTTTGACAGCCCTAACGATTTCAAAAAAAAAAAAATAATAATATGTACGATAATTAGTGATATGTAAGGTAAGGTAAGTTAAATATTACTTATGAGCTGTGCATTATTGTTGAATTAGTTAAATATTAATGTGCTCAAGTTTCCAAATTGATATTGATATAAATAAATCTTGAAATGTTTATTAAAAACTAATGCAAGCGTGGGAGCAAAGGGTAAGGAGCCACTTAGAAGTTAGAAACCAAAGAATGGTTTGTATATATGTATGAGTCGGATGGCATTTACATTATGGTTTTCCCAAGTGGCAATCCACTTGGAAGTTATAACCCAAATGATGATTTCTACGAGGAAAAACAAAGCATGGGAGCAAACAGCAGAACGTATGAAGGGCTTGAACATGGTTTTTTTGCATTTTGGACTTCGAATTTTAGGGATATTTATTTTCTGAACCTTTAGTTTTCAATTTTAATTTTTTGGACTTTAAAGTTTATAGTTTGAAAAAAAGAACCCTAAAGTTTGTGGGCTAAAGAAAAAGGCCACTGACTCATTCTTTGTTTTCATCCCATGTTTGAATCTATCTCCCGATTAACGTCAAACTTCAAGACTAAGGTTAAAACTGATATTGAAGCTATAACATACCTCTCTTATTCATGTCATAGCTACTTAGACCCCTGAATACAGGGGTTTAAGTAATTCTAACATGAATAAGAGAGGTTAATTATAACTTTAATATCGGTTTTAACCTTAGTCTTGAAGTTTGACGACAATCGGGAGATAAATTCAAACATGGAAAGAAAAAGAGAAACGGGAAACGAGCTTTTTTTCAGCTCAGAAACTTTAGGGTCCTTTTTTTTCAAACTACAAACTTTAGAGTCCAAAAAATTAAAGTTGAAAACCAAGGGTTCAGAAAATAAATACCCCTAAAGTTCGAGGTCCAAAAGTTCGAGGTCAAAATTAACTTTCCTAGGAAAGATTTTCCCTATCCCCTCTTGGAAACTTTTCCGTGACATTGTGAGAGAAATAATGGGTCTCACATCAAAATTTTCCTATAAAAAAATGGAAAATCAAAGGCAACCTAACTAGCTAGCTAGATAGGATCAATTCAGTGTTCCCAATTCAGTGTTGGGAAGGTTCTTGGGTTGTTGCTGCTGGTTCTTATCAGTTGAAATGCTAAAATGGTGTATTGGCTTCAGGAGGGCTGAATGATCTCCATTGACATGATTAACAACTTTTACATATTGTAATTCATGTTTCAAAATCAACTGGGTTTGTTTCGTCTGTCAATACTCTATGCATAAGGGCTATATGTATCATTTTAGGTTGGCTGTGGTAGGGTTGTTTTTTTTAGTGTTATGGTTTTGTAAGCTTTTGAGCCAACTGGCCTTCGTGCCCTTGGCACTTGAATAAAAGAGTCGTGTGCCGCAACTTATAAAAAAAAAATATGGGAAATCAAACATGAAAAAGTTTCTCAACCAAGCACTCCACTAAAGAAAATTTTCTCTAAGTGAAGTTTGGAAATTGTGGGTCCCCTGTAAATTTTTTCCCAAAATCATCGTACAACTAAACATAGAAAAATTGATCAACTTGAGAAATTAATCAATTCCCCAGAAATTTTGACCAACCAAACGTTGTCATTAATAATGTTGGGTTATTGGCCCAAATTCTCTTGACTCATTATTTGACAAGTTTCCTAAACCTATTTAAACTCTAAGTTATTGGTTGCTATTAAGAAATTATTTTATTTCCTAATTATATTTAGGTTAGTTTCCTAATTGTAATAGCACTCTAAAACCTAATTGTATTTGGAGTGGAAGTCTAGCCAGATCTGTAGGATGTTTACCCCTATAAATAGAGGTCTTTATTAACCTTGTAACATGCGGCTAGCAACTAATGTAGTTGATGTGAGAGCCTTCAAACTCCCCATGAGGGAGGTACGGTGTTATTTCCACATCTTCACCCTACCCATCCCTAGGTTATGAGAGTCTACGAGAGTTCACACATATATTTTACCTCTTGTAATATCTCCTTTTTCTACTAGTGGATATTGGTTGTCGCCCGTGGGTTTATCTCCGAGTTCTTCGGTTTACCACGTAAAAATACTGTCTCACCCTATTTATCCTTGCCTCTCTCTATAATTATCCTCGATTCCATAATCATCCTGTATTTCCTTCCGCTGCACATGTTGCTCTATTTTACACCCTAACAAGTGACTATCAACTGGCAACAAATCTGAATCTCGATCCTAACAAATAAGTTAAGGGAATGTGATATAAATTATGCACGAATTTAATTATTCTAGAGCCATTCTTAATATTAATAAAGGTAGATATCAATATAAGTAGAATAATTATTTTGAGATGATAATTAATAATGTGACAAGTAACTGAGAGAATAAATATGCAAAGGGCCAAAAAGGTGAATAATAGGAGGTTGAAGGGTCGTCCTAAAGGGTCAAAAGCATAATATGTGGAATAGGGACAATAGGAGGATTATTGGCCACATAAAGCCAATTTTAAGGGAAACGAAAGGGCAAAAAAAGTTTATTGTTGAATCACTACGTAGTTTTGGCATGCTCATATTTGGTAATACCCACTTGGGTGCTTGCTCTACTTAGGGACTTCAACATATAAAATTATTGCATTGGATTACATTGTTAATTAAAATCCTGTCGACTTTTTAAATTATAAAATTTAGGGATAATAATGTGATATTCGACCTTTCTTTACGTCGCTCAAATAGACTTCTAAAATTTTGATATTGGTATTAATATTAGGGATGTAGGATCCCCAGGGAACCCCGGGGAAAATTTCTCATTGGAAGTTTTCTATGGAAAAGATTTCCTTAGGAAAAATTTCCCTTAGCCCCCCAAAGGGGATTTTTCTCTAGGAAAATGAAGAAAATGGTGAGCCCATCGTGAAAACTTTCTCGAAGTCAACCCGCATCTAAATATGGGGAGAATAAGTCAATCCGAGAAAATTGACCATTTCCCCGGGGTTATTGACCAACCAAACGCACCCTTATATTATACACAAATTTACTACTAATTTGTCTGCAAATATAAAGATGACTAAATATTCCATTTAGGACGCTAGACATTCAACAATGCATAAACAATTCTTAGTTTCTTACTAATTGTTAAAAATATAAAGATGGCCAATAATCAATTTAGGATGTTAGACATTCAACGATATATGAACAACCACGGTTTCTTTCATAGAGTAAATTAAACCTAATGGCCTACTCCTAATTTTAATTACTAGCTAGAAATTGCCATCAACCATATATAATAGTAGACTAATTAGTAGTCATATATGTATGTTCATGTCATATCAGCAAAATTTCTATCTATTATATTGTTTGAAAGTTTGGTTGTTAATTATTGGTTTCAGATCTTGATGCATATAGTGCAATGACAATCCATTTTTGTAATGTTAAAAGGGTTCATTCCAGATCACTGGTCGTCCGTTCATTCTTATCTTTTGAAACTTTATTTGACTTTTTTTATAATAATAACATATTCTATCTTTTTTCACTTTAAAATATTAGTTTTCGGGATTCACTTTATCTTATGATATATATTTTTTTCAAAAAAACAATAGGAATCTCAAAATGACTTCATACATATAAAAATCAAAAAGTACGAGAGGGTCGAGTTTCAGAACTACTGCAATGCCATCACTATCAGCATGCATGATTATGTTGCCCATTCCCACGATGTGCGATTATAGGAGGATTGGGTACAACTTCCTATGTTTCATTTTGTTTGTCACATTGATATGTATTTTAGACTTTTTAGTCAAGCTTTGAGAATCGTTTATCACACGAAATTAATATAATTGAATTTATAACAAAAGAATATTAATGCAAGAATATAATGCTGTATTTTTTAGAAAAATATTTGTGAGAAATTAAAAAAAAAGGTTCAAAACATGATTTTCTAGGTGGGATAAATGAGCATTATGACAAATAAAAATACTGTGCATAATATATTAATAAGAAATCCCAAAAAGATAAGTTTTGTATGTTAGTCATGTCATTTTCTTGGTGGGATAAATCTAATGATCCTAAGGATAATCTGGCACTTTATGCCTCATTGCCTCCCTAATGAATCGTTCCAAAATATTGGAAGATTTATATATAGTTCTAAGAATATGATTCCAGATCATGATTCCTAGCTAGAATGGATCCTTAATCCATAACTAGCTCTCGTAAAATTTTGAACAACCCGAATTACTCAAATTGTCCGACCCAGAAAAAATCAGGTTTGGACATATATTTTTCGTCCGAGTTTTGATATTGACCGAATATTCGGACATCAAATTTATGTTTTTTCTATTGTCCGAACCTGATTTTGGTTTCGTCCGAATTGCCCGACCCAGTTCGACCCGAAATAAAACCAGGTCCGGACATTAATTTCTCGTCCGATTTTTAACGTTGTCCGAATTTGTCTAATCTGAATTTACCCAGACCCAAATTTTTGCCAGCGTTATTCATAACATAGTTTAGTTACACTAATTGCCAAAAGACGTTTTATTAATTTATAATGTCCTTTCTTAATTGATTTAAATCCCCTATATATATTGCCTCGTGAAGTTTAGACTTGGGATTATCTATCTTGGAATATTAATCACTATTCACAAACCATGTTTATTTAGCATATTCCCTATACTAAGTTCCCCTTCTTTTTGTCTTTTATTCGTCTTGTCATAGGTGATTAATTTAGTGTTTTGGTATTACATTTGTAGAATCTAATTATTTTATATTCTTTAAATTTAATTTAATGTAAGTATAATAATATGCTTTATAGCCTTCAAATTGGTTTTGCAACATTACTTTTTCGTAAGGTATTTCTTGGAGGGTCTTTGCATTTTAGACCCAAATTTTAGGGGTATTTATTTTTTAAACCCTTAGTTTTCAACATTAAATTTTTAGACCCTAAAGTTTGTAGGCTGAATAGAAAATGACCTTAAAGTTAGTGGAATGAAGAAAAAGGCCCCTGTCTCGTTCTTTGTTTTCATCCCATGTTTGAATTTATCTTCCGATTGATGTCAAACTTCAGGACTATGGTTAAAACTGATATTGAATAATACACCTCTCTTATTCATGTCAGGGCTACTTAGACCCCTGAGTACAGGGTTTAAGTAACTCCAACATGAATAAGAGAGGTTTATTATAACTTTAATATCAGTTTTAACCTTAGTCTTGAAGTTTGACGCTAATCGGGAGAGAAATTCAAACCTGGAAAGAAAAAGAAGGACGGGAAACGAGCTTTTTTTTTCAGTCGACATACTTTAGGGTCCAGTTTTTTCAACCTACAAACTTTAGGGTCCAAAATATTAATGTTGAAAACCAAGGGGAAAGAAAATAAATACCCATAAAGTTCGGGGTCCAAAATGCAAAAAACCCATTTCTTGGATCCATAGTAATCAACATAAGAAAGACTACCTACATCTTGATCTGTCAGACCGTACAAATGTGTTAATCCAGATAAATTTTTGTTGTTGTTGTTATTGTATAATAATATAGTTTTTACATTAAGGTAAGACAATAATATTTCCATAAAAAAAATACTTGATAATTGTCTTGTGTCAAAATTCATATTACTTTTAGTTTTAAATTTTATGAAAACCAATATAATATCAGATAATGTTTTACACAATTGTTGTGTTTTGAGTGTAAAATGTTGGAATCTACGTACGCGTTGCATGTAAGTGAATTCCACCTACATAGCCATGCATGTAAGTTGAATTTAATAGGTGGAATATTGACGATGGATGGTACGTATTGGATGGATTCTCTTATTCGATTCCAAGAACTGTAACAACCATGCATCTTACTTATAAGTTACAATCAGCTCCATCTGTCCATATATATTTCTCTTCTTTATCCAATTCAATTCCTTCCAAGCTTTCTCCTTTTTTTCATTTATCTGGAAAAATTTTGGGCTTGAAAAATTGTTTTTGTATTTTGGTGGTCCAAAAGAACAAAATTTATATTTTAGTGGTATGAAATCTACCTGTACATTTCTTTTCATTTTTGCCATATATTTTTTTTATTTTTTCATTCATGCCCTCAAAAAGGTTATAAAGTATAATTACTAAAATAATTTTTAAATTATTTGTTTGAGAATACGAGTAATTATTATGATTTTTTTATAAAAGAGAAAAAATCGTAAAAAACTAAAACAAAAAAAAGGGACAAACGTTGTAAATTCATTAAAAATCATGGAGAAGTGTTTTGCTATGTTTTGAATCAAATGCAAGTCAAAATCTATTATATTTGGGATATATATTCAGTGGTGTCCCAAAAGAATACAATTTTTTTATACCACTAGAATCTAAAAATAAAGTGGGGAGTATTGATATACAAAAAGCTCAAAGTAAAAGAAGAAATTGATATTTAATATTTAAATTTTTCAGGTGGGTTCAAAGTCAAATAATAATTTAGATACATCTTTAACTCAAGTTAAATTTGAGTCTCGACAATCTAAGTATAAAATATATTTTGTCTGAATTTTAGTCAAATAAATTAATATCAAAATTGTGATGAAAAACTACTATTTCTATTTTACAATATTTGTCACTTTAATTAATATTTAATTTTTAAAAGTATTCATTTTTTTAAAATTTTAATAAAATATTAATTATTATTTTTCTATATTTATCCTAACTAGCATCTTTTCAGAAAAAAACTATTTAGAAATGGGTGGAGTCCAATTATACTGATTTTTATCATTTTAGATAAATTTGAATATTTAGGGTGAATAAAATATTGTCAGTGCTAATTTAATTGTTCCTACGCGTTGTGTGAGACAAGATAAAGCAATAATGCATCTGTATTTTTTTTTTTCAGGCCAATAATTCAATTGTATTGATTGGGTGAGATAGGAAAATGTGATGCTGGAAAATTCTAAATCGATGGTTATTAATTAAATCGGGTGCTGAAAAGCCCATGTCGTGGAATAAATTTACTGCATTCTCTACAGAATTTTCAGAACGTAACACTAAATAATGCACATATGATAAGATATTAGGAATTTAATTCTCAGAGTGATTTGATTCCATTTTTTCTGTTAAATTTCCACTTCCATATTAATTAATTTATTTATAATTTGGTAAAAAAATACACAGAATCATTAACAAGTGCAAGGTGTGTGAATGTGCCATACTTGTGGCTAGTTTATAAGGATATTTTAGGGTAAACTATAAATTGCATAAAGTTATATTTTTATTAATTATTTTTTATATTTCAAAAAATCGCTAAGATATACCTAATGGAGTAATGGATATGGTAGATCCGATTAAGATATCATTATATTTGTACTCATTGGCATACCCAATGCATCTAAATTTTCTTGTAATTGAAAATTAACACTTACTATTAAACAAAATAGTGCAAAAAAAATCTATAAAACTACAAATTTAATAAAGGGTAAGACATTTAAAAAGTGTATTGAGACAAGACCCATATCATTACCCGACAAAAAATTATAAAAAAGTCTAGTTTCAATTAATGAAGTATTTGGATAAAGGAAAAAAGACATGATCGACCTTTAGTTAATGTATAGTCTCTTTTCATCATATTCTTAAATTGTATATATGTCCTTGTGTTTATAATTCTTTAGCATAAAATGGGTAGCTTCCATAGGATGTACCATATGCCAATTTTTAGAACAACCAAATGTAGCTGATTAATGTATGAGAATCACACCACAAATGCATAATGGAATTTCATAATAAAGTTTAATCCATATATAGTTGACATATTTCTAGTTAGTACATTGTGAAAGATTCATGCAAATCCAAATATTTCAATGGAAATTCGATGTGTTATTTTGGTATCACTATGAGGGAACAATTTGCCTAATTAATGTTCTTAAAGTGTAGGATATGCCAAGAACAATTCTTGGGAGTTAAATTGAACAAATTATATATATGCACATTAGAAAACATACTTATAATGTTTTTGGATTATCTTTCGATACCTAAACTGATTCCTACATCATATAACATCATATTAGTTCACACTTTACACTTTAGCGGGTCTAACTATATATATTTATATTTAATAAATTTTGTCAACGTGATAAAGATTAAAAATTCTGATAAATTACTGTTTAATTGCTTTGCATTTTATTGAGGATCCTACGTGAATCATATTTGCATTGACTTTAAGAAAATTGTAACTCATTTGTGAATTTAAATCATGTATTTAACATAGATAGTGTTGATTATTAATAAGGATTACTCCCTCCGTTCAATATTAATTGTCTGTAATTTCTTCTTTTACTAGAAATTTTATATAGTATATTTTATTTAAAAAGGATTATTGGACAATAATACATTGAACTCTAGTGTATTGGACAATAATATGCTGAACTTGAGGATATTTGACGATAAGCTAACACATTCAGAACAATTCTGTTGGTGGTTGACGGCTTGACGCGGCGGCGTTCCTATTTTGAGGTGTCGTTTTTCTATTAATTTTTCAAAAAACATTTTTATCATGTAAGAAAGTACATATAAGCAGGATGACTAAGTACATATAAGCAGTACATATAAGCAGGATTACTCATATAAAGGCCCTATATTATGAGAAATCATTGTTGGGTGACATTATTTCATATAAAGGCCCTATTCACTCAGACTAAACTGAAATGGATTTCCGGCTTCGGAATACTGACTCGGGTATACAGAAGATAATGAAGAAGGAGAGAGAAGACTGAGAGGAATTAGAAAAAAGGCAAACAGTTAGGGTTGGGTCAAATTTTAATTTTTGGGGCTGGAAGACTAAATTTATTATGTTAAAGTGTTTTTATTTTTAATCCATTGTCATGTCATTATAAGTTTAAGTGAGTTGGGGTGTCCATAAGCTTAAAAAAAAATTCAAAAGCAAAATTAATTAAAGAAACATGGGTTCAGGCTGCCCAATCAGCATTCCGACGCCGGAAATCAATTTTGGTTTAGTCTGAGTAAATACATTAAAAGTTTAGATTATTTTCAGCCAAAAAAGTGAGTTTAAATTATTTTCAGCCAATGACTTCTGACTTCGGATTATTTTGAGCCAAAAACCCAATTAAGTTTGTATGAAAATTACTTTTGTGAGAGATTAAACTAACACATTGATTATTATAGTGAAAAAATCAAAGCGACTAGGGGGACGAAGGGAATACTTAATAGACCCGAACGAGACAGTAAATATATAAATCATCTTAGGTAAGTAGTGTTGCTGTGTTGGTGAAGATAACTTACGAAATAATGAAAGGTTAATGAGTATTTGATTGAACTTTTGTCAATAATGCATGATAATTGGGGTTAATTCTCTGTTTGTAAAGAACAAGATTTCATTTATTATTTTGAATTCTGTCAAAATTATTTCCAAGGAAAACGACAATATCTTTTTTTTTTTTTCCTGGAGACATTATTTGTTCCAACTTCATTATATATTCAAGTTGGAAGAAAATAGTGTTAAGTCTCCTTTAAGATGAATTATATATTTTGACCCAAATTATTGGATCGTTCAAAGGTTTCAGCTCCACACTATACAACCACATACTTCATTTACTTCCCTTTAATTTGGTCTCTTTCTTTTCACAAAGTATGCTTTATTACTATACTTTCCTTCGTCCTATCAAAATTAATACTGGTCTCCTTCAATTTGACCTCTAGCAATATGGTTCACTTGTTCTTGTTTTTATTTTTTTTATTTTGAATTATTCATAGCCTTAAACAAGGTTAAAAGCAGCTAAACAAGGTTGAGAATCGTTTGGATCAGTTGATGGTGGATATTAGCAGCAGAGGTGGCTTGAAGATCCTGCAAGACCGGGATTTGGCTATAGTGCTTCTCAAGATGGATTGATTGACTAATCCTTTGGCCGGTTCGGGTCAAGTGTGATTTTCTTATTTGGATTGTTAGTCGCAGTGACGGATCTTGACCTTATCATTAGAGGTGACTAATACACTATTATTTTATATAATAAACATAAAATCGATAACTTTTATTCCAAATTATACTTAATTTTTTTAATTTTTTGGGGTTAATGATGGTTGTGACCATCGTCGGCGAAGCCCTAGGTCCGCCCATGGTTAGGCGGTTCTTTTTTCGCTGTGCTGTTGCGCTTTTCTCCTTTTTGGTGTTGGTGTTGAGTGGGCTCGTTGCCGGTGGATAGTTTGTTATTTTTCGCCTTGTTTTTTTGGCGTGCTGTTCTTTTCATTGTTTGGGCGGTAACTTTAGGTTGATTTCGTGGGGGCTTTTTATTTGTTGTTTATGGGTGCTTGGACTTTTCTGTCGTTTGACTTTGCCTTCTCCCTATTATTATCGAAAAAAACAACAAAACATGACACATCAATACATACCAAGACACCACAAGCAAAGGGAAACAGTGAATCATCCAAAACTCCTACAAAAAGAAAAAAAAACGCATCCTACTCAAGATCTAAATACAAAAACCATCAAACCATCAATCCGAACAATAAATCTTAGTCGAGCTCAAATCAAAATTTCTAGAATTGACTCTACATTGCATCAGCTACTCATGCAAGGTCTTTTCTTCATTTTCCCCACAACAATTGCCTATTTCTTTTGATCATTTGCATGCAAATTACTCCAAACTTTCGAAATAGCTACCCTTGATTCTTCATGAGTCTCCCTCGAGTTTAGCATCTCCTCTTCAGTAATTTTCGTTGCCATCTTTAACAATACCGAGGCTTTTGTAAAATTCAAAACTTGTTTAATCATAATCATTGTTGTCAGTATGGGTCTTGCATATATAAAATGTGAAGAAATTTTAATGTGACACAACTTTAATTTAACAAATATGTAAGACTGATTTTAAAAAGCTACACAAAAATTTAAGAAAATATTTAAAAATGCACCCAACTTTAAGAAAATAGGAGAAACCAACTTACCTTACTGATTCCAAAACTTCTTTTATACTTGCACATAGCATATTAAGTTAATAGTTAAGGGTCCATCAATAACTCCAGTAAGCTATTTATTTTTATAATAAATTTGGTCAATTCATTGGATCCCTATTTCACGAATAGCTACTAATGAGTTTAATATGCCGATATCAAACTATTTATGACAAGTATAATCCATCAACAACACAATTTCCTTCATTAGAAAATATTTTGCTTCCACCAATACTTAAATCATTATATAAAGCTAGCATAAAAAATGAAGATGGTTAGCACTTTAAATACCACATCTTGACAATAAATTCCAACTAATATATCCCACGTACGTACTAAATGCATACTTTAATTTGCAACAAAAGTAAGATCATCCATCCATCCATCCATCCATCCATCCATCCATCAAATATACTTGTTTCTGTTAATTTTGAGCCTCTGGTAAGTATTAAATGTTCATGATTGGAATATATATTATATAATTAGCTTTTAACGAAAAGATTATGATGACCAACTTTATATGAAAGGAAGTTGAGTTGAAAAGGATATATACATATGGTTACATTTTGATCAAGGGTGTGTTTGGTAGGAACTCCAAGAAAATTTTTCTCGAGGAAAATTTTCCGTGGGAATTTTTCATGGGAGAGATTTCTCTGGGAAAAATTTCCCTTAGCCACCCCTAAGGGAAATTTTCCGTAGGAAAATGGAGAAAATGGTGGGCCCATCATGAAAACTTTTCCGAAGTCAACCCGCATCTAAACATGGGAAAAATAAGTCAACCCAGAAAAATTGACCATTTCCCTAGGGTTATTGACCAACCAAACCTAAGGTGTTTGATAATTGAACTCACATTTGTTTTGTAGTAGAACTAGGTAATCAAGATGATATCATCTTCTTTTTGCTTTAACCTACAATTTTGCATGTTGTATTAAAGGCTACCCCACCCTCCCTAAAGCAGGCTCATTAAAAAAAAAAAACTAAAGAAAAAGCTTAGTCAAGATGGTCAAATCATTATTGTTAATTGTTAATAATGCGTATTACCCATCATGTACCATTACTAATTGGTAACTGTAACATACAAATAATCATAGGTATTGACAACATCGGATCAAAGTCGGATCAGAGATAAGGATTCCCGACTTTTATTCTTATTAATAGTCAGAAGTAAGATTGACCTCCAAATTCGATTAATCAGAGGTAACTTGAACCTCTATTTGCGTTTATAATTGAAGATGACTACCTTTAACTTCGACTTGGCTCTGAAATAAGTTAGACTTAACCGGTTTAATCGAACTTAATCGTGTTCAAGGTTTCTTGAAAGCGGAGGCGAAATATAATTTAGGGTTTTAACTGGCCCGTGACTCATGAACTATTATTTTTCTTCAGTTTTATACTTTGACCAGATTTAATAGAACTCAATCGTCCATTATATTCCGAATCGGGCTTTTAATCCAATTTAAACCATTTTTTTCTCACATTCGAATCGGATTTTTCTATCATCAAATGGTATCAGGCTTGTTTGGAACTCCAAACTTGGATCATAGTATGAGTTCTTTTTAAATTCTTTTTTTATTGATTGGTAATTATCTGAAAAAGTCTAGGACAGTCTTTTTTGCAAGGTTTCACATAGGTTTCAATAACTAAAATAGAAAAGAAATTAGTAGAAAGATTATAAGTCTAATTCTTCGACAAAGACATTAAGTATCAAATATTTGTCATCTAATACAACAAAATTTGCTTCTTTGGTGGCATTCTATGAGGTTTGCAGTGTTCACTACAAAAGGTGCAAATGATTTTGTAAGAAGATACCAAGGATGTTTATTCTGTACCATCAACAAAAGCCCAATGCCTATGGCCCATGTTACAATTTTATTTGAAGACATTGGGCTCAACATGATCTTGTTGGGTGGAACTAGATGGCACATCCAACGACTTTAAATGGAACAAATCTTAGGGTTATTGGCTCTAAAGGATGGCCCAAGAAGCAAATTGGCCATTAAAAATTATGAAAATAATGAGGTCTCAAATTGTGAAATATATGTGGACCATTAAGGTTGATGTGACATTATTTTTTTACAAAATTAATTTTTTTATTTTTTCCGGTCCCTGAAGTTTTACGTTTAAAAATTGTCATGGATTATTCAAGTTGCAACCATGGTTTGTCCCTGAGTAAACTATGGATTACTATGGTTGCTACCATGGGTTTGACACTGAATGCACCCTTTAATCATTCAAGCACGACATAATTTTAAGAATGGTGGTGCTCCCCTCCATACATTTTTAGTCATTGCTCTCCCATCAACTTATTTTCATCAATAAATCAAACCAAAAAAAAAAAAAAAGAAAGAAAGAACCAAGTTCCATTATTATTTTAAACCAAAGAAAGAGAAAAATTACGTATGAAGTTTGTTTTGTAATTTCAAATTAAACATACGTATGTACAAAGCAAGAGTTGGACCAACATTTGGGAGCATTTGTAGATGAATTGACAAATTGTGAATAGTTCAACTGGACCGGCTACATCACATATATGGGCGCTCTTCATTCCACAACCTAAGAATTCACATCGAGCATTCCACATTTCAAAAGAGGATGTGAACACTTGACCTTCCATTCTAAGCTAAACACAAAACGATTACAAAATACCAATCCTAGTGACAATACCCTTGCCTAAAATACTCGCTGCTTGAAATTACAAAACAAATTCTATACGTAACTTTTCTCCTTTTTTGGTTGAAATAAAATGAAACTTGCTTTTTTTGTTAGATTTATTGATGAGAATGAGTTGATGGGAGAGCAATAACTGAAAATAGATATGAAGGGGATCATCACCAGAGTTGAAATTATGTCGTGTTTGAATAATTAATGGTTGCACTCAGTGTCAAACCACAATTACAACTTTAGTAATTCATGGATTACTCAATGACACACCATAGTTACCACTTGAATAATCCATGATCATTTTTTACGTAAAATTTCTATGATAGTTTAAGAGAAAATAAAATAAAATAATTTTTTTTTTATAAAATTCATATCACGTCAACATTGGTTATTCTTACATATTTTATAATTTGGATCTCATTGGCTTCCAAATCCTTCATAGTCAATTTGCCTTTTGGGCCATCCTTTAGAGTCAATAACCCCAAATCTTATCCACTTCAAGTGTGAATCAAATCATTGATTTCCTTAACAGTTAACTTTAAAATAATATTAAATAAAACTTTTGGACGTTAACATGTGTACTTGGAGTGTTAAATAATAATGTATCGAACTTTTTATTAATAATAATATACTATACTTTGAGAGTGTTAGATAAAAATGTACTGAACCTTTTTATTTAATAAACAATTAATGTATTTTGAGAGTGTTGAACAATTAATGTATTTTGATAGTTCTATGTAGCATGCTCAGGAGATGAGTTGGTAAGGAAAAATTAAAATTTTGACTAAATTATATCACATCGGTAAGTCCAATTAATCCCATCTACAGAAACTCAGAGTCATCTTTATTTATTTGGAGTTGTTGATATGACATTAATTAATCAAGATTTTTTTTTATCAACTCATCTCCTCAACCTGTCACTTAGGACCGCCATTGTCAGATTTATTTCGGTTATATGATTGTCCAATACCCTAAAATATAATATGTTATAGTCAAAGAAAAAAATTCTTTTAACTTTTATTTTTTGAGATTTGATCATGATTCATGCCATTGAACCTTGATGATCTTACGCCATGGCGCACATCACCCCTCGGCTGTTCCCGTTTTCCTTCATCAACCTCATGACGTTCACGTTACTCCCCACGTCGATGCGCAATCAAATTCACCATTGTGGCTAACACTTCAATTCAGACCCCCATTCTAATCCAAATCGTTAACCAATTTTCAAAAACTCAACTGAATTCTTATCTCATCAAAACAAACACAAACACAAACACAAATCCCCCTTCAATCCCGGAATTCTTCGGCTCTCGATTCTATTATTAGCCCTGCGCCATGAAATCAGAACCCCCAATTCTTCTTCCTCTAATGAACCCAGCATTTCTGGGTTCGTCCCCTAAAATTCTCGGAATGGCTCTGCACACAGCAACGACAACTACCAACGATGATCTTCCCACCACCCGTCTCCTCATTTCTTCCTCCATTGAAGACGATGATCATAATGCCAAGCCCAGGCCACTTCTCTCTACCGCTTTCAGTTTCGCCGGTGCTTCTTCTTCTTCTTCCTCCGATCAACATGGGATTCAGAATGATAATCTTTCATCGTTTAGCAGCAATGTCGAACATGCTGCTGCCGAGACTTATTTGATCACTCGCCTTAGTTTGACCCTCGTACGTTATCTGGGGTAATTCTATTTCTTCATGCTTCGTTTTGGGTATTTTGTGGTTTTTTTTGATCTGGGTTTGTTATCTGGGTTGGAAATCGTGTGGTTTCTTATCTGGGTTTGTTTCTGTGGTTTCCTAAAACTCGGATGTTTTCAAGAGATTTTGGAGATTTTCATTGTAATTTGAAGGGTATGAATGGTGGGTGTTGAGATCAAACATGGGTACAATTGGGAAACTGAAGAAAAAAAGATCACACCTGCGAAATGCATAAAAGATTACAATTTGTGAGGAATGGGTTGTGAGCTGTGTAGGAGATGGTTTAATTCATAGTTACGAGGAGCGATTCCCGGGTCATTAGCCCCAGAATGCCGGTCACTAATTTTAGTCCAGTTTTGACTTGGAGGGCTTGTTCTCAGGATGCGGGTAGCAGGTGTAGGTCGCGTTCCTGGTAACTATGGTTTAATTCCCTGGTTTGACAATTGTAAATTATTCACTGTTTATAATTTCAATGATTCTTCATCTAGTCAGCTAGTCATGCCCTACCCCCCAAAAAAATGTTTGTCTAATGTCAACCCGAATCTTATATCAAGCTTGAGGCCCCTCTTAGTTGAGACTAACATGAGTTTTAGTTTCTTTCTGATATGTTATTTGAAGATGGTGTAGAGTTATACTTTGATATTTTGAGTTTATTTTTGTACCTATGTTGCTAGATGGTCATCACTCATCGCCTATGTTACTTGGATTCGGGTATGAGTGTTCAATTGTTCGAGGCATGGTGTTTTTTAGGGTGACCGGTAGGGAATTTTTGCGATTGGGTTTAGGTTGTTGTGGTGATATTTTTTATTCAGTTGCGAGATGTATTGTTTACATGTAGAGATCATCTTTTTATTCCATTGTGCCTGATATATTGTTTACTTGTTTGGATTTAAGTGCAAAGAGTAGTTTGGTCTAAAGAACATATTTGTTTGGAAGCTTTTCAATGTTGCTTTTTTAAAATGTTAAATGCTAAGGGTAGTTTTGCCTGAAGTTTATTGATTCAGGGAGCGGTAGAAATCTGCAAGAAGCTAAAAGAATATGTGATAACAGTAGAAATCTAGGGAGCAGCAAACATTGTAGAATTATAGTATGTTGTTAGCTCAATAATATAATCATAAAAGGTGTCAACTTTGGTATTTCCAATGCTTGTTGTCCTGTATCCTAGAAACAAACAGGACTAATTAAGGGATTGCTAATCAAATTTACAAAGCTTAGATGACTTTATTTTCTGAATGTGATCTTCAAACTTTTCGGAGTGGCATTGTGTCTTATCTTTGACTTTATTCAGGGTAGGCTACAGATGGATCACAAGGTTTCTCGCCCTTGGTTTTTATGCTTTGCTATTGATGCCCGGCTTCATTCAAGGTTTGCATTGAACTACTCGTCGTTATTGTCTGATTATATTGATGTTTGTTTCCTCAGCTAGTGTAATTACTATTCTACTCTTTTTGCAGTTGGGTACTACTATTTCTTTTCACGTCGCATACGCAGAAGTATAGTCTATGGTGATGAACCTCGGAACAGGTACAGGACCCTTTTCTAGGCACTTGGTAGAATTACTTTGCCTAGGATTTCTGTAATGGAGGTAATGGTTGCTAATTTGCAGGCTAGATCTCTACTTGCCTAAGAATAACAACGGCCCAAAACCCGTTGTCGCGTTTGTAACAGGAGGAGCTTGGATTATTGGGTGAGTTTATCGGAAACACCTGTTGTCCATTTTTCGAGTTTGGTTTTTTGGGGTTGGAGATCATCGCCAACTGATTGTGGGCGAATATTTTCACTAAGAGACGGGAGTTTGTGTTTTTCATCACTGGTTTTGTATATTATCCTCCACTTTTGAACCAACATGGATAGACCAACTTCAAGTTGGTCCAAACCTAAGAAAAGGTGAAAACGTGTGCAAATCAATTAGATAAACCTGAAAATAAACTGATATAGGATAAAATTACTGCTTTCGGTCCCTGTGAGATTCATGCTAATGCTGAATCTCTTGATATTGACTCAGGTTTATCTGAAAGTTTCTTCGTATCGTTCTTGATGCAGTTATAAAGCATGGGGTTCTCTCCTGGGTCAGCAATTATCTGAAAGGGACATTATGGTGGCCTGCATAGATTATAGGTAAGCCCCTTTTATTAGTAGACATTGGGTATATGTTGGTCCGTTCTGAAATGCTATGATTCACATTCGTTTCTGTAATGTTCTTTTTCGTGGTGTTTCCAGGAACTTTCCCCAAGGAACAATGAGAGATATGATTGAAGATGCTTCTCGAGGGATTGCATTTGTCTGCAACAATATTGCAGAATATGGTGGTGATCCTAACAGGTAATAATAACCTACAAATATCTCATCTTGATGGAATAGAAGCAGCAATTGTCTTCGTGGAAAACTGATTAATGCTATAATCCGAGATTGATTTACATCTTCCCTGGATTATTTGTAGGATTTTTCTGATGGGACAATCAGCCGGTGCACATATTTCTGCTTGCACTCTCGTCGAACAAGCAATTAAAGAGGCCAGAGATGAAGACAATCTTTCTTGGAGTGTTTCTCAGATTAAGGCTTATTTCGGGTTTTCAGGAGGGTAATTAAGCAGTTGCACTTGATCCTGGTTTTGTCTGAATTTTATGTATTTTGTTTTATACCTTATGTTTTTCGATATCGTTGCAGGTATAATTTGCTAACCCTTGTTGATCACTTCCACAACAGAGGTTTATACCGTTCCATATTTTTGAGGTACACCCACTATTCGATCATTCTCCCCTATAAATCTGCACCATTAGCCATGATTTTGCTTGCTTGGAGCTAACTAATCCCGGGTCACTTCTCAGCATAATGGAAGGGCAGGAGTCATTACGTGTGTATTCTCCTGAAATAGTTGTGCAAGATCCGAATGTCAGAAGTGCACTTTCATTACTACCTCGGATAGTCCTTTTCCATGGCACTGCAGATTATTCCATTCCCCCGGATGCCAGGTTTGGATTCTTTCAACTATTACACCGGTTTATTGTTATAGTAACGGTCGTAGAGGTAAAACTGCCTATTTCTGGATCTACCCTGATCCCGCAAAAGCAGGATTCACACTGGGAGTTGTTGGTGTTGTTTTACAGACATGTTAGGCACTAGTCAAACAGTGCATTGTATGATACAAAGTGTGTTTTGATGATCCTAACGTTTGTATCTCTCCAGCACAAGTTTTGCAGGAACTCTGCGGAGACTTGGCGTCAATGCTGACGCAGTACTCTACGATGGAAAGACACATACCGATGTTTTCCTTCAGGTAGGGTTATCTGCCTACATCTGGATCTCCTATAACCCTGCAATACTGGGACCCACACTAGGATTATTATCGTTATATTCTAATAAATGTTGATATATTATGCTACGGTATTCAGGACCCGATGAGAGGTGGAACGGACCAGATGTTTGAAGATTTAGTGGCGGCAGTCCACGCTGGAGACGAGGAAGCCCTTGCGAGGGACGCATCGGCCACTCCAAGACGACGGCTGATGCCTGAATGTATGCTAAAGCTGGCTACTGCTGTTAGCCCCTTCTAGGAATTCTATCTGGGGTTCTGGGTGTGTATGTTCTTTTTTGTTTAAAAAATTTTCGGGAAACAATGAACAGGAAAAGGCTGTGTAACTCGTCGATGGTGCTAAGTGCTAACTTAAACTTAGCAACCATCTTGTTTTTGTACTGAGATTAGATTCCACACTTGTATACATACTGAACATGATCGCGTTATATAACAGATATGTATGTAATCAAACCATTTTGTACCTGGGGATCCTAGCTTGAGAACTGATATGCTTTACATGGTGATGGAGTGAGCGCTGAGTAGAACATAAAATTTTCCATATTGTGCATACTGAGGCAATATATGTCAGAATGGTTGTCTGAGGTTTGATCCCTCCTGTATTTTAGAGCCTACAAAAGTTTTTCTAATGCATTCATGGCAATCGAACTTGGACCCGACCTGATTGAGTCTAGATTTTGATAGACTTATCAATTCAGACAGATGGTTAAGTATTAAAGACCGTGTGTATTTTGGGTGGGGTAATACGTGTTAGGCGTAGTTAGAATTTGGGTAACCATGGGTTAAATGTATTTCATTTCGGATCAATGCAAAATATGATACCCGTGATTTTTTTTTTCTCCAAACAAATTTGTTTGTAAATACTCTAATTAGTTCAACCTGTGCTAATTATACATGTTGCTTCAACTTAAAATCCTGTAATTTTCGATTAAGCGACTTAGAGTTCAACAAATTCTATAAAACATGATCGATCATCGTTTCATAAGTATCAGTGGTGCATCAACTGCACTGTTTGTTCATACGTTAATACATAACTACATATGACATATTGCTATCTAGCTCCCATGAGCTTAATTATTGGAGTAGGATAATTGATATGGAAATACAAATACTATAGGTTAAATCATAACTCCATCTTTGATCATATTGATATGCAAAGCTGCTATAACAATATTGCAGCTCAGCTTCTTGTTACCGTCGTAGATCCTCGATCATTTCTTTGCACTCGACTTTCCACTGGATGCCTACGCATGTAACACACCACAAAACTTCTACGTGTTAATGAAACATAAAAACTTTTTAATGAAATTGGACTTCAACTGCTTAACTTTCGAGATATACTATTTTTTTTCTATTGAGGAATAATCGCGTTAGCAGGACTATACTGAGGTTTATTATTATTGTTGTGGTTTAATTACTGAATAGGTTGAAAGGTTAAGGGGACAAAGCGCCACAATGGAAAAATTCAGAACTGGTGATAGTAACTACCAAGAATAAAGCAAACCATGAACAAAACCAAAAGCTAAAACGCCAAAATAAAACAAGGAATGATAGGCTAGATTTTAATAGGCATGCTATACTTGGGGTATATTTGTTAGAATTCTGGAAAATGTTTTATAGAAAACTTCCGCTTTTCCCCTCTCTTTGGAAAAAAGATTTCCTGAGTGCAGGTATAAATAATGAGCTCTATATTAAAATTTTCTCATCCACAAAATACAACCAAACATAGAAAGATTTATCAGTTTTTCAAGACAAATAACCTAGCCAAAGGTAACATAAATCTCACGCTTAGTCACGCACAAATATTTATAAGAAGCATGTTGAAAGCAAAGTTCAAAAAAAGGTAGTTAGGGCAAATACCTTCTTCTTTGGCTCTCGAGGCTTGTTCTCGGAAGCCTTCTTGGGGTTGGACCTAGAGGTTGGAGCTTTGGGTGCATTTTCGGAGACCTTCTTGCTAGGTTTCTCAACTTTACCTGACGCCATTAAAAATATAATCAAGCTACGTATTTAGCGAAGACGATAGAAGTTTTTTGTATATGAACAAGAAACTTGTATACCTTGTTACCCGAGTTTGGGGCCTATTTATAGCTCTAAACTTTAAGCTAAGGTACGTTATCTAGAAGTAGAATCGTTTGGTTCAATACCTAAAAGGAGAGATTTTAATTAATTAATTAATTAAGCATATAGTTAAATTAGGGTGAGACCAATGTGTTACGCAATCAAATGAATTGATGCTACATGATATGATAAACGATAATGTTTGGATCAGATGCTACTTGTACATGTATCGTTCATTAATCCTCCAATCAATCAAAGGCTAGTTTCTTCATGGGGCAAATTTTGATGCTAATTACATCTAAATGAAATGCCGAGTTAACTCGTCAATATGTTTGCATGGTGATTTGTATGTATGAGTATATATCCATAACATTGATTTGTGAGAATCATTAGAATGGCTTGTTTTGGGTGCCTTAGTCATGTATATATAGATAAAATATGGAAGCCTAAGTATAGGAAAATCCTATCTTCTATTATACCCCCTCAATCTGTACGGGAGGGGAACGAACAGACAAATTGAATGTTAGAAAGAGAAACTGACTAGACGACAACCCTTTGGTGAACATATCAACCGACTGAAGCTTAGTAGGGATGTAACGAACAATGAGATCCTCATGTGCAACACGCTTATGAACAAAATGGTAGTCAACAGCAATATGTTTACTGCGCTCATGATGACTGAGATTAATAGTAAGGCATGTAGCATTGATGTTGTCACACAACACCTTAGTCGGAGCAGAGAGAGATACCCAAATCACATTCTCAAATAAAAAAGATAAACTTCTTTCATTCTCAAATAAAAAAGATAAAAAAAAAAAACAAAATTTGAAAACTCAAAATTAACCATACCTAGGGATTGTTTTGTAGAGAGTTTTTTAGGCTCAAAAGCTAGTTTTGTGAGTACTAGTAGCTTTTTAATTTTGGTCAAAAGTCATTTGAAGTATTTGGTTAATAACTTCCATATTAACATTTTAGACCCAAAAAAATAATTTTCAAAATGCTATTTAAAATAACTTTTTTATAATAGATTTCAAAAACAAGTAACTTTACCAAATATTATCCTCACAAACGCCTATTCCAAACAAATTAAGTCAAATAATCAATCAAAACAGCTGAAAAGCTAACAATTTAGTTGCCAAATATAAGGCCGTAAAAATTCCAATGTTCTTCAACATAAAAAATAATCTAGTTGCTGGTCCAGTAATCGGCCCGAATGAACGTAATGGGCTTTACTGAAAATTCGAAGCAAGTACACAATGAGCTTCTTTGGTCATTATATTGAGTTTGATCTATGGGTTATTGACCCTAAAGATGGTCTAAGACTATCTGCAACAACGAGTTTGAGAGTAAGCTGATGCTGACATGACACGGACGAGGACGAGAAAGACAGTGCAGCGGCGAGAATGAGTGTCGACGGTGAGAAAAAATTGAACTCGTGCTCATCGTGCGAGGACGAACACGAGATTCTCGACATTTTTTCTTTCTTTTTATTCCTATTGTAGAATATTTAAATAATTAAATGTGGGGCCTACTCTTTTTTTAAAAATATTTTAATCAAACTCACGCTCATTATTGGAAACCAAATTAATATGAATAGTCTAACTCTAACTCTTGTGGTGGGTCATACTGCTCCCACCTCATCCATTGAGTATAACTCATGTTCACCATTGCATGTACTCTAAGAAGAAAATTGACCATAAAAGATTTGGAGAACAATAATGTCTCAAATTATAAAATATATGGGGACCATTAAGGTTGATGTAGCATGAATTTCTTTTAATTTCATTTTTTTTTCCTGAGCTGTCTTGGAAATTTTACTTAAAAAATCGTCATGGATTATTTAAGTTGTAACCATAGTTTGTCACTGCGTAAAACTATGGATAATTAAAATTGTAATCATAGTTTAACATTGAGTTTACCCATTAATTATTTAACCACGACAGAATTTCAACAATGGTGGTGTCTTCCATATCCATTTTCAATTAGTGTTCTCCCATCAATTCATCCTCATCAATAAATCAACCAAAAAAATAAGCTCCATTATTATTTTCAATTAAAGAAGGAGAAAATTTACATATGAAATTTGTTTTGTAATTTCATCAAAAATTGATATAAAAGCAATAATAAACATTAAGGAAAATGATAAAAGTCTTGTGCAAGACACATATTATGTGTCTTGTCACTATAGAAAACATATATATTTGTAAATTAAATTGGAAAAAAGTTATATGATTGACTTTTATAACTATAATAATATATATAAATTGTATAAAATCACACATTTATATATATTTTTTAAAATTTACAAAAAAACGTGTAAAATATGCCCAACGGATGGGGTTTATTCGTTAGGGTGTCAATTTTAATTGTTGGCGTAGCCAACACATTCCAAGCTTCTTATAATTGATAACTAATAGTATCTGTCAAAAAAATTGAGGTTAAAAAGTATAATAAGTATTGATTTTATAAGGGAAAAGACATTTAAGAAGTGTCTTTCTCATAAAAAAATAAAATACATAAATTGTGTCTTCCTTCGAGACTCATGTCTTCATCGAATATTCATCCATATTATATTTTTTGGAGGAAATACATCAATATTACATAAGTTTATCAATTTATTACAAAAATACTACATCACTCAATAAATTAACACGTTTAACTACGTACAGAACGTTAAGAAAGGTGATTCATATTCATATTGTATGTATTATGGGTGTCCAACAAAAACCTAAATCAAAAGTTAAGTCATCAAATCGCATAAATCAAACCGGTTAAAGAGGTAAATCATTTGGATTTTTTAAAAATTGCGGTTTAGGTTAACCAAATCGGTATAAGTTGTTCAAGTTTCGGTTTTGCATTTTTGTGAAATGGAATTAACCGGTCTTGATTAAATTAGGTGCAAAATTTGAATTTTGAAACAAAGTGTTAATTTTTCTTCCTTACTTGTTACTTTAAATTACTAGAAACCGACGGTTAACCATAAACCGAACCCAAAAAGCGGTTAACCATGTTATCAATGATGTTTCGGTTTATAGTTTCCAAAAGCGGTTAACCACAAACCGATTAACCACGTAAAACAGTTTAGGTTTAGGTTTAGGTTTATAAAATTCACAAACCGCAAAGGCGGTTAACCACATATACAATTAATCAAAATTGCAGTTAACCGATTTTGGACACCCCCAATACGTATGGTATAAATTAGAGTTCTGATAACTACTGGTGGCCATAAAAAGAAAAATCCAGTAGATTCACGTAGCGCTGGCAAAAATCCAGGTCGGACAAATTCGGACAATGTCATAATTCGGATGAGAAATTTATGTCCGAATCTGATTTTATTTCGGGTTAAACCGGGTCGGACAATTCGGATGAAGCTAAAATCGGGTTCAGACAATAGAAAAAAGAGAAATTTTATGTCCGAATATTCGGTCAATATAAAAATTCGGACGAAAAATCTATCCGATTTTTTTCGGGTCGGACAATTCAAATAATCCGAGTTAGGACACAATTTTGACAGCTCTAGATTCACTTACTTATTCTTGCTTCTTCAAAAAGTTTCCCTTAGATCATGATGCATGTCAGATTGTGGAATTAGTGACTTATCACTACTCTCTGCACTGACCAACTGCAACCCGAAAGCAGTATTGGAATATGAACAGCTCAGCTAGCAAGTACAACATAGGCATATATTGCTCTATCATTTCACAAGTACCAAATCACTCACATTTCTGCCTTGGATTCTTCACACCTAAGCTCAAGTTACTATCATCTCACAATGCATGTTTGTTCTAAATGAAACTTTCTTTTCCAGGTACCATATCATAATTGGGTGAATCTGTTAGGGTTTGAGATGGTTGAAGATTGGTTCGGATTAGTATTTGGATCAATCGATTTCGGTTCGGGTTTGGGTTGACTTCATGTCAGTTATATTCGGCTTGGTTCGGGTAATGTTCTTTTCGATTGGATTCTGGTTAATATAGGATCATTTGTGTGTGAATCTTAACCAGATCACTTTTTGGATTGCGGCTCGGATCGGTTTTGAGATTTCTTCGGGTTCAAGTCAGGATCAGATAATCCACTCAAGTTCGAATTTTTCGATTCAGGTCTCAGCTTTATTTTTCCAGATCTACATATGACTCACATAAGTGCCTTAGCCCTTGGGTTTGATATGTTGAATAATATCAAGTTTATAATAACAATTTTGAATTTTAGGTCATATTATTTTGTGTGGGAGCTAGGTTGATGGGTTAGTGGGATAAAGTGAGTACCATAAAGTGAAGATAGTTGGAAATTTGGAATAAAATATGGTGAGTGGGATAGAAATGGTAACCTTATGATCAATATGTAAATGGTAAAATATTAAGATCTAGAACTCTGTAGTGTTAATACATTTAAGGCAATCAAAAAGTTCTCCAACCCGAAAATATAGTTTAGTTTGACACCGAAAAAATTGGGTGCGATCATAAAATTTTCGTCTGAATTTTTACTTCGATCGATTTGACAGAAAATCCAGACACAATATTTTCTATTGTTCTATTGATGAACTCAATATTGACCCGATTTTTGACTTATCTGAATTGTCCGACCTGAAAAGTACTTGAAAAAATTGAATATCCAACTTCAACTTTTCATCGATGCCTAATTCGTTCGGACCCATAATGACTTGAACCCAAATTTTGGACAACCCTAATTGTATTAGAGGAGAATTGAAAATAGAATAATCAAATTAAATGAAATTATTGACATAAAATAGAATAATCATTTGGTTAAATTGGTAATGAATGACATAAATCAAGATCAGCACTCCACTTTAGCAGGCAAGTGGAGTTGAAATTATTTGGAGGGTAAAATGATTACAAGTAGTTAAGAAATAAGAAAAGGCCATTTGTAGGGTAAATAGTTAAACACCCCTCAAAATCAAATAGTTAACTTAGCTAATAAGTCAAGAATGTGTAACATCAAGCATTACAACATACTCAATGCCCTTTCCATATGAAGCTAAGACGTGTAATTTTGCCTTTTCTTGCTTAGTCTTTCATTTCTTCTTCATACACGTTTGTTAGTTACATAATTACTTACCCCACAAATTCGTCATGTTATATGTTGAAATGAAGTCGATAGTAATTATTTGATATAAGTTGATGTTAGAGTTTAAAGTTGATCTATTAAGGCTGACAAAATTTTATCTCATCTGATCATCTGGATTTGTTTGGCATGGGAAAAATCGAGAACATATATTCATGAAATTCTGTTTAAATGACGATATTCCGATGGATTTGTGAGTTTAATTATCATATTAGAAATGATTGAAATGATATGTGCTTGATCGATAAATGAAGGGTGGCCTTCATTGAGAATAAGCTATATGAAAATAGACTAGCATGATCGGGATATGTCTACAGGAATTGTGTGAATGCATGCTCCCAGCCGTAGAAATGAAAAAGTTACATTTCCGTCACTTTGTCGTTAACATGGGAGATCTAAAAAGTCTTTAAGAGAAGTGATTAGAGTCTATCTGAACCACATTGACTTAGTGGAGGACATGACACGTGATATAGATATTTGGCTGGCTAGGATTAAGATATATAATCGGGTGATGGGGTGAGATGTTGCTGACAAGTGACCAACAACTTATCCTGACTCCGGCTCTTGAAGGAATTTATCCTGACTCCGGTTGGATCCGGCTCTTGAAGGATTTTAACCTGACTCTGGTAGGATCCGGCTCTTGAAGGATTTTATCCTGACTCCGGTAGGATCCGGCTCTTGAAGGACTTTATCCTAACTCCGGTAGGATCTGAATCTAATTAAACCTATCTCTGATTCCACTTGTTAGGGATCGGATTCACACCCTAACAAGTGACCAACAACGGGAAACAATAGATTTGAATCCGATCCCTAACAGTGAGTTTATCAGATTGGAAATGGTTGAACTGATATGTGCATGTCTCGATAAATGAAGGGTGGCCTTCATTGAGAATAAGCTACATAAAAATAGACTAGCATGATCGGGATATGTCTACAGGAATGGTGTGAATGCATGCTCCCAGCCGTAGAAATGAAAAAGTTACATTTCCGTCACTTTGTCGTTAACATGGGAGATCTAAAAAGTCTTTAAGAGAAGTGATTAGAGTCTATCTGAACCACATTGACTTAGTGGAGGACATGACATGTGATATAGATATTTGGCTGGCTAGGATTAAGATATATAATCGGGTGATGGGGTGAGATGTTGCTGACAATAGGGTTGTTCAAAAAATCTTGAACCGCCAAGCTGAGCCATAACTCGGCAAAACCGAACTGTTTCAGCGATTCACTGAATCGTTTAAAAATCATGTGCACCAAATCGTAAAATGCTAAGTAGACAATTTCAGTTTGGGATATGGAAATCGACATTGAGCAGATAACACATATATAACTTGATAAATATTTTAGGACAAGTATAATCATAACGGGAGAAAAAAAATTTAACCAAACACAAAAACAAATGTCTAAAGTCAAAGTGAAAATAATAAAAATAAGGTATGGGTCAACTTCTGGTCAAGTCATGAATTGGAACTGATTAATTTACAAGTACTTTTCGAGGGTAGTATTGATTTAGAAGTCAGACCTAATACCACTAAACCTATGGCAAGTACATGGAATAAACTTTTGACTTTTCCTCTAGAAAAAAATCGATTTAATTCAATAATCAATCATCACGAAATTTTCAAGAAATTAGAAGCTGCCATTTGCAAGCTGAGCTAGCCCTACATTATATACTATGCTTGCCTAATAAGTGACTTGAGCCAACCATTTCTGTTATAATCAAATCATCAAAAATTAAATTAAACCGTAGAAGTCAGGTTTGAGTAAAAGGTCTCAGGTTCGAATCTCAACACCCCTCATATTCATTTGCACAAGGTAAAGGGGGTCTTTGCAGCATTCACACTTCAAGCCTAAAGGGCATTCGCGTGAAGGGACGTATATTCAGGCCTGACTCTAAGTCTCTAATACGTACCATGTGTCATGTGGAACCATCTCAGTCAAAAACTTAAACTGATGCTTGAAACCCCATGAATGATTTTATACTCTAACACAAGATATCCTCCCGTTTTCAAACTCTTTGATCTTGTTCAATTCATCAACAATACTTTTGGCTTTGCTCCCCAAGATATCTAAGGGTTCAAACTTCCTTGCAAAAACTCATTCATTCCTACTCACCAAAATCAACTATGCTAATGTCAAGCTATGTTGAAAACACACCGGCCAATCACCTGTTACATGAGTGACCATAAGTCCACTCCCTATTCCGAGCGTCTAGAGTTTGAATTCTAAGCGCGCAATCTCTTCCTTTCCAATTTGAAAAGTGCTGCGGGTTGGAGTGGGGCTCATTTTTGTGCCATTAGCATCCCCATACTAGCCCAATGAGTTGGACTACTTAACTCTTTAAAAAAAATGTTGATAACTCACCACTAACTTTGCCTTACAAGCTTGTAGGTACACAAAGAGCATCCAATTTTATGGATATTTTACCCAACAGGCGACAGACATATATTTTGCAACCAATTTTATGCATATTTACCTAACAGATATGTATAAAGCAATCAAACCTTACGAGAATAAGTCCCATAACGAAAATAATAAGTCATCCACTTTTAAGGGTTTTAATTAAATTAAGGGTACTTTTTTACGTGTAAATTAAAGGCACATTGTTTAAACTTAACTTGATTTTTCGATATTGACTAATAATTTTTATCAAATCTTTTAACCGACAATAATTCAAAAACTAATTTTCAAACCTTAATAAATTGACAAGAATTCAAGATGTGCTTCACTAATTATTTAATTATCAAAAGATATTTTATCAATATGTTAGGGATCAGTGTTGATGAGTATTGGTGATCGGTACTTAACAGTTACTAAAGCTGTGTTCGACAGTAGCGTTTGGGGCAGCGTTTAGCGTTTTGATCAAGTCAAAACTCTAATTGCGTAAATATTAGTGTTCGGTAAGATAGCGTTTTGAGTAGCGTTTAGCATTTTGAGGAGCGCTTTGTGAAACGCTAATAAAGTTAACGTTTAGCGTTTGGAGTATAACATTTCATATTTTTCGGTCAAAAAATACCCTTTGAAAATTTTATCTTTCAAAATTATTCATATCCTTTTATGCCAATTCACTATAATCTGTTAATTCAACCGCTAAATTTACCGAACACAATTTTCATTTGAACAGTCAACTGCTATCCGCTGCTTAAACCGCTATCCGCTACATAAACCTCTATCCGCTACCTAAAACACTAATTTTGCCGAACAGGCCAAAGAGTGATGATGAGTGCTAATCTATAATAAATATTAATGATAAATACTTATCATAAATCGAAAAGCACAAATCTTTTATATTAAAAAGCATTATCTCAAAAAAAAATTGATTGAAAAGCATTTTTTTTGACTTCCAACTATGCTAACTTTTTTATTAGTAGATCCCGAGTTGTCTCTTAAATGGAATTAAATTTCAATTCAAATTTAAATACCTCACTGTTTATGAAGAAACATGGTCATAAGCGAATATACTTGTGCCTTTAGACCAAGTTAGCTAGCTCCCTCTTCAATTCCCACCACTAAATTTGATGGAACCTTATTTTCGATTTGTGTCCAATATAATAAAACTAAATCAAGCCAAAAAGAATGGCTTATAACTCATATGATCATGAAAGAACCTCCAAACAAACAGGATAATCAAGCATATGCTACAATCGAATAAATGATATTTTGGGATCAATTTTGAATGGTCAAATTGAGGAGAGTTGGATTTTCCACGAGGTAACAAGTTATCGATGATTCAGACGATCAAGACCACCTGATCGTTCGATTTTGCGTACCTGTAAAAAAAAAATGATAACTCAGGGGATGGATGATTCGGAAAACGCCTCTAACGTGGATAGTCATGTTAAAACTCAAGATAAAAATTCATTTGATAAAAAGTAAGACAATTAAAATTTATAGAAGAAGTGTCTGCTAGCATATATCATCACCCGTCTTATCTTGTATATTGATCTCATATTACACTTTACCAACATTCTGACAATATAAATAAATAAAAGCATATACACAAGAATTAATACATATTGTACAATTGCAATCTTGTTTTACCTTAGAATGAGGATTTGGTAAGCTTCTTCTTGAGGGTGACCAGAAGATTATTGTTGCTAGTGTTTGATGATTTTAATTTTAAGGGTTAGGAAAAGAAACAATAAAGTTTTGGAGCCAAAACACGAGCATGGTGAGAAAACAGTTTGACCAAGTCAAGTGTCTGGTGACATGGACAGACCGTGCCCCGTGCATGGAAGGACTATTGTCAATGCAAGGCTTAGATGGGGTTCTGGTAAGCTTATTGTTGAGGGTGGCAAGAGGATACTATTGATAGTGTTGGATAATTTTAAGGTTTAGGAACGGAAATAATCAAGTTTTCGAGCTAAAACACGAGTGTGCCTTAGAAGAAGGTCTGATTGTGTCAACTGATAGGTGACACCAGCAGACTATGCACAATGGAATGACTGTGTCAAGGTTGTGTTTCCTTAAATAGCTAGGTTTTTGGAAGCTTGACATGGTTGGCTCATTAGACACGGATTAATCGCGTTGGGTAACACGGACAAACCATGTCACTTGACACGATCGTACGTGTTGGCCAAAATCTAATCCGGCCTGTTCATGACCGGTTAAGGTAGTTATTGTTCATTTGTTTCCTGAAATCTTATCCAATTCTTCTGTTTTTCACTATGTAAGCCTTGACTTTTGGGGGGCTTCATCCCATAAGAATGAAAATAAGTAAACAATATTCATGTCAAAATACACCCAACATCCTAGTAAATTGCAACACTTGATGTTTGATTCCATAAAAGAACTTGAACTTCATACTGTCTTTAAGCCAACATCTTATCTTGCAAAGACCATTGCAATACTAGAAAATAGGTCTTACGAAAGGTATTTTCGTGTGCCATTTGCTGTCCATACTAGTATCGAAGGGGAGCCTTGGCGCAACGGTTGAGTTGTTGCCTTGTGATCGTGAGGTCACGTGTTCGAGTCCTGGAAACAGTCTCTTGCAGAAATGCAAGGTAAGGTTTGCGTACATTACACCTTTACGGTGGGACCCTTCCCCGGGGACCCCCCTTGCACGGACGCTTTGTGCACCGGGCTGCCACTCTAGCATCATCCATTAACCACTTCCTACAACATATATATAGTAGCAAAGGAAATTTCAAGCCACCGTGACCACATAATTTCATCATTCAAGACATGATAGTTTAAATGGTAGCAAAGATTTTATTAATCACATTTCAAAAAAGCTATATGGTCATTCTGGTTGGATATAGAGCTCCAACCCTCCACCATCCTCACTTGTATACCAACCGATGATAACTTAAATATATATTTACCCTTTAATAGACAAATTATTTAATTGTATGTTGTATTATAGTTAACATTTCTTAAAAGAGAGCTCATATATATAGTGTCATAAAAAAAAAGTACAATTTGATGAAGATCATGAAGTTAAGTTCCTAAGCTATATAAAGAAAGAATATAACACTAAAGAAAAAGGACATGGGAACAAGGCCTTTTTCCAAAGATCAAGCCATATCCATTAAACACAATGGGAGAGTGCCACATATAAAGAGCTAAATGGGTGACATTTTCAACTTTCTACAATGTAAGAATCAAAGAAGGATACCATACTTATGGCCTATGATGAGGGAAAAAAGAAGAGTTAGATAGCTTGATATTGTACTTTGGTGTGACTACAACATGTAAGGCTCCCTACAAATGTTAGTGTCAAAAATAAATGGGAGAAAAAAATACCAATTTAAGATTGGAAATATTTTCATAAAAGAAAAAGATTGGAAATATCAAATATGTTATTTTCTAAAATCTTTGATCATATCATGGCATATTTGTTGGAAGGCAGTGCAACACGTATACTCTAGGATAAGGAAAAAAAGAGTGTAAGATTTCAACGTGCATGACTAAGTGTTTCACTACTCTATGTTAAAGTACATATTTTCACATTAATTTCGTTCTTGTCTAGTCTTTTTCCATAGTGAAATCATCTTTGTTGGTTTGTTGTCCCGTCTAGATTGGCCTAAATTATATTGTAGTCTTGAATGTATAGAGCGCAATACTTTTAAATGTTTTTCCATATTTATAGTCTTTAATTGAATTTTAGGTGATGAGATTTATTTCCAAGGTTTGAAAATGAGAAACCATGTCCGAGAGCATGAATATACTCTAGATACTAAAAACTAAAACTTAATTGTGCAATATATATTTTGTATATATTCATTAATATTATAGAATTGAAATTATTAGTCAAAATCTTATTAATTTAAAATTTGTAGATTGTTTTAGTTGAAGAATCTCAAAGGCGAGATTACTAGCTTATACTTAAAGGCTTGTAAAAAAAATTGAAATACCCCTCCCCCAAAAAATAATAATATTGACAACTGGTGCATCTAGGCTCATGTTTATTCAGTCACTCGAGTAAGTATATATACACACGTGCATATATACTAAATACTAATGGCTATTTTGACCCCTTTACTCATCTTAAAAATGCAGAACATTTAGACCGGTGCATCTACCACTAGAAACACTGCTAGGCATATACCTCTATATACATACATACATAAATACATACACACATATAAACCTAAAAGAAAGAAAATGAAAACTATAAATGTTTCACTATTATTCACACATGAATAATTTGTTTACAATGGGAAAAGTTACACATGAATAATTTTTGCCACTGCTAAACTTCGCCAATTAACCGACGCATAAGGGGATTCCTAACAAATATTGAAGTAACATTTAGGGTCCGTTTGGACCTAGGAAAATAGGATGAAAAAAAATCACATGGCAAAAAAATTAGGAGGAAAATTTTTTTGGGGTAAAGTAAATTTCTTTCTCTTATTTGGTTCAAGTAAATTTTGAAGGAAAAAAATTGATTTTCTATTCAACTTTCTTTGCCTTGTTTGGTTCGAAGGAAAATGTATGGAAAAAAAATTTGCATGAAACTTTGAAAATGTCAAGCTTCATTTTTCTACATTATATGATGTGATTTGGAGAGGGAGTTAGAGAGAGAAGAACAAGCGAGAGAGAGAGAGAGAGAGAGAGAGAGAGAGTTACAGAGTCAGAGAGAGAAGAGACTTAGAGAGATATAAGAGAGAGAGAGAGAGAGAGAGAGAGAGAGAGAAAGAGAGAGAGAAGAGTTAGAGAGAGGGAAAGAGAGAAAGAGAGAAAGAGAGAGAGCGAGAGAAAGAGAGAGAGAGAGAGAGAGAGGAGAGAGAGAGAGAAGAGAGAGAGAGAGAGAGAAGAGACTTAGAGAGAGAGATTGAGAAGATAGTTAGAGAGAAAAGAGTATTAGAGAGAGAGAGAGAGAAGAGTTAGAGAGAGAGAGAGAGAAGTAGAGAGAGAGAGAGAGAAAGAAGAGAGAGAAAGAGAGAAAGAGAGAGAGCGAGAGAGAAGAGTTAGAGAGAGAGTGTGAGTGAAGAGTTTGAGAGAGAGAGAGAGAAGAGTTAGAGAGAGAGAGAGAGAGAGAGAGAGAGAGAGAGAGAGAGAGAGAAGAGAGACTTAGAGAGAGAGAGAGAAGATAGTTAGAGAGAGAAGAGTGTTAGATAGAACGAGAGAGAGAGAGAGAATAGTTAGAGAGAGAGACAGAGAGAGAGAAGCGAGTAAGAGAGAGAGAGAGAGTGAAGAGTTTGAGAGAGAGAGAGAGAGAGAGAGAAGAGAGACTTAGAGAGAGAGAGAGAGAGAAGATAGTTAGAGAGAGAAGAGTGTTAGATAGAACGAGAGAGAGAGAGAGAGAGAAGAGTTAGAGAGAGAGACAGAGAGAGAGAAGCGAGTAAGAGAGAGAGAGAGAGTGAAGAGTTTGAGAGAGAGAGTGAGAGAGAGAAGAGTTAGAGAGAGCGAGCGAGAGAGAGAAGAGACTTAGAGAGAGAGAGAAGATAGTTAGAGAGAGAACTGTGTTAGATAGAACGAGAGAGAGAGAGAGAGAGAGAGAGAGAGAGAGAGAGAGAGCCACGAGAGATGATGGAGAGAAAGGTTGGATTTGATCCAAAATTTTTCTCCAAACTTTCCTTTCATTTTTGAAGGGAAATTTTTTTGTTCTTGGTGACCACAAATTTTCCATGCAATTTTCGAATAACTTTTTTTCCATTCCTTTTTCTTCAATCCAAACAAAGGAAAGATTTTCGTTTTCCAAAATAATTTTTTTCCACGCTGTTTTCTCAGGTCCAAACGGACCCCTAGGGTCGAGGTCTTCTTCAATGTTATTGTCGAATGACCCGTGCCAAGTGTCACTTCCTCAGTGAATCTTTTCTAATTTAGATGCTTGGCTTCGAATTCATACAATTGAACACCATCCCACAAGTCTACTTGTTAGAAAGCCATGTTTTAATTTATTGAATTCAAGCTTCAAATTCTATAATTTTACAAGTTGGTATAATATTTATAATATTTTATCATGGGAATTCTTAATTGAAGTAAATTAACAAGTATAGTTTTACACCTATAAAGTGGTCCAATCTAATGAAATAAGTTATCAAGACCACAAAAAAAGTAACGTAATCTAATCGGATTGGTATAGGTAACTACATTATCTTAAAACAAACAAGATTCCCATAATGTTGGAGGTTTATGATTTGGTATCATTGAACGTACGTGTATGATACAATATTTATACTGATATATAAACCTTACTTGGTTGAGAAAACAACCACCAACAACATTGCCAAACATTGAAACTACAATCATACAAACAATAATTACTTTAAAAACTTATGACTTGTATCTAAAGTGAAAAAGCAATTCAGCTTTCAAATGGATCTATATTGATAAATATAATTTTTAAGTAATTATGTATACCAAATAAGCTATACACTACACTATTGCGCATTAACATTATTGTCACTTAAGGTGTGTTTAGTTGGGATAAAAATCATTTTTTAGACACACATACTTTCACACTACTTTCAACACACACATTCTAATTTCACTTACATACATACATACATATATATATATATATATATATATATATATATATATAATCTGGAATGGAGTTTCTCCCCCAAGACATATCTTCCTTGCTTGGGTGGCTGTTCACTTGAGACTGTCTGTTGCTACTCGTCTGAATGCCCATGGAACCAAGGTGGACATCAATTGCAGCCTCTGTAGTTCTGCTGAAGAATCAATTGACCATATGTTCTCTGGATGTGTTTTTGTTCAGCAGATTCTTCATTATTTCAGCAGGAAAATTAATTTTAAAGGTGCTTTTACTTCTCTTCATAATTGGGCACTAAATTGGAAGAATGCTAGAAGAAAGAAGGTTGATAAGATGTTGGCTGCTGCTCTTTTTACTTCGATTGTAGCTGTCATCTGGGAATTCAGAAACTACCAACGTTTCCCTACTGGTCATGGAGGATCTTCTCTTTCTGCTGCTATCAAGAAGATCGAGTATGTTCTTTTGAATAGATTACTCTCTTTAGCTAAGAAAAGTAGGAAATATTATGATTGTATAGATATCCTCCTCCATTAGGATTTCTCTCTGTTTTGGCTTGTGTTTTCTTGCTGCTATGTTTTCTTGATCAATAAAGAGTTCTTTTTCTGCCAATATATATTTGTGTGTGTGTGTGTAAGTGAAAGCATGTGTGTGTTGAAAGTAGTGTGAATTAATTAACATTTTAGTGCAGGTGTAGGTGTAGGTATTTGTAAATTGTAATTGATTAAGGTCTTGTTTAGCAAACAATCGTTAGTTGTTGTGTGTTGATTGTTTGTATTGGTTGTTTACTATATATTAGTTGTTTGAATTGACTGTTTGCATTAATTGTCTGGAAAAATTTGTGTTCAGTAAAGTTAGCTATTTTTTAAAATGTAATTGTTAAAATTCCATTTATACCCTTTATTGTTAATTTTAAAATATTATGTACCAAAATTTCTAAGGGTGCTACACATTTTTGAAAACTAACTGGAGGGACACCGCTTTTCTGTAATGCATTCCCATGTGACATTATATTTTACAAAATGGCTCATGAGTGACATTCCGGCTATTTTGACTGAAATCCGACGAAATATGTTGAAAAAGATAAAAAGGTCCTATTTTTCTCTCCTAATTTAATCCAAACACATCAATTAACCCTTTTTACCCCTCATTTTCCTTCTTTTATAATCCAAACAAGAAAGAAATAGGTCTCCTCCCTTTCCCTTCCCTCCCTTCCCCCTCTAATAACCAAACAAACTGTACATCTTATTCGTTAAACTGAATCAAATTCTACTCTATCTTCAAAAAAATTCTCCCATGAAGCATAACACATGCTCAACCATTAACCAAAATTTCTATATATTACTCATATCAGTACCTCTAGAATTAGTAATTCAATTCACAAATTATTCCCAAGTACCAAAAAAATCTAGTATTATGCCAACCTCTATAGTTCCATTCTTCTTTGTTGCCTTTCATAGATGCTAGAAGAGTAGAGGTATAGTAGATGGGTGTGGACAAGATAACAAAAGGGTGCCATTTGTCACAAGATAAAAATTGTAGATGTAGACCCTCAATCCAACCCACAACCTTTTTGACAATATTGAGACCTTCCCACATGCTACTTACACCAACATTTCTTTAGGCTACACACATTACCCCCTCCATTACTTTTTTTTTTTCTTGAAAGAAAGACCTCAAGGGAGAGGGAAAAAGACACTAGCTTCTTTTTTCAAATTTGTAAAAACAGATAATGTAATTAGCGTATGTATATTCAACAATTAAATTTGGTAAATGGATAATATTATTCAGTTGGGTATAAATTGAGTGATATTTTTTAGGTTGATTAATATTATTCTAGTATATGTTTTAGATCCGCAGCAATCAGTCACTTCATAAATTTCAATTTTTGAAGAGAAGACTATTTATATCTATATTTCTCAAGCGGCGCTCATATATGTTTTACTTGGGAATTCATTATTATTGTCATTGTTACTAAATTGTTGGAGAACCTTGGTGCAACAACTGTGTTGTTGTTTAATCGTGAGGTCCTCTAAATAACCTCTTGTAAAAATGAAAGGTAAAATGTGTCTACTTTACACCTTTGTAGTGATGCTGATGCACCAAGTTACCTGTCACTGTTAGTACAGATTCAAGTCATAAATTTAGTTTAAATTTCATATGTCGGATCAATTCGGACATTACATCTATCTATAATTAATAATCCTCCATAAAAATATCCCAAAAAAAGAAATAAAAAATAAAATAAAATTGGTGGACACAAGTACTGTTGGTTTGAGGCTGAGGTTGGTTATTTAAGGGCAACAATATTAGTATCACACAAACACTCTCACTTGTCTCTCGTGCTTTCTTCTTCCTTTATTTCTCTTAATTTTAACTACACGTGAGTTTCTCTCTTTTTCCATTAATTCCATCCTTTTTCTTTTTGCTTCCCATTAATATTCTGGCTACCTAAACCTTCTTCTTCAACTTCATCTTAATTCTCTCTTTTTAATTTTCACAGATCATTCCAAACAGGACCCAAGCTAACTAACTAAGATGATGCCAATAGAGCAAGATCCTACCTCCAACGCTACGAGCTCCGACGAGTCATCCCTACATGCTGAGCTGTCGGGTTCGGCCCGAGCTGTTAGTCCTTGTTTGGATGATCAAGACTTGGAGTCTCCCTCTCTTCCTCATCAGTTCTCTGTTTTGCATGGATCCCTTCGTCCTATCGTTCTCAAGGTATTTAATTAACTAATTAATCAAGCTTATAGTATATGATTAGTACTTGATTATTTTATGTTAACCTAACTTCATTATAGTGATTTGAGTTCTAAGAAAGGTCATGTTGGGTGGAGGGTTGGATTAGATCCTAAGCTAGCCCATACTATACTTTAAAGATAAATTGAAGTCTTTTCAGAACAAATATTGAACAAATATTCACAATGAGTCAATGACACCCTCTAGAATTAAAATCTAAAGATTTAGCTTTGAATGACTTTAGCTAAATTTTGTCAATAATATCATAAATATAAATGTTTTCACTCAAAATAATTCTAAACCATAAAAGGTATATTCCTATGTACTTAAATTGTTAAAAAGGTATGTTTTATTAGCTTGAGTACTTAAATTATTAAAAGTATGTTTTGATAGCTTGAGGCTAGTAAAGAGTTGTTATAGTTCATAAATTATATCAAAATTACTTTTTGTTAATATCTTTTTATAAATATAGAATTACATGTAAAATATAAATTAATTTTGAATATAATTGATATAATTAGGATATTATTTATATTTTTCATTGTAACGAATAAACATTACACATTTATAAGTCATTGATAAATAAAATTATTATTACTTATTTCGATTCATGATACAGCTCATGATCCTTGAAAAATATGTAAGTTTTAGCCTTTTAGGAATCATTTTGGCAATAATTATGATTAATGACTAATGCAGAATATATACTACGTACGTACAATTGCAGTTCGAAGATGTAACATACCGCATAACATTGCCTCCCACAACAGACTCCACATGTTGCTTTGGTAATCCGGATCCAAAACAGACCCGAATAGTCCTCAATGGTGTCTCGGGTCTGGTCCGCCCGGGCGAGCTCCTAGCAATGTTGGGTCCCTCGGGCAGCGGTAAGACCACCCTCTTAACAGCCCTAGGAGGCCGCCTGCCCGGTAAGATAGCCGGGTCGATCACCTACAACGGGCACCCGTTTTCAGGGTCCATCAAGCGTAAAGTTGGGTTCGTGACCCAAGACGACGTGCTGTACCCGCATTTGACCGTGCTCGAAACCCTAACGTACGCCGCCCTCCTGAGGCTGCCCGGGGCCCTGACCCGGCAGGAGAAAACGGAGCAGGCCGAGATGGTGATCGCGGAGCTGGGCCTGGCCCGGTGCAGGAACAGCGTGGTGGGCGGGCCCCTGGTCCGGGGGATCTCGGGCGGGGAGCGGAAACGGGTCAGCATCGGGCAGGAGATGTTGGTCAACCCGAGTTTGCTGTTGCTGGACGAGCCCACTTCAGGCCTCGACTCAACCACGGCCCAACGGATCGTGGCGACCCTAAGAGGGCTGGCCCGCGGGGGACGGACCGTGGTGACGACGATCCACCAGCCCTCGAGCCGGCTCTACCGGATGTTCGATAAGGTGGTGGTTTTATCCGATGGGTCGCCCATTTATAGCGGGAGTGCGAATCGGGTCATGGACTATTTCAGCTCTATTGGGTTCGAGCCCGGGTTTGACCTCGTCAACCCAGCTGATTTCTTACTTGATCTTGCTAACGGTATGTTCACCTTTTTATCTATTGTCTCTTTCTCATTTTAACAGTCATCTAAATTACGTGATAGTTAAATTTTAATAACTATAACTATTAATAAATATATTCGATATTCTATTAGACGAAAGTAGTATCATTGAATTTAAATCGATAAATACTATTTTAAGAATATAATGCCATAAGATTTTGATAAATTGATATCCTATTTGTTCGTCAGCATTTCATCCCTCACGACTTCACGTACTCTAAAATGCCCATAGATTTCTTTTTAGGAAGAAAAAAAATGGTGACCATGCATACACATACTGCACACGTAATACATTTGGAAAAAATTTTCTTCTTTATTTGTTTGAACTTTACGTCAAGAATTCTCCATTAACCTTTTTCATAACGTCATTAGATACATATTCATTTTATTAGATAACTCATAACTAGATTATAAAAAAAAATGGATTTGTGACTTTTTGAATTGTTAATCTGTATTACAATAACTAGATAAAAAAAATAAAAATAAAAAGTCTTCATGCTTAACCATATCGGTAGCTAGATTTGAGACTTTTTGAGATATGAGAAAAATAATTTATGTTAGACAAATCTTAGCTTTTCCAAATTCTTAATGTTATAATGGACGTATATGCTAAATAAATGGTATATATTTATCTCAGATCCGTCAATTTAATGAAAGTGATATGTTCTAATGATTAAGGGTGTATTAAGTACTAATATAACTAATTAATTAATAGTACAGGGAATATAATCCTATCTAAACTTTGTCGGTCGTGTAAGTGATAATTTATTTAAATAAATTGCTTTATTTCGGCCTCACTTCTTTACACCATAGGATAAGCTAGCTAAACAATATTTATTTTTTAAGAAAAAGGATATGTTAAACAATCAGCCATCAAAAAGGAGACATATACGTTTAAAATCTGCGACTTTTACCTTTTTAATTTTGTCCACATACGGCTACACTTGATTAGTGATTGACTAGCTATTTAGCTATCCATTAGTCAACACTTAATTACTGATTGTTTACTGCTAATTAGTGTTTATTTACTGCTCGCTATGATCTTTTATATGATATTTAACTCGAGTGTTTTATAAAATATATCTATAAAAAAAACATTGTATTGAAAAATCATTAATCAAAATCTGAAATAACTTACATGAAGTATATATATATATATATTTACAAGTTAATAAACTTAACAGATACGAATATATCACCAAACTTCAATATGAACATGAATTACATGAAGTAATGAGGTTAAAAGAAAGATATATAAAAAAAAAAAAAAAAAAATCACCAAGAGGAACACCTGTAAAGTTTCTGTGACAAAGTTTGGCCCTCACGTAGTCTTATCAACAGAGTAACTTTTTTCTTGTGAACTTGCAGCCAAGAACGTACATTGCTTAATCATATTTGTAATTGTTAATTATGTATATTTTAATATTAACATTTTTATTTTGCTTCACTAAAATTAAATAAATAAATTATATTTTGATTGAGATAGCATATAATTAAAGTAATAATTAACGAGTATGATGTATATATATACACAACGTAACATTAATAGCGTGTGTAATAAAGTAAATTATTATGAGATGCAGGCATTGTTACAGACACTAAGCAAGAAGAACAACATGAAGTGCATGGTAGAATGGACCGTCATGATCATGCAACCTCAACCAAGCAATTTCTGATATCTTCCTACAGAAAGAATCTCCACCCTACACTCAAGGCTCAAATTCAACAATCTCTTCACCATCAAATGCATCCTAATTCTAAAACACCATTTAGAGGTAATTTATAAGCAAATATAAAACTGATTTGGTTTATAAATATAGTAGACTTCACTAATATGTCTTTTAGTCGTCTAATTATGTTTAGATCGATAATATATATTTAGAGGTAATTAAGCAAATAATATGTTGATTTTATTGTGAATTTTTAGTAATTAAGTTATTCAAATTCTTTTACCAGTCCTAATATTAATTTAATCTAAATCAATGATGAAATTACGTATATTAAGTAACTTTTTGTTCGAAAAGAAAATATACGAAAACTAATTGTATCAATAAAAGTATAGAGCTAATAAAAGTGGTTTTAGTTATGACATTGTGTAAGTCGGACCTATAGAGAAAATATTGTAAATCTGTTGCTGATGACACATACCATGTACGGTTAGCTCACAATCAATTTCGATTGACTAGGACTGTAACTAAACCAAGCACGCTAGCAAGTCGGCTTGGGTTCGACTCGATCAAAGGGATCAGCTCGAGCTCGATCTGACCAAAGCTTGGCTATTTATTGTTATAAAAAAAATGCACAAGTTTTGGGATGAGTCTTCATATATATATATATATGTAAGTAATTTGGGAAACAATAATGGTGTAGGGAAGGAGGAAGAGTGGACAACAACATGGTGGGAGCAATTCATGGTGTTGCTAAAGAGGGGATTGAAAGAAAGGAGGCATGAATCCTATTCGGGTCTTCGGATCTTTCAAGTACTATCCGTTGCTTTTATTTCGGGTCTTTTGTGGTGGCACTCCCACATCTCCCATTTACAGGATCAGGTAACTCAACTCATGCACCAATACTAGCCCATTTAATCTTATTTGGGCCGATATCATAAAACCTGCTTGATCAAAAGGCCCACTATATTCCACTCGAATTTGATGACATCTTGAATTCTTGATCGATTCAACCCTAGTTGTTCAACATTTTATACATTTTTTTTATAAATTTTAAAAAAACATGCGTCAAAATATAATTTACATGTGTTTTTGTACATATAGAAACCAATTATGGTATGATATAGTTTTCATACAAAGTCTATATACTTTAAGTGTCTTGTGCCAAAACTCATCTCTTATTTCTTATGTTTATACATGAGTATACAATAATAATAGCAGCTCTTATCGTTGGTCTCACTCTCATAAGTTTGGATAGGTCCAGACATAGGCAGCCTTATTTCAATAATTGAATATCACTGTTTACAGAGAGATCCACAGCTGATTCAAATCAAACCTTGTTGGTCAAAATGAAACAGGTGGGGTTACTCTTCTTCTTCTCAATATTTTGGGGCTTCTTCCCCTTATTCAACGCAATCTTCGCGTTTCCCCAAGAGCGTCCAATGCTAGCACGGGAGCGCGCCTCAGGGATGTACAGGCTCTCCTCCTACTACTTTGCCCGAATGGCCGGTGACTTGCCCATGGAGCTCATCCTCCCAACCATCTTCATCACCATCACATACTACATGGGTGGCCTCAAGCCCTCGCCGGTCACCTTCCTCCTAACCCTAGCGATCATCCTGTACAACGTGCTGGTCTCCCAAGGGCTAGGGTTAGCCCTGGGCGCGATCCTGATGGACGTGAAGCAAGCCACAACCCTAGCATCGGTCACCATGCTAGTATTTCTACTCGTCGGAGGGTACTACATACAGCATATCCCACCCTTCATCGCGTGGTTGAAGTATGTCTCGTTCAGTCACTATTGCTACAAGTTACTTGTAGGGGTGCAATATGGTGAGAATGAGGTTTATGATTGTGGGTTGGGAAGGTTGTGCAAGGTGGTAGATTACCCTATAATCAAGCATTTGGGTGTTGGTAATTTAGGGTTTGATGTTGCTGCCCTAAGTGTTATGTTTGTGGGGTATAGGGTTTTGGCTTATGTTGCCCTAAGGATGAGCCAACCTCGTTAACGTACTAATAAGTATGATATGATATAACTTCGACAAAGGTTGAGGTTAACTAGATCGAGGGAGAAGATCGAAAAGTTTCAATAGATCAAGTTGTGGCATGAATTTGATAGCATTGTATTTGGATTAAGATTGTAATTGTATGTTAGTATGTACGTACGTAGTTGCATGTCCGAAAGTTTTATGACATCAAAATAGGATTTAATCAAGGTTATGAGCCAGAGGATTTGATAGAGATACATGGGTGTTGAAAACAGTAACACCACTATTCTCATGGAAAGAATGTTAAAAAGAGACGTTGTACCAAGTAATATATAGTGAGATTTGGAATATGCTTTTTATTCTTTGTTTTCTTCTTTCGTTCCTTTCCTTGGGCATAATTTTTTTTCCTCATGATAGAGGCATAGAGCTGGCAAATTTTTATTTGCTCCGAATATTCAAATTAGTCTGCTTTGAGAAAAATCGGTTATTGTCATAGATTTTTTGTCCGAATTTTGACATTGACCAATTTGACTAAATATTTGGACATAGTTTTTCTCTTTTTTCTATTATCTGAACTCAATGTTGACCCAAATATGGGTATGTCTGAATTGTCTGTCCCAATTTAAACCAAAAATATCGAATAACAGACATCAACTTTAGGTCCGAATTGTAATATTCACCCACCCAAATATGTTCTAAACCCGAATTTTTGTCAATGCTACATCCAAGATTTGTTCCCAACAATACTAACGCGTACATGGGACTCATGCATGGTTGTATTTTCGTTCCTCATTACAAAACAACAATTATGATGCTTAGCAACTTATGATCTCAACCTCACGTGTATATATATATATATATACATAAATGTTATTGAGACTACACTGATAGTATCAATTAATGTTCCTCCTAGGACCTTTTCTATATATGAGTTAATCTACTTGTTAGTTGGGTACACTTCTCTACCTGATAATGTAAGAATTTCAACACTTCATTTTCTCATGTCTAGTATAGCTCATCTTATGTCACCAAACTCTCCCTTATAATTTGTATTATATATTATCTAATCCCAGGAAATTAATCGATTCAACTCATGATTCCGCTGAAAAAGCTGAGATCTTCTGTTATTGATTTGGTATATGATGAAATGATCATCACTTAAAAGTGGGTTCACCCAAAGCCTCCTAATTATGAAAGCAACAGCTTCCTTCTTCAGTTGTTCTGTTACTGGTTGAATTTGGTTCTTCTCATCTGCAGTTAGGTCATCTGCGAACTTTCATTGCTGATCAGTTAATTTAATTATATCGTACGTAAGTGTTTCTCAGTGGGTATTAGTTAGATTTGAGGTCATTTTTGGTCCAACTAAAATTAGAAGCAACCAAGAAAAGAGGGGGAGAAAAAGCTCATGGATGATTTTATTCAATGGAAAACATTTTTTTTCCCACTGAAGTTGACTGGACTCACTAATAATCACCCCTTATAAATTAGAAACTTAGCTATGCATTAAAGTTTTGAGATAACGCATCTTTTAAGTCTTACTTTGACATAAAAATATGTATATTTACATGTTAAATCGAAAAAACATGTATATAATTGACTTTTATAACTATAGTACCGCATACCAAATGTGTAAAATCTATACATATATTAAACTGCAACTAGCTATCGAGAATTCTTAAGTTAGATGAAATAATTTGAAAGGTTAGGTCACACTTAAGCTAACTCCAAACCTACAAATTATTATAAATCAGAATACCGTTAAAAATATTTACATTTGTTGGGTTTTATGTCCCATAGGATCCTCGGTAGGGTCCAGAACCAGAAAGTAAAGAAGAATCAGCAACCTTTGTGAGATGCGGTTAGCGGCATCTCAATGCTACCAGCGTCTCGTGCTACGGAGTTGGAGGCTTTAGGCGGTGCTGCTCCCGCAAATAAAAATATGTGTATTACCAACCATTTTTTTCCAACCAATTTAAAATGGTTGGAAAGATCAACCATTTTAGAAATCATTTCATTTTCCAACTATTTTTCAAAAATTTTAGTGGGAAAAAAGATTGGAAATTCCAACCACTTTTGCAAAAAATGGTTGGAAAATTTTTCTACCATCCTTTTTCCTACTATTTGAAAATGGTTGGAAAAATGGTTGGATTACTAACCATTTTTCCAACCAATTTCAAATAGTAGGAAAAAGGATGGTAGGAAAAATTTCTAACCAATTTTAGAAAAAGTGGTTGGAATTTCCGACCGTTTTTCCAACTAAAATTTTTGAAAAATAGTTGGAATATGAAATGGTTACTAAAATGGTTGGTTTTTCCAACCATTTTAAATTGGTTGGAAAAAAATTGGTTGGTAATACACATATTTTTAGTAATGTCCCTTCTCTTGGACTCTGCCAGCGCCGAATACAAAAGGCACCCAATGTAAGACCCTTTTTCTCTGCAGCGGAATATGTCTTATGCGTCATAGATTATTTGTATTTTAACCTAGTTTCTTCTCCTAGCCACCCTATAAATAGGGTTCAATTTTCTCCACTTTATTTCACGGCGACATAGATTCATCGAGTGACAGAGAGTCAGAGAGGGAGAAAATATTGAGAGAGAGACAGTCTAACCAATATTTTTCCAAGTGTATCCTGAGAGACAGATTCTGAGTTGAGAGTTAGAGATATTTTTATTGTAATCTCTTATTCTGTTGATCGCATCACACCCTGTGATAGTGATCGAGTTGTACTCCTCATTTCTCATAGTGGATTGTTTTTCTAACTGTCGCCGTCCGTGGATTTTCTTCCGGGATCTTCAGTTTCCCACGTAAACCTGGTGTTTGTCTTATCGCTAGCTTATAATTTATCGTTCTTGAATTTTGTCGTAATTTCCGTCATCTCATTTATTTCGCATCCGCTATAACCTTGCATTTATCCTAACAACAATCGTCAAAATAAAATGATTTCATTAATACTCATTTTGTTCCATATTAATTGTCATAATTTTGACTTTCATGATCTTCAATTTCTCTTTAATTGATAATTTAATATCTAGAATATGCCTAACAAATGGAATTCATTCGATTTGGATTTCTTTCGTAATTGTTGGCGTACTCAACGTATTTCAAGCGTTTTATAATTGATAATCAATAATCAATAATACCTATAAAAAAACTTTATGGCAAAAATTATAATAAATATTAACCTGAAAAGAACCTCAAACAATATTTTTGAGATAATACATGCACGTGTCATCGCTATAGGCTATATTACACTTATTCACAAGCCACAATAAGAACATATATATATATATATGGGAATAGATAGGGTGAGAAGAGAGATTTTGTGAGAATGTGAGAAGAAAAGATATCAGTCATTGGATCAAAGATCAATGGTCATGATAAAAACACCACTTCCCCCCTTTTTTTTTGGTAGTATCACATGACCATTACTCAGCTAAAAAAAAAAGGATTTTGATGCTCTTAATTGAGTCATCGGGAATTGTCACGCATGGGAAGAGAGGGGCAGTTGTTCTTTGGATTTGAGTTTGCAGTTCCAGTTCCTAGGCATATTGTTTCAAATGATAGGGAGAAGCTGAGAGGGTTGGGTTTCATCGTAGAGAGATTAAGGTCTAGGGTTTTCCATAATTCTATTGTTAACAGCGAGAAATCAAACGAAGGAGTGTTATCGTCGAACAATTGTGAGGGTTGGGTTTCCGCGGACGACCACCAACGTCAACAGAAAAGGGGTTCATGGGTTGGGACCGAAAAGTAGTTCAAGCTGAGTGGGTTGCAGATTAGGGTTTTAATGTCCTTTTGATATGTAACTCTGAATCTTGATTTGGGTTGATTTGGGTTGATGTCTTGTTGGTTGCAATTAGCGTTTTGGTGATATTGTACCGGGTCGACGGTGAAGAAGCAGTGAAACCAGTACAATCGGTGGTGATTTGTGCGACGACGAACATGGATGTCGACGGGAAGGATGCTCATGAAATGGGGCCTAAAATTCAGTCAAGGTTAGTGAATGTTTCCGGTGAAAGGTGGTTCTTTTGTGATAAAATATCTGGAAATTGGAACAAATGCACCCCCTTAACAATAGGAACTGTTCATCGTGGTTAGGGCTTGATGAGTATTATTGATGTATTGTCCATTGTAGGCTTGGAGATTGTGTGCAACTTTGTTGGAACATGTCATTTTTTTCAGGGGTTTGGGGCGTGTCCGTTGTGAGGTTTTTTGGATGGTGTGATGTGTATAGTCGGACAATGCTCAAGTTTGCTTGCTATGATGTGCATCGTACATGAACGTGACGTTCTTTGTTTTTATGATAGGTACTCTAATGGATATTTGGTTTGTAGTTGTACATTAAGGTAGTTAATGATGTGCATATGGGATATACTTTAAGGTATGTACATTATGGTAGTTAATGATGTGCATAACAGTTATACATTAAGGCATATGCATTAGCGCATGCACATTAAGATAGTTCATGATGTGCATTTCGGATAAACGGTACATTTTGGTTATACACACAGAACGTGATGACATTTTGGTCGATGTACCTTGTTTATGTACTTAGTGCCCAAGTTTGAGTGATGTGATGCGCATCTTATGTGAAAGGGATGTACAGTAAAGAGTATCTATGATGAACATGTGTTTGATGGGTTACATGTACATTTGGGTTATGTGATGGTCTGCATTTGTGATATACATAATGTTCATTCTATAATCGTTATGCAAGTGTTTTGTGATGTCAATTGCGTGGCTATGTTCAAATGAGCATAATAAAATGTAATGTCCGGTAGAGTAGACCATAATGAACATTTCATTGCATAAAGATGTCCATTTGATTATACACTAAAATAAGTTCTTTTCCTTTTGACAATAAAGTGGAGAGTTTCAAATACCAAATGTTGAGCCAGACGCTACTGATGTCGTGCTGGCTGTCATTAAAGACATTGCAACTGGGAATGGGTATAATGTGCTTTGAGAGTTCAAGGCAAGTTTTAAACTTGTTGAATTGGGATAGAGTAGAGAGTTTAAGGGTCCATTTGGTTTGAACATGATGTCATTTTGAATTTAATACGTTATCTATTTGGTTTACACATGATGTTCACTTTATTTCAACATGATGTCCATTTGACGTAAACATGATGTCCGTTTGGTGTAAACATGATGTCCGTTTGGTTTAATATTGATCACCATTTTGGTTGGAACTTGAAGTGCATTTGGTTTAATACTTATGTGCATCTTGGGTCTTTGTTTTGTCTTTTTGTTTTCATTCTATATATAAAAATCGTATAATGGGTTTATGGGTTGGTCATGCAGGGGTGGAGGTCAGGGCATAGATGGTGATCAAAGTGTTTTGGATGTGATCACTTCAATCGTGGAGGAGATGTCAAACATTGGGAACGAGCCAAGGCAATAGTGTAGTCCTGCTCCATCACAGCTCATAAGAGATGTTGTTGGGTCAGAGGAGGTCACTGTGTTGGAGTTGCCATATATTCAAGGAACTAGTCTTGTGATGAACATTACTTGTCGTTGGTACGAGCTTTGTTCAACGGACATTCTGTATGAGTTAGTGTGCACTAGTGACATGAACATTGCGGTTAATTGATATGAGCCATATGCATTAGTTGTGTGAACATATGCATTAGTCATGTTAATTGATATGATGTAATACTGGAATGGTCATTATGACTTAGTGTGATGAGCTTACTGAAAAATGTAAATGGACATCAACTTGCCATCAGTAATGATTAATGTTCAATGTATGTATAATACACAGGAAATGTTGTGCAATCCGGATGAGTACGCAAAGATGTCTGCTGAGCAAAGGCTATATGCATTATGCTCATGTATGAAGATTAAGGTTGACCAATGTAGTGGATGGATTGACATAAACAAAGTTGATTTGGTAATTTACTAAATGATGTCTTAAAATTAGATTATTTAAGGGAATGAAACATGAATACCAAAATGGATGATCATCAAGGTTCGTATATAGGAACACCAAATGGACTCCGCTAAACATTGTATTTATTCCAAATGGACATCCATTGAACATTGTATGGTCATCAGGTTGTGTATATATGGACATAATGTCAAGCCAAGATGAACATTGAACAATTACCAAAAATATCATGACTTGATGCTAATACAACAACTAATGATCCCCCATCGGATCATAGACTGTTCATTGATCATATAGACATCCACTGAACATTGTATGATTATATGGACAATTATCAAAAATACCAAAATGGATGATCAACAAGGTTCGTTTATATGGACATCATGTCCAATCAAGAAGAACATAGAACAAACAACACTGGATGATCATGAAGTTGATTTTATATGAACATATTGTGAAGCCAAGACGAACATTGAACCTTTCACTAATTATAGGGGAATGAAGCATGAATACCCAAATGGATGATCATCAAATGTTTGTATATATGGACATCGTTTCAATCAACAAGAGCATTGAACAAAAACAACAAACACAATGCTCACCACTTGATACTCCAGCAAAAACAACGGAAGCAGTATGTAACACATCATAACATAACAAAATGAGTCCACTGAATACCAAGACCAGTAGAAAACCCCATAAAAAAAAAAGAGCAAACACCAACACTCCAACAAAAATCAAGAATACCGCTCTAAGCAGTTCCTACTATCATGTGTTGTGACTTGATCACAGATCTTACACCTCCGTGCACTTGCTTTCTTCTCAACAACAACCTCTATTGGGGTTTTCGTTCGTCTTGCCTACCCTTTGTATCTGATGTAGGAGGAGGGTGAATTGTAGCCACTGTAGGAACCGGGCACCAAAATATGTCTCAAATCTGAAGACACGTTGGATAATGGCTGACGAATACTCAAACTCTCAAGCTTCTCGGCTTTCGAATGGTCAACAACCAATCCAAGTCTAGCCTCATCACCATCATCCAGGTCCACACATGCATAAAAAGATTGCCAACTCTGATTTGGGCATCGAGTTCAAAATGGGTGCCATCATAAAATCAAATTGACATCAAGTTCAAACCAAGAAGGATATCATGTTGAAACCAAATGGACATCATGTGTCAACAATATGGATACCATGTCTTATACTATTGTTCAAGCACGATGAACACTAAGTTGAAATGAAATCGTCATCTTGTGAAATTGAAAATGGACATCAAGTTTACACCATATGGACATCATGTTTTCACCAAATGTACATCAAGTTCAAAACACATTCTTCATTTAAAATAGATTTCGATTCCAACATAAAGGACATCGTGCACAAACAAATGGAAACAATTTGAATATCATATTCACATCAAAACGACATCTAACTCAATCATCATATCATATTCAAGATGAACACTATGTATAAACCAAACATACATTAAAGTAAAGCCCAAACGAACATCACATATACCCCAAACAGACATCAAGCTCATACAAGATATGCACCAATTCCAACAAAATGGTCATTGATTTCAAATAAAATGAACATTCTTATTTTGTCAAATAGACATTCAAACAACTTGATATCATATGTACATTGTTTCACAAAAACCTGAGAATACATCGTTAATGTTCAAACCAACAAGATATAAAACCCAATCATCATGTCATATTCAAGATGAACAGTACATACGCATGGGCATGGTGCTCACACAGGATGAACGTTAAGTGTAAACCAAAATGACATAGCGTTTAACCTAATGCACATGGTGCCTACACAAGATGGACTTCACGTTATATCAAAATGGACATCACATCTCCACGGAAAGAACATCAAACCTTCATCAATAGGGCATCCCCCACTACCCAAATGGACATCAAGTCTTTATCAAAGGGACATCGTTATGGAAGTAATACAGTACACTCATGTGCGAATCCAACAACAACCAATTCAAATCAAATGAACATGATATTCATCACTAAAAACAACTGCACATGGTGCAAATTAATTACCCCCTGATTTCCAATAATCGATGTTCAATCAGAATGGGTCTTTGCAACAATGAATCAAACAAATTATTGCAACAATTTAGCACTCACCTTGGTCTACAATTTCGTTCCCAACCATGAGCGCCTTCCCCATCGAGATTCATGGTCGTCCTCCCCTGAATTGTTCGACGCCCAACCCATGAGTGTCTTCCCCGTCGACATGAACATTACATATATCACAAATGCATGCCATCAAATAACCCAATGTACATGTCAACCAACAAGCACATGTTCATTACACATAGTTTTTACTTGTCATCACTTTCACATACGATGCATATTACATCACTAAAACTTGTGCATTAAGTACATATACAAAGTACATCAACTGAAATATCATCATGTTCTACGTGTATAACCAAATGTACGTTATGTCTATCTGACATGCACATCATGAACTACATTAATGTGCATGCCTTAATAAATAACCGATATGCACATCATTAACTATCCTAATGTATGTGCCTTAACATATATCAAATATGTACGTCATTACCTACCATAATGTACACTGACCAAACAAATGTTCATCATACAATCCGCACTACCCAAACATAAAAAAGGATATGAGCATCACGTTCATGTACGATGCACATCACACAATCAAACTTGGTCATTATCTGCATATAAGCATCACACCATCCAAAGTCTCATCATGCCCTGACGACAATAAACAGTTCCTACTAATGAAAAACTATCAATTATCAGTTAGGGGGTTCAATTTGTTCGAATTTCCATTGATTTTGTCATAAATGAACAACCTTTTACCGGAAATCTTCACTTACCTTGGCTGAAGTTCCGACCCTGTTTCATGGACATCCCTTCCGTCGACTTCCATGTTTGTCGCCGAAGAATTCACTGTCGATAGCACCGGTTCCACTGCTTCCTCACCGTCCGGAACCCTAACCTCTCTCAAAATGTCGAACCCTAACTGTTTTCGCTTGTCTCCCTTTGTTTCTACCTACGTTTCTCCCTTCGTTTCTCAGCCAGTGACACTCTGTCTTCTAACCCTTTCTCTACTGAATTAAGCAATCAACTTTGAAAACTGATAGTTCAAATCCGAAGAACAATTGCCCCTCTCTTCCCATGCGTGACAATTCCCAATGACTCAATTAAGAGCATCAAAATCTTTTTTTTTTTTTTGAAGCTGAGTAATGGTCACGTGATACCACCAAAAAAAAGGGGAAGTGGCGTTTTTGTTATGACCATTGATTTTTGATCCAATGGCTAATATCTTTTCTTCTCACATTCTCATAAAATCTCTCTTCTCACCCTATCTATTCCCTCTATATATATATATATATATATATATATATATATATAGACACACACACCAATGAAATCGTGTTTATATTACTTAGAAAGTTGTAAGATGTTTGCAATAATCATAAGATCCAATTAGCTACTTGCTTGTGATTAGTCCTACGACACATTCTTTTTTATGGAGATTTATGGGCTCAATGATACTATTTAAAATAGCACTTCAAGAGTCCTTAGCCTTAGAGAATATTATTTTTAAAAAAAAAATATGAAATAGACGTACGATATTTTAGGGATAAGAAAGTAAGAGTAGTTACACAAGGCCATTATATAAGTATCCTAAAAAAAATTTTAAAAAAAGGGCTTCTTTTTTGTGAGCTAGGAAAAGTATCACGAAGTAAAGAAAGAAGGCTATGAATCGAAGAATGCACATATAAAAGCATATATGTCACGGGTGGCAATTAATTATGAACGACAACAATAATAACAATTATCAAAAGGTGTCCCTCCCTTGTGAGGGTTAGGCCCTGTTTTTGGATGAGTTATTTTTAAATTAGGATAGTTTAATTAGGATAAATTCAAATGTTTTTTTGGAAAATTGTGTTTTTAAAGTGGATTTTTTTTAGAAATTGTGTTATGTTAAAATAAGTTAGGATAAATTAGGATAGTTAAATTTAACCTGACAAAAGAATATGGTCTTAAGAGGATTTAGTTATAAATAGTTTTACATTAACAAATATTATTAATTATGGTAGTGATAGTTTTAGAAGACTCATAAAATAATTTGAAGAATATATTTTGAGTAAAAAAATTATAAATAAATAAATAAGAACATGTCAATTTCAATCGACTCAGTGCTACTAAAAGAGTGACAAATAATGAGAATGAGGGGGAAAAAGAACAAAGAAGGTGTACAAGAATCAATTCAACCGCAAAAACTATGTTGCCCCGGTGCAACATAATTTTATAAACTGACATGCTTCCTTAGGTGAATGTTTACGAAGCTTGAAAAGTGAATATTATCAATGCTCCTCTAATTACATCAATTACTTGGATATTGCGTACATAAACCAACTAAACTAAAAATACAAGCTTGTTTTATCAACTTTATCTTATCATCAATAGGTAAATAAGAGGGAATTAGCCTATTAGGAGTCCTTGGTTGGGTGGGTGGGAGGCTTGGTGGGTCAACAAGAGATACATGCGTTTTGTGTTTAATGAAAATGATGATGATGGGGGCTTTTAATTTGTTTGGGTACCAACCCGACTACTTGTACTCATTTTGTGACACTCAACATAAAAGGTGTTGTCCCCGTTGAAGGCTTGCTAGCTACTGCTCGCTCCTTTTTTTCCCCCTCTCTCATTTACCTTTTTTTGATATCAATATATAATTACTAATTTTTCATATAAAAATTTTTATAGGAAAAATGTAATATTATACTTTTTAATAGTATTTTTATTATCTGGCTCAAAAAAAAATAGTATTTTTATTACAAATTTAATGAAATTAATTTTGTATAATGAATTATTAATATAAATTAAGATATTAATGATCAAAATTTTTTACACAATTTTCTAAGTGACGCATAAATAAAAACGGATGGAGTAACTTGTTTTGTGTACAAGTGTGATTTATTTATGTCTCCCTTGGGTGTCTTAAATTTTTAAAGAAATTCATCCCCATTTATTATAAAATTCATCAAAAAAAATTATTGATATTATTGCATAATTCATCGATATTTTAAAATTTATCAATTTGTTACAAAAATTCATTACATAAAAAACTGGCCTATTTTAATCAAGGAGATGATAGTCAAGTACGTTACCGATCATCTCATCTTTCAACATGTGAGATTTGTGAAGTTAATGGATCATATTGTCGCAAACAGTTTAATAGTTTCCCTCCCTAATTTTCCATCAAAAATGATCTTTCCATTTCCATATCCTAGTTTTCCTTTTTTTTAATTTCTTTTTATTTCCAACCCCTGTGAGAACCTGCAAGTGATGGAAACTGACTGCCAGCTTCCATCTTCTCTGTTTGTGTTCCGGTGAGTTTTGGTGCTGTCTGTTCACCTTCTTTCTTCTTAGTTCTTACTCCCCTGCCTAATCAAACCCCCTCTCACCAAATCATTATTTTAATTAAACCAACTTACACTAATATTTTAAACTCCCCAACGTCACACATACCTACACTAAATTAAATAATTAATCTCCAATTAATCCACCTCTCGCCCTAATTTACTTTCTACCCTTGTATCTAGCTAACTAGCTCCTCTCCCTTTATAAATTTAACCCTCTTTTACACTCTCCCTCACACTCACAAAGGCACAAACTAACAAAATCACTCCAAAGTAAATCATTGATGATGAAGTCAATCATGGGTGGTAGAAGCCCTCATGACTCCTCCTCCTCTTCTTTCTCCTTCTCCAAACGCTACTTCAACTGCACCACAACCAACCACGACAACAACAACAACGACAACAACAACAATGATATCCCGTCGTCGGAATATTCTTCCCCATACAATCCTATTTCTGATCAACCGGACAATATGGACCGTCGGATCAACATGATCTCTTGCATTTTCCCCAAACTCGCTTCCCTCTTCAACTCCCCACCACCAAGTGTATGTCCTCCTCTGGGGAACAAGGTGGTGGGGACGCTGTTCGGGCACCGGCGGGGCCACGTCCACGTGTCATTCCAGGACACTGCCACGTCAGCCCCGGCGTTCCTCATCGAGCTGTTGACCCCGACGAGCGTCCTGGTGAAGGAGATGGCCTCGGGGCTCGTCAAGGTCGCCCTCGAGTGCGACAAGGTCACGTGCCACTGGGACGAAAACAACAACAACAACAGCCACAACAATGACAACAAGAACAACAACAAGAAGAAAAACAAGAAGAGTAAGAAGAAGAAGAAGCTTCTGGAAGAGCCGCTGTGGAGGGCGTACTGCAACGGAAAGAAGTGCGGGTACGCGATGAGGAGGGAGTGTGGGGCCCCCGAGTGGCAGGTGCTACGATCCGTGGGGCCCATATCGATGGGGGCCGGGGTGCTCCCGGGATACGGGCCCCCGGAGGTGGCGGAGGTGGCGGAGGAGGGGGAGGTGATGTATATGAGGGCGAGGTTTGAGAGGGTGGTGGGGTCCAAGGATTGCGAGGCTTTCTATATGATCAGCCCTGATGGTAGTGCAGGTCCTGAGCTAAGTGTTTACTTGCTTCGAGTTTGATATGATTTACTTAATACTAATATATGTATAATTAGTATCATTATATTTCTGGGTTTTGATCCATCAACATATGAAATAAGATTCATCGAGATTAATTAATATTGGTGAGTAAGAGTGTTATATTTTCTGCTAATCTGGCATTTGGTTGAGAAACTTTCCTAAGAAAGTTGGTTAATTTTTCCAAATTGATAAACTTTTCTGTGTTTGGTTCTCCATAACATATAGAAAAGTTTTAATGTGGGATCCATTATTTCTCTCACAATCTTGGTAAAAGGTTTCCCAACGGGGCTAGGAAAAATCTTTACCGGAAAATTTTTTCCTAGGAAAGTCTTTTACGAGAAACTATCAAACACAATACAAGTGTTATATTCATGGATGTTTGGATTTCGGAGTTTTTGTTAGGAGGGTTTATTTCTATCGTTTTGTTTAATTGTTGTTACAAAGCTAGGGGATTTGATACTTCAATATTTTTTTAGTATTTTGTGTATGTATAATGTAATAGGCTTGTTGGTTCGTTATATTGTTCAAAAATTGTGTTAGTTTTTTTAGTTCGGATCAATTGGTTATAATGTATTAAACAACTTGAGAACAACAAAGCAAAAAAATGAACACAAAATGGCGAAGCAGCAAATTTTGAAATGCAAAAAGTTGGATATTTAATTTGTTCCTTTAATTTCATCATACTTTATTGTAAGGTTAAAACTGATATTAAAGTTATAATACATTTCTCTTATTCATGTCAGAACTAATCAGACCCTGAATTACTAGGGTCTAAGTAGTTCTGGCATGAATAAGATATGTGTATTACAATTTTAATATTAGTTTTAACCTTAGTCTTGAAGTTTGACGCTAATCGGCGCGGGGATAAATTCAAACATGGGAAGAAAAAGAAAAACAGTACACGGACCTTTTTTTCAATCTACAAACTGCCTTTTTTTTATTCAACCCATAAATTTAGGGTCCCAAAAATAAATAATGAAAACCAAGAGTCCAAAAAATAAATACCACTATACTTCGGGGTCTAAAATGGAAATAACCCATATAATAGCCTATAATTTTATCAATCATGGTAAAAAATGCACATTTTATACATAATTTTATATTTATGAAAAAATATAAATAAATAATTATTTTTGTATTGTTTATAAGTTGTAATAACTCTCGAATTAATGAAACATACATTTATAATAATTTAAATATATTTACATCTAATTTTATGAGTACTTTAAGTAAAATACAAGATGATTATTGGGCCAAGATGTTTCATTTTGCATTTTGAAATGCAAGATGATTATTTTCATGAGGTTTTATAAGCATTATAGTGGAATTTAAGAGCATTGTATGATTGTTAATTAGGATCATTAGTTTAATATTTTATGAACATTATTGTTGAGTTCTATAAACATTGTTATATAACCGTTTTCTTTGTAAAACTTTATGAACAGTGGCGGGTGTAGAATTTTTTCTCTATGTGGTCCAGCATATATTAACAATACTTTTATTTTTATTTTTTTTGGATCTTTTACCTTTAAATTGTAGTATGAAAGGCTTTAGAATATGAGGTTTTAGGAAGGAGTATGAAGTTCTTAATTGTATTTATATCCACAGATGACATACAATGCTATTGTAGCCCAAATTTTTTTCAAGATTCAACCACACTTTACTAGCTCTAGAAGCCAAGGGTAACTCGATCTTTTCACAACCAACGAGGATCAGTTCATGGGCATTTAGGTCCTTTTAGGGACATTTTAATTAGTCTTTTACCTCATACATGAGAAGAAGATGGAAGGGACTACAATGAAGCATGGAGGAGAAAACAAGTTAGAATAGGGGACACGACCATATCACACCTGGACACTACCATTCCCCCCCCCCCCCACAAAGCAAAAGAAGGCCTTGTGAAGAGTTAAGGTCATGCCATGTCGTCTGAGCATACGATCGTGTCCTCACCCGAGGGGTCGTCACGACATGAACCCTGATGAACGAGTGTAATCATCTTTTGATTAGGTTTTCCCTTGTGCAAGACAATGTGACATGAATGTGTCATCCAATGACATGCTCGTGTCGCCTCTTTAAGGAGGTATGACACAGTCGTGTCACTCTATTTTCCGCGACTGAATAGTTTGAGCTAAATTTTGTTAAATTTTCCTTAACCCATGTTAATTTCCCTTTAAAATTAAGAATGCCTAGAGAGAGAGGCTCTTGAATCTCTTAGAGAGAGAAAGTTAGGGTTTGGCCTTTTGGGGATTTTTGTTCAGCCGTTTCTCTGGCTCAATGGAGGAGCCTCCTCCTAAGCCTCCTGACCCCCCTTCTTGTAATGTCTCCTTCAATTTAGATTCCTCTTTTGTTCCTTCTTCTTGTTTCGTTTTTACAATTGCCCCCATGGAAGCCTTTTCAAGCTTTCATTTTGCCCCAGCTTTTGGTTTCGATTCACCCAGTTTCACCATGGAGGAAATTAGCTTCTTGAAAATCGTTGTCTTTACCCATCGCCTTCCAGTTCTGGTCATGAAAATTTGGCTTATCAAGGTTGTTGTAAGCAGTCTCTCAATCGCTCGATGTGGAAAACGCTCCCTGTTGTGTTACTCGAGAATTGTTGAGCCAATTCTGCTTTTTTCCTTTCTTAGCTTTTGGTTGGAGAAAGTTAATTGCAGATTTGGGATTTCTCATATCTGGGTCACAGTGCATGGTTTGGTTGACAACAATCGGACCGTTTATCGTCAAAGCTTTATCTACATTGACAACCGAGAACAGCGTACGGTGAATCCTATTGCTATTTCAGGTGATTTTGTTCTTTTTCTAGGTCTTTATTTACAAAAGAGTTTTTGGTGTTTACTGTTTTTATTGGATGTTTTTTGGTTTTCTTTGTACTGGTGCTGCTTGTCTCTCTGGCTTTCCTCGATTGCAATGCTTTGTTTGTTGCTTGGCTTATTGTTTGTGTGGTCGATCTTAGCTATCGTCCTAGGTTTCGAGATCCTCTATAAAAGGGGTTGGTTGTGGGGTTTCCTTTCTCAGCCCTCCCTCGGTCTAGTCTTCTATTGCCTCTTTGCTGCCATGTCTCTTTTCCCCGTTAACCCTCTGCCTTCTGATAATGCTATTTCTCTCAGCAACATCTCAAATCCCTCTTCTGTCCCTTCTCCCGGGCTTTTGAGTGCGGATTCAATGGATGGTAGGGGGGATGGAATTTCAAGTCCGACCCCTCAACCCCTCGAGAACTCGTACTCGAAGGCTCTCAAGTTCGGTGTGGGTAGTTCGAGTGGTGTTGAAATTGCCTCTCCTGGGAAGGGAAATGATGTTCCTATTGATCTGAGTGCAACTCTTCAGGGGTCCACTCAGGTAAACTCTCTTAACTGTCATGAAGCCATTGATTGGGACTCTCTTATCCCCCCTCCTGCTCCTCAAGATCAAATTGAGGAGCTTAATGCTCTCTGTCTCTTGGGAAAGATTTGGGGTGACTTTGTTGCCCTCAACATCATTGTTACCAAAACCAAAGCCGATTGGAAAGGTGTGCGTGGCCAAACTGATTATATAGATTCCGGTAATGGTTGGACCACCTTTAGGTTCTCCAACGCTGAAGACAAAAACTGGGTGTTATTTGAAAGACCACTGGTTTGTCAATGGTTTTAACCTTGTCCTTATCCGATGTGGGCCGTTCTTTGACCCTTATAGCCATCCTATTTCTGCCATTGACCAATGGGTTCGAATTCCTAGGCTCCCCTGGGAATTTTGGAACCTCCACTCCTTGTCCCTTCTCCTTAAATCTGTTGGGTCTGTGGTTAAGTTGGACCAACACAACTTGCTGCGTCAAAAAGGGAGGTTTGCCAGGGTTTGTGTTAATCTTGACATCTCTAAACCGCTTAGAGGTAGCCTTACCATTGCCAACGAGAAAAACTCCCTTTCTATCCCTCTAATTTACGAAGGATTGCATGAGGTTTGCCCTCTCTGTGGGAATGAATCTCATTTGGTGGAAGCCTGTCATAAGTTTCAAGACCAGTCTAAAATCGAGGTAGTTGTTGAAAAGTTTGAGCAACACTCTCTGTCTCCGGTTGTGAGTTCCCCTGCTGCCCCCTCTGGGACTCACGATTCGAAGGATCGTTGGGTTCTTGTCACCCCGAAACGAAGAGCTAAGGGTAAGATGCCTTCTAGGTTCGGCCGGGAAGCTAAGGGTTTTGTAAACCTTTCTTCGGCTGATCCCGGTAAGGGGAGTGGTTCTACTAAACCTTCTTTGGTTATTAATGAAGATGGGGAGGTGATCTCTGAAACCATCCAGCCTGTCATCTCCTCCGACCCGATTGTGGACCCCGATATCATCTTGGCTAACTTAGTCAAGACTAAAGTTGATGAGAATGAAGTTCCCATTGATCCTTTGGATGAGATGGCCGACTGCGAGGAGGATTTCGCTGATAATGCGATTGATGCTATGCTTAAGGATTTTGAGGATTGTGTTGATGTTCCTATGCTCTCTGACTCTTCCAAGAAGCGTAAGATGATTGAGGATGGAGAAGAAATCTCCTCCTCTCCTAAGTTGGGTTGATGATTTGTACGCTTTGTGTTATTTTGCTAGCAGCCTGCTTTTGGTTTTGCTTGTTTTTTATGGCTGAAATTCCTCTTTGGATTGGTTCACAACCACCTTCCCAGTTATGTTTGTTTGTTGTTCCGCTATCCCCACTTTTTTGTCGGGGCTTTGAGTTTGGTCTTTTGTTGGCTCTTGGAGCTTTTGTATTTCAAGATGCTTTTCCTATATTTCAAGTGGTTGTTGTTTTTCGTTTGTGCCTTTTTATCTTTGTATGCATTTGGTTGGTTGTTGCGTTTAGGTTGGTTAAGGTTTTTGGTCTCCATTGTGATGACTTTCTTAAGTCTCTGATTTATGTTCCTTATGGCTGGTCCCGTTTGAAGCTTGTTGGACCTAGTTTTGTTGCCATTATTACGAATAGGCAGCCTAAGTTTTGGGGTCTTGCCCATCTTAGTTTAGTTGCCATTCGTAATTTTAGGCAGCCTAAGTCCACTCTCCCTTTTGTTATTGTTAGGGTTGACCCATGGATTTCGGCCTATGATGGTTCTGCTTCTGTGGTTTGGTCTCCTGAGGCCTTTATTGTCCCTTGCTTCCCCTTGGTCAATGATGAGAGCCCTTATTTGTTTTGCTATCCTGAGACCTTTAAGAATTCTCTTTTTCTGAGAGTCCTCGTTTTAAAGGGGTTGGTTTCAGGTTGGTTTCAGAGTTTACGCTTGATTTTCTCTCTGGTTGGTGACTTCTTTAAGACTAGTAGTTCCTCTTGGGTCAATTGTATTTTTTGGAAGATTGTCCTCTTCCATTGCTTCCCTAATGTTGGACTGTGGTGTTTGCTAATGCCTAGGTCTTGTGAGAACAGTTCCTGGGGTGCTGTTCAGCTTGAGATCAGAAGATGGTTGTTTGATCGGATCTGGGTGTTAATTTTATTGTTTTCTGACCTCTCCGTTTATTGTGTAATTTTTTTATCATTAAAGTTTTGTCATTGTAATCCTCGGTCAGTATTTATTTTGTATTGGCAAGCTCCTTTGTTTTTGTTCTGGGAGGTGGACTTTTATTGGCTAAATCTTTTGGCGAGTGAGGGTTTTACCATTGGTAAACCTTCCAAGGCTTTATATCGAAATCTTCTTGTGGAATTATCGCAAATTGGATTGATAGCTTCTGTGGATAACATTGAAAGCTTGTTCTTGGTTCAATCATCCCCCATTCATGGGTTAAAAACCATTTTTGTGGTGAAAAGACTTTTGTTGGGGTCAATTATGATCCTTGGAAGGAAAAAAGATTACTCTAACATTGACAATGTTGGGTTCTTCAGCATTCCAGGGTATGATTTTTATCGCTCTTTTGCTATGTACGTTAATGGTCCATTTACTCTTCTATTGGGTTTTATTAAATGAAGATTTTGTATTGGAATATTCAAGGTGCAAAAAATGAAGCAAAAATTGCTGAAATCAACCTTGTCCTTAATAGCTTAAAACCAGACATTACCTTTTTAAGCGAAACTTTAGTTAATTCGCTTAATACAAATAGAATTTTGAAAAAGTTAAGTTGTGATCGGTCAGAATGGGTGCCGACAGTAAATCATACTGGAGGAATTTGGGTCCTTTGGAATAATGCCAACTTAGAAGTCCACATTTTGCAAAAGGACGCTCGTGCCATTCACCTTTATGTTAAAGATAGAAAATCAAATATTGAAACTATAATTTCTGGTATTTATGCCCCTGCTAAAGAGAGAGAGAAAGCCAGTTTTTGGGAAAGTTTAAAACTCCTAAATCTTGCCTTTCATCTGCCTTGGTGTATAATTGGGGATTGTAATGAGCTACTTCTCCCCTCCGATAAAAAGGAGGGCATGGTCCATCAGTCGATTGTGTCCGTTTGTCGAACTTCCTTCAAGCTATTAATGCTTGGATATTGTTCCCACCGAGAATTTTTACTTGGAAAAAAGCAATTCATGGACATGGTCTTTGAAAGGCTAGATAGACCAATTGTTAGACAAGATTACATAATCTTTTCCCAAAACATCTGTAATTCATGGTCCCTTTTCTGCTCTGATCATAGTTATGTCTTCTTTGAATCGACCGCACCTTAAGAGTACTAAGAATAGACAATTTCGCTTCAATCAAAATTGGCTTTCTTATAGTGAAGTTAATAAAATTGTCGAAAATGGGTGGAAAGGTAATTTTAAAGGCCATTTAATGTTTAAAATTACAAGGAGGTTAAAACATATAAAAATGGATTTGAAATCTTGGAGCAGAGCTTTCTTCCGAAATTTTAATGATAAGATGGAACAGAATGCAGCTAAACTGAAAGCAATAGATGATAAGCTCATTAATGACCCCAATAGCATTCGCCTTAACCAATGGCAACATAGATTAATCAGACAAAGAGAAAAAATGTTGTTGTTTAATCAAAAGTATTGGACAAAATTTTCTAGGAAAAATTGGTTAACGCAAGGAGAAAGAAATTCTTCTTTCTTTCATAGAGCGGTTACTTTTCGAAAACGGAAAACGGTTGTTCAAAGGCTCAAGGATCCTTCTGGAGTTTGGATTGAAGATGAAAAAGAGATTCAAACTCTTTTCATTAAGGAATTCGAATCCAGATTTACCTCTGGCTGCATTACTCCTTGTTTGGATGGGGTTAACCTTCCTAAGCTTTCTATAGATCAAGCTAATTCTCTTATAGCTAATGTTTCTAGAGAAGAAATTAAAGAAGCCCTTTTCCAAATTGATCCTGCTAAAGCCCACAGGCACGATGGGTTTGGGCGGTGTTCTTCCAAACATATTGGGAGCTAATTGCAAACGACCTATATGGTGCCATTCAAGATTTTTTCTTAAATGGTAAGTTATTGAAAGAAGTTAACCATACGTTCATAGCACTGATTCCAAAGGTGGATGATCCTTCTTTGCCTAATCATTTTAGACCAATTAGCCTTTGCAACACTATTTATAAGATTATAGCAAAAATAATGGTGAATCGGCTTAGGCCTCTTTTACAGGTCCTTATTAATCCGACCCAAAGTGCCTTTGTTCCGGAAAGGCACATTCATGATAATGTGTTATTGGCTCATGAAATCATGCATAAGTTTGGGAGGTCTAATAATAAAACCCCTTGGATAGCTCTAAAACTAGACATGGAAAAAGCATATGACAGAATTGAATGGAGTTTCCTTATAGGCGTCCTTAACCGAATGGGGTTCCCTTCTAAATGGACAAATTGGGTTTTTGAATGTATCTCTTCTGTCTCTTACTCAGTATTAGTCAACGATCAACCTTGTGGTATGATAAAGCCGTCTAGAGGCTTGAGACAGGGAGATCCTTTATCTCCTTACCTTTTTCTTCTTTGTATGGAAGTTCTTTCTAGAAAGCTCATTGATCTCAGTGCTCTTAAAAAGAATGGGATAGGAATAAATATTTGCAAGGGAGCCGCCACCATCCCGAGTCTCTTCTTTGCGGATGATAGCCTTTTGTTTTGTAAAGGTAAAGAAAATGCTTGTAACTTGCTGAAGAACACTCTGGACAGTTTTTGCAAGTCTTTTGGTCAACTTATAAATTTTCATAAGTCAGTGATGGTGTTTTCTGCTAAAACTTCACCTAGGGAAAAAGATGTGGCCCAAGGGATTTTTAACATCCCTGTTAGACAATCGTTGGGCAAATACCTTGGTTGTCCTTTTGTGAATGGGCAAAAGAAAATTGAATTGTTCTCCCACGTCATTGAAAAGGCTATTAAGAAACTCTCGAACTGGAAGGCAAACTCTTTATCTAAGGCTGGGAGATCAATTCTCATTCAGACAAATTTAGAATCTCTACCTCCTCATACTATGCAGTGTTTCCTAATGCCGAAAAAAACAGCTGATCAGTTAGACAGTACAAACAGAAATTTCTTTTGGAAGAATTCAGGAAACGGTATGCCAATGATTGCGTGGGACAAAGTTTGCAAGCCAAAAGATCAGGGGGGCCTTGGCCTCAGGAAATCTCATGCAGTCAACCTTGCTTTCCAATGCAAGCTAATTTGGAAGATTTTCCATGATGATAATAGCCTTTGGGTATCTCAAATGAGGCAAAAGTATTTCAAAGGCGGTGGTAATTCTTTTGCCTCTCAACCTAAATTGTCAGACTCCTGGGTTTGGAAGAACTTACATAAAGCTTACAATTTTTACAAGTTGGGGCTTAGATGGAAAATTGGTAACGGTTCAGCTGTAAAATTCTGGACTGATAATTGGTGTCATCAAAAGCCTTTATTTAATATTTGTAATTTAAATAGAGGAGATTTTGATGATAGTCTAAAAGTTAGTGACTTCATTTTAGGCGATAAGTGGGATATCCTTAAAGTTACAAGTATCCTTGATCCAAGTGCTGCAAAACTAGTTTTCTCCATCCCTATCCCTTCCTTCGCTCAGGAGGATAAGTTGTGTTGGGGACTTACTAGTGATGGAAATTTTTCTGTTAAATCAGCTACCTGGCTCTGTCATGGGCTTGATAAGAAAAGCAATTGGGAGGGAAGATGGATCTGGAATTTGGATGTACAACCTAAGTTAAAGACCTTCCTTTGGCAAATTTACCATAATAGCCTGCCTCTAAGAGGTAACCTAGTCCGACGAGGTGTCACCATGGACCCAACTTGTGCTATGTGTTTAGAACATATTGAAACTGATCAACATCTGATTCACCAGTGTCGATTCACTGAGAAAGTGTGGCAAACCGCCAAGGTCCATAATTGGTTACAATCCACAATTGATTGGCCACTTGATTCTAGTGGTAAGGATATCCTCTCATACTTTCGGGCCACCTTCACCAATTCGGAGCTGAAGAGAACTACTTACCTCATCTGGAGCATTTGGAAGGAAAGGAATGCGTGTACCTTTAACAAGGTCGTCTTCAACCATGTCAGAGTCATAATCCGTGCCAAAAAGAACTTTGCAGAGTGGCAAGCCAGAAGTTCCTTCAATGGGAGTTCGACCTCTTTTAAAGGTCAACCTGTGTCGATACAACGCCAGTACTATACGAAACATGTTGGTTGGGAGCGACCCAACCCTGGGTGGGTCAAACTTAACAGTGATGGTTCTGTTAACAATCTAGGAGCTGCAGCTGGGTTTGTTATCCGAGATTTCTTGGGCAGACTTCTACAAGCTGGCTGCTTTAAACTCACTGCCGAACCTATTCTTCTCGCAGAAACCCTAGCCCTCAAAGTTGGGATTCAACAGGCCCTTCAGGCAGGGTACAAGAAAGTCCATATTGAAAGCGACAACCTGATTCTTATCCAAGCTATTAGAGGGGAGATTAAAGCGCCTTGGCAGATTGATACAATGGTTACGGATATTAAGCTACTTTTACACTTGTTTGAAGGAATCACTGTGAGTCATATCTTTAGGGAAGCCAATTTGGCGGCAGATTGGTTAGCTAACAAGGGGCACTCCACACAAAACTTGGTTCTTTGGAGTCTTAGCCCTTCGTCTGATCTTTCTTTCATTTTATTTCATGATAACTTAGGAAGACGCCTTGCGAGAAGGGTCTCCTAAGTTACGTTGTACTTTTTACCCGGGTTCAAAAAAAAATGTTAATTTCCCTTTTGTCCATTCCCTTGATAAGATACCTTGGCATTTGAATGTAAAAGTAGTCAATTGATTAGATGAATACAAAGATGAAGCTTTTTGTTGTCATTCTATCTTGAAGTTCTGTTTATTATCCATAATTGTTTATGGTGGTGTTGCAAGCCAAATCCTTTATTGAATAGTGATAAATTCTCCGTTATCTATTCATGGTAGATTTGATAGTTCGATCTTGGAGGTGGAGATTCCTTTAACTCGATCAAGTCCATATCTGGTGTTGTTAGCTACAGCAAGCGAAGGTTTTGGTGTATTTGATTAAATATTCAATCATCAATCAACTCAGGCATTCATCAGCACCCCGAGACTCTCCATAAATAAAGAGAAAACATACCCACAATCAAACTGAAAACCAACAAATAAGACAAAATAGTTCATGTATATCGCACGAACACAAAGATTAGTTATAAACACTGGCAGGTCACATTTGTGTTAGGGGTGGCCAAGGCCATCCTTGGGCAAAGAAAAAATATATGGATTTTATTTTATCATATATGAGTGTAATAGTATAGTGGTCACCCTTATTTCAAATATCTAGATCCACTATTGATTAAAAGAAATTTAAAAGAAATACAACAAGGCAAAGAGATAAAACAGGGATTGAGATGGAGTAGATTTGGTTGATTGGATGGATTGATAAAGTTATTGCGATTCCATATTTAGTTTCTGGCCATGCCGCATGCATCGCCAATAAAAAAATGATACGTGCAATTCCCTGAACAGCAATCAGCGTCGGAAGTGCAGGGTTGAAAATGTAGGCCGCATCCTTCCACCACCCTGCTTTGCATCATCTCTTACCATAGCACAAAAGTTCAAACAAAAGTGTAAGTTTTCAAAGGTCAACCAAAGTCATTTTCATAATTGTGCCCTACACAAATAATGAAAATAATTTAAGATCTTAAATTATACCGAAATTATTTTAAAAGTTATATCCATGTACATTTAAATCGTCATTAAAAGATATATTTAGGCCCCGTTCTTTTATGCGGTTGGTTGCGGTACGGCAGCACCGAAACGCACCGCAAGTTTCCATATTCCACCACAACTCACTATAATTTTCCATTTCTCTTTTTATTAAAATTCAAAAAATTTCCAATAAATTAAAAAATTTCCAATAAATTAAACAATTTCACTTTACTTACACCCACTTTCCATTATTTCGACCACAACTCTTCACAATCCACCACAACTCTCCACATTCCACCGCACCGCAACCAACCACATCGCATTAGTACTGTGGGGTTGACGTGATTATTTCCGTCTCAAATTGTTTGTCTTCATAACTACTTTGGTAAGACCAGGGTACATACGTAATGAGGTGAAATGTTTGTGAGTTAACTTAAATTGTCTCTAAAGATCTTTTGTATAAGAAAAAAAACAGTTGGAATCCTAAATAAATTTATTTATGGGATTTTTGCTCCAATTTATCTGTACTCATAAGCGAGTGATTGAAAATAATCCAAACTGACTTTTGGCTGACATCATGTTATACTTTTAGCATATTTACTATTACTAAACTTTATTTATATTTCAAGCACTAAATTTTGGATTTTTGATTGCTAAAAATAGAAAAAAAAGTTTGGTAATAGTAAATAAGCTAAAAGTACAACACAATGTTAGCCAAAAAGTCAGTCTGAATTATTTCCAATCACTCGTCTATGAGTACAGATTAATTGGAACCAAAACCCCTTTATAGTTGAAATGTATAATTGCCCTTAATTTTGGCATTAAAAATTAAAATTAATATATATATTTACCATAGGACTTATTACAATAAGTAAATCTACATGCTAAGTTATAATTTTTTACAAAATTGAATATTTTAAAGGAAATTTTACAATAGTTGACTTTTTTTCAACTATCGTAATTGAAAAGTAAAATGACTATTAATTTTACCATAAAAATTCAAAATCAATGTAAGTTGATCAAAGTAACTTGATACAATAATTAATCATGTTTAGGAGAATATAATTTTTTTAAAAAATATGATTTATTTTTAATAAATGAATGATATACAATTTTCAACTATTTTCGACTATGGTAGAATTTTCAGAATAATAATTATTGTAATTGTAAAAGTGATAAACAAGAAAGGACGATTAAATTAGTAATTATGACAAACAAATCAGGATGCAGGTAGTAAAACAAATTAGTAGGTCGGACAGTCCTTTGACAGTGGTATCTTAAGATTAATTTGAATCATATGATTTACCTAAGTCAAGTGTCTATGCTTTGATCACCATGTTCTTTAAATTTAAGGATAAGTACAATTCAAAATAAATTCAATCAATCAAGCTCAAAATAAGTTGTGCAAAAGCTTTTAAAAAAGAGTTTAGAATAAGTTGAAAATAAATTCAATTACAATAGGACTGAGAGAACCAACCCTATTCTAAACTTATTAACTAAATTTATTTCGTACCCAAATCTCGACCTGAACTGTTGAACAGTTAGAACTTAAAATAAAACAAACATACCTTACATAAAAGAGATAGAGATTAAAAACCTGAAACGATGATGAATAGGAGGAAGGCCAACATAAATAAAACTCTCATTTTCTCCATTTTTGAGTTTGCTTATTTGCTACAAATAATAATAACAATTTAATGTAGTATTATTATATTGTTTGCTGTGGTGGTTAACGATGTATTCTACCTCTTATTTATAGCAGTGTCCTCGCCCCTAGAGCAATACTTAATTACTCCCTTTGTTCCATATTAATTGTCATTATTTTCAATTTTACGATCTCTAATATCATTCTTTGATTGATAATTTATTACATAATATGTTATTAACAATTGTAATATTATACTTTTATGACAGTATTTTTCGTTACAAATCTAATGGTAATAATTTTATATAGCAACTCATTGTATATATTGAGAAATTCATTGTTAAAATTTTTAAAAGTTAACTATACAATTTTCAAAGACAACAATTAATAAGGAACAGAAGGAGTAATTTTATATGAGACTTAGCCTATTTTTAAGAAGATTACATATATTTTAAGAATAAAAAAAAGATTATATGTATTTTAGCAATCACACATAATATCTAACGTGTGAGGCTAACCAACTTGCTCTGAAATGTTTATTTTGTGACACTCATTTCATTCCACAAACACAAAGTTACAAGTTACTCCTTTTTAACAACTTTTTAGCTAACGTATTCGCTTTATGCACTACATACATTTTCACCTGTTTTATGAATTCTATACATTTTAAACTTTCTAAGAATGTATGATATACATATAACTAGAGGCGTATATTGATAGTAACTATCTTGTGGATTTTTATTTTTTTTATGACATTTTTTATTAGGTAAAACATTTGAAGATTTAAAAGATCACTATAATAAAATGTTATGTCCTTCTCATTTTATCTATTTATATACCAGTCAAATATTGAAAATTTTAATTATACATTAATTTCGACATATAATGTTTTGTTGTATAAAAATATTCAATAGATTTGTAATGGACAATTATAAGAGTATAACATTACATTTTTGATAAAATATTATGTGACAACTTGTAAGTCAAAGAAAAATGTTAGAACCATACACACATCAATTAAGTGACACATAAAATGGGAAGGTTGAAACAATTGAAAATGCAATTAAAGTCAAAAATCAAAATTAAGATACTCTTTCCTCCATCCCTTAATAAATGTCATTTTTAGGTTTTAAGAATATATCGAGAATTAAAATAGCAATTGATTAGTACATTAACTAAAATATTTCTACTTTGGTAATACAGTTGTACTTTGGTAAATTTAAAAATGTATTGGAATTGTAAAAGAATAGATATTGTGACAAATAAATAATTAACGTGATAGATATTAAAGAATGAAGTTTGTAACAAATAGAATGAGATATTTGTAACGCCCCCAGATTCATAATCATCAAATTACTACTAAACAACTCATAACTCAAAGATTAGCGCAACGTAAAACTGAATTCAGAAGCATTACCGCCGTCCTCATAACAAATGACAAGGATTTAGAAACCAACCAATACAATACCATACACAACCATATATATAACTTAATTAAATTAGCAGTGCACTTACAACTCCTTAACATCATAATCAACAACCCCAAAATAAAACACAACTTAAAGTTTATATCCATTCATCAAAATATTTAAAACCATCCTATTTTCCAAACGGGAGAGATTCACCGTCCTCATCCAAGCGGGAAAGCTCTTATTCTTGTTACCGCACGCCTACCTTAGCTGGAATGGACACCTTAATTACTTCTTCGGACCTAGGAGCTTGTAGCCCTTGGGGAAGCACTTCCTAAAACAAAAATAGAAAACTTCGCAAATGAGTTGGCTAAACTCAGCACACATACCCCCACAATGTAAACTTTCATAGTTCATTTTATTTCGCACAACTCTTAAATTCTAGAGTTTATATTTAAGGCTACTAACTTTTACAAACTTTGTAAAAGCCCAGGTGAAAGCTTATACTTAAGGCTACTAACTTTTACAAAGTTTTTGGTTATGGAAGCTTCGGTTGTCCCCAGAAAAATTCAGAATACAAAAATCTACCCAAATTAACTTGAGCATTTCCTTGATATTTCAATTAATCCTACACCTTAAACCATCTTTCAAGTGTGTTCTTCATTGTTAAACCTTTACAGACAACATCCCATATGATAATTTCCTCCTATTTCAAGTCCCTAAGAGCTCATGCAATGCCTAATTTTCATAGTTTCCACAACACCAAGCATGAATTTCAATTAATTTCACCATTGATATATATAATTTGGATCTCTTCAACATTCCAATACCCTTCATAACACATGCAACACTTGGAATACCCAATTCCATTCACATACTCATGGAAATCTTCATTTCTTGACATGCATTCATGAATCACCCTAAATAAATATAATCTAACCAAATTCCTAACATTTTTCTTCTCAAAAGCCCTTCATAACCTTCACAAATTCTATCTAATAACAAGTACACCTTTACTCAATCTCATATTATGTTTAAAACAACATGCATACTCAAATTACCACAATAAAATACAAATTCATCATTTCATACTTGATTCCCATCACACCTCAACAAACTTTACTCTCTAATTATCAATAAACCCAAGATTGAAACTTACAATTCTTATTACTCTCTAAAACAAGTAATTATACTAAGAAATTCATAATTGGTATTGTCTACCTCAAAGAAATTTGAATGGAGAAATTAGGGTTTAGAGGTTACCTTAAAAAAGAGGAGGAGATAAGAGAGACAGAGAGGGACACAGCAAGGCGCCGACCACTGCCCCGGCGACGTCGCCAGTCTTCTGGCGCCGGCAGGTGTCAACATCGGCGAGGCACAGGAACGGAGGGAGACACGACAGGTAGGAGCAGGGGGGGCAGAGAGAAGACAGTGAAGATGAAAAGAAGAAGAAGGGGTTATTATTCAGATTTATGATTAAGAGAAAGAGAACGACGACAACAACAACAATATCGACACAAATAATAATCTCCTGTCGTCGGAGTATTCTTCCCCATACAACCCTATTTCCGAACCGGACAATCTGGACCGTCGGATCAACATGATCTCCTGCATTTTCCCCAAGCTCTCTAACAAGCTCACTTCCCTCTTCAACTCCCCACCACCACGACTTGTATGTCCTCCTCTGGGGAACAAGGTGGTGGGGACACTGTTTGGGCACCGGCGTGGCCACGTCCATGTGTGGTTCCGGGACACTGCCATGTCAGCCCCAACATTCCTCATCGAGTTGTCGACCCCGAGAGCGTCCTGGCGAAGGAGATGGCCTCGAGGCTCGTCAAGGTCGCCTTCGAGTGCGATAAGGTCACGTGCCACTGGGACAAAAACAACAATAACAGCAACAGCGACGACAACAAAAAGAACAACAACAACAACAACAACAACAACAACAAGAGTAAGAAGAAGAAGAAGCTTCAAGAAGAGCCGCTGTGGAGGGCGTACTGCAATGGGAAGAAGTGCGAGTACGCGATGAGGAGGGAGTGTGGGGCCCCCGAGTGGCGGGTGCTACGATCTGTAGGGCCCATAACGATGGGGGCCGGGGTGCTCCCGGGATACGGGCCCCCGGAGTGTTGGGTTAATTGTGTGGAGCCTAAATTATTATTTTGGTGGGATGAATTTTGGAAAGCCAAGATTATGCTTGGTTGGCAAGTTTCATATAATATTGAAGATCTTCCAAGATTGTGTTCACTAAGGAAAGATATTATATAAAGTGGAAAAATATTATATTTGTTACCAAATTGGGATGGACCAATCACATGGAAATATAATATTACTTTGGAATATAGTATCAAATTATTAGGAAACATATGTTTTTGGAAAGTTAATATTATTATTAACCAAAATATTATGTTGTAGTCTTGACTATAAATAGGACCTAGGTGTTAGGTTTATTTGAACAACAATTGAGAGTGTTTCATCTTATACCACAAGAGATTGACCTGTAATCTGTGTGTTCCTGAGGGAGTTGTGTGAGGCTCAACTGTGAGTGTTAAGTTCTCAGGTTGTAACTCTAGGAAGGCTGTGAGAGATTGTGGAGGTCTGGGAATCTCTGAAACACCGTTATAATCCTCTGATAGTGCATCGTTCGTGGTTTTTTCCCGATTTGGGTTTTTCCATGTTAATTCCTTGTGTTGAATCTTTATTTATTTTTCGCCCTTATTATTGTTTGTCTGCTAACCACGCCCTGAGAATCCTAACACGGAGGTGGCGGAGGTGGCGAAGGAGGGGGAGGTGATGTATATGAGGGCCAGGTTTGAGAGGGTGGTGGGGTCCAAGGATTGCGAGGCTTTCTATATGATCAGCTAGCCCTGATGGTAATGCAAGTCCAGAGCTCAGTGTTTACTTGCTTCGAGTTTGATATGATCTACTTAACATTAATATTTATATAATTAGTATCATTATATTTCTAGGTTTTGATCCATTAACATATGGAATAAGATTGATCGAGATTAATTAATATTGGTGAGTAAGTGTTATATTCATCGTAGTTATTAAAATCATGATCCTAATCTACGGTACTACAATTTTATGATTCAAAATCCTCGATGTGATGCTACTATCTACATTCCGATCTACGAATCTACGTTGGTTAATTCTGATCCTAACTACCCTATAAATTCGAGTTAGGATCCCGATTCTAACAACATTGATATTCATTACTAGCTATGGCTAGGTATTAATTAAGATTGATTGGGATGATGTGATATATGCATGCTATATGGATGATATACTCAATTGGTTTCATGGATGTTTGGATTTCGCATTTTTTGTTAGGAGGGTTTATTTCTATCCGTCTGTTTAGGCACCGTTCTTTTATATAGTGAAATTTTGGTGCGATAAGTTGCGGTGGAAAATAATAAATAGGTATTGATTTTAGTGAAAAGGTAAATAGTAGATTGTGGTGAGTTACGGTAGATTGCAGTAGGTTATGGTAAATTGTGGTGCGGTAAGTTGCGGTACCGCATAAAAGAACGGTGCCTTAATTGTTGTTACTAAGGGGATTTGATACTTCAATATTTTTTTAGTCTTTTGTGTATGTATAATGTACTAGGCTTCTTGGTTCTTTACATTGTTCAAAAATCGTGTTGGTTTTTTTAGTTTGGATTAATTGGTTATAATGTATTAAACAACTCGACAACAACAAAAGAACAAAATAAAAAATGAACACAAATTGCAAAGCAGCGAATTTTTATAGGATAGTGATATATGCCTTGACTTAAGATGGTTAATAACCATCTTGAATTGTCCATATTTCACTTTTTATAACTTTTAATAATATTTTTTTTCTAATAGTTATATATTTTTATCAACTATAAGAGGATGATGCTTACTAGCTTGGTAAAAAATATAAATAATAGTCTAATTTTATTAATCATATATAGTAGAAAATGTACATTGTTTATAAATTGTAATAACTATCAAAATAATGAAACATAACTTTTTAATGATTTAAATATACTTATATTTAACTTTACTTTATAAGTAATTTAAGTAAAATTCAAGATGATTATTGGGTCAAGATGTTTATCTTTTTGCATTTTGAAATATAAGAGGATCATTTTCATGATTATAAGCATTGTAGTGGAATTTAAGTGCATTGTCTGATTGTTAATTAGAATCATTTGTTGAATATTTTATGAACATTATTATTGAATTTTATGGACATTGTTATATAATTGTTTTCTTGGGCGGGCCGATTTCTTGTGAGAAGACATCGGTAGTCTGCCTCTTACCCGCTTACCTTTGTTAAAAAAAATATATATATATAATTGTTTTCTTTGTAAAACTTTATGAATAGTGGTGGGTGTAGAATTTTTTCTCTATAGGGTCCAACTTATATTAACAATACTTCTGCTTTTGAGATTTTTGACCTTTAAATTTTAATATGAAAGGCTTTAGACTATGAGATTTTATTGAGTTCTTGATTGTATTTATATCCAAGATGACATATAATGCTATTATCTATAGCCCAAATTTTTTTTCAGGATTCAACCACACTTTACTAGCTCTAGAAGCCAAGGGTAAATCGATCCTTTCACGAAAAATGGGGATCTACTCATGGGCATTTCGGTCCTTTTGAGCTATCAGGAGCATTTTAGTCTTCTACCTCATACATGGGAAGAAGATGGAAGGAAGTCAAGGAACTACAATGAAGTATGGAGGAGAAAACAAGTCAAAACAGAGGACACGGTCGTGTCACACTTGGACATGCCCATGCCCCCCCCCCCCAAAGCAAGTAAAGGCCTTGTGAAGAGTTAAGGTCATGCCCATGTCGTCTGAGCATCATATCCTCCTCACCCGAGGGGTGGTCACGATCATGTGGTCAGATGACATGGGTGTGATCCTATTTTGATTAGGTTTTCTCTTGCATGTGCAAGACAAGGTGACACGGCCGTGTCATCTAACGACATGCCCGTGTCGCCCCTTCAAGAAGGTACGTCGACACGTACGTTCGTGATACCCTATTTTCAGCGACTGAATAGTTTGAGCTAAATTTTGTGGGATTTTTCCAGAACCTATGTAAATTTCCCTTTTGCCCATTCCCTTGATAAGATGTATCCCTCTATCCCTTTAGTAATTTTTTTTAAGCTTTAGTCTTAAATTGTAATTAAGGGATTTCTTGGGACTTACCCAACCCAAATTGTCTATATATACCTTGGCAATTGAATGTAAAAGCAGTCAATTGATTAGATGAATACAAAGATGAAACTTTTTGCTGTCATTCTCTCTTGAAGTTTTGTTTATTTTATCCATAATTGTTTATGGTGGTGTTGCAAGTCAAATCTTTTATTGAATAGTGATGAATTTTCCGCTATATATTCATGGTAGATTTGATAGTTCGATCTTGGAGGTGGAGATTCTTTAACTCAATCAAGTCCATATCTGGTGTTCTTTGCTTCAGCAAACGAAGATTTTGCTGTATTGATCAAATCTTCAATCATCAATCAACTCAAGCATTCATCAGCACCCCGAGACTCTCCAGAAACAAAAAGAAAACATACTCACAAATAAATCAAAAATGAACAAATAAGAATAATCTATGTATCGCACGAATACAAAGATTAGTTATAAGAATATAACTTTGTAACATATGAAAAAAAGAAAAGTCAAATAACAATTGCTTAAATGAGTAGCGAGTACAAACAGACATAATACAGATGAGACAAATTCAAAGAGAAAAACTTCAATTTATTAATAAAAACAAAAGAAACACAACAAAGCAAGAGATAAAACAGGGATTGAGATTGAGGAGTAGATTTGGTTGATTGGATAGATGATAAAATTCTTGCGATTCCATATTCAGTTTCCGAGACATGCATCGCCAATCAAAAACTGATACGTGCAAAACCCTGAACAGCAATCAGCGTTGGATGTGCAGGGGTCAAAAAATCGTCCGCATCCTTCCACCACCATCCTTTGCATCATCACTTACCAATTACCATAGCACAAAAGTTCAAACAAAGCTGTAAATTTTCAAAGCTCAACCAAGTGTACGTGCCCTACAAAATCTAGTGATAAAGTAATTTTTGTATAATAGGACATTGTACATATTGAAAAACTAATTATTGAAATGTTTAAAATTTGACTGATATGTATATCAAAGTGATAATTAATATAAAATAAAAAAATATATATTCAAATCATTATTAAAAAGATACATTTAGTACAACATATAAGTTAAATAAAATTTGCTTTTTATTGACATTTCTTTATGAACATAGAAGTTCATGCAAAATATGTATTCTCCATTATGAATTATGATTGATAAGATTAGAGTATAATTTATTTTTGTTGACGTAACCAGTGAATGTTACATGATTATAATTAATTAAAGGAAATTTCATTTAGTATGCTTAAACTTTTGCCTATTTCAAGTTGTCAACCATTTTTTAAACTATTCCAAGTGATAGATTTATTTTAAAAATTATTCTATCTCGTGAGTTTCTTCTCGCACTGTTGTTAAAATATTGCTCGCAAAACTTTAGTCTCTCTCAATTTCATTTAGCTTTCCTTACCAATGTCACACTCGACTCATTTGAAGTAATATATATGATCTAAAGTGTTTAGCTTTTATAGTGCTTGAAAACTTGAAATTATTTTAAATATTTAAAAATAAGTCTACCATGCGTTTGGAATAAATTTCAAAATAAGCCTATCACTTAATTTCTAAAGTGGTTGACAATTTGAAGTAGGCAAACATTGAAGCCTACCAAATGGAATTTCCCATTAATTAATGAACGTATGTGAATACTAAAAAAATAATTATTTCAAATCATAGAAACATATATTATAAACAATTCAAGATGTTTAATAAACATGTTAATTCAAGATGCATATCATTGTTCTAAAATAAATAATAAAACTCAGTCTCCAAAATTGGGGTTGGGCTTATTGTGGGTTCGGACAAATAGATCGAAATAAGGAAATTATTGTGTTTAAATTTTGAATCAAATCAGTGCATGAAAGTCAAAGTTCGATCGAAAAGTCCATGATCATACTCGGTTTATTCTATGTCTCGGACTAGATCAAATATGCTACCCAGATAGTCTTTTGAATCATATGATTTACCTAATTAGTTAAGAGTCTATGATTTGATCATCGTCTCCTTTTTAAGGATAAGTTCAACTCAAAATAAACTCAATCAATCAAGCTCAAAATAAATTGTGCAAAAGCTGTCCTTATTCGAAATAAGACTCATGAAAAAATCAACCTTATTCGAAACTTATTAACTAAATTTATTTTGAACCAAAATTAAATCTTGACTCGGCCAGTTGCTCGTAAGATGAAGAAAACAAGCCCTACATAAAAGAGACAGATTAAAAACCTGAAACGATGATGAACATGAGGAAGACCAACATAAATGAAACTCTCATCTTCTCCATTTTTGAGTTTGCTTAATTATCTGCTACAAATAATAATAACAATTTAATGGAGTAATATTGTTTGCTGTGGTGGCTTAACAATGTATTCTACCTCTTACTTATAGCAGTGTCCTTGCCCCCTATGACAATACTTAATTACATTTTATATGAGACTTATCCTATTTTAAGAAGACTACATATATTTTATGAATTAAGAAGAAGACTACATATTTTATTTAGTAATCACATTTAATGTCCATCGTGTGAGGCTAAGCAACTTGCTCTGAAATATTTAATTATGACATTTTTTTATTAGGGTCAAATATTTGAAGATTCAAAAGGCCTGTCACTATAGGGATCTTAGATTATCCTCCCGCGGGACTACAATTCTGATTCATCCTCCCGCTATGGCCCACCACGTGTGGTGACGTCAGGCTGAATCACGCATGAAATTTGCAGCACAAAATTGGTGGGCTTAATTACTGCTCCACGCGTTTTGTTATCAACGGTTGTGTGTTATTAGTTGTGGGTGCTCATGATAATTGAAAAGGGATTTTGGGGTTCGAATCTTGTATGTAGCAAGTTTAATTTCTTACCTATTTTATTGATATACTTTATTGCCTTTTATTATGATATTTATATTCCTAATTTTAAAATAAACTATTAACTGATTTTATTTATATTATACAGTTTCTATTATTTTTTTGGTTTTCCCTTCTATTTATGTCCCTTTTTCTCCATTTTATTTAATATTTTATTCTTTTTAATCTTTTATTGTATGCTATAGTTTCAGTGTGCTTACGGTACAATTGACATCAATATACACTCCTTTACACATTACCACTGACTTTTTTGCACACTAATATTTTGTTGGATACTTATAGCCACTATACAATTACACATTAAATATAGTACTTGTGCACTCTAATGACAATAATATTACAAACTATTATGCAACACGAACACTGACTATTTTGCACACTATTATATAATGAATCACACAATAGCACAAACTCATTTGCACACTAATACATAGTCATTTACACACTAGCACATACTTCTTTGCATACTAGTATAAGCTTCTTAATTTTGCACACCAACAGAGGTTCCTTTAATTTGCACACCAACATGCACTTCTTTACACACTAACACTGACTCTTTTGCACGCTAATATAAATTCCTTTACACACTAATATTGACTCTTTTGCATACAAACATCGACTTATTTGCACACTAGCATACACGTCTTGCACTATATCACATACTCCTATGCACACTAGTATAGGCTTCTTAAAAATTATTAACATAACTCCTTGTTTTTCATTAATATTTTGTTGACATCAACTATTGGAAGCTTATTATTCATTCCTTATATTTTTTTCCCTTTCAAGCATGTAACTTAAAAAATGTTAGTGTGTAAATACGTCTATGTTAGTGTGTCAGTGTGCAAACAAATCTGTGCTAGTGTGCAAAGAGTCCATATTAGTGTGCAAATGAGTCAATGTTAGTGTGCAAATGTGTCTACGTTAGTGTACAAAAGAGTCTGTACTAATGTATAAATGAGTATATGTTAGTGTGTAAAGGAGTATGTGGTAGTGATGTCTATGCTAGTGTAGAAACAAATTTGTATTAGTGTGCAAAGGAATTTAAAGTAGTGTGTAAATGCATCTATGTTTATATGCAAATGGATTTGTGCTAGTGTGCAAATTACTCTATGTTAATGTGCAAAGGAGTATGTGGTAGTAGAGTCTATGTTACTGTGTTCGAGCTTATGTTAGTGTGCAAGAACTCTACATAGTGTATTAATGTGTTTATGTTAGTGTGCAAAGGAGTTTGTACTAGTGTGCAAAATAGTATCTACTGGTGTGCAAATGAAGAAGTATAAATTGGTATGCAAATGAGCATGTGCTAATGTGCAAATGATTATGTGTTGGTGTGCAAAAAAGTTTGTACTGTTGTACAATGTATTATATAATAGTTTGCAAATGTGTCGGTGTTAGTTTATAAAGGAATTTATATTGGTATCGTAAAAAAGAGTTATAAAAAGTGAAAACAAAGTTTACCTAGAAAAAAAAATCATGAAAAAGACATAAATTGAAAGAAAACAAATGCAAAATGAACAAAAAAGGAGATGAAATAAAAAGGAAAAATACGCAAAAAAAAAAAGTTTACCTAAAAAAGTCATGTGAACAACAAAAATTGAATGATTAACATGCTCTAGAATCAAATCGCCAACCTCAAGGACGCTGGAGTATATGCTTGCCAATGAACCACATGTTTCTTGGTTGAATGTAATTGCAGCAATTGATACTTAATTAATGTAGATCAAAAAATTAAAAAAAAAAAGAAAATGAGTGACGCTTGATGACGTATAGCGGGAGGAAGGGAATGATGTGTACTCCCGCGGGAGTACAATATAATTGCACGTCACTATAACAAAATATTACTACTTCTGTTCCTTTTAATTTATCATTCAAGAAAGCATTTGGTAAAAATCTCTGAGAAAAATTGTCATCTAAAGGAGTGTTTGGTAAAATCCCGGAGAAATTTTTCTCAGGGAAGATTTTCCATGGAAAATTTTTCATGGGGAAGTAATTTTCCCAAAGATTTTCCCGAGAAAACTTTCCATTGGCCTCCCCCAAGGAAAATTTCCCTAGGAAAACTTGGAAATGGTGGGGCCCTTGTAAAAATTTTTCAATGTCCATGTACAACCAAACATGGGAAAAGTAAGTCAACTTAAGAAAACTGACTATTTCCCTAGGGTTTTTTACCAACCAAACATACCCTAAATTTTCATGCAAAAATCTGACCCTTGATATTTTAATTTATATAATAATTCATCCTACAAAATTAATGTCATGAGATTCGTAATAAAAAAAAATATTATAAGAAGAGTATAATATTACATTTTTTTATAAAATTCTTATATGAAAAATTATTGATTAAAAATTGACATCGAAAAACGCAAATGACAACTAAAAAAGAACGGAGAGAATACATCCTTCTCATTTTATTTATTGTTTTTATTTATATATCAGTCAAATATTAAAAACTTTAATCATGCGTTAATTTTTGACATATACAATGTTTTATTGTATAGAAATACTCATTAGATTTGTAACGGAAAATTATAAGAGTATAACATTGTATTTTTGATAAAACATTATGTGACAAATTGTAAGTCAAAGAAAGATGTTGGAACCGTACACACATCTATTATGCGACAAATAAAATGGGAAGGATGAAACAATTGAAAATGCAATTAAAGTCAAAATTAGGATACTCCTTCCTTCATGGCTTAATAAATGTCATTTTTAAGTTTTGAGAATATATCAAGAATTGAAATAGCATTTGATTGGTACATTAACTAAAATATTTCTACTTTGGTCATACAGTTACAGGGGAGATGATAAGCGTAAGATGTAAATTTAATAAAACAGTCACTAAGGTTGTATTAGAATTGTAAAATAATAGATATTGTGGCAAATAAATAATTAAAGTGATAGATATTAAAGAATGGGTTTTTGGCTCAAAATAATCTGAAGTCGGAGGTCATTGGCTGAAAATAATTCAAACTCACTTTTTGGCTGAAAATAATCCAAACTTTTAACCTATTTACTCGGACTAAACCGAAATCGATTTCCAGCATCAGAATTTTTACTGGGTAGCCGGAGCACGTGTTTCTTTAATTGATTTTGGTTTTGAATTTATGCTGACTGAGGTCTACATAAGCTGATCGGTCATTATTCTGACGTCAGAAATCGATTGCGGTTTAGTCCGAGTAAATAGGTTAAAAGTTTGGATTATTTTCAGCCAAAAAGTGAGTTTGGATTATTTTCAGCTGATGACCTCCGACTTCGGATTATTTTGAGCCAAAAACCCTTAAAGAATGAAGGAAGTAACAAATAGCATGAGATAAAGATCGTTAGAGTATAAAAACATCATTGTGCCTTCAACAGTTCAACTATGAGTTTCAACTTTTAGTTGAAATTGTTCTGCATGGTATCATAGTCAGACTGAGCAAGATGTCTCAAATTCGGATCTCAGCACCCCCATATTTATTTGCGTAAGGTGAAGGCGACCTTTGCAGCATCTGTACTTCAAGTCAAAAGACATTTGCGTGAGAGGACGTGCTAGAGTATAAAACCATCGTTGGGTTTTCAACTGTTAGCTTCCTTATTATTGTCATCGAATTAGAGTTTATATAACTTGTTGCCTCAGAATTCAAGCTTCACATGAAGATGGTTTATCAATTCAAGTTTGACTACCATAAATATCATATTCTTGCTTTAGTGGATCTTCTCTCGCTTACATCCTTAGCGTGCAAGTCTTGTGGCGACAATATTCTTTAAATTAATTTACGGGTTGAACTTTTTTACTATACATATAGTTATTGTCAACCTATTTACTATAAATATAGTTATTAGGTTGTCAGAGAATTTTTTTAGAGTTACTATTTTGCCTTCATATTATTCTTGTTGTTGATTCATTACCGTATATTCCGGTCCTATATTTCTCTCCCTTTATACCAATGGATTATTGATTCGTTACCGTCCGTGGTTTTTTATTGTTGTGGGTCTCCACATAATCTTGTGTTAATAATCTCCTATTTTAAATAGGGTGATGATAAGTGTCTTGCCCCAAGACACTCCTTAAATGTCTTCTCCCTTATAAAATCAATACTTATTATCGTTTTTAACCCCAATTTTTTTGACAGATACTATTAATTATCAATTATAAGAAGCTTGGAATGTGTTAGCTATGCCAACAATTAAAATTGACACCCTAACGAATGAACCCCATCCGTTGGGCATATTTTAGACGCTTTTTTGTAAATTTTTAAAAATATAGATAAAAGTGTGATTTTATACAATTTATATATATTATTATAGTTATAGAAGTCAATCATGTAACTTTTTTCCAATTTAATTCACAAATATATAGGTTTTCTATAATGACAAGACACAAAATATGTGTCTTGCACAAGACTTTTATCATTTCCCTTTTAAATATTGGTCTTGTCATTTTTTTTTCTTAATGATACATCTTGATAATTAATTTTGTGTCGCTGCAAATACTAGGATTCTATATTTATTTATAACAAATTGCGAGGGGCATATTCGCACATGCAGTAATTAATTTGTACAAATTTTGACCATAGTTATTGAATATACACAATGAATAAAAAAACAAAATTAACATCATCAAATGTGTTGTGAATTTTGTTTTTAAACTTTTTATACGAAGATAATGATATAAATTTGTAAATATATTAATATTAGAAATTGAAAATTAAAATTATGCATTTGAGACGTGTCAAATGTAACAATTATTAATTCATTATTATGAAATGGAAGGAGTAGTCAACTACCAATTTCTTCTCCAAATTTATTAATTAGTTGATTGAAAAATTTATAGAGGTTGTCAACTATGTCAACCATCACAATGAAAATAAAGTTTATCAATATATATATATTTTTAACTTGGGTAAATGGGTTGTGATTGATCCACCCTTTATATGGTAAATTGGGACCAATTCGTGGTTATTAAACCTCTTATCTCAGGATCAATAACTAACCAAAAGAAAGCAAAGACTTAAAAAAACAAAAACCTAATCAACCTATACTTATTACAAACAAGATACTAAAAACGAGAATAAAAACCTAAAAAAAGAGACTAAAAGGTGCTAAAGGTAAAAGTACATATAAGAGCCATCACATTCATGAGAGTGACTCCACACAATACCAACTTTTAAGATAACTAGTCGGTCCAGATGATTATAAATGTTGAGTTTTAAATACTGATTTCAAACAATATTAATGAGTAATGTGAATGGTTACTACCAAAAGTATTGTAGATGGTGAACTTATGGTTATCCGAATAGTTAATACCAAAAACATTGTAGATGGTAGATTTATAGCTATCGAAAAGTATACCCACTCGAAGAGGCTTAGAAAAGTTAAACTATCAATAGCTTACAAAAGAAATAAGTATGAATCTAAATAAGGTTTACCTCAAACTTTGCTCCAATTGGGCGAATTGGATCCAGGGGCTGGGCTGGTTCTCAACGACGGCGAGGAAAAATGATAGACAAGAAGCAGATATGGACAAAGAATCGTGAAGAGGCAAAATTGACATGCAGCAGACAGATGTACAAATTGAAGTTTTTTTTAATAACTTGGCTGCTTCATTCTCCAGTAAATTGGCCTCCAATGCAAATCAAAACAAACATAAATTAATAAACCTTTAACCTCTGAAATTAAAAACCCTAATCTGCAACATTCGATCAGCGAAGTCAAACTCACAAAAAATTCATCGCTGATAATCAGAGTGGTTCTCTTGCATGCATAGAATACATCAAAGAGAGTATTCGAGATGAGCATCTGCATATGAAAAGAGATAGAACAAAAAAAGGGGGTTTGATTTTTTCCAATCCTTCAAGTAACTGCAGATCAAGATAGATAGGAGGCAAAAAGGGAGGAAATGATGGAATGGCTGGGCAAAGGCCCCAGGGGCTCAAGGTGTGATTCTGGGAACAATTAGGGGCCAGGGCAAGAAAATAAATGATGGCTTTTTAGTAATAAACGACACAATCAAGGGTATAAAAGGAAACCAACTTTTGTGACATAGGTAAAATTAGCCGCTTTTAAGTAGATGGTTGATGAGCCATCACTTTCGTTTAAGACTGTGACCACGTCCGTCTTTTGGCAATGACTGACTCATCTAGCAACCCGACCATATAATTGCAAACAACAACACCAAAAGAGTCACCTTTATTCCGTATGTCACTAATAAGTAAGAACTACGAACTTCATGCAATGTACAAACACTTGATCTGGATCTTGAAAAAGATGAAGTCTCCAACGAGATGCTTCAAAGTGTTGCAAAACACATCTTTCTAGAGGACTTAACCCAAGAAAAACACTTTCCCAGTTAACATGGTTCCGTTTCCTCTGACCAAAATCAACATCGCCAGAGCCTCACGCCATCATCACCATGACCACTCAAACAACCACTGATTCTGGGCAAAAGTATCCAAAACACCCCGAGCTATTCAAAGAAGATAAATATCGGAAGGAAATCGGAAAAAAAAAAAAACAAGCAAAGCCTTCCTCTCAAGGGAAGGAGTTGTCTAGATCTCAAAAAAGATGGAGAAGGTCCATGAGAAACCATTAAAGAGGCTCAAAGAGAGACCGAAAAGAGAGGAAAGTGGAAAGGGAAAAGAAGAAACAGGAGACGGGGGATTGGACCAGAATCTCTCTCACACTCTCTCCCTCTATCTCTCTGTTCATCGATTGGAGATTTCTATCAATATATGTGTCAACTTTTATATTCATCATTCATTTTTTTATTTAGCACAACATTATAAAAATATATTTTCTTAATTGATGTTTTTAAAATTTAAATATATTAACTATAAGTTTTGGCTTAGTAAACAAACATATTTTGAAAGTGAAATTAATGGTCGAAAAACATCTAAAACATCTAATAATTATTAACCCAAAAATTAAAGGTACTTCAAAAAAAGATTTGAAAAGTTCAATTCTGAAAAATAGTTTTTTCCAAATATTGAGATACTATTGGTAAAGTAATAAAAAATAATAATTAATCATTAATAAAGTGACGGTATAAAGCGAAAAAAGTTGATTAAAAAAAATACACTGCAGGGCTACTTGACACAGTTGCAGGGCGCTGAAAACCGGCGAGTGGGTGATTCAATTTCTTTGCCATTGGTAGCCGGAGTTGCCGCCGTCGATTGTACGGAGAAGTAGTTAACTCGCCGGACTTTCTGTAAGCCATCTTTAGTTATCGGAGGAAGTCACGAAAGTCATTTTTCCGGTTAATTGTAGTCGGAGCTGCAGATTACTCGCAAGGGTTTTTAGGGTTTTTCAGCATGAGCCATACGGTAATCTGCTAATCCTCTCTCTCTATTTCTCGCTCTAATTTGCCATGCCTAGTTCTCAAATTCCTCATGCAATTCAGGAGGAAGACGACGAAATTGTGTTGAAGCAGTTACAACAATCCATGGAGTCTAATCCTGATGACCCTGCCAACAGTTTCAATCTCGTAAGTTCTCTTTGTTCTTCATTACTGACTACTTTCAAGTTTCAAATGCCGATTCCACTTGCTTGAACCCTAATTCGCGGTGGTAAAATGATATGACAGGGGAAATTTTTGTGGGAAAGAGGGGATCAATGGAAGGAGAAAGCTGCTGAGCACTTTCTAATGGCAGCAAAGTTGAACCCGCAGAATGGGGATGCTTTCAGATATTTAGGGCATTACTATAGCAATGTAGATACGCAGAGAGCTCTTAAGTGCTATCAACGGGCTGTTTCGCTTAATCCCGATGATTCTGATGCTGGGGTTTGTATTTTCCCCTCACTTGTTTCTTTAGACGGCGAAATTGTACTTGTATTGCGCTTGTGGTTTAGTAAGCATTGTGTAATTTATGTCGCGGGGTTCAATTTAGGAAGCATTGTGTAATTTATTGGACAAAGATGGGAAAGAAAGCTTGGAGATTGCTGTGTGCAAAGAGGCCACGACAAAATCACCGCGTGCCTCTTGGGCTTTCAGTAGACTTGGTTTCATTCTGGTAAACTTATCTTTTGGTTTTATGTCAACTCGGTTCCTCCTCCTAATCAAATGTGATGGACTTTGATGTTGACATACATGTATGATCAGGTTCATCAAAAGAAGTGGTCTGATGCTGTACAGAGCCTTCAACATGCAATCCGAGGATCTCCTGCCTGTGCTGATCTCTGGGAAGTGAGTAGCTTTCATGCTATGTCGTCACTTGTCAGGGTATTTTGGTTGATGGTTTGCGAGTCACAATTAACCATGTTTTTCTATAGGCTCTTGGTCTTGCATATCAGCGGTTGGGCATGTATACAGCCGCAATTAAGGTAGTTTTCCGTTTTTAGCTTGTTTTCATATCTTCCTTAAGCTTGTTTTTACTTTGGTTTTGTGTGATTTCTGCAAACTAGCAATTTATTTTCAATCATGTAATCATTTGCTCCATTCTATGTACTACAGTTTGATTTCTTGTTGATGTGGTGGTGGTCACAGGATCATAGATTTTGTTTCCATGCTAATTAGCTGAATAGTTATGATGACTACAACAATTATGTGGATGTGGGGTGTTCTCGATTCCTACTCATTCTGTATGGATTTTCTGGTTGTCTGCATTAAATGGTGTTTGCTGTACAGGATATGCAAACTATGCCGTCAAAGTTTATTTTCTTTGAAAAGAAGTGTATGCATGTTCTATGTGTCCTGGACTCCTGGTACATATAATGATTGAGAGTCTCTTATCCTCTCCACAGTCATATGGCCGAGCAATGGAATTGGAAAAGTCAAGGGTCTTTGCAATGGTTGAGAGTGGCAATATCTATCTACTGCTTGGCTCCTTTAGAAAGGTGAGTGTGTTTGTAGCCGTACTGAGTTTTTTCATATGCGGATATTTGTTGATTCTCATTGATTATTACGGATGCTAAAAATATCTCACCAATATTTTTGCGTAGAATCTGACTAAAACCATACTGAACCATAGACGCTAAACAACTTATCTAAAATGGATCTCAACCAAAATTGGTTCAGCCGAATCAAAAGCCGACCGGACCCTTTGCCCCCACTTATTTTTCTATGTAAGGCAATCTTTTTTGGATTGGGTTTATTTACTGAAACATGACCCAATGCATAACCAACCTTACCCATAACTGACCCAAAAATCCTATTTGCTAGATGTGACAAGGAAGAAATATAGGTGGATATTATATGTGAAAGCTGAAAATCTGGTGGCAATTGACATGCGGATAGCTATTTGTGCTCAATTCAATGTTACCACTAGTAAAGTTCACTTATCTGTGTTCTCATTTGCTTAATTTCGTACTATACTTGAGCCTGAAATTCCATTCATGCATTTTTCAGAGGGGATAAAAAAAAGAGGAAGATATTTATCATGAACTTTCTGTCGCTTTTTATGACCTACAACCAAGTCTTATATGACTTGAAAGTAGTCAAAATTCTTGTTTTTTGACTACTAATTTCGAAGTAATTACTGATTTTTTGGGAAATGGTCAATGGTGCCAGGAGTCCATAAGAGGAGATCTTCCTTGGGAAATAATCCATCTTAATTGATCTCCTCCCCTCCTATATCAACCCTAGTTAGGTGATTAATGCTAATTGGAAATTTGGTTTACTATTTTGCATCGGAATCCTTAATCTTATGATAGAAAACTTTATGGAAAGGGCAGCCCCTGTCAAACATGATTTTGATGGAGAGTCCAACGAGTTGCGAATTTTGCAGGAATAAAAAATGTTACTTATAATTAAATGTTCTTGTACTAATTTATTAATGCACGTCATTATGGTATTTTTCATGTTAATGAAATAGGCTATTATGATGATATACAAAGATTAAAACTCAAGTGCCAATTAGGATCTTTTTGGAAACTTCTGCTAAGTGAATTATTATGTTTTGGACAATTGACTATTTGAGAAAAAAATGAGTGAATATATGTCCTTTTTAGCCTGAGAGTTGCTTCGCTTCTGCTTCTTACCGCTTTCTGTAATTTCCAGCTTTTTTCCCCCTCTTCTTTTGTTTTATGAATCTTCCATATTCTTCCTCTCGTTCTAAATCTCTTATCCCTTTCACCTGATTTCATCATGTTGTCTCATTGTTTAGGCGATAGAGCAGTTTCGATTTGCTCTAGAAGTATATCCTCATAACGTATCTGCACAATATGGGCTAGCATCTGGGCTTCTTGCACTGGCAAGAGAATCCATCAACATGGGTGCATTTGTGTGGGCAGCATCTCTTTTAGAGGTCCTTATCTTTCCCTGGAGTGTTACAAATATTGAGTTTCTTTGTATGATAAAGCAACATTTGTTGCTTTTCAATGTAACAGGAGGCATCTGAAATTGCAAGATCAAGCACTGTTTTGGCTGGCAATATGTCGTGTATATGGAAGCTGCATGCTGATATTCAGGTAATAACTAGTGTGTGCTTGAAGCCATCATGACTGTGGTGTTGCATGGAATAATTTTGAGGTTTACAATTCTTAATATATTGTACTTTTGTCCTGATATTTTGGACTATTGTTATTATGTGCATTTTACTTTTTCATTTTGTTTTCCAATAAAAATGATACCATAAGGTACTAGTTCTGGTTATCCAAATTAATACTAAATAGTAGTCTGTCACAGTGAAATAGCCTTCCACTAGTGCTTTTGGCTTGTGTTAGCTACTAAAATCCTTCTACTGCCTTTGCCAGCTTACATATGCCAAATCTTTTCCATGGACAGAGGGAGTGGACCAAAAGGGTGAGGAAGAATTTGTTAGGTCACTCCTTTCATGGCGAAAAGCCCGCAGCATAGCTGCAGTATCTGCGAGTTGCTCCTATCAGCGTGCTTTGCATTTAGCTCCATGGGAAGCAAATATTTATATGGATGTTGCTACTGCCAAGGATCTTATTGATTCTTTAGAGGGCAATCATGAAGATGATCTTAACTCCTGGTTGGATGTTTTCACTTAATCTCTACTGTTTGTCATCTTTTTAATTAAGGTTGCTAACATATATGTATTTCCACCATCAGGAAGCTAGCTGAGAAGATGTTGCTAGGAAGCTTGTCACTTGAAGCTGACAATTTTGAATTTTGGATGGCACTAGGATGCTTGTCTGGTCATAAAGCACTGAGGCAGCATGCCTTCATCCGTGCATTGAATTTGGACGTTTCTCTAGCTTCTGCTTGGGCATATCTTGGGAAGGTAGTTTCTTAGCACTCCCTAAAGATTAATTTTTATTAGATCTTGGGATTAACGGCATCTTGAATGAAGGGCCAGGCGATTGGGTTTCTGGGAAGAAAACAAAGGAAGCTGACTCTTAAAAATTTTCTTATGGTGTTAGATTGACAATTGTTATTTGTTCAACTTGTTGCATTGTCAAGAAAACTAGTTCAGTTTGTTGGACATCATTCCAATTGTGGTCTTTAATATGTTTTTATCTTGTGGTAGTTGATTGACATGCTCATTTGGCAAGTGGTTATGGAGATTTATGGATGAGAAGGGTAATCTTTGGAGGAGTGCGATTATCATCAAATATGTTGAAACTAGTTTTGGGTGTTTCCCTCTGTACAGAGTAGCTTTTATGAGTTTAGTCTTTGGAGGTTTGTCGCCAATGGGTGAGAACATTTCTTTCCATATGTTTCATTTGTTGTTGGAGGCAGTTCTACGATTTTCTTTTGCATGACCTCATGTGTAATGATGTTCATTCGGAAGACTTTTCCCCATTCTTTATGTTATTGCAATGAATCGGAAGTAGAAACATGCTTCCATTGCTGGTTATCTGGAGCAGCTTTGAGGGGTTAGTGTCTTAGTTTAAAATAGCGCGCGTGGCGCGCGCTATAGCGCACGAGGCGCTGTAGCGCAACCCACCGCGCTACGAACTGCCGAGGCGTAGCGCAGTTCACGAGGCGCGCGCTATGTGGGCAAAGGCGCGTGGCGCGTGGCGCACGAGGCGCGCGCTACATGGATTTTGTACTGTTCAATTTTTTTTTTTACTTTTTAGTGTGCTATTTTTGAAAAAATAAGGGAAAAGCTTTTATTTTTGGGTAAAAACCCTAGCCTGCCTGAAATTCCCTCATTTCACAAATCTCACGCGTGGTGCTGCTTCTCTGCCTCTGTGCGTGCTGCTCCAACTCAGGTATGTCTTCTTCTTCTTCTCTTCTTCTTCTTCTTCCTCTGCCTGCTTCTTCTCTTTTTCTTTTTCTTCTTCTTCTTCTTCCTCTGCCTGCTGCTTCTCTTCTTCTTCTTCTTCTTCTTCCTCTGCCTGCTGCTGCTGCTTCTTCTTCTTCTTCTTCTTCTTCTTCTTCTTCTTCTTCTTCTTCTTTTCTTCTTTTCTTCCTCTGCCTGCTTCTTTTCTTCTTCTGTGTGCTGCTGCTGCTGCCTGCTGGTTCTTCATCCTCTTTTTTTTTTTTTTAAATTTCTGGGCAGTGAGTCACACTGTCACAGACATTTGCTCCTTCTGCATTTCTTTTTCTTTTTCTTTTTATCTTTATTTGCTCTCTGTTTGCTTGCCTACTGTTTTAATTTGGTTGCTGTGGCTGCTGTTTATTTTGTAGCTTTTGGTCTGTTGGGCAGTGAGTGGAGTGGGGGGTGGGCTGAGTGTGAGACTGTGAGTTATGGAGGGGGAAGGAGGTTCTGCTAGTGGTTCAAGCCAACCTAAATCTGATGATCCTGCTTGGAAGTACTCACGACGAGATCCAAATAATATAAGTGTATTCTATTGTGATTTTTGTGGACATAAGACCTCGGGGGGAGTCTCTCGGATGAAACAACATTTGGTCGGTGGATTTCGAAATGCAACTGCGTGCACTAAAGCTCCCCCACATGTTGTTAGAGAATGCCAAGACTTTATGGAATTCAAAAAACAAACTAGGGAAGCTCAAAGTGCACTTAGACAAGTAGATTTAGGCATGAATCCTCCACTAAATCTACTACAACGGACAAGGGAAAAGGAAAAGCGAATGCCTCTAGTTCCAAATCTTCTCGTGCTAGGTTGCGCTTAATTGATGAAGATGAGGAAGAGGAATTTCAAGAAGAAGATGATGAGGAAGAGGACATTGATGTTGAGTTGGTGGATGATGATGATCATGATGATGGGGATGATGACATTGAGAATGTAGTGTTGGATGATGATGATGATGAGTGATCCTGTGATCGTCCTTTACGTTTATTAGACTCTAGGACCTCTAGACTTTAAGAAATTATTGCTACTTGGCTACTTTGCTTAGTGTAATGTGTTTTTTTATGTTTTCTTTAAATGACTATGCTTGTTTATCTCTTTTGAAGACTAATTTAGTATTATATCGTATGTCAAGCATATTTGCGTGATTTTTCGTCATATTAATTGTGTCTAATCTAATTTTTTATGTTATTTTTGAGTTCATTATGTGAAAATATAGCTTCTACATGATTTTGAAGCAAAATTGAGCTTTTGTGCGCCTCGCGTGCGTGAGGCGCGCGCCATCGCCGCGCGCCTCGCGCCTCGCGCCTCGGGGACCCTTGCGCTATTTTGCGCCACGCGCTATTTTAATCCCAGGTTAGTGTTTGGTCTCCTTGTTTTATTAGTCAGAATGCTCTGACTTAAAAACACTCAGGTCAACTTTGCCATTTTCACCCTTTTTGGTCTATCTTTCTGCCACTTGCTGGGTTTGATTTATTAGCTACAAATGGAAATAAGCAAGAAAAATACTAAATTATATTATATACGAGGATGAATTAGGTGAAAAGGGCATAAAATATATGACAATTTTAGGCCTAAATTTTGATGGTTTGATTCAGTTTGTCTTTTGCCTTGTGATAGGCCCGCAATTTTGGTTTGATTTTGATATGTCCTGGCTTTATAATGTCTATTCATCGTAGGAAACTTGTGTTTTTATGTTCCTAAGTTCTTTTGAATCAGTGAGATGACTTTTATTGTTCACACTGAAATTTTATTTGTTTGAAAGTGCCACAGTTGCTACTGTTTATGCATTATTTATTTGTCATTGAGCAATATGTTCTAATTCTTGTGGCTTGTAGCTATACAGAGAAGAGGGCGAGAGCCAATTGGGTAGACAAGCATTTGACCGAGCCAGAAGTATAGACCCTTCACTTGCATTGCCGTGGGCAGGCATGGCTGCTGACATATGTACTAGGTAACTATTGCAATACCTTTTACTCTTTCACACATTTGTATCGTTGCATGTCTACCAAATATAATCATAAATTGGGTCGTGATGTTCTTGTAGGGAGCCAGCCTCAGATGAGGCCTATGACAGTTGCTTACGAGCTGCGCTAATAATGCCTGTAAGCATCTGTTGTTGACTGCTATAAATCTATTTATGTTTTAATGATCTTGATGTGTACATTATTTTCTGTGTGGGAGCATATTGGGCTCTGACAGCAATTTTTTGAACCATATTGCGTTTATCTTAAGCTTATGCATCAGACTTATGTTTATGCTTCCTCCACAGCTTGCTGAGTTTCAGATTGGTCTTGCAAAGCTTGCTTTACTTTCAAGGCACCTTTTGTCTTCAGAGGTATGGTGAAATGTTGCTGGATATGAGTCAGGCATAATCTACTTGTGGACTGTCTATGGGGTCAGTTGGATCTCATGTTATTGATATCTCATTCTGACTTAGGTATTTGGAGCTATCAGGCAAGCTGTGCAGTGTGCGCCTTTCTATCCTGAATGCCATAACCTTAATGGGCTAGTTTCTGAGGCACGTAACGATTATAAGTCTGCTGTTGCTTTCTATAAGCTAGCAAGATATGCATTGAAGAGATTTGCTTCTACTTCGCCTCATTCTCATGTTACTGATGTGTCAGTTAATTTGGCCAGGGCACTTTGCAAGGTAAATATGGATATACCTTCCTTCCACACCACCTTTTTCAATTTTGTTCTGTTTGACCATTTTTTAAACTTGTATACCTTCTAGATTTAGACGTAAAAGGAGATTCTATTGAATATAGAATAACCTACCAAAAAAAGGAAGTAACCCAGCCATACTTTTTTTTATGGGAATTGTAGAAGGGGACAATTAGAAAATAGTGCCCGATTTTACATATTGTAGAGAGTTGTATGATAACTTTTCTGTTTAAGCCAAAAATCTTGATGAGGCGGAAATTGAGCATCGAGTCCTAAGTTAGCTTTGTATGTGGCTTTATTAGCATATATGTTGGATATAGAGAAATACGTCTTTCATTGCTATTGAATCCATACTGACATATGAAGAGACCCTCAAAAAAAAATACAAAATATTGACATGAGACGAGATTGAAAGTCGTGTTGAGCTACCTTTTTGGACATCATCGATAACATTACTGACGAGAACTTGAGGGCATAGTGTTTTTGTTTCTTTCCCCCTTTTGTAAATGCGTGACAGCCCCATGTCGTCTTTGCATTACGTCTTTTATTACCTATCAAAAAAAAGTGACAAGATTCTGCGGCCATGGTTTTTTTGGTTTGTATTTGCCCCCCTCCCCCCTTTCTTTTTTTAATAAATGAGTGACGTCCCTCTGCTGCCCTTTCACTTTATTTTAAGAACTTCATGAAATGTATGTTACTGTTGTTGCAGGAAGGGAGTCTTGAAGATGCTGTGCGAGAACTAGAAGATCTGAGAGCAGGAGGTTTGTGCCCTTCACCTATGTTGACAGTTATTCTGGGAAAGTTGAATTTATGAATTGGTTTCTGGCTCATTGAAAATTCATTTCAGTGCTCATACATTTTTGAGTGGTTATTACTAGAATTTTCAATGTGTTAGTGCGGATCTTGTTTGCTGCCGATGTTCAAACTTAACTTTATACATTATTATGTTATCATATGAAATTGTTGTCTAACATTGACTTAGTCTGTTTTGGGTATTTTTAGGTGCTCTTAATGTAGAAGGGTTACAAATATATGCTCTATCGTTATGGAAGCTTGGGAAGAATGATTTGGCCCTGTCCGCAGCTAGAGATCTTGCTAGACGTGTTCCCACCACTGAGCAATCCTCTGCGGCTGCATCTATCTGTTTAATTTGTTCCCTTTTGTACTGCATATCTGGGATGGAATCTACTATCAGTAGTATTTTGAGAATGCCATCTGATCTGTTCCAGAGTGCAAAAGTTTGTTTTGTCCTCTGCTCCATTGATGCTCTTGATCAGAGTAACCAACTTAGGGCTATTATTTCAAGCAGTCGTCGTTCCATCTCGTCACATGAAGAGATAACGGAGATGCATCTTTTAATTGCACTTAGTAAACTAGTACGTATCTGAATGTGTATTTGATTCTGATTTTGGTTTCCAGCGTGTTGTGGGTGTTGGTGTGGTAAGTAACTGTATCTTGATTATTATGAGTCATGCAGATCAGAAATGGATCTGGGCATTCTCTTGATGTACAAAATGGTATCCATCATCTTAGAAAGGCGTTGCATATGTATCCCAACTGTTCTCCTATAAGGTACGTTTTTCCATCACTGTACTGTATCTGACCGGCATTTGCATCTTTTCATTATTTTCCAATTGAATTTCATGTTGGGTTGATTGGGCATCATGTTCTGTTGCCTGTGAGATAGGAATTCTTAGTTACTGCTCAATAGATGATCAAGTTTATTAGTTAGAAGTGGGTGATAATATTGTCTATGTAATGCAACATGTCATCTACATCTGGCTTGATTTATCTTTCAGTCCTTTATGCTGAATCAGGTCATTAGATTAGCAGTGATGCCCTTTTTTGGGCTCGTATGGTTTGATTGATAATGGTTAATATTTTATGGGAGACACCTGATCAAGTGAGAAATTGTGATTCTTTTGCTACTGATAGCCAAGTTGACTGAACAATTAATTGGGGGCAGAAGCTTTTTCGCTTGTTAGGATATTTAGGGTAGTCAGTGGTTTGATTTTGTCCAAGGTACATTTTGCATTTATTTTTAAGCAATCTGGTATGGAAACTCATTGGTTATAACTCTTTCTTTCAGAAACATGCTTGGATATTTGGTATTGTCATATAAACATTGTGAGAAGAGTCACCTTGTGAGGCGGTGTTGCGCTGTACCTCCTATTGGGAGTTCTATTAGAGAAGACTTCAGATCAGCACAGGAAATTATCGGTGGGGGAGCTGTTGCATGCAGTGCTATAACCAGCCAAACACCGTACTACTCTCGTCCCACCTGTCAATACCAGAGCATGCAAGGAATGTCACCAATGGGGCTAATGCAGAGGTAAATCTGTCTGATGTTTGTTTGCGTCTTTTGGATTTTTTTTTTTTTTTGTGTGTGTGTGTGGGGGGGGGGGGGAGGGGTTGTCTGCAAGTTCCTTTTTCTTTTTTACTTTAAAAAAAATTTGGACTTTTGTCAATACATGCCTAATTGCCTGTTCCACGATGCTGGCGCAACAAAGCTGCCTGTTGGATAGCATTTCTTTCTTTCTTTTTTCTTTTTGGCCTTATTTTGTGGATTGGGAGGCTGGGGGAGGGGTGGGGCGGGGGTTGTAGATATGATACTTTTATCTCGTGCTATTTTCAAGGGATTTAAGCTAGATAATAACTTGACTTGTTTAGCAACTTCTTTGCAGCATGACCATGCATAGTGTTGTGTAGAAGTGTGTTTGGAAAGTGTTTAGTCATGTGCATTGACTAATCACAAGATCCTGTACTTTTCTAGCTATTCTTGGTCAGCAGAGACTGAAATTTGATAGCAAAAGATTGGATCTTGTTTATTTTTCTATTTCCTCACAAGATCACATTTTTTTTACCGCATATTGAACCACGGTATGAGAACATTAGAACTAATACACTTCTTAAGTTTCTCCCATAACCATATTCATTATTCTGGGAGGAAGTATAATGTTTTTCCACTACCCCATGAAATTGTCCCTTTTGCTCAATATTGAGGAGGCCATGGTTAGAGAACCTTTTTTCTGCCATATTGTTGAACTCTCTTAGGATGATCAATATAAGTGTTGAACATAATGCATTATATGATGTTCCCCATGTTCATGTACCCCCAAAAGAAGAAAAGGAGAAAAGGTTGCATATAAGTCAGCTTGAATCCGAAACTTGTCTATTGTACATCTGAACTTATTGCGTGGCATTCTCTTATGTGATACCTGTTTTGGACTTGTGAATACTCATTCTGTTGTTTTAGTGGCGATGAGCTGGTCTCGTGTATCATACAAGTGTGTGAGTCATCTCGTTTTCTTATTGTCCTCCGCCCTTCTTGTCTGGTGTGTAGATGGTTTCATCAAGAGCCATGGAACCACAATGCACGGTACTTGCTAATTCTTAATCTTCTACAAAAAGCACGTGAATCAAGATATCCACAACATCTCATCGATGCCCTCAAGCGGATGACGTCTTCAGCTCTCTCCAAACAATTCGCGTTAAAGGAGAACACGTTGAATGAGTATAAAAGATTCCAGCTGCTGCTTTGTTCCTCTGAACTCAGTTTGCTTGGCGGAGATATTGGAAGCAGCATTTCTCATGCAAAAGATGCATCCAACTGTTTACTTTCAGATGCCTATAGCTTTTTTGCCCATTTGCAGTTATGCCGTGCTCATGCTGCTGAAGATAATCATACAAGTCTAAGTGAAGCATTTACGCAGTGCTTGAAGCTTAGAACAGATTATCCTCTTGGGTGGATTAGTCTCAAATTTATCGAGTCTAGCTATAAACCACAGACTGGTTTGAACATCTCAGATTCTGGCTTCCGGGATTGTTTAGAGACCATGGAGTCCTGGAGGTCATGGGTGGCTTTATACTGTTTGTTTTGTGGTTTAATCTCTGTGTGGGCTCAAGATTTTCAGGATGCAGAGGAGCTCCTTGCAGAAGCATGTTCATATGAAGCTTCTGAGAGCTGTGTCTTCCTGTGCCATGGTAATTAATTCTTAAATTGTTGCCTACTGAAACTTTTTTTTTTTTTTTTTTTTTTGGGGGGGGGGGGGGGTTCTATCATGCACCTTTAGAATGGAGAAGATCTGTTTGAAGTGTGATTAAAATAAGCTGTTCCTGGTGTCTTTCAAGGTCCTTCAGTCATTCCTCCCCATTATTTGTACATATGCAGCATATGAAACGAATAAAAATACATACAAAGATGCGATGTATTGAGAATTGAGTTCACCTACAAAGTATAACGGTGATACAACATACTATTCAAGGGAGGAGTGCAAATCAGACTTTAATGTCGGAGGTCAGGAAGTCAGGATCGGCACTTATTAGCAAAACTTAGTATGCCATAGTTGGGCAAAATACTCTGCCTACTGTTTTCTAGCAGCTTGTCTGATTCATGTAGGATTCTGTAAAACATGTGTCTGTTGTGCTTCAGAATACTCATGAGCCATAACACCAGCTTTCTTGTTTAACTCTTTTTGCCTATTGGTAGATATTCTCCTGTTGGCGTGTTATTGATGTGCGTCTTCTTTATTTTACGGTTCATAGTTACAGCAAACTTATAACTGTAAGGAACTACAGAAAGCTTCCAAGTACTAAATACAAATTTGTCTAAGTTCTGCATATTCTACTGCATCTGGCCTTGGGAGAAATACTCATGGACTGCCTTTGCCTGTCACATTTCTTCCACGATACCTTGCCACCTCCTTTTTTGTTTGAGGCCTAGTCCAATCTATCTCATAGGTTGTATTAATCTGGGAACATGTTTTCTTCTCTTATTTTCGTCTTTTATTCTCCCTCTTATGTTTTCCCCCCCTTCTCCACTGCATCAGCCTTAGGTCTGTGTTGTTGAATTATCAATATTTCATGAGTGCAGGAGCAATCTGCTTGGAGCTTGCTAAAAAACAGAGTGACTCTCACTATTTAACGAAGGCTATAAAAAGTCTGAAGAAGGCACAAGAGGTTTCGTTGGCTCCGCTGCCATTTGTTTCTCTTATGCTTGCTCAGGCTGAGGGAAGTTTAGGATCAAAAACCAAGTGGGAAAGGAACCTCTGTCTTGAGTGGTCTTCTTGGTCACCAGGTATAACATATTTACCCTTTACATCTTTATTGACTCTCTGGCTTCATTCTCTTTTAGAAGTGTGTTCTTTGGTGGGTAAATGCACAAATTTTTACTCAATTTCACCAACTCAATCCAAATTTACCCATTTCTCCCCATATATTTCCAAAAATTATCTAATATTACCTACCCAATTAAAATTTACCCAATCTTACCTACAAGGAACTCACCCATAGCTTCTGTTTTACTGTTTTCTTATGTACATTTCAGTTGTATCTGGCTAGCTGTTGTTAAGTCTAGTGTGAAAGTCAAATGTTGGACAGTATCTTGTCCCACAGTAGCATCTTGTTGGGTAGTAGTCTTACCAAATACATGTCTCTGGTTGGGGGATTCAACCACAAACTATGACTTACACTTCTACTGTCCCATAAACAAGGAACCAAGACCAACAACCCCCCCCCCCCCAAACACCCCAAAAAAAAAAGAATCCAAAATCACACAAGAAAAACCAAAGTAAAATATGTTCATTTTTTTTCTGTAATGCTTTAGCAGTGGGGGTTCTCTCGTAACCTCGCACATGTTTCAAGTGTATTAAATATTACTTTCATCTTACTGTTGTTTGTCCTCCCAGAGACGAGACCCACAGAAATCTACTTTCAAATGCACTTGGTTGCAAAACACGAGTTCGAAGGCACCTCAAATCCAGAAGCGTATGTGCGCGCTCAGAGTTTGGTTTGTCGAGCTATTCATCTGAACCCTTCTTGTGCGAGATATTGGAGAGTTTTGTGGCAGCTTCCTGGGTATTGAATTCTCGTTTTCTGATTAGGGCAAAATCTTGTGTCAGTCAGTCAGGGGCGATTAGGTGCCCCGGTGTTGTAAATTACAAGTCATTGTTTGGTGTAGCTTCAAAATCATTCTCTTTGAGTAAGATGGAGAAAACACGTTTTGTTGTAAAATGTGTTTCCATAGTTGTTTTCTGTAAGTGTAGACTGTGTAGTAGATACACGTACTATTATTCAGTCTTAGATTCAGCTCAATCTTTCTTAGGTAGCAATCTGTGTAACTTGCATTCTGCTGCTGACTTTTATGTGTCCAAGTTGCACCATAATCCACTGAATCCCTTGCAAACATACTTAGGGTGTGTAAAATTCATAGGTAAAAGGCAGTTGGGTAAAAGTTAAATGTAATTTTTGGTAACTTTTGACAAATTTATGTTAATATATCAAAATTTAAGCTAATATATCAAAATTAATTTTTTTTTTGTTTTTTAAACTTTGGTAAATTTAGACAAAAATTGGTAAATTTTGGCAAACTAAATTTACTCATGAATTGACAAGCCTTTAAAAGTTAAATTGTTGGGTAGTTATACGTTTACTTGGGCAGGAAGATCTAACATATACATATGTATATACTTTTACTTTTGTTTTATGACTCCAAGAAAAATATGTATATGTCCACCTAGGTATGTAGGCTAAGATTATACTCTTAAGAGTATGAGTAGATTTTATGAGCATATATGTATAAATTTATGAAAATACTCAAAATTAAAGTGTAAACATGTTCATAAAATAAAAATTGTAAACTTATAAATTTATGAATATATGGTGATATATAAATTAGATGAGTTCAAATTACAAATATATATATGGTCAAAAAACAAAATTGTATGCTCATAAATTTGTGCATACATGTTCATAAAAGTATATCTACATGCTCATTAAATCCATTCCGCCATTTTGGTCGCCATTTCGGGAGTAGGGGAACAAAGTACTCCCATGAGTATAATCTTATTTAGTTATTTTCCGCCTACTAGCTTTCTAGGCTTCTAAGTAAAAATTATATATATATATATATGCTCACAAATTTATGAGCATACCATTTTTGTTATTTGACCATATATACATATATTTTCTGGGCTTCTAACAAATTGAAATTTTCATCGTAACGAACAGTTAAGGTGTGAACTTGATTTTAAAAGGGCATTTCCAACTCGAATCAAGTAAAATACACCTCCTTAATTAATACTTTATTTTTGCAAGTTGCAACCTTTTAGAGTTAAATATAGTGAATCCTGCATGAAGAAGGGATAACAACATGACATGCTTTAATTAGCAAAAGGCAATTAAGCACCACTTTACTCCAAGATTGAGAAAACGACCAAAATATTGTAATTATAAACATCTTATATTATAAACATACATTCCTGCACATCTTAATTTCTATTTTTTAAAACAATATCTTGATCATTAGAAATAGGGTTTTTGAATGCTAATATACTGAACTTTTGGGGTATTGGACAATAATGCACTGAACTTTGATATTGGACAATAATACACTGTATTTTGGGGGGTGTTGAACAATAGTGCACTCAGAAGGATTTTGGCAATGACTAACTTGGTGGCAATCCTATGTAGCGGGTGGAGGAGTTGAATTGATCCAAAAATATTTGTCTCTCGGTCTGTCACGTGAGAGTGTCACCAAGTTCGCCACCGTCGAAATTGTCTCGAGTGCGTTATTGTTCAACATCCCCAAAGTTTAGTGCATTATTGTCCAATGTCAAAGTTCAGTGTATTATTGTCCAATACCTCAAAAGTTCAGCATATTAGTGTCAAAAATTCCTTATAAATAAAACAAAACATTCCTGCAATTAGTGAAAGCTGTTTCCCAAAATCATGAATTTGATGTTAAAATAAGGAGAGAGTTTGTGAGGGAATGTTGAGAAAATTGCGCAAAAATTTAAGATTGTTTACACAAATATTCACATGTTAAGATCTATGTTCGGCCTTCACTGCTAACATTCTGGCAGCTTGTTAGATTTTCACTTTATTGGGAGTGATTAATTATTCCATAATTACTTATAGTCGGCTAACCATCTTAATTTAATTACAGTATTTATTGGGTAGATTGAGTTTCATCCACCAATCCTGAGGTTACTTGGTAATCAAGGAATTAATTCAAGTGCAAAATTAACTTCCTAAAACAAAGTTACCACATCCGTTATTTGGAAATTGTTCAGTCAAATTTATAAATTTTTCAACATAAATTTCTCAATATATATAATGATTTGTTAAATAAATTTATAACCATTAGGTTCTTAACAAAAAATATTCTCATAAAAGTATAATATTATAATTGTTAATAAAATACTATATAAGAAATTATCAATCAAAGAGTGATATTAAAAATCGTAACAATTAACAAAATGACAAATAATACGGAACGGAGAGAGTGTATGAAAAATAACACAAATCAAGATAGTTGATTCACCATTTTGGTTCTTAATTAAAGGATTTTTTTTTTTGGTTGCAAAGGTCAGTATTTTGTGGTGGTTTAGGTGGCTCTTCTAGCAAAAATACAGTCCAACTGGATCATTTGATTAAGATGAGTTTGGAATCTTTAGATATCACCCCAAAACCACTGGCTAACTGCATTGAATTAACCATTTGTTAGATTTGGTTTTTGGTTAATTACCGGTTCCTGAAAATTTGAATTAACAAAAATTTAACACATAGTTTTCAAATTTCACATTTTGCTACCAAATTAATCAAAATCGGTTAATTGCGGTTGATTGCTTCACAAAAATGCAAAACCAAAACCTAAATCAGTTAAACCAATTCAGTTACAAATTCAAAAAATATCCAAACGGTTAACTAGCCGGTTTTATGGGTTTGATTTTTGTAGTTTTACAGTTTGGTATCCGGTTTTGATTTTGATTTTTCATGCCCACCCCTAATTATATGATGAAGTGGCATGGTTACCAATATGTTGTTGGGTGATGTAGTGTTGAATATTGATAATAACTATAAATAATTAAGTGAAGAACAAACTCTAAATTAAAAAGAAATGATTAGGTTTTGTGAAGCTTGAGAATCTACTTCCAAGATTGATCAAAGCTCATAAATGTTGATACATATATGCATTCTGTACACTAACATCAAAATGTATATTTTGTTTGATTCTAAAACTTATTTATCAATCGATTAATTATAAGGAATACGTATTCGATCTTATATTATCAGATTTTATAGTTTCAGTACATTGATCATAAAGAATATTGGATCTTATATTATGAGATTTTATTGATGTATATATAAAATTTTGTTTAGAACTAGAAGAATAAGACAAAGGGACTATAAAAACAACTTAAAAGTTTTGATATGAACGTGGACTAAAAGTAGATAAGAAAAGAGGACCAACCAATCCGAAAGTACAACTAAATGTTGAATATAGTTATATGCAAAATTAAAAGATGTTACACAAGCACAAGTAACTTGAAACTTTAAAGAGTAGTTGAAGATCCTATGCTCTAGGCTCCCTTGAACCTTTCAATTTTCCAAATTCAAAGTCAAAGGTGAGAAAACACAGAAAGGCAGCTTTGGTTGTTGGATTAAAATATTTACACCATTGCACCAAAACTTGGAAAAAAGTAATTCCTTTATGCATATAATAATTATAATCACCCGTCTTTTTAGAAAAATTTAAATAGAAATCTAACAATAATGACATTATCATGACCAAATTTTACACAACAACAAACAAATTAAAACAATATATCCACCAATATAATCTGCTATAACATCAAGTCTAAGGAGAGCTAGATATATGCAGTGCGAATATAATCCTGCTAACTCAGAATTTAGGGAGAGCAAGATATATGCAGCATATATGTACATGAACATATAAAGAGGCTAATTTCAATATCATTAAATTATACATTAAAATATTTTAATATTCTTAACAACTAAGATATTCAACTCATTTAATTCATAAAGTTGGTAATATATGTATCAGTAAAACGTTAAGACCCATCCTTATCAAATTATTATTTCTTAGTTAAAATAACTTCATCGTAAATTCATAAATTATCTCCAAACTTAAGAATACCCCAATAGCATAATGTAAATGTAAACTTTAAATCATATTATATTTTATGGTAACATTAAACTACATGTTAAAATATAGTAACTAGATAAAATGCTATATTAATACAAGTAAAAATACTTAACGTACACTTTATTTTCGATGTAAATTTAATATTCAAGAATGTACCTGATCTTAGAATGGCCAAGTTCCCGCATTTGGGCTCTCACTGATCTCATGGACATGCATCCGAGTTTGAGTAATAAACACAAAATACAATAATACAAAACCTAGTAAAATTAATTAGAACAAAAAAGAGAGCAAAAACAACTGTACATGATCGTATATATATGTTGAGTTTTATCCCTCCATGTAGCATTGATAGAGGGATAGAAGAAAGACACAAAAAATGGGCAAAAAAGATTATCCAAACAAGAAAAGAATAAAATTGTATGTGTGTGTATAATTCTCCAAAACTAACATGTAGAAGTAGAATGGCACATATCTTGAGCATCCTTAGTTGTGCAAAGAATCCACAATAGAATTGTGTCTCTTGGAAGGACCCGAATACGGCGTTCGTCGACCCTTAGGCAAGTAATTGAAGACAAGCCTTGGATTTTTCCTCCATAGTTCATGGTGCTTCAAGTTTAATGAATTTGTATTCTCCATTGTCTTCTTCTTCATCACAGTACTTGTCATTATTCCTTGTCTTGCTGCTGAGGTTGAGCTTATAATAATTAGGAGGATAAAAACGGCAAAGATGAGAATGAAGAATAATTGCTTGTAATAAGGTGATGATTTTGATGAAGAAGAAGCCATGGGAGATGGAATGGAGAGAAAAAGAGAGAAAGAGTGAGGATGAGTATGAAAGAAGAGAGGGAAGGGGGGAGTTGGGTTATGGGAAATTTCAATAAGAGTTGGTGTGTTTTTGAATGCATGGGACATGTATGTATGTTTGCAAGATTAATATAATATAATACTATATAATATAATATAATATAATATAATACAATACTCCCCTGTTTCATATTAATTATATTGTCTTATAATATCATTAATTTCTCAATATATACAATGTTTTAATATATGAAAATACTATTATTAGATTAATAATGAAAAATACTATTATAAAAATATAATATTATATTTTTTTAATAAAATATACTATAAAAAATTCTTAGTCAAAGATAACATTTTGAACAATTAATATGAAAAGAAGGAAATATAATATAATATAATAATGGTATTGTTGTTATCTAAATAATAAAAACGGCAATGAAATCTAGGAATTGAAAATGAAATGTCAACGAAGAAAATAGGGGAAAAAAAAAGGTGGACTACTTTCTCAAGAAAATAAAATTAGTGGGTAGGTGCCGGCTGAGATATGGTGCTCCCTCTTGGGGAAGAAGAACACCTCCTCCCTTTTAGATTTTAATAAAAGGGTTTTGTATTGTATGGGAATGAATTGAATTTATGTGGCCATATGGGAATGTTTTCTCACTTTATTTAATTAATACAAATATGTACTACCACCATGTTTTTAATTGATATTTTTGGGTAATTGCGAGAAAATCTAGATTGTTATTATAGTGCATCCGTTCTAAAATATTTGTCATTTGACTAAATTTTAACCATTAATAACTCACAAATTATAATGGATTACGATATGAAATTACCGTCTTTAGAAAAATATCTTATTAAAATTACAATGTTGGTAATTTCATATCGTAACTCAAATCACTGTAATTTGAGAATAATCAACGGTCAAAATTTAGCAAATGATAGACATTTTGGGATGGAGGTAGTATTTATTAAATTAATGTTGATGTTTATTCAATGAATGTTATGAATAAAATAAAAAATAATAGTGATTAATATGTCATTGAAAGTGACAAATAATATGAATTGTGAAATGTTAAATAAAAGATCAGATAAAAATGCAGGGAGTAATATTTATTCATGTCATTTACATTTATCATATCTTTTTGTTATCTTTTAAGTGAATATTGGGAGGGTGTAGGAAAAATCATTGTTGTAGAATTTTATAGGGTTATTATTAAATATGATGATTATCTAAATACTTATAAATAAAAGTAATTTGGCGTTTATTTAATGAACCTCATTGATAAACTAGGAATCAATCTCTTCGTACTCGATCTTCCGTTTATTGGACAAACTCGTATATATCTAAATTCAATCCTCAAACTTCGTGTTAGTAGAATTACACTAGGGTCTTGTATTGTAATTTGATATTGAAATTATAAAGTAATGGATAATATAAAATACAAAAAAATGCGTTAAAATTTCAGATAAAAAAAAACAGATATAGTATTATCCCGAAAGAATTTATCTCATACCTAATAATAAATTTCAAGTGAAACAACTTAAGGCTTAGTGATATTTTCAATGCCTTCCATTAAAGAATAAACAATTACTACCTCCGTTTCTTTTTACTACCTCCGTCCCTTTTTATTTGTCCAATTAACTAATTTCTCCGTCCCTTTTTATTTATCTAATTACCTAACTTTTACATTTCCAATAATTATAATACCCATTTTATCCCTAATAAATGCATTTCTTACACCTTTCCAATGATATTTTCAAGGACATTTTTGGCAATGTACAAATTTTTTACTCAATTTCCTATATTGAGAAATGATAAATGTCTTGGAGAAGACACTTGTTAAGTGTCTTGTGATGCTACAAAATCTATATATTTGTAAATTAAATTACAAAAAAAGACATGATTGACTTCTAGCTACAACTATAATAATATATATAAATGTTATAAAATCACATTTTTATCTATATTTTTTAAAACTTATGAAAATGCATCCAAAATATGCCCAACGGACGGGGTTCATTCGTTAGGGTGTCAATTTTAATTGTTGGCGTAGCCAACATATTCCAAGCTTCTTATAATTGATAATTAATAGTATCTATCAAAAAATTGAGGTTAAAAATGATAATTAATATTGATTTTATAGGAGAGAAGACATTTAAGCAGTGTCTTGGGGCAAGACACTTATCATCACCCATCCTATATTTCTTGGTTTTATGAAAGTAGTTTTATGGACAATTAATCAGGGACAGAGGTAGTACATAACTTTTTAACTAATTTTTTCTTTTTTTATAGTTTATACTTCTCATTCTCATATTATCTGTCATTTTAACTAACTTTCTCCCCATAATAACTGTCACTTTATATTTCCAGTAACACATTAATTACTATTTTATCAAATTAACCTTATTAATTACATATTTTTATTTCATTTTTCTTTTTATTCACCTTTTCCCCCTTTTTATTCCCCATTTTATTTAACATTTCCACATTTCCAATGCATTAAATTAATGCCAATGGGAAGTTTTTTTGGTCTTTTAAATTGTGTCCAAAGTGACCCATAATTTGGGAAGGAGGGAGTATTATTTGATAAGTTTACACTCCGAAAAATATATTAACTACTACTAGCATTTTTTTTATTTTACCATCAACATTCATTAAATCAAACCCCAAATTTTAATTTAATTAAATATATTTATATAATTAGTTTTCTCACTAACTACTCTACAAAATTTTTTTGTGATATTAATTTTTTTCTAATCACTTTTAAAATATAGATAAAAAGAAATTGAGAGAGAATAAATTCTATTTATTTATTCATTTACCTTTTTTTTTTGGGGGGGGGGTTGGTGTTTAATTTTTCCTATGTGAACAAAATAATTTCACAGTCATGGTAAAAAATGGTGGCTGCACTCAAGCGGAGATCAAATGGTTGGTAAAAAAAAAGTGTAGGTATATATGTATCTATAAACAAGACAACTTCTCAAACTTTTTGGGCAAATTTGTCTCTTTCACCCAAAATATTAATTTTAATCCCATTACAAACATATTTGTCATTCAATAAACAAAACAAATTCTCAAACTTTTTGGGCAAATTTTTGTCTCTTTCACCCAAAATATTAATTTTAATTCCATTACAAACATGTGAAACATTTTAGCATTGAAATTGGGATATGAAGTTTTTTGGTCATTTGGACTTGGATGATTGCATGCATGGTTTATTATCTATAGTAAAACCATTTTTTTAATCATAGATTAGTTTTGCACATTACACATTGTGTTTTATTAGATGTATTTTGAACCTTCTCAGAAATCTCTTATCTGAGATGATTACAACAAAAGATACAATTTATTTTTCAAAACTTTGTCATGAAATCTCTTCATCAAATTTCATAACAAAATATAAATGGTCCAATTTGATAAAATTAGTTGTTTAAATAGCGGATAACAATAATTTACATTTAAATAATAATTTAAAATTTTAAATAGTTGACAACCGTTTAAGCAATGATATCAAACTAAGAGTAGATATAGGGTGGCTTAATACACTAATAGAAAGCTAGCACACATCCAACATCATGAAAACAGTACTATATATCATATGTTTGAAAATGTAGATAAAGATATGAAATTTATATATTTACACATAGTTAAAGTAAAGCGGTTAGTGTATAAAAATATTCTTGAGCCCTTCAATTAATTATCAGCTTAAAAGTCCTTAAACTTTTAGTTGAATATAATCTCAAGTATTTCAAAACTCAACATATCTCACATTTTCTAGACATGGTTAGGGGGGGGGGGATATTTGTTGTTAGGGGTAAATGTTCATGCTTCAAGTCCGAAAAAGGACATTCGCATAAGAGACATTTTCAACTAGTTATCATTTTTTAGATTAAATGGAGGTCATGAATTACCATGAGAAAACTGATTATAACTATGTGAGACTATCTTACACAAGACTTATACTAATAAGAAATTATTTCTAATGTTGCCCTTTCAATTTATTTCTAGTGTTGCCCTTTTTAAGCATAGTAGAGATTAACTTTAAGCATCTCAAAAATTAACTTATTACACCTCATTTCTAACGTTGCCCTTTCAATTTATTTCACATATTGTTCTAAAGAAAAATTCATAGTGGTTTTCGACTATGCATGACAACCATCATAATGAATAATAATATTTATCCATATATGTTTCAACTTTTATTTTCGCCATTCATTTTTTTTATTTAGTAAAACATTAAGAAATATATTTTCTTAATCAAAAAATTTTTCTTAACTCTAAGTTTTAGCCTAGTAAACAAACATATTTTGAAAAATATTTATTTTAATTTTTTAAATAAACTAAAATTTTGAAAAATATATTTTACAATTTATATTAAATAAGAAAACTAACCGTGAAGATAAAACTTGATGTATGTATGAATAAGATTTATTTTATTTATGGTGGTTGTCATAGTTAACAGTCACTATAAGTGTATTCTTGAATTTAGCGGGCACATTTTATCTCTTCATATTTCCGAATCTTTTCTCGGGATAATAACCGAATTTTTTTTAAAAAAAAGGCAAAAAAATTAAAACAACCCTTATTGTTGGAAATATATTTGAAAATAAGCTAAACGCATGCATACCAGAAAAGCTTTCCTTTGTAGATATCGTTGTTCACTTTCTAATAGTTTATTAAGCCACCCTATATCTACTCTTAGTTTGGTCATTATCTAACAAAATCACAAAAGAAAAAAAGAGGGAGAGAACGTAATCTTGACCAATATTGGCAAAACCGAAAATTTGGTGTGGAGGAGGAAATTTACAACTTTACTGCAATAATATTTAAATCCATTTGGTCACAGCAGACATTATGGAATTCTAGTTGAGCCAACACTTTTTTTATAATTAGTAATTAAATTAAACAAAAGGGGATAGAGATAGGTTAAATAAAATATGTGACACCTCTCATGCTATATGATTGTATCACAAGCAGTAAAGTGTGTAAGATTGGGCAATAATGATTTTTTTCTTACCCCAGTTATGAATAAGTTACATAAAAGAGTTAATATTATAATAGAAAATTAGGCGGGTAAAAACTTTTCAACTTATTAGAGGGAGCGTTTGGAAATAATTCTATATGGAAATTTTTTCTTGAAAAATTTAATTTCATGAAAAGTTTTCCATGGTAAAATTTTTTTTGGAAAAATTTCTCTTAGCCTTCCAAGGAAGATTTTCCCTAGGACAATTTTGGAAATGACAGACCCTTTGTAATTTTTTTTTTTCAAGGTCAATGTACATCTAAACATGGCGAAAATAAGTCAACTTAGAAAAATTGACCATTTCTCCAAGATTTTGGACCAACCAAACGCACTCTTGAAAATTTTCCGGCCAAAATTTTAGTAATTTTTTGATGATAGATTAAATTATAAACATAATCTGTATAATGTTTTGATGACTTGTGAATGATGGTATATATTTCTTTCAAAGTTTATAAGATATATTTCAATAATATAATTAATCATATGTTATAAGAGATACTACCTCCATTTTTGTTTATTTGTCGCCTAGGAAATTGTGTTAAAAACTTTGACCGTTAATATCTTAATTTCTATAATGATTCATCATACAAAATTGATGTCAATAGATTCGTAATAAAAAATACTATTAAAAAAATATAATATTATAATTTTTTATAAAAATTTTATATTAGAAATTATTGATTAAAGATTGACACTGAAAATCGTAAATGACAGATAAAAAAACAACCGAGGGAGTAGGGAATGGTGTAAATTATGTTTTAGATACTGCTAAAGCTAACTATGATTTGAAGAAATGGGATTAGATGACATATATGAAAATTAAATATAATCAAGCAAATTAGAGATGATTCAGAAATATGTTAATTTTATTCATTAGAAGTGTAATTTTCGAGAAATAATATTTTGAAGGTCGAATTAGGTAAAAATATGTACTACAACTCCTTATAAAGCGTGAATATATTTCTTTTAATCAACCTTTTATAACTATGAAGTTTGAACAATCAAAATATACGTACTCAAATCTAATTCCCTCAAAAAAAAAAAAAAACTTCCGCACATACAAATTGAATAAAATTATCTATAAGGTTATAATAAATGTTAGCAACTTAGCAAGTTTATCCTAACACCTAAATCACAAATCTACGTGAGTGGGGGATCCTTGAATTATTAGTGGGGCTTTATAAATAAATATATGAACAGATACTTTGTATTGAAATGTAATTTCTGCATACAATTAAATAAAATATGGAGTAATGAATAAACTAGGTTTCCTCTTGTTTCCCACGTCGTTCCATTTCCATTACTTGTTAATTATGTTGGGAGAAAATTCAAGGTGTAAATCAGCAGCGTGATAATCCAATTATTATATACTATTCATACTGTATATGCTATACACTTAGATTGACTAGTAGAAAGTGGTGGAGGAAAGTTGCCTCAAATTTATTGCAATTCTGTTTTTCTAAAAAAAATACAAAATAAACATTGCAACTGTACCTTGAGATATGAAGATTTTATATGGGAAGTTTTCCATGGACAAGATTTCAAATGAATAAGTAGCATACGAAGATTTCCGATTGATGAGATTATATGGATGTTGCTGGTCTTATTCTGAAGATTATTAATTGTAGAGATATAAGGTTGTACATATCTTAAATATTTGGGGGTAGTTAACGACTTTTTCGGAGATTGTTATGTCCCTTGCTTTCTTCCCTCTGTGTGTGTATTGCAGTTCTATCTCTCTATTACAGCTGATGGAATCTAAAATTTAATACAAAATTTTCATCTCTCAATCTTACTTCTCCGAGTCAATGGGTCGAGTTTGTCATGGACAGACAACTTTACCTAACAAGCTTAGTAGGAGGATATGGGTTTGGACTACCACACATATCGGGGCACCACCACCAACCACCTATTTGGCCAGTTCTAGGATGTTGCACCCTTCATATATTCTTTTTGTAAAAATCTGAATTGTTATTTTATTTTTTTCTGCAGGGATTTCCAACATCACTTTGTTTTCCTACAACGTTATATGACTCAATCTTTTTTTCCTCACCAAATTGTTTTTCACGATCCCTAATGTGTTCTTCACTTTCTCTTCCAATTTCTGTTGTTGCTACTTCTCTTCAAACGACTTTGTTCTTTATAATGAAATAACCAGTGCAACCTTTGAGAGCATACACCATTCTTTTCTCCTCTTTTCTTCTCCTCGTTATTTTTTCTAGACATTGACTACTATATATTCCAAATTCCCAATCTCAAGCACACAAGCTTGGGGGTAACAACGCTAACCATGGGAAACGAACAATAGAGAGTTAATTTGCACCAAAGTTGCGGCAGTGGTACATCCTTCGCATGATGTAATATGTACTCCGATCCTACATCTATGAGCATGTTTGATACTTTTAACCCCACACACGTAAATACACACTGCATTTATTAAGTAGCTTTTCACACTCCAAACTTATATCGATTTTGATATCAAGTAAGCTAAGTAACTTTCACATATAGGAATAAGAGTTTACATGGAGAGATAATCAAAGAAATTCATTGAGAGATAAATAGTGAATACAAATTCAAAGGTCTTTTGCGTGACATACTTTTACAAGCAAAGGAGGAAGAGTTACGGAAGTAGTTTAATGAAACAATACAATCACAGCAACATTTTTGACACTGATAGATAACTAGATTTGCTAATCATTCCAAATCAAAGCTTTGCATGCTAATTATTAAAGAGTTATTATGGAATAAAAAAAGTATCTTCATCATTATCAACTTGGCTTAGTCATAACACATCAAACCATGCCTAACGAAATTTTGCTTTACCAGATTGACTTGGCAATAAGGTTTTCTCTTGCCATAAATTGAAGTGACACCACACCTTTGAGTAAATAATTAAACAAATAATGTGTGAATTTTAGCATACCTAGCAAAACTGATCCTATTCGCAACTGAAACTGAGTCCGACTAATCTCTAAAGTTACTGTGATTCTTTTTAGTGTGTTTTGTCCTTACTCACATGTCTTAAAAAACTTTTTGAAGGTCACACATTCCTAAATCGCGCTAAGTCAAACACATGCACTTAATTGAAGGGATGAGTTTTCTAAAAGAAAAATAATACATATTGGTAATATAAGTAGTCACTTCAATTCTTATATCACATTTTAACAATATATAAGGTGTTATGCTTACATGAATTGATTTCAATATCTCAAAACTCTCACTAATCCTTAGGGCCAAGAAATGTCATGCTTTTAACACACCTCCCTCCCCTAAGATGTTCAGAGATGTTCTCTCAGTCACACGCTGATCACACATCAAAAAGTGAATATAAAGTCTGGAAAACTTCTTATAAATTTTAACTCCACTTTAATTAGACTAAAATCTAATATGATTTTTAAAAAAAATCATACACAATAACAAAGCTATATAAATAATTTCATAAAACATTACAAAACGAATTATATGGTCAGTAATTTGGGTGATTTTATGATACACTTCTAACAAATCCAGTTCTTTTTCCCTTGTTTTTGTATATATTATTATTATTATTTATTAAAATGAGTTTTTATTTTCCTAATATACCATAACAAAAAGCAAAACCCAACCTAACACCACCAACAATATCCCTCAAACGTAAGTAGTCTTCTTGCTACAAATAGAGACATTGATTTAATAGGTCATGTCTAGATTATTAAGTGATTAATTAGTCAATTGAAACGACTATTGACTGAATGAATTCAAGGCCTATAAGCTACGCAGGAATTAACCCAAATGAAGCTTAATTATAGATCAAAGACAAGTTCTTCTAAGTAACCAAATATCAGTGAGTAGGGCTGTTCATAGTCCAGTCCGGACTAAAATAGGGATTGGACCGGACTGGATCGAGGGAAGTTCGGTCCAGTCCTCGGTCCAGGAAATTTTGATGTTCGGTCCTCGATCCAGCCCATGGACCGAACTGAAGGAATGAAGTTACTAAAATTATAGGGTTTCTTTATATATGTATAGTCCAGTCCGGACTGGACCGAGGACTAACCCGAACAAAGTTCGGTCGGTCCAGTCCCGGACCGATTTTTTTCGGTCTAATCCTCGATCCAGCTTATAAGACCTCTAGTTCGGTCCTCGGTCCATGCGGTCCAGTCCGGGACCGATGAACAGCCGTACCAGTGAGTAAATCAGTCAACCAATGTCTCTGTCATCCCTCTAGCTTTGATACATACCACAAAATGTGTAAAGGGATCAGATAAGGAATGTCCATAATAAAAGTGCTAATTTTTGAAAATTCTACCATAGAATTGTTTTGAAAATTCATGATTATTAATTTCACTAAGACAAATCACATACATTAAAAATATTATGTGTCAATAGATATAATGAATTATTGCGATGAGTTACTTTGATCAAAATGTATTAATTTCAATCTTTTAGGGTAGATTCAATGGTACATCAAAATTTTCAACTATGATAGTTGAAAAGTTTTAATTATGATACAATATCCTTAAAAATATTAAATTTTATAAAAATAATTACATCTCAATCAACATCATTACTCATTACAACATCTCACTTTGATAAATATATAATATTAATTTTGATTTTTTAAAGATAAAATATACTTTTCAATTATGGTAGAATATAATCTCCCGCTAATTTTATCACATTTTAGTGGTTATAAACTATTTAAGGTTTGGGACATTAGTTTTCTCACCCCTCACTTTGAAAGTCTAACATATATGAGCAACCCCTATTAATTTAATCTTATTGTTTATTTTTATTATAAAAAAAACCTATTGGGTGCGATTTTTTTTTAATACCCTTATTCAAACAAAAATATTTATTTTTATACTCTTAGTTCAATCCCGCAAAGGGTAGGAAATAGGGGTTGTTTGCATTTTGGACCCCGAATTTTAGGGGTATTTACATTCTGAACCCTTGGTTTTCATCATTAACATTTTGGACCCTAAAGTTTGTAGGGTGAATAAAAAATAACCTTAAAGTTTGTGGACTGAAGAAAAAGGCCCCTGTCTCATTTTTTATTTTCCTCCCATGTTTGAATTTATCTTCCGATTGACGTCAAACTTTAGGACTATGGTTAAAACTAATATTGAAACTATAACACACCTCTCCTATTCGTGTCGAGGCTACTTAGACCCTTGAGTACATGGTTTTAAGTAACTCCAACATGAATAAAAGAGGTTTATTATAACTTTAATATCGGTTTTAACCTTAGTCTTGAAGTTTGACGCCAATCGGGAGACAAATTCAAACATGGAACGAAAAAGAAAAACGGGAAACTAGCTTTTTTTTCACCTCACAAACTTTAGGGTCCTTTTTTTTCAGCCTACAAACTTTAAGGTCCAAAATGTTAAAGTTGAAAACCAAGGGTTCAGAATATAAATACCCCTAAAATTCGGGGTCCAAAATGCAAAAACCCTTAGCAATTAGCTAGGAAAAAAAATACTCAGTTATGTTTATGGTTATTTTTTAAACTCAATTTTGATTTAAATAAGAAAAGTTATGTTTAATCATTTTATCATAATCACACTGAATTATTTCAATTAATTAAATAAATAATAATGATGATGACGATGATATCAATAATATATATTCGAGGCTAAAAATTAAATTAATTTTTGTTAAATTAATATTAAAGTTGAGATTGAAATTTCAAATATTTTGACTCTAGATGGAATACCTCCTAATTTTGATGACATCACCTTAATCTTGCATTATTATCTCCCCATCACTCCTAATTATCATCTGAATGAATCTTGCATTATTTTTTTAAAAAAAAAAGGAAATTTCATTTGATAGGCTTCAATTTTTGCCTATTCCAAGTTGTCAACAACTTTTCAAACTATTTCAAGTGGTAGGCTTAATTATTTTGAAAATTATTCCATTTAGTGAGATTCTTCTTGTATCGTTGGTCAAATATTCCTCGCAAAACTTGCCTCCTCTCTCGATTTCATTCAGCTCACCCTATCAATCTCACAATCGTTTCACTTGGAATAGTATCTAAAGTGTTTAACAACTAAGAATAGTTTTTAGAGTGCTTGAAAACTTGGAATAATTTTTAAAGTTTTCGAAATAAGCCTACCATTTGGAATAACTTACAAATAAGTCTACCACTGTCCAGTTGGAATAATTTCAAAAGTCGTTGACAATTTGAAATAAGGAAAAATTGAAGTCTACCAAATGAAATTTCCCAAAAAAAATAAATTATAAATTTACTACTTGATACTTACTGAGTCGACAATTTTATGATTCAACATATTTGATTGAAAAGGAAGGTTGAATGTCTGGGCTACTTGCTAATATCATATGTTGGGTTGTGGAACCGGTGAAAGCTTGAAGTTAGGCCCCGTTTTTTTTGCGTTGTGTTTGCGTTACGTTGCGTTGTGTTTGCGTTTGCGTTTGCGTTTGCGTTGCGTTAAATTGTGGTGGAAATAGTTAAAAAGTAATGGTAATTTGAGTTATGTTGCGGTAAGTTGCGTTGCGTTTGGGTGCGTTAACGCATAAAAGAACGGATCCTTAACCAATTAAAAATTCAAACCTATCATTGTCATGGATTATTAGCGGGACGGGGCCGGAACTCCTGAAGTTTTCGTTCACCCCTAGTATCACGTGTCTATCCAGTCTATTCATTTTATTCGTTTTCTCTCGGCGTCTTTCCTCTTTCTTCTACCACCTCTCTTTCTGATCTCTTCATCTTTCTTGCTCCATCTCCTTGCTCAATAAAATGGATAAACTGTCAAATTTGTTTTTAGTTGCACATATTGTGGTTGTTCTTCCTCCCTAAATGTAAGTAAAGCTCCACAAAAACAAAATTAGAAAAGTTTCGCTCAAGTATGATTTCCCCAACAACCAACCTATTGTAGTTGTTCTTCCATTCTTCAACCACTCTAAAATTAAAGCTAGGAAATGGGTTGCTCCATTCAATAGATGGGTCAATATTGTGTCAAGTATAAAAACAGTTAAGTTTAAAGCTACTTAAAATTTAAAAGATATTATATTTTCAATTTAAATGGTTGAATTGGGTCAAAATCAGCCAAAAGTCAAATCAAATTTGAGTTTCTCAAAAACTTTAAATTAAACTCGAATCAATTTATTGTGTGATTCAAGTTAAATCTACTAAAATATTTGGTTGGCAATTTTTTTTAGGAAAATTGGTTAATATTTTGAAATTGATCAAATTTCCTACGTTTGATTTTATTTAATAAATTCAGAAAAATTATGTGAGACCCATTTTAATATTTTTGTAGTCCAATTCGTCAAAAAATTTCCATGTTAGGGGCTTCATCTCAAGTTCCCCAAATTCTAAACCTAAAAGGGTAAAACAACAACAAATTTCAGAGATGGGAGAGCAATGAAAGCAACATTACATGCAATTACGAAAGGTTAAAAGAAAAGGATTATTTAAAAAATAAAATAAAAAGGCCCAAGAGTCCAAGACAAATTGTGATGTGGCCCAATGGATATTATTGTGAGTGGTGATAGATGAACCAAATCACTCATAAAGTACTACGGAGTGGTCTCATAATAAAGCCTGAAAATAAGGAATGTTGGATACCGAATTAACGAATTACGATCCAACTTTTTAGACATTCAGGGCTCTACTTGTCTTTCTTTCGTCATCTTATAGAAATTTCACACTCATAATTTTCATGTATTTCCAAAAAATTTTAAATAATGAAACCTTATATCTTTGTTGAGATATTTGCTCACCAATTATTTGTTCTATGTTTTCTACTAACAAATTTTGGAGAAGCTAAAGAAAATAAACTATAATTATGAACTCATGTGTCAGTAGTCACAAGAAAGTAAAACCTTTTTTTCTTAATGATGAGAAATGAAAAGGAATATCGAAAATTCGAGTGGCTGAAGCTAAAACAGCTACTTTATAGGATAATTGGATTATAATAATCTCTACTTTCACCAATTGGACAATGGTGGACCGTACTTTCACTTTGTTTATTTTTGGACCACCAGAATATAAAGTGAAAGTACGGTCCACCATTGTCGAATTGGTGAAAGTAGGGATTATTAGAATCTAATTTCCCTATATATATATATATGTCAATAATCATTAGAAGATTACATGCAAAGCTTCTATCTAATATCCCTTTTAAATATGAGCGCCCGTATGATTTAGCATAGATAATGTGATTCATTTCAATATATATGTGTGTGTTTGTGTGTGTATAGTCTTAATTTTAAATTTATCGATACCAAATTTTGCCGAATTTAAATTTTGACAAAGCATGATCAAAAGATATGCTAGGATAGTAACTTTTTTTTATATATAGAAGAAAATTAATAAATTGCAGATGATCTAGCAAATCTAACCTTAAATTTTAGGGTCTTTGTTATACTCAAATCCATTCTAAAATAATTTGTGTAAAAAGGACGAATATTGTCGGCCAATATCCCCATCACATCCAAAGGCTCACTATTATTACAACATATGATGTAGCCTTTGAACAACTTGGTTAAATTGTAGATGTTGGTACGTACATTAGTTCCTTGGCATCATGCAATATGACACAATCATCGAAATATCGAAGTCAATTTAAGCCATGACTATCAACGTGAATATCAATTATGCAAAATGCAAGCTATTACCTTTGTCCTTTTTTATTTGTCTAATTAACTAATGTCTTTGTCCCTTTTTATTTGTCCAATTACCTAACCTTTACATTTCCAGTAACTATAATTCTCATTCTAACCCTTATAAATACACTTTTTGCACATTTCCAATGATATTTTCAAGGACATTTTGGACAATGTATAAATTTTTTGGTCCATTCCCTGTATTTCTTGGTATCATGAAAGTAGTTTTAAGGACAATTAATTAGGGACAAAGGTAGTATATATCAAACTTCAACCCAACTTCTCCATCAAAACAATTATCCTTGCTAACGTTTCCATTTTACTGAAAAACAAGAATAAATAAAGGGAAGAATTGAGAATGAGTTGGGAAAAAATAGTATCTAATAGAAATAATTATATTGAAAAAAGGTCAATAAAAGTGAAAAGAGTAAACTGTAAAAAATAATTGTTTTTTTTTTTTTTGAAGAATTGTCAACAAACAAACAAACCTTAACAAAATATTTTTAAAAAAATTCAATCTAATCCCATTAAGGTTGAATAAAACTCTCACTATCTATTATCTAACAATCTTAATTACCTTTTTTTTTATATATATAGGATCTAACAATCTTACTTGCTAAATATAATATAATTTACCGTACCTATTTTCATTATTAATTAAATAGAACTCCTATCATGAGTTGAAGTATGATAAAATTTGCTAAATGCATAATAGCTACTAAGCAATAGTTAGGTACAAAGCATAATTTACCATCTCCTTAAAATATGGTTGGGACAGTATTGTTTAATCTTGAAGTAACGTACGCTTTTTTTCAAAAGAAAAAGGTAATGTAAACCTTACAAAAGGTAAAATCTTACTAGTGGGGCAAAATTCTTCCATGTAAAAAAAAAGTTTGTCCATTTGTACTTTTTTTCACCCTTTGAGAGTTGAATAGCATCCTTATTAGGGTTGACAATGGGTCGGAGGCGAATTGGAGATAGGTACCTCCACCTTCACTTCAATTAATAATCGGAGGTGGGAAGACCTTCAAATCCAAACTTAATCAGAGGAAGATACCTCCTCCTTCGCTCCAAAATAATCGTAGGTGGAAAGACCTCCAAATCGAAACTTAATCGGAGATACCCAACTCCAACTCCGACTCTGATTACCTCCGACTCCGATTAGCTATTATACGTTTCCATAAAATGATTTCCTCTGACTCCGATTACTTCTAACTCTAATTACCTCTGATCATATATCATACTTGTTAAAATAAAACACAAACAATAATTCTTAAAAATATTTGCATAACACACAACACACATATAACATATCAAAAATAGTCTCTCAACCATTAGAATATTCCTGGGAAATTCCAAAACCATAAATTCCAAAACTTTTATAATCTATTATAAAAACACATCGGTCATTTTAATTTTCATTTTTTCAAATTTTTTACATTGATTATTATAATCGGAGTTAATCGGACTTAATCGGATCGACTACAATCGGACTTAATCGGATTTAATCGGATCGGAGGTGGTCACCTCTATACCCGCCCCAATTATATTCGGAGTCAGATTTTTTAATCGGATTCGGATTCAGAGCTTTTTTTCTCGAATTCGGACTCGAATTTTTTTGTCGAAGCGAATCGGATTCGCTTCGGATTCGGACTTGACTATCATCCCTAATCTTGGTGCAAGCAATATGAATGTGGTAAATAATAATGATAAAATTCCAATATTTACACCCCATGAGGAAGTGGTACCAATGCAGCCCATTTAAGTTAGCTGTAAGTGGACCAGATTGCCCCCACAAATTGGTCCCCAAATGTTCTCTTGTTATGCATTGAAGAAGAAAGTAGAACAGAACAGAACAGAACATATGCCAAAAGCTGATTTTACCCATTTGCAGAGTAATTAATTGGGCAGTTAAAAATGCACCACATTTACTAATCCAGAAAATACCATTGGCTATTTGACTTTTGATATGATATGATATGACATGAAGACTCCTTTTGCAAAGAGAATAAATGTTAGCTTCATCATTTAATGACATGATAGGGAGAGAGCAAAATAAAGCTCACTTTTGCACCTAAACAAGCATTTACTAAGTACTAATGAAATGATGTTTCTAAAACCAGCTAGCTAGGTAGCTAGGAGAACCAATTCCATAACATAGTCATCATAAATGTCTCAACCATCAAAACCCACCAAAACCCATTGCTAGAAAACCCTAGGGAGGAAATTATGGCCGAGTTTAGGTCCGCTGATCGTCTTGAATCTTGTTTGTCGTCGGGATTCATATTGGGTGGTTGTTTTTGTTGTTGTATGTCGTTGTACTCATTGCCAACCTCAAATTTAAAAATTGGGATTTCCTCCGACTGGCATGGGAGGACACCTAGTGGAGCATGTCCGGTTGAAATTGACCCCATTGTGTAACAAAGATTTGGGTTACCCCAAGCCCCAAATCGCCTCCCTAATCTTTGATAAAAGGCCTCCGAAAAACTCAACTCACCCGTCAAATTATTCCCATTCACATAAACCGCGCTAAGAGAAGGCATATTTGCAACCTCTTGTGGCAATTTCCCTGTAAGATGGTTGTCACTGAGGCCAAGATATCTCAACTTGCTCAACTTCGACATAGACTTTGGAACTTCACCCCACAAACCGAGCTTCGAGAGATCCAAAATCACCAAATTTTGCATCTTTCCCCAATCCACATTGCCAATGTGACCCCCAAGAGGGTTGCTAGACAACACCAACTCTTGCAATGAGCTCATTTCTTGCATTGATCTTGGCAAACCCTTAGAGAAATTGTTGTTCCTAAGATCCAACAAAGTTAGGTTCTTCAAGTTGCCAATCTCTTTTGGGATGGTGCCCTCCAACCTATTGTTGCTCAAATCGAGCTTCAAGAGCGAATTTAGGGACCCAATTGAGAAAGGAAGGTGCCCGGATAGCGAATTTCTACTCAAATCAAGGATCAAAAGCTCAGTGAGATTGCCAATTGTATCCGGTACTCGGCCATTGCATTTGTTCCCAGAGAGCACTAATCTCTTCAAGTGGCTCAAATCACCAATGCTTAAGGGCAAACTTCCGGTTAATCCGTTCTCGATTAGTACCAATGATTCGAGCTTTGGAAGGTTACCGAAAACAGCTGGGATCGGTCCAACGAGGCTAGGATTCAATCGAAATTCCAATGATTCTAAGGATGTAGCCAACTTTTGCCAATTATCAGTTGGTAAAGTGATCATATTATGAGAAGTGAAGCAGTTGAAGAAAGATAGTGACTTTAGATGGGCAAGCTCAAAAATCTGAGGCCTAAATTCAGGGTTTTGTGAGCATGATAGGGAGTTATCATGAAGGGGTCCAATGCTTAGATCAGTCACATACCAGAAATCATTCATATAATCACATGAAACACCCTGCAAATTCAAACAAAAAGGTCACATTTTTAGTACTCAAAAGTGAACAACATTACAAATGATGCAAGAACAACAAGAAAAAGGGCATATTTCATAATTATAGAACAAATCAGTTTCTTTACCAAAGTTTGCAAACATTGCATGGAATTGGCAATGGCTTCTCCTTCAACCATGCCTAAAGTTGGAAACTTTTGGGGAAATCCAAACACTTTTTGAACATGTATGAAGCAAATAATTGTGCACATATCCAGAAAAAAATTTCATCATGAACCCATAATGAAGATGTGGACAAGCTAAGAGTGGAAATAAAAAAGGAATATCATGAGAAATGGGACTTGACAAACAAAATAGTAAACTACAAACATTGAGCATAAACAAAAGGTGAAAAGAGCATAATGAGAAGATTTAGATGTCTCATATGGAAAAGGATAAACTTCCATCACTTATTTCATGGACTAGGATGAACTACCCATCAAATGATGACCCATATGATAATGAAATTATTTGATACATACCCATCAAAATAGGGGCAAAAAGTATACTTTTTTAATCCCATATGATTAACTATGAATGTATTCTTTAGAATGATAGGTTTATCTTATCTTTTCTTTAACTTACTCAAGCTCCTAAAAAAACACTAAGAGCAATGTCTTTTTATTTTATTTTTTTGTATCGATCTTACTTTACCTAACTTAATCTTATCACTCTAAACAACAGGGTCTATGTAAAATTCTAAATTGCAAATTATGAAATTAGTTTTGATTAAAAAGAATGATATACCTGTATAGGAGTCCATCCACAAGGGTCAGGGAAGAGATCTGAGCCATTCCACCAATTACCCACAAAGCCTTGAATAGCAGAGTACAAAGCATCCTGTTCTGTTTTCTTCATTGGTGCCACATCTTCTGCATCATCTCCATTGCACCATCCACTCTCCAAGATAAGAAGGACACATAAAATGATTCTGCTCAAATTCTTCATGGTTGATTTTCCCAGAAAAACACTCAAACAAAATCAGAATTTTTCTGCAAGTTTTCAGAGTTACATGAGAGATGCTACAACATGGGGTGGTATTAATGAGGACATGTATGAGAGAAAATGAAGCTTGGAAGTAGAAACCATTTGTGAATTGTAAGAAGTGATAAGAAAGAGGAGAGAAAGAGAAAAAGAGGAAAAGAAAGAGGAATGTGTGAAGCAGAAAGAGTATGAGGAAGAACAGAGTAGTACAGAAACAGAGCTTCTTCTTTTGTTCTCCCTTTTGGTGCAAAGGAAATGCGAATCAGAAGGAAGAAGATTTAAAAAGGGGGCCTGGTTGGAGAAAAGGGTATAGGTGGTAGTAGTAGCAGGCTAAAAAGCGATGAATACAGCTATCAGTGCGGAAGTAATTTATGGTGATCCTAATAATAATAATTAATAGTACTCCTTCATTTCTATATTAATTAATTCTCATAATTTTAATTTTTACAATTTTAATTTCATTTTTTTATTGATAATTTCTTACATAATGTATTATTAATAATTACAATATTGTATTTTTATGTTAATATTTTTTATTATAAATCTAATAGTTGTAATTTTATATAGCAATTAATTAATTTTAGAGTTTTTAGTATAATAATCCGTCTTGAGAACTTCATGATGAGAATAATCCAAAGTGACTTTTTGGCATGATAATCAGACTTTTCACTATTTTCTCATGATCTACAGTTAATTTCGTGTGAAAAGGCGACGTGGCGTAAATTTCATTTTTGAAGTATGAATAAATATACTTTTAAATTCGCTTCAATTTTCGCACTCTGCAAATCGATTCCGGAGTGTTATTAGAAAATAGGGAAAAAGTTCATACTGCTAGTGGCCGAAAACTCACTTTGGATTATTCCCAGTTACAAGCCCTCAGTACGACAATTGATATGAAACGGAGGTAGTAACGAGAGAGAGAGAGAGAGAGAGAGAGAGAGAGAGAGAGAGAGAGAGAGAGAGAGAGAGAGAATTAAGTGAGGAGTGAGGGTAGTAGAGCCTGTAGAGGTATGAAAGTGAAAGGTAGGAAAAGGGTTTTTGAGAAGAGAGACGGATTTATTTGGAGCTTACAGTGTTGTTGTTTTCTTGGGCAGTCCTGTGAGTGTATCTCCTCCTTCTCAGAAGCCTATTTATCTTATTCATTAAAGCTGAGGAGAGGAGAGGGAGTTAGGGAGATGGGATTGTTACCAAAATTAGTTGGATCTAGTTAGTGCTACTTATCTTTTTTGTTACAATTTGGAGATACTTCCACAATTTAATATTTGTTACTTTTTATTTTATTTTATTGTCACTATTTTAGTGTAAATTTTTCATATAATATTTTATTAATAATTATGATATTTAATAATAGTATTTTTCATTATAAATTTATAATAGTAATTTTATATAAAAAATCAGTGTCTTCATAGGAAAGTTAATAGTTAAAATTTTAAAGCTTAACACAACTTCCATTGTAATAAATATACAGGATAATAGAAGTGCAAACGGCTCTCTATCTCAAAATAAATATTCATAGATACTAACTCCGTCCCAAATTGTTTGTCCATCTACCTAATTTCCTTGTCTCAAAATGTTTGTCCATTTTATAATTTTCAATGATTGTAATTCCTATTATACCCCTAATAAATACTCTTTTATTTCTTTTTTATTTTTCTTCACATAAGAAAAGTAGAGTCAATTTTGGTATATTACATATTTTTCACCCCATTTCCCATGACCATTAGACTTTAAAATATAGTTGGATGGACAAACAATATGAGACGGAGGTAGTACATTCTAGTGCCGACATTTGACTACTTTTGCGGCATAAATACAACAAAGGTGAACTTTCATGAGTGATCGTTCTTCTTTCGAGCATCGAAAAAAGAGAAACTATGTCGTATTCAACAAACACATCTTTAATCCTAATTCCTAACATAAGCCTTATTAAGCAAAAAGGACATTTGTTGAATGAAAGTAAGGAAACACTTCTTAATAGATTAATTTTGACGTCAAATATCGTACGATTAAATAAGACGACATAGCAACCAAACTAGTCAAAATATTGCTAGATGGTATATATTCACGACCAATGGGTCACTGGACCTTGATTTTGATCTATATTCTTGAACCATGCAGGAAAACCCGGTAGGTTTGTGATTCGAGACTACATGGGATGGTTACTACGAGTAGAAACTACCAAAATCAATACCAACTCAATCCTAATGGTGGAGGCAATAGCCTAAGGCTTGGGCTACTTAATGCACTCAATATGGGCATTACAAGACTACAAATTCAATGTCATGACTTAGTTCTTATTCAAGCAATTGAAGGTCATACTAGAATACCTTGGTAAAGAGATTAGTGTTGAGGCTGGCAATGATGAGTGTGACTCCATTTCCTCTAACAATGAGTCTGTGATAAGGGCAAGGGAGTATATTGCTACTAAGGCAATTGAATTTGGAGAAGCTACTGGTTTTATGAGAGCAAAAAGGAACACAAACCCGAAGAAACATTTTAGTGATGAGCTTAAGGGGAAGTTTAAGGAGAGCGAAAAAAGGAATCTCTCTGGCAAAGAAAAGAAGCTTAAGGAGAGCGAAAGAAGGAAACGTGCCGAGTCTCTCTCGTCACAGTCGGTGGCTTTCTGATTAGTGAGGTTTTGTTGATGAGGAAGGAGAATGCAGTAAGTTTTCTTCGTATGCTAATATGATGTCATTCTCTGATAGAAATTGAGTCTGAGCATGGTCTTGTCAATGGGTGGGATGCTGAAGTTGTGGTAGTTCTCTGTTGTTTTGGTGTTGGGTTGCTCAAATTGGCAATTAGCTACAATCTGTTATGTGTTGTGGTCTTAGGAGAATCAATTTAGTGGTGTAAGTTTCAGGTGGTGTGCAGCTGGGTGCTTGTGCCCATTACTGTCATTCAGTAGTTGGTGTGTTGTATCTGATCAATTCTAAATGCCTTTGTGGTGCTGTGCATTGGATGGCTGTGCCAATGTCTAAATGGGTTAGAATATTTGATGGGGTTCTGATGGCGTTTAAAAATCAAGTTGGAATTGCAATTAGTAATGAAGTTGCTTTTTATATTGATTCTAAGAATGACCATTGGTGGGGAAAAGTGTGAGCAGCATTTGGAAAGGTTTTCACTATGTTATCATCTTTTTTCTTTTTCACAATGTCTATGTTGCTTTTTCTAATGATTCTGAGAGTGCTCTTTGGTGGGGAAAAGTTTGATCAGCACAAGGAATGGTTTTTTTTACAGTGAAAGCATACAATTTGTGGTTTAGAGACATCAATGTTGTTTATGAGGCAAGATAAACAGGTTTGGGTTCAGTATTCTGTCATTGGAGCTTCATCTGAATCAATTAATGTCTTGTGGTTGGGAGGCTTACTGTTGTTGCGTGCATAGTCTGGAGATGAGCAAATTTGTGGGCCTGCAAACTATCAGCAGGAAATTCTGATGGTGTCTTTGGATTTGGTTGGAAAGCAGTCATACTCACCGGATCCTTTAGCCATGAATTTTCATCAATTTTCATTTCAAAATTCAGTTGGCTTTTATGTCTGGATCTGATGTAAGTGGAAGTGGTATTATTTTCTTTCAGTTTGTTGCACTGTCTTGTAATTTTCAGTGGATTTTTGTTGGTTGTTGTAGCTTTTCTCGGCCTTGCTGAGTCCATTATCTCTGGCGGGCTTTTTGAATAAAGGGTCTATCGACCGTAACTCATCAAAAAAAACAGATTTTCTTGCCAAGGATATCATTCATCTCTTATAGAAAATTCCCATGTTTACAATTTTTCATGATCTTAAAGAAGCCAACTCAATTATGTATTGAATGTAAGCATGTACATGTTGTAAATGAGCTTACTATTTGCCAAGGATATCCTTCCTCCATTTTCACAAAACATTTTTTTCTTCAAACACCAAAAACCAAACCGTACATTTCTAATATGTACAGTCCATATGTATGTGTTTCAAGTTAAAACTAGGTATATGTTTCCTCATATCAATCCAACCTCAACTCATATGATATGTAGATTATTTTGGTTATTTCAAACTAGTTATATGTTCATATAATAGAATCCTTATTTAGCATATATACTGATCGATCATGATCATCTATAAAGTGCAAAATTTGTAGACATTGAGGTCATCAGGTCAAGAACCTATTGAGAATTTTAATGAATATTTTTAGACTCATTGAATGAGGTGGAAGATATGGATCCCTATTAAAAGAATCAAAATTGGTTTTTTTATTTGGTTAGCTTTTCAGTATTGCATAGAAATTTGACTCACATTGATTAAAAAAGCAAGCGGATCCTGCTTTACTACTAAATAATATAGTTAATTGGTTTATATTGATAAAAATGAGGTGGATGAGAAGAGAAAAAATATATTAAAATATTTGTGCGATAAACTCACCATCAAACTCGTTTCGTGAGACTCTCACCACCATTCTTACGAGTCAAATCTCATTTTCACCGTTGGAATATCCTACACAACCTCATTTCATTTTCATCCATAACATGTCAGCACTAAGTCGAATTTAAACTCACATGTACAAATGGAGATGGTCTAATTATCTGATAATTAGTGCATGTATTCATTATCGACTTTTACCTTTTTGACACGTGTGGTCTATTTTCTCACGGATAAGATTAGATATATAATTAATTTATCAAGGAGTATTTTCATATTCACTTATTCAATCTCATTTACCCTTTCTAATTTTAAGGCCCCCAACAATCGAGGAAAACGGGGAGATATTTGTTAAAGGGATGTTTGGTAGTTGGAGAGTTATGGGCCAAGGGATGAAATGCGATTAGTTAGAGAAGATAGTACTGGCTGTCTCGCTTGATCTCTCAATATCTATCATTTTACTTAATTTTTTATTCTTTTACTGTATATATCACTTTATAATTCAAATACAAAATTAATGACAATTTTTAAATTCACCTCTGTATTTTATAATTCACAGTATAATTATATAACTAAAATAGAAACTTAACTCTTATTTTCACCATTTTCAATACAATTAACATTCTCAATATTATTTTATTAAAATCTGCCCAAAACTTCAAAGTGATCACGACTATTAAGGAATGAAATAAGTAGTAGCGATATACTCCCTTCATCCCATATCTAAAGTTCGTCGTGGAAGCAAGAGTTGTGTTTTTGCAAAACGTAAATATAATTTCACTTTAAGATGAACTTTAGATATAGGACCGATGGAGTATTAATGTATTATATAGTACTTGTAGATTTAAAGACTTTTGGTCCTTTTTGGACATGGTAGCTAGTGGTAGTGGGGGTAATAAGTTGCCTTTTTTAGGGGGACCATTTTGCTTCATAGTTTTTCATGCAAATAAGGAGAGAGAAAAGGGTGAGATGAAATTTTGCATGCAGGACAAACTAGGGTTTGTTAATTAATGCTTTGTTTCTTTCTTTTTGGGAGCTTCGCTCTCACTCACTCTTTCTATGTCTCTGTGTGTGTGAGGAAAGTGTCAACTAGAATGTGGGCTAACTTGTGTTTAGGCTCAAGGAGGTAGTTTTGAATTTCATATAGGGTAACTATTTAATTAACTAATTACTGCTGCCAAAATACGTCTGACTCGTGCGGTTGTGTTTGCCCTCGACATTTTTTTCTCACAAGTAGTAACTAGTAAGTTGTAAGTACATGCATTTCTTATCTTATCAGTTATCATATATTGTATGGACTGAGTTGAGTGAGCTAAGGTAAAATCACCCCATTGGCAAACCCAGTTTCATGGGTAAAAATGTGAAATGATGGGCACGCAGTACTTTTCAAATTTCACCAAACTAAACTAACTATCAAGTACGGGTTAAACCAGCTGCAAACTTATCTTCTGTTTTTCACTTGGTGACATGACGCATATTGTGACTGTAATTGTCATAGTTTCATAATGATTATAGAGCACACAGCAACAGATAATATAATAATAATATGATATTTGAATATAACAAATGTTAGGATTTGCCCGTGAGTAAAATGTCACACATCGAAAGTAAAGACAAAGGACATGGTATATAAGTCAAGTGGATTATTCCTCTTAACATCAATTGATTTTAAGATAGAATCTCACTTAATTTATGTACCATGGACTTTGGCTGAAGTGGGCTCCCGCCTTGGATCTCCCCAACAAATGATATTAGAGTTGATGGTTCGTTCGACTGGGCGCAAGGTGCGGGAAAGTGGTCCTGTAAAAGTCACCATGGACAGGAGCAGGGACCATGACGTGTACGCGATTGGGTTCACCCATGAGTAAAATGTCCCACATCACTTAACTTGTATATCATGGGTTTTGGTTATTATCGCTACATTTTCCTTTAAACTCCCCCGGTTGTAAATGCTCTTGTGGTATATGAGTTGGGGGCTTACCGCTTAGGCCTCAGGGTCTGAATTCTAATTACCATAGTTTTCTTGGTGAATATTGTGATGTCCATGGAGGCTTCTTGTAAATTTGCTTTTAATGTCATGCCTTGGTAACTTGCCTTTGTTAAAAAAAACCCCCAAATGCAATTTGTTAAAAAAAAAAGCTGGCAGAAGTTGTGTCGAAGTGATTTAGGTCATGTTCTTTTGTACGATTGATAATCTGCAGTGTCACATCCCACTACACTTTGCCACAACCCACCACAACATACTATTCCACCACAATTCACTATAACCCACCACAAATTACGTTTTCAAATTTATTATATATCTTTAATATAACTTTTCAATCAATATTTTTTCAACTCACTTTTTCCAATACAATACTTTTTCAACCATTTTTTTAATCATCCAAAAACAATACAATATTTTAACTCATTTTTTCCAATTACTTTTTCACAATTACCAATACAATATACAAAAAAACCCACCACAACTTACTAATAACCCACCACAATTTCACCATATCTACCACAATTTCACCATACCATACTATGTCATACCACAGCACACCGCATAAAAGAACAGGATCTTAATTGGAGATGAAATTTTACTTAGAAATACTAGCCAATTTGTTTGTAAAGATATAAAGAGTTGATTGTATGTATTTATACATATAGCATTTCACTTTCGTTGTTGCAGCAGCTGGTCCACAGTTAAATTAAGCCATTAATGAGAGATTTGGAAGTAAGGCTGTATGGAGAGAGAGAGAGAGAGAGAGAGAGAGAGAGAGAGAGAGAGAGAGAGAGAGAGAGTAGTGACAGAGGTAGAGTTAAGGGGTGGGGAGCTGGATAAGGAAAAGCCCACGTTAATTAGTAACGCATGAATAAGAAAAGAAGACTACAAACATAGAGGGTGGCAGGGCAGGCCTAACATATACAAACAGAAGACAATCATAAACACTTACACATACACCATTCTTTACCATGCATTAGCCCTAGCTCTTAGCTATTAGCCCATAGGTATTGCCCCTTGACATGTCCCTTTCTCTCTTTACTATCTATAACCACAACTACCAACTCCCTAATCCTTAGCTTTAGGGTTTAGGATCTATGTGTTGGGTTGTCTTCTTTTCATGTTGCAAGGGAATGGAATTACATAACTGGATCCTACCCTTTTTGGAACTAATCCTCAACTATAAACATTCCAACTGCCTTCATTTTAAAAACTTTTTGTTCCTTCCAACCCCAAATCAATGTTCCATTTAGGCTCCCTTCTTTTATATTGTGCGGTGTGGTGGGGTAATGGTGCGGTGCGCGCGGTGTGGTGGAATTTGAAAAGGTACGGTGAATTGTCGTGAGTTGTGATAGGTGAGGAGAGAGAATGTAAAAAGTAGAGGAGAAGAGTGAGTAAAGAAAGCTAAGACAACATATTAGTAATAATTGTGGTAAAGTGTGCTGAAGTGTGGTAGAATATTGAGTAGTGCGGTGCGTGAGGTACCGCACCGCAACCTATCACATAAATGAACAGAGCCTCAAGGACATGGGCGGATTCCCATGGTGCTTAGGGATGGCCATGGCCACCCATAGGTCACAGGACAACAAAAAAGATATTTTTTAGTAGAATTAAAAGGAAAAATTATGAATTTTGTCTCCTCGTGTAAGTGTAGTAATATAGTGGACGCCTTATTTCGAATGTCTAGGTCCGTCACTGTTCAAGGACTCTTGTTTTGTATGGTGTGATAGACGTGGATGGAATAGGTAAGATATGTAGGATAAGGTGGCATAAAGTAAAGATAAATGGGCGCACTATTTATTATATATACAAATTACACTGACTTTAAGATTATTTTTTATTCAATTCATAAATTTTAGGGTCCAAAAGATTAGCAATAAAACCCAAGGGTCCAAAAAATTAATTACTCTATACTTTCATATCCAAAATATAAAAAACCCAGAGAAAAACTACCTACATATAAATCTCCTCAACCCCCGCATCAATGAGACTATATAATAAGAATTGTTGTTGTGATCACTGCATATTAGCGTTGATGATTGCTTATTAATGCCGTTGAATACTTGAATCATATCATAATAAATGGAGGGAAAATTAAGAAAGGAGCAAGCAATCAAGCATATAATGTATCTTAAAATTATATCACTTAACTTTTACAGGTCATTACAGTTAAGGATACCTAGCTAGAAACACGACTAAAAATACTAAACCAGAATGCTAATTATAAGTACTAAGTTGAACGTTGTATTAAACATTAATGTAGAGTACCAATAATCTAAGAAATACTTGTTTTACATCAATAAACTGGAGAATGATTCTCAGCTTTACCCTAAATATCCACATTAGCTCTTTTCCAGAACAGATTGCCTCTCTTCATCAACCTCTTAGCAGCTGTCACAAGCCTTTCAGCAATCTACAAGCTTCGGGGCAGTAGATATCGCCTTACTGTGAAACCGAGTTCAGTCGACAAACCCCCAAACTGAGGTATTATTGAGGGGATAGATCATCATCACCATTGTCATAGATGTTCGAATTATAGTCTTGTCTGCATCATTTCTTAGATGGTTTGAAAATGTTGTCTTTGTAGTATTTGAGCTCCATTATGCTCTCCCTTATATCGTCCAAAGCTCTGTGCCTATTCTCCTTGCGAGGCGCCTTTTTCTGAACTGGAATATCAATATCATGCCATAACATAAGGAATCACATCGGAGACACCCGAGCACTCAGTACAACAACAACCGCTCTCAATATGGGTCCTTTACTCCTTTTGCTTTTTCTTTTTTTCCCCTTATTTTTGGCATGGGGGAGAGGGGGCTACTTGGGACTTGAAGGTGTGCAGGCAAAAATTTGGGTCTGGATCAAAATTCGAGTCGGTCAAATCGGTCCTTGTTAAAATTCGGGCAAGAAATATGTCTGTTATCCCAACTTTTCCAGGTCAGACAATTCAAACGAGACGTAAGATCAGCTCAAACTAGGGTTCGAACAATAGAGAAAAAAAACAAAAAATATTATATCCAAATATTCAAGTCAATTCGGTCAACATCACAATTCGGACGAAAATCTATAACCATACCCAATTTTGTCCGACTCAGATAAATTTGGGTGTTCGGGTGGGACAAGATTTTGCCAACTCAACTCGAAAGGTATGATGGTAAACTTGGACATCGATGGCTGACTTGAGGGTATGGAGAATAAACTCACCTCACTAGGTTTTCCTACTAGTTACCGATATTGTAAAGAAATGGAGAGGTTACAGGATTGTAAAAGTTTCTGATAAAGTGGGGAAAACACACACCCAAAAAAAAAAAAGGTACCAAACCATGGTGGATTGATGGTAGAAAACTTATAACGAGAAGAGAAATATTACCTCTAGGATGCCACCGCATGCATAGGGCCTTGACAGTGCTAACATCCACGAGAACATGAGGGAAAATACTTGCTAACTCCGGCATATATTTCTGCACAAAACACTTTTTAGTTAGCAGTAGCACACAACATCTGGGTTTTGCTCCAGAAGCAATTTCATTTGCCATAGACTGAAGAATGCAGATTGTCTTAAGTTACGACTAACTATGACCGACAACAAAGTATTTTACACTCCTCGTTCTTTCTTCTTTTTGCCTATAATAATCATGATAGCACAACCACATACTTCAAATGAAGAAAAAAGGGAGGGTGGCACCATATCAGTACCTTGAGGAACAAAAAATCCACATATATCGAGTTCCCAGCAAGGAGAGGAGTATATGCACCGACGTGCTTCTTTACAAATTCTATAACCTGCAAAGGGTAAACACGTTGCAATACATCAAGAACCAGGAAACCTACTGGCAATTCAACTTTTATTTGAGAGATTGTCAGGCAGATTATAAAGATAGAACGATGAAATCAGGAAACCTACAAAGGCAAATATAAAGTCCTACTCTCCCAGAGGTGTAAATATTCTACATTCATTGGGCCAATCTGGAGGTCGAAAGCCCTTTTTTAGGCTTGGACAGTCGCCAGAGGTAATCATACCACAACAGATATGTTGACAAGAAGAAATTTCAATCTTAGCATGGATGGGTCGTATATACCTTCCGAAAGGATGAATTGCAAAAGCACCATCTTGTTCTTCGTCTGGTCGGGATGGCAACGAGTTGGGTTCAGGCAGGACCAGGACCCAAAACTCGTCAATTTTTTCAGGACCCAGACCCATCTCAGACCCATCGGGCCTAAAACAGGACCCAGCCCACATCAGTATCTTGAGGAACAAAAAATCCACAGACCTTTACGTAAGACCGAGACAGAAAACAGGATAAGCTAACTCAATTAAGGACAACACCATACTACCTAAATTGAAGTTAGGGCCCCTTAATCAAGCTTACGATAAGACCACAAACCTGTAACAACCCACCCCAAAATCATGTTTAATTATTTATAAAGCACAGTAATTATCCAAATCGCGTTATAAATTTTTCGCGTTTACCTTTATTTATTTATTGATTTACTTATTTATTTATTGTTGTCGGTGTTGAGTCTCGTGCAGGAGATGGCCAAGGTGCCGAGTTATCGGCTTAAAAAAAAAAATTTACTTTACATGTTCATACATTGAGTTAAAGTATTTCAGGTTATACGATTTATGTTATAAAGTTATTTAATCGTTAAGTTAATTTGTACCGGGTTTTACCGTTTACGCTATTTCTTAATCGAAAGGGGTCTAATTATTCGACCCCGTGACATTTATATTTTATTACCCAAACCTTAATTTATTTGGGTTATATTTATTCCATTTAATTACAAGTAATATTTATATTTCATTTATTTGGATTTTCTACATCCAAGGTTTATTTTATTTTACCCAATTATTACCAATTGATTTTATTTGGTACAAAGTAATTATTTTAAGTTTACTACATTACAATTATTGTTCTTGGGTTACAAATTCAGATTAAATAAAGGGTTAGAGGGAGTATATGAAATTGTATTAGTTAGGGGGGGTTTTTATTTTCATTACAATTCATTTGCTAGACAAACTCTCACACTTTCTCTCTCAAACTCTCACACTTTTCCCCCTTGCTCCTGCTGGCCGAGTACCACAGCAGCACCGCCGCCCCTGCCGGGCTGTTTCCAGTGCCGGCGAGGTGCCCAGCCGCCGCCCAAGGTGGCCGCCGCCACCACTCTTCCTCCCTCTTGTGTTTTCTCCAATTTTTAACTCGAAGGTAACCTCTCAAAAACCCCAATTTCAATTTCTATGAACCCTAATCTGAAAATATATGTTATCTTTGCAATTTCTACTCCTTTTACTCTCTTTTAGTATAAATTTCAAGTCACAATTGTATTGGTTAAGTTAGGTTTTGATTTTGGAGTATATACATGTGATTCTTGAAGAGTTATTGAGGTGTTAGAGTTGAATTCATGGTGGATGATGTTTATATGTTTATGCATGTGGTTTTTGGGGCCTTTGATGAATGGATTTTCATGAGTTATATTCTGAAAGTATAGTGGATTAAGGTTATTTGGGATTTGGTGGTGTTTTAATATGTTTAAGGGTGAAAAAACCGAGTTAAAAACTGGAATTGTCGGTAAATAACGGTTCTGGTTCAAATCTGGAAATTTACAGTAGCATAAAAGTGGGATTTTTGCCCAGATTTCTACTCCATTTGATAGCCTAAAGTGTTAGCAAACCATAGGCTTTGGAATTTCGAGTTTCCGACATGTATAGCCCGAGTTACGACCAAAACCGTAACCTCACGTTTTTATATACGATTTCTGAGTCAGTGTGTTGAAGGCTATTTTTCGGACCTTTAGAGACCTCTTTAGTCTTGGTGGTAAACATGAAAGTTTTAGCTAACATTCTGAGCTTTCCGGAAAGGTGTGGTTCATAGTCATCCGATATCGCGAGTATAAGTTACGAGCCCTGGAAGCAGGGCTATCCAGAACAACATTTCTGCCCAATTTGGTTTATGTAAATGTATGTCTTTTGGGCCTTAAATCAACCCAATAAGGGGTTCTAAGCATGAATGGGCCATGGTTATAGGATGTCATTGTAGAGTTATGTGTTTAAAGCTAAAAGTACCATCTTGGAGTCTCAAGGGAGTCCTAAGGGTAGTCTCCAAAAGCTAATGGGTTTGATAAAGTATTTCACTTCCCCATCTTCCTTTAGAATATTATTCAATGTCTTGAGCTAGCTAAGAGTTTCTTCTAGCTTGGTAGCTTCCAAGTTCAAAGTTACTTCCATCTTTATTGCTTAAATCATTGACCCAAGCTTGTTCTTATTGCATTCGAATATGTTTATCGACTCGCTTTATCGTTCATTTGCTATCATATGATCAAGCCATAGTTAACTCCATCGTTCGCATCCTAGCTTTCAAGTGTAAGCACCCCATTCATCGTCAATTCAAGCTAATTTTATTGGATTCAAGCCCTTTCATTTGAATCATATTCTACGTCATTATGTTCATGTTTTCCGACTCGGAAATTTCTAAGGTTTTATATGCACTTCATGCTGGGCCATTTTTCGGGCCCTTCCTTTCATTTCTAGCCTTTGAGCCAGTTGACAAAGTTAAAGATCATGTTTTTCCCTATTCCGGGATGTACTCTTTTACGTCGTTTCGATTTTCCTAACTCACGTTATGCTACAAACGCTATTTTGATACAACCTGAAATTTTATTCCTAAATTTGTTTCATTTATATTACTAAGTTTCCAAACTCGTGAAACTAATTTAGAACCTTATTCGGTTCTTCATGTTTATGTATGCTTCTATTGGTTGACAAAGTTTCAAAGGCCATCTCCAAGCCGAGCCGAGCCGCCAAGGTTTTTAGCGTCTTAAGGTACGCAAATTGTCCAACTCTTGTTCTATTTAAAGTCAAGTACAATTTTATTGCATAGATATATTCTAACGATTTTATTGTTTTATAAGTGGTCCCGAAACTTATTCTATAGTAGCTAGAGTAAAGTCTAGCCTTATTTTCTGAGCTCTATCTGAGTAATCTTGACTGTCTCGATCGCTTAGCACACCCATCCAAACTCGAGATCGGTTTGGGCGTACGTGCGTGAGATGTTTCGGCATCGATCTAAAAGGGGCACCACATCTTACTTTATGAAATCATTTCAATGTTAAGCACAGCATATGCATAGAAATTTTATAGCTTAAAGTATTCAATGGTTTAGCATGCTTTATATCCCCTATCCCGTTTTCAAAATGAATTTAAATGCCGGCACTAAAACCGCTTTTGAACGGTTTGACGTGTCGAGGTTTACGTACTGAGTGTTTCCCCACTCACTTTGCGAATGTATTCAATGTTTTATTTTTAGGCGGTCCGAGCTCTCAGGATAAAGGCGAGGTTAAGCAGGAGTAAGTCGTATGTACATGGTAGTTCTCTAAAGGCGATCGATGGTCAGTCATCAAGGTTACTCAAGGACATTAAAGGCCACTTGGTTGTGCAAAGTCTATATGACATGTTTAATTAAAGGTTGTATAATGTATTTGTACTCTACGTTTAGCAGTTGTGTTGTATGGAGTTAAGTACAGTTTTATGGTGGATTGTTATATTGTGGTATTATGTTTTTGCCTTGTCCCGAGTGGGGACGGCGGTAATGCCTCGACCTAAGGTGTTCCGCTGCGCTAATCACAGGTTTGGGATTCTAAAGTATAGTCTTAATCTTGTGATTAAGGTTGGGGCGTTACAAAACCCTAAGATAGACCAAGACTCACTTGATCACTAGTTTGCTTAACTGAGATAAGAAAGTGTGGCATTTAGGATTTCAGGAGCCAGCTGCTCATATCATTCATAATGATTAGACATAAGTTCAAAGCTAAGTGATGGCAGCAAAAATATTGGAAAGAGATCTTCTAGGAGACATTGGAGTTTAGGAATCTGTATTTAAAGTCAACAATGTCTTTTAGTTATATCTCTTGTCCTTTAGGTAGCAAATAGTATCTTTTTTATTATGATTCTTTATTGCGTCAGGTTTGTTTTGTCTATTTAAACTCCCCTGCGATGTACAGGAAGTTAGACTTTGATTATTATTGAATTGAATTGAACTGAATTGAACTTTGAGAAAATTGTGACTTCCTCTCGGAGTGGGAATTGCTCTGTGAGCGTCCTACATCAATTTGGTATCAGAGCCTTCAATCGAGCTTTCAATTTTTTTTCCTCGATCAAGTTTGCTGCTCAGTTTTCACGAAAAAATAAAAAGAGAAAAACTCAGAAATCCAGGAAAAAAACCCAGAAACCCTCCACCCTACCCAAGCCGCGCAACTCATCGCCATCACCAAATTAAGGTTTTGCTCAGAAATCTAGAAAAAGATTACCCAGAGGGCTTCTGAGTTTTTTTCCCCCTCTGGATTTCTTGGTTTTTCTTTCTTTATTTGTCATGAAAGCTGAGCAGCCAAATTGAACGAGGAAAAAAAATTGAAAGCTTGATCGAAGGCTCTAAAACCAAATTGATGTAGGACGCTCAAAAGCAACAAGGAAACACATTAAAAAGTAAAAACATAATAAAAAAGATATTATTTGCCACCTAAAGGATAAGAGATATAACAAAAAGATATCATTGAGGGGTGTTTGGCAACCCAGCTTTTTGGGCAACTTTTTAGCTTTTTGAGAAGCTTTTAGCTTTTTGACCAAGGTAAAAAGCTATTTAAAGCGTTTGGTAAGTAGTTTTTTATATTAACTTTTTGGAGCCAATAAGCTAGTTTTCAAAAGGCTAATTGATGAAGCTTTTTGAGTTAGCTTTTCACAAAAAGCTACTTTACCAAACACTTTTCCTGCAATCAGCTAACCCAAATAGCTAAAGTCAAACAGCTAACAGCTACATGCTGGTTGCCAAACAAGGCAAAGACTCCTAAATTTTTATGTCTCCTAGAATATCTCTTTCCAATATCTTTGCTTGCATCCCTTACCTTTGAACTTATATTCAGCTTCCACTACATCTAAGGAGCATATGAAAACGAGTTTGGGTTTGCGGAAATAAAAATCATCATCTATAATAATCATTCAACTGCATAGAACAATCCATCAACTAAGGGTAACATTACAGAACTATTTTGCAATAGAAACAGAGTGGAAATTTTGGAACACTATTTATTAAGCTAAATACTTCAAGAAACAAGATGAAAAGAATAACTTATACATCATTAACTTTTCAACATACCCGTTTCTCAGCTTCTCGTTCACTGATCGTACTCTTGAGGACCTTTTTTGTCAAACCTGGAATGACCCAAGTGTTAATAACAAGGACCAACTACTAAGTGCACGTCAAAAAATGTGGTGCAACAGAGTAGAGAATTGCAAACTTCGCATATTTTAATTCAACCACACTCCATGCATCGTATCATGATGCATGCCATGCAAAAGGGAGACCAGGACAAGCATAGCCTTTCTTACCACTAGCTCCATGGTGGTCCTGACACCATTCACCCATCTTGTCTAAACACTCTTGTGATTGGTGGATAACCAAATCTGGGCCCTAGATTTAGAATCAAAAAACAGAAACAATCGCTCCTTTATTATTCTGCCGATCATACTTTAAGCAGCAATTTATCATCAAATGCATGAGCGTAAAAGGAGGAGATTTTTCAAATATGGTTCGTCACATTTCAGTGATATATAAATAAAGATAAGGGACAATAGACAGAGAGGGAAAGGTTGAACCAATCAGCGTAAACCATGCTTCTGGACACGTATTAATCCCAAAACTAACCGCCGAACAATGCTAGTGAGATGAAGACAAGTCAAAACGGGCAGAATCATTTCATAAATAGTCAAAAACTTACTGCTGACATAAAATACAGCTGAAACATTTAAAGGATACATGGAATCTAATTAACTTATCGTGCAAGATGTCAAGAATAAGAGCAGAAGGTTTCGTCATTCAAGACAGAGATGAATTGCATTAACATGAAATATTGGACAAGCACAAGAATCTATAACTCAAAAAGTATTTGTAGAATGATATCAAAACGCGGTGCAGGTGAAGGTAGTATAGAACTGGCAAAAATTTGGCCGAACCTCAATGGACTTAGATAAATTGCCATCAGTAATAATGCACGCAATTTCCAGGATTCGATCGACCTCAACATTTAAACCTGCAGACAAAGAAAACATAGGCTCATTAGTTACAACTCTTTTATGGAAACTGAACGGAATGTCAGATAAAAATGCACAGAACTAGAACTATACTGGATAAGAATCCTTCATCAACAAATGCCATTCTTCTACCTCAGACAAAGTATGAGAATATGTATTTTGGTAACCGGTTTTAAGATTACATGACCTTCAATAAATTGGAAAATAAAGGTAAGAAGACAAAATGCTTTAGTGCTAGAAGCGGCACTATCAAAAGAGTACACATTCATCATATACCATAATCAGATGTGTTGTGCCAGCTTACCGGTCATCTCTAAATCAATCCAGACAAGTGGCAATTTGTACTCTGTGAGGGCAACACCTGAATCATGTTCCTTCTTTTTTCCATTTTCCACAGTTTTCTTGTCAGTTGAAGAAGAACAAGCACCAATATTTCCTACGTCACCTGAATCAGGAGAGTCGAGACACATTGTCAGCAAAACCACGAGCATTAACAGGAAGTAATCTTTCACAAGTTTGTGCATGCAACAACTATCATAGACCTTGACAAGTTCAGTGACATTACGGTACGTCTCTAAGCGACGAATGTACTAGGTTTCAAATAAGGGACTAATCAACAGAATACTCCATGTAGACTTTTTCCCCCTTTGAGGGACAGAGCAATTCAAGAAAACAAATCTTTATAGCAGACAATCTGAAAAGAGAGTCGGGATTGGCTGACCAAAGATAGACAACACGATGTTCATAAAAGACGGAATAAAAAGAAGGTGGATTGGAGACAATAACAGGTTTGACAAAGAGAACTGAGAGAAGAGAGTGGATGTATTCCCTTATGCTGGCATATACAATTATACATACACGCTTCAATTTGGTCATTTTCTACATTCTCACGCTATTTGCCTAAGCATAGAGCACAAATGTTCACGTGCTGACATATATAACCAAAGTAGACTAGCTAACTATGCCCTAGATGCCTAGATAAAAATGGAATGTTTTGAAGATAAGGCTAGAAATTTTACAATAGAAAACTGGCTTCAGGTGCACAATTGGCAATCATTTGCATCACCAAGAAGGATCTTTCTCTCTACATTAGAAGTGGGGCATTGTAGCATTGTAAGGAAGTCGTATTCCTAAAACGATATAGCAGTAATGGTTTGGATGAAAGTGATGACAGTAAAGAACAATAAAAGACAGAACACGAACACACAGAATGGAGAACTTCCACGGACGGCGCCAAATGTGTGATTTGATCCTAAATAAAGATTAAACCCTTGCTAATCTCACACAACTCACTTTCTAACTCAATCAGATACAATAGCAATGGAGGATACTACACCTTCTTACACGCATTCTCTACCTCGAGCTCCAACATAGCAATTTCATTAAAAGTCACATCTTTAGTCTCTACTCTAAATTACTTTCTTAGAGTCATGACACTAAATGTTGTATCCTTTAGAATCGGACCCATGACCAAGAAATATGCATTTAAGAGCACTAGGAGCTAACTTCCCATCATTAACATGGGCGAACACGAACATCCAAATATTATCAACATAGAATAGTCAATAGGATTACCTGACCAAACTTCTAGAATCTAAAATCTATACATTAGCGAGGAGATCTGTTCACCAAATAGCAGGTTGTAGCAACAACCTTCACCCAAAAAGTTTTGCAACCCCAAAGCCCAGCATTAGAAAGTATGCACTATGCTTTCTCTAGTAGAGTTTTGTAGATGCACTCAGTAACCAAATTTTGCTTAGCTATGCCATTAGCTACATAGAACATAATTGAACTTTGAATCAACGAACTCAAGACTATTACCTGTCTTGAGTTTCTTGATCTTCCTCCCAGTTTGGTTTTCAAACACACCTTGAACTTATTAAAGAATGAGAATATCTCATTCTTCTACCTCAGAAAGTAAACCCATGTCTGTGGTGAGAAATCATCAACAAATGCCAATAAGTACCGCTTGCTTCCAAGAGAAGGCATTCAACAAGTACCCCACAAATATGAATGAATGTAGTCAAGCGTACCTTTGGTACTATGCTTAGCCTTGGAGATCTCCATCATTTTTTATTTCTCAGAAACGCAGTAGCCACAAAATTTTAGCTTACCAGTACCAACACTACCAAGATAACCCTTCTTGGTCAAACCTGTCATTCTTTTCTCACCCATATGACCCAATCCAATAATGGTGGATCCCAGCTCGATGTAAAGCCTCCTTTGTTTAATACCCTTCATCAACACCATGGCACCTCTACACATTTCCAGGTTACCACCATCAGCCTCGAGAATACCGAGAGATTTGAGGTTATGAGTCATGCCAAGTATATAACGGACCTTATTCATGGTCTAAATGCCCCATCATGAGTTCTGATTCTAACACTACCAATCTCTACAACCTTACAGACTAATCATTGCCCATAATAACAATTCCAGCATCAATAATCTCATAAGTAACAAATAGTTATGTGGTAGGTATACCCAAAATCTAGAACCCAATATTATTCGCTGTCCTATCAGAAGTAGTGGTCGACGCATCTGGCAGCAAACCATTCTCCATCACACTCAGACTCTACAAAATCAGCAGTACCACGTCTAGACTGACTCTCCTTCACATCCTTAGCCTTCATGTTTTTCTTCTTCCAACAACTTCGTTCAATATGCCCCAGTTTCCCGCAGAAATAGCAGGTCTTCTGAGCATGATGACTCCTAGACTTAGAACGGTGTTTCTTACCCTTACCGTTCCCCCTTTTGTCAGCTGCTCTACCCCTTACAACTAAGGCCTCCCTACCCTCACCCTGGATATCAAGATGAAGTTGCTCCTTTAACAACAACTTAGACTTCACATCCTCAAAGTAAATTGTGTTAGAATTACTAAAGAGGATGATTTCCTTAAAACCCTTATACGAAGGCGGTAAAGAAATAAGTAACAACATAGCCTTCTCCTCATCCTCAATTTTAACATCCAATGACGCTAGATCGATAATAATAGAATCAAAATCATTTAAATGTTTCTGAATAGGAGTACCCTCTGCCATTCGTAAAGTATACAACTTTTCCTTCAAACGGATCCTATTGACACGGCTCTTCGTCATGTAAAGTTCCTCCAGCCAAACCCAAAGATCTCTGGCCGTTATCTTGTCAGGCACCAACCTCAGCACATGTGGTGCCAAGCACGATTGGATACTCACAAGCGCTTTCATCTCCAAGTCCTCCCATTCGTCTTTTGATAAAGATCCATGCCTCTCCTTCTGCAGTGTTGTCCAGTCATCATCATTCATCGTCGCAGGCTTCGTGGTAGGTTCCATCAAGACTCTCCACAACCCATGTTGAATGAGAATCGCTCTCATCTGCACCTTCCAAAGAACGAAATTCGTCTCTCCATCAAACTTCCGAATATCACACTCCATGATTGAAGCCATCCCTGAACCATGGCTATGACACCGTTTGTAAGGAAGTGGTATTCCTAAAATGATACACCGGAAGAGGTTTGCGTGAAATTGACATGAATTAAAGAACGATAAAAGATGGAACACGAACACAGAAATTCAATTGGGAAACCCAAAGAGCAAGAAAACCTACACATGACAATGATCACAAACAACCCACTATGAGGAGGGAAAAAAAGCAGAACGCAACCCCGACGACAATCACAATGTGTGATTGATCCAAATCAAGTATTAAACCCTTACTAATCTCACACTACTCACTCTCTAACTCAATTGGATACAATAGCACTGGAGAATACTATCTTGCCTTCACTTTCCCTTTCTAGGAAGCAAAAAACAGCCGCACCAACAATTAGGTCAAAACCTGCATAAACTAACCAACCTAACACGTCAGATCAACCATAGGCAACACAGCCCGAGTCACCCGTGTTGCTGCTAGCACAATCCATGCCACTCCTGATACAGCCCGCGTTGGCCCACAACCCCCAAACCTTACCTTTCTGAGCGACAACACAACTCATGTTATCCCATAAACCGTCTGCACTGCATACTCAACATCGCCGAGCACTCCGAGAAGAATCCGGGGCCACCAATGGAGCCTAGCCCAACAAGCACTAATTGACTTAAGGCAGCAATCATCAATTCATTGTCTCATATTCTCGTTTCAGGAGCCATTAAAACCCTAATCTCACTGTGGGTAACAACTAACAAGCTGCTAATCCCACCTGAACCCGACTAAACTAAACTACAAACAGAAAGTACACATATTTATTCATACAGAAGCCAAGAATACAAGAATCCTGAGACCACTTTTTCCATGAATGTTTGTCTCACAATTCTCATGCGAAAACAAGATACCCCTTTTCACAACCCATCAAACCCTATTAGACGAGGCATCCCCAAAACAAACAAACACATCTACAACAACATAATTCCCTTGATTCTTTTGGGTGAAAACTATCGCACTCAGAAAACCACAAAAATAGCACAATTCAATTAAATCAAACAGTCGAAATTAAAGCAAAATCGAAGGCAAAGATTCACCTGAAACCCCAGAACCCAACTTTTCAGGATCGTCGGCTCCGTCCAGAGCAAGCACAGAGAAAGCATTCGAGAGCAGGTCCATCGTTCTGCGATTCTATAACTTCTTCAGAAAAAGGGTACTTGTTTACCAACTTCTTTCTGAAAAAACTGAACTTGTTTACAGAAAATCTTTGTTTTGTTGAAGAAGTGAAGAACCGGTTGGTGGGTGACGGTGAGACTGTCGCAAGCGAAGGAACGGGAACAAGAGCAACTGAACTAGCGGAAGTTAGTCCAACCCGAGTGTATCGTATTAATGCCCTTTTTTTTTCTTTTTCTGTAGATTTATTTATAACCGGAATGCTTGGGCTTGGCCCTAGACATTTGGACCAAACAAATTAGGGTTATTTACCATGAAGGCCCAAAAGTAATTTTGACAGTTTGGTCTCGGTAGAACATATTGGTCCTTATTTACAATTAAATATAGGGCCCAAGATAATGGCTGGGTATGCCATGTGTGTGGGTTTTTTTGTTCAAATGTAAAACCGGTTCGATTTTTTTGTAACGGGTTTCAGATGGGTGCCAAAAGAAGAAGAAGAAGAAATGTGGTTGTTTCATTGCTATCGTCTTTGATTTTAAGCCACAAAGAAATTATCTTACATTCTTACTCATAGTTCTTCAACCTTGAAGCATATAGACTCAGTCATACACGTACAGAACTTGCTTACTTCAAGCTTCACAAAAATTAAAGAACTAACCCCTGGAGACAGACAGTAGTATATCCTTGTACTATAAAATATCTAATAAATTAGATGAATATCAAAATCAAATTTAGAATTCTCAATTTAGGAAAAGGTAATATTATATAAATTCTCAATTTTGGATCTGCATATTCAACCCTAACCTATAAATTCAGAAGATACCAACTTATACTCAGCCAAACTTCTGCAGAACAAACCCAAAACCTTAGCCTAGATCTACCCAGATTTCCCAGAAAAAAAAAAATCTCACAAACACTTTCGAATCAGCGAGATTTTGATGACCCATAACAAATTGACAATGAAAACCTAGAAGAAGATGTACAACCAGTAGACAAAGAAGATGAACAAGAAGAAGAAGGACGAAATCAGAATGCAAAAGAAGATGTGGATGTCGAAAAAGACCAACAGCATACTCAAAATGAAAATACAAAAGAAGCAGTAAAATCAACCCAGGAGAACAACAACAAGAAGAAGAAAGACAAAATCAAAAGGAAAAAGATGGCTTCTTCTTCTTCTTTCTTCATTGATTTCTTCTTCTTCTTCTTCTTCTTCTTCTTTTGGCACCCATTTGAAACCCATACAAAAAAACCAAACCGGTTTTATATTTGAACCCAAAAAAAATCACGCACATGACATGCACGGTCATCATTTTGGGCTCCATGTTAATTGCAAATAAGGACCAATATGTCATTGTCGAGACCAAACTGTCAAAATTGCTTCTGGGTCATCCTTTATGGTCAATAACCCAACAAATTATAGTAGCTGCCAGTATGGTTCGAACCATGATATCAATATGTCAGGGGGTGTATAGTTTATTGGATAGTCTGAATGATAATAAGGTTGTCTTCCTTAATCTAAATTCTTGAGAAACCTTCTTGGATAATTTGTTGAAGATCAAAACGGAGCGACATGAATTTTGTCAGCCTAATGGTCTGCGAATTAACCAGCATGGCGTTAACTTTTTGGAGTCGACCAAGATGACCACAAATGATGAAACCTGCAGTTGAACCTTGGTGGTTAAGGGATCCATCAAAGTTCAACTTCACTCATCCATTGTGAGGTTGTTTCCACTTTCCACCTTACATGGACGATATTCTGACGTTTGGCACAAGTGAACGAAGTTGAAGATGCTAAGTATGGTGTTGATCTTGGTAAGAAAACCTGCTCCTACCTCGCCACTATGTGAAGCTGCTTTTGGCTCAAATGTACCCTTGTGACATTGAAAATAGAGTTGTTGCGATCCTTCTAGTTGTTGCGCCACTCTGTCAAAATTAATATATGTTGATCAAAGTGTACTGTTAAAACAAGTGATGTGATTCATTGAAATACGAATTCTGACAAAATTTAAATTTTTTCAAGAGATTTTATCATAATTGATTTTTTTTCAACTACCATAATAAAAGGCGTTGCGTACAACCGTTGATTCTACCTTAAAAAGGTGAAATCAATATATTTTAATCATAATAACTTGTTGCGACAGTTAATTGTCACTGTTGATGCATGAATTTTTAATTGATGAGATTTATTTCAACCAAATTAATAATAAGGAACTTTTATCTATCATAGTTGGAAAAAAAATCAACGATATTATAATTTTTTTTTAAAAAAAATTGACAAACTACATTAGTACAATAGTCGACTCTTTTCCGATGTGCCTTTGATTAACCACCAATCTGCAACTTAACTAACATCACTTCAATATATATATATGTGTGTGTATTTTATTAGTGAATGTAGTTATCTTCTTCATCAACTCAATTTTGAAAGTTGAATATATTGATATCTCCCTGAAGATAAAGTCAATTTGCTATGGTGTTTGTATCACCGTTATGTCTTGTTGTACATACTATTGAGACCCAAGTTCTCATTGATATGTAGTTGAAGTCTTACCTTCCATTGGACGAAGGTTCATTTGCATAAGGTTATGATATAATTTCTCATCAATATCATGCATATTTTTTAATGGAGAATAAACTTAAAGTATATTCGATGTATTTTTAAATTTTTAATTGATAAGAAGCCTAATTAAAGAATATTCTTATCTTATATCTTAAATCTTAATCACATAAGAAGCTTTTCTTTAGGTTGATTAATGAAATAATTCAAACCTTGTCAAGCGTAAATTGGCATAAATCGAACAGAAAAATAGAAATTAGATAAAGTCAATTTGCTATGGTGTTTGTATCATCGTTCATTTGCATAAGATTATGATATAATTTAGCGCTGGCAAAAATCCGGGTCGGACAAATTCGGACAATGTCAAAATTCGGACGAGAAATGCATGTCCGGATCCGGTTTTATTTCGGGTCAAACCGGGTCGGACAATTCGGACGAAGCTAAAATCGGGTTCGGACAATAGAAAAAAGAGAAATTTTATGTCCGAATATTCGATCAATTTGGACAATATAAAAATTCGGACGTAAAATTGATGTCCAAACCCCGTTTTTCCCGGGTCGGACAATTCGGGTAATCCGAGTTGGACAAAATTTTGCCAGCTCTAATATAATTTCTCATCAATATCATGCATATTTCTTAATGGAGAATAAACTTAAAGTATATTCGGTGAATTTTTTAATTTTTAATTGATAAGAAGCCTAATTAAAGAATATTCTTATTTTATTTCTTAAATCTTAGTCACGTAAGAAGTTTTTCTTTAGGTTGATTAATGAAATACTTCAAACCTTGTCAACCGTAAATTGACATAAATAGAACAGAAAAATAGAAAAATAAATAATGTGGCTGCTGGGATTCGAGCCCAAGTCTCCACAGCCACAACTTGGAATTCTAACCACTAAACTATAGCAACAAGATGCCTGATTTCTTGAACTAATGGTTATATATAGAATGTTCAACTAATATGATTTACAATGAACATCCATGTATCTTCTTCTTTCCCTTGCTAGAATGCAATATATATTTGTGCATAGATAATTTTACTACTCCAACTCAGATCAGGGGCGGATCCAATACATAGTCAGTGGAGTCAAGCGACTCCACTGGAATTTTGGGATAAAAAAAGTCTGTTTAAAAAAACAAATATGTTTAATTATATATATGAACATTAACTACGTTATTAAAAATCAACTAGCAGCTATACTAGTGGTCAGGGCGTGTCTATGCATTTTTTGAGACGCGGGTTCGAACCTTAATAAGCCCCAAATGGTTGAAATTTTTGTTTTAACAAATTTGTTTATAATATATATGTTAGTGTAAAGAAGTACACGTTAGAAGTAATTATTTTAGTGGTTTGTGAATATATTTAATATTATAGTGTTGAGAGTTCGAATCTTTATAGATGTAAATTTGTGTGACTTTTTGTTTTTGTATTCGATTTTATTTTTAAAAATGCGGCTTTATTATTGAACTATCATTATGATTTTGGCTCCTGGATCTCCAACGTTGCTTTGGATTTCAAAAAAAAAAAAAACTCATGGTCGCCAACACAATCCCCATCCGCTCCAAAGATAAAACATTTAAAAAAATCTAAAATCTTAAGCAAAACTAGATACACAAAAACACTCACCCATCCATTGTTTCTTTGTCCTCCAAACTTGAACAAAAAGATTTTATGAGAAAGTGACCAGAAAATTAATATTTAAGTTTTTCAGTACCGTTAAATTTTATTTTTTTAGCCAATTAATTTTTGACTCCACTGACTGTAACGACCCGCCCTAAATCAGTATTAATTAAGGCCTTAATCACGGTGTTTAACTAAATTACGCTGTTAAAAATTTTCTTTCTTTTACGTTAATATGGTTATTACTGTTGTTATTATTTATTTTTATGCGCGACAGGTATCGAGCAAGGCGATGATTAAACGAGTTGATTTTATGTTATCACGAATTTAAAGTTATAATTATTATTATGAGTTTATGAATATTTTTACGATAAGTTATATAATTTATTTTATGGTTCTCAATTTTACGTTTTTAATCGAGGAAGGTTATATTAATTTCAATTCCGTTTCCTTTACGATTTATATTATCCAACCTTCCTAAGTAAATTTTATGTTTATGGCCCAATTTATTTTATTAAAATGTCCTACCAATTTAGTTTATGTGGTTTAATACTAGTTAATTTAACCCAATTTATTCCCAAGTAACTTATTTAGTTTTATACTAAACTATGTTATCAAGTTTCATATCTATTAATTTATTTAGTCAAGACCAATTATTTTACCTAGCTTAATTTTAATTACTAATTGTCTAATTTATTTGTTAATTAGAAGAGTTAAGTTAATTTTTAGGGGAGTTTATTTATATACAAGGTGGGGTGGGTGTTATGGCATTTTTAGTTCATTTCCCAAATCAGAAAAATCACAAACTCAATTCTTCTTCCCCTCTTCTCCTCCCAGCCACGCACCGGCCCTCCCCTGCCCACCTTCTGGCCTTTTCCGGCTGACGGCCAGCCCGACGACCACCTGGCGGTGGCCGAGCTACTCCTTCCCTCCTCTCTTGTTTCTCTCCTCCAATTTCTCCCCCAAGTGGTATTTTCTCAAACCCTAATTCAATCCTTTTATGTTCTTAATCTGATTTTCGTTTTAATCTGAGTATTCATGTTGTATTTCATCTCTTTTATGATTTCTAAGCATGAATTTATATTGTGGTTAAGTTAGGTAAACTAGGGTTTGAGTTTGGGGGTGATGCATGTGTAATTTGGGATGGATTTTGATGAGTTCTTGCTACTTTCTTATTGGGTGTTGAAATCCCTTCTTGCATGAAGTTTTAAAAGGGGAAATATGCGATTAGTAAACTGATTTGAGCATTAGAATTGTTAATCAAGTCAATTTATACTTTATCTAGTTGGATTAGTGTTGATTGTAGTGAGAGAATACTAGAATTTGTGTTGGTTGAAGCTATATACATTTATCTATGGTTGCATGTGGATTTCTATGGAAGAGGATGAGTATCTTCTGGGTTTATACTCTGGAAAAATTAAGAGTAATGTTAATAGGGGTTTGAGGTTGGATTAATATAGGTTTAGTGGCCAAGGAAATGCATTTAAAGAGAAATTCAGAGTTTAGTATGCTTCTGTCCATAATCTGAAATTTCCAGGGAACTTAAAATGTGAGTTTAACTCTATTTCCTACTTTAAAAGATAGCCAAGGATGTTAGCTAACCCTCGACTTTTGAATTTCGAGATTCCGGTTTGTGTAGCCCGAGATATGACCAAAACCGTGAAGGTGTGAAGTTGTATACGTTTTCTGGGTCAGTAACTAAATGTCAATTTTTCGTCCATTTGGAGACCTTGTTGGTTCTGGTGATAAACATAAAAGTTTTAGGTTACTCTTTAAGCTTTCCGGAAAGATAAGATTTGCGACCATACGATATCGGGAGTGAAAGATATGAGGCCGTGATTAAGGGCTGTCAAGTTAGTTTTCTGCCCAGAATATTATTTCTAATTTCTGACTTTGGGGCGATAATTCAATCATTAAGGAGTTCTAATCAATGGGTGAATTATATGTCAATGTTAGGATAATCAAGATATGTATTCTAGGTTGAAAGTGTGATCATTGGTGATTGTGGTTATCTCCTAAAGATTTGTTTAACATTAATAAAGCACGGTTACAATATTTGAGAACTAAATTAACTATTGGTGTGATGATGATTAGGCTATAAAGTGAGATGTTTATCAAGTTTAAGGCCTCTTTGACCTTAGGAATAGTTTTAAGAGATACTCCTCTTCTACGTACTTAACTCTAGTTCATCGTTTCAAACGCTCCCGAAATCAATATTTCATCCATTTAGCTTTTTCTTTGTCGCTTAACGACATTCTCTAAATATATTCAAAGAACTCATTAATTCTCATTCTAACCTTCAAATTCTCAAATTCCATATTCCATCAATCTGATTGTCTAAGCCTACTCTGCAATCTATGAGCTTCCATCGATTATTTACGAGCCTCTATATGAGTTTCATGTCAAAAGATCAAACCGAACTATTTTAAGTGCCGAAAAATCAGTTTCTGTCCGGGCTACTTTTCGAGCCCTTCCTTCCTTTTTTAGACTTCGGTCCAGTTGACAAAGTTGTAGAACATGATTTTCCCTATTCCGAGAAATACTCGTTTGTTTAATTCCGAGTTTCCTAGCTAGAGTTATGTTAAAAACTTTATTTCTAAAAACCTGAAATTTTCCTTCTAATCTATTTCATTCTTAAATTCTAATTTTACTTAACATTTGTAACTCATTAAGAACCATCTTTGGTTCTCAATTTCTACACTTCTTATTATAGTTCCCAAGTCACCCAAGCCGTCCCGAGCTCGAAGCACGCCACCAAGTTTTCCTACTTTCCAAGGTACGCAAATTGTCCAACTTTTATCTTTCAAGCACGTTACGATGCTTATTCATATCAATTTATATTATGATCTATGTTATACATTACTATTTTCAAAAGTGGTCCCGCCATATCAGTACAATTCTAGCTAGTCACGTGAAGTGCTAGCCTTTATTCATCTATAGGGTGCTCCTGATTAGAGTGACCAGACCTGGCCAGTGTCGACTGCCTAGCAGTCACCCAATCCAAACTCCAGATCGGTTTGGGCATGCGCGTGTGAGATATGTTTTGCATCGATCGTAAGGGATACCACTCATTTTCAATTATTACAAGTTTATCTCTTTTATTTACACATATTTATCTATGCGACATTCCAGTTTATTTCATGTTTAAGTTCCCCTTTCCCGTTTTCAAAATGAATTTAAAACGCCGGCACTAAAAACCGTTTTCGAACGGTTTGACGTGTTGGAGGTTTGTGTACTGAGTGTTTCCCCACTCACTTTGCGACTTGTTTTTAATGTTTTGTTTTAGGCAGTCCGAGCTCCCAAGTCAAAGGCAAGGATAAACAGAAGTAGATTGTCCCGTGCAAGGTAGTTCTCTAAGGCGGTTGTTGGCCGATCATCAAGGACTTTTATGGGTTGAAGACTGTTTTACTTTGGGAAAGTCTTTGCATACATGTTTTAAGGGTTGTATAAAGTTTTAATTCAAAGTTTGGTGATTGTTTTATATGGTGTTAAGTATATTTTATTTTTGGGTTATGTTTGGTGTTTGTGTTTGCCTTGTCCCGAGTGGGGACGGCGGTAATACCTCTACCCTGGTGTTCCGCTGCGCTAATCACAGGTTTAATTGATGGTTTAAGTTAATTTTGTGGTTAAGGGTTTTGAGGTGTTACACTAACTCTACATCCTAGATCCGCCATAGATCCGCCACTGACTCAGATAGTCATTTTCCATTAGAAAATAGACCTCTAAGTTTTTTTTTTTATTACCTGCGTGCTATGTTTCATAAAATTATTTCCTTTTTGATACCTTATAAAAATGGTGGAAATACATGCATTTCATAATCAAAGTTCAGAGTTAAATTTGGTGAAAAAATTTACCCATTCAAAAGGCTTACTTAAAAATTTTGGATTTCCAATTTAAAGACCATTTTAAAATAATAGAATTTGAAAACTCTATAAATTAACATGTCAAACTCATCCACACGTTTGAATGTGAATGTTTTATTTTTAAAGTTAGATTCAAATTATATTTTAACTTTTGATTGTGGTTCATGACAATAAACCTATAAAGATACTATATTATATATAATATTTTTTTTTATTTAAGTCTAAATATCGATATTATTTCATAAGGTATGCCGGAATAAAAAGGCAATCTATCACTAAAAACACCTTTACCAAAAAAAAAAAAAGTTCAACGTTTTTTTTTAATAATTTATGATAAAAATTATAGATTGTATATTTACTAAAAACACACGCACCAATATCTATGTCATGCTACTAGAAACATGTGCTCTGCTTCTCATACCATTTTCGAGATTTTACATATAAAAGTATAATATAAAAATTATAATAGTATGAAGTAAATAAATAGTGAGAAAAGTGCAGAATGCAAAACTGAATTTTGAATTCATTGTCAATGAATTTTAAATTTATTTAATCGACTAATTAATAGTTTTAGGTGAGACTATATCTTTCATGCATGGTAGAAGAAGAAATCCATGGTGCAAAGCACAAATGATCAGAAAACAAAACACCATAGCAGGGCAAAAACAAATTGTTGAGAGTGGGATTTGAACCCACGCCCTTTCGAACCAGAACCTTAATCTGGCGCCTTAGACCAACTCGGCCATCTCAACTTAATGCTTTTAACTTCAATCATACCATTATTTAATATTATAATTCACAAATTCACGACTCCGCCCAATTCTTGCTATATGTCTGGTATACTTGTTCCGACGGCGCCGGTGGTTTATGCGGAGGCGGTGGGGCATGTTTCCGGCGAAGGCGTGGCGGCGTTGGTCCCTCTCCAGCTTGCCCGCGTCTCGTTCATTAAGGTCGTGGTGTTCCTCAATGAGGAGTTTTCCGGTTGTCGTCTCTACTTGCCGTTCCCGTTGGTATTCGGGTATCCATTGCTAACCTTTCTCTTTCAAAACTCATTACATATCTCTTTTTTTTCCGGCAGTTGCATATTTCATGTTAAGTGTATATTCCGTCTGTTTCATATTAATTGTCAATTTGTCATAATTTTGATTTTCACGTTTTTCAATATTTTATTATTGATAATTTCTTATATAATATATTATTAGTTGTCATAATTTTGATTTTCACGTTTTTCAATACTTTTTGATTGATAATTTCTTACATAATACTACATTCATCCCAAAATATTTGTCATTTGTTTAAATTTTGACCGTCGATTACTCGTAAATTATAATAAAGTACAATATAAAATTATTATCATCGTAATTTTTAGTAAATTATCTTTTAATGACGGTAATTTCATATTTTAACTCATTATAATGTGAGAGTAATTAACGGTCAAAATTAGAACACACAAACCTGCGGCTGTGTGTTTGACATCTCTCTGTGCCACTTATGTTATGGCATGATATTGATATTTCAATTAAGATAAAGGCGCCTCCCAAGGAGAATAGGCACATAGCTTTGGACGATATAATTGAAAACATAATGAAACTCAAATACTACAAAGATAACATTTTCAAACCATATGAGAAATGAAGCATTACTCCACATGTTACTTTTATTAATTTGAGTTGAAGCCTACTAAATAAAATTTTCAAAATTAAAAATGGCAACTATCAGAGAACAGAGGCAACACCAAATTACGAACATTGCAACATGTGTATTCATTTTGTGTATTAGAACCACATATAAATCCTTCACATAATTAAAATACTCTAAATGAGTGAAATTGTAAATAATAACATGATTACATCCCTTTTACACAAAGTTAGAATACAATTTGCATACAGTCTAATAAATGTTTCTTCTAATAATACATATAAATCACAAAAATACTTGAAACAAGGAAATTTCCAATTGCTATGTTCTTTACCCGGGTCAAATTACCACATTACTCAACTCAACCCAACTCCTATGAATTCATCCATTTGACCCATCTTTTAATATTTAACTTTTTAACTTTTACATAATTTACTCAACCTTTTTTTTTTTTAATAAACCTTACCTTATGCCTCAAAAAACAATAGAATAACCTATCATACATGCAACCCTTGTACTTGACGAGCCATCATTTTAAGCAACTCCGAAATTGCCCGCAAAAGTGCTTCCAAAATCGCGTCCTTCAGGCTAATAATGGCCCGGCGAACCACCACGAAGAGGAAGACAGTCCAAACGACCAGAGCGGCCCAACCTAGAAAGGGTTCCACCATAAACATCAGCAAGATGTTTGCAAGGGCTCCTGATAGACGGGCAATAGGGGTCGATATTGGGCCGAACCTAACCATTTTCGGTTCATAATTATTGACCCAGAATGATGCAGTAAAGAGGAAGAGAACAATTATGAAGATGCATGTTAGGTTTGGATGAGTGTCGAGGATGGTGTTGCCTTTTCCTTGATATTTCACTTGTATGAGGACAAGCAAGGTGCGTACCCCAAAGGTGTATGCCTTGTACCACACATGCTTCAAGCTTTCCCTGCAGGCACAATTAACTTTTATGTTACTACGAATGACTAAGAATTATGTAGAGTTCATGTAAATGACAAAAGTAATATGAAGATGATAGACATCTTTAATCAAAATGCTTGTTAATTATTTTTAAATTATATTTAGATTACTCTGGAAGATATACTCGTAAGTATTTAGATTGTTAAAATTATTTTTATCACACATTAATTATATAAAAATTACATTTTCTTTATACTTTCTCCTAAATATATAGATGGTAGTTGATAAGAGCAATCCTATCAGCGTGTGAGTGGAGTAGGAGGGCATGATGTGTCATCCCATGATTGGATGGAGTGACATGTGAGAAAATTTTCACAGCTCTTCTTCCATGATAACCGTGGAACAAAACATGTGGGGAGGGAGTGACAAGGGAGGAGAGAGATAGGAAGAGAAGGAAAAAGAAGAGAGAGAAAGAGGAGAGAGAAAGGAAGAGGTGAAAGAAATTTATCCCTATTATTTTTCTACTCTCATGTAAATTCTTCCACTATTCTCACACTCTGTTGCTAATGCTCTAATAATCCAGAAATCCAACCGAACGACGAAACTCCCACATCACCCTCTTCCCCACAAAAAATAAAACAAAATTTTATTCAATTCTATTTTTATTTTTCTTTTTTCCAAAATAAGACTCTTGTCTCCCGCCAGGGTTCCAACCTCTAACTTATGACCCAAGCAACCAACTATTTCCAGAGGAAGAAAAACAGAGAAACAACTGGAGAAACAGAGCATAAATATGTACTATTACACCATATGTTATAATCAAGATTGAACCAAATCCATTTAAGAATAAACAGAGCATGAACCAAATATGAAAAGCTAAGTGCACAGACCTAAGTGATCAACTAAAATCAAATACATATTGTCTATTCTTTGAATTGATAACTCTTTCTAATCCAATCTAAACCTTACACAATTTTCCAAAAAAAATTCTTCTATAAAAACACAATTTTCCAAAAAAGTATCATAACTTATCCGATTCAATCCATCAAAATCTCATTTTATCCAATCCAAAAAACAGGGCCAAACATATCCAATGTGGAGAGTTCGGGGGAAAACAGTCAAACTATCGATTAAAAAAATGGTAAAAAAATATTAATAAGGGTTTTCAAATTTAATACAACACTCAAACTATCCATTTAAAGAATCTACTATACATTTGGAGAATTATCTCTCAAATATATGTAATTGTAACTATTATTAATTGAACACTCCTAACTTAAATATCTAGATCTTTCACTGTATATTAAAGTAAGTAGCTCAACAGGTAAAATGCAGAGAGAATGCAATGATGTGAGCTAAAATGAAGTAAGGAACTAATACCGACCTTTCATGGTGATGGTGATCTCCATGGTCACTGTTGCTTGCATTTGGGATGGAAACTGGCAACATCTCTTGGGAATTTCTGAGCTCTTTTAGTCTGCAATATGAACTCTCTCTCTCTGTGTCTCTCTCTTTTCTATAACCTCTACACAAAGTATGCAGCTCCATACCATTTATATTTTTTTGGGAGGAAATTAAAGGTATGGAACTGGAAAGAATTCTGGGGCCCATCCTATGTGAACAAAGTGAGATTATTTAAAAAGTGAAGACCTATGTGTTTCCTTCTAAGTACGAGTTGTTTGTAGGAGACTGTAGGAAAGTCAACCTGGGAGTATTAAACGCATCAAACGTTTTATGCGTATCATTTCTTCCAACGGGGGTATTATTAGGCTTTACAACTTACCTTGTGTTGCTCCTTACAAGCATCGTTAATGAGGCTAGTAAAATTTTGTCCGATTCGAAAAAAATCATGTCTAAACATGAATTATTGGTCCAGGTTATGATATTGACTGAATATTCGGATATAAAATTACTCTTTTTTTATTGTTCGAACTTGATATCGACCAGAATTTAGCTACGTCCGAATAGTCCGATGTGGTTCAATCCGAAAGAAAATTGGGTCCAAAGATGAATTTTTTGTCCGAATTTTGACATTGACCGATTCGATCTGACCCGAATTTATCTAGACCCGAATTTTTGCTAACATTACACCAAAGTAACTAACGTTGCAATATAAATAATATACCTTAGTCACTCTTGAGTACCATGATGATTACTCTTATACTTGATAAAAACATGTAATTACTTACCTAAAAAATAATTATTCAAAATCATAAAAATATAAATTTTATGTAATTTAAAATAATTATTAATCATTAAAAAAGACACATACATATCCTAATTTAATATCAATCATCTAGTGGTCACTTGAACTTAACATTAAAAAAATTCACTAGACTCCGTTCTTGATTTTGTTGCATGTTTTGATACATATGTTTTATGTTTTATGTTTGTGTTAGGTTATAACTAAGTTTTAATTCCCTTATGTCACTTTATCCAGTAGTTTTATAAAATAAAAAGTATGTTTTATGTTAGATGTATCAATTGCTAAGTATTAATGGATACAACACTGTTATGTATTTTTTGTAAGTGATTAATCAAATTAAAAGGATCGGAGAAAAATAGATCAAGTGAATTAAACACGAAAGAAACACTGATATCTTGTTAGTACTAGCAGTGTGCTAATTAAGTTAACCGTGAGAATAACACATACATTTGACATTTTGTTATCAATTTCAAAATTGCAATAGTAACTCTCACACTAATTATTTGGAGCAGGGTTTATAAATTCAAGCCACAGATTACTATAATTAGGCCAAAAGAAAAAAAAATTGAGTGAATTAAATGTACAAAAATATAACATTCAGTCTTTGGGACTAACCTTGTTAACTTTTTTTCAACAAAAATTGGTTATAAATATTTATCATTAAAATTTAACATTTATCAATGTTATGTTAGTATGGATCACCTTGGATTAATACTTTTATCTTTGTTTATATTTTCAATTCTAATAAGCACTAACCAATACTATATAATCCATGCTCATCAACATTGCTTAATATGAATCAGTACGTGTTCCAACCTATATTCATAAGTGTTAATCAACACTCGCAAGTCTAAGATCAATCACTTATACTAAATAGCTATATGTTTTATTTTAATTTGGTGGTGGACAGTTGAGAGTGATGGTAGAGGGGTCGGCTAGTAGTGGGAGGTTGTGTCACGATTGAAAGAGAACCAACGATCGAAATGTTTAATATTAGTACTAAACTAGGATTTTCATTTAATATATATATATATATATATATATATATATATATATATATATATATATATACTAGTCTGATCAACGCATGCTTCGCACGTATTGATCCGACAATTATAATTATAAAATTTAAAAGTTTAATATTAAATAGATTTTTTTAACATAAACTTAAATTTTAATTTAGTTTTAATATATATATGATTCTATTAGTCAATTATTTGCTTATGTAAAATATATAATTAATGAACATATAAACCAAATATAATTATTATGATAACTAATACAAAATAAATATTTTATTTGGATTTTCTCTAACATAATATTTCATATAAACACAAGTTTAAAATGGACTAAAACATAATTATTAGCTTTAAATGTTTCTGAAACATTATATGAGAGAATAAGAAGTGTTGCCCCCAACCTATAATCCAATAATATTAATAATTAGTATATAATGAACTTAGAAAACTGTGAAAGGTCATTATTTATTTATAGTGTCTTTATATAGGAATAAGTACTACTAAAGAGCAAAAGTAATCAAATTAAATCACAATCACAAGTATTAACTTGTGAATAGATTTGTATATAATTCACCTCAACTATCCACATTGCCTAACATATAATAATATGCTCATAATGGCAATTTCTAATATACTGATATTGAATAAAAGCTTCCTAGATGTTACAAAAGTTAAACTTTTATTTTAATTTATTTAACTTAAAATTAAAATTTAATGTTATTCAATAGTCAATTATTTGTTTATGGAAAAATATAATAGACATTTAAATTAATTAAATATAATTAAATGGTATATAACAAATATTTTGGACCTTTCCTAAAATAAATATATTGTATTGTTATTTAATATGACTAATGGTTTATAATACACATTGAAACTATATCACAAATAGGTCAAAACAAAGTTTTATGGTTCAACTTTGGTACTATAGAAAGTTAGCTAAGTAACCTTTGTAATCGAATCACATAACATACAAAGTCTCATTTATGAATCTAAAAAAATGTTGTATTTCCTTGTACAATGAAACACTTATAATTTAAGGAATATTATTGAAAAAATAATGTTATTTACAATTAATATATAATAATATCTATGTTGAATAATTATCGATGTAGAAACAATATATACTTCACTTTGCCTTTTCCTATCTTCACGTATTTATACCGCCAAATAATTAAACTTATCGTCATATACTTATTTTTGTATATTATAATCTCAGTCACAAAAATTAAATTAACAATAAAATCATAAAATAAGTAGGTAATAGTAGTAATAATAACAATAATAATAGGTATTAATGATTTTGGATTAACAATAATTAAATTAACAACGACGACGACGGCATTTGAATGAATAATAAATAATAATAGTAATAATAATAATAATAATAATAATAATAATAAGCATTAATGATTTTAGATTAAATGAAAGCTTAAAAAAGGGTAGGAATGGAATTTTCAAAAATGAGTAAGGGTATTTATGGAAATCAACATTTGTGACAAATATTTCCTTAGCCTCTTTTATAAGGATGGTAGATATATATATATATATATATATATATATATATATATATATATATATATATATATATCCCTCCTTTTTTCTACTTGGGAATACCGATAACTGGAGTTGTGCCAACCATTAAAAACCAGATTCTTCAGATGACTGGTTTTGAAGAAGATATCCCTCCTTTTTTCTACTTGGGAATACCGATAACTGACGACCGGTTAAGCAAACTGGATTGCCAGAAACTAGTTGACAAAATCACCTCGAGAATCAAATCTTGGAGAACAGCGAATATATCTTATGCAGGTAGGGTGACCCTCATCAACTCTGTCCTAATTGGTGCTTTCTCATATTGGGCCTCTATAGTGATAATTCCTCAGTATGTCATTGATCAAATCATAAGAGTGTGCCGCAACTTCCTTTGGGGAGCGACTACGGATTTTTCAAAAACCCCTCCTATAAGCTGGAAAACAGTCTGTAAATCAAAATCATGTGGGGGGCTTGGCATAAAAAAATCTGACGCATTGGAACAGGGCTCTGATTGCCAAACAAGTCATGGCAATAGCAGACCGTAAAGAAAGTCTCTGGGTCAAGTGGATTCATGAAAGATACATCAAAGATCAAAATTGGTGGGAATACCAACCAAAGGGGGATACATGTTGGTATTTCAAGAAACTTTGTGATGTAAAAGAGCAAATAAATTTGTTGAGCATCCCCAAAACTCAATACTCAGTCTCAATGGGATACAAAGCTTTTCAGGGGGAAAATGTCAAATGGTCATGGGCTAAAATTGCATGGAACAAATACAACACCCCTCGACACTCTTTTTGCACTTGGATGGCACTTCATGGGAGACTCCAGGTTAAAACAAGGCTGCACAACCATGAAGGCAACCCTACCTGCATAATGTGTGACGATCAAAATGAGACAATCGACCATCTTTTGCACGATTGCACCTATGCACAGCAACTCAGAGAGCACCTGGATAACTGGATCAAACTACCAATCTCAGATAGCTGGAATCAATGGGGTAGGAAACTTTTGAATCTCAAGACCAACAAGATTAAGAAGCAAATAATTTTTGCCATTTTCTCCTCCTACATCTACAACATCTGGCTTGCGAGGAATAACCTGTCTTTCAAGAACATCAGAAGGGACCCAACTCAGACTTACCACACTATTAAACATCATCTGAGAGATAGAACGCTTTTTCTTTCTAAGAATCAAGCTAGTTTCTCCAGTTTCATAAATTTGGTTTGTAATTAAACTTTTGTATTGCTGGTGTGTTGACACTCTTTACTTTGAATATACTTCACATTTTTTCAAAATATATATATATATATATATATATATATATATATATATATATATATATATATATAAATTTAACGAGTCCACATGTGGGGTCTTGGTCTGCTCCCAAACCTGGACCCCGACCTGCCAAATTTTCAGAGGGCCCAGATCCAATGAGTCTAAAATTTTTAGATCTAACCCAGTCTAAATGGGTTTGTTCCGTGTCGAGTCTAAGACGCACTACCATCCCTACTTAAATTTCATGTAGGTGAAAAGTCATTCTTAAAGTATAAGATTTAATGTTCAAGGAATACTAAGTCCTCAGTATGCAGGGCCTATGAAATTGTTGAACAAATCAACTCTTTTGCTTTTCACTTGGCTCTACCACCTGATTTTGATTTTGTTCACAGTGTCTTTCACCTCTTACAACTAAGAAAATACTTTCTTGACCCAAGCCACATGTTAGCTTGTGAATTCATAAACCTTGATGGAAGCTTAACCTATCAAGAACAACCTATTAAAATTTTGAATCTTCGCATCAAGCAACCTTGTAATAAGATCATCTGATCCCACTTGTCACAATCCTTAGGACTCACCACAATATCTCAAATGACACTTGAAAAATAGAAGAAGGCGCGAGAAACAAATTTCCTCATTTGTTTTAAGGTAAACATATTTCATTCACGTTTCCAGGAAGAAACTTATTTTAAGGGGGAATGATGTAATACCCAAAATTTAAATCAAGTTTTGACAAATCGCTTTATCACAATCAATTAAGTGATGGCAAGGTTTTGGTGGGGAAACAATGATGGAACAAGGAAAATCCACTGGAAATGTTGGGACTCACTATGCAAACTGAGATGCTTTGGAGGAGTAAACTTCAGGTGTTTGGATGCTTTCTACGACGCCTGTTAACAAAGCAAGGACGTAGGTTCCTCTCAAAACTCGAATCCTTTGTAGCTAGGGTACTGAAGGCAAAATAATTTCCGAGGATGTGGTTGTTAGAAGCTAAGGTGGGGCATGCCCGAGCTATACTTGGAGGAGTTCTTATGGAGCGATAAAGGCCCTCCACATGGGATATGTTGAAGGGTCGAAGGCTATCGATCGATCAGGGTTTGGGGAGACCCATGATTCGTGGATGGGGAAGGAAATTACATAACAACACCAATAGGTGACAACATGTGAGCTAGCGAATTGCTGTCGGAAGACGGACTGAGTTGGGATAAACAAAAGGTGGTTGGAATTTTCAACGAGAAGGACATAAAACTAATTGTCGCAATCTCGATCAGTGAACAACAGCCACAGGATGCCATGACTTGGTGTTACTCGAATAATGGCCAATTCTCCATGGCTTCGGCTAGGAATATCGGTGGATGTGGAAGATTTTGATGAGCTTTCGGCAAATATTTGGAAGGTCTTGTTTACTCCGAGGGTGAGGCACCTTCTGTGGAATCTTTGCTATGATACCTTGCCGACGAAATCAAAGTTATTCCATCAATATGTGGGGGAGGACGCGTTATTCCCGAGGTGTAAAAGAGACGAGGAAACTTTTGTGCACGTGCTCTTAATGTGTGAAGAGATAGAAGCTTTCTGGGCAGCAACCTCGGGAAGGGCGATACAGTTAGCCCAAAACCGTGCATGCTTCCCCAACATCCTTAAGACCTAGTGGGAGGAGATGTGGAGGGGGAGTTCCAAAGGGTGTTGTTCCAAGTGTGGGTCGGGTGGCAAGCATGAAAGTAGGAGATATTTGAACGGAGGAGGCCTCTGGTGCTGCTATTGATAGAAGGATGAGCCGAACAGTGAGGGATTTTCTCGACACTACTAAAAAGCAGCAGGTTGTGGTGACTACCCCCAAATAGTGAATAGTGTTTTATGTAGCGGATAATGAACAATTGTTTAAATAAAAATTATATTTGATAAATTTAGTGATTGAATTGTTTTTTTTTTCATTTATAGAACGCACTCGAAATTTGTTCCATACTCAAAAAATTTCTACAAGCGTCCTCGGCAAGCTGCTCGGCAACAGAATGCAACCCTCATTTCTCCCACGATCTAATAAATGGATCGATGAGGTAAATGTGGGCAAGGAGATTAGCAACCTTATTCCCTGATCGCTTAACATGCGGAAAAGTACAAGACTTCAAACCCTTTGCTAAGGAAAAGATATTACTAATAAACTTGAAAGGCTAAATGAAATGTTACTAAAAAATATGAAATGTTACCCAAATGCTAAATATTAATTTTGTTAATGTTATAGAACACACAAACTTGAAAGGCTAAATGATATCTAAAACGCTAATTTACTGAACATTAATATTTGTCCAATGAGAAATTGGATTCTAATAATACGAACTTTCGATTCAGTGATGAATAATACGAACTTTGACCCTCTGTTGCCCTCAATAACACGCCACAGAGTTAAGATTAACTTAACTCGGTGACGATCCTAGCTGGCGGCGGAGATGTGTGACTGGGATGAATTTAGTCAATTTTGACTTGTCCACGTCAGCTCTCTCTCTCTCTCTCTCTCTCTCTCTCTCTCTCTCTCCCCCCGTCTCTTCGTTTCAAACTTCCTCTTCCACAATCTTCTTCAACTCCCCACCCCTCCCATGGCCGACTGCCCTCTCCCGCCACTCAAAACTCCGACCACCGACGCCAATCTCTGACAAGAATTTGGACATCTCCGGCAAGAATTTGGACATCTTCTGGGTTCCTATTATTAATCCTGCTCATCTCATACTCGTAAGTTTCTTCATTTTCATATCTCTCTTCATGCACCCACTTACCCTTTTTCATGCTTAAGTTTTTCCCCTTTTCATAGATAATCAAATTCATCAATCTGGGCGTAAGAAAGAGAGTTTTTTAGGGTTTTTCAATATGGGTTTTTGTGTTTTGGATTGAACCGTGATTGATTGTATTCGAGAATAATACCCGGTAACTGAAAAGAAAAAAGAAGGATTCAAAATTTCAGAGTATGCAAGTTGAAAGCTTCGATTGAAAAAATGACGACGACGACGACATCAACGACGTCGCAGAGTAAGCAGGTTAGCCATGAAGATGGTTCTTCTGCGAAACCCAAAGAACGTTGTATTGTTACTTGGACTCAGGAGGTAAATTATTATTTATTTTTTCAAATTTCAAATTCTGATTTAATTATTTGTACAACCACCATCGATGATGGTAAAATGTTTCGGATTTGCAGGAGGATGATATATTGAGGGAGCAAATTAGATTACATGGAACTGAAAAGTATTGCTTTATTCTCCCTCTTCTATGGCATCGGCGACCGAAGTTACAAGTGGTGGGAGAGGGCGGTCGGCCATGGGAGGGATAGGGAGTTGCAGATCTGTAGACATGGTGGAGTGATTGTTGATGTGTGTGTTTGTGGTGCTGCTGAATTATAAGGAGAGAGAAAGTGGAGGGTGTGGGTGGGTTTATGTGGTGGTCGAAGGCTAGGTCTGGGTAGAGCTTCAGAAATGAGTATGAGAGAAAGAGAGAGACAGAGTAAGAAGAAGAAGATTGTGAAAGAGGAAATCTGAAACGAAGAGAGGGAGAGAGAGAGAGAGATATAGGAGAGAGAAAGAGAGAGGGGGCTGACGTGGACAAGTCAAAATTGACTAAATTCATCTCAGTCACACATCTCCGCCGCCAGCTAGGATCGCCACTGAGTTAAGTTAATCTTAACTCGGTGGCGTGTTATTGGGGGCAATAGGGGGTCAAAGTTCATATTATTCATCACTGAATCGAAAGTTCGTATTATTAAGTCTTATATGACCAAAAGTTTGTATTATTAGAATCCAATTTCCCTTAAAAAATTTGATTTTGTCAAAATGCTAAACACTATCTTAAACATTATTGGCCTATTGCCGATCACAGACTTAGTATTATTGACACCCAAAAGGCTTTATTTAATTGAAAATTCTACCATAGTTGAGTTTTTTTTCAACTATGATAGTTGAATCTCATTATAACCGTTAGATCTACACAATAAATCTCAACCACTGATCTTCATTCTTGACTCCATCACGCCAACTTCTCTTCCTCCCCGATAGTCCTTTGCAAGGGTTCAGCAATGGCCATTAATCAATTATTCTATTTGCTTCTCCCTTCTTCTCCTCTATTGAGCATCAAATCTCCTTTGAAAACGACTTCAAAATTACATAGATAATCTGATACAAAAAAGGCGTCCAAAAACTTCATGTTTATTATTAAACTAAAGAACAAAGGAAAATCATAAATCCTTCACACACCATACTCCTTTTAGAACCTCTTCCACCACTAAGGAACCAAACCAAACATTTCAATAGCCAATAGGGCCATAGATATCATGTTATTCAAGCTTCGGCCAATGGTTTTGCATGTATGATTTACTCCTGTTTCATTCTTAAAGCTCTAATTAGATCCATAATCAATTAATGAAAGTAACAGGACGAAAAAAGTGAGAAAAGGATGACACGCATGTGAAAAAGCATTTACTATGGTAATGAGTTCCATTTTTATACTTTAATTTTGGTTCAGATCAATGGTATCAGACAATAATATGAGTTGGGTCGCAGAAGAAGGTGATTATTTTCTAGGAGTAGAAGACATGTTATTATAATTACATCAAAGGCTAAGATTTATTGTTTAGTTATGACGGTTATAATTAATTCAACTACCATAGTGGAAAAAAAAAAATTCAACTATGATAGAATATCATCATAGTTTGAAGGATTATGATGGGTGATAAATGATAATCCTTGATCATCAAAAATCAAAATCAGATTAGAACCAATGGAACAAAGCCCACGCACTTGGTAATTACCACATCACGTTCACAACCCTAAACACACCATTATCGCCTTTACCTTTATCTCTCTCTACTGCTACTCTAAAAACAAAAACAGTCAACAAAAAACAGCTCTCTCTCTCTATCTCTCTCTTCTATGTGAGCTTGTAACTTGTGAAAGATCAGAATCCATGGCGAACGAGGCTCCGAAGGCAACTTCATCGACCGATTCGTACATCGGAAGTTTGATTAGCCTCACATCGAAGAGTGAGATCAGATACGAAGGCATTCTCTACAGCATCAACACTGAGGAGTCCAGTATTGGTTTGCGAAACGGTATTGATTGATTTCTGGTTTCACTCGGATTTATCGAGAATTTTCACAATTTTGTGCTTGGTTTCTCGGTTTCGGACTTTAGTTTATATTTCTTGGATTCGTGTTAGCTGTAAGGTGTGAATTTTGAAATTCTGATGATTATGTATTCGATTGTGTTGATCGATATGCGAATCTGTTTGAACTGCTGCGGAGCATAAAATTGTGGTGCAATCACTTGAAGTGACAATAGGAACTACGAAATCTTGTGGTTTTTGGAGTTCTGCTGAATTTCTGGAGATTGTGTGTTCGATTGAATTGAACGATACGCGAATCTGTTTGAGCTACTGTGGAACTTAAAGTTGTGGTGCAATCACTTGAAGAGACCATAGGAGCTACGAAATCTTGTGGTTTCTAGAATTCTGCTGAATTTTTTTCGATTTTATCTTTAAGACTGAGTTTAGCTGGATGCAAATCTGTTTGACCTAATGAGGAACCTAAAATTGTGGTGCAATTACTAGAAGTAAGGAGAGGAACAAGAAATCTTGTGATTCTGTATGCTGCTGTCTGTGTGATTAGTTGTTATTTCTTCATCTGTTCATCCTGATCGAACTTCTAAGATAGTCTGTTGCTGTGTTTCCCTCTTTTTGATAATATAACTGAAGTGATTAGTCGATTAAGTTCTTGAAGTATTGTGATGGTGGATTTGGTGTAGAGTGGTGGGAGGCCTTTTATGGTATTTACAAACTTCACCCATCCATCTCTACGTCACATATCTACCCTTGTTCCTCCGTGTGTTTCATGTACACTTTCCATGATTGGATTCTCTAATTCCCAAACAAGAAAAGAAAAATCTATATTTAATTTCTTTGTATCTCAGCTAAACACATCAAATGCAAGTTACTGATAATAGGAAGAAAGAATGCAAGCTACTGAAGAGCTTCTAAAAGTTTTGGGACCTAATGATAGAAATAGGAGTATAGCAAAGAGCAGTGCCTTTTTTGGGAGGGAGATATGCATGTTTGGATGGGGATTTTGAGAGGCTTTCTCAGATGGAAAGGTGTACGGAGAATGAGAGATATAGAGAAAGAGGTAGAATGTGATGAATGAGCAGATGGCTTTAGATGACCATCTGAACTGAAGCTTTATTGCTTGTAAATGTGCTATTGGAATTGTCCTTTACTTTTATTGGTGAACAGTATGTTGAGTTGTCCCACATCGGCCTTTGACACCCATATTGTGGTGTTTATATTGGCTTGGGTGCCTCAACTTCCTAAGCTAGCTTTTGGGGTTGAATTGGGCTCAAGTCCATTATTTCACATGATATCAGAGCCAGGGTCATTGATGTTGGGGCCGCGCTCGCAGTTGTCTGCGCCTCGTGGTGAGGGGGGCGTGTTGAGTTGTCCCACATCGGCCTTTGACACCCATATTGTGGTGTTTATATTGGCTTGGGTGCCTCAACCTCCTAAGCTAGCTTTTGGGGTTGAATTGGGCTCAAGTCCATTATTTCACACAGTAGACAATCAGTATTTATCATTTTAGGTTTGGATGGGAATTGGAATGACCTCTCTACTACGTGATTGTAGGGTTAAGTTTCCGTACATAGTTTTGTACCATTGCCCTGGACAACATATGATGATATTGGTCAGTGTGCAATATACTTGGCTGGCCTTTCTGAGTAGGAGGGCCCCTGGAGAGAAAGGAGCTGGATTATACACAATCCATAATTCTGTCATGATGGGACTTTTGATTGGCTACGGTTGGAATTGCATTATTACATGTGCGCGTGCGTGTGTGTGCGTGCTGCATTGTTAGTTGTTTCTTATGGAAGTTCTACTGAGCTTTCTCTTTAGTTTTTAAACCAAGAAGAGAAAACTTTGCGAGGTTCTTATTGCAATTTGGAATGGCATGGGGTGCCTATGCTTCCATAATTGTGTTTGGGCATTAACTTGATATATATGTCTGCAATGCCCTCTTTACTCTTCCCTTGTGCAAATTAGACTTATGAGAATAATCCTAATTTGCTTTTATCCTTGTTCAGTATTTAATAATCTGTATGGCTTGTATACCTTTTATCCTATTGATTTAGGTAATTGTTTTGAATATACATCTGTTTCTAGTTCTTATAGTATTCAAATCTAGAGGTCATATGAAAGTGTGGAGATTGTATTTTAAACTGAAAACAATCAATTACTACTCATGTTGCAGTAAGATCATTTGGAACTGAAGGAAGAAAAAAGGATGGTCCACAAGTTGGTCCAAGTGATAAAGTGTATGAGTACATACTTTTCCGTGGGACTGACATCAAGGTATATGAACATTCCATCATTGTTTCTGTACGATATTGCAATTTTCCATTTCCTTATTCCACCAATAATTCCCTAAGGGTTGTTTTTCTGCAGTTTAGGGGGTTAGTTGGTGTTCTTGTACGTGTCAGTTGGGCATCAAAGTAAGACTAGTATGAAGTGCTGGGTCTTGTTATTGCATGAAAATAACATCTACACGTTTCTCTTTGTAAGGAATAGGTTCAATCAGCATCGATCTCACTCTTGTGCTGGAAGAAACTGAAATTTGAATTACTTTTGAGGAAAACTGTTTGTGATTAGTGGATTGCAATTGTAACCCTGTGTAGTTATGGTTTACTATTTGAAGGTGGTCTGTTTTTGGTGAACCTTATATTGGATAAAACTAGTCGCAACTTGCAAGAGTACACCATCTCATGTACATATTTGTTATACTGAATTAACTTATATAATTCCTTTACTTAAGATGCGATACTATATATGTCATTTGATATGTTTCGTACATAAATTTTTCTTTCTTTGGCCGTCAGTTATTAAACCTATGATGAACTGAACTTGTGTGCACTATAGGGTGATAATGAAGTTCTTTCATTATTGTTTTATGATCTATATCCCTACCCACTCTTTGGTAATCTGTGGGCGGTCCTCGTTTTTCCTCCTTTCTCCTGCTGCTGTTGGTGGTATTGTGCTAGCCTAGCAGCCTTGAACTTCAATTGCAGAGAGTTCTGTAGGACCAAGATTAAAGAGCTCTGTTATCCGATTCTGTCACATCCCCTTGATCCTGTGTCTGGGTTCCTCATCCTATCACCACCAATTTGCTGAAAATTGCAATCTGGGCAATCAGATTATGATGCACAGCTAAACAAAGGTGGAGATGACAAAACTATCTTCACTTAGTCCTGACTTTCGGCTTGGCAAGACGCTAAAATAGGGTGAAGAGGAAGATGAAGAAGAAGAAACTTTGGTCCTGCAGAGAAATGAGGTTATTGCAGTGGCAGACTTGATTCTTCTACTCCCTCCTCACACACTTTCTCCCTCCCACACACGCAATAGGGTTTTTAATCAGCTTAGGACTCCTTTTTATGGCTGATGTTTTTTTATTTACCTTTGAAGTGGCTGCAACTTTGTTAATAATGTGATATGGGCTTGCTGTCCAACAATCCCACTTCTAAAACATTTGATTTGCATTTCTGTCAGTTTATTTGAACCAATTCTAAAAAGTATAGGCCCAATGGTAGTTATATTAAATATTGATTGACGTAAAGAACTCAATGGTAACTTTCGACCCAAAGTAGCAAGTAGCGACCTGATCCTACCCGTGTGGTCTGGGATCCTAGCAAATATAAGAATTGGCGAATTCGTTCCTCAATCCCTATGGATCTCCAAACCCTGGCAACTATGTTAGAAAGTTGATGTCTACCTACTTCCATGGGTAAAAGCAATAGCACACAGTTTTGTGATGTGTTTTTCTTTTTTCACCATATTTCGAGTTGACTGATTGGTTAAAATGTGACTTTTTGAGCTATCCAAGTATTGTTGCTGTATTAGAGATGTGATGGATAGAAAAAGTTTCTACTGAATTTCTTGCTTTTATCTAGTTTCACGTTTCCCATTATCTGCCATTGATGATTTGCTAGCGTGTTAATCTTAAGCAAATCAGTTGGTTGATTAAGCTGATTGAATTTGTGACTATATCAATCTTCCGCTTGCAGGATTTGCAAGTGAAATCATCTCCTCCAGTTCAGGCAGTGGCACCGTCATCATCAATCGACAATGACCCAGCAATCATTCAGGTGTGTGAATGAACACCTCTTCTGTTTTGTTAGTAGGTTGGCCATCTGATTTTGGGTTGATGCATGCAGTCACATTATCCTCGGCCGACTTCAACATCCACAAATCTGCCACCTGCTGTTACTGCATCTGCAGCTGATGTCAATTTGCATGCTCCACAGCTTGGACACCCTGGTTCAAGTTTTCAAGGTGGCCCACCGTTGTACCAACCCGGTGGAAATTTAGGACTCTGGGGTCCAGCGCCCCCTCCGGGTGCAAATGGTGGTGGACTTACCATGCCTATGTATTGGCCTGGGTATTATGGCCCTCCAAATGGGCTTCCCCAAATGCCCCAGCAACCATTGCTCCGTCCACCTCCGGGCCTATCTGCACCACCTTCATTGCAGCAACAAATGCAATATTCTGGATTTAATTCCTCTTTATCAGCTGGAGCAACAAACCTTCCTGCTTTGAAACTCCCAGAGATTCCACCCAGCCTGGTTGCTTCAAGTAGCTCATCAACCAGTTCAGCATCAACGTCTTTACCACAGTTCAATTTGCCTCCTATGCCATCCACCAATCTGGCATCTGAAACATTGTCCAGTTCTTCTGCACCAAAGACTGTTGATTCTGTTGTTTCTACTCCTCCTTTTCCAACAATATCACCATTGGTCATCTCTGCTCCTGATGCGAGTAGCACAGCAACAGCAATCTCTGACAACAGCAGTGCAATTCCTAGTTCAATCTTGCCAATCTCAAACTTTTCTCAAACGACGTCCTCTGTCATCGGTTCTTCTGCTCCAAACCTCACAGAAGCACCAACCCCTTCTTTGCTAACGCCGGATCAGTTGCAGTCTGGACAAGCACCAAAGTCTGCTCCTCCTTCTGAAGTTGCTGACAAGGATGTGGAGGTTGTTCAAGTTTCACCAGCATCATCTGAGCCAAAGCCACCAGCAGTTAAGGAATCACAGCCACCGATACTGCCACTACCACCAGCATCAAAGGCTTTCCACAAGGTGCACATCTTTCTAATATTATTGTCTTCGCTCTGGTTTGTTTTTTACATTCTCTAAAATAATTCCATCCATGGCCCAATAATGAACATATTTTCACATATTGTATTATCTCCTGAGAATAATTTCTGTGTATGTGGATTCCAACCTTCTGAGACAAGACAGGTGGCGTTGGTTTTCTGAACAGTGGAATGACACGTTGACATGAAAAAAAGTCAATGTCTCTGCTTTCTAGGAGCTGTCTTTTGTTCACTGCAAAAACTAATTGCCTTCAAGCCTGTAATAGAACAAATTTGCTAGGATAACAAACTGTTCAGATGACACTCTAAGTTGCCACAGAAGCTAACACTAAATAGCTAAACTATCTTATGCTTCAAGTTGCTATATTTTGAACTATCATAGTGCATCTTCTTTTGAACTTTCATGGTGGGTAAATGGACATTGTGATAGATAAAATCTGTATCTTCTTATACCCCTTTGGGGATGACCATAGTGGCCTTTATGCCTTCGATTGCAGTGAGGGGCTCGTTAGTTGTGTAAACATCTACTAACTTAACAGCGCTGGCATTACGCTGCACATTGTCCTTGATTTACTTTGCTAATCCTGACTGGGAATAGAATCTCATCATTAATGCCATATTTAATTGGTTCATATTGCAGAGTCATCGCTGATGCAGTGATGCACTTTTTGTCTGAACAGTTTCTAAATTTGTTCCTCATGTTTTCTTTCTTTTTAATTGGGAAGATTTAGTTGGGTGTATTTCTTTTTTAACATGAAACATATTGATCAGAAGATCGGTTTCAAACCTGCCATCATACAAATTATTTAGTGGGATATTATAAATGTTGCTATTTCTAGTATTGGGTGGATGCCTCCTGTCTTCCTTTTTTTTTCCATGATCCTTGGTTGCTGTTTCACTATTATAGGCTTATAGCACAAGCAGTACTTTTCAGTGATGTGGATATTGGGTCATTTTTCTTAATAACCTTCAAGCTGAAGTGCTTGGGTTGGTGGAGAAATTCTCTTTTATGATATTTACCTTTTCTTCCCCTCTAAATATTTATGAATATTGTTAAGTGAATCTTCATTCTTAATTTTCTGGTTTGATTTTGTGAGTTCTTGAGGGAATTAATCTCTGAGGTATGTAGTAAGCAACGGCACTTACATGTTTGTTTATCTCTTGGTTGTAGCCTAATAATGGAGCTTCTTTTCATCAACGCCATAGTTACAACAACTACAGGGGACATGGAAGAGGAAGAGGGAGAGGAAGAGGAAGTGGGGTAATTTGCCCTTCCCCTCTGTTGATTACTTGATTTCACAGCTCTTTCTTTCTTTCTTCTTGTTGTTTGAATTGATTATCAATATTTATGTGGTGGGATGATGAGCGATGACGAGCTTCTTATATTAAGTTGGATGAATGCAATTTTAATTCTCTAGTTTCTATTTCTATTCTGTGGGGCACTATGAAAAACGAATGGGCCAACCATAGCTTTTCTTTTTGTGGGGAGACGATTTAGACCCCTTATTTTCATCATTCAGAATTTGGTGGAAGCAAGTTCATATTTTTTCTTGCAGGGTTCACGTGCAGTCACAAGATTCACTGAAGATTTTGATTTTACCGCCATGAATGAAAAATTCAAAAAGGAAGAAGTCTGGGGTGAACTTGGCAAGAGTAACAAATCCCACAAAGAAGGATTTGAAGGTGGGGATGAGTCTGAAGACGAGGCAGAAGAGGAGTTGCCACAAGCTGATGTTAAGGTACATTCGAAAAAAAAAAAATGCTCCCTTTCTCTTGCGGTGCATTACAAAACATGCTCGAAACTTTTATATAACTTCTCTATTAATATTATGTGTCCTGTCAGCATCCTGTTTACAACAAAGACGATTTCTTCGATACCCTATCATGCAACACTCTGGATCAAGATTCACAAAATGGGAGGACAAGGTTTTCTGAGCAGTTGAAGATAGATACAGAGGTCTGGTCCCCTGAATTCCATTCCAATTTATATTTGATCTATCAGTCTTTATATTTCTTCAGTCAGTACCCAATTTCGGTTACCCGTTTTGGTTGCAGACATTTGGTGAGTTTGCTAGATATCGGGGAGGACGTGGACGTGGGCCCGGTCGCGGTGGACGTGGTCGTGGCTCTTATTATGGGAGGGGATATGGCTACAATGGAAGGGGACGAGGCCGTGCTATCCCTGCTCGGGCTTCTTGATTCTGTAGTAAGGGTTGTTTCCTGATACCTGTGTCCAAGTTTTCGGGAGAACCAAATGCCCCTATGAAAGGGAAAATGGGGGAGGGTTTGTTTATGTTGGAGATAAAATTTCTACTTTTGCACATCAGTGGATTCGGTTTAAGTTGATCAGGATGGTTTATTTTGAGTCTTGTGCTCATTTACCTGTTTGCTTTTGTCAATGATTAAAATTTCCTGATGGGAAAAAGTCAGTTTGGTGTAGCAGAAGAATTATGAGAACAAAGTTTGTAGCTTCATTGGTTGGACAGGGACTATTGATAGATTGCTTCATAATGCTAATGTAAATTTGATTAACTAGCTGAAGTTGTGATTGTTTTGGCTTCGGTTTGTCTTGCCTTTCTGGTTGTTTTACCATGCAATTTTGCCAGTTGTGCCCAGTGTTTGTTTTGGCTGGAAGGACTTTGGAGTTCTTGAGTCCAGCCTGGATGAACTTTACTATCAGTCAAAGGGTGTTTCTGAGACCCAAAAACAAAGTTGCAATTGAGGAAAATGCTATGCCTAAGCTACTCTTTCTTTTTTTTGGGTCGTTTTAGCCGAAGTTAGAAGTTTGAAACTGAAAACACAAGTTGAAACTGTTGAATGTGTAATTAGCGTCAACTTTGTTTTGGTTCATGCAAGCTGCTAGGAGCTAACAAGGTTGGTATTGGACCTATGGGTTAGGGACTTAGGGCTGTTAAAATTTTATCCAACATAAATATCTCTCCTAGCAACAATAGCAAGGTTGGTATAGGTTAGGATCCGACATGACTAATAAAATTTGTCCAACTTGGAAAAAAGAAGTTAGTAACATAAATAAATTTTTCGTTTAAATTTTGACATTGATCAATTTGATTAAAAAATTGTACAAGATATTTTATTTATTCCTATATGTAAGCACAATTTGACCCAGGTTTATGTACATTGAAATGATCCGATGACCCAAACTATTTTTGACATGGATCAATTTAATCGCCCTAAACATAAAACATGAGTATTTGACTATTTGGCTTTGTACGTTTGGCTGTGGCAACAAGAGAGATTCACCAAATCCCAACAAAAAGGGTGATTAAGGTTCAGGAACTTTTTACTTCAATTTGGTAGCCAATGGATAGTTTGTTATTTGATGATATTGATGTTAAGATAGATCGTACGGTTGGATTATTGACAATGATATTGGTGTGCGATTCCCCGATGATCCACTAAACTGAAGTTTTGATCTTTTTAATAACGTGATTGAGTTGTGATGGTTTTGGCTGTCGTGAGTGAAACACCCTTGCCATGTTATTCTGTTTAGCTGTGTTTGGATGTAAACTTTTTCTTTTCAGGTTGGTTGGTCTTTGTTTTATTTTGCGATTTACTTTGTTCCGTAAATTTTTTAGCCTTTTGATTATCAATAAGCGCAAAAAAAAAAAAAAAAAAAAACTGTAGAAACAAAATTTCGCAGAACGACAATACGCAACCCTTGTTTGGTTCCTTCGCTGTTCAGTGTTCACTCATCTCCAGTATATCCAGTCCCCAACTCTCTCACACTCCTCTCTCTGAGCATCTTCTCTCCCAACAGTGAACCAATGCACACTCTTACTCTACAATCTTCATCATCTCCTTGTTCTTCTTCGCTTTCTCTCCTCTCCCATGGCCGCCCTCTCTCTCTTCACCACCATCCCACTCTCTTCCTCATTTCTCCCGTCGCATTTCTCTCCCCTCACCGCCACCGCCGGAGCCTCCGAATCTCCGCCGCCGTCGCCGAGAACACCGACATTTCCGATCGTGATGAACTCTCTTGGTTCTTTCCTGATGATCCTGCGCTCGATAGTTTCAATGGCTGGGCCTCGTTTCGCCCAGCCTCCATCCCCAAGAAAACCGCTGGTTCGTGTTTAGGTTTCGTCGATTCTTTCGTTAATCGACGCCTTTTTACTTGTTGTTGATGCATTTTTGGGTTTCTGTAGGGTTTCGGACGTTCTTGGTCGCCGGAATTGGCTCAATTGCTGCGGTGCTTGCTGCTTTAGCTTTCTTCTCGCGAACGAACAACGGTCAGCTGAGTTACTGTGTTATTGCTTAATGCCAAGTAACAGATTCTTAATCAGTTCAAATTGAAATGATTCGATTCATCAGCTCGTGGTTGAAATTTTCATTGTTTGACAGGGTTCAGATTGCCGTTTAGAACTTCTTTTCCTAGTTTGTCTGTGCCATTTGTTGCTGAAACGAGGGAAATTCAAACAGCTGATTCTGATGCACCTCGTGAAGAATCTGAAGATGTTATAATTCCCAGCATTGATGAAGCGGAGTCATCGGATGCATTGGGGGAATCCATGGCATCAGGTGCTGTTATCATACTCTTTTCTTTCTGTTCCAAGCATTGGTTATTATCTGTTTTTAGACTGCATTAGTGTCCCAAGTATTGAAGAACAGTAGAGTGTGAGCCTGTCAAGTCAAGGGACACTCTTTCAGAGGGGTTGCGTGAAGATGGGGCCTTTTGATGAATGTAGTTTATTTGAGTGGTAATAAATATTTTGTATCTTTTTGATGATATAGAGCGCCATCTGATTGAAGACCAATTGTGCGAGAAGTAGTAGTTTGTTGGAAGTGGGAGATAGGATACTTGCCTACATCCTTTGCCTTCTATACTTGGTGATGTTTGGCACTTGGAACCATAGTTACCGGATCAGTACATACTCCTACGATTTCTGTTTGGGAACAAGCATTCCAAAGCTAAAACTCCACTAGACTTGAGCAAAAGTAAGATATCGGCATTCTGGAACAATTGACCTGGAAAACGTTCCTAGTAGTTGTGCGTGGAACTTACTGCTAAATGCAACTTGGAAGTAGAGGGATTGATCTAATTTCTGAACCTTATTGGATAGATAAATTGAGGCTGAAGAACGTTGCTAATTGCAAAAGTTAAGAATAATTGTACTCGCTAGCTAAGGGCAAGCACTGAACTTAGTCAGAACTTCTTAAGCGTTTTACACATACATCACCCTTGTAAAATTTTAAAGTAATAATAAAAAGAATGGAAGAAGGAGGAGAAGCATTCTCATGTTGGTTGAGATTAACTTTACACATCATGTTGTTTCTTAAACAGTTCAGTTTGTGCATTTTTAGTCACTGAAGTCTGTATAGCTTAGTCTGAGCTAATGATAAAAAAATTGGAACTTTCAGAAGATCATCAGTCAGAGTTTAGAGGAAAGCTCCAACCTCGGATCATCAATGTCACTGTAGACTCCATTCAAGAAGAAGCTTTGAATGTGTTGAAGAAATTGAAGGTTCATTTCTAGAAACATTGTTTGATCTGCATTATATATTTATATTATTGCTGTTGTTCGAGGAACTTCTTAATTGTGATGGCGTGTGTGCTCCGAGTTGGTGTTTTCGATGGTCTTCTTTCTTGCTCAGCTTGTGGGTTTCCTTACTGTGAATGTCTATAGTTATTTCGTTTATTTACATTTGAGTTTAGAATTGGGATAAATTTACCCTTTGAACGATTGCATATATGAAGTTATGTACTTGGAGAATTTTTTCTGTATAAGGGGCTTTTTCCATTATTCAGAATTTGGAACACAGAACTTCAAAATCACACTTTAGGAGTTTAATTTTTTAATTTGGATTTTTATATTTTATAATTTGGAAATTTTGGTAATATTTGGTAACTTTCGGAAATATATAGAACAAATGGGTAAATTTGGGTTGGGTTGGTATAATGGGTAAAAGTAACCCCCCAAAAGAATACACCCTTTAATGTATTCTATGATGAGCAGTTCTCAACCATGCTTTTATGAGACATCCATCCATCCCAAAAAATAATGCCTATGTTTGACTTTGGAGGGCAAGTTCGAACACTTTGACCGTTAATTTATCAGAATATACACGAGTTTATCATATGCAACGATTGCCATTATATTCATTCAGAAAAATACTTTCATAATATCATAATATTTTTGTATTTGCCATTACATGTTACGTACTGAGAATCCATACAGTAGAAGTGATGCATTTCGAATCATAAAATGTCAAAGGGGACAATCTTGTTTGAATCATAATATGCTTATCCAAATAGAAATATTGACATACTGGCATAGTATTCCCATAATTGCTATGCGGTATGTTGCTTTGATTGATGCTTGTTATTTTAAGAAACATCCTTCTGTTTCTATGGCAAAAACTCAAGCCTCTGCTGCAGCAGAAAAATTCCTTCCCCACTTGCTTGAAATCTTGAATTGAGTTCTGAGCATTTCTATTGTGAATGTGGTTAAGATATGCAGATCGTAGATGAAAATGTAAAGGCTGGTCAGCTCTGCACCCGGAGAGAGTATGCAAGATGGTTAGTTCGAGCAGGTTCATTGTTGGAGAGGTACCCAATTCCTATTTAATCCATGTGCACCTTCCTAGGATTCACCTCACGAGTTGGGGGGCCATTGGTTTTGATCTGTGCACATCTGTTCATTCTTTGGGTTCTTTATTTTATTGTCTCTTCAGGAACCCTAAATACAAGATAACTAAAGCTGTTGCCCTTGCTGGCTCTGTAATCTCTGCATTTGAGGATGTGGACAAAAGTGACCAAGATTTTGACTCCATCCAAGGTATGTTCAATCTTTTGCTCTCTGGGAGTGTAGTGTAGGAGAGCCTTAAGTAAAGTTACTGATGCGGCAGTTTAATTCAGCCCTAGCGGAAGCTGGTGTTGTTTCGAGTAAGCTGTCTTCAATGTACAATTCAGATAATGGAGATGTGTATTTTTATCCTGAAAGGTATGTGGCAGCTAAGACCAAGATTTATTCCCAAGATCTTAAGATTAACTAGGAGGGAAGCCTCCTGTATCATAACATTGACTACTTTGCTGGTTTTACTGTAGATTTTTGTCTCGACGAGATCTGATAGATTGGAGAGCTCAGGTGGAGTATGATTTTGCAATAACAGCAAACCAAGAGGTGGAAATATTAACCCAACACTAAAACTAATACAGCAGCATAAACATCTGTGTTGTTATTGCTAAATTTAATTGCTTAATAGAAGTTCAGAAGTTGAAAATCCTGACTCTTTAACAGTCCAGATACTGAAAACGAAATTAAGCCTAATGGACGTGAAGGAGATAAGCCTGGATAAATGGCCTGGGCTTTTCATGGACATGCTAGCTGGTGATAAAAGCCTGCTCCGTAGAGTTTTTGGTTGGTTTCTCTCTCTCTCTCTCTCTCTCTCTCCCTCCCCCCCCCCCTTCCTCGTCCCTGTCCTCTCATCACAGTTCGAACAATAAAATGTTTACCTTCATGAATGTGTGCTCTGAAACTATGTGGTAAAGCATACGGGAATGTGATGCATGTGTTAAGCATACAGAAATGTGTTACAACTTACAATATCTGGCCTGCAATGCTTGATAGAGTCAAGAGACACATACCACTGCTTGAATGTGGTGTTCTTGTGTTTGATTGTTGGTTGGTTCTCAATTATTTGAAAGTAAAAATATGTCCCTTTGTGCCCTAATAATACTTCTGTCTCTTACAGGCCAAATTAAACGGCTGGAACCAAATAAACCCTCTACTGTTGCACAAGCTTCTGTTGCTCTCACGAGTGGCCGGATGACTGAAGCAATTAATGTTGAATTGTCAAGGATAGAAGCTGAGGAATCCTCAAGGCAAGCCGCTAAAGAAGAAATAAAAAAGGAGTTGCTGGATCGAGGGGAGATACAAAGTTTTTGGGCTCAAAAAATGGAAGAGGTGAAGGAATATGGACTGAAGGTGCAGCAAATATACATGGATGCTCTCAAAGAATTGGAAGAGGAGAAGATTGTTCAGGAGGTCGTTTTAAGTGGGTATTTGAAGGAGAAAGCAGCTATGGAGTGCCAGAAGCAACTTCTCAATGCTCTAACGGAGGAAATCCATGAAATGTCTGAGAAGATTGTAGCAGACAGGACTGCACTAATTGCAGAGGAGGAAATGCTACAAACGGTTAGCCAGGATTTACAGGCTAAGATGGAAGGAATACTTGATGCCAAATCTCTGCTGGATGCTGAGATAGAAGCACTTCGAATTTTGAGGTGAATCTCTGCAATCTGCATATATATGTCGTCACTTGCTTCTGTTCTGGCTTTGCTGTGCTGACATTAGGATAAGTATATACCACCTCATGTGCTATCAGACGTTCTTGTTTTTTGCGCTTGACAAATTGTACTTAAAAATTTCTCCATCTAGTCATCCAAATATTGTGCATTTCATAGTTCAGCTATTGCAGTCAACCCGTGACTCCGTGAGTAAATTGAGCATCTCCATCTACACATTATAGAATCCTATGATTCTCTCATTATGCTCCACAGCTCCAGATACAATATACTCAGACAATTGTACGGCACTGTCTACCCCCTTTTGATTGCATAGGCTTCTGTTTGTTTGCACGAGGGTATTGTTTTCCTTTATTTCACCTCCTTTGTCCTTTTTGTTTTTTGGACAGCTGTTTGATAGTCTGTTTTCTGTTGCACCTTTGTTTTCCTATTGTATGAACCCGACTTATTTTTCAAGTTGGGTTGCAATTGACTTAAACAAATGCTTTTCTGAAGTGTCATCTTGTTCTGTTATAAAGTAGTAGGGAGTTCGCAACAGAACAAGCCTCTCTATAGTGGCCCCCATTCCCCACCTACCCTTCAAAAATCAAAAAGAGAAAAAAGAAAGAAAGAAAGAAAAGAAACAGTGCCCATTTATATGCTTAGATCAGAGTATTAGACTATAGGGGATATGGATTTGGATTTAGTCATATGAACTAACACGACTGTGTGGCATCCCCTGTAATGTGTTCATGCCTGCTGTCCATTCAATCTGCTGAAATGTTTCTGTTCGTCTGTTGCATTCTGGTATTCCCCAATTTAGCGTATTTGCTTCTTCGGTCAGTTTCACAAGCGTTACTCAATGCTATATAGTTCAGCACATCTATTCTTATATTTCTTGGACTGCATGCAGATCTTGGATCGAAGACGAAGCAAAGAAAAGCCAAGCTCGGTGGAAAGTCTTGGAGCAGGTTGGGCGACGATGGAGATGGGATGGACAGTAGTAAGTAATGTAGAGGCATCAGCACTAAGTATTTTGCTCAGTTAGCTGCTCATGGAGAATTCTCTAGAGAACTTGTGTTGTTGATCAACTTTTGTAATAACTAATAACCTGTTAAAGGGAGACTGTACATTTGTAATTAAATTGCAATTTGTGAGGGGCAGTGGGGCAGTGGCTGTATTCATACATTATATCTTTCATTGTGTTCTTCCTTGTTAAGCAAGTTTTTCGCGGTTTCAATGAGTGTTACTCTGTATATATGCTGATGCCAAACCATGGCACACGATACCAAGGTCTAATGGGCCACATCATTATTTATGATTTGTCCAGGTTATGTAATTCAGCAAGTCCCTGGGCAGCCGGATTGTGCAAAGTTCTCCGGCCTTCGGACACAACCTTTTGTAAAATTCTCAACTGTTGAATTCTTGTATATGTTGGCTCTATTCTATACTGATGAAGGTTTTCCAAGTAGGATCAAAGATTTGGATTTGAATGTTATATGGCATCAAAGATTTGGATCTGATTGGAATTAAGGTTTGGACTTTCCTTGAAGTGCATACACACACTTATCTATAATGTGTTTTCCAAACTTGTATTCACGTGCGACAATGTCTGTTAGTCTTGTATAATATCTGACACCTTCCATTAGGGTTAGTTAGTTGTAGCTCGCTGATTAGGAGCCCAGAACATAAATGAACAAGAATATTTGTCTAAAAAATGATGTCAAATTTAAGGGAGATTGTATTTGGTAGGTTGAAAATTATTTCATCTCGTGAGCTTCTTCTTATGTTGTGTTTAAAATATTGCTCGTAAAAGAATAGTTTTTAAAGTGCTTGAAAACTTAGAATAATTTTTAAAATTTTGAAATAAGCCTGTCATTAGGAATAATTTTCAAAATAAGTCTATCAGCTAAAATAGTTTAAAAAGTGGTTGACAAGTTAAAATAGGCAGAAGTTGAAGACTACCAAATAAAATTTCCTTAAATTTAAATATTTTATTATTGAATACTACGTTTATTAGTTTGATAAATAATTTTAAATTCTTTGAATCAATTTAAATTCTATTAGTCTAAGGCCGTATTCTTTGGATTTGTAATTCTTTCCAATCCAAACCTTACATAATTCAAAAAAAAAAAAATCCTCTCAAAAAACACAATTACCCAAAAAAACATTATAAGTTATCTAATCCGATTCAATCTAATCTATCCGAACCTCATTTTATCCAATCCAAAGAACTGGGCCTAAACAATTGAGATGCAAACTTTTTTTTTTGTTAAATCTTGCATTCAAATTGAAAAAGATAATTATAATTTGATCACTAATGAGTATTATTCATGATCTGTAAAAACATTTTTAAAAAGTACGAGCCCAGCAGAGAAGTAGCCTAGCCGTGTACTAGCATTCTTCCCAATTCCTCGGCTCCTCCCATATTCTGAAAGAGCGCCAGGTACCCGGCGTCGTCTTCCGTCAACCCTTTGGCAACGCCAGTTCGTCTCAGTCTCTCCTCAATTCCTCGTGAAATCGCCATCTTCTTCTTCTTCTTCCAACTCGTGACCCAAACAGGTACCTCCTTTCTTCCAATTACTCTCCCGCTGCTTCAATGGCGGCTCACATTGCTGATTTTAGGTTAATCTCGAAATTTTCATTTTGTGTTCCGAACTAGGGTTTCCAGTGTGTGGATTGGTTGTCTATACGTCTATTTGCTCAAGTTATGCGCATTCAGCATAACTTAGTTTGTTCGGCGAGTATGTGAAGTTTGTGTTTATTTTGGTTTCTGCAATGGCGAGATTACGTTAATTCCTGGTTTTGTTCTTAGTTACTGTCTATGAGTGAGCCAAGTAGCAGGAAAATGTTTGCTCTCAGCTGGGTAATTGCTATCTGGGCTTGCTTATGTGGTTTAGGGTTTAATGATTTTTACATCTCTTTGACAGTTGATGTGGTTGTTGTCAATTTCTGTTGGAACGAGGATTCTAGTGTTAACAAAGCTTGGGAGTACCATAGCCAACACATCTAACTTGCTGACCAAAATTTTGACTGGTTTGCAGCATGGTGGGGTTATCAATAGGAGAGAAGAATTTCATACGAGGGGGCATTGCCCAGGACCTTCGTTGTGATGGCCGCAAACGTTTGAGCTACCGGCCCATTGGTATTGAAACCGGGGTCATTCCACAGGTATTGTAACATGATCATACTTGCTGCTAATGTAGTGATTCCACACTTGCTAGTTGCTACTATGTTCGGGTTGAAGAAATTTAGGGTATAACAAGAACTTATGGTATAGTAGGTTATGTTCTGCTTTTTGTTGTAAAAGAATAAATGAGACAGGTTGTAGGAAGAGATCCCATCATCAAGTTGCTTCTTTTATCCTTTGTATTCTATGAAATTTGGAAGGAAATAAGATAGTGAAATAACTACACTTGTTGGGGATTTTGTAGGTACAAGTAATTTGGTGGCAGTTTAGGATGGAAATCCAGTTTTTGTTTTGGGATTGAGAATAGGCTAATTACCAATGCCTTGTTTGGTATAGTAATTTGGTGGCAGTTTAGGAGTGGGAATTTGAACTGAGAATAGACTAGATTTATAAATTTACTGGTCAATATTATTTAATGTCAGATTTGTCATTTCCCTTTTCTCTTTTCCACTCCTTGTTTCCCACCTTACTTAGTCATGCAGTCATGCTGAATATGTGAGAATAGGAGGCATCTATCCCATTTCCCTTAATTTCCAAAAGTTGTGAATTCTTAATATTGAAATGGGAACACGTATTAAGTCCGTTTGTTGTTCCCAGCCATGAATTCCCACATATTGAAGGTCTGGTTAGTTCCTGTTTCTTATAAGCATGCGTTCAAAAGTGTGTGGTTTTTCAACAATGGAAGAGGAAGTGTTGATGCTTTTCTCCGCGTTAGAAGGAACCAATTCGTCATAAATACCGACAACAGTTACACAAAATATTCAGAAGTAAAGTGCTAGTTAGAAATATTATCAATGAGCACCAAGGACAACAAAGAGGCAGTTAGCAACAGCTAAACACTACAAAAACACCCAACAACAAAAGTTAAACGAAGTAGCTAACTACTTAAGGTCTGCAACTTTTATCTTATATCACCACGTTTGATTGTTTCCCAAGCATTTCTTATTCTTCACCCATTCCATTCCACAACTTTAATATGTACATGGGAAATAGTCTTTGCGACGAGCTCATCGTGTTTCTGAAGTTGCCCATACTATTGATATATCCAATCTATTTGGTTTATTTTTATGTTATCTTGTTCTCTCAGTTTTCATCTATTCTCAGTGTTCTGTCTTCTGTTGGCTTCTTGATAGGCAAATGGTTCTGCAAGAGTGAGGATTGGGGGAACAGATGTAATTGCTAGTGTTAAGGTATCAACACCAATGTTAGACTTATTTTTGTGGAGAAATAGCTCATGCTCAGTTTGGACTTTTGTTCATGGATCAGTCATCCTTTATATGAGCAATCATAGTTGTAATTGAAATGCAGGCTGAACTGGGGAGACCGAATTCCGCTCAACCTGATCAAGGAAAAGTTTCCATAAATATAGACTGCAGTGCAACAGCTGCACCTATCTTTCAGGTATCTGTTTCTATGTATGGCTCTTTCTATTACATCTATTTCAAAGCAAATCTTGGCATCTTTTTTACGTTTTATTATTAGTCCTTTCCCTTTTTTTTTTTGAGGGGGTGGGGATGAGGTGATGTGTTGCCGTTTTGGCATAGGGTTTTGGGTAGTTGGCACTTTAGACTTTCTGATCTAAGGATCCGATAGAAATGTCTTCTGTGCAATAGATATAGATTTTGTTTTCTTGCGTCTTACTCGTGTTGAAAATCATCTTGTTGGGTGGCTGTATATGTTTTGTATTAACCATGCATAGGTTATATTCGCTTGCACAGGGCAGAGGGGGCGATGCCTTATCAACAGATCTTGCTGTTGCTCTTAGGCGCTGCCTTTTGGGTGGTAAAAGCGGAGCAGGTAGTGAAATATGTTTGAATATTAGAGGAGCTATATTATCCCTTATTTTTGTTTTTTCAGATGGCAAAACCTGCCTCTTCTAGTCTTCTGAGAAGTGCAGAGCTCTTAATAGGTTTTGGTTTCAGGGGCTGGCATTGATCTCTCATCTCTGTCCATTGTGGAGGGGAAGGTCTGCTGGGATCTTTATATTGATGGTCTTGTGGTCAGTTCAGATGGAAATTTGCTGGATGCTTTAGGAGCTGCAATCAAGGTACCCATGTTTTAGCCTATTGATGAATTGGATATCAATTATATGGCTGATTTTGCTATATATGGCGGTTCTTGCTTTGTTTGGCATTATATCTCCCTACCCCTCTTGTATCTGGTGTAGTAAAAGTATTGCTTTGTTTTTGTCACAATATGGAATGGTTATTTAGGATCTTGTTTAGGGCCTTAAGCTATGTAAAAAGGAAAATGACTGTTAGTTCTAGGGTTGTTTAGGGCCTTAAGCTATGTAAAAAGGAAAATGACTGTTAGTTCTAGGGTTGTTTAGGGCCTTACGCTATGTAAAAATGACTGTTAGTTCTAGGGTTGTTTAGGGCCTTACGCTATGTAAAAGAAAAATGACTGTAGCTCTATAGGAGTTGTTTTCCTTATCTTTTTCTTAGAAAGCTTCTGAAGGTTCTCGTCAGAACAGTATTTTAACTGATACTCGTGCGTCTTTGTAGGCTGCTTTGAGCAATACTGGCATTCCAAAAGTTAATGTCATTGCTGCTGATGCTACTTCTGCCGATGATCAGCCAGAAGTTGATGTTAGTGATGAAGAGTTTCTACAGTTCGACACGTCAACTGTACCTGCCATAATAACATTAACGAAGGTATTGCTTCGTATATTCTCTCTGAAGGATGAATATTCCCTCAGTAAATCCTGTCATTTACCTTTGATCTTTAGTAGTGTTATACGAATCCATTCCTCCTGCTGTCTTATCAGTACATCCTTGCAACCTTTTCCTGGCTTAAAATCAATCAGACAAATCTGGTTTTATTCAATTTTATTCGAAGTCTCAGTCCCCAGAAGTTCATTTATCTGAAAACTATGCTTGTCTGAGGTGATTGACCGATCAACAACCATCATTAACGTAGCCTATATATCCTTCAGGAATTGGTTGAAATTCGGTATTCCTTACTTAGTATGATATGCAGGTGGGGAAACACTACATAGTTGATGCCACCGAAGAGGAGGAATCACAAATGAGTTCAGCCATCTCAATCTCAGTCAACAGGCAGGGTCACATTTGCGGTCTAACCAAGCGTGGTGGAGCAGGTGTTGATCCAAGCATCATCCTCGACATGATTTCAGTTGCAAAGCACGTCAGCGAGAATTTCATAAACGTGCTCGAGTCAGAAATTGCTGCTGCTGAAGCCCGTCTAGAGGAATCATGAGACTCGTGATATATCAAGAAAAAAGAAAGATTTCAAGTTTGCAGAGCCAGTGAAAGCTATCTAGCTAGGTTAGTGTAGAGTAAAATGCACAACTGTCTGTTCGAATTCGTCATATAATTGAATCATACAGCTTCATATTATGTACATTTTGAACTATTTGAAGATAGTGTTGTTTATGCATCAGAGAAGCGAACTGAAAGAATTTGATTTCACAGTCGTTGAATGAAGAGATAATCTTGGCAAAAATATGATTTACTGATACATAATCACATGATGAGATGCAAGTAAGAATGTCAAAACATGTAATATAGCAAAGAATAGTTATATGATACCAAATTACCAATACCATCCACATAACTGTCGACTCCAGTTGGAGTATCGAATGTTTTGATTAAGTACAGATCAAACATCCAGTTGCTAGCTACTGAAACAGAATTATAAACAATCCAATCGAATCGAAAGGGGAGAGGGGTTTGGATGGTGCAGACATGCTCAACCGAAGAACTTGGGATCGTAGCCATTGCTGGAGGTAGCCAGAATGTAGTAAGCCACAATATGCCCGATCGATCCCCACGCAAGAACATCCACAATGTTGAACCCGACTGGGTCGTTCGACTTGAGAAGGCTGGTGTACTCCTTAGCCCTGGTGTCCCCGGCCTCGAAGTGAGTCAACCCGTTCTGCTCGGGCACCTGCTTGGCCACATTCTCCCTCTGGAAGTTGAAGAACACGAACCGCCCCAGGAAGAGCGACAGACCCGTGCTCAGGCTGATCACAATCGATGGGTTCAGCTCCGCCCTGCACACCATCGAGCCGCGGCGGGTCATGGGACCCACGCGGCTCGGACCCACCTGGCTCAGGGACTCACGTCTGAGGCCGGTGAAGTTGGTGCACTTCAGGAGCTGTGGGCCCTGGCTCGGAAGGCGGCTCGAGGCCGGGGTGCATAGGGGGGCGATCAGGCTACTTGATGCTCCTGCTGCTGCCATTTTTTTTTTGGGTTTGAAATTGAATCAATGGAGATTTGAAAGAGGGGGAATGTGGAGAGTGTAGGATTTAGATGGGTTAGGGTGGAGAGAGAAAAAAAGAGGATATTAATTATATGGTGGAGATTTGGGAGGAGAAGACTACTGAGTGACCACCCAATCCAGAGTTGTGGTGTTGTGAGGATGTTGCTGAGTTTGCTTGGAAAGATATGTTTGTGATTTTTGGAGCTTATGTGGCATCCTTTCATGGGTTGTTTTTGGATCATGGATTATGTCCCCAACTTGCTCTATATCTACTTTGTCATATGTTAGTATCTATTAAAAACATAACTTGGGTTTCTTTTGATTAAGGGATCGTGTTATTTCACTTGATTAGAGAGTGAATTAGTGTCAGACTTAGCTAAGGTGAGATGAGACGAAATTAACAACCAAACTCTGTAATTAATACTCCGAAATTTCACATGGGAGAAGTATGGAGGGATCGATGTAACAATCTTATCTTGAATTTTGTGATTTAGAGAGACTTATTCCAATTGAAGTAAGATTTAGAAATCTTTGCTGCCTATTATTCCATGACAAGAAATTTAAATGGAAGGTTTAGGTCCTGTCTTTTAGAGTGGTTAGTTTGAGTTAGGATTGATAAGGTAACGAGAGGAAATGAAAAGAAAGGTTGGGATTAGTTTGAGTTAAGTTAGTTGTGGGGTGAAAATATTTTATTAATAAAATTTGAATGTTATGGGTAAAATAAATGAAAAGTTGCAAGCGTTGGAAAGAGTGGAATGGTTTAATGATTAAAATTTACTATTTCAATTTCTTTTTGATTAAAATTTTGGGTTTGATTTGAGTATTTTTTAGCAAGTTGGATAAGGTAAGATAAGATAAGGTTGAGTTAAGTTAAACCTAAGTTACTAATATAGAGAACATGGCCCTAATAAGACATTTGACTTTAGTCATTTACAAAATAAGTTGACAAAATTAAAATTTTCAACTATCTAGATTATCGACAAAGACTCAAAATTAATGATTCAATTAATTATATGTGTCGAAAGGAGTTGGAGAAAATTAGTAATATCTAAAAGGATCGGAGTCAGAAGGAACAAGTAAAAGCTGAATGGGTATATCTAAAGGGGTCGGGGCGATGATACGTGTCTTGGGGCAAGACGTACACTGCTAAATACTTGTTATCATTTTTAATCATAGTTTTTTTGACATATACTATTAATTATCAATTATAAGAAGATTGGAAAGTGTTGGCTACGCCAACAATTAAAATTGGCACTCTAACGAATAAACCCTATCCGCTGGGCATATTTTAGATGCCTTTTTGTAAATTTTAAAAAATATAGATAAAAATGTGATTTTATACCTTTTATATATATTATTATATTTATAGAAGCCAATCATGTAAATTTTTTTAATTTAATTTACAAATATATAAGTTTTATATCATGATAAGACACTTTATATATGCTTTTCCCAAGACATCGATATATAATTTAATTTACAAATATACAAATGCCAATCTTCATTTTCGATATCTACATCGGTATATCCAAATTGATTTTAGGATGTTTTTAATACATGTACGTAACTTTAATTTTTACCGTGGGTTGATGGGGAAGATTGTTGGATACATGTTACCAATGTTATACTATTACCGGGAGGGGCGATGATACATGTCTTGAAATATATTGGGGAAAAATAAAGTAAGCTTGCAGATAATGTCCAAGTATCCATGGTTGTATAATTAATAAGCCATGAAAATGCAAGTAGATATAAACAAAAACATAGAACAATGACATCTCCAACTGTTTCTCACGTCTTTAATTAATTAGTGTACTAAAATATTTGCAAACCTTATCAACTGAATACTTGAGCATGAATAAATAAATCTTGATCGAGAACAGTGTGGCTTTCATTAATATTAATATGAAGCATGCTGTGGATATATAATGTAATAAGTGTCAATCTTTATAAAGTCCAAAAATTACTGAGATCTCAATATTTGAAATTATTTTTGATCTGCAATTTTAAAATTAATTTTGGCGCATTCATTACTTTTGAGTTAGTAATTATTTGGTACTTTCCGCTATTAATTTTATTAAGTGACGAATTACCTTTATTCTTCTTCTTCAAGGTATTTCTTCATGAATGGAAGAACAATGACATTTCGGTCACTTAATAAAATTGATGGCCGGAAAATCATTTCATAATTACTAATCCTAAAATTAAGGGTACCCAAAAATAAGTTTTGAAAAGTTAGGGTAACAGAAAAACATTTCACAAAAAATTAGGATACCTCATGGTAATTTTGTATAAAGTCAAACATTGCTGGTTCAATCTTTTGTATAAAATGCTATCAAAACAATGGATCCATTTCAAGCAAGAAGTTGAAAACAATGTCATCTTCAACAACATCAACTCTTGCTCTTCTTCTACTCCTTTCATTACCATCTCTACTTGCAGCCTCTTCATCCAATCTCGAAGAAAATTTCATACAATGTCTCAATCTCAAATCCGAACTTATTCCCATCCCTATTTCCACCACATTTTTCACTAAGAACCACCCCAACTTCACCTCCGTGCTAAACTCCACCGCGATGAACCTCAGGTACTTGTCACCCTCGGTGCCTAAACCCGCGTTCATCTTCACACCTTTGCACGAATCACACGTTCAAGCTGCGGTGATATGCTCGAAAAAGCTCGGTGTTCACCTAAGGATTCGCAGTGGAGGCCATGACTACGAGGGTGTCTCCTATGCCGCCACAGTCGATGACCATCCTTTCATGGTCCTTGACTTTCAGAGGCTTCAGTCAGTACGCGTTGACATTGATGATGAGACGGCTTGGGTTGAGTCTGGTGCGACTTTGGGTGAATTGTACTACAGAATTGCGGAAAAGAGCAACGTTCATGGCTTCCCGGCTGGTGATTGTCCGAGTGTAGGCGTTGGTGGGCATGTCACAGGAGGGGGTTATGGTCCCTTGTTGAGAAAATATGGCTTGGCAGTTGATAATGTCATTGATGTTCGTTTGGTTGATTCTGAGGGGAAAATCGTCGATAGAGAAGCCATGGGAGAAGCCATTTTTGGGCGATCAGAGGAGGCGGTGGAGGAAGTTTCGGTGTCGTTGTTTCATGGAAGGTCAAGCTGGTCTCAGTACCTCCAAAAGTCACCTACTTCAGTTTTCACAAAGTCATGCACAAAAATGATAGTAAGTTGTTCAATGCATGGCAGAAAATAGCTGATGAAGTTGATGAGGATTTGTTTCTTAGAGTCATGCTACCAAGTTTTCCTAATGAAAAAGGGGAAACAATTAGGATGATGATATTTCTAGGGTTGTTTCTAGGAGAGGCTACAGGGTTGGTCAGAATAATGACAAAAAGTTTTCCTGAGTTAAAGTTATCTCTAGAAGATTGTCAGGAAATGACATGGATCGAGTCAGTTGTAGTTATAGGGGGATTCCCATATGGGACTCCCCTGAAATCTTACTTGAAGCCAAAAACCCTTTACGAAACTATTTGAAGGGTAAATCCGATTTTGTTAGAGACCTAATACCGGAATCTGCAATCCAAGGTCTTTGGAGGAGGCTCGAAGGTGGTGGTGGTGTCATTATATACACCCCTTACGGAGGAATGATGAACCGAATTTCAGAATTCGCGACTCCTTTTCCTCATAGAAATGGCACCAAATACATGATAGAATATATGAGTACATGGGCAGATGGAGAAGCAAGTGAAGCTATACAGATGGAATGGGTTAGAAACATCTACATCTTCATGGAACCTTATGTTACTAAGGACCCCAGGACATCATATGATAATTACAAGGATTTTGATATGGGGTTCAATGAAAACGGTAGTGAAACTTGTTACGAGCAAGCACGCGTGTGGGGTTACAGATTCTTCAAGGACAACTTTGACAGATTGGTTGAGATTAAGAGTAAAGTTGATCCGAGTAACTTCTTCTGGCATGAACAAAGCATTCCACCATTTTCATTGTGTGGCCTGAAATATGAATCGGGGTCTGTAACAGCTGAATAAATTAAAGATGTCATCTGGGATGTATGTGTTTTGTGTCGCGTGTAATACGTATAAAAATCCTCATGGATACTCCATCCGGAGAAATAAAGATACATTTAATTAGGCCATGTTCTTTTATGCGGTGTTGTACCATAACTTAACATACCACTCAATATTTTTCCAAAATTCACCGCACTTTACCATAATTTTACCAATATATTTTTTCACTTTACTTATTTCCTTTTCACATTTTCTCTCCTCACCTACCACATCAATCACACTTTTCACAAATTTTACCACATTTTTCCACACCTTACCGCACTTTTACATATTCACTACACCGCACCATTTCCGTATCTTAACAACCGCACAAAAGAGCAGAGCCTTACATATATATCTACATATATAGGCTATAGTATATTCAATTTATGCAGTTTTTCATCCATGGCTCCTCTTGAGGGGGATCATAGGTGTCTCACTTGGGGTATTTTGGATAATCTGGTTATTTCGTTATCCAATTTCAAGAGGCACAACTCTTTTAAGTATTATCTTCTCCCCATTAGGAGGTATGTCCATTCATATATGCAGCCTTTGAAAACTATATTTAAGGGTTCAATATTGCCAATTGTGGTGGGTAATAATAATAATAATAATAATATGGTTACATTGATCAAAAGAAAGATCGATCTTGTTCGAGATATATATTGCATGAACATATCATCAAATAGTACGTACATAAATCGGAATATCGCTAATTCCAGGTAAGGTCGTCTTACGTAAATCGGAATATCGCTAATTCCAGGTGAGGTCGTCTTACGTAAAACTATAGTGAGACATGTCCTTTTCACAGTGAATTTCTAGTCTTTCATGACTAATAATCATATTAAAATGACTTTTTAACACAAATGTGACTAACTCCTTATTAAGGGGGATTTTTATTGAAGATTTCAAATAAATTATTAGTCACACCCAAGTCACTTCGAAATTATATGTATTATGATAAACTCATAATCAAACGGTCACACATTAGACTTATTGTCGAAATATAGACATTCCAAATAACACGACAGAGCGAAACAACTTATTCAATTTTTACTAACCCTGATTCATATTTTAGGACACACTGTGAATGAGATGGAATACTTTGTTCATGCCAGAAAACGTTGTGAGGATCAAATTTGGTCTTGATTTGAACTAGTCTGTTGAAGTTATCCTTGAAGTAACTGTAACCCCATGAACTTACTTGCTCGAAACATGCTTCATTGCCCTTTTCATTGATCCCAATATCAAAATCCCTGTAATTTTCATACGATGTTCTTGGGTCCTTGGAAACATAGGGCTCCATAGATTTGTACAAACTTCTAAGCCATTCAAGGTTTGGATCCTCATTTGCTTGCCACGCTTTCGTATATTGAATCATGTATTTGGTGCCATTTCTATGAGGAAATGGAGTATCAGATTCCGAAATCCGGTTCATCATCCCTCCGAATGGAGTGAATTGGATTTCACCACTTTCATCCTTGAGCCTCCTCCAAATATCTTGGATTACAGCTTCAGGAATCGGGTCCCTAACGAAGTCGGATTTAGCCTTGAAGTAAGACTGTAACAAGTTCTTGGCTTCAAGTAATATTTCAGGGGAAGTGATGTTATGTCTGAATCCAGCCATGACGACAACTGACTCAATCCATGTCATTTCTCGACAGTCTGTCCTTTGCAAACCCAACTCCGGAAAACTTTGTGCCATTGTTCTCAGCAATCTTGTAGCATCACCTAGGAACAATCCCTGAAACTCTATGAAAATGTCTCTTTCACCATCTTCTTTAAGACTAGTTGATCCCATAAAGACTTTGAGAAACAGATCTTCGTCAATGTTATCAGCCACATTCTGCCAGGTATTCAACAACTTAATGTTATCCTCCTGCATGATATTGGTAACACTGAAGTATGTCACCTTTGAAGGTACAAGAACCAGCTTGACCTTCCAAGCAACAATGACACCGAAACTTCCTCCTCCACCTCCTCTGATTGCCCAAAAAAGGTCTTCCCCCATGGATGCTCTGTCGAGAACTCGACCCTCAGAATCAACCAAACGAGCATCGATCACATTATCAGCCGCCAGACCATACTTTCTCAACAACCCACCATATCCTCCACCGGTGATATGCCCGCCTATGTCTACACTTGTCCAAACACCACCCGGGAACCCATGAATATTGCTCTTTTCCGCGATTCTATAGTACAACTCGCCCAATGTGGCCCCTGCCTCAACCCAAGCCGTCTCATCATCAATGTCAACGCTAATCGATCTAAGCTTGACAAGGTCAAGAACCATGAAAACGCGGTCATTGACCGTCGCAGTGTAGGACACACCCTCATAGTCATGTCCTCCGCTACGAATTCTAAGGTGAATACCAAGCTTTTTTGAGCATGTTACAGCAGCTTGAATGTGTGATTCATGCAGAGGAGTGAAGATGAACGCGGGTTTAGGCACCGAGGGTGATAAGAACCTAAGGTTTCCTGCCGTCGAGTTTAGGACATAGGTGAAGTTAGGGTGATTTTGAGGGAAAAATGTGGTGGAAATAGGGATGGGAATAAGCTTGGATTTGAGATTGAGACATTGTATGAAATTTTGTTCAAGAGTTGATGAAGAGGCTACAAGAAGATGAGATGGTAGTGAAAGGAGAAGAAGAAGAAGAAGAAGAGCAAGAGTTGATAGAGTTGAAGATGTCATTGTTTTTAATTAAGCTCTTAAAATTGGTTGGTTAAAATTCATTGCTTTCTTAGCATTTTATACAAGGATGGAACTGAGTTTGCTTGGAAAGATATGTTTGTGATTTTTGGTGTTTGTGATTTTATCCAGAGTTGTGGTGTTGTGATGATGTTGCTGAGTTTGCTTGGAAAGATATGTTTGTGATTTTTGGAGCTTATGTGGCATCCTTTTATGGGTTGTTTTTGGATCATGGATTATGTCCCCAACTTGCTCTATATCTACTTTGTCATATGTTAGTATATCTATTAAAAACATAACTTGGGTTTCTTTTGATTAAGGGATCGTTTTATTTCACTTGATTAGAGAGTGGATTAGTGTCAGACTTAGCTAAGGTGGGATGAGACGAAATTAACAACCAAACTCTATAATTAATAGTCCGAAATTTCACATGGGAGAAATATGGAGGGATCGTATTGCGTATTTGATTTATATTATACTGGACACTCTGGATTTACAAATATATTTACAAGATTCAAAAGTTAGATACGTTAGAGACAAGGTCAAGGTCTTTCACCGCGCATCCGTGAAGGACTTTAGGTTTTGATGAAAACCAAAATTCGGAAAAGGGAAGTTGCCTATATTTTATAATATGATTATATATTTTGGGTATATAATATATATTCTGATTATATACTCAGATTATGTGTATATAATATATATATTTTATTATATATTATATATTCTTATTATGAATATGATTCTTGTAGATACAAAAAGGAAACAAATCAAGGGAAATCAATCATAATTTTTGTAGCAACAAAAGGGAAGAAATCAACATATAAGGCAAGTTACCGTTGGAAGGACTCAAGTCCAAGCATCCAAAGGCCTCTATAAAAATGACGATAGAAGAATTGAGAAGATAGGCGATTCCACGGAAGTAATCGCGGAGTAAGAAATCCGGTGGGATTTCTCCGAGTGTGTAACCAATGGTTCGGTGGTGAAGATAGTCAGTAAAGGATCTCTGGTGAAGGTATAGCCAAGGACCTTGGTGAACATTCGTTGTGTCCACATGTGGTGGAGAGATGGTGTGTAGCAGAGCCTTGACGGATTAAGGGTTTGTGAGTTTGTGCTTCAATGTAATCCATTATGTTCCAAATCGCCGCTAGGTTTTCTCTGACGATCCTTATATGGTGACTTAGGGCGTTCGATCTTGATCGGTGATCCTATCGATCGTCTTTGTCTTGTTTTGTAAGTTTGTAACTTGTTCTTTGATTGCCGGAAGTTTCTTTCTAACTTCCTTACCAGTGTAGATCTTAATCGCTAACTTCACCCTCAACAACAAGATCATCTTAAATTAGTAAACAAAAGGATTAAATATGTTTCTCAATTCATAATGCCAAATAAAATTTCAATATTTATGAAATTGATTATTTTGAAATAAGCATATTCCGAGTGTTACTCACTTACTCATTGATGATCAGTACGTAATATGGACTTTAGCATGCTTCCACCATTAGGGTGAGAAAAAAAACTGGTAAACCAAACCGCAAACCGGTCGAACGGAACCATGAACAAAGAAAACTGAATCGAGAAAAAAGGATGGTTCATTAAACCGATAAATTATCTAGTTTGGTTTTGGGTTTGCGATTTTCAAACAGACAATTAATGAAATCCAACTTTTAATACTAATAAGATGTATGCTCCCGTGGGATTACCATCTAAAAGCTGAATATATATGAAGCTAATTTGAATCCAAGAAAGTAACTTATACTTATTTCAAAATGCTTTTGAAATATGGTAAACATATGAAGCTAATTTGAATCCAAGAATAATTATTTCTAATTTCTGAGTTATAGCAATATCCGAATTATCCGACCCGGAAAAAATCGGGTAAGACATAGATTTTTCATCCGAATTTTGATATTGACCAAATTTACTGAATATTCGGACATCAAATTTCTCTTTCTTCTATTGTCAAAACTCCGAACCCGAATTTCGCTTCGTACTATTGTCCAACCCAGTTCGACCCAAAATAAAACTGGGCCCGAACATAAATTTCTCGTGGGAATTTCGACATTGACCACATTTGTCCGACCCAAATTTAGCCAGACTCGATATTTTTTTCCAACGCTAGTCATTTGCTACCACCTCATATCCACCGTACCATTTACCATATTTCAAAATAGCACTTTGCTATTTAGTTTAAATTAAAGTTTCGGGCAACGTCCGGTATTGGTTAGTAATAAACTACTCCATTTGCCTCAAAATAGTTATCCATTTTGATTTGACAAGTATTTTGAAAAAAATTAACAAATTAATCTCAATGCGTAACAAAAAATCAATAATATCTTGGAAAAATTTATCGTGATTGCCAACTATGACAACCACGACAATGAAAATAAATTTCATTAATACATATGTCAAATTTTATCTTCACCGTTCATTTTCTTTATTTATTACAACATTATAAAATATATTTTCTTAATTAAAATTTTTTTACAATTTTGTTTTAAATTTAAATATCTTAACTCTAAGTTTTAGTCTAGTAAACAAACATAATATTTTACCCTGTTCGGCACTAGCGTTTAGCGTTTAGCGTTTTGACCAAACAAAAAAGCTATTTTATTATATTATGGGTGTTCAGTTAAGTAGTGTTTTGGCTGTGTTCGGCAATAGCGTTTGGGTTAGCGTTTTGCGTTTTGACCAAGTCAAAACTCTAATTGCATAATATTGGTGTTCGGTAAGCTAGCGTTTTGAGGAGCGTTTAGCGTTTTAAGGAGCGTTTTGTGAAACGTTAATAAAGTTAACGTTTAGCGTTTGGAGTAGCGTTTCATATTTTTTGGTAAAAAAATACCCTTTGAAAATTTTATCTTTGGAAATTATTGATATCCTTTTATGTCAATTCACATTAATTTGTTAATTCTACCGCTAAATTTACCGAACACAATTATCTTTTGGACAGTCATCTGCTATCTGCTGGCTAAACCGCTATCTGCTGCTTAAATTGATAGATAGCGTTTGATATAGGGTTTTAAGAATTTTACAAACCGTTACCCATAGTAACATTTGGGTTGGAAGATAGCGTTTGATGGCTAGAATTTCCATGACACCCCTTTAATTATATTAAAATATTATAACTTTTCTAGCAATTGTCATGCATGTTGCTTGTAGACCATCAAAAAGTTTAATAAAATTACTACACCACCCTTTTGTCTACCATTGAAGTTCCAAAATTTTGCCTAATAAATAATAATAATAATAATAATAATAATAATTATGTCCCCAACTTGCTCTATATCTACTTTGTTTGGAAAGATATGTTTGTGATTTTTGGAGCTTATGTGGCATCCTTTCATGGGTTGTTTTTGGATCATGGATTATGTCCCCAACTTGCTCTATATCTACTTTGTCATATGTTAGTATCTATTAAAAACATAACTTGGGTTTCTTTTGATTAAGGGATCGTGTTATTTCACTTGATTAGAGAGTGAATTAGTGTCAGACTTAGCTAAGGTGAGATGAGACGAAATTAACAACCAAACTCTGTAATTAATACTCCGAAATTTCACATGGGAGAAGTATGGAGGGATCGATGTAACAATCTTATCTTGAATTTTGTGATTTAGAGAGACTTATTCCAATTGAAGTAAGATTTAGAAATCTTTGCTGCCTATTATTCCATGACAAGAAATTTAAATGGAAGGTTTAGGTCTGTCTTTTTAGTGGTTAGTTTGAGTTAGGATTGATAAGGTAACGAGAGGAAATGAAAAGAAAGGTTGGGATTAGTTTGAGTTAAGTTAGTTGTGGGGTGAAAATATTTTATTAATAAAATTTGAATGTTATGGGTAAAATAAATGAAAAGTTGTAAGCGTTGGAAAGAGTGGAATGGTTTAATGATTAAAATTTACTATTTCAATTTCTTTTTGATTAAAATTTTGGGTTTGATTTGAGTATTTTTTAGCAAGTTGGATAAGGTAAGATAAGATAAGGTTGAGTTAAGTTAAACCTAAGTTACTAATATAGAGAACATGGCCCTAATAAGACATTTGACTTTAGTCATTTACAAAATAAGTTGACAAAATTAAAATTTTCAACTATCTAGATTATCGACAAAGACTCAAAATTAATGATTCAATTAATTATATGTGTCGAAAGGAGTTGGAGAAAATTAGTAATATCTAAAAGGATCGGAGTCAGAAGGAACAAGTAAAAGCTGAATGGGTATATCTAAAGGGGTCGGGGCGATGATACGTGTCTTGGGGCAAGACGTACACTGCTAAATACTTGTTATCATTTTTAATCATAGTTTTTTTGACATATACTATTAATTATCAATTATAAGAAGATTGGAAAGTGTTGGCTACGCCAACAATTAAAATTGGCACTCTAACGAATAAACCCTATCCGCTGGGCATATTTTAGATGCCTTTTTGTAAATTTTAAAAAATATAGATAAAAATGTGATTTTATACCTTTTATATATATTATTATATTTATAGAAGCCAATCATGTAAATTTTTTTAATTTAATTTACAAATATATAAGTTTTATATCATGATAAGACACTTTATATATGCTTTTCCCAAGACATCGATATATAATTTAATTTACAAATATACAAATGCCAATCTTCATTTTCGATATCTACATCGGTATATCCAAATTGATTTTAGGATGTTTTTAATACATGTACGTAACTTTAATTTTTACCGTGGGTTGATGGGGAAGATTGTTGGATACATGTTACCAATGTTATACTATTACCGGGAGGGGCGATGATACATGTCTTGAAATATATTGGGGAAAAATAAAGTAAGCTTGCAGATAATGTCCAAGTATCCATGGTTGTATAATTAATAAGCCATGAAAATGCAAGTAGATATAAACAAAAACATAGAACAATGACATCTCCAACTGTTTCTCACGTCTTTAATTAATTAGTGTACTAAAATATTTGCAAACCTTATCAACTGAATACTTGAGCATGAATAAATAAATCTTGATCGAGAACAGTGTGGCTTTCATTAATATTAATATGAAGCATGCTGTGGATATATAATGTAATAAGTGTCAATCTTTATAAAGTCCAAAAAAATTACTTGGAGTATCTCAATATTTGGGGAAATTATTTTTCGGTACCCCAATTTTTTAAAATTAATTTTGAGGTACCATTACTTTTTGAGTTAGTAATTATTTGGTACTTTCCGGCTATTAATTTTATTAAGTGACCGAATTACCTTTATTCTTCTTCTTCAAGGGTATTTCTTCATGAATGGAAGAACAATGACATTTCGGTCACTTAATAAAATTGATGGCCGGAAAATCATTTCATAATTACTAATCCTAAAATTAAGGGTACCCAAAAATAAGTTTTGAAAAGTTAGGGTAACAGAAAAACATTTCACAAAAAATTAGGATACCTCATGGTAATTTTGTATAAAGTCAAACATTGCTGGTTCAATCTTTTGTATAAAATGCTATCAAAACAATGGATCCATTTCAAGCAAGAAGTTGAAAACAATGTCATCTTCAACAACATCAACTCTTGCTCTTCTTCTACTCCTTTCATTACCATCTCTACTTGCAGCCTCTTCATCCAATCTCGAAGAAAATTTCATAATAATAATAATAATTATTATTATTATTATTATTATTATATAATAATATTAATGCATAATTATGTTGATAATAATAGTAATAAAAAAGTAATACTCTGAAATCCCCTCGATCTATGCCAGGCATGAAGAAGTTGAATGTATCAGTCCTATTTCTAAATTTTACAATTTAGAGAGACTAGTTGACCTAGTGGATTTAGAAATTGTTTGTTACCAGCTATTTTGTGAAAAAGAAGCAAAGGATATTTAATGAAATATTTAACTTTAGTCGATTATAATCTAAGTTGAAATTTTTTTTTTCCAACTATCAAAATGTATGGATGTAATGATGATGATTATAATGTCCTTTTTGGTCATTTTACATTCATTAGCTAATCTAACCGCTAATTTTACCGAACATATTTCATATAAATAGCTACCTAAACAACTATCAGCTATACGCTAAACTGCTTGTAATCGCTATCCGCTGCTTCAACCGATCCGCCACCCTAACCGCTATGTGCTACTGAATCCGCTATTTTTGCCGAACAGGGCCAAAACTTGGCACATAGTAAAAAATTTATTTTACTTATGGTGATTGAAATGTTGAATTGTCATCGTTGACAATTCCACTATAAGTGTATCGATAATACCTTAGTTTTAAATCGAAAACTACTATTTATACTTTTCCGTCCCATATTTAAATACCTTTGAAATTAAAACTGAGGATATTTTAGTAATTTTAATAAAATAAAAATTTTTTTCTTAAGAAAATGGACATAATTTTAAGACATCAAAATATAAAAAGTGGAAAAATAATTTGAGCGCAGGTAGCATATGAAAATGGTATGCGCCTCGTCCCATAACAAAACTATTTGCTGAAAATCCCAGTAAACACGCAACATAATTAATGATACATTCAACAAGAAGCTCATATTAATTTATTTACTGAACATCATGCATGGATATATCTTTATCCAACACATCATTATTAAGTACATTCACTCTTAGGATGATTTAGTGCATGGTATATATATAGGATACAAACTGTAAACAGATTTATTTAGATAGATCGAACATTAAACATATATCGATCATGATTTATATATATTGATGTGGTTATTATCCACAGTATTTAAGCTTTGAGATGATGAGCTTCGATGTCTCTGGTCAATCCAATAAGAAAGTCGGCTTCATTGGTAGGATAAGGCCCATCATCATTTATCTTCTCAAATTCACTTGTCCACTTCACCGTGGTGACTTCTCCCTTGGGAATTACGTGACAAGTTAAGATGAAGGTCTTGTAATAATCCAGCACATCTCCTCCAATAACTTTGAACCTTATCAACTTATTCTCTTCCTCCCTTTCAACTATATGTTTTACACCACATTTTTTTCCTATCACATATACAAGCAAGAGAGAATACATTAGCCCTTGAAATTTGAAGTTTTCGCAGATCTTGTTGTTCTGAAATCAAATTCTGGCCGGGGTCAACATTTAGTACAAGTAACATTTGCCCTTGGAATCTCATATATATGTAGAACTTGAAGAACTATCCAATATTCAATTTCTAGAAATCCTATAGCAAAATTAACAAAAAGAAAAATAAAAAATTAGAAGGTACCCCTCATTTTATGGAAACTATTTTCAGATCCCGTGTTTCTAGAATACATTTCAAAGTACCTATAATTTAAGTTAACTGTTGTTAGGTGACGAATTTGGTGATTTGAACATGTTTCTGACGAGGTTTCGGTGGCAAACTACTTGAAAATGTTTATTGTCAACAAACGTCAATATTCAAAAAATTTATAGGCATTTATAGTTAGTCCGCATAACCTAAGGATGGCAATAGGTCGGGTCCTGCGGGATCCGGACCCGGATTTTTTTTGAATCCAGACCCGACCGAGACTCGGCGGGTCCAAAACTCAGGTCCACAGGTCTATGGGTCAATAGCAGGTCCTTAATGGGTCCAATACTCTTATGTATTTTTCACTAGCTAGATTTAATAATTTTAGGGGTTAATACGTGCACAATTGTATAATAATAACTATTCTATTTAAATTAATATACATATTTTCAACATAATAAAAACATCTAATTCAGTATATGAGGCTATGACTGAACTTCAACATAAAAACATTACAAAATCCATCTAACACATTAACTTTAAGAATACGACTATACATCTTAATACAAAAAAAAAACACAAAGTTCATGATTATTGCACTATACACATCTAAGAATACAAATATACTATGAATATATATATATATATATATTTAGCACCCGACTCGGACCCAATGAGTCCATAATTTTTGGCCCTATACCCGCCTTAAATGGATCGGGTCTAGGACTCACCGCCATCTTACAAGAAACATGCTTAATCATCAAATTTGTCATATAACAATTGTTAACCTAAATAATAAGACACCTTAATGGTTGAGATCGTTCTACATATACATGATATGAGAGTCAGATTGAGTTATAGAAGTGTCATGTTCAAATCTCACTAGTCCCAAAGTTTATTACCACAAGGCAAGGGGAGCCTTTGAAGCATCAATGCTTCAAGACTAAAAAAACCTTTGCATGAGGCGCGTTAAACTATAAAACTATTGATCGAGATGGTTCCACAGTAGACACTAGACAATCATCTTGCCCGTATACGGAATGTAATTTCGTTAAAGTGACACACCGAGGATCTAACCTTTCTGGACCCCATACAAAAGGGTGCAAGCATGAATATGGCGGCTAATTCCAACAGATCCAGGGAAAGAACAGAAGATATAAAAGAATAAATAGATGGCACGTACATACCAACAGTATAGTGCCAATTTATGACAGAGCCATGCTTTCCAAACTCTCCTTCATGAAGTTGGCAGGCATGAACCTTATCAGGGCTGATGTTTGCGACTTCATGAGGTTTGTTCCCAAATAGCTCATGAAATAGATCCCCACTTGACTTTATGTCAATTTCAACTTCCAGCTTACCCCTTATACCCATTCTTGAAGCTCTCAATTAGCTAGTAAAAATGCTCAAAAGGCTGAGGGATATTATTTACCCACCTTGTCCCTTTTATAGAAGGTTGGTACTTGGTACTACTCCATCTTTCACTTAATTAACAAACTATTCTTAAACCCATGAAATAATAATATACACAGTATAAAAAAGTAGATATTTAACAAATTATGAGATGACTCAAACATAATCGTGGGCCAAGTCAGTGGTCCAACAGTGCTCCCGAGAGCACATAGTTTTTGTGCACCTGGGCCGCCTCCGACCCTATCAAGTGACTTTTTTAGTTCATGTCAATAATTATTTCATAATTCAAAATGGATGATATATATTGGTTTCATGTCTGCCAATATAAATATGGTGTTTCCAGGTTACAATGCGTTCATTTTTTAATTTTTCAAACTTTATTTTTGATTTATGTGATACTTTACTTCGTCTGATAAAACAAACTACATCTTAGTCATCGTAGGATAACCTCTGTTCTTGTCTTATTTTTTTTTTAAGTGTCCTATTTTCTTTGTGTGAGATATTATGAGCATTTCATTTTGTAGCCCCAGTATTTTGTATTGATTATTGGGATTAAGGATCTTTAGAAGGTAAAAGTTATGTCTTCATCATCCTAATATGATCCTGCTATGATATGCATTTATGATACGTGCCTATGAATTTATGTTATGTACTTATAAGTTTCTTTTATTTGTCAAATGTTTCAAGTAATTTTTTCTATGTTATACTTCGGTGTATTGATAAAATTTTAATTATAATAGATGGATAAGTTGCCTGAACAAAGTGACAAAACAGAGGGCACAACTAACAACGACAGTAACAACTTTCGCAAGAAAGCAACAATGACAAGGACAAGTTGCAAGGATCATATAGAAGTATCAGGTACTAGCTGTGTCCCGCACCTATGTTCGTTGGTTCTCATGTTTTCTATATTGACTTGCATAATTGAACTAATTGTATGTTTACTAGGTGTGCTGGTCAACACCACCAATGAAAAAACCTGTTCATTACAAAACAAACACGTTACTCAATGTAAAAGAACTTGGTATTCTGTATTATCTCCAGATAAAAAACAAGAAATATGTAAAAGAAAGAGAAAATCATATCAACAAAGGAAAAAAATGACGCAGGTTCTTTAAAAAGATCTTGGTATTCTACTCTTACTGATGAGAAGAAAGAACAAATACGAAAAAAGAGAAGAGAAGCATACCGCAAAAATAAAGAAAAAAGAAGTGTAATAGTTAATATCACTAATCAGTGCTCTACAAAAGAGTTGTATACATGCATAAATGCAACACATGAGCCTGAAAAGAAGACTAGGTTATATAGTAGCAGTATACGTATTCAAGAACCGCTGCCAAAAGGTACCTATTTAACTTGCGTATGTACTTAATATTTATTTGATGTATTTATAGTAAGTTCTTTTTTTTTTTTTTTTGAAAGGTGGGAATGCTCAGAAACTCCATGACACTTCTATAGAAAAGGGCAAGACACATGTTAGCTACTATGGCTCCTTTGAGATAGGTTAGCTTTCTCATCTCCTGATGACACTATTTTTCGATTTTATTTTGTCTCTTGATTTCGAAGAAGCTTAGAAACTCCTAACTTGTTTCATATAGGTTCAACATCATCCTCAACTCATAACTATGGTTCCTCTATACATAATTATGTAACGAATAACCAGAAGAAAACAAAAAGAAATGTTGTCAATGACACGAATCTTTTAATGAATATTCCTCAAGTACCAACACGTTTGCCTTCTGTTAAACCTTGCAAGCATTGTGGAGCTAAAAAATTTTACGGTGAGCCAAACAGGTTTTGTTGCAATGATGGTGAAATTTTATTGGCTGTAAATGATGCACCCAATGAATTATACGACTTATATACATCATCTTCTGAAGATGCAAAGCAATTTCAAACATATGTTAGAACTTATAACAATACATTCGCTTTCACATCTTTTGGAGTTAGATATGACAAATCTTTATGCAAAAGAAATAAAGGTATTTATACATTTCGTGTTCAAGGACAAGTATATCACTTTATTAATGAATTGATACCCAACAACACACCGCCTTCATATTTACAACTATACTTCTATGATACTGAACATGAAGTTCAAAATCGCATGAATCTTTCAAGTAAACTAAATTCAGCTGTACTACAAAAGCTTATCAATATTCTAAGACTGAATCCATATGCTTCTTTCTTTCGAACACTTAAAAATGTCCCTGAACTAGAAACTCAGAAAATAGTAATAAGAGAAGATTCAAATTTAGACCAACGAGTCTATAATACTCCTACATCTTCTCAAGTCGCAGCTATATGGACAGAGAATGATGAATGCCAACAAATAAAGGAAAGAGATATCATGGTCTATAACCATGCTGGCTTTAGTTATAAAGTTCGACATTATTATGGTTGTTATGATCCTTTACAGTATCCTTTGTTGTTCCCATATGGAGAGACTGGGTGGCACGAAGGTATACAGAAAAAGGAACATTTCCAAAAGGGCTCGACTTGTAGGTCCCAGCTGACGATAAATGTGCATGAAGTGAGTGACGTGGAAAATCTTTTACGGAAAGAAGAGGAAGGTAATATATGAGAATTTAACATTTGCGAAAAATTTCTTCTACTACCACATGTTTAGAGTTGTGTTAATTTATTTGCTTTATTCTCTTTACTTATGTAGTTTTACAGAAGGGAAGACGTCCAACAAAAAAGAGAAAGAATGTCTCATGCAGAGAGTACTACTGTTACATATTGCAAATAAGACCTTACAGTAAGTCAATTTTACTACATGCAAAACGTCTTCTTCAACAATATGCTGTTGACATGTATATTAAAGTTGAAACGTCTAGATTAGATTATTTTCGAAATAAACAGCGTAAATAAGAGTGATCTTTATAAGGGAATTGCTGATAGCATAGCAAGTGGTGAAACACATGGATCTAAAGTAGGAAAAAGAATAATCTTACCGTCGTCATTTATTGGTGGCCCAAGAGATATGAGAAAAAGATACATTGATGCAATGTCCTTGGTACAACGGTTTGGAAAGCCTGATATATTCTTAACAATGACTTGTAATCCAAATTGGCAAGAAATAAAAGAGGAGTTACTTCTTGGTGAACAAGCACAAGACCGACCTGATCTTGTTGCCAGAATATTTCACTCAAAATTACAGCAACTAAAAGATGAACTGCTTAAAAAACAAATTTTCGGTCCAATTGCTGCATATGTATATGTTATAGAATTTCAGAAAAGAGGCTTACCACATGCTCATTTCTTGCTAATTCTAAAGTCATCGAGTAAACTTACTTCTCCTGAACAATATGATGGTATTGTCTCTACTGAAATACCTAACAAAGAAGATAATCCACATTTATACTCAGCCGTTATCAAACATATGATGCATGGACCATGTGGCAGTTTGAAAAAAGATAATGTCTGCATGAATAAAAAAACTGGACGTTGTAAGAATAAGTACCCCAAAGAATTTTGCTCCATAACTACTCATGGCACAAATTCATATCCAAAATACAGAAGACGTGACGATGGAAGTAGTGCACAAGTACGTGGTGCTACTTTAGATAATAGATGGGTAGTACCTTACAATCCTTACTTACTTGCTATGTTCGATTGTCATATCAACGTAGAAATATGCTCAACAATAAGTGCTGTTAAATATCTATACAAATATATATATAAAGGTCATGATCGAGTAGCCTTTCAGATACTCTCTCAACATAAATCTGAGGAAGTTGATGAAATTGCTGATTTTCAAAATGCAAGGTGGATTTCTCCTCCTGAAGCTATGTGGAGAATTTATGGGTTCCGCTTAAATGAGATGTATCCTTCTGTACAAAGCTTGCAACTACATTTAGAAAATGAGCAATGCGTTACATTCAAAGACAACAACGATCTTACTTATCTCATTAATGACAACTTACTATGTAAAACACCACTCACTGAATACTTTGAAATGAACAAAACTGATCCAAATGCAAGAAAACTACTCTACAAAAACTTCCCCGAAAACTACGTTTGGGATCGAAAAAATAAATTTTGGCACCTAAGAAAACAAAGAGATGTAATTGGACGAGTTATAGCTGCCCACCCAACACAAGGTGAAAGATATTATTTGTGTTTACTTCTTAACCACGTTAAAGGAGCAACATCATATAAAGATCTAAGAACTTATAATGGAGTAGTAGCATCTACATATCGCGAAGCTGCATTATTACATGGACTGTTGCAATCTGATCACTATCTTTATGAAAGCCTTGAAGAAGCATCGAATTATCAAATGCCATATACATTTCGCTTATTATTTGCTACTATTTTAGTTTATTGTGCTCCCAACGATCCGAAAGGGTTATGGAAAAAATACGAACAATCATTGACTGAAGACTACACAAAGATACCTAACATTACAGAACAAAACAAGAGAATTAGAGCATTACGAAATATTGGTTCCATATTAAATTCTATGGGAAAAAACATCAACGACTATTCTCTGATCGATCAAAAGATAAACTTAAATGAATATGACGAAGCATCCAAAGAAATTAATGATGAACTAAATGTAACAGTATCCGAGAAAGACCTTCTATCTATAAACACATTCAACCTTGAACAAAAGTTCGCATATGATACAATTATAAATAGGGTATTTTCAGAACGTCCAGGATCTTTTTTCATATTTATATTGTGCTTTACTCGCTACTGTTCGATCAAAAGGATATATTGCACTAGCTACTGCATCTTCAGGAATAGCTGCGTCAAATTTACCCCTTGGTAGAACATCACACTCAAGATTCAAACTTCCAATTGATGTTGATGATAATACAACTTGTAATATTACTAAGGAAAGCAACATTGCCAAACTATTGAAAGCAGCTAAACTTATTTTATGGGATGAAGCTTCAATGGCAAAAAAACAATTAATCGAAGCACTCGATAGAACACTTCGAGATATTACTGATTGTTCTCTGCCATTTGGAGGTAAAGTAATTATATTTGGAGGAGATTTTCGTCAAGTGTTGCCTGTAAATCCAAAAAAGACCAGAGAAGAACAAATTGAAACAAGTTTGGTGAAATCTTATCTTTGGCATGACTTAGAAAAACTAAAGTTAACACAAAACATGCGTGCCAAAGATGATCCCCTTTTCAGTGAATACTTACTACGTATTGGAAATGGAATAGAAAAAGTAATAATTGATGATGTGGTTGAATTACCATCCTACATGATATTACCATATACAGATGAAACCACATCTCTAGATGTCCTATCGCTAAATGTTTTCCCTGATTTACATGCATTTGCGACTAATCCAGAAAGTATGATGTCACATGCAATATTAACACCAAAAAATGATTATGTTGATGAGATAAACGAATTGCTTATAAACAAATTTCCTGGAACAGAAAGGATATATCATAGTTTTGATACTACTAAAGATCCTACTCAACAAGGTGACCATGAAGATTTCATAAATAGTCTTACACCAAATGGACTTACCCCGCATATCTTGAAATTAAAACAAAATTGTCCTGTCATATTACTGAGAAACATTGATCCATGCAAAGGTTTATGTAATGGAACTCGTTTAATATGTCGAAGATTGGATAAAAATGTTATTGATTGTGAAATTGCAGTGGGATATCACCGTGGAGAAAGAGTATTTCTTCCTAGAATTCCCTTAGAACCTTCAGATTCGGAAAAGTTTCCTATTCCATTCAAACGAACACAATTTCCCATAAGATTATGTTTTGCTATGACAATTAATAAAGCGCAAGGGCAAACTTTGCAACGTGTTGGTATATACTTACCACAACCTGTATTTTCACATGGCCAATTATATGTTGCATTATCTAGAGCCAAAACAGCTGAATCAGTTAAAGTTCTTATAAAACCATTGCCTGAATATCCAATCAAGACATGCACAAAAAATGTGGTTTATCAAGAAATATTATCAGCAGCAAATAACTAAACAATATAGAATACCTTCGCCCTATGGAGGCTCAAACCATCTCTTAAAGATGTATGTTTATGTTCCAGTAGTTTTTCACTTGATTACTGCATCCATGAGTCATCTCATCTGTCATGTGTTTGCATTTGTCATAGGACCTAAGCGAAAATTCCATTGATGGTTGCGTGCCAACAAGATTTAGTAATCCTCTAATTAATATTGATTTCTGAGTATCCTCATATCGAAGATCTTGTCGACTACAAACTGCCTCTGTCTTGGCTCAGGTGCGTAACTAGAGCTACAATTTTGATGAATCGTCTTTGATGTGACTTTATTGCTTTTGCCCATTGTGATATATTTATGTAGGACTTTGTACTCCTCACTTCTCTGTGATTTATCAATTAAAGTTGTTGCTTCTCTTAATTTTACGGATTAGTTTGCTTTACTTCTTATGCACTAATTTTGGTAGTATTAGAGAAATGTTTCAAAGTGTCCTAATATTTCCGCATGTTTCACTATCTTAAACCTGTTATATATATATATATTCTTTAAAGTACAGTGCAAATAGTCCATACTACCTTTTGATCTTGTCAAAAGGTACACTTCGGTTGGCGTATAGATCTACATGGTTGGATCTTATCTTTAATTTTGGATTTGCATCACTTGAATTGCTTATTTTGAATATGATTAGTTTGATAAGTTGCTGCTTAGATGGATTTGATCTATGAAACATGATATTTGACGCGATCCTGTTTTAAGATGTATACTGACTATTGAGGTATATACTGGGGCAACCGGTTTTGGTTTGATCTTCATGTAATTGAAAGTTTGGACTTGTAATGTGCAAGTCAACGTTTTGTCCTGATTGATTGTCCCTGACTCTTTTGGTCAGCATGTCCTGCTGACTGTTCTATCTTGTGCCTTATATGTTGTTTATGTCTCTGATCAATTTGTAACATGATCTTTTAAAAATAGTGAAATTATAGCCGAAGTGTTCAATGCTTGTAGTAGCTAATGCTAGATTTGAAACTCTTCTGATTAAAAGGATTACAAATCATGATATTTTCAGGAAATCTTGTTTCTGATAGTTTCTATTTTGTTGCCTTGATGTGTGGGTTTTCTGGGTAGTATGATCAATAGTTTCTAAGCATATAATAATTCGTAACTGAAGTTTTAAGCCGAGTTTGGGTGCCTTGATGTGTGATTAAGCTGACGTTAATTTTGGAATGATAAATGACAAATATGCTGCCACAAGTCGAGGCATAACTTACATAGCAAGGGGTTTGTTGGAGTTGTTTTTATGTGTTTAATTAATATGCTGTAAAGTAGCATTGGAGGACAAATGTTTGTTTTAAGGAGTTAGTTTCTTGAATTTTCCATTGTATAGGCATTGGATAAAATCAGATTTGAGAGCTCGGCAGACAAGAGCAAGCTCGATGCCCAGCCTGAGCTCTTCATTCACATTGTTCCTGACAAGGCACAAACACTCTGTCTATCATTGACAGTGGTATTGACATGATTGAAGCTGGTGAGTTTTCCTGATTAACTAATACTTCATTCATTTATATGATTCACATTTGGTTGGACTGAATTTTATGGTAATTTGTCAGCAACTGACCACGATCTTGTTCCTTTTTTGTGCAGATTAAATAGACAGCCTGGGTACCATTGCCAGGTCTGGTACCAAGGAATTCATGGAAACATTGGCTGCTGGTGGCTGGTGTTGGTTTATACTATGCTTATCTTGTTGCCGAGAACGTCATTGTTACAACCAAGCACAACGATGATCAGTAATATGTCTGGGAATCCCAAGCTGGTGGTTTCTTCACTATGACCATGGACACCCCTGCTGATAAGCTTGGCAGGGATACGAAGATCACCCTCCACCTTCAGGAGGACCAGCTCGAGTACCTTGAAGAGCGTCGCTTCAAAGACTTGGTCAAGAAGCACTCTGAGTCCATCAGCTACCCAATTTCTCTCCGAGTTGCTTCAGTATTGTACAAGGACGTGTTGTAGGAGTAACCCATTACCTTCTGGGTGGAATTGCCACAACATGGGCGTTCTTCTTAGCAAGAATTATTGCAGTAGGATAATGGCTAAGAGGATTTGAAAGACATTATGGCATTAAGATTTCCAAGGTTTAGCCAAGGTTTAGCTCAGGACCCCACTACTTGTCATATTTGGTTTGGTATTGCTACCACACATGACTTCGAGAGGATGTTGATGAAGAGAAGGAAAAGGGAGAGAAGAAAAAGAAGATCAAAGAGGTCCCTCATGAGTGGAATCTTGTCAATAGGCAGAAGCCCATCTGGATGAGGAAGCTTGAGGAGATTACAAAGGAGGAGTATACTGCTTTCTATAGGAGTCTTACCAATGACTGGAAAGAGTACTTGGCAGTAAAGCACTTCTTTTAACATTAAGCTCTACAATCGCCAAACAACATTAAGCTCTACATTCGCCATGTCTTTATCATGGACAACTGTGAGTGTTTTCTAATTTAGTAGCTTAGTGATGATCTATTGTTACTTTTCACTGATGTTGCAAATTTGTCTTCGCAATTAACGATTAACCATTGGGATGACATGATGGCTGCATGACTGTGAATAATTTGGTTATTATTTCTGCCAGTTCCATAGCAATCAGTGCAATTAGGTATATTTTTTGTAAAACTGTTTAGATGGCTGTCACAATAGAATCACCATCAATACCTTTTTAGTATCATTGTTTACAAGCTTTAGAAACGTGTGTTATGTGTTCACACCATCAGTGATCATGAATCAGAGGTGCAAAACACCATATCAAGAAAAAGTTCATCAATAAATTATTTGATGAATTGCTTTAGAATAAAAGTGATTCCCCGTATCTAAGTTTTGGGCGATTGTATGTCTGTCTATTTCTATCGACATCAGGCAACTATCTGCATTGTAGCACTACAAACACCAACTCAGTCTATCGCCCTAAAAATCAGGGCAGTATTGAGGTAACCTAATTTTATTTCATGTTTATATTCTTTTCCAGGTTATTAAGTATTTATTCATTTTCATCAATTTTATGTTGAATAAGTTACACCATTCATGCAAGTCACTACTTATGATAATTCAGACACCTATTCTTCTTTTTCTTTCCAGTTTCCATCATAAGCCGCTGAAGATTTGCCATTGTGAAGCTGTTCTAAAGAGAGTCTGTTTACAGTTACATTTAACCATTTTTTCTAGGTAATTTTCCTTTTCTTTCAAGCTTCCAATTTTGAACATATGCTTTCATGTAGTGTCACAGCTTCCAATTTTCCTTTTCTTCACAGCTCTGTTAGCTCTCTCCATACGCTTTTGAACAACTCCGCTTGCTTCTTAGGCCAGTCTTTAATGCAACAATTTTGATGATACTAACAGCTTTTTACAGCTTTTTACACCTTTTTGCATCGAATGCCCTACAAAAAAAACATCACCAAATCAGGAGTATCCGTAGAGGACATAGACAAAATCAGTAAGTATACTACCCAAAAAACCCACACATCAAGGCAACAAGATTTTTGCATTTTTAAAAACTTTACTGACTAGCAGTAACCATCAATACCCTCTTACTATCATTGTTTACAGGCTTTAGCAAAATGTGTTCTGTTGACACCATCAATGATCAGGAATCAGAGCAGCAAAATACTATATGAAGAAAAAGTTGTTCATCAATCAACTATTTGATGAATTGCTTGAGAATAAGTTTTGGGTGATTGTATGTCTGTCAATTGTTATCAACGCCAGGCAACCATCTGTATTCTAGCGCGACAAATGCCAACCCAATCAATCGGATCAAATTATCGCCCTAAAAATCAGGGCAGAATTGAGGTAACTTAATTTTGTTCCATATGTATATTCTTTTCCAGGTTATTATGTATTTATTCATTTTGATCAATTTTATGTTGGATAAATTACACCATTCGATCATGCGGGTCACTACTTACAATAATTTATAGACCTATTCTTTCTTTTCTTTCCAGTTACCATCAAACTACTGAAGATCTGCCATCGCGAAGCTGCTAAAAAAAGAGTTTGTTTACAACTACAATTTTTGCAAGCTCCTACTGATCAAGAGACCCTGAGGTTGGATCAACATGTCAAATATCACAATTCTAGGGGGTGGTGACAACATTTCTACTTGAGGTGTATTTTCACACCATGAAAATTGTTGCTGATATTACCCGAACTTCCCCTTGCAAACATGTAATAAATTTTTTTGTACAGCTTTTTCTGTCAAGCAGCCCGTGCCTTGCACGGGCACAACTCACTAGTAGTCTAAAAATAGCAAATTTGAAGAATTAGTTACAAACTGTAATACATTAATACTCTACATCCCCTTGAAGGTGGAATTCGGAAACATTCACCAATCCAAGCGTCTTTGTCGGGCTTTGTGGCCCATTGGTTCCTCCTAAAGGTCTGATACAATTCAAGGCATCCATTTTAGCTCGAAGTGGCCCAATACGGGTTGTGAGACAAAGTGATCTGGAATTGACTAGCAAAGATAGATTAAATGTCGAAGGATTAAGATACAACCAAGGGTTTAGAAGACCCTAACTTAGAACTCAATATTAACCTCTATTTTTAGGGTTTTTGGAAGATAAACAACAAAATAACAAGAAGCAACAAGATATGATTAATCTCTAAAGAAAGCTCATCAAGATTAACCTTTGTTGTTGAAGTGAAGGCTTAAAGGATAGATCCACTCACTCTCACTTGAACCACCATGGAAATCCATACCAAGCTTGATGGAAAGATTGCGCCCACTAATCAAGCCATAAAGTGAATGTTCTTAATTCCACCACCATTGGAATTTAATGGATAGCAGGGAAGAGATTTGGGAAGAGTTTTCAAATCCTCAAGAAGAATTAATCTTCAAAATTACAAATGTTCAAAAGCTTCTTACAATAACAAGGGAGAGGGTATATATAGAAAAAGGGCAGGTTAAAGTCCTAACTAAAACCCCAACAAAAAGAGAGAAACACACATAATAGGCTTCGACACAGACCGTCCTAGATAAACACGACCCGTGTTGATCTTTCAGCCGTTGAAATCAAGTTCTGGACATTGACACCGATTGTCTTACAACCACGTGATTTTTTAATAGATCTTTTTTTATAATTGTCTAACAACCACACGATTGAAAGAACTATTAAAATTTAGTTTTACTATACTTAAAAGTAGTGAATATTTTCGACAAAAGTTTGGGTCCAAGTAAATTCGGTTTAGTTTGATATACTTATCTATCTTTTTTTTTTTAGAAAAAAGAACTCACTGATATTCAATTCATGCACAATCTTTTACATCGGAAAATATACAACTAAAAAAACCATCATGATGAGTTATTGTTAGAATTATCAAGTATGATTTTTGAGATAGAAATATAATCTTCACATTTTGTACAAACCCGGCCATCATGTTAAATGTAATCAATGAGTCTTCATTGAGTGGTTTGGGGTGATCATTTACCAAGCTTATTATCTAAAAATGGGCCCATCAAATCCATTATGAAGATCTAGGATAAGAATCAAAAGTAACCACTTTTATCGGGGTTTTTGCTTTTTGGATCCTGAACTTTGGGGTATTTATTTTCTGGACCCTATATTTCAAAGTTTATATGTGGACCCTATACTTTGTCTCCGGCAATAATATGGACCCTACACTTTGTTTCTGACAACAATATGGACCCCCCTCATATTTCAAAGCCATTATCGATTTTTTTTTCTTTTGAAAATTTTCTAGCCGCAACTTCTTCTTCCTCTTTTTGCACGATTTCCAACCCCCATATGAGCATAAATTTGCCAAAAAATTACCAAAAGTTACCAAAAGTTACCAAAATTTAACTTTTACCCTACTGTTTTTACCCATTAATTTTAGACACCCTTAGCCATCAAAGTCTTGTCAATTTTAAAACAACAGTTAAAAGAAGGAAAAAAATGATAAAAGACCATATTGGAAAGTTTAGGCAACAATTAGATCATCACCGGAGTCAAACATAACTTTGGGCCACATTTAATTTTTTGGGTCCACAAAGTAAAGAGTCCAAAATATAAACTTTGAAATATGGGGGTCCAAAAAATAAATACCCCAAAATTTAGGGTCCAAAACAGCAAAAAACCCCCTCTTATCATTGTGTGTGCTTGATTGTAATAAATGTACCCAAAAATTACTTGGTCGGAATCATGGTGACTAATTCTTCACCCGGGATAATTTCAATTTCATGGTGTTGGAACTACAAGTGTCCAAGCCTCTAACCTCTTAATTCTTAAGTTGTGTGACGCCCTCTCTTATAGATGTTAAGATCATTTGCAATGGTGAGTTAAAAGTCCTCTCTTATGGACGTTAAGACCATTTGCAATGGTGAGTTAAAAGTCCTCTCTTATAGAGCAGAAACGAAAGAAGGAAAAGAAAAACAAAGAGTAAACCTAAAACTAACATAACTAACATCAGCTACCAATACCTATATCTGTAATTCTAACACCCCCCCTCAAATTGGAGGGTGGTAAACAACCCAATTTGCCAAGATTCTTGTGATGTTTAACCCCAGGGAGAGCTTTCGTCATTATGTCAGCCAATTGAGAATCTAAAGGAACATGACTGAGATTGATCAAACCTTCTGCAAGTTTTTCTCGCACAAAATGGCAATCGATCTCAATGTGCTTAGTTCGTTCATGATAAACTGGATTCTGGGCTATGTATATGGCGGTCATTACACTTAATCGATTGGATTCACAGTGTCGACTTGGAATTCAGAAAGCAGCCTGCTGAGCCAAGCTAATTCAGCAACTAGACGTCTCAGACTCCTGTATTCAGCTTCAGCTGAAGATAAAGACACAACCTGCTGTTTCTTAGACTTCCATGATATCAATGTGTTGCTAAGGAAGATTACATAACCGCTGATGGATCTTCTGCTGTATCTACATGCTCCCCAATCTGAATCGTTGTATCCTTGGAGTTTGAAATCACCATCTTGGTGTATCACAATTCCTAGGTCTGGATTGCCCTTCAAATATTGGAGCACATGAAGAGCAGCCTTCAAATGCACATCCGTGGGGGTCTTCAGATATTGACTGAGATTTTGAACACAAAAAGCAATATCAGGTCGTGTATTAACCAAGAAATTTAACTTACCTATGAGTTGTCTATACTGAAAGGGATCTGATAAGGCAGTCCCTGATTCAGGAGTTAGTTTGATGTTGTTATCCATTGGTGACATAGTGGCTTTCATGTCCTCTGTTCCAAACTCACACAAGAGGTCTTTTGTAAATTTCCTTTGTGTAAGGATTAATCCACTTGAAAAGTTAATAATCTCCATTCCAAGGAAAAACTTGGCTAAACCAAGATCCTTGATTTTAAATTCTTTATGTAAATAAGATTTCAGAGAATTAATCTATGTAAATAAGATTTCAGAGAATTAATCTCTTCACTGTCGTCACCAGAAACAAGCAAATCATCTACATAAACTGCTAAATAAACAGATTTTCCCTTTGATCGTCTATAAAACAGAGAGTAATCATTCTCAGAATGTTTGTACCCCCTCTTATAGAGAACATGAGTGAGTTTGGCATACCATTGTCGTGATGCCTGCTTCAAACCATATAGAGACTTGTTGAGTTTGCAAACAACATTTGGATCTGTACTGCAAACACCATCTGGAATTTTCATATAAATCTCTTCATGGAGATCTCCATGAAGGAAGGCGTTATTTATATCCAATTGGAAAAGAGACCAGCCCCTTTTTACTGCAACTGCCATCAATGGTTCTGATGGTTGTCATTCTAACCACAGGTGAAAAAGTCTCATTATAATCAATGCCAGCTCTTTGTGTGAATCCCCTTACAACAAGTCTTGCTTTCAACCTCTCAATGCTCCCATCTGGTTTATGTTTCACTTTATAGACCCATTTACTGTCTATTGTTTTCCTCCCCTCTGGAAGAGTTACCATATTCCATGTATTATTATCTTCAAGAGCTTTCAGCTCCTGTTTCATGGCCTGCTGCCATCCTGGGTGTTTGCTAGCCTCCTTATAATTACTTGGTTCATGTGTATCCAAATAAGTATTGAAATCTGCAATATTGTTAGAAGTACCACAGAAAACAGTATTGGGAACATAATGTAGGCCAGTAAGACTAGAAAAATAGGTTTCATAGTCCTCCAATTAATTAGGAGCTCTGTGGGTTCTTTTGATCTCCTAGGCTGTTGAAGAATAGCTTCAGTGGGTAAGACAACTTCCTCAACAGTTTCTTGTTGAGGTTCAGTCTCAGGTGGGTTTTCAGTCTCTGGAATGACATCAAAACTATCAAAAACATTTTGATTTGTAATAGAATGTTGATTAGGAGTGTTCTGATTTTTAAAGGGGAAAATTGATTCATGAAAGACTACATCCCTGGAAATAACTATTTTGTTGGATTCCAAAGAATATAGTTTATAAGCCTTCCTACCTTGAGGGTATCCTATAAAGACACATTTTTCAGCCCTCTCTTGAAATTTATCTCTCCCTTGTTTAAGAGTATTGGCAAAACATTGACAACCAAACACTCTTAGATGATCATAAGAAGGTTGTTTTCCAAAGAGTTTTTCAAAAGGTGATCTATTCCCAAGCAGTTTGCTAGGCATTCTGTTTATCAAATATGTAGCAGTTAATATACTTTCACCCCAGAATTTCAAAGGCAAATGAGATTGAAACATGAGAGCTCTAGCAACTTCTAATAGGTGCCTGTGTTTTCTTTCAACAACCCCATTTTGTTGGGGTTTTTGAACACAACTTGTTTGATGGAGGATACCCTTCTTGGCAAAAAATTCTATAGCTTGGTTGTTCTTTCCTATTTCTAAAGCATTGTCTGACCTGATCTTTTTCACATTGGTTTCAAATTGATTTGTTACCATAGCAATGAAAGACTGTAAGAAATAGAAGGCCTCATGCTTTGTAGTCATGAGGTAAGTCCAAGTGGTCCTTGTGAAGTCATCAACAATTGTAAGGAAGTATTTGTGCCCTAAATGAGTAGTCGTGCCAAAAGGCCCCCAAGTATCAACATGTATGAGCTCAAAACTTTTCTTAGTTGATATATTGCTAGTTTGGAAAGGGAGGCATGTTTGTTTAGCTTTATGACATACATCACACACATCTTCACAAGAACCTTGTTCTAATGTACATGGTAACAATTTCATTCTACTTCTTGGTATATGTCCTAATCTTTCATGCCACAAACTATTCTTAACACTGGCAACAACATCATTACATCTGGAAGAACTATTAGGTGGATCTTGAGAATCTCTTCTGTTCAAGAAATAGAGGCCTTGAGCTTCTTTACCAAGGGCCAGAGGCCTCTTCAAGAAAGGGGCCTACATGGTACAATTATTTTCACTAAAAGTGATGGTGCATTGCAGTTGTTTACACAAACTTTGAATTGATATTAGATTACACTTGAAATGAGGCATATACAAAACATTACTCAGAATGATGTCTTTAGTAAGAGCTACTTCACCATACTTCTCTACAGACACCAGACTTCCATTAGGTAAGGTAACATGCACAGGTTTCACAAGATTTTTCACACAAGACATAACACTTTCATTTCCACACATATGATCAGTGGCACCAGAATCCAAGATCCAGTCATTTGTACTAATTAGACATAGACCAGCAACTGTGTTTGACATATGCTTAATAAGAAAAGAATGGATATTACCTGAGGATGTATCTGTATCCACTGTCTGACTGGAAGAAGATTGTCCACTGTTGAGATTGTTTAGCAGGTGATTGAGCAGTTGAATTGCTTGATCCTTGTCAAAAGGAGTAGATAAACCAGCTTCCTTTTGCCCTGAACCATTTCTGTCTATGTCTTGCAAAGCTACATTTGCTTGTTTCCTGTTATTCCCTTGATTTTGAGTTCTGTTTTGGGATCTGTTCTGATTCTTGGGGGGATACCCATAAATTTTGTAACATTTGTCAATCGTATGGCCTGGCCTCTTGCAATGATCACAAAACAGGTTTGTCTTCCTCAAATCTTGTCTTCTTAATTAATTTGAATATAAAGACATTTCTCATTATTTCAAATGTACAATCATGCAATATGTCTCCATTTACTAGTCATGGAATAAATTACCATCCAACCCCCTTCCCCAAAACTGAGCATGGTAATATTACTAATATACATATATATGACAACATACATGAATCATTTTACTATGTTTAGATATTGATATAGTTTATGGTGAAGACAAGTTGAAACCTTATTTTACAATGAACAAGATGCAAAAATAAATACTTACACATGTTCTGAATTAATGTAATTTTGTTATTGTTGTTAATTCATATTGTCATACAATTAAAGAAATGATTATCCTAATTGACTTCTGGTAAAAAAAAAAAAAAAAAAAACTAGCTAGAAATGTATGGAGTATTAATCATATTGAGTTTGACATAATTAACTATGTATATACTAATATGTATACACAAATGATGATAGAGATGGACCAATCAATTCAGTACAAACTCGAATTAATATAATTCCATAGTAAAAGAGAGGGGTTTGCTTTGCTATAGTAGTTCTCGTGAAAATGCATATATGGTACACTTTATACAGCATAAATTACAAACAAAAACCTTCCTTTTTCCAAGTATATTACACAAGTATTATCAAATAGTAGTAATCTTTATAAAGATGAACCAAAAACAAGAATCAACAAACACTAGTCAAGGATGGAAAACATCAAAAATGATAGCCACTAGGCACTAACCAAATATGTATAGAAGATCAGAATGCCTTGTTAATCTCATGCTCCATGACATACATACATGCAACCATGCACATTGCATGTAACAAAGTGATCTAGCTTCAATGGTGCAAAGGGTTTGGCCCTGTTGGAACAATTCTCTTCTGACCATAATATTGCTTCTCAATCCAATCCCGATCATTCGATGAAGGCTGATGATGATGCTTGTAAAACGGCGTAAAATCAAAGAGTTCCTTAGAATACTTAGGAACAACTTTTCTATGTACCAAATGAAAATGATGAGGGCGAGATGCAAACGAACCAGTGACGGATCCAGACAATTGGAGACGATTGTGGACAAGGAAAAAGAGGGCCAAGATCCAAAGAAGATTTAGGAAGAGAATGAAGGATGACTTGGAGATCATGTTCATATAATGCGAGAGAGAATGAGGTAATAATGGTGATGATGAGGAGTTTGAGAAGAAGCATGGGGGCAGCCAATTAAAATGGTGGGCATTGTTAGTTGTTTTGTGTGTTTTGAGGGGTTCAAGGGGATCTATACTACTTTATGACAGCTTCAATTTAGCTAGTTTTAAGCTAACTACATGGGTTTCATCAGGTGCAAGAAATTAAATATGCATAGCAAAACCCTTGTTAGTTAGCACTAATGAGAGAGATAGAGGTTAATTTGTGTTATATTTTACTCAATCGATCTATAGTCCACCGTAGTGTATCTACCTATGTACACCACTTATATTAAATTTTATTGAAAAAATCATTAATATTAATTACAAAATTCATCATAAATTTATTAATATCAACACAAAATTCATCAATATTTTTAAAATTTATCAAATATTTACAAAAATTCTTCACATAAAAAACTGATATATTTTAGTATATGTAGTGTGCCGAGATAAGTATACCACTGTGGACGTGATAGTCCTAATTGTCTGTTTATATTTAACAATGTTTGGTTGTAACTTTTCTGTTGGAGTTGGTTGTTTGCTGTCTTGTAATACGATCTTGCTGTATTCTGTGAATTTTTAAGCCTGTTGGTTTTCGATAATCGAAAAAAAGGTATAATATGCATATTTTGCTTGCAATAGAGCCTTGCGCGTCCTTAGTTTGTGGGGGCTTATGGGATTTTAATTGGTAATAATAATAATGATTAAAGGGTGTTTGAGAGTGGGGGATTAATGAATAATTAAGAAGTAGTGCTGTGGGACATTACTTAGATTACAAGGAAGAAAAAAGGGGGGGAAGTAGGAGAGGAAATATGTGTATTGTCAAAGTTTGATCAACTTAAAAGTTTGGTTTATGGGGAATCACTCAATATTTTATTTTATGGTGTTGAATGTACGTTTACTGGAGTATAGTAATAGTACTGTTGTATTTAGTGGATTAAGTAATGATGGATGCTTGATTTGATCTTGGAAATGTCAAATAGTTGTTTACTAATGTGCTTTCTTTTCAACCCTTGAAAGGAAAGGTCCACGGTAGCTAGTTTATTGAGTAAGATACAACTTACGTTGCCGCGTATGTTTCTATATTTCTGTTCTGGGTTTGTTGCTGATGAAGACAGCAGAGAAATGTGTTGAATTAGATTATTTGTAAGTATTTAAGAATGAATAAAAATGAATTTAAAAGGGCGGTTTATGCTGAAGTTAAAAGGTAAGAATGCGAATATAGTAATCAATGTTGTTAGAATCGAGATTCTGATTTGGATTTACGAGGTAGTTAGGATCGAAATTAACCCATGTACGATCAGGAATGGAATGTAGATAGTAGAATCGCGTTTTGAATCATAAAATCGTAGGATCGTGGATCATCATCGAGATTTTAATAATTATAATAGTAACGCAATCCCTATGTTTTTTATTTTCACAATATAGAATTCTTACGTTGTTTTATGAGAATTTAAAAAGTAACCACTAGTTTCATAAAAAAAAAATAACGGAATGAAAATGGTAATAGAAGTCACTAGTTTACACTAGGGGCAAGCAACGGGCCGGGTCCTTATGAGATCAAGAGGATTAGGCCATACAAAATGGGAGTCAACAAAGAGTTGGGTGGTTAAGGACCGGGTCATTAGTAGGTCGGTCCGTTTAACAATAGTAAAGGATCGATCAGTGAATTGGTCGGATCGGGTCAACTTATCATAATTCAAAATAAATTATTTTTTTATTATTTTATATGTTAAACTTACTTAAATATCTTATTAATACTTCATATTAAGCAATAATTAGCATAGATTTTTTTTGGTACAAATTAAATACACTTCATTTTGATATTTTAGGGTAAAATGATCAGTCCATGGGTGGACCCTTAATTATTTTGGCTAGAAAAATCCCCTTAATCTTTCATAAAGACGCAAGTGTTTTATTGCGGAGTATGTTTTGCTCTTAATAATTCCATAAGGGAGCAAGTGTTTTATCGTTGAGTATGTTTCTCTAAAGGGTTGATATGTGTTGTGGGGGTCTCAATTAGGGTCTGCAAGTTCAAGGCTTAGTCCACTTGTTAAGTTGTTGATTGTTGCTTCACTTCACTAATGTGTCAATTCAAATCGAAAGATATTGACACCTAAGTATCTGACCCATTTTTCGCCCAAATTTCTTTCTTTTCTGTTTTGTTTTCCTTGTATGCCATTAGTGGGGGATTGTTGGATATAGAGGTTTGAGAGGTAATGGTAATAAGGTGTTTTCCTTCTTTTTCTATCATTTGGTCTCCCACATTGGAGGAATAATGATGATTTGTGTTGGTTTATATATCCCACCTTTCGCCCTTGTGTTGTATTGGTTAGGGGTGTCCATGGTTAACCTAAACCGCAAACCGAAACCGTAAACCGTAAACCGGTAAAACCAAATCGGTTAAACCGGTTAACCGGTTGGCGTTTTGTATTTTTATGGTTTCGGTTAACCAAACCGGTATATGCGGTTTAGGTTTCGGTTTTGAATTTTGGAAATTTGGTTAACCGCGGTTCACCGGTTATATATAATTTTTAAAAAAAAAACCCAAAAAAAACTAAAAATACCTAAACCCTAACCTAAAAAAAACCGGAAATTGGAGCAAACCGTGGTTAACCGCGGTTAACCGCCGGTTTAGGTTTGGTTTAGGTTTATGATTTTCAAAAGCGGTTAACTGCAAAAACTTAAAACCGCAAAAACAGTTAGGTTAAGGTTTGGTTTGGTTTAGGTCAACCGCTTTAGGCGGTTACGGTTTAGGTTTGGAAAAACTTAAAACCGCAAAAACAGTTAACCGCCAAAGCGGTTAACCGCTTTTGGACACCCCTAGTATTGGCTTGAAGGTGAGTTTTATGGAGGAAGGCTAAACTTGGGCTTCCACATGCGTGCACCGTCGCCACCATCCTTCCAGCTGGTCGGGGCAGTGGGTCGATTTGAATCTGGTTTGTTTTATTTGCGTCATTAAGTGTCGCAACTAGCCGTTTTTTACTAATTCATTTGGATATTATTATTCTTAATTGAGGAATTTAACCAATCAACTGTTTTTAATTCCCGCAAGATTTTTCTCCATTTAACCCCTGGTCTTCCGCCTTCTTGTGAATGGTGCTTGATTTCCGTCCGTGTTAATGAGCTTTGTCCCTTCCGGTTTCCATTCCTACAATCAACTTTCTCCTATTAATAGGAGTCTTTGGTGGACTGTTTAAACACAATCATTGGCCACGAGTGCATGTGCCTAACGGTCGTATGAGTTAACCTTAGCTTGGGAGCGACCGAAAATCCTAATTGGCACTGAAATCGGACTGTAATCGCTTTCAAGTCAGTGATTATTCCACGGCTTAGATGTTTTGTGTTTGTCAATAGCCTTGATTCGTTCTTTTTCCAACATGAACAAGGTTGAAGGAGATGGACAAGGCAACAAGAAGGCTCTTTGGTACACTCATTTGTTCAAATAATATTCTCATTGTATTATTTTATACACATTCGGAAGTTAAAAGAGAAACAACAATACTCATCTCTTTTTATTAAATAAAAAGAGTAGGTTTAATGTATTATTTGTTGTAATAAAAATTCTAGGGCTAAACAATAGGGAAGGTCGGGTAGCTGCAGACCAACTTATTAGTGGGCCGGGCTAAAATTCTTGTTACACGGGCCAGGCTAGGGTTTAGGCTTTGTGACCCATGGTCCACTATAAATGATTTTCAACGATTAGTTCTAACCTAAAATTTAAAAGTTGACGATATTGGAATTTTATATTGGTTGAAAAAATATTTGGTAATACACATATTTTTAGTAGTGTTTTGGATTTAATTTTACTAGCAAATTTTTTTTTTCTCATCAATCCACAACATGCCCTTATTTAAGAATTTGAATTTAATTTTTTCACTAGAAAATTCTTTCTCTTCACTTTAATTCTGTTATTAACTTTCACTCATTTTGTGTACTTTCACTCATTAATCTTGTGACTCTCATTTTCTAAAAGCCAAATGATAAACATCTTGACATAATAATCATTTTGCATTTCATCTAAATTATTCATCAAGTTAAATATAAGTATATTTAAATAATTATAACTTATAAGGGTATGTTTCATTACTTTGAGGGTAATTTATTTATATTTTTTCATAAATATAAAAGTACGCATAAAATATGCATTTTTTTACTATAATTGATAAAATTTGTGTATTTATTATATTTTTTGACCTAGCTAATAACTATTATATTCTTATGATTGATAAATATATATATGTGATTATTAGAAAAAATATTATTAAAAGTTACAAAAATGTGAAATATGGACAATTCAAGATAGTTATTAATCATCTTGACATCTTGATTCAAGATGCTCATTTTTGAATTTGAATTTCCAAGTCATTTTTGATTCAAGGGACCCTAAATTGCCCGCCACACTGTGCGAATATCCTTTTGTTTCGCAAGTCCTTGCTTCTGCACTTTAAATATTATAAGATTAGGAAGGTTCCAAGATTGTTAGTTAAGGAAGCTCACACGCTTAGTCGCTTACCAAGTTGGCGTGCGGACAATCGCTTCCTTAACGTAATTTTTTTCATTGTTGTACTCTGTCTCCTTGCTAAATTTTTTTTTTTCCAAGCCACTTAGGCCTTGTTCTTTTCTGCGGTATTTTGCGGTATGATGTGTTGAGGTGTTGTGGAATTGTGGTAGGTTATTGGTATATGGGGTAGATGAGGAGAGAGAATGTAAAAAGTAGAGGAGAAAAGTGAGGAGAAAGAAAAGTGAGAAGAGAGAAAAGTAATGATTTGTGGCAAACTGCGATATGTTGTGGTACCGCAATTTGCCAACCACAGAAAAGAACATGACCTTATTAAAAATTTCTTTTTCCAGAAAAATTCAGAGACCCTTTTTATTAATACCTGGAAAGTGACAAATTCTAATAATGCCCACCTTAGAACTTGCAGTACAATTCCAACCAAGATATATTCTTCATCTCAATCAAGACTGGGCTAGCTAGAATCAGTGTAATGTAGGTGGAGACTTTAGGGTAATAAATAGTTGGTCAAGATAAGTTTTCACTTTAGAAGATATGGTTAGGTCATAGAGTGAGCCAAACAGTGAGTAGTGTGCAAAGAGGGCAGTAAAAAAAAAGTGATCAAGGGACAAACAAGTCTCAAATTTCGGCTCCCGTTTTTGTGATGCTAGGAATCCCATACAAAGGAGCAGCAACCCCAGATTTGCTACTCCCTGTTTGGCTGTTTCGATCTTTTTTTCTGATTTTTTTTGCCTAGCTACCTATATTACTACAAGCATGTATCGTACACTAAATAATAAATATAGTTTTTTTTTGGTTTGCTGGTAAAGTACAATATTGCTTTTACTTCATTATTTCTTCCGAATTTTTCGTCTTAAAAGTAGAATTCCCTGCATGCCTACCAGCAATTCCTATCCCACGGCGATCTTGTATGGTAGATTGAGTAGTAAAAGAAAAAAATTAAAATTCTTACTAAATTAAAGTTACATAAGGTTTTATTGACAAGTATAAATGAAATTTAATTACTTTTTATCAAATAATACTTCATTAGACCCTGTTCTTTTCTGCGGTGGGTAAACTGGGGTGCCACAGCCTACCGCAGTTTGCCACAACCCACTACATTTTACTGCAAATCATTATTTTTCTCTCTCGCAATTCCAATAACCTACCACAATTCCATCACACCTCACCACAATTCCACCACACCTCACCACACCATTCCGTAAAATACCGCATAAAAGAACATGGCATGGCCAAATTAGCCATATTTTTGCTAACGCAAACGGTGCTTTTTAATTTGTTTGGAAAAAAAAGAATTCATCTTTTTGTTTATTTGGGCTTGCATACATGACATTCATTTAGTAAGAGTTTAATTTTTTTGCTACTTAATCTACCACGCAAGAACACCGCCAAATTAGCCATTTCCGGAATTGTTACAGATGAATTATTGTCTACCCTTAAAGTACCATATATTATTGTACAAAAAAAAAGTTCAATGCATTATTGTCTAATATTATCAAAATACAATGTCTTAACAATATATCCAAAAAATTCTTTTATATATATATATATATATATATATATATATATATATATATATATATATATATATATATATATATATATATATATATATATATATATGCATGTATGTTACGTATGAATGATAAAATGTCATATATACTATTCTTAGACTAAAGTTAATTTAAAGGTACTAAATTATATATGTTGAGTCATTTTCCTTAAGATTTATCACTTATAACCTTGCACATGGACATGGGCGCTGCACAATGCTGCATGTGTTGAAAATAAAGTTTCTTTATACGTGTTTATTTGTTGCATGCGCATGAAAACTAAGACAGCATATAGCTCTTATTAGTTATTAACAAATAACCATGTACATATATATTTGATGGCTATATATTTATTTGTTTTCAATTATATTGACCTATAGTAAAAAATAATATTCATTAGCATTTAGCTACATTTTCTGGTTATGATTTTGGCTTATTCAACACTCATCAGTATCTATATATATATATATATATATATATATATATATATATATATATATATATATATATATATATATATATATATATATATATATATATGAGTACTTGTTAATAATTAATGACAAATATTAACTTTCACTAACCCTCTTATACATAAATGAGTATTCATCAACATACATCAACATCGTAAGCTTTCCTCAACATTCCGTAACCCTCTTATACATAGACACCGCACCACAACTTTCAAATTTCCACCACAACTCACCATAATTTACCATTTTCCTTTTTATTAAAAGTGAACTTTTCAAAAATAAAATCTAAACTTTTACTTTATTTCCACTTTTACAATTATTTTCAAATTAAAATATGGCAACTCACCTTCCATTCTTTCCATGCCACCACAATTTGCTACATTCCACCACACTTTTAAAATTTTCATCTTACTTGTGAGCACCGTTCTTACTTTTAACCTAATCAAGAGAAATTAGAACATATATGATCATCTTAACAAAAAGGCAATGCACGTAATTTACCAAGAGATTGATAGGAAAATGCTTGAGGGGGGGATGTATCAGACAAATGAAACCAAAAATTTCTATATCTATTGAAATTTAAAAAATATTTTCTTTTACTTTAAAAGTAACTTTCTTTTTTTTTTAAAAAAAAAATAGGTAGCCTCTTTCATAATTACTGTGAAAACTATGCATTTATGCTATTGAGTTACTGTGTTGATCGAATAAGCCAAAAAGCCAAAAGTTAGAAGAAGAAACAGACAACAAGAGCAAGCTACAGCTTAAAGGTAAGCTGGTGTTATATATGGCGGTATATTTCTTCAAATTTCCCCCATGGTAATTTGGTATTCTCTCTCTCTCTCTCTCTCTCTCTCTCTCTCTCTCTCTCTCTTTCTGTAGAAAGATCAAAGTAGGATTGCAAGTGATTGATTCTTTGATCACATCATTAGTTTGATGAGATTTGGCAATTGATTATTTCAACAAGGCAGCATGGCTCCAGGTATTATTTTAACTCTGTCTCCTGTTTTTTGTTCATCAATTTCTTTGCCCTTGTTTTACTTAGATATTTCTCTCTCTCTCTCACACACACACCAGAGTTAGGTTAGGTCTGATATAATGATCATTTAGTGTATAATGATGGTCTGACGCTTAGACGTTGTTCTTTGGTTGAGTTATTTTCAGGTTTGGATATATTTGGATAAGTTAGGATAAGTTGGACATCCAAAGAACCGGGCTTAGTTCAATAGTTCATTGCTCACATAAGAACTTAACGATTTTTTTTTTTTGTGTGAAGGTGCACACACATATACATATATATGGAAAATTGGAATCTAATAAACCAAATTTTATGCCTATTTTGATCTAACAAACCAAACTTAACTTTTTGTCAATAGCAAACTGTATTTAACATAATATTTTTCTTAGTGAATCTCCACCAATTTTCGGTTACCGGAAAAAATGACAGTTTTTTTTGCTGATGTGGAGTGTTTTATAGGCAAAAATACAAAGAAAATGAAGATGACTTACTCTTCCTTTTCTTCTTGTCAAGCTTGGTTCCGAGCCTCATATTTTCTTCATCCAGATGCTCAAAGTTCTGACTCCCATTCCTCATTCTTTATTTCCCATTTTTGTCACTTCAGATAACAGCTGCTCGAGCATTTATTCCAACATATTGTTCATTTCAGTTATGTTAATTTCAATCAACAAAAAAACTTCCAAGTCATTTTTCCGGTAATCGGAAATTGGTGGAGGTTCACTAAGAAAAAAACACTATATTAAGTACAGTTTGTCATTAACAAAAAGTTAAAGTTTGGTTTATTAGATCAAAATGGACATAAAGTTTGGTTTATTAAATTCCATTTTCCTATATATATATATATATATATATATATATATATATATATATATATATTTCTCTTTTATTAACTGAATTCAATTAGTTATGGATCAAGGGTAGAGTAGCTTCTATCTAACTCATTACTGCGTTCATTCAAAGAAACCGCCACTCTAGGTTTTTTCCTTTTTTTGAATGCAAATTGTGGCCAAAAAATCAATCAATTCAATTTGAAAAACGAAAATGATATGAATTTTGGTACAATACACTTTTTAAATGACTTTCCCTATCATTAAAATTAAATTATTTTATATTAAAATGATATTATTAACTTTTATAGCTAAAATATTATATATAAATTCCATAAAATTATGTTTTTATTTATTATATTTATATTAAAAAATGCTTAAAATAAATTTAATGGAAGAGATTGATTTAATTAGGGTATCATTTGTGCTAATTTACACAACCGGCCAATGCATCTCAATCTTTTTATAATTGATAATTAATACTTATTATTTAAAAAAAATGTTGTCAAAAATTATAAGAGCAACCAATTTGATGAGAAGTAAAACATATAACAAGAGGGGCAAGACTCGCATCATCCAAAAAAAACAAAAACAAAAAGGAGATAAGGAGTGGTATCAGGTATGATTGTACAGTAGTAAAGAAAAAGGTGGAAAATTTGAGAGAAAATTGACAATTCCTTCTTATCTTTATTCACCAATGTAGGCCCTGTTCTTTTCTGCGTTTGGTAAATTACAGTGCCACAGCACATTGTAGTTTGTCACAACTCACCATCTTTAATTTATCACAAATCATTACTTGTCTTTCTCCTCACTTTTCTATCTGCTCACTTTTCTCCTCTACTTTTTACATTCTCTCTCCTCACCTACCCCACATACCAATAACCTACCACAATTCTACCACACTTCCATCACACTTCACCACACCATACCGCTAAATACGCAGAACAGGGCCGTAATCTAAGCAAATGTAACACCTTTTTTGATACAACCCTATCAAATTTATGACATTTATGGAGCCAATTTAAATTAATAATTGATCCTCTAAACTTTTAAATCGATTTAATCTAACACCTTTTTTGATAAAAGTATAATTTATGGTAAATTTATTTGTTAAGATGATAAATTTACCCAAAAAGTTTTTATTATAAAATTTATTTCTAACGCACACGCCTGTATTTACTCAAATTAAATGTCAATCACCTCTTGTTTAAATGGCAAAATGTCCACCTTCTTTACCTGTTGTTGTCGAGACTTTGAATTTTAGGTAGACATTTTTCTCTTATATATTTGAAAAATACTGTGGGTATGAGTAGGCCCAACTTTAGGCAATTAACATCTGGTTCTCTGTCTGTTACCTACCAAAAGTTTTTATGGGTCTTAACTTTTTATAAATTCTTATGAAACTTTTTATGGGTCTTATAGTTTATTTTAAATTCTTATCTTTGCTAATTTTGGATGGTCCTTATCTTTGCTAATTTTGGATGGTTATTTTAAATTCTTATCTTTGCACATTGCATGAATGCCTATCTCTGAGATGAGCTACCCTCCCCCTCCCCCACGTCGAAGTGGAGCACCTACAAATATATATAGGCAATGTGTGAAATGATGACAAACATTGGATGAACCACATACTCTGCATCCGACCCACAAATGTATATTTTATTATTTCCACAATTTCATAATTGTGAAAAGTTGTGAATGACCGTTTGATTTTGTAATTTATGAATAACACCATTTTCCTATTCATCAATTCCTTTTTAAAAAAAAAAATTAATTTATGAATACTGTAAGTTTTAATATTCATCACTTTTTGAAAAATATTATTGTTGTACAGGTATGGTGTAGCTCGTGTAGGTACGTAGCAAAAGTTGTCTCGAATAGGAAAATAGGGTACTCCTTATTTTTGGGCTTATATATATATATATATACATATATATATATATATATATATATATGTATATATATATATATATATATATATATATTTGTGTAAGGATAGGCAATAGAGAAAAAAATAAGAAATATAAATGTAAAGTACATAACGTATATGAATTTGAACATTATTTTCCTAAAGCTATCGAATTATGATATAGTACTAGCTCTCAAAATGTTATGAATTCAGTTTTCAACCATTATTACACTAGTTTACGCATGTAGAATTATTTCAACTAAAACTTTAACCTATCAGTTGAAAGTCAAATGATGTTTTTATACTTTAATATATTCTCTCACACGAATGACCTTTGAACTTGAAATATGGATACTACAACGGCCTTAACCTCGCTCAAATAGGTTATGTTGATATTCCAACGTGAGATATCTTATTCAATGTTACTCTAATAATATCATATCTCAACTAAGAGCTTAAACCAATAATTGAAGATCTAATTATGTTTTCATACTCTAACAGTGCACCCTATTTTCACTTCACTATTTTCACTTCAATTAAAAAGTTATATATTCCCCTATGTTACACATGAAAATGTTACTTTTGACTTTTCATATGAAATCATTTTCTGCAAAAATCTTAATGGAGTTAGTTTTATATCATAAATAATTATACACATTCAATAATTAAATATTGTCAAACGTTACACATTTTGATTGCACCTGCCCCATAACGATCAATTCAATAATATGGCACGAAGATATTAATTTCCTTTTTTCAACTTTGAACTTGAAAATTTTAAATTCTATTTTAGTTTATTTATTCTTTTTAAAATTATTTTAGGTGATTTTCTTAATTTTTTAAATTTATTTATTCTTAATTTTTCATTATGTATTTATTTTATAATTTTACATTCACAAATGCAAAAGGAATTATTTAATTCAATAAAATACAAATGTAAAGACAAAATTTGCAATTATTTTTGCAGTATATGGATCAAATTATATGATCATACACAGTGCATAGTTTTCAAGAAATTTATTGTAAACGCCATAGGCTATTAATATAGAGGAGGGGCGCCATTTTGTTTGTGCATTGACATTAGTAGGCGTTGATGGAATTTATTAGGGTTTTAAAAAAATTTTTTTGAAGTGACAAAGTACGTAGTCGTCGATGATAGATAGATAGATGGATGGGATATAAATATATTGCTTGCCTTCTACCTAGGATTGGAACTTAATTTATATATATATATATATATATATACAACTTCTATGCATGAGATGCACATTTAAAACCAACAAGGACATTAAAAAAATTGTCCGATCCCAAAATTCGATTTAGTCTGACTTGAAATATCGGGTACGATCCTAAATTTTTTGTTCGATTTTTTACTTTAATTAATTTGACCAAAAATTTGGACACGATATTTTATATTTTTCTATTGACCGAACCTGATATTGACCAAAAATTTGACCTAAAAACTTGTCCAAATTGTCCAACCCAAAGAATAACCTAAAAACCAGGTATCGGACATCACTTTTTGCTCAATATCCGATTTTTCCCGGACCCGAACCGAATTTTTGATGGCTCTAAAACCAACCAAAGAAATTTGGCAGAACTACTGATGCTTGCTTTATTATGGATTTATGGATAATATTCCCTTTGTCAAAAAAAAAAAACAAAAAGAACTATGGATATTCTACGTAGCCCAATCCACTAACCTATGTGTAATAGTAAAAGCTCTCCCAATGAAATTCAATAGTTCATTTCCTGTAGTTTCTTCACAGTACAACTTAGATTAGAGTTGCTATTGGGTAACAGGATTGCTTTTTATAAAAAAATACTTATCATCATAAGTATAATGCTCCACATGGCTAAAGAAAGTAACACAACTTGGAGACGAATACTTAAAACAATAAAACCTAAACTCAACCTAAATTTTTAGGTTCTGTATATATTTACATTGAGCATGCTCTATTATTTCAATTCTATAGCAAAATTGGATTTCAGTGTACAGTACTTTACTTATTGGGTTCGTGATAAGCCGAATTTTAAAATTGTAAAACAATTGGACTACAGTATACCGCATCAAATTAGATGAAACCAAAGTATGACATATTGGATTCTATAGTAGGCCTAATATTTCATAACTTGAAGTTTAGTACTAAACATTTTAACTATTAGATTGCGGTACACCAAACTATAACAATCCATTGTGTTGATTTCCCTCAACTCGGTGGTGGTGTACTTTAAACCATTAGTTTCACAATTTGCTTTACTGTGATACACTTTTAAAGTTAAGTTTACAACAATCCCTAGGCCTAAAGTATAGTGCAATAAGATCCGATTTTCCAACTTTAAATTCTAACAACAATATCCTCAAATAACTTTGGATTACAAAATTAGACAATTTATTGTCAGTTCTACGATGGACACACACACATACACACATATTCCATACCCAGATTGAGGTATTTTAGGAATTGTATGTAATATAAGTAGGAATATATAAGATAGTTGCAATGTAGATAAAGTCCTACTTACCTTGCAAAAGAACAGAGCCTCAGGGACAGTGGTGATTTATCAGATCAATAGAGAAAACTTACCAAGATAAATACCCTAAAATTCCACCCATGCGTGGTAGGGAGAGGTCCAATGATGTAGTTTTAACGCTAAATTTTACAATTTAGAAAGACTGGTTTCAATTGATCATGATGTAGAAATTGTCAATACCTACTAAGCCATGGAAAAGAAACTATCCATCTAGCACAATTTAGAAATTATTTCTTAAAAAAAGATACTTACTATGTATGCCAAATTATAAAGAAAAATTTTAACTCATAACTAAACATAAATAAAAGCTAAAAATAAGTCTTACATATATTTCAAAGAGGACGACCAATAACACATTGTCCATCTAGCTTGATTACATATACACTTCAACTGAGTTAATATAATTAGGTAAACAAGTTGATCCATCCCACTCGTTTAATTTGAAAGGGTTAAACAATAATTTTTTGTCAAAAATCTCAACATGTACTTAAACCATTATTTAAATGAATTTACCATATTTATCCATTTGGTTAAATAAATTAATGAAGCACTCCACAACATACATATGTGCAATTGTGCATGCACACATGTATAAACTATAAACTATAAGCATACAAACAACAAACAACACACCTAAAATATGACCTAAAATATTTTCTAAATAATTTCATGAAGATTTTTCCATATTAGTATTTCATGATATTTAAGCAATTCCTTCCATACATGTAAGACTTTAGAACTCATGTATTCAGTCTTAAGTCTTAATCACTCGGGTAAGACCTCATGTAAGACTTTATTAGGTACTCCCGCGGGAGTACCATTCTCCCCTCTACTCCCGCCATATGTCACGCTGACATCATCCCTTCTTTTCATTTTTTTGCTGTCCACAAATAATAAATTTCAGTTAATGCCGCCTGCTATTGTACCTTGGCATTAGCGCGTTGGCAGGAGATGAGTAGTGATAACTAACAGGTTGTAGGTTCAATTCCAGCTCCATGGGACGCTCAATTTTTTTTAATTTATTTTCCTCGCATTTCTTTATTCTATGTTTTTTACCCCTTTTTTTTTATACTTCCTCCATCATTTTATTATCTTTTAGAGGTATTGATGGATAATCGATATTATAAAAATTTTATTAATTATAGTACATTTACACACCAAATATCATACTATTACACTCTAACATTAATATGTTTCTTCACCAAATATTGAACGGTTCCATACTAAATATAATACATTTGCACACCAACTATCGTACTATTACACATTTACACTAACTATAATAGTTATTTTATAAAAGTTGGTGTGCAAAATTTATATATTTTTTTTATTGCACACTAGGTATAATATATTTGCACATTAAATATCGTATTGTTATACACTAACTATAATACGTGTGCATATAAAATATTGAACTACTAAGTATTAAATATAATACGTTTGCACACCAACTGTCGTGCTATTACACATTTACACTAGCTATAATAGTTATTTTATAAAGGTTGGTGTGCAAAATTTATATATTTTATTTATTGCACACTAGGTATAATATATTTGCATATTAAATATCGTATTGTTATACACTAACTATAATATGTTTGTATACCAAATATTGAACTACTGGGTATTAAATATAATACATTTGTACACTGAATATCGTACTATTACACACTAATTATAATTGTTATTTTATAAAGACCGGTGTGCAAAATTATTATATTTTTTTATTACACACTAAATAGTAAATATAATACATTTGTACACCCAATATCGTACTAATACACAGTAACTATAATAGGTTTGACACTAAATTATAATACATTTGTACACTAACACAAATTTCTCTGCACATTAATATAATTTTTTTGCACACTAGTGTACGAAGGTGTGTGTGTGCTAATGTGTAAATGTGTATCTGTCAGTGTACACATGTGCATTTGTTAGTGTGTGTTAGTGTGCAAAGGTATATATGGTGGTGTGTGTTGGTGTGCAAATGTGTATGTGTTGGTGTGTATTAGTGTGCAAAGGTATATGTGATGGTGTGTGTTTAGTGTGCAAATTAGGTGTATGTGTTGGTGTGCAAAGGTCTACTCATTTACACACTATTATAGATTGCTTTGCACACCAACACAGACATCTTAATTTGCATACTATCACTGACTCCTTTGCATGCTAATATGGACGTTTTTATACATTAGTATAGATTCATTTGCACACTAGTATATACTCCTTTGTCCACTCATTTTTTATACATTAGTATACATTAGTGCGTAAAGAAGTATGTGTTAGTGTTCAAAGGGATTTGGGCCAGTGTGCAAAAGAGTTTGTGCCATTGTGCAAATGAGTATATGCTAATGTGAAAAAGAGTCAGTGCTAGTGTGCAAAGGAGTCTGCATTAGTGTGCAAATGAGTCTATGTTAATATACAAATAAATTTTTTAGTGTGCAAATATATTTTATATGGCGTGTAATAAAAAATAAATTAATTTAGTTAGGTATAGGTTAATATAATATTTTTATAAAATGTGAAGAGAAACAAATATTAGGGGGAAGGAGAAGGGGAAAAATCAAATAAACAAAAATTGTTTAGCAAAAAGAACTAACAAAGGTTCATATGCCCCCAACCTCGTATACGTCCCTCCCTAACTATACACTACCATTATACTGCTACCACTAATTGTGTTCTTTTTATGCACATTTACATATTCACAGACCAACACATTCACCTTTGCACACTAACACACCAACACATACAAACCTTTGCACACGACATTTACATATTTACAGACAAACACATTCGCCTTTGCACACTAAACACAAACACATACAAACCTTTGCACACCATATTTACATATTCACACACAAACACATTTGCCTTTGTACACACCAACACATACAGACCTTTGCACACCATATTTACATATTCACAGACAAACACATTTGCCTTTGCAGACTACACTAACACATACACTTTTGCATACAAACTCATACACACTAGCACGCTAATATAAACTCCTTTGCATGCTAAAATATTTGGTGTATATTATTACCATACTTGTTGTGCAAGTACATAGCATTTGGTGTCCAAAACTACATCATTGATAATAATAAAAAATATTTGATGTTCATTAGAAAAAAAAATAATAACTCAAAATAAAGAGTAATAAAACATATATTAAAAATATGGTGTGCATTGGGGAGAAATGTATATTTCATTTTAATGATTTTTTTGAATTCAAAAAGTTTAAACATGCCCAAGAATAAATAAAAAAACCTTATTATATTTGGGAGGAAGTAATAAAGTATGCTTCTTTATAAATTAAAAAAAGTAAATTTATAAAAAAATATTGATGTCAGTAACAAAGCAATAAAAAACTAAGAATTGTTATTTGTAGGATTTAAACACAAGTCCTAAGGTAGACACAAGAATTCTCCACTAGTAGGCCTTTTAACACACTACACAATCATAATTGCGTTTTCTAATATTTAATTAGTAGCGTTTCTTTGTCGGGCATTAAATTCACACGGGATTGAACTTGGATGCTGAGTTGGCATAGTGGGAGTAGGGAAGAGTTTTATAGTCCGGCGGGAGCATGATCTAAAACCTGTTGACACACACACATACAATTTTACTACCTCCGTTTTTATTTATCTGTCGCCTAGGGAATCGTGGCAAAAACTTTGACCGTTAATATCTTAACTTAAACAATGATTCATCATACAAAATTGATGTCATTAGATTCGTAATAAAAAATGCAATTAAACAAGTATAATATTATAATTTTTATAAAAGTTTTATACTAGAAATTATTGATTAAAAATTAGCACTGAAAACCATAAATGACAGATAAAAAAGAATGGAGGGAGTATTAGATAAGCAATTCAATTGCAAATAGCTCTTTTCCATCAGAAAATAAGTAAAGTTTTGTATTGCAAATAACACTCTTCCATCAGAAAATAAGTACAGTTTTGTATAATAACAGTCTTTAAATTATTGGTCTTGAACAATTATAAATTCCATAATTAGTTTATTTAAAATACATCTCACCAGTTAAAATCAATAATCAATAAATTTGGTTAATAATTGCAACAAGTTACTTTGATCAATATATGTTCATTTCCATTTATTAAATTTTGTAAAAAGGTTATAAATAGGACTAATTGTTGCAACAAAACACTTTGATCAATATATACTCATTTCAATTTCACAAAGGTGAAATTAACAGTATTAAGATTTTTTAACTATGATGGTTGAAAAAACTTTTAATTAACTACAACATAACCTCCCAACCTTGTAACAAACATGAATTATGTTTGAAAAAAACCCTAAAATTATGAACTATTGAATATACACATAACTAATATAGGGTAATTGTAAATAGCATAAGAAAAAAAATAAAACGATTCGTAAAAAATGTATCAATAGGGTATATTCCGATTCCAATTAAGCACACACAGACACACATATATGAATCATGATTAATCAAAATTATAGTTTATAAATGATATCAAGAATATATGTCCTAGCTCCAAGCCCCAACCTCATTAAAATGCATATAATTCCTCTATTCCAGCTCTTCATCCTACTTAGGTCACAAGGATATTAGAATGATAATCTATGGTTTTGAGACGCTCCACAAAAGGACAACATAATTATAACAAATCATGGATGGATATATAAATCTAACTCACTTTGTTTTAGCTAGAATATTTGAGAAATTACTAGTATATTTTGTACATCTAATTGATCGAATTTCTTCATTTAATCCAACCTAGCTATCTATGAACATCTTCCTACATGAACATATCCTTTTCTTGTTTCTATTGAGAGAAGTATCCATGAAAGTATCTGGTTCGACTTTGTCTAGAGTCTATGTTAGGATCGAGATTCAGATATGAACCAACATATCACTTTGTTTTTAAAGCATTTTAACCAAAAAGTATCACACTTTTTATGGTTCATATACATGAATAACGTCACTTGAATCTTAGCATGTTCATCGTGAAGTTAACTTCCTTTCATCTTGTATTGTTATATCTTAATTTTGTAACATATATATATCTATCCTTTTGCCATTTTCCATTTATTAGTAGAGGGATGCAACCAGAATATGAGTGAACACAGAGATCGAATATGTACTGTGATATATAGAAAAACAGAAACCAAAAGAATCGATCTCGAAATCTCAATAATAATCTACAATTGAACACTAAATAGGTTTAAATTTTCTTCATTTCAGAAATTTTCATTCCTTAAGACATCAGACAAGATACTACCCCCAAACTATGCTTCTCCCAAATAGGTACATATGACACAACTTTGACACTCCAAACAGAACACAGGTAGTTTTCACCAAATCATTTGACCTCAAAAACCAATGCACTTCTCAAAATGTCCATCTTCAAGCACCCATCCTATGTAGTGTCCTGTTTTCCTTAAATAGAAAAGCACATTGAAGAATTACCAACACATTAAATTAGAATACCTAATGATCCAAATTGAAGCCCTAATTAATTAATCAATAGATAGAGTTGTTCGTCTCACACATTGATCAATCCAATTGAACGAACCGGTGCATAATTAAACATACTAAAACATACCTTTGATACCCAAAAGAGAGGCCAAGGATACGAAACCTTAGTTTAATTAATTTCCATGGTTGTTGTAAGGCCTTCCCAAGAACCCACAGTTAGGGTTTTGGATTATTTCAGTATGATTTGCACCCATGTTCATGCTCATGCTCATGCTCATGCTCTGTGTGACGTCCCAATTTGTTGGAAACCCAGAAAAACTGATCTCATTCGACGACGCCATGATTGGATCACTGCTGCTTCCAGGAACCCTACTGATCATATTCTGATGATACTGATCATGATGACCCAGATGATCAAAATCAAAGATGTTTGAGTACTTGTCAATGATCCCAACAGAAGCCATTTGATCTTCCAAAGAAAGCTGCTGCCCTTGATCATCATGATCCTCATCCTCATCATCATAATAATCATCATCCATCCCATGTCTAGATTTCTCCAAAGAACTAGGGTTTTGTTCATCTCCTTGTTTTTGCTGCATCAAGAGAAGCTTCTCCTTTGTTCTCTCCCTTGCCCTAGCCCTAGCTTTCTCTCTATTCTCTCTCATGGCTTGAAACAACAATGCCCCTTTCTTCATCCCCTTGTTATTCTTCGAGTTCTTCTCCTTAACCCTAACTACATCATCTTCTTCCCCTTCCCCTCCTTGACCAGGATCATTCACCATGTCTTGATGATCATCAGGAGAAGGAGCAGCAGCAGCCATGGCAGAAGAAGTGCAGCTCCTATCAGCAAGGTCTTTAATGGCGGCCTTTGACTTGTTGAAGAGCCACTCTATGGTCTTGCTTGCCTTGTCAAACCCTAGCATGTCTTGCAGATCGAAGAACTTCCTGGCTATTTGGAGAGACAACCTCATCCTCCGATCTCTCGGCCCCTTTGCCGTGTTTATCTTGCTGTGCCGGTCGGTTTTTCCTCTCCGCCTCTTCGTCTTTTCACCGCCGCAATCACCACCACTGACGGCCATTCTTGCCACCCTTTTCCTCTTCGCTTTCGGTGGTGATGGCGGCGGCGGCGGCGGAGGAGGAGGTGGTGGTGGTGGTATCATCATTGGTGTTAATGGGGAAGAGTAGGGCAAAACAGTGCTCAATAAGAGCTCATCATCATGAAGCAAGTGAGATGGGAAGTTTAGGTAAGTATAGCTAGAGTTACTTTGATGAGGATCAATGATATTAGATAGCACAGGAGGATCAAACATGTTTTTCCTGTTGTTTAGACTGTCCTAACAACTATTTGATCTACTTCATTGATGGATCTTTAGGGTTGTTGAGAGAGAAAGATGAGAAGGTGAAGAAGAAGAAGAAGATGAAGAAGAGGAGTTATGTATTAGGGTTTAGGGAGTACTATGAAGAGCAATTATGAAAGAGGTTGGGAAAGCTATAGCTGTGATATATCTGATATGGTTTCACTCTGTTAAATCTGAGTGTTTGTTTTTTGTCAGCTCATTTTTAGGGTAAAAGATGAACAACATTATCACAGCACCATGGAGCGTTGGAGAGAGAAAGAAGATGGATAACCCAATATCAAACATTCTGATGAGAAATTAAGGAGAGAGAAAGAGAGAAAGGAACAACAGTTAGTTTGCAGTGAGTGGAGGATACGAGATAGTGCAGTAGGTAATGTGACATTTCACGTGGAGACCTGTTTGATTTGATCACTGATTGAAATTACCCTTCCTTCTGTCATTTATAGTCTCTACTCTCTACTAACATTAACATTATAGGACACATATATATAAACATAGACTATGTAAATGTAAGATGCATTTTGTTTAATTAATCCATTGTACTGTGTCGAACCATCTCAACCAAAATCTTAAGCTGATGGTTAAAACTCTAAGGATAGTTTTATACTCTAACACGCCCCCTCACGCGAATGTCTTTTGGGCTTGAAGCGTGGATGTTGCAAAGGTCCTTTTTACCTTGCGCAAAGGGTGCTGAGATTCGAATCTGAGACCTCTTGTTTATTGGTTTGGCTCTGATACCATGTGGAACCATCTCAACCAAAAGCTTAAGCTGATGGTTGAAGCCCCAGGGATGGTTTTATACTCTAACATAATGAGGTAAACTAGTTTTCATGGTGGTTTCTTGGGAAGATTTTTGTATATTTGTAGGAAACAGTATTTGTATGTGTAAACACCTCAGATATATGGTATGGTTAAGTGTGACTTAAAGGATTGAAATGACTACTCATATCACCAAGGTGCACCTTCTTTTATGGCAACTCATCCGTTGAACGAGGACGAAGCACGCTGGAAAGACTCGTGGTGATTTGTGGGGCCAATCAGCGATTCTTGAAGCAGTTATCGGTAATGTCCGCGGCCCGAGAGGGGCCGAGGCGTTACAATATGAATTTTAGTTTATGGAGAAAGACTTCCTGAATCTAGATTTTTTAAATTGCGCTTATTTTTTTTAATGTTAGTTGTTTTTTGTATTGTACAAAGGTAAATTCATTGCTAAAGTATATATTGTTATCCACATATATCAGTTTTCATTGCTATTGATTGTTGATAAATGCTTACTTGCTACCATTGATAACAATAAAAAAAAAAAACTTTATATGATCGTACATGCTACTAACAGCCGATAAATACCGGTAAAGATAAGTATCATGAATGGCTTAATTGATCATAGTTTATGAGTCTAATCAATCAAATAATTCATAGCTAATATTCACTTACAAGATCATTAGTTTAGAATTTTTCCTTATCCAAGCTGCATGTATAATACATCCAAAAAGAAAATACTGTTTTTCTTTACCAGATTTTGTGTGGTTGGGTGGAGGGGATACTTGCTACTTCTTTCTTCCTATATTACAAGTTATTATAAGTTACTTTTTTTTCTGGTAATATTTGTCATTTTCAAATTTTGATGGCATATTTTCTTTTATTTAGCTACTCAATTTTATTTTATTTTCTTTTTATTATTACACTGCTGTTTTTTTTATGGCACAACTATCAAAGTCTCGGTACTGTACAGTGCGATACCACGGCTCACCATACTACTTAATATTCTTCCATAATTTAATATATCGTACCATATTTTACCATAATCATTATCAATATATCTCATCATTTTTTTCTCTCGTCACTCTTCTCGTCTACTTTTACAATATTCTCACATTAATTACCACATCAACCACATTTTCAACAACTTTCACCATATCATTCTACATATCTCACCGCATTTTTTACAATTTGACCACACTGCACCATTTTCACATCTTATCAACTGTACAAAAGAACAAAGCCTAATTTTGAACATTTTTTTAAAGTGTAACATGGGAAGAAGAGAGTATATGTTGGGGTGGGGTTAACAAATAGCTGGCTACTAGATGGATGAAGGGAGAATAGAGAGGGGGGCAAGAATAGTAGAAAACCTAGCTAGGGCAAATGAAAGAAAGATGGACAGGACAATAATTATTTATCCATGGTGGATAGGAAAACGACGGATGCATAGGCATGATTTTAAAACCCTACTTTTATGACCAATTTTACACCATCTAAATTCTTTCTTTGACCAGGAGACAAACACCCACTGTTCCAACCCTATTTTAAAGGGAAATGAGATTCTAATAATCCCTAGTTTTAAGAACTGTATACCAATAATCTCTATTTTTATTTTGTATTCTAGTGGTCCAAAAAAATAATTAAAATTATATTCTGGTGGGAAGCTGCCGAGTCAAGTGGTTGTGACTCGGTGGTTTGCTGACGTGTACCGACGAGAGTGTGTTTAACTAAGAAATTATTATTTTAGTTGTATTCTAGTGGTCCCATTTAAATTGTTATTGTATTCTAATAGTCTCATTGACATATTTATTATATTTTGGTGGTCCTATTTCATCGTTGATTATATTCTGGTGGTCTGAATTCTTGGTCAAACACACCCTCGCCGGTACACGTCAGCAAACCACCGAGTCACTACCATTTGACTCAGCAGCGTTCCACCAAAATACAATTTTAATTTTTTTTGGACCACCAAAATACAAAATGAAAATATGAATTATTTTTATACAATTCGTAAAACTAGGGATTATTAGAATCCAATTTCCCCTAATTTAAACCCTATTTAAATATTCACCCCTCTTGCTTGCCCTATTTTGTAGAAAGTGACTCCACATAAGTACCCTGCCACTTATATATACTATATTTAATTTCTCAGAACTAACTCCAACTCTCTCTTCATCTAGCTATCTATAGATTAGGTATAGCTTAGGTTAGCTTAGCTTCTGTATCTCCAACTTTCAATAGTAATAATTTAGGTAAAGCCCTTTTTTTAGGCATTCATGTTTATTGAGGTGAAGAATTTGTTGATTGAAATCTGTTTCATGAATTTCTGAGCAGGATTTATTAATTAATACTTAGCATTTAAGTACAAATGAATTGAATGATGCATGAGGTTGGTGAACTAGTGAATTGAGCTGATTCATTGATTAAGTTTGGCTGTCTCCTTAAATATAACAACCTTCTTCTCTTGGCTTAGCTAAACACTTATGTCCAAGGTGCCCATTTTCTCCTTTGCTGGAAAAAAATTGTTGTTTTAATAATGAAAATGATATGAATCTTGACATAAAAATATTTACTAAATATTTTGTCTTATTATGAAAAAATTTATTGGGTCGATCGGGAGGGTTAGATTAGTGGGGGAACCACAGTGAAGGGTCCGAGTCTATCGACCCATTAAAAGGAAAAAAATCTCTGTAAATTTGTGAAAGTATGTATGCACTTACATGTATAATTTGAGTGATTAGATTAAGAAAAATGATAAGAGTCTTGATTCAAAAAATTAATGTATATATATTTAAATTATTATAAATGTTTTCTCAAAAAAATTGATGTACTCGTGTACTCACCTAAATCATTCAAAAAAATTAATGTAAACATTTATAAATTATTATAAAATTTTTTCTTAAAAAAATATAAATGCATGTTTCATTACTTTGAAAGTTATTACGATTTATAAATTACTATGGTTGATAAATTAGATTATTGTTAATATTTTTTGACCTAGCTAATAAGTGTTATACTCTTATTATTGATAAATATATATAATTACTAGAAAAAATATTATTAAAGTTACAAAAATGTAAATTATGAACAATTCCAGATAATTATTAACTATCTTGATTCATGACACGTATCATTGTCTGATCCATTAATGTATGATTATGATGCAGGAACCAGGAGAGGGATGAGAGAAATGAAGAATATCTCTCTAGGAACCTACACAAGGAATTTGTTATAGGCTGGGAATTGAAGGAGAATGAGTTTAAGGAGGGAGAAGAGAGAATTTAGAGGGATAAACAGAGATATATTTCATTGATTGATTCCTCTATGTACTTCATAAAATGACTTATATAGCTAAGGAGACCCCTTGTCCAAGACACTAACATAATAAAATAAAAAAATATTATTTTTCTAGAATATCACAAAACCCATGTATCAAATTAACTGCTATTCAGGATCCTGAGGAATTTCAGGACCCATCATTGGATTAAATGAGTGGTTTCAAACAAAAATTTGGAACATTAGACCATTGTTGACATGAGTAAAAATGTCCCACATCGAAAAAGTAAAGAAAAAACACATGGTATATAAGTCAAGTGGGCTACTCCTCTGAACACCAATTGGTTTTAAGATGGAACCTCACTTAACTTGTGTACCATTGGCCTTGGTTGAAGTGGGCTCCCTCCTTGGATCTCCTCAACAAGTGGTATCAGAGTCGATGGTTCGTTCGGCTGGGCGCGTGCAAGGTGCGGGAAGATCACCGTGGACAGGAGCAGGGATCATAGCGCGTATACAGATGGGTCTCCTGAATGCTCAGAGTGGTGGCATGAGACTCGGGTGGAGTAGGGTGCGACTCTATGGAGTAAGGTGCGGCTGGGACTCTTGAGACAGAGTGGTGGCATGAGGCTCAGGTGGAGTAGGATGCAGCTCTGTGGAGTAAGGTGCAGCTGGGACTCTTGAGACAAAGTGGTGGCATGAGGCTCATGTGAAGTAGGGTGCGACTTTATAGAGTAAGGTGCGGTTATGTTGGGCTCCTGATGGTGACTTGAAACCTTGGGCAAAAAGAGGCTTCCGATCAAGGGGGAGACTCATGTGTGAAAGGGGAGATTGTTGGGATTCACCCATGAATAAAAATGTCCCACATCGAAAAAGTAAAGAAAAAACACATGGTATATAAGTCAAGTGGGCTACTCCTCTTAACACCAATTGGTTTTAAGATGGAACCTCACTTAACTTGTGTACCATGGGCTTTGGTTGAAGTGGGCTCACTCCTTGGATTTCCCCAACAAGACATGGCACGGGATGAGAACAGAATGAAGTTGTGTAGAACATTTCAGTGGTAAGAATGAGACCAGTCTTGCGAGACTCGCCGTCAGTCTCGCAAGATGAGTTTGAAAGCGAGTTTAACACAATATTTTTTCTCTGTCCCCTCCTCCACTTCATATTTTTTTTAACAATATAATTAAATTAATTATATTATTAATTAAGTAGGAATCCGTTTACCTTTTTTTAATTAATATGAGTGAAACTCATGTTCACCATTGGAAAGCTAGCTAAATAAATGGATAAATTTTGACTCTCTTGATAGAGATTTACCGATTTCACCTCATCCAATGAGCCAAACTCAAACTCACTGGGTGAAAGTTCATTATGAATAATGGAAGACTTTTGGAAGTGATGATAAGAGGGGCGGAGAAAGCCCCTAGCAAAACTCTATATATGGAAATTAATTTCCAAGTAAGGAGTTCATAAGCTGGCCTTGTAATAAAATGTGTATAAAAGAAAGGAACTAAATTATTAATCAGGACCAGTTTAGGGTTTACGCTTCGTATGTCAGTTCAGGATGTAGAATAACTAATCACACTAAGAACTATTTATTCCAAAGTACTCCCTCTCTTTTTTTTTTTTATCTGTCATTTACGGTTTTCAGTGTCAATTTTTAATCAATAATTTCTAATATAAAATTTTTATAGAAAAATATAATATTATACTTTTTTAATAGTATTTTTTATTACGAATCTAATGATATCAATTTTATATGATGAATCATTATACAAATTAAGATATTAACGGTCAAAGTTTTTACCACAATTTCTTAGGCGACAGATAAAATAAAACGGAGATAGTATTTATCAGATTGATTGACCTGAAAGTATGACATGAGGAAAATTAGAACCCTAGCAAATCTCTATATATGGAAGTTTTCAAGTAGAGTGTTAATATATAAGTTGGCCTTGTCATAAAATGTATATAAAAGGTAACAAAGTAACTAATTATTAATTAGGTCGATCAATTTAGGGTGTTAAATTGTAGTCCATAAAATCTCACTAAAATTAAATTGGTGGTGGAGTTACCAAAGTAATTAATTGGTGTTCCAAGACATTGGATATGGCCATGTGAATCAAATACTACATTTTTATGTTGGCGGCTTCAAATGTTGAACATTTTCCAAATATTAAAGATACCATGTTATTGTGTTATATTAGTCTAATTGTTACTATAAAAGGAGGTGCCGCAAGCCTTTAACCAACAAAACCAACAAAAACACCAACAAAAATTATTTGTATCAAGAGTTGAGAATATATTCAACCTTGCTCATTAGTTTGGAAAAATTGAGAGAGAGAGAGTAGTCTCACCAATTTTTCCAATATTCCACCATTGTATTCCTAGAATTTGTGAATTGAGAGATTGAAGGATTAATTTGTATCTCCATTGTTGGTCACATCATACCCTGTGATAGTGATCGTTTTGTACCCTTCCTTTCTCATAGTGGATTGTGTTATGGTTGCCGCCGTTTGTGGGTTTTTCTCCGAGTTCTTCGGTTTCCCACGTAATTTTGATTGTGGTTATTTCTACAGTTAATTTTCGTTCCTAATTTTGTTGTAATATCCGTCATATCCCTATTTGCTTCCACAATAATCTGCAACTTGCAGGTTAACCTACTCTGAATTTTCTTTCAACTGGTATCAAAGCACTGATTGAGATGACTTCAATAATGAAGAGTGAGATTCCAAAATATGATCTATTTCATACACTGCTTTTTTAAATGACCCTACTCAACTTATACTTGACTAGAATCTTAGTCGACCTGAGGTTCACCCGACACAGGATTGATCCAGATCATTGAACTGACAAATGACCGGACCCATAACTTAACCGACCTGAAGTCGAACCAAACCAAACCCGAATTGAACCGAATCTCATTCAAAAACCAAATGGGTTGACCCGAACTTCACCACATCCCGAAATATACCCAGACAGATACCCATACCCGACCCAAAACATGTTGACCCAAACTTACCCAACCCAACCTTTCCCATCCCGTACCCAACCCCGTTGGCCCATTTTCCAGTTCTAGCTACTAGACATATCAATTCAGACAGACTAGTTAAATATAGCTAGTGGATATATATTTGATTAGGGATAATATAAGTCGGGTGTATTTCAAATTTATGTAAATCTGCCGCTAAAAATTGCAAGATGTGCATGTTTTAGGTTCAGTAGATACATGTCAAGTATATTTAACCTGTCCATATGACGGGCGGGCTAACTAGTGTATTACAAAATACAAACAGGCCCAAATATCTCCCGGCGGTAAATATTATAAAGGCCCAGTTTAATATACATCCGGCCCAGCTTTTAGTTCATTCGGCCGATCTGGCCTCTTTCGTTCTTTTGGATGTTTTATTCCTTATACGCCATCATGTTTTATCGTAGTTGGCCATTTATTATTATGCTTTTAAATTTTGACCAATAACAATTTGTCGTAATAATAAATATATAAATTTATTATGCTTTTAAATTTACTGTAATTTCAAAGATCTAGTGAGAAGAGTATTAGCAAGGTGATAATAAGAAATCACAGTCCTTAATTTTACATCTAATAATAATGTTGATAATGGATATCAGGTATTGTGGTTATTAACAATGTGATCATGAAATTTATAATGACACTCCCTAATATGCATTACCACACACTGTTAGATATAAAATCAATGATTGTGATTTCCTCTTCTTACCTTTCTACACTAATGCTATTCACACTAGATCCGTTACCTACACACACATAAAATGACATGGATCTTGGGTAAGATACTTCCTAATTATATTCAGTGAGAGTAAATACCAAATTGTTATATACTAAACCAAAAAGTGATATATATATATATAGGAAAATTGGATTCTAATAATCCCTACTTTCACCAATTGGACAATGGTGGACTGTACTTTTACTTTGTATTCTGGTGGTCCAAAAAAAAAAAAATGGATTGTAGTGGGATATTTTCAAGGGAATCATAGATTTTGTGTTGCATTTCATTCAAAACTTAGTATAACAGTTTACGATGATTTTTAATGAATTTACAGCGTTTCTCCCAATTTTTTTTTTCATTTTTTTACTATTTTTTATGATTTTTTCACTTTTATTATTTTTAAAAAATAATAATAATTATTCGGAGTCTCAAAAAAATAATTTAAAAAATGTTTTAGAAACTACAATTCATTAACTTTCTAGGGGTAGGAACGAAAAAAACAAAAACAATATAGTGTATGAATGAAAAAATTAGAAGAATGTGAAGTTGGATTTAGTACCACTACAATCCTTTTTTTTTTTTTTGGACCACCAGAATACAAAGTGAAAGTACGGTCCACCATTGTCCAACTGGTGAAAGTAGGGATTATTAGAATCCAATTATATATATAATTGAATTGTACAACTATCATACCATGTAAAAAATATTATTATGATGGCTTGGAATTATTGAATCTTGTGAAAGATTAAGTCATCCTCATAATCAACTTGATGCAAAAAAGAGTTTTTGTTTCCCCCCAGCGCAAGGGATATATGATTTGGATTTAGAAGTCATCCCCAACTGTTTTTTTACGGTTAGATTTAGATCAGTTTGCTTTTTTCTATTCGTCGATCATCAAAAGGGAGATTGAGAAAGAACCAAAAATAGCAGTATAATTAAGTTAATTTGGTGTTTCCACTAGGCCCTCTATCTCAGGGAAAATCAAATGGGTTCACTAGCCAATAGGGATGGGAGAAACCAGACAGATCCACTTGATCTTAGAGTTCATTGGTAAGATTTAACCAGCAGTTTGGATTAGTCATTATATTGACAATTTGGAGTAGTATAGTTCCTTGGGTGAGGGAATCTTTATTCATGGCATATATAATATATGTATGCAACAATCATGAATTACGTATTATAACCATAGGTTGAGTCAATTTAATTCATGACATAGTGTTAATTCAACAATGGTCACTTGTAATTTTAATAGTTTGAAAATTTTCTACTTTTAAAATAACTCAATACTTATTTCTGTCTAATTCTAACTATATAAGCTATCGAAATCTACTCAAACATACCCATTTTCACCTACTAAATTTCTACATATCCATCACGATACATAACTTTAATAAATTATTAGGCACGCACATACATAACCCTCTAACATAGACAATACCGATAAAGTTCACAATTATTTTTGTTCTCATTAATCTAATTAATTAGTCCCATATATAATTAGGACAGAATCAGCCATCAGAATACTCGATTGCTAGGAGCTTATCACTACCTAAACTCCCCCACTTGTTTAATTAATCAACAGGAGTAAGGGAGAGGCAATTCCAAATTACGGCTCAATATAATGCCCCCAACTGACTACCTATTTCGTATAAGCAACTTCAACTAAATCCTAGCTTCTCAGATTCTCCTAACCCCCAAAACAATATCCTCACACTCACTATATATAACCCCACTCACCAAAACTTCTCCCTATAACATGCACTTCCAACCCATTTCAACCTACGTACTCAAACCCGACCCGATTGACAAACCCTAACCCTGATCCAATTCAACATGTCGAGCATGAAAGACCGGGCGATGACGGGTCTAGGCAGCCTGATCCGGCTGCTCCCAACCGGGACGGTGTTCCTGTTCCAGTTCCTGAGCCCCGTCCTGAGCAACAACGGTCAGTGCCACGTGGCGAACAAGTACCTCATGGGGGCCCTCCTCGTCGTCTGCGGCCTCAACTGCGCCGTCGGGACATTCACCGACAGCTACATGGACGACGACGGGAACAAGCGATACGCGATCGCCACGTTCAAGGGGCTGTGGCCGGCTCCCAAGGGACAGGACATGTCTAAGTACAAGATCCGTGTCGGGGACTTCGTGCATGCTGTCTTGTCTTTGGTCGTGTTCGGTGTGGTTGCGGTTCTGGACCCTAACACGGTCGGGTGTTATGTTCCTGCGTGGGAGACCACGCGGAAGACAATGATCATGGTGTTGCCGCCGGTGGTTGGGGTGGTGGTTAGTGGGGTTTTCGCGGTGTTTCCGTGTACCCGGCATGGGATTGGGTACCCTTCTAATGACAATACTTCGAGTTCGGCTGGTGCCAAAGTATAACCTCCTTAATCAATTCTTCAGGTTTATCTTGATTTCAATGTGTGGAAATTAAAAAGTTAATTGTTGCATTCATCTTGATTTATTTATAAGTTGTAAATTGTTGAAATGGTTGTGCCTTAATCGAAAATTGAGTAATAAAGTAGTTGACTGATTTGATTATAAGTAGTTTGTTTGCTCAGAATGGTGTGAATTGTAAGAGTTGCAATGTTCATCTTGGTTTACTTATGTGTTGTAATTGTTTCTTTGTTTGAAGGATAGGGGTACATGCCTTGAATCAAAATGGTTAATAATTATCTTGAATTGTTCGTAATTTTGTAACTTTTAATAATATCTCATTTAGTAATTATATATATTTATCAATTAAAAGAGCATAATACTTCTTAAATAGATCAACAAATGTAAATAATAACCTAATTTTATCAATCATAGTAGAGAACACACATTTTATGCATAACTTTATATTTGTAAAACAAATGTAAAAAATAATTATTTTTATATATGGTTTATAAGTTGCAATAACCTCAAAGTAGTAAAACATACATTTATAATAATTTAAATATGCTTATATTTAATTTTTTTGAGTGATTAGTTGAAATTCAAGATAGTTATGAACCATCTTGAATCAAGATGCTCATTATACTAATTGTTTATTATGCTAATCGTAATAAGATGGTTAAATATGCTTATATTTTTTTTCGATTATTGAAAGGCAACAAGCTTAAAAGTTCACATAATACAGCAAAACCGCATTACAAAACAGCAAACAACCAACTCTAAAAGATAAAAGGTGCAACCAAACAATGCTAACCATAAGCAAACAGTAAGAACTATCGCACCCCCAACAACTAAAAAACCTTCATATCTCAATCACGATGCATATATTCAAGATACTTATTTATAATACGGTAATTGTAACAAATGGCTATGCGTTTATCTAAAATTGAGCAATAAAGAAGTTGGTTTGATTAAGACTTTGCTTGCTCAGAATTGTATGGATTGTAAGCGTTGAATGGCTGGATTTGGGATTGAGTGTGTAGTATTATGGTGTATGATCACGTCCTTTTTTGTTGCCAATTAGAGTGTATGCCTTGTTGATCATGTAAGTGCTTATTATGCTAATTGCTTTTGTTTAATGGGATGTTTCTTTTGCTATATTGAGGCCGTTTGATGCTTCGCCAACAAGCAAAGCTAAGTTGACACGAAAATTACGTGAGAAAAGAAAACCAAGTTTAGCTAAAAGTCTCCATTCAAGAACACCAAAATATATTAAAGTTGCCGAAGCTAACGGTTTGATCGGAAATAGGTTCAAGATCCCATTATTAAATTTAAAGTCAGCGTATATGATCAATTTTTATACATAACCATGTTCTTTGGATTAGTAACTCTTTCCAATCTAATCCAATCCAAACTTTACACAATTCCAAAAAAAAAAAATCTCTCTAAAAGCACAAATCCCAGAAAAAGTATTATAACTTATCCAATTCAAACTCCATTTTATCCAATCCAAAGAACGGGAAGCCTCTATCGATACATTTATGCATATGTTAAATAAAATAGGATTTTTGGACGCTAATATACTGAACTTTCGGGGTATTGGGCAATAATGTACTGAACTTTGATCTTGGACAATAATGCACTGATGAACTTTTAGGGGTGTTGAACAATAATGCACCTGAAACAATTTCGATGGTGGCTGACTTTGTGGTGATCTTACGTGACATACCGAGAAGAATAAACTAAATAATATCTAAATTTATGACATGTCAGCTAATTTGCACAAGTAAAGGTGATTTTATACAATTACAACAACAATCTCTCAGTGGAAACACGTTTAAACAAATGTGATTGTATGTTGTTTTTGCTATTTTCAAAGTTGATTTTCTTTAATTGCTTATGTCCGGATTAGCTGATATGTCAAAAATTTAAATATTTTTTGACCAATTGATCTCCTCCACCTGCTACGTAGGATTGCCACCAAGTCAGTTATTTCCGAAATCATTTTGAGTGCATTATTGTTCAACACCCCCCAAAGTATAGTGTATTATTGTCTAAGGTCAAAGCCCAATGTATTATTGTCCAATACCCCAAAAATTCAGTATACATATTAGCATCCAAAAACCTAATAAAATAACAAGAAAAATAAGATTTATTTATGTCAAGTAATCTTGTATGTATAACTAGGTCTAGAATTATAGACCAGCTCTCCTTCATATCTCATTGGCATTGATCATTGATCAGTTTGCCTGAGGTCGAGGGTTCGAAAGCTGGTGTGGAATCTAGACTTAGGATTATAGCAGGGGCAACCGTTATGAAAAATGGAGCACCATATTAGATAGCTAAGTTTGTTGTTTCTTGCTCTTTTTCTTCACCATAAATAGGGGCAACCACTATGAGAAATGGAGTTGTGCAGCAATTAATTCATATTCCTTGGAAGAATTCAAACTTTAATGATGGATACCAAGCTATTCAATTCCCAAGTTCATGCAACTAAGATAGTATTAATCATATTTATGGGGAAGAAAATTGAGCACCATATTGGATGACTAAGTTTGTTGTTTCTTGCTCTTTTTCTTCCCCACAAATAGGGGCAACCACTATGAGAAATGGAGTTGTGCAACAATTAATTCAAGGTACCGATTAATTGTGATTGAAGGTGATAATTTGGTGCTCATCCAATCGTTGAAAGGAGAAATTCATATTCCTTGGGAGAATTCAAATTTTAATGATGGAGACCAAGCTATTCAATTCCCAAGTTCATGCAACCAAGATAGTATTAATCATATTTATGGGGAAGAAAATTGAGCACCATATTGGATGGCTAAGTTAGTTGTTTCTTACTCTTTTTCTTCCCCATAAATAGGGGCAACCGCCATGAGAAATGGAGTTGTGCAGCAATTAATTCAAGGTACTAATTAATTGTGATTGAAGGTGATAATTTGGTGCTCATCCAATTGTTAAAAGGAGAAATTCATATTTCTTGGGAGAGTACAAACTTTAATGATGGATACCAATAGCTTTTCAATTCCCAGGTTCATTCAACCAAGATAGTATTAATCATATTTATGGGGAAGAAAATGGAGCACCATATTGGATGGCTAAGTTAGTTGTTTCTTTCTCTTTTTCTTCTTCTATCTTGTGAAAAATTATTTTTTGTATCTCTTTCTTATCTATCCTCATAAAGGATAACTTAGATAAAGGTCTTATTTGGCAACCAGCTGGTAGTTAGTAGTTGTTAGTTTGTAGTTGTTAGTTGATAACTATTTGGATTAGTTGTTTGACTTTAGATGTTTGAGTTAGCTGATTGCATGAAAGATGTTTGACAAACTAGCTTTTTGTGAAAAGCTACCTTAAAAAGTTTCTTCAAGTAACTTTTTAAAAACTAGCTTATAGGGTCCAAAAGGCCAATATGAAAAGTTTATTACCAATGCAAACACCTTATATTAGTTTTTTTCATCTTAGTCAAAAAATTAACAGTGTCTCAAAATTAACTGAAAGCTACCCAAAAACTGGCAGTCAAACACCCCAAAATTTTTATAAGAAAGGCCGTCTAAGTCTAATTATTGTATTATTTAACATTTTAAAAATAATCATTTGGAAGTACATGACATAGTGCCTTATATATTTTTTTGCACAAGATAGTGCCTTATATATATATATATATATATATAGAGAGAGAGGGAGAGAGAGAGAGAGAGAGAGAGGATAATTAGATTCTAATAATCCCTACTTTTACCGGACATTGATCAGATTACTCAGATGGACCAAAAATAAATAAAATTGGATTTGAGTGGGACGCCGGCGAGTTGACTGGCGGTGACTCGGTGGTTTGCTGACATGGCACGTTGACCATGTGTTTGACCGGGTTGACTTTAATGTGCCAAGTCAGCAAACCACCGAGTCAGTGCCACTCAACTCGTCGGCGTCCCACTCAAATCCAATTTTATTTATTTTGGTCACCGTAATACAAAGTGAAATCTGATCATCATTGTCCAATTTATGAAAGTAGGGATTATTAGAATCCAATTATCCTATATATATATATATATATATATATATATATATAGAGAGAGAGAGAGAGAGAGAGAGAGAGAGAGAGAGACGTGTAATCCAACAATATTCACAAAATTATACCTATGATCTGGAGTTATCTTATGAACATTGATTTCATTTAAGAGTGAATTCATAGTAGAAGCGGTCTCATCTTCAATTCCCTTTTATCTTACAGATTCCATATGTTCTCCTTTCTTTTAATCAACAAATTCAGCATTCTTTATGCGTATAATTGGTACTAGAAATTTAAAACTTTTTCAAAACCTATATGCATTGATCTTGATTCAAGTGACGTGATTCAAATCTGATCCTAATGTCAATCTTTTGACCCAATAAAAAGTCAACAAATTCTCATAAACAATAATGTATAATTAAGGAGAATGGGGTAAATTATAATACAACTAGTATTCTATGTTTGCCATTTAGTTAAAGTTTCAATCTAACTATTGTAAACTATATAAGGTAACATAACATCCCAATGACAACAGATAGTACTTTTTTTTACAAAGTTAAATGAAGACAAAGAAAGGTTAGTTAATGACTTCTTTTTACAAGAAATTGGACCATCCTGCTAGAATATAAAATGTTATTAAACTTCTTATTTTCTATGAAATCTCATTTTTCAACTGCCGGTAAGTTTGACCAACTTTTTGAAAATTAATCAACTGCACCATTCGTCTCATGAAAAATATGAGTAGCATCTTCACAATGAGTGAGAATGTGTTTGATATCATGGAATATCCTTTTGATTTGCCATATAATTTCAAAGTTACTTGGAATCGTCTGAATCGCCACCAAATTGTCTCTTTGAATGATAATATGAGTGTAACCCACTTTAATAGCTTTTAGAAGGCCACCACAAAGAGCCCTAGCCTTCACAACAATGATGGGAGGGCCTCCATGTGGTAATGTATCTTCTGAGTCCTCCAACACTCAACCCCATAAAACACCACCTATTTAAGTACCTTGCGGTACGCTTCACCCTTAAACTTTAGTGAAACTTTCTTTATCAAACAATACTCTTGAAGTTGTTTTCCACTTTCTTCAACCAAACTTAATACGATGTATAATATCCTCATTGATTTATCCATAATTTTATAAGAAAGAACCAAAGTACATGGACTTCTCCATCGGTGGAATTGTACGTCTTCAATGATAACTTCAATCTTGATCGATTGTGGTTCTCGCTCTCAGGTTCATTAGAATGACACGTCATATATTCTGTCTTTGACCTACCCATATTAAAACTCCTAGACTCTAAGGTATCTTCCCAGACCTACACCTTGCCATTTAGTTTCTCCCTCAACTCATCTATAAGCACTATAGCATCCATGAAAAGCTCATACCATGGTAACTTATCCTAAATGTCCTTAGTCAACTCATCCACCAAAGTAAAAAGAAATAGGCTTAGTGCAGACCCCTGGTGCACTTCGTTCTCAACAGAAAACTTTCTCGTGTTTCCCACCATTGTCTAAACACTAGCTCTAACATTATCATACATGTCTTTAGTAGCCCATATATAAGGATATGACACCCTTTTGTCCAAAGCAATCTCACACCATATTTGTGAAAACATATAAATAAAAAATAACTTTCATGTAATTATAAGTAGTAATAACCGCGGAACTAATAAAACATATTTTTTCACGATTCAACTACACATAAATATAATTTAGAGCAATTTAAGTGTAATTCAAGATAGTTAATAAGCAAATTAAATTGATTCAAAATATTTATCTTTTTAACTCAAAATAATCGACCCTACCTATAAAGTAGGACAGTCTTGGGCATGTTCTTTAGCCTATTTAGGCCCTGTTTTTTTGTGCGTTGCGTTTACGTTGTATTATGTTTAGTTGCGATAAGTTGCGGTAGAAATAGTAAAAAGGTAATGGAAATTTGCTGTATGTTGCGGTATGTTGCGTTAGGTTGCGTTGTAGTTAGTTGCGTTAACGCACAAAAGAACAGTGCCTTAGAACAACACTGGTTGCAATACAAGGAGAGGAGGGGGGGGGGGGGAGTTATCAATATAAGCCTTCCATTTTAAGATAATAGTCCCCTCAACCTAACCTTGGTTTCCTACACCATCCCATATCCTAACTGCCCCCTCGCCTGAACCATGGTCGCCAGAAAACACCATAACCACCAAAAAAAAGTTAGGGTTATTCCAACACGAGCAGATGACTTAGGCGACCGAGGTCAGGGTTGATGGGGGTTGAAAGGTTTGCTGATAAGGTACACTAAACTGTGGGACTAAAAATAGTTGGCTTAAATTGGTAGTCCTTAATTGTTTCTTAATGTAAAAATCTAGTTCTCAATGCACACATACATGCATATGATGTGTATAATATTTTCTATCATAATGTAAATTGTAGATAGAATGATAAAATTTATTACTGCAACAAACCCAAAGTTTCAACTTTTACTCTAGTTCACAAAATTAAAGTTCTCTCATGCAATAGGTAAATAACTAGGTAAATAACTAAAAGATAGGATGAGATCCACACAGGTGCATGGTCTCTAATGCGAAAGACATCGGTTTATGATCATCATCAGCAGCAATGTCACCGGAACACGGCTACGCCTTGTGGCCTTCACTGCTCGAACCAATGTCGTCTAAGTCATCGACATTTTCTTGCTGCGAACAATGGAAAAAAGACACCCAATTCAGTATAAACATACAGTACAGCTTCATCCAAAGTATGACAAATTGAGGTACTAATCAGGTTGATAATGTATATATTATACCTTTGGAACAACCTCCTTGGAAGCCATCCCACCACCCTGTTTCTGGAGACTGTAGGCCCTTCTGATTTGCAAAACTCTTTCCTGCAACATACCTGGTGGTGGATACACATCAGATTTTTCACGCGCTCCGGTTCTAGCAGCCTGAGGGATGACACTGCTTCCCATATTCGACAGTCTTGAGCTGCTTCTAGCAGTGCTTTGGGTGGCAGAGTTCTCCGAGTTGGCTGGTAAATGAATAGCTTTCAAGCGCTGCCTCTGCAAGAAATACGCGTTAACAGACAATCAAGTGACAGCAAATTGTAGTTTGATCATAACAAAATGCATGCATATGGTTTTTGTATGTGTTCATATATGTAATACCCGTGCGAGGACTGCAAACATTCGTCGCCTCAAATCTGACATGTTGTTCAGTGCTTCATTTGGTGGTGCTGCAGCATTTCCTGAGCACGAAAAACTTAGAGTTAACATGCCAATTCAAGTGTTACCAAATGAACAAAAACAGAATCAGGGACAATTTTTTTACCAGTTTGAAGAGTAAGATCCTTAGACAATGCTTTCATAACTCTCTCGCGAAACCCATCATTCCAAACAGCTCTAGTTTTCCTTTGATCATCTTGAGGTTCACCTCTGTCCTTTCGTTTTCCGAGTGCAATGTTAGCCTTTCTTTCCTCCATTTGATCGGGTTCCGCCTTGATAGGTGGGTTTTCGATTTTGATTTCCTTTCCAGTGAGTGGTGAACTCTGTCTGTCATACAGAGAGGCATTGTTTAAATCAATGCCTGTCAGATTCAGAATGTTCTGCTTTTCCTTTCGCTTCTCAGCAAGAAGTCTCTTTTTGAACACATGTTGCCACACACTTAGAAGACTGTGTTTATCAATCGGCTTGTCAAGAACTAGAGTTGCACCAGAGAGTAGCAGATTTAAAGCCTGTCTGATGTCGCGGTTTGGAGGCATAACTGCATCAAATTCGAACATATTATTAATGTAAATGGAAGAATGTAGGGAAGGGTAGTTCTCAACAAAGAAAAAAATCACGTCCGTGTCAATTTGGATAAGTCAATCGCAAAATTCAGATGAGAAATTGATGTCTATCCTTTTTTTAGGTCGGACTAGGTTAGAAAATTCAGTCAGACCAAAACTGAGGTTATATCGAATTTGGATAAAGGGAAAAAAGCGAGAAATATTGCCTTCAATATTCAGTTGAATCGGACAATTCACAATTTCGACAAAAGGTTTATGGCTATTCCTGATAGGGCTATTGAAAATTGGGTTCGGGTCATCCCGCGTAGACATTGGATGAAAAGTTGATGTCTGATGCCTGATTGTTTCAAGTATTTTTTGGGTTGGACAATTCAAACAAGTCTGAATTCGAGTCAAAATTGGATTTGGTTAAAGTGGAAAATGTTGTGGTCTGGATTTTTTGCCAAATCCGTCGAAGTCAAAATTCGGACGAAAAGTATATGACCACGCCCAATTTTTCTGAATATAAATAAATCGGATATTCGGGTCGGACAATTTGCTAACATCCATAATTCTCAATTTGTTATAGGTAGGACAAATTTGAATATTCGGAGCGAAATAAGCAATATATTATAGTGGATAACATATATTTGCTTACAAATTATGGCCATATCCTCATTGACTGCCAGGATTTCGTCAAGGAAAGCATGCGGATCTCTTTCTTTCATGGGGATGGCAGCCAAGACGAGATCGAATTCTTTTGGATGCTGTCCAATCCTTCTTAGTGCAACTTCTGGATCCATAATTTCTGTCACTGCAAAACCCAAAATTGCAGTGATTAGATTATCAAACCGGACATTCACCTGCCCGGAATAAAACATTTGATACAGTCGGGTCGGGTTAGTGGAGTAAGTGATCTTTGAATTAATTGATATTTTTATTTAGTTCGGTCCGACGATTTTCAATCCTGGTGAACTAATATTCTTTGGTCTAATACAATTTTCATTGAAGAAATATAAAAATGATATGAGTTTTGGAGTAAGATAGTTTTTAAGTGTCTTTCTCTGTTATTAAAATCAAATTCTTGTATATTAAATTGAAATAAAATCATATAATTGAACTCTATAATTATAATATCATATATAAAGTGTATAAAGTTATACTTTTATCAATTATTTTTTAAATTTCAAAAAAATGCCAAAAAATATGTATAATGGATGTGGTTAATTCGATTAGGGTATTATTTGTATTCATTAGCATAGCCAATACATCCAACCTTCTTATAATTGATAAGTAATATTTATCACTCAAATAATTAGTGTCGAAAATTATAAGAAATATTAATTTGATGAAATGTAAGATACTTAAAAAATGTCTTAGAACTGTCATCACTCAAAAAAATATCTTTCAAATAAATTTTTAATCTAGTTTGACTCGGTTCACCTACTTGTAAAAGTGACACTTCTACGTAAGGTACCTAAAATAACTCTAAAACCAAAAGATGAACTATATTGTATTTTGATTTATCGACCCCAAAATTTGAGACATTTGTTTTTATGCCCCTGCATTTTACAATTATATTTATGCTCATGTATCATGTGGTTTACGTGTTGTGATTTTTGGAAGGTTTTTAAATATGTAAATGTTACTGTTTCTCTTTGAAAAAATGTGGGAAGTCAGTCATTGGTTAATAGAAGCTTGCACTTTCTAGGATTGTTTCCTCAAAAAGCTCTAAAATAGTGAAATTTATTTTTATAGTTTCAACACTTCCCCGCGATTTTTAATGAATTTACAATGTATGTCCCAAATTTTTTTAATTTTGTTTAGATTTTTTACGATTTTTAAATTTTCACTTTTATTCTTTTAAAAAAATTATAATAATTGCTCGGATTCTTAAAAAATAATTTAAATTTTTTTTAGTAACTACACTTCATAACCTTTTTGGGGACAGAAATGCAAAAAAAAAAATTATATAGGGTAGAAATGAAAAATAAAAAATGTGAAGATAGATTTGGTACCATAAAATACAATTTTTTTTGTTTTTAACACCACTAGAATACCAAAAAAAAAGTAAGGATCACTGGCATACAAAAGGTAAAAGTAAGAATTATTAAAGTCACATTTTCCTGTAATAACACTATAAATTACATAAAAGTATAATTTAATCCTAACTTTTCAAATTATATAAAACATGTAAACTATAGCCAATGAATAAGGTTTGTTTGATTAGAATTTCATTTTTATGTATCATAAAGTAATGGTTAATAAGCCCTTACAATTAATAATTAATTATATATACAAAATAATAATGTTAAAATCAAAATAAATATTAATTTCATAGAAAAATGACACTAAAAAAATATGTTAGCATACACCCTGATTCATATCCTCATCAAAAATTAGTGTTGCCCCCTCCCTTTTTTCCTTTCTTCATTTTATGCCCGGTCAGGCGGTCATGAAATCTTAGGAAAAATAACATGGCCGAATAATTATAATTGCTCAAAGATGACATTTTCATACATGGAAATCAGAAACTATGTTTTATCTTTTCAATTCATATGTACATGTAAGTTTTCTTTTAATTCAATTATATGTTGATTTTTTTTCACAAATCACATAAAAATCTAAGCTAGATTTAACTGCTTAGCTACAAAATAATTTTATGTCCATATGTTTATAAAATGATGATGATTTCAACTAATGTTGTTCTCTTCTGATTACTTATTATGTTTATAACAAGGATGATTCAAGTACATATAAAATATACAATTTTTTTAAAAAAGTGTAAAGATACGATCCGATTCCTGCTAGCTAAACGAAGTCTATGCATGTGTGTATATTTATATCAATTGAAAAAACAAAGAAGAAAACATAGTGGATAGAATTGAATGACAGAAGAAAGAAATCTAACCTTGGTAGGATGCCTTACTAAGAAGCAAAGCTACCTTTCGTGAAAAGATTTGATCTTCATCGATAATGAGTATATGGTAATCTTTCACATCAGATGGAACAGGAGTTTCATATCCATCATCTTCCCAATCAATCACGTCCATGGTGTTACTTAAACACAATTCCTCTCACTTGAATATTCAGAGAAGTGATTGACTAGTTTAAGAGGTGAAAATTAGAGAGAGCAGAAATATATAATAGAGAGTTGCAACTGTTGTGAAGAAGAATCTGACCAATACCATTTATATACACGAACAGAGCTATAAAGTAATCTGCTAAGCACTTCCTACCTCCCCCGGATCGCCCTGGCAAACATAGCATTTTAATTTTTTTTTTCTTAAGACAATGTGTCTTGGAATTTTAATTTCTGTGAATCCGATTAGATTCACCAATGTAATCCCATTCATAGGCGTTACAAAATCAAATATTTATAATTTTTGTTTGTTTCCCTAAATGTATGTCATTAACAAGTCAATCAATTAGGTTTTTTGAAGTCCAATCCCATTCATAGGCGTTACAAAATCAAATATTTTTAATTTCTGTTGATTCCCTAAATGTATGTCATTAACAAGTCAATCAATTAGGTTTTTTGAAGTCCAACATTTTATTTCAACATTACACAATGAAAATTTATCAAATCTCGTAGCATTTGTCATTCTTATGTTTGTGGTGTGCTTTTCTTAGCCTTAGGCCTTATTCGACAATAACATTCACTAGCGTTTAGTGTTTTGTCTAATTCAAAATTTTATTATTTTATTCTTTACTATTCGATGAATTAGCAGCTTAGCGCTTTGACTAACTTTTTGTAAACGATGCACATAGTAATGTCTAAAACCAAGAATAGTGTTTTGGGAATTGGATAGCTAAAATACCCTACAATCTCTTACGCATTGCCTTTGATTAATGTATTCTCTTGAAGATAGTGTTACCGTTATTAGCAGACAAGCAGTAATCAAGCCAAATAATAAATAAAGATTAACATAAAGGATTTAACATTGAAAAACCCAAACCAAGAAAAAACAACGAACAATTCTCAATCAGATGATTACAACAACATCTCGGAGATTCCCAAATCTCTGCAATCTCTCTCAATCTCCCTAGACTTACAACTTAAGAATTCAACCCTCACAGTTTCTGAGTCTCACACAACTCCGTCAAGAACACAGAGATTACAAATTAATCTTTTGCGGTACATATGAAACACTGAATTGCTTGTATCGCCAAATAAGCATAACCCCAAGCATTATTCATGCTAATTGCAATTACAACAATGAAGGTTAAAACATACCCTAGCGCGCAGCCAAGAAAAAACATTACTTAAGTTAGCAAAAAACAGTCGACCCAAAAAAAACCTTTGTTGCGCTTCTACATGGTTTGTGTCCCATACGACACGACCGATGTCGCTCAGACGTAGTCCGTCTCGCACGCCTAAATGCAAAACTTTAGCTACTGACTTTTGTAAGGTCTGTGTTCAAGCCTAGAACACCCGTGTGACCGTGTTGCCTGATTTTTGCCTCCAAGAGAGCTAGTTGCACTCCATGCTCAACAATCTAACACTTCGAGATCAATTGCATTCATAGGCATCACAATCATCATCAATCACCACTTCAACACTTCCTCGAATTCTCCTAGTCCACCCATCTTGATCTTGTTCAACAAACAGAGGTCTCAATTGACCTCTCATCAACTTCTCTTTTAGCAGTAGGCTCCCACTTGAACTGATCACGCCCCTCCAATTTCGACACATGCACCCTCGTCAATAACTTACGGAAATTTGAGATTGGACTTTTACCTCATGTTGAACTTGCCGAATTCCCGTTCTGGTTAGGTACATTCCTTTGCTGACCATTTATTCTCGGAGTCTTGGTCGGCAAGCTCATCGTTTCTGGTGTCCTTCTCTTATTGGAGAAGCTAGCACGCCTTTGGCGAGCATGAACAGGCATGTTAGAGTCATCAATGGTATATTAATTTTTCCCCTCTTTCCTACAATTTGCAATTACCAAAAATTCCTTCGTAACCTTCCAATAAACATCCTCAAACTTGTTGTGAACCCCTCTTTATCCAGTTGACCCACAAGTACAACATTCTTAGTTAGACTAAGGATATACCGAACATTTCTCAACTTCTAAGTCCCACCATCAGAAGTTTCAACGTTAACATCACCTTTTCTTAATAACTTTAGACTGTGATTGTTTGCAAGCCTGACCCTACCATACATCCACTCTGAAAAGTTACAGAATGACTCCCTATTAGATTAAAAATGAAACGACGCACCCGAATCTTTGACTCAACTCCTTTCTGGCTCATCAACACTAAGTGTTAGGGTATCACCGAAAATTCTGAGTGGAATTCACATAATCATGGTCATTATAGTTGCTTTTCCACGTGCCCATGGGTTTAGCACAACCCCTACGAAAGTGACCTCTATCACCACAGTTCCAACACCACACATGCTCTATGTTTCAATCCCTAAACTTAGATCGACCTCGACTCGAGCTCCCATTGTTCCTCCTATTCCTGGCAGCCAAAGCATTCCTCTAAGACTCACACAAATCATAATCTTTCTTACGAGTACTTTTACTCATGATAGTGTCTCCCAATCCTTTAAATTTCAATTACTCATCTTTCTTAGTCGAAGATGTGACTGAAGTTACAAAAATTATCCAAAGACTAAGGCAGGGTAGCCAACGATATGTTAGCATTCATCTCATCATAAAAACTAAATCCCACAAAATTCAATTTCGATAAATATCATACTCAATTCGTCCTCATTATCATGCACATCACCGGACTCTTGCATATTAAACTCAAACAAACAACGCAACACATGTACCATATTCATTGTAAAAGGTTTCTCGTTTGTGTTCTTCAAGGCCTCAAAAAGACTTTTCAACATTTTCTCATCTTTCACTTTGAAAGTCGCGTTCCGTGCTAATGTCAGCCTCCCCGTACTCAATAGCTCACAGTCAAGCATGTCCCTATCCTGCGGCTACATATTTGTCGGCTTTTTACCCAATACCAGATGCAATTTGCTAGTAGAGCACATCCTCGATTCGCAGTCTCCATCACACTTAGTCTTTTCCATCGAACTCTAGAATCTTAATATGTACACCTTCCATTGCTTCTCAGTTTGCAGATCAACAACACTTCAACCAAAGCTCTGATGCTAATTGTTAGGATCTCAAGACTTTATTAGCTGACAAACAATAATCAAGCTAATTAATTACTAAATATTAACACAAAGGATTTAATGTTGACAAACCTAAACCGAGAAAATAATTACAAATGATGCACTATTAGAACATTACAACAAGGTTTCAGATGTTCCCAGATATCTGCATTCTCTCTCAACCTCCTTAGAGTTACAACCTGAAAACTCAACCCTCACAATTTCTAAGTCATTCAACCTCCGTTTTGAGTTGATTTCTCCAACACTCTTAAATATGATACGATATTATTTTAGGCTACATACATTGTTCCAATGCACTGACTTGTGTAACCCAGTATGACCAAATAATATAGTTGTAATTACACATATTTAATTACCGAATATGAAGGTCTCTAGCAAGACTATAATCACTATATTATTTTAGCTTAAACTCTAAGTATATTCAACATTGTCGGGACATCCCCAACACACACAACTTCATCAGGGACACAAAGATTAAAGGCAAATTTCTTGAGGCACGTATGAAATGTTCAATTGCTTATGGTACAAAATAAGCCTAACCTCTAGGCTTTATTTGTACTAATAGCAACTACAACAATTATGGTTAAAATAGAATTTGGCGTCCAAGAAAATATAGAACTTAAGTCGGCAAAAAATAGTTGGCCTAAGAAATCTTCTCACTACGCTTCGACACGGCCCGTGTCAGGTACAACAAGACTCATGTCGCCCAGACATGGTCCATATTGCACGCCAAAATGCAGATCTTCAACAATTGAGTTCCACACGGTCTGTGTTCAAGCCTAGAACACCCATATTACTTGATTTTCGTCTCCAAAAAAATCAATTAAGCTATACACTCAACTGATGGAAATTACCTCTTTGACTCTAAGAAAGACAAAGATTGTCTAACTACTTTAAATCTTTAATTATTGGATTATAATTCGTATTAAGCCAAAAAATAATAATAATGAACATGATCCGACTATATTTTTGTCACTTTAGTAGATAAAAGTTATATATATTATTTGTATCTTTAATTTCTTTATGATCCATTTAAAAGTTTTATTTTTTTATTTTAATAATGGCACTGTGTAATTAACACAAATTTGAGAAATAATAATTATGATAATAAAAATTAAAAAAAATCATCCTTCCTCTTTTAATTTGTCACTTTGTTAATGTTTCACTGTTTTCAATATCTTTCTTTAAGTGACATTTTTTCATATAAAATTTTATTAAAAAACTATAACATTATGCTTTTATAATAATATTTTTCATTGTGAATCTTATAAAAGTATTCTACATATTAGAAAAAACATAGATTTAAGTGATAGATAAAATGAGAAGAGTCAATAATTAATATAATTAAGCCTCCCTCCCCCACACACCCAAAAAAAGTGAGAAATGCAGCTTGACAAAGGAGCATGTACCATGTGTCCACCCTCAAATAGTCAAATGTTATGATTCCATCTCTAAAATCATTATGTGAAGATCTACCCTAAAATAATAAAGAATATATCCGGGTAGATATGAACACCCAACATTATAAAAGAATTTGTTGGATTCATTAATTCAGGAAGAAATATATCTGGGTAGATATGAACACCCAATATTTTAATTGAGAATTTGTTGGATTCATTAATAGAAGAAGAAATCTACCTTATAAGGTGCTATGTATCCTAATTAATAATACAATCTACCCTAAAAAGTACCAACATGAAACCCATTAGCTATTTGTCCATGGTATTTGTAAAACATGAATTACTGTACATTATTTATGTGCACATATACTACAATTGATTGTTGACTAGTCTTTGCCAGTTTGGGGAGCGCTACGGTTGAGAGTGGGCCTAGTTTAGGCGTTGACACTCCTTATTCCTCGTTTTCTATAGATTTGTTGGATTAGTATTTCCCTGCGATTTAGGTTCAGTAAATTGGACTACTTACCTATATTAAAAAAGAATATTACAATTGATTTTTTTTTTTGCTTTGTATAGTATTATAAGTTTATAACCATATTGTATTATTATTTTGTGATTTATTTGACTAAAAATATCAACTATATATTTTACTTTTCAAAAAATAATATTGTTGTATGAATATAACTATTTTATTGTGTGCCCTTATAATTTTTAATAGAATGTTATTGTTATATTATTATATTGAATGTAGATTGGGCATGTCTTAGTGGCAAACTCACCATCTATTATAAGGTCATTGGGTTAATGTACATCAGAGATAGGGAGCCGACGTGTTGGACTATTACCTGTATATTAAAAAAAAATTGGATGCTAACATACTGAACTTTCGGGGTATTGGACAATAATGTATTGAACTTTGACCTTGGACAATAGTGCACTGAACTTTGAAGGGTGTTGGACAATAATGCACCCGAAACAATTTCAATTGTGGCTGAATTGATGATGATCTTACGTGACAGACCGAGAAGATGAATAGGCTAAATAATAGCTAAATTTATGACATGTCAACTAATCTACACAAGCAAAGATGATTTTATACAACAACAACAATCTCTCAGCGGAAACACGTTTAAACAAATGTGATTTTAATTTTTTTTTTTTACTATTTTCAAAGTTGATTCTCTTTGTTTATGTGTGGATTAGCTGACATGTTATAAATTTAAATATTTTTGGACCAACTGATCTCCTTCACCTGCTACGTAAGATTGCCACCAAGTCAGCCACCACCGAAATCGTTCTGAGTGCATTATTGTTCAACACCCCCAAAGTATACTATATTATTGTCTAAGGTCAAAGTTCAGTATATTATTATCCAATATCCCAGAAGTCCAGTACTATATTAGCATCTAAAACACTTTTTTTTTTTAAATTATTATATTGGATGTTCATTATATATGTGTGCATATAAGAAATGTCTCTAGTTTGAGTCTTGTAAATAGGGAAAATATGTGATGGAAGAATTCTACATGTTTATAAGCTGCCAATAAGCTCAATCTCTGATAAGAAAGTCCAACAATGAATCAAAAAGTGTATGTTGGTATGCACTTTACATGCACTTATGCACAAAAATGACTCTAAAGTCCATATTATTTTCTAGGAACTATTATGATGGTTCTGTAATATGGGAATACATTATGACGCCTTTAATTATAGCAACATCTAATTTTTAGGTTCAATCTCGACATGAGGGATGTTTTCCTGATGAGAGTTTCGTAGGAAATTTCTTTAATTTGAATTAATTCAAGTTCTATCTGTACACTTGTTAATTTATATGTTGATGTGTTAGGGTGGACTGGGTTAGTTTCTTTTATGTTATCTCTCTATCTCTCTCTTAATGACTATCTCCCTCAAAATTAATCTAGAAAGCATGAAAATCCTATGAAAGTTGAGAAATAAACTAAAGTATGATGGAAAAAACTTGACTGACTCACTGAGTCAAAAACTTATCCGAAAGTGACATGGCATATGACATAGTAGTGAGCATTATTTTGCTTTAGATTTAAATATAATTAAATTTTATTCTATCTTTTCTTACAGAATACAATGAAAGCCTTAAATCAATGCATCTCATCATCTCCCCCAATGTCTCCCCCCCCCCCCCCTTCTCTCTCTCTCTCTCTCATGAACCAAATTATAAAACTACATAACCGCGACCAAAAACATACTACCCCCATGAATATCAAACCCCCTCCATGATTAAACATCTATTCTCTCTCAGGGTGTGTTTGGTGAATTAAAAAGGTATTGAATGAGTTCTAATCCTTGATTTTTTTTTTCTTTGGAGCATACAAAATGGAATGGGATTACAATTCCCTGAGATTTACTATCCCACCCAAATAGGAGAAATTAGATACCTCCCAATTATGGGGGAATGACTTTCAGTCCTGAGGAATAGGTTGCATACATTAATTAAAAAAAATCCAATTCAATTATTTTCTCAACCATCGCCATTTTTATTGCATCTCATCCACCAGCAAATAATAGACGATCATGTCCAAGCCAAAATCAGAGAAGTCATCACCTCAATGGCGGCCATTAAAACCGATGACATCCTCCACGAATTTCGTCCAGTCCTCCGCATCCACAAAGACAGTCATGTTTAGATATTCTTTGGTTACGTTGTACAGATGGACTCACTCACCGGTAGTGTCGACCTACTCACCGGCTATGGAGGAAACTCTGAACGAGTCACGCAACAGAGCGGCCAAACAGCCTTTCAATAGTGCAGTTACCGGCGGCTGGCGGAAGATGTCGGTTTGCTATGAACCCGGGTGTTCAGTGTTGACAGAGAACTGAGAAGAAGAGAAAACAGAACAAAGAAGAAGAGAAAAAAAGAGAAGAAGAGAAGATGAATCTTGACAGAGAAGAAGAGAAATCGACAGATTTGATGGTGGACGGCGGAAGTCAGCGGGACATATTGATGATTTTAGGCTTAGATATTGGAAAAAGATATAAAAGAAAGAAAATTGTACAATTGTGATGTTTATTTCTAAATTTTAAGTATTTTGAAAAAGGTTGTAATATTTCAAAAGAAAATTGTACGTTGTAGATCAGAGAGGATAATAAGAGAGAGGCATATAGGGGGAGAGTTAATGAGAGAGAAAGAAATTAAATAATAAAAAATGAAGTTGGGGGTACTCATTTGTTTCACATTACCTATATTCTCATTTTTTTATAAAAATAATTAAAGGGGTTTCAGTCTCATATTTTGATTTAATAATTTTAAGGACCATATTTTATGATAAATAATTGTTAGGTGATATTATTTTTGATGTAAATATTTAAGGGTGACATTTCGCTCAATTTTCTGCCAAAAATGGCACGGAATAGTGGGTTTTAATGTTTAGGCATGTTTATTATATTAGCAGATTTATTTGTATATGTTAGAGTTAAGTATAAGCTTTAATTTAAAACACGCCTAAGCATAAAATCCACCGTTTTGCGCCATTTTTGGCCGGAATGTCACCCCTAAATATTTACATCAAAAATAATGTCACCCAACAATTATTTATCATAAAATAGGGCCCTTAAAATTATTACACCAAAATATGATGCCCTTTAGTCATTTTTTGTTTTTTTATTTTGTATACTTGAATATTTTCCCTTTTTTATGGAGTTGTTATTTCTTGATTGGCTAGATAATATGTACATGGATTGTAGATTACATGGTAACCTTTTGATTTCAGTCATTCATTCTTCTTTTAATGACTAAGATGTATCCCTGTTTAGTTGAGAATCAAGACATGTGATGTACTTTTAAATAAGTACCGCAAATTGAAAATAACTATATTTGTTATGAAATAATTCCTCCGTTTTTTTATATGTCTTTCACGTTTTTTGAGGTCCGTCTTTAATCATTCATTTCACAAATAATACTTTTATAAAGATCTACCGATATTATACTTTTCTATTAGTATTTTTAATAACGAATCTAACGACATCAATTTTGTATTAAATATTTTTACGTTTGTTGAAATATTTTTATCAGAAAATATATTAAATAATAAATGAGTTGCTGTGGAAATAATTATGTGGATTTTAAATATTTTTGTGGATTTTGTGAAAATATATTAAATAAAAAGGTAAATTGTAATTTGTGGTGAGTTGCGGTAGGTTGCAGTAAGTTGCTAGATAAAATGTTAGGGAGGAGGGAAACTAGTGAGTGCCAAAAATTTAATTAAAAATTTCATTTCCCTCCTAAAACTAAAATTTAATACAGATAAAAAAAAAAAAAAGGGGTTGGGCTTTGTGTGCATGTCCTGTATATGTGCCTAGGTTTCATTTCCCTTTTATATGTGCCTAGGTTTCATAATTCCCAATTAGCAATAGTCTCTTGTGTATCCATCTTCTCTAATTGACTATTATCTCCTACCCATTTAATTTTTTTTGGATAATATAATAAGAAAGGGAATCAATCAATTATATAGGGTACAATATGGTGGGCATTGATCGATTTCCATATTACTAAGATTTAGTGGCACAAGACTGTATCAAATTCATGGGTAAATTGAATTTATCAGTTTTTATCTAAATTTACCAAAAATTACTAAAGTTAAAAAATAAAAAAGAATTAACTTTTATGTATTATGGTAAATTTGACAAAAATTACCGAAAGTTATTACTATCCCGATCCTAATCTACAATCTTATGATTTTATGATTCAATTCAAAATTCTCGTAAACCGATTATCGAATCGATCATTGCTTGAATTGTAATATTGAGAAACTCACACTTACTCGAACATAGTTAAAGTTCGCTTAAGGTTAGATGTCCTTGACTAGACTCGACCTAATAACCTACCTGGGTTGAAGTTCTTTTTTTATGATATACAATAACACTCCTTCCGTCTCAGATAAATTGTCTATGTTTGACATTTTATGTCAAAATTTTTATATTTTTAAATTACATTACAATAAGTCTCAATTCTAGACATATTTTTTTTAATGATACACACATTTGTCACACATATTTATTGGACGAAATTTTGTTGACATCAATTACAATCAAGGCATCAACATTGTTTATGAGTTACTCCCTCCGTCCCATATAAAGGGCCCATTTTTTATGCGTTGCGTTGCGTTTGCGTTTCGATAAGTTGCATTTGGGTTGCGTTGGGTTGCGCTAGGAATTAATAAAAAGGTGAATAGAGGTGAATAATAGATTGTGATAAGTTGCGTTCTCTTGCGTTTGCCATGCGTTAGGTATTATTGATTTTGCGTTGCGTTTGGGTGCGTTAACGCATAAAAGAATTGGGCCTAATTGACACTTAAACTAACTTTTTTTGTCTCAAAATAATTGTCGCTTTCCATTTCCCAATACTTAATTTAATTATTTTAACTTTAATAATCATGTTAACTTTTTACTTTTTCAACTAATAACAACTATTTTCACTCACGTTCTCTCACTACCTACGCCTTGGTATCCGAAAAAATAGCTTGAAAAATAGTGTTATTTAATTATATGGATAATTTTTTCAGTTAAACATTCGTATGTGAAAATTTTTAAAATATATCAATGAATATGAGACGAAGGGAGTATGACACAACACAATGGAATTTCACGAGAAGACAAAAAAACTAAAAGGATTTTTTTTTTTTTTGGATAGCCAACTAAAAGGAGTTTGGGATATTGGCAGATATTAAATTTTTTTATACAAAATAACCATCAAAATTAAAAAAGAAAAGTTGGAGGAATTGAAAAATGGGTTAGCCCGGTTAGATGAGTTTTTTAATTATTTTTTTTATGGAAGCCGGTTAGATGAATATTGAAATCCCTAATCTGCTTTTGTTTTTACTTCAATGCCTCTCACCGCCGCTCCCCTCACACCGCTCCAACTCTCTCTCTCTCACATAAATAAAATTCATGGTTGAAGGCTTCAAGTTTATGCATCCTCTTCTTCAATTAACTCCAACAATTTTCCCTCATCCTCCTCAATTTACAACCAAATTACTACATAAACTTGAACATTTCAACAAGATTTGGGATGAAAATGGAGTTGAGATAGGAGAAGGAACACAAGCCTTAGTGACAGAGTACTCTCTTCCTCCGATCTGACCACCCATTACTCAGTCGAGGAACATCAGTTTCCCCACATGGAGAACTTGGTCCGGCCCAACATTAGTTTCAGCAGCGGCATGGATATTCAGGTATGTCTTTCACGGAAACGATTTTAGTTATTTTGGGGGTTTTGGATCGATTAGATCTGGGCTTTGGTTCTCTTCAACTGAATATCCAAGTTGGGTGGTGGAGATTAGTACCTTTTGGGATCTTCTGTTATCTTCTAGTATCCTAGTACGACTTAAATCCAGATCTCATAAATATTGTACAAATTGAAAACTGCATGTGGTTTCTTTCTTGATTTTCAATTTGCTTTAGGGGGTCTCATGCAGTTTCTCATATTATTATGTGCTTTCTTTCCTGTAATTTTAGTCGAAATTTTTTCTTCTGGGTTGGTTGCTAACAATTGATACTTGACCAGGAATTTGGACAAGCTGGACATGAAGGATAGAATCAGTGGTGAGCAAGGAGCACAAGTTGGAGAAAAAATTGAACTGGATTTACGGACTTGCAAAATGGGGAGAAAGAAACTTCAATTCATTATGTATTAGAAAAACTTCAATTCATTATGTATTAGAAGTAGAACTAGGAAATTATGCAGATTAATCTGTTTTTTATTCATCTATATGTAAATTTTGATATTATATATAATGAGAAAATATATTGTTCAATTTAATTATTATATTTAAGAAAATGTATTTTTCAATTATATTATTATATTTCTTTTTTTTACATTTATTATTAAAAATATCTTTTTGGTTCATACCATTCTTTATCCATAAAAAAATAACAATAAGTCAATAACCATCCGTTAAATATTACTAATGAAAATTGGATTGGAACTACACATTTTTTAACAATATAATTAAAAAGATTTTTATTCCCTGAAAAGTAAGATTGGAAAGAATTTAATAAAAATGTTGGAAATTGGTGCTTAATTTGTCCCAAAATATTAATAAAAGTTAACCATACATATAAAACTGCAAAAGCCATATCAATCAAACTACTAAAAAAATAAAAAAAAAATTGTCACATCAACCTCTAAGTCATATGCCATCTGGAGTGAGTCACTGACTCAGTGAGTCAATGTATCTTTCTCCAAGTATGATGAGATGAACTTGATGAAAAACTCAGCAAAGAAGACTTTTGCTCCTCGTTTTCCAAACCCAACTCGATCAATCCTTGGTTGTAGACACCGAATTTTATACGGACATTTTTAGTGTAATTATTGTAAAATAACTGACACAAAATGACGCTTAGCATGTATCCTCCATCTCCACAAATTTCTCTATTCCTATCCATTTCTACGTCTCTCACATAAAATTCATCATTGCTCATCATTTTCCCTTTAAAAGTCTCCATTTTTCACATTCAATTACTACATAGATAGGTTTACTTTTTTGAACGTTAGTCTTTCCATAGATCTCCAATGTCTTCAACATTCCACAAGCTTAAAATATATTTTATAAGCTTTCCAATGCCTCTTGAATCGCATCGGAGACCATAAGAAAGAGTTATGATCGTTTGAATTTGGGTTGTTTGTATAGTAATTTGCAAAGTCAAGAATTTTGACCCAAAAAAGTAAAAAAAAAAATCAACTGTTTGACCTAATTCTCTTCCCACTTTCCTAATTTCCCAAAGAATATAATATTATCTGGATTATAATTATATTGCAATAATATTATTCCAAGTATTGCTATTATTTCTTGTAACGACCCGCCCTAAACCCGTATTAATGAAGGTCTTAATCACGGTGATTAACTAAATTACGCAGTTAAAAATTTTCTTTCTTTTACGTTAATATGGTTATTACTGTTATTATTATTATTTATTTTTATGCGCGACAGGTCTCGAGCAAGGCGATGGTTAAACGGGTTGATTTTATGTTATCTCGAATTTAAAGTTATAATTATTATTACGAGTTTATGAATACTTTTACGATAAGTTATATAATTTAGTTTATCGTTCTCAATTTTATGCTTGTAACCGAAGAAGGTTATATTAATTTTAATTTCCGTTTCAATTACGATTTATATTATCCAACCTTTCTAATGGTAATCTTTTGGTCAACCTATTCTATTAATGTGTCCTACCAATTTATTTTATGTGGTTTAATACTAGTTGATTTTACCCAATTTATTCCCTGGTAACTTTATTTAATCATCTATTAAATTATTTTACCAAGTTTATGTTCACTAATTTTATTTTAGTCTATACCAATTATTTTACCTAGCTAGTTTATATTACTAATTGTCTAAGTTATTTTCCAACCTAGAGAGTTATTTATTTAAGGGGTTATTTATATAAGAGGGGGAGGAGACTAAGGTCTTTAATTTCATTTCATAAATCAGATTTACTCAAACACTCCCTCTCCTCCCTCCTCCTCTCTTCGCCAGCCCCCCCTGTCCCTCTGTTCCGGCGCCGGCGAGGTCACCGGCGGCCGCCAGGTGGTGGCCGAGCCACCTTCTCCCCCCTCTCTTGTGTTTTCTCCTCCAAGTTCTTCTCCAAGTGGTATAATTCTCAAACCCTAACTCTATTCTCAATACTCTAATCTGAAATTTCATTTCTACTTTGTGTTTTCTTGAAGTTTTTCATCCCTTTTATGATTTCTAAGCATGAGTTTAAGTGGTGGTTAAGTTGGGTTAATTAGGGTTTGAATTAGAGTTTGATGCATGTGAAGATTGAGGTGTTTCTTGCTTGTTTCTTGATAGGTAATGAAATAGCTTGCTTGCATGAGGTTCTTGATGAAGAAATTTGAGTTTTGGGGACTGTTTTGAAGAGATTGTTATGCTAATCAAGTCTTTTACTCTTGGGTGATATGAGTTTAGTATAAATTTGATGAGTAAGGGCTAATTTAAGTGTTAATTATAGTTGCATATGTAATCTATGGTTGCATGTGAGTTTCATGAGCTTATTTGGGTAATCTCTAAGTATTAAAATCTGGAAGAACCATGAGTAGTAGTTAATTTGGGCTTTGATTGTGAATTAGTATAAGTTAGAGGCCAAAAGGAGGCACCAAAGTAAGAATCAAAGACGTAAAAAGTTTCTGTCTAGGTATCTGATTTTTACAGAGGATGTAAAATGTGAGTTTTACCCAGATTTTTACTGGAAATGATAGCCCAAGTAATTATCTAACTCTAGGCTTTGCAATTTCGAGAATCCGGTATGTGTAGCCCGAGATATGAGCAAAACCGTGAAAGGGTGCAATTATATACGTGTTCTGAGCCAGTATCTTCTTGCTAAGTTTTCGTCCATTTGGAGACTTTATGGGCTTAAGTGATAAACATAAAAGTTTTAGGTCGTTCTTCAAGCTTTCCGGAAACATAAGGCTTGCATCCATACGATATCGGGAGAGTGAGATATGAGGTTGTGTTCGAGGGCCGTCAACAAAGTTTCTGTCCATAATTTATTTCCTTAATTTTAACTTTAAGGTGGCACTTTGATCTCGTAGGAGGCTCTAATGAGAGGTCGACCTTTGTGTCATTATTAAGATGGATTGAGTAGGTTTTCTAAGTTGTTTTAAGCTATGTTAGTGTTTGGGAATCACCTCCTAAAGGTTTATGGAAATACTAGCAAACCATGGGGTAAAGTGATGAGGTTTTAGGTTTGTTTAAGTGTTGTTGTTGGCTAAGTTGTACTTTTGTCTTCCTAACAAGTTTATGGGTCTCCTCGATGTCTAGATAACCAAGGACCATCGCTTCTATGTTTTCAATCCACCGGTCATCGGTCGTAAGCTTTCCAAAAATTCATAATCATGTCATTTTCTAAGTTTCGTCACTTGACAACGTTTCTTCCATGTTTTCATTAATCGAATAGCTTCTCTTCTTAAGCCTTCAAGGACTCCAATTCTATGCTCATCTAAGCTGGTTGTTAAGGATGCTTTATACATCACAAGCTTTCTTTGATCCTATTCAAATTTCACCATAAGTTTCGCCTAAATTTCCAAGCCACATGATTAGTTTCAAGTGCTCTGCTTCTGTCCGGGCCTTTTTCCGAGCTCTTCCTTTCATTTTTAGCCTTCGAGCCAGCTGACAAAGTTGTAGGGCGTGTTTTTCCCTTTTCGAAAAGTACTCATTTGCAAAAATCCGAGTTTCCGAGCTCAAGTTATCACCAAATCTTTGATTGACCAAAAAAACTGAAATTTCTATTTTCTCATCCCTTTTAAGTTATCAAGTTTTAAATACTTTCATCCTAACTTGTAAATGCAAGGACTTTATTTAAACTCTCAATTTTCTTATGCTCTTATTATAGTTTCCAAGTCGCCCAAACCGTCCCAAGCTCGAGGCACGTTGCTAGACTTTTCTACCACCCAAGGTACGCGAATTGTCCAACTTTTCGCTCCTTATTATCGTTTAATGTTTTCATGGTTATGTTAAGTTGTTCTTTAATGTTTATTTTACATTTTTAAAGGGTCCCATTTTATGTATTCTTTGTGCTAGTTACTCTTAGGTGCTAGCTCTCTTTTTATGTATGATACTCCTGATCAGAGTGTCCAGACCTGGCCAGTGTCGACTGTTCGACAGTCACCCATTCCAAACTTCGATCGGTTTGGGCATATGCGTGTGTGAGATGTATTGCATCGATCGTAAGGGACCAAATACTTATGTTTAGTACCTATCTTACCTTTCATATACTTTACCTTTTATATTGATGAATTCAAGTTATTTTATGCTTGTTTATCCCTTTCCCCGTTTTCTAAATGATTTTAATGCCGGCACTAAAACCCTTTTCGAACGGTTTGACATGTTGGAGGTTCGTGTACTGAGTGTTTCCCTACTCACTTTTGCGTTGTTTTAATGTTTTGTTTTAGGCGGTCCGAGCTCCCAGGTTAAAGGCAAGGATAAGCAAAAGTAGGCGTGTACCCAAGCAAGGTAGTCTCGAATGGAAGTTTGGCCGATTCCGGTGCTTTCCTTATGGTTAAAAGACCCCTCGGTTATGAAATATGGGATGTAGTTTTTTCTCTAATGGTTGTATAAGTTAAATTATTTATGTTTTGGTGGGTTTTAGTATGAAGTGTATGTTCAAAGTTTGGTTGTGACTTTTGTGTTCTTGTTTGGTGTTTGGGTTTGTTGCCTTGTCCCGAGTGAGGACGGCGGTAATGCCTCCACCCTAGGTGTTCCGCTGCGCTAATCACAGGCTTAGTGTGTGTTTAATGTTAATCTTGTGATTAAGGGTGTTGGGGTGTTACATTTCTTAACTAAATAAAATCTCTAATTATTTTATTTTATTCTCATAATATTCTCTCCTCCACCACTATAAATAGAGTCTTGACACAGCAGAATTTCTCTCTCTTCTCCCTCACCTTTCCCATTGCATGTTAAGTGATTAAAAGGTCAACTAATATTTTTATTTTCTCATTATAACCTTATTCAATTCATTGTATAGCATATAAAACCGGAATTGACAATAGTGGTATAATTTGTAACTTTTTTTATGTTATAATGCATGACACAATAGTTTTCTTGTTAAATTTAAACAATGTTTCAAAAAAAATATACAAATTCCTCCTCTTTTATTTATTCGCTTTAATTCAATTTAGTAGAGTCTATTTTCGAAAACAAGCGTGTCAAATAATTTTCTAATTATCAGACTCGTAACCTTACCTCCGAATTCGATTTCTAGATACATAGGCCGAGTCATTTTTTTTCCTAAAAGGTTTGTTAATTTTCTAAAAACTAACGACTCTTTAAATAATAACTTGGATAATTTAATTTGTACAAATTAAATTTACAAGGTTCTGATTCCTAATAATTGCTAGCGTTTTCTAATAATATCATTGTTTAAGGTTAAGTCACCCATTCGAATCTCAATTCTAGTAGTACTTTACAATAAATTTTCTAAACGAGAATTTCTCGAGGTTTACACCGGTTGTTCAATCTTTTTCTCAATCTCAACTATGGTAATGGAAGGATGGATTATGAGTGATTGTGGATGATAATTGAGATGGATATTGGTGATTGATAGTGAGGAATGATTCTTGAAACAACTGAATACATTCATTATATAATAATAATAATAATAGGCGAAATACGGCAAAAGATGAAGAGTTGCGACCGCCACGGGCTGACGGGCTGCAGTAGAACAAAACGTTTCGTGGTCCATTAAACACGGCCGGCCCACACACTATGGTCTGTGGCCTGTCTTGACGTCAAAATCTTGCTCTCTGGTCTACTCCACGGGTCATGGAGCTCAAATTTACATTTGTGGCAGCACTTCCCAGGGCTAGCAAGACTTGGGCTTCAACTATTGGGCTTGGGAAGGATCCAACTACTCTTTCTTCTTTCTTAAGATCATGACTTGGGTTTTCATGCTCGGTTTTGCTTGGTTTTCCACCAAATGTTCACAAATTCCTACAAAAATATTAGTCTAACTCCAAATCAAGTATAATATGGAAATTTTGGGTATAAAACAATATATTCTTATCAGATATTCCCCAAACTCACATCAAATAACCCAAATTGCACCTATTCAAAGAGCACTTATCAATCATCACATAAGTAACATAACCAAAAATGTGCAGAAAGGTATAATCAACTTTCTTATCACTCGATACCTCCTTAGGTATCCTCATATCTAGAGGAACATATGGCTCCTTTTAATTAGATATGTTGTTGTCTTCTCGACATTTCCCTACAAATGCATGGGCAACCTGCCATGAATTCTGATGCCTCTAGGTCTGTCATTAAGAGTAATGTTCATCCTCTCTGTTATCCTATTCTGCCTTAGTGTCCTATGATTGAGCTCGATCTATTTTTTTTACGACAATAAGTTGGCTCATTCATTGGATTCCCTTTACAACGTGCAAATTTAATAGGCTAAGTATCAAAGATTCCCACCAAAAAATTGTGGCAACCACAATTTAAATCGTAGCACGCTGGATAAACTTTTGCCTCCTTCCACTTGAGCTACAAGCTCATTGGCCGATAAACTAGTGAATATACTAACAAATATATTCAAAGCAATAATCATTTTAATATGGAGGCAGTGGACTAGAACAATGTATGTTTGAGGAATGTCGCGGGTGGAAAATTCTGAAGCATTCAACGTTTACAACAAATATTCTTTCTTGTTGTACCATAATTGAAAGGGACGTCTCACAATGGACATTCACTTGCACCACCAACATACACTCCCACTTCCACAAAACTTAGTTCATGCTTTAGTACAACATATATAGACATATAATTATAATTCAACCTTTGACTTTATCCATAGACTACAGGTTGTTATTTTATTTTTTTCTTTGAACAATTAGTTATCCACCTTTTTTATAATTGGAGGGATAAGCCCAAATTAAAAGTCTAACGACTGAGATAGTCCAAAACACCAATAACAACACAAATTACAAACTAAATAAAACAGAGACAATCACTCAAAAGAACACTAAAATGACGATAAAATAAACATCCAGCCAAGAAAAAACCACGAAAACAAAAATCAAGCAGACAAAACTTATAACGAAAACCAACAAAAGAGAAACGGAAAAGTTAGACACCCCTACTAGAAACAACCTGACCCTGTCAGGTCTTGAAATCAATCAAGCGATCCTTCTTGAGTAAATATATAGCCGGCTCTCGGTCTTGCAAGATTTTCAGGCCATGCTTGTTGCTAATATCCATCGTCAAATGGTCCAAGCAATCTTCAATCAAAGAGTTGTTCCCAAAGTCAAAAATCGATGGGGCCTTCGAAACTTCCGACACTCCAATTGAAAGTTTGGCATCACTGAACCGCCTTTTACTCCTACCAAAACGGGTCGAATTTTTACTTGCATAACAAACACTTGTTTTGCCTCCTATGCGTCCGCCCAAAAGCTTTGGTTTCGGTCTTTTTCTCTCTTCTAGTCCTAGTTAAGGTCTTTAACTCTTCAGGAATAATCTTTTCAAAGCCAAGAGAGAATTGAGGGTCCGAAAATAAAACAGATCGAAAAGTCACTCCCAGAAAAAACACGTTGATCGCCCCCACTCTCTACAGTATCATTTTACATAGTTCTTGTAGCGCAAATTGAATCTCCACCCTTCTATTGACATCCACAACACCCCTTATAAACTTATATAAAGATATTACAATGAAACAATAATTGTTTAGTTAGATTCGTTAATTAATTAAAGACTTTATTAGCACTAATCAACATTTATCAGCCCCTCATCAAATTTTCTAGTTGCATCCTTTTACTTCCATCACTTTGATCATTTCTCATGCTAACCAATAACAATCAGAACTGATTAGTAACAAATTATTTACAAATTAATTGAAAAGAACAAAACCATAAATATTGAAAAGCAGCAACAGTGGAAGATTTTCAAAGCCTATTTATATGAATTGATGGAGACATGCTAGTAAGAAGAGGCTAAGCTAGCATTAGCATTAGCATTGGCATTAGCAAGGGGGTGTTGAGTGTTGAGTGTTTGTACTGTTAGTTGTGGAAGTTATATGTTAATGGCAACAAGGCTCTTCCTCATTCTTTTTATCTTCCCTTTGTCCCACATAGGAAGAGTTGGAGTGTTTTGAGTAGGTTTAATTATTCCACTCTCCTATAGGTTGTTATATTGGCTTGAAGGTAGGTTTTATGGAGGAGGGCTTGATTTGGGCTTGGTCAGGTTGGGTCGTGGGTCGGGTGGTTTTGATCCGGTTTGATATTTTTTGAGTCATTAAATTGATAGCCGATAATATCTTTGACCGAATTAATTCCTATCCAGATTTTGCGCCTGTCGTTTATTACTCCTTGATTCTTGCCTGCCATTAAGTTTTTTTTTGTCTTTTCAGTTTCCTCTTCCATCAAATCTGTTTTCTCCCTATAAATTGGTGTTCTAGTTGTTGTTTGAACACACAGAAAAATACAACCATCATTCTCTTCTTTTCTTTTCTCTGGTCATACACAGTCTTCCATACTCCAAGTTCCTGGCCACGAGTGCACTTGTCCAGGGGCTCGTTGAGTTAACCTTGGGGAGCCACCGGCTTTTCTCGATTGGCACCCAGGTCGAGCCGTATTCGCTTTCAAGTCAGTAGTTATCCCATGGCTCAGTTTCTTTCTTCCCACAACCTTGATCTTCTATTTTTCCAACATGTACTAGTAGTCATTTAGGTCAAAATGTGGTTATTAATTAAGGACTGCTTTAATTTGTCAACTGATTGGAAGCTTAATTAATGACAAATGAGGCCCACATAATGAGATTGAGTCACCCCCACTAAAGTGTTTTCTGTTATGCTTTGGTGAAACAGTTGACATTGATATCATATTCACACACGCCTACTCAATCCAAGATTTTCATGGTGCTTTTGAGTACTGTGTTCAGTCAAGATCATATCATAAAAGTCCACCATTTGCAGGATATAATCTGCAACATATAGCCGGTACAATGAGTGTTACTTTAATTTAATTCATAAGTAGTTTCTATTATTTACTGGGAATTTATTTATTTATTTTTATGGGTAAGTTCGACCCATCTTACTAGGCCCCTATCTCAGGGCTTGCCTAGTAAGGCTTAGCGGGTCAGAGGGAGGGGGTAACCCATGTCCAAGGCCTGGTTGAAAGCCCTGCAGAATTCCACACAAGGAACTTTGCAAGACCACTTTCAAGTTGGAAGGTGATCCTCATACCATTTGAACCAAGCTCATTTGGTATTTACTGGGAAAATATGTTAAACCTTAATATGTAATTGAGAGTTTCAAATGTTATAATATGACATTTGAAAATATGTGATTGGGTGTAACATCATGAGCATATGGTTGAGTGTAGTTTAAAAGGATTGAAACGATTACTTATATCACTAAAATACAACTTTTTTTTAAGGTAGCTCATCTGTTAGTAACTGCTCAGTTAAGTGTGTTTGGTTGAAAGTTGTCTCAGAATGGGTGACCTCCTGGGAAGTTTTCACAGACAGCATGTGAGCGAGAACGAAGCAAGCTAAAAAAACTTGTGATGATTTGTAGGATCAATTAACGATCCTTAAAGCGGTTATCGATAATGTCTGCGGCTAGGAAGGATTGGAACGTTACATTGGGTTTTGGCCCAAATTCCTTTTATTGTCACTTGAAATAATTCTCCAACAGGTATGACTTCTTTCACCCTAATATCATGGCTTGACATCTTGTTAGTTTCCTTTTGAAGGCCAACTACATATGCAAGTATGTGATATTTTGCCAACTTTGACCAGATATTTTGCCAACTTAAACAAATACTAGTACTTTTGTTGTTAGAATATAAAAACCATTCATGGGGCTTAAACCATCAGCTTAAGCTTTTGGTTGAGATGGTTTCACATGGTATCAGAGCCAGACCAATAAACAAGAGGTCTTAGGTTCGAATATCAGTACCCCCATATTTAATTGCGCAAGGTAAAGAGGACCTTTGCAGCATCTACGCTTCAAGCCCAAAGGGCATTCGCGTGAGGGGGCGTGTTAGAATATAAAAATCATTCATGAGGTTTCAACCACCAGTTTAAGCTTTAGGGGTACTTAATTTTGTAATTGTAATATGAACATTTCGGATTATATTTTTAGACAATTTAAAATTTTAATATATATATATATATATATATATATATATATTATGTATGCAATTTAAATTTCATATATATTCATATTGATAGGGGGGAAATTCTTTGGATTCATTCGAAATACGTTACTAAATTAAACTCCTTCCATACTTTATAAAAAAAATACCAAAAGACTGATTCTTTGCTTGGGATTATTTCCATGACAAAAGATGACATCAAATACCTAAACTTTAAATTATTAGTGTCTGAAAATCTGAAAATTGTATAGATTTTCCTCTTAAAACCTAAAAGGACAAATATAAAGGAGAATATTCAGTGGTGGACCTATCCAATTTTACAGAGGGAAGAGTGGTTGTGATTGAGTCATATCAAGTTATTTACAAGGCAGACTATGACTATACATATCATAATCATGAAATTAGCTTTTGATGTAATGGTGAAATAATAATTTTTTTTCTTTTTTTCTACTAAAGTCATATATGCATATATCCATGAGATAGGAATAGCCGATTAGGCACTAGCAACTGTAAGTCAAAAGTATACGTTAGGGTTTTTTGTGGCCCATTGAATCTGTTACGGTCCAAAATGGTAAAGGAGTGAAGCGCTAGACGCATCCGAGGTAGAGAGAGGAAAGGAGGCGCAGACAACGCCCCAAGAGACGCCATCATGGGGCTACGAGGAATGATCATGAGTGGTGTGGAATTCCTCTCGTGGTTAATTTTGTTTAATCTAGATTCTCTCTTCAAGTCAGATACTGCTTGTTGTTATTTGAGTTTTAATTTAACTCTAATTTCTCCGAGTCGCCTTATAAATAGGGTACAGTCTTCTCCACTTTAACATACGGTGATCGATTAGATCAGAGAGAAAATATTGAGAGATACATTTTCACCAATATTTTCACAGTATTATCCCAAGAGATTGTGAATTGAAAAGATTTTATTGTAATCTCCTTTGTCGATCGCATCACACTCAATGATAGTGATCAAGTTATACTCATCCCTTCTCATAGTGGATTATTTTCTGGTTGTTGTCGTCCGTGGGTTTTCCTCTAAGTTCTTCAGTTTCCCACATATACCCGGTGTTCATTTTATCTTTTTTTTTTGTTCCTATATTTTTTCGTAATTTCTACTATCTCATTTATTCGCTATAACCTTACACTTGTTTTCCTAACAACATAGGATCAAATTGTTTCAAAAAACAAAAAAGTATCAGATTAAATTGTTCTTAATAAACATAATTTATATATTGCCTAAAATTTTCACACACAAATACTTTTGTTTTGTCTAATTTTTAAATTTTGATAAAAAGTGTGAATTAAGGATGTGTTTGCTTCTTTCCCAAGAAAATGTTTCCCATGAAACTTTTATCTGGGAAAGTTTTACCTGGGAAAAGTTTTCCTGGAAAGAAAATATTACAATGTTTGGTTTACATTTGAAAATTTGGGAAAGTTTGTGAAAAAATTTATTTAAAATGTCCAAAATACCCTTAAGTATAAAATTTATAAAGTATTTTTCGTGGGCATTTTGGGAAAATATACCATGGTAGTTTACTTTCCCATGGAAAAAAAAACTTTCCCATGGGAAAAAAACTTTCCCAACAACCCTGTGGGAAAATGTTTCCCATCAACCATGGGAAAATATTGAGTCTCACCTAAAAACATAAGAAAGTCTGATCAACTTGGGAAAGTTGATAAACTTCCCTAGGAAACTTCCTCATCCAAACACTCCATAAGATAAAAATGATAACCAATTATGCTACCACTTCTTTCGTACATTGAAGATATGTGTGTGTGAATAAAAGGACTCTCCAAGTTCAGTTCTACATTGGTTAGATTACTTCTGTTTCAACTGATCTAAAAAATAGGCGAGACTTAAAAAATATGGATGATAGAAAATGTAAGGATCAGACTGATCTCCTCCCAGTCCATATGTCTTAACGATAATTAACTGTTTATTTGCTTTGATTTATTTATATTCTATATATTTACCATAGAGTAATAAGCAGTAATCAATTTTTATATCTTGAATCAATGGATGATAGAAAATGCAAGGATCAGACTGATGTCCTCTCGGTCCATTTGCCTTACGATAACTTAAGTGTCTACTTGCTTTGATTTATTTATATTTTATATATTTTCCATGGAGTAATAAGTAGTAAACGATTTTTATATTTTGAGTCAACGGATGATAGAAAATGCAAGGATCAGACTAATCTCCTCTCAGTCCATCTGTCTTAACGATAACTAAATGTTTACTTGCTTTGATTTATTTATATTTTATATGCACTGACGAGAATGTGTTTGACCAAGAATTCTGACCACTAGAATATAATCAACTATAAGTTGGGACCACCAACTATGACTTATACCTTAACAACGACACAAATAATATCGTTAAATTAGGATGGAGTTTAGGGATTTGGCTCTTGAATTAAGGGGTCATTCGATTGTGAATGTTTCCCAAAAAAGTTTTTCAATTTTTCCAAGCTGATCAAATTTTCTCACATTTGATTGTAAAATGAAGATGGGAAAATTTTTGACCAGAGTCCAAACATACTCTAAGAGGGAAGCTAAGGGGAGTAATTACTGGAGTAATTAGCAAAACATAGGCATATAATTAATTAGAAGAATAGGGGAGAGGCAAACGTCATGATAGAGTGTAAATGATGTCATGACAAAAGCAAAAAGATAGAGAAGTTGGAATTCTCGTGGGGTAGAAGCAAAGCTAATTAGGGTAGCATATATATTTTGCAGTGATAGTGGGGTTATCATCAAATCTTTGAACAATATAATGCATGCCCTTTAAAATAAAAATAAGTAGAAAAAGGAAAGGGAAATTAGCAAAATAAATAAATAAAAACAGAATTAAGCAAATGAATTGGAGTAGAATACGAAAAGTGCTAGAAAAGTAAAGCGAAGAAGAATCGGGGGGACCAAAACATCCATGCGTGTGTCCACCAAAGTGTTCGCACCCTTGAGCCCCTGCCCTTCCTTTTCCCATATTATTATTACTAGTATCATATATATTCTTCATTATTTTTATATCTCCCTCTTTTAATCTTTATTTTAAATTCTTGCCTTTTCATGCCTCACAAGTCACAACAATGCGAATGACTGAATACTAGACCCGACAATTGGGTGATTAATCGACTCGGGTTCGAATCGATCGAAGATCGTTTCAGTTGACATAGGATCAATTAATTTCGGTTCAAACTAGGTTAACTTTCTTCTTTTCGATTGGATTTGGTTTTGGCCGGGTCATTTAAGTGTAGATCTTGATCGACTCACTTTTTGGGTTGCAATTCGAATTCGGTTTCGAGTTCTCTTCGAGCTTAGGTCAAAATTGGATCATCAATTCAAATGCCGATTAGGGTTAGAGTCAATTCTTTCGGTTCAGGTTTCAAGTCTCCGGTAATTAGTTGTGCCTGCAGGTTTACTAAATATTCACTATGTCAAGAGCTTGGGCTAGTTCCCTTCCAAGGCAAGCAAGGACGGGAATTGGAATTTGGAAAATTGTTTGCTAACAATTATGAAATTGTGAAATCAAATTTTAAAAATTTTGATCATAAATTTCTCAACTTATACAATGAGTTGCAATAAAAAATTATCACCATTAGATTCGTAACGAAAAATATTATCATAAAAGTATAATATTGCAATTTTAATGACATATCATGTAAGAAATTATCAATCAAAGAGTGACGTTGAAGACCGTAAAAGTCAAAATTATAACAATTAATATGGAATGGAGCGAGTATTATAACTTGCTGTCAAAATTTGTAGGCCTTTTCAGCGGTCAAACATAGATTTAGAGAGGCTAAAATTCTACGTGGGTTCTCAGTTCTCACCTATGTAAGATAAGATTTTTCTCATACATGTTTAGTATGGTTTATTAACTAAACTAGGCTTTTGGTGGAGTTGTGGTCCTTGTGGGCTGCTGATGACTATAATGTCCATAATTAGGACAATCTATTCTATTTTGATTGTTTGTCTATTGTTTCCTCGTTGTCTCGAGTTGTGATGTTTTTTTGTTTTTGTTGGTTCCTTGCTGGACTGCTGTTTGATGCGGCTATGTAGCATCTTTGATGCTTTCTTAGTCTTTTATGACTTACAATTATCGAAAAAAAAATAACAGCATATAAATCTAATTGTTTCCACATTCAAATTAGAACTAATCTAACAATATTATTAATCATCCCACAAATAAAACCCTAGTAATTGCTAGAAAAGTCACTAGTTAACATCTTAATGTCCTTGCTCTTAATGTCCTTGCTCATCTGGAGGTTGGAGGATGTTGATGAAAATCAGTCATGAACGTATGTTGGTCATACCTCTTTTAAGGAATATCTTTGTCTCTCTATTTCCTAATCTAATTCTGACATAAAATGGTAAACTTATTTTATGCTTTATTATTGCGGTAAATCGAGTATCTCCTTTATTGCCGGAAGGAATTGAATCATAAAAGAAAGAAATCACACAAATTGGGAAAGAACTCATTGACAACTGACTAGAATCGAGGACCTTGCCGATTTATTGATGATGAGAAATAGGGTATTCACAAGTCTATAAAATACGCCCGGTGCATCAAGACAGAGAATGAGTTGAACGAAGAAAACTAAGCAATCCAAAAGTGTAATGTGTGTAATCCTTTGTTGGTGATCTAAGAACTTATCACTCAGTTTCTAAGTTGTAGCCAATCGAGAGTATTGGTGAGATCTGTAATCAGTCGTGAGTGGTGTCAGTGAGAAATGTAGCCAAGAGCAACTTGGTGAGTCAACAGTGAGTAGTAGCAGAGAAAGACGGTTGTTTCTCGGTGCGGTTAAGTCTGCCAACGTGGTTGGTGTGAAGGTTAAGGTGTAACTAATCCAAGGCAGTTGTTGTTTGGTCAGTGATAATATTTGTAATTGTCCTTTTCTACATTGTTTTCTGAAATTTAGTTAATAATATTATTCAGTTCTATTATATGTTAACTGTTAAGGGCCTCAAAAAAATTTGAGGCTTTTGCTCTAACATCCTTAACTATCAAGTGTGCAGAAATCCGCATTACCTTATTCACCTCTCTTTAGGGTTCTTCCAAACATATTGACCATTGCTTATAACTATTAATTTTAAACATGAAAGAAATTGTCCCTAAAATATGTATTTCGATCTATTTTTAGTGTTGAAGAACAAAATTAAGTTTTGAATAGTAGTAAGAATGATCTATGAGACGATGAAGAAAGTACTACCAAAAGACAAACACAATCTTTCAGTTCTCAGCAGTTTTTCCCAGTACTTCATGATCGCCTCCTTATTTAAAATTTTGAAGCCTAATTGGTTACCAGTTTCGATCTATTGATCTAATAGCTTGCTTATCTTTATATAAACTACTCAAATATATTCAAACTTACTCAATTAACTTAACTTCTACATAACCATTGAAAGAACATGAGCCATATGTTGCTAGAATATTGCAGGCCGAGTAACTTTAATTTGACAGTGCTAGGTGAGATAGATGAGTGTTGTTAACTATTGACTATGCTCTAACAATTATGAATATCTCTCATCATATATATTTGCTCGAATTGAACAGTTTATTTCATTTTTTCTATTATCAGCAGAGAATTCAAACAATTATTTAAAAGTTGTTTGTACTTACTTTTACCTTTTTTCCGATAATTGAGGCCGAATCCAAAGCTAAGACGGCAACAAGGTTCATAGCACCACCAACACCCACATAATAGAAAACACAAAACACCACCACGCAGGAAAATGAACAAGAAAGCCTCACAAACAACACATCAATACTTGAGTCTCCCGATTGTGCTGGGTCTGTGGATGCTTCTAGTAAAACCATAACGGACCCAATTATTGGTGTTTTGGATGGCGGAAATCATGCAAGCAGGTTGTCCTATAAAGATGCTCTCTTGAGTGGTTCCAAAAACAATTGGTCGGCCATTAGGGATCCGGATGCCGACTCTGACAGTGATCGTACTCATAGCATCCCGATTGAGTCCTTTGATGGTGTGACTGAGCATGACATAATTGCAGATCTTGAAGATTCCATCCTTGAGGCCTCAAAGGGTAAAGGTAGGAATAAGAGAAAATTGAACATGTTGATGAAATCTAAGTGGCAGTTTGTCAGAGATGCAACTTGTAGAGTTGCTCATAGACAAAAAGGTGGTCAGAAGGTTAGAATGAAGAGGCGTGCGAACTTGTCGAAAAATGACAATCTTGAAGACATTGAAGTTGAGATTGAACGAAGGAAGGTGGTTATTGGCAATGATATTGGTGTGCGATTCCTTGATGATCCAAGCAGCTAATTTTATTGATCTTGCTTTTTGCGGTGTAATAGTTTATTTGGTTGTGGGGTTTGGTTAGTCCTTGCAGTGCTTTTAGCAATTTGGTTGTAATCTTTTGGCGATGAATCTTGCTGGTGTATTTTCGGGTTGCTGTTTGTTTAAACTCTTAGCCTTTTGGCTATTAATAATCGAAAAAAAAAACAACACACCAATAGAATGATACCTTTACCCATTGTTTTAGATCTAGTCCTACACTAGTAATCACAAAAAAGGGAATAAATCAGGATTACATATTTTCACATTTTCAAAAATTGTAGCAATAGAATGATACCTTTACACAAGAGTCAAGAACACACACATATGGATATAAAGCTAGCCCTAGCCATAGCATTGGCTTTGGGCACGGTAATCCAAGATGGGGGGCACCCTTTGAACACAGAGAAGATACAACCTTTATGTCTTTCCACACTGCCAATTTTGTTGGTTGGTTTCATCCTAAATGGGTTCACCTACAAGTTTAACCCTAAAAGTCCCATGTAACATGGTAAAAACAATGTAGTAAGAAAACCAAAAAAAGAGGGTACGGTTTAAAAAAAGAAAGTAAAAAAAGAACATAACCTAAATTAAAGAAAACAAAACCAGGTGAAGGAGAGCTAATCCACGTCCAGCAATCTCTGGGTGATTAGTCATAGCAGAGCCACAGGTTGGCTGGTAAAAGTCCAACATAAATCATCATCAACCCTACTTACCTTTAATTTCACCTTTTTAACCTTTCTCCTCTTTAATTTCCTTAAATTATTAATAATTCTTCTTCCTAGGGGGTAGAAGACATTCGTAAGATATTGTTTTTAATTCTTGTTCCTTTTTTCTCTCTTTTTGAATGTTGAAACGTGCATGAAGATAGAGGTTTCTTTTGTGTTTTTAATTAACTTCAGAATGATGCAATTTGAACTGAAGTTAATCGGCATGCAGTGTAAATAGGATTTTGAAAAAAAAAAAAAGATATGAATCAAAAGCCTAAATTAATTGTTAAATATCTAAATTTTAATGATTGTTTTATATTCCAATATGTGCAGATCTCCTTTAACTTCAGGTGTAGTCGCTACAAAGTCCTCTTTAATTTAGCGTAATAAACCCGCTAATTATAAAAAAAAAGACATGGGGTTTGCTTAAATTTGAACCCTAAACTTGATCGGTCTGGCTAATATTATGTGAAATTATACATCATCTCAACTAGTAGTTTAAATTAATGATTCAAGGTCCGATGATCATCTTACATTATAATATTTATCTTTAACGATTAGGCTACGGAGCTGAGGGATAAGGGTCTATAGATTTTGTAATGCACAAAGATCTTTTGTATGGAGCTAAGGGATCGATAAGTATTTTAGGTGACTACTCTTTATTTGATCTTTCAATTTATATAGGTCTAATTACTCTTTGTTTGTAAGCATTGTTTAAATTTTATGTAAGGTGCTTGTAGTAATTGTGGAACCGTGACAACCAAAAATCTAAGTCGGTAGTGTTTTAATTATAATCAAACAATGCCCCTTACGTGAATGCTCTTTAGGCTTGAAGCATGAATGCTGCAAAGACCCCACTTACCTTGCGCAGATGAATATGGAAGGTGGTGAAATTCAAACCTAAGACCTCTTATTCAGTCTGAGTCTGATACTATGTGGAATCATTTCAACTAAAAGTTTAAATCTGACTCTGATACCATGGTAGTAATTAAAGAGTGTATTCAATACTTCCTTCATTCTCCATCCCTATTTATTTATCCATGTAACTAAGTTTTCCTGTCCCTGGCTAATTATTTGTCATTTTATATTTTCAATGTAATTTTTATGAACTTTACACTTATATTTATCATTTCTTACAGTTATTTTTTTACCAATAATTTTATATTTTTTCCAATTTTAAATTTTTTCATTATCTTGATTTTTTTAATGATTGAGGTCGAAGCCAAAGTCAAAACAGCAACAAAGTTCACAACACCAACATCACCCACACAAAAGTCGACGCCAAACAACACCAAACCGTAAAGGGAGCAAGAAAACCACAACACAGCTAAAATAAGAAAACCATCAAAACCGAGGCAACAAGCAAAACCAAAACGACACCAAAAAAACAACCCAAAAACAACAAAAGTATCATCCGCACCAACTTAAGCAAAAATATCGCTAGGACTCGAAACTCGTACACTCTTTAAACCATTCTTGTTGCTCAAAACCACACATCAGGGACAATCAACCAATCAGGCCATGACTTCAACCAACCTCTTCTCCTTTACTCTTTAGCAGTTTTGTAGCAATTTCCCGGGCGGGCTTGTAAGATTTTCAAGCCGCGTTTATTATTGATATCAACTGTCAGTCGATCCAAAAAATCATCTAAAGATGAGAAGTTACTCCCAGCAGTAGAAGAAGATTCGGCCTTCAACACAAAGCAAAATGATAAACATCCTGGCGCAGTAACAATCTTGCATTTAACGTAAATCGCTCGTAAAATTAAATATAAGTATATTTAAATCATTGTAAAGGCATGTTTCATTACTTTGAAAATTATTACAACTTACATAAAATCAATATAAAAATAATTATTTATTTATTTATATTTTTTTCATAAATATACAACTATGCATAAAATATGCATTTTATACAATGATTAATAAAATTAGGATATTATTTATATTTTTGATCTAATAATAAGTATTATACTCTTATAGCCAAGGGATAAGGGTCAGTAGATTTTGAAGTCACAAAGCCAAAATATTTTGCTTTGTCTTTGATCGTTGAATCATCTCAAACTAAGTACAAAGATAGTATATTATTATGTAGACGGACGGACAAAAGGCTAGGAAGAATAGGCACGCGGATATTTTGAAAGATGACATTCTTGATGATATTGATGCTGAAATTGATCGCAGAGTTGTGATTGTTGGCACTGATATAGGCGCGAAAGTCCTCGATGACTCACCCAAGTGAAATTGTTGATCTTTTAAGATAGCAACCGAACGAGAAAGTTTTTTTTGGTTGTAGCTAGTGGGTTTGCAAATCCTTGTTGTATTGTTTTTTTTCGATAATTAAGGCTGAAGCCAAAGCCAAAACGGCAACAAAGTTCAAAGCACCAAAAACACCCAAACTAAAGAAGACACTAAGCAACACCACGCAGGAAAAGGAACAAAAGAACCACAAAAGACCACACCTAGAACCAAACACCAAAACCGAATCAACAAAACTAAATAAATACACCACCAAAACAACCTAAAAAGAGCAAAACAAACGCACCAACCAAAGAAATCACCAAGACCCAAACACGAACACACAAAAACCCCCTTAATCCTTGTTGTATTGTTTATGTTTAACATTTTCACCGTCGGCATGTGTCTTTTAAAGTGAGTTGTTTGCTGTTTTATAATGTTATTTTGTTGTATTTCGTGAACCTTTAAGATTCTGGTTTGCAATAATGGGGAAAAAAATAATTAGAGGAGAGAATAAAAAGTAGTAAAAACAGGTGGTTAATTAGCTAGGGCATGTTTGAGGGTCTCCATTATTGCATGGCACGAGGCTAGAAAACCAAGTACGTAAACATAGAGAGAGCTTATCTTGAGTGATCGAGCAGAAGATAAGTAATGACTGCATATGTAGGTTTAGGGCACAGTAGTAGTAATTAGCAACGCGAGAATTAATGCATGGAGAAGTCATATTTGCCATGGAAATTCGGAAAGGCAGGTAGCTGGTTTTATTTGTGTATTTAGGGGAGTGAAAGTAATGAATTGAATTCAGGTACCTGAAATCGAGAGAGAAAGAGAAAGACACAATGATTACATAAGGGTATTGGGGGAGCTGAAAGGATGCCCTTGGCGTGGAACAACTAACAGTCTAACACTACACAGCATGGAACAACGTGGGGACTATTACTATAATTTAACTCACCACTACTACTATTTTCCTCCTCTACGCTCTTCTCAATCTTTATATTTAAACACTTTGAATAACAATCCTAATGGGTAACATTTAGTTGGGTAGATTTTATCACAGTCAAAAATTTTATTAATCGTGACAATTCAAAAGTACATTTTATTTTTAAAAAGTTAAAATTAATATATATTAATTAAAGTAATTTATTATATTGTAACAAGTGACCCAAGAAGCTAAATTCATTAATCTTGGTTTGCGATGTAATGGGTTGTTTGGCGTGGTGTATGTTAATGTCCTTGCTGTGTTATTTTATTTAGCTGTTTGGTTGTAACATTTTTCTTTTGGTGATAATTGTTTGCTGTATTGTATGTCGGATGCTGTACTTTTTGAACTTTTAGCCTTGTGGCTATTAATTATCGAAAAAAAAAAGTGATCATATTTATTGAGATAAAAGTTTTTTGTCAAATTTAATATTTTTAAGGATATTCTACTATATAATTGGAAAATTTTCAACTGTCATAGTTAAAAACTATCACATATTCATTAATGGTTCTACCCTAAAAGATTGAAATCAATATGTTTTGATCAAAGTTTGTTGAGATAGTTAATCTTATCTATTAGCATATACTACCTCCGTCTCAAAATGTTTGTCCTTTGACTAAATTTTGACTGTTGATTACTCACAAATTATAATGAGTTACAATATAAAATTACCGTCGTTGTAATTTTTAGTAAATTATCTTCCTAAAGCGATAATTTCATATTTTAACTCATTATAATTTGGAATTAATTAACGGTCGAAATTTAGTTTAAGAACAAACATTTTGGGACGGAGGTAGTAAATCTTATTAATGAATGATATTTATTTTAGTCAAATTAACTACTACTATAAGAAACATTTTGCTTGAGAATGATTATTGTTTTCCTGGATTTATTTACAGCCTCCGAATTATTTTTTTTTCGATAATTAGCTAGCCAAAAATGCTAACAAGCATCAAAGATGCACCAAGATCGCAAAAACAGCAAAACAACTAGAATTCAACAACCAAAGAACAAACGCAAAACTGCAACAAAGGTTTACAACAAAGCAATAAAACAACTATCTAATAAGGTTCTTATTTTTTTTTCCAGCATATCGTCTCTGAAGGCTTTAACCACAGTTTCCTGATCATCACGAGACAACTTTAATCGACACACAAGTTGGTCCAAATTATTAAATCACAAGACAACCTTCGAATTATTAGATCTAAAAAACAAGAGCAAGAGCTCAACATAAGAAAAAACGCTACAAACTCCAACTTGGTCCAAATTGAATCATCCATTATGTCTTCTTTTTTTTTCTTTTTCGCATCCCTTTTAAAATGTTTATCAACTTCAACATGATGCCTAAGGAATTACATATCAATTTCACTAATATTACATTCGGCCCAAAATATTTATCCTTTTACCTAATTTTTTTGTCCCACAATATTTATCCCTTTCACAATTTTAACAACTGGCGTTCCTTTTTTAACCCTAATTAATAAATTTATTTTTCACTTTATAATTTCAACAACTATTATCTTCAATTAAAATAGGAATAATTTGGAGTAAATTACAAAATTTTCATCCCACTTCTCAATTTACATTAATCTTCTCAAACTATGTATATGAACAATATAATATAATGGGAAAGAGGTAGTAGTAATTAAGTACCACATCTTTACTTACAATCTTTGCATCAATTTTCCTTGTCAAGTTTAGAAATTTCATTTGAGATTATGGCCATGTTCTTTGGATAGGTTACACTAATCTATCCAATCCAATCCAATCCAAATCTATCCAAATTTATCCAAACTTTACACAATTTCCCAAAAAAACATCTTCTTTAAAAACACAATTCCCTAAAAAGACATCATAACTTATCCACATCTATATCCTAACCAATCCAAACCTATTCATCCAAAAATGATTTTAACCAATCCAAAGAACAGGGTCTTAGTCCTTCGAATTACTTCGATAGTCATTCATCATTTATTTTTATTTGAGAGAAACAAAGCATACGATTAGAAGAAAGTCTTGGAATTATTTAAATTACAAATCAACCATATTTGTTAATTTATGTTTACAAATATGGTACGTGATCTACAATTTCATTTGTGAATGCTTGGAACTACTTAGAGATTGTTATATTTATATATATATATATATATATATATTTTACAATGGTAAGTCGGGCCACCCACTAGGCCCCCTATTTCAGGGAAAGCTCAATGGGTCCACCAGCCCATGAAGGAGGGGAAACTGTGCATACACGCTCATCGCTCCCAGAAATCGATTCCGGACACCTAGAATACTACAAACTCATTGATTTGTTATATTTATATTGCTCTCATGAAACTTTTTAAAAATTTGTTCCTATCACACAATTGGAAAGAAAATTATGAGAAATATTATCTCTTTTTCCTTGGCTTGAAGTGTAATGCAAGACACATAGTAGAATTTAAAAACATAAAAGGAGGGATGGCTTTTATGATGAGGGGGGGTGAACCCTTTTTCTCATTCTTCTGCAGGCCTACGCCTTTTTGGCCTCATCTTTACTGTGTGTTATAATTTCTACTAATTCTCTTTAGTTTGGTTACTTTTTTACTGAGCATGTTTTTCTCTTCCTTTTTGGTTTAGGCTCTTTTGGTCGGTTAATTCACACTCTCCTTTTCTCTTCTCATCATTCAATCACAGTCACTCCCCATATAAAATATCTCATTTAGTCTTACTCCTTCAATTTTTTATACATCTTAAGGGAAGTATTAGTAGGGTAAATACATATGTAGATTTTTGTTAACTAGAAATGTTTGAAGAAAGATACAACTATTAGTTAACTAGGAACTTTAGAGGGGAAAATACAACTACATGACAAACACTCTCGATGTAAGTAAAATATTATTTGCTTATACAAGAGGAAGATATAATATTTTCGATAGTAGATTTAGACCTTCTAATAGGTCGACCAATATATTATAATGTTAATCTAATAAGCATATAATTCATAATTTTTATTCTAAAATTTATTTAATTATTTTTTCTTATGTTAACAGGTGGGTCATTGCTCCTACTTATTAAAAAAAAATAACGGAAGTTGTGGTCATTTTTGGCCAACACTGGGATCCGCCAGTGACTACTCATAAACTGTTAGAACGTATAACAATAATATTTAGCTACTAAGGCCCCGTTCTTTTATATGATTGGTTGCGATGTGGTAATGATGCGGTGTGGTGGAATTTGAAAAAATGTGGTGAGTTTGTGGTGAAAGTTGTAATAGATAGGGTAGGTTAAGAAATAAAATATGAAAAATAGAGGAGAAAAGTAAGGAGAGAGAAAAATGGAAAGATATTTTGATAATAATTGTGGTGTGGCTTTTATGCGAGTGTTGTTGGTGTTGTGAACTATTTCGTCATTTTGATTTTGGCTTCGACCTTAATTTTCGAAAAAATATTTTATCTGGTATTGGTAGGGCTTCAAGTCATTATATGAAGCCCCTTAGTTCCTCCTTCCTAGCTAACTCATGATCTAATTAAGCAAATTATTTAGCCTTATATGATGACCTAAATTCCTAAAAATACATATAACAAAAACCTACATGTAGCATGGTGCTCTAGTAACATGAAAGTTGAAGGTTCATTCTCACACTTAAGCTCAGCCCTTGGTGGTCATAAATTCTCCGATGAATATTGGGATGCTACATACATTTAGTGTGTGCACGCGCGCGCATGTGTGTATGTATATATAATACTTTTTTCATCACATATATATCACATAAAATAAGTATGGTACATTATATTACATTTTCTTTTATCATAAGTCGAATACTAACCTTGACTACATTGGTTAGTGACTACTTTAAGTACACTAGAATATTAGAGTCAGGTATTGATGATGTTTGTTTGCGGATCTTGAGGTCTTGATTATGTTGAATGTATCGTGATATAGTTGAACTGCTTCAATCTTATTTAAAAATATGAGCAATTGGGGGCAAAGTACAACAAAATACACCAAATAAATATATGCAAATCCAAAAGTTACGAGTTTGTCAATTGCTTCTTAGATAATCGATGACAAGATTACTCAGAAGAATTCAACTTTGTAAGTCAAAACATTTCGGATAGTTGGAGTCTATCCATAATAATTGAAATATCAAATTTATACGCCAACAAAACATAAAGATTAAATTCCAACATATGATCTTTTGAATTTAATAAGCTAGAGTGGTAGAATCGGATTCACACTCATTAATGGTGATAATAAATGAAGAACAAGAAAGAAAATAACATCGGGACCCAAGGTTCACACTCTCAATCTTTCACCTTGTGGGATGTAATCGATCATGCATGTAATGATGATGATAACGAACTCCTATAACATATGTATTATATAGGCTACCTACATCACTCAAGGCAACCCTAAATTAACCACTCAACAAATATATATAAATGACAACTGATCAATAGTTTCTAACTATATATACATAACAGCTTCGAATATTAAAAAGTCACAAGCTAGCAGACCTTTAACACAATTAATGACATGGTTTGTGTTGGCCCTTACACAGCTTGTGTCATGTCAAAACTACCCATATATCATTGTCCCATTTTCTGCACATATATATGAACATCATGGTTGCCACCACGACTTGTGTCTATCTTCACACGCAATGACGAATCTAGTTTTTTAAATTACAAATGTCCAATATATTACTATACTTATTTAATAAATATATAATCAATAAGCCCGACAAAGAAAGCCATGACACTAATTAACCTATTCTTAAGCTTCATTTTGTCACATTATTTTATGGCTATCAAAATATTATTTATCACATGAGCCCTATTGTATAATCTATGCAACATTCTTTTCAGTGGTGAGGAAAGTATTTTCAATTCTATAAATTTGTCTATGTAGGAAAAAATAGTAAACATGTCAATATATATCCTTTTACAATAATGATTTAGGAGCCAATCCACTACAATGTGGACAAAACAGTGTAATTATTCAATTTGAACGCACGACAACTACTAACCATGTCACAAAATGTGTGAAAATATATAAAAATGGCATGTAGTAATATACGACCAAGATTAAAGAATAATCCACCCACTAGTGCCATCAACAACTAAAAGCCAATTCAAGCTGCCATAAGAAGAGAGAAAAACATACTTTCTGCTACTCTATCACTATAGTGCTTAGCTACTTAGACTTACTGGTTTTTTTTGCAGATACTACCTACCAATTAAGCACAAAAAGAAAATGAAAGCTTAGTCTAATTTGACTATTTGTTATTTTTTCTGTTCCATATTATTTGTCGTCATTTTGACTTTTACGGTTTTCATTCTTCAATGTTACTCTTTGATTGATAATATTTTACATAATACTTCGTCTATTCCATATTAATTGAACTTTTACGGTCTTCAATGTCAATCTTTGATTAATAATTTTTTACATGATATATTATTAATAATTGCAATATTATACTTTTATGATAGTATTTATGTGACAATCTAATGATGATAATTTTATATAGTAACTAGATCATTATATTTATATATATTGAGAAATTTATGTTCAAAATTTTTGAAATTTGACTGCACGATATTCAAAGATGACAATTAATATGAAAGGAGAGAATATGTTATTAACAATTGCAATATTATATTTTTATGATAGCATATTTCATTACGAATCTAATTGTGGTAATTTTATATAACAATTCATTGTATATATTGAGAAATTTATGGTAAAAAATTTTAATATTTAACTGTATGATTTCTAAAAACGACAATTAATATAAAACAGAGGAAGTATTATTATTAGTTTTTCCCTTTCTTTTCTGAAAAAGTCATCTGTTCATGACCACAAAGGTTTTAGAGAGAGAGAGAGAGAGTTGGTATTGACAGGGATATATATAAGTGAAATGATAAAAGTCTTGTGCAAGACACATATTTTGTGTCTTGTCATTTAGAAAACCTATATATTTGTGAATTAAATTGGAAAAAAGTTACATGATTGACTTCTATAACTATAATAATATATATAAATTGTATAAAATCACACTTTTATCCATATTTTTTAAAATTTACAAAAAAACGTCTAAAATATGCTCAACAGATGAGGTTTATTCGTTAGGGTGTCAATTTTAATTGTTGGTGTAGCCAACACATTCCAAGCTTCTTATAATTGATAATTAATAGTATCTGTCAAAAAAATTGGGGTTAAAAACGATAATAAGTATTGATTTTATAAGGGTGAAGACATTTAAGGAGTGTCTTGGGGCAAGACACTTATCATCACCCTATATATAAACAAGACATGGTGAAGCACAAAAGAGACAATACCAAACACCCATCAAGTAAGATGTGTTTACCTTTCTCTTCCCTTTCTTCTTCCTTCTTCCTTTCCTCTTTTACCCTATAATCTCTCTCTTTCTCTCTTCTCTCTCTCTCTCTCTCTCTCTCTCTCTCTCTATAGACACACAAACACAGCCATGCAGCAGTACCAAGCACCCACCGCAGACCCCTTCGCGTACAACCCATACTTCTCCGCCGCCGCACCTCCGCCGTCTCAGCCGCTGATTCCGCCGTGGGCATTCAACCCCGCCACTTCCCACCACGTCGACCCCTTCTTCTTCCCCTCCTCCTCCTCCTCCTCCGCCGCCGCGTATGCAGGGCTATTCACGAGAAGGCCCTCCAACGGCCTCCAGTTCGCATACGACGTCGCTCCGCACTTCTCGGAAGCCCCGTTTGGACTCCAAGCCGAGCTCAACAAGATGACTGCGCAGGAAATCATGGACGCCAAAGCCCTCGCGGCCTCGAAAAGCCACAGCGAAGCCGAGCGCCGCCGCCGTGAACGCATCAACAACCACCTTGCCAAACTCCGCAGCTTGTTACCTAGCACCACCAAGGTAATCTAATTAAATTAATCTTCACTTCACCATCATGCTAATTACAAGATAATTAATACCAACTTACTTTCTTTTTTTAGTTTTTTTCCCCTAGGGGATAAGTTAAACTAGATTAAACCCATCATGCTAATTACAAGATTTCATTCTTGAATGGGGTAGTTAAGCATTTTGTACTTATATATAGTAATCCGAAAAGTTATTTTGTTGTAAATTAATTTTTATTAATTTCTTACAAAAATTCATTTGATGAGTTAATATACATTTAAACAATACGTGAAGGTCCTCTAATTCTATGGTGTAGGATATGGCGCAAGATATAGTTTATCATGATTTATATAAATATATATACCCTTAAAACTACAAATCAAAATTTAAAACATACTTTTGGTTTTTTTTTTTTTTTAGACGGACAAAGCGTCTTTACTAGCGGAGGTGATCCAACATGTCAAAGAGTTGAGGCGGCAGACGTCGGTGATCGCGGAGACAAGCGTGGTTCCGACGGAGGCCGACGAGCTGACGGTGGACGCGGCGGCGGACGGCCAGGATGGGCGGCTGATAATCAAGGCGTCATTGTGTTGCGATGATCGGCCTGATTTACTGCCGGACCTCATCAAAGCCCTAAAATCACTGCGGCTGAGGACCCTCAAAGCCGAGATCACCACCCTGGGAGGGCGAGCCAAGAACATCCTCTTCATAACCCACGACCCTACCGCCGCCGATGACGACGGCGGCGAGGAGGGTGACCCGCCGGAGATGGAGGCGGAGCCGCCGTCGATGAGCGCCGTGCAGGAGGTGTTGAGGGCGGTGATGGAAAAAGGGGCGGAAGAAACGGCGGGGTCGGGGAATGCGAAGAGGCAAAGGACGGCTAACATTAACATGTCGTAATTAATTAGCTGCTGATTAGTAGTAATTAAGAGGATCAAGGTATAATTAAGAAGGTGGTCTCTTTGAGCTATTTTACACTAACAAAGATGACCTAATTAATGTAGTTGCATGGTGTAGTCTAGCTGTGGTTTGGTGTTTATTATTGGGTTTTTATTTCTTTTGGGTTTTTGTTTTTGTTTATTGGGGTTTTAATTTGGGTTAATTATAATCTAATTGCATGAGAGTGTTTTAGAAGTGATTCCTTTTACTAGGGTGGTAGGTTGTGGTGAAAGTTTAATGTAATGTAATTATCTCCGGTATTTTGTGCAATGGGAGATGATCAATCAAGGAAGATGATCATGAGGATGCATGAATCAATCATGTATAAGCTTTTGGCTTTCAATCTTGTATCTATGATTTTAATTTCATTTCAGTTTTCAACCTCTTCTGTAGTTCAATATGATTATTCCATGCTGTTTTCCTAAAGCCTCTTTGCTAATTTATTAAGTCATTATCAATCTGAAACAATTTTGATCAATGGTAGTAATTAGTAGCTAGGTATATATATATTAATATATATAAGAGATCTTGATGATAAAATTTGCTAACTGTTCGGATGCAAGTATGCAACAATTAATATATGATCACGCCGTTGCCATGGTTAGGAGGATGTGTGTTAGATGGTTTTTCTTTTGAATTGCTGATTGCTAAATGCTTTTTTCCCCTTTAGTGCTACTTTTTTATCAAATTATTATCTCCATCTCAAAATATTTGTCATTTTATCTAATTTTTTTTGTCCGAAAATATTTGTCTTATTTACAATTTCAACAATTATAGTTACTTTTTTACTCCTAATTAATAAATTCATTTTTATTATTTACAATTCCAACAACTGTTATCTTCATTAAAGTAGGGGTATTTTGGATAAATTATAAACTTTTCAACTCGATGGGGGTAGAGTATACATTTTGTAATTAGGAATTTTTTTCACCCTTTCTCATAATTAAGCACAACTAAGGTTTAATTAATAGGGGCAAGAAAGAATAATCTGTCTAGTTACTCAATTACTCAAATATGTGTAACTAGAAAAAATAAATAAGGTACACTCATATTTAATTTAATTTACAAAATGATAAACATCTTGACGCAAGATGGTCATTAACGATCTTGTATTTTATGTAAATCACTCAAAAATTTAAATGTAAATATATTTAAATCATTATAAAGGTATGTTTCATTACTTTAAGGGTTATCATGACTTATAAATTATATAAAAATATTTATTTATTTACATTTTGTCATAAATATAAAAATATGCATTAAATATGTATTTTCTACTATGATTGATAAAATTAGGCTATCATTAATATTTTTTGACCTAGCAAATAAATATTATACTCTTATATTTGATAAATATGTATAATTACATGAGAAAATATTATTAAAAGTTACAAAAATGTGAATTATGCACAATTCAAGATGGTTCTTAACCATTTGAGTCAAGATGTGTATCATTGTCCTTTAATTTAATTTAAGTTGCAGTGAAACAAGTTTAAAAGGTGTTGGGTTAATGACCCAAATTCTCATCATTTGGCAAGTTTCCTAAACCTCTATAAACTCCAAGTTATTGGTTGCTATTAGGAAATTATTTTATTTCCTAATTATATTTTAGGTTAGTTTCCTAATTGTAATAGCATTCTAAAACCTAATTGTATTTGGAGTGGAAGTCTAGCCAAATCTATGAGATGTTTACCCCTATAAATAGAGGTCTTTATTCACCTTGTAATATACGGTTAGCAACTAATGTAGTCGATGTGAGAGCTTTCAAACTCCCCATGAGGGAGGTACGGTGTTATTTCCACATCTTCACCCTACTCATCCCTAGGTTATGAGAATCTACGAGAGTTCACATATGTAATCCTCCTCTTGTAATATCTCCTTTTTCTACTAGTGGATATTGGTTGTCGCCCGTGAGTTTTTCTCCGAGTTCTTCGGTTTCCCACGTAAAAATAATGTCTCACCCTATTTATCCTTGCCTCTCTTTATTATTATTCTCGATTCCATAACCATCCTATATTTCCTTCCGCTGCATATATTACTCTATTTTACACCCTACCAACTGACTAACAACTGGCAACAACAAATCTGAATCTGATCCTAACAAAAGGTATTGAAGACAAAGATCAGGAAAACATCCCTAAGCTGCCTCCTAATTAATTTTCGTTAATTCTATTAATTGCTGGTTGTAATGTTATAATTTCTTGTGCCGATTAGCTGCTTTAGCCGTTTGATCGTAGATGTTTCTTTTACTAACAATAAAAAGAGGTAAACATTTGATAACCAAATTCGGACAACAATGGAAAGTCGGTTCGATTCTTACTTGCTTTGGTTGTTGTCTTTGAATTCTTGCTTTGGTTGTTGTCTTTGAATTCTTAAGTCTTTAGACTCTTAATAATTGGAAAAAAATTGCCGAAAAGTTTCACTTTTGGTTCATATATTGACATCTGGGTTTGATCTTTGAGTTCAGTCATAGTGTTCGAATTAGCAATCCAAGCAGGAACCAGGTAAAAAGTTTTTGCATGATATAGGTTCATCCGTCATAGCTAGTGTCCGAAATATTTCATGATGAGAGGATTTCAGTGGTTATTATGATGGTGGTAGTGCTACTTTTCTACCTACATAATCTGCTTTATATTATACAGTCATCAAGAATTCAAGATAGAAGATGTGTACACATATACAACACCAACAATAATAGACCCCAGTGTGTTCCCACTAATGTATGGTCTGAGAGGGTACAGATATAGGTTATCTTCCTCAATGCACAAAAATGCATGAAGAGACTGATTCCAACATATTTTAGCGGCAAATATTTTTGAAAAGCGAGTAGAAAGCCAATTTAAAAATGAAAGGAAAGATTAACTTGAGAAGGGGAATGAAAGGAAAGAAGATGTGTACATATACATGCAAGACAAATATTGTGCAGAGGTACATATGTATAGTTTGTTGCATTAATATTCTACTATGGCCATGTTCTTTTTTGCGGTTGCCACAACTCACCACACTTTACCACAAATTATTACTTTTCTTTTTCCTTACTTTATTCTCTCCTCATTTTTCTTCTCTATTTTTTTTACATTGTCTCCCCTCACCTACCTCACATATTTATAACCTACCACAATTCCACCAAACCCACCACAATTCCACCTACCATATATCCGAGTCTCTTATTGTTTGGGGATGATTATTATTAGACATAGCTCTTACACCAATGGAGGAGAATAATCGCCCTCAAGAGTCATGACTGAGTGACTGCTGTGCTCCCCCAGTGCATATGTTACGTTGCTGTCACGTACGAATGGTTTTCCCGTTGCATATATAATAACGTAGTAGGTACCTAATCTTGGTTTGCTTGCACAGACAAGAAGGTGACACAATACACACACAGTTGGAATCATGACATTTTGTTCCTTTCTTATATATATGCATCTTCTATCTGCCACAGAATGAGAGAGAGTTGTTAGAGGGGAGACCAAGAAAGGAGATCTTTTTCGTGGGGAGTGTTACCTTAGATAAACTCCTAACTTAGAAAATATATGCTCCATATTCATCCCATTTTTTTGGACGTATATATAGGTTTTCATCATGACATCATATTCTCCAGCATATATGAATAATTGTGTGCAGTTTTGGGAGTTTCCTTGAACAGAAACATACAAAATCTTCCTTCTTATCCACATATTAATAATATATATTTAATAATTGTGATAACCAAATCTTGAATATGATTTATGAATAAATATTAGGTCTTTAATTATGACATTATATATATTTTAAGAAAAAAGGTAAACATTAGAAATTATAGTTTTCCAAACATATCCTTATTAAAACTCACATATTCGTTTATATATATATATATGAATTAGATGAAGATGGCTAATAATTATATATGGAGTACCACGACTTGACCTTCAAGCACTGGCGGATCTCAAGGTAAATGAGGGGTGGTCACAACCATCGGTAAAAAAACATTTCAGTATAATTTGGAATAATAAAAATTATGAATTTTATATAAATATGATAAATATAATAGTATAATGATCACCCATAATCAATAGACCTAAATCTGACACTGCCTTCAAGTCACTGGATGACAACGTTAATGTCCTCCAAAACTCTCTGTTGGGCCTATAGCTTAAAGAAAGCGAACGAGTCAAATAAAAAATCAAAGACAAATGAGGTTTACTAAGGTAGATAACATTATATTATAATCAAACATTCAAATGGGTTGTTTCTTTTTAGTGGGAGCAATATATGGGGCATGGTGGTCCAAGTGGGATTAGACAACATGATGAAAAACACAAGTAAAATTGGCATCGTGTGATGATGCATGTTTTTCTTGTCATATCTCAACCATATCATCATCATCATCATCATCATCCTTCCTTCAATTCAATTTTCTCTCAGTTTGTTTTTCTGTTGCAGTTGTTTATGTAATTAATCTCCAGTTTTCTCAATCATACTCCCTCCGTTCCAAAATAATTGACTTAAAGTACAAAAACACAGATACCAAGGTGTCAGGCTGTAGTGAGAGAAAAGCTAGTAAAAGGGAGGTTTGAGTGGAGGGAGTGTCATGATGAAAGTGATATGGAAATGAGATTGTGAGGAAAAAAGTGATATGTAACTAATGATTAATGATAAGATATATAGGTTGTTAGTTAGTTATCAAGATTCTTGTATCTTGTTTCTTGCAATTAGATCTAGTATAAATATAGGTTGTACCTTTCCTTTCCTCATTCATTCGATTACTCTTTCATATACATCAATAATATTCTCCTTCTGTTTTCAATGTTTCATTCTCCCTTGATTCAAGAATGATAACATGGTATCAGAGCCTCATTGATCCACATCATTCTGGAGGTTCCAGGTTTTGAATTTCTTTTTCTCTTTCATCTTCTTTTTCGATTTCTGAAGTCGATTGTCTGTAATGTCTGGAAGTATAGCTGGAGGTGCGGATCCTACGGTTGCCTTATATGTTGGAAATGTAGCTGATCCATCTCATGTTTTGTATCTTCATCCTTCTGATAACCCTAACAATGTTCTTGTTAGTGAATTGTTGAATGGGGAAAACTACGGTCATTGGAAGAAGGCTGTAGAAATTGCTTTGATAGCGAAGAACAAATTAGGTTTTGTGATGGGCGAATGCAGCAGGCCGACTAATGTGCAACTTGTTCCTCAATGGCAACGCTGTGACAAGATGGTGCAGTCGTGGCTTATGAATGCAGTCATCTCTGACATAGCGCAAAGCATTTTATTCTCCAACGGTTCGAGAGAAGTCTGGATTCAATTAGAGCAGCGTTTTGGGGAAGCTGATGGCACAAAAGTTTTTCGTGTGCAGCGTGATTTGGTAAATATTTCTCAAGGGCATTTATCTGTTACTGAATATTTTACAAAAATAAAGAAAATGTGGGATGATTACAATAGTTTGATTACCATTCCCAATTGTGCTTGTGGCATAGTTTGTGAAAGTTTTTTGGCAGCACAAAAGCTGATTAAAGATCAGCAGTTGATGCAGTTTTTGGTTGGATTGGATGAAAGTTATAGAGTCACCCGAGGCAATATTCTCATGCTCAAACCCCTTCCTAATATAGATCAAGTTTATCAGATCGTTTTACAGGAAGAGAAACAAAGGGCTTTGTGTGGAAACACTCAGCTTAGTACTAATTCAGCAACTTTTCATGCGTCTTCTGAATCAGCATTGGCTTTTCAACAGAAAGCTGGTTATCAGAAGACTTGTTCATACAATTCTAATTCTGGTTCATATCGATCAAGTGCTTCTTCTTATGGGTCTAACTCTTCTGGTTCTTCTCAGAATTCCTTTAATCAGTCTCAAGGTTCTGTGCAGTCCTTTAATCAGAATCACAGAGCAAGGTCTTCTGGAAATCAAGAAAGAAGATCAAATTTATTTTGTGACTTCTGCAAGAACACAGGCCATACTATTGAACGGTGTTACAAGCTTCATGGATATCCCCCTGGGCACAAGAATTTCAGAGGAAAACGAGTTGCTGCAGTTGCTCAAATTGATCAAGATAATCTTGAACAGGATCCTTCACCAACTTCTACAACAAATTTAACTGTGGAAGAATATAAACAACTTATGCAACTAGTTCATCAACAATATGCTGACACAAACAGATCTTCTAATTTTTCTGAGCAAGGGTCAACTGGATTCTTTGCAGGTACAATTTTTCAAAGTAGTACTTTCTGTTTTATGAGCAAAGAGGATTCTAATTCTTGGATAATTGATAGTGGTGCTAGTAATCATGTCACTCCTAACCTTGCTTTGCTTCATAATGTTCAGCCTTTATCTACACCTTTTATTGTTATGCCTAATGGAAAGAAGGCTTCCATTACTCATTCTGGTTCTCTTATGTTGAAATCTGGTATTAAGCTTCATAATGTTTTGCATGCCCCTGAATTTCAATTCAATCTTCTTTCAGTACAAAAGTTAACTATTCAACTAAAAGCACATATTCTTTTTACTCCTACTAATTGTTTCATTCAGGACCTTACATCTCAGAGTCTTCTCCTTGGTAGACAAGATCACGGTTTATATTTCTTGCATCAAAGTCACTTACCTGTTGAGAAGAGACAAGAAGATTACGCTTGTTTCAATATGTCATAGTTGTGGCATTTCAGGATGGGGCATCTTCCTTTTGATCAAATCAAGAACATTGGTGTTGTTTCTTCTTGCTCAGATATGAAACATAGGACCTGTCAAGTCTGTCCTATGGCAAAACTACACAGAAAGCCTTTCTCTTTAAGCAGTTCTAGAGCTAGTTCTTGTTTTGAGTTGTTACATGTTGATATATGGGGACCTTGTTCTACTAAAACTCATGATGGTTTTCAATATTTTCTTTCAATTGTAGATGATCATTCTAGGTGTACTTGGACACATTTGATGGCAAATAAGAGCAGTGCTTTTTCTCTTATTAAAGCTTTTATTGCTTTTGTTGAAACTCAATATAAAGCTTCTGTTAAAATCATACGTTCTGACAATGGTCTTGAGTTTCAGGATTCTGTAGAATTGCAATTCTATAAGGATAGAGGCATCGTTCATCAGACATCATGTGTGGATACTGCTCAATAAAATGGCATTGTTGAACGAAAGCATCAGCACTTACTGCAAGTAGTTCGAGCTCTCTTATTTCAATCCAAGCTTCCTAACAAGTTTTGGGGCGAGGCTTTGTTAACTGCTGTCTATCTAATTAATCGGATGCCGTCAACAGTTTTGGGTAACAAAAGTCCATTTGAAGTTCTGTTTAATATCAAACCCTCATATGATCATTTAAAAACTTTTGGGTGTTTAGCTTATGCTTCTACCTTGAAAAGAAACAGGACTAAACTTCAGCCAAGAGCTCATCCTTGTATTTTCATTGGCTATCCTTTTGGGAAGAAAGCTTATAAGTTGTTTGATCTTCATACCAAGAAAATTTTATTTACAAGAGATGTTACTTTTCATGAGGATATTTTTCCTTTTCATTATATTTCTGCAGAAAATGATACTCCTTTACCTGTTATAACTGAGTTTATTCCAGAAACTGTACATTTTCAATCAGAGAATGAGGATAGCACATCTTTGGATATCAGAAGCACAAGTGTTCCTCCAGACACTTCAAGCAATATTTCTGACATTCCATCATCTTCTGGCAATTCAGCAAGTTTGCCATCCCCGACAGACACTGCAATTGTTCCTGTATCAGCTCCAATACCTATTGCAACTGAAGCACCTTCCAATACAACACAAGCTCGAAGATCTTCAAGATATCCTGTTAAACCTTCCTATCTTAAAGAATTTGTTTGTGCTTTTGCTAATATTGATTCTTCTTCTAATGATTTTTATGGTTTTCAAGCTTCACTAGAGAAATACATCGAACCCAAGACATTTGAAGAAGCAGCCCAGAACCCTGAATGGGTGTTAGAAATGGAAAAAGAGATCGATGCTCTTATAAAGAATAATACATGGGAATTAGTTGATCTACCACCCAAGAAGAAAGCAATTAGTAGCAAATGGGTGTATAAAGTCAAGCTAAAGGCAGATGGAACATTGGAAAGATTTAAAGCCCGCTTGGTCATCAGAGGTTTTACTCAGCAGTTTGGAATTGACTATCAAGAGGTGTTTTCTCCTGTTGTAAAGATGCCTACAATCAGAACTATTATAGCTTTGGCAGCTTCAAAGAAATGGCCTCTTCTACAACTAGATGTAAATAACGCTTTTTTACATGGGGATTTGGATGAAGAAGTTTACATGCAAATGCCAAAAGGAATTGCAAATCCCTCCAACAAAGTATGCAAATTGAGGAAGTCTCTATATGGTTTAAAGCAAGCAAGTCGTCAATGGTTTGCCAAAATTAGTCACACTTTGATTTCTCTTGGTTATCAACAATCTAAAAATGATTATTCTCTCTTTATTAACAAATCTTCTACTGATATTACTATTATTGCTGTCTATGTAGATGATATCTTGTTAACAGGTTCCAACCAAGCTGAAATTGCTGCTGTCAAACAGCACCTTGACAAACTTTTTGGCATTAAAGATTTGGGTAGACTTAATTATTTTCTTGGTTTAGAAGTATCATATACATCTGATGGTGTTTTGTTATCTCAGCACAAATTCATCAAGGAGTTATTACAAGAGTGTGGGACTTTACATCCAGCAGTTGCTGTCACTCCCTTGCCTCTCAACTGCAAATTACAACCTGAAGATGGGGAGCTCCTTCATGATCCACTCATTTACAGAACACTCGTTGGAAAAATCAACTTCTTAACTCACACAAGACCTGATCTAAGTTACACTGCTCAGACTTTGAGTCAATTTATGCAGCGACCTCGATCATCACATATGAAAGCTCTTCATCATACATTGAGATACATCAAAGATACTGCTAAACATGGAATTCTTCTTCAAGGAACAGATCAATTAGGCATCCAGGCATACTCTGATTCTGACTGGGGGGCTTGTCCCTTTTCCAGAAGATCTGTGACTGGTTACATGATTTTGTTTGGTCAATCCCCAATTAGCTGGAAGAGTAAGAAGCAGAGCACCATCTCCCGGTCTTCTTCAGAAGCCGAATATCGAGCACTTGCACAGACATCTTCTGAAATCACCTGGATAGTACGGTTGCTTGAAGAACTTGGCATACATTCTTTGAAACCAGTCACACTCTATTGTGACAACCAATCAGCCATTCATATTGCCAAGAATCCAGTTTTTCACGAACGTACTAAACACATCGAAATTGATTGTCACTTCAAAAGAGAGAAAGTGTTAGATGGTCTTCTTCAACTTTCTCACATGCCTACTAATGAGCAACTAGCTGATGTTCTTACAAAGATCCTCCCTTCTACTCAGCAGAGTTTTATTTTGTCCAAGCTTGGAATGATTCAAGATCCTTCCCAGCTTGGGGGGGGGGGGTGATAAGATATATAGGTTGTTAGTTAGTTATCAAGATTCTTGTATCTTGTTTCTTGCAATTAGATCTAGTATAAATATAGGTTGTACCTTTCCTTTCCTCATTCATTCGATTACTTTTTCATATACATCAATAATATTCTCCTTCTGTTTTCAATGTTTCATTCTCCCTTGATTCAAGAATGATAACAATTAAAGATAAAAGCTAGTTAGTTAGATATTGAAAAATGTAAAGTGACAATTAATTTGGAAAAAAATAAGTTAGTTAAGTAGACAATTAATATGGAACGGCGGGATCGGAGTATCACTTTATCATTTAAAAGAGAAGATTTTACACTGGGTTTTCTTATACAAATCATTCTCTAGTTTCCTTTTTTCCCATCTTTCTTTATCTATCAGTCTGTCTACTTCTAGTTGTATTGCCTTAAGGGTACGTTTGGATTTTTCCTTGTTTTGATAGAGTGCTGCGATAAAAATGCCACTAAAATTTCCCAAAATGTCAAATTTGTCATTAAAATTTTCAAATTGTCAAATCTACCACTACATTTTCCAAAATTGTCAAAATTGCCACTACTCCCAATTTTAACCTGCAACTGCGGGTAAACATGTGGAAAAAAGAAAGGAAAATTCAATCTATAAAATACACCCCACCAACCCCATTTTTTTAACCCTAATACCATCAAAATTTCCTTAGCCCAGTCACTTTCCTCCATGCCTTTCTTCATCCCACCAAAACGCCATTGACGCCCAAAGTAATCTACCCCTTCATCTTCTTCCTCCTCTCCTTTCTTTTTTCTTCATCGTTTGTTTCTTCTTCCTTCTTCTCCTTTCTTTTCATCTTTTTCTGCTCCATCACTTTCTTCAACCGTTATCTACGTCACCTCTTCCATGTTTTAGGGTTACGGTTCTTCAAGTGTTTCTCTGGGTTTTGGGTTGAGGAAGAAAGAAAGAGTACTGAGTTGTATGGAGGGAAAGGGAGAAGCAATGAATTGGGAGTTGCAAATTCATTTTTTATTTCAAAAACTTTCAAAACAAATTCACACGGTTACCGCCAGTTGCAGGTGACAATTGGGAGCAATGGCAATTTTGAAAATTTTGGAAAATGTAGTGGCAATTTTAACAATTTTGGAAAATGTAGTGGTAGATTTGACAATTTGAAAATTTTAGTGACAAATTTGACATTTTGAAAAATTTTAGTGGCATTTTCTTTGCAGAACTCTGTTTTGATACCAAGTGAAATTTGCAGTGCCTGGAAATTTGTTATCTTTTCTCCTGAGATCCAGGAGTATTTCTTTGCTTTTGCTTGAGTTCGTAAACTTGTTATATAATATATAATAATCCCGACTTTTATGAGTTGGACAATAATAATTTTTACTATCAATTTGGATTCTTGTGGTAAAAAAAAAAAAAGGATTGTAGTGGGACATCATGGAGAGTAGACCTGGCAATTTCTGACCCGACCTGAACCCGCCCGAACTTTCTGAGGTTTGAATACGTTTTTTTCAACTAAACCCGAAGCATACCGAACCCGAAAATTAGCGGGTCAAACTCGCCCCGCCCGTTTGACCCGAAAATTTAACTTTTAAAGTTACACTTTATTAAAATTTGTGACTTTGCATTCAAATTTTTAACTATTAAACTATAAGCGCAACTTATTTATTTGTTATTGCTCTTATTTAAGTTAAAATAATTACAATAATCTATCGTTGCTAGAAGATAATCATTTTTTATTATGTATATTGTACAAAAAGTAGTATTTAGAGACAATTTTTAAAAAGAAAAAGCGAAAAAAGGTCGCAATCATAACTCGTTGGATTGACCCGAAACCGAAATACACCGCCCATATTTTCCCGAACTCGAAATACACCCAACCCGTATTTACCCGAACCCGATCGACCCAAAACCGCCCGCCCGACCGAATTGACAGGTCTAATTGAGAGTATACCCTAAATATCATAGATTTTGTATCGCATTTGATTCAAAACTTAGTATAACACTTGACCATTATTTTTAATGATTTTACTACATTTCTCCCTATTTTTTTACGATTTTTTCACTTTTATTCTTAATAATTGCTGGAAGTCTCAATAAAATAATTTAAAAATTGTTTTAGTAGCTACAACTCATCACCTTTTTTTGGGGGCAGGAATGAACAAAATAAAAATAATATATGGTAGGAATGAAAAAAATAAAAAGAATGTGGAGGTGGATTTGGTATAACTATAATTCAATTTTTTTTTGGACAACCAGAATTCAAATTGATAATAGTGATTATTATTGTCCAATTTGTAAAATTCGGGATTATTAGAATCCAATTTTCCTATATTTTATTATTATGTAAAATTGGATTGCAGTAACAATTATTGAATCCTTGAATTTTACTGCTATCACATTATTGTATGTAGTATCGGAGGATGTTCATTTTCCTATATGTTATATGTATTGTATTAATCTCAAATTTTAATATAATGGATTGTAATATTAGTCCAAATTACCATATATGAACTTATACTATTTGAACTATAATCTGCACCAAAAAAAAAAAAAAAAAAAAAAACTATAATATATAGGATTGTAGTATCCCAAATTAAACTATCATATATATCTTGGACTATAGTAACCCAAAATCTCGTTCAATTTGGACTCGACTTGATGTTGGTGCACTGAAATCTAAAGATCCAATAATTAAAGTTAGGATTTATTCTTTTGTGTGGATGGTAGAGTGCAGATATAATATGGTATGGAAGGATTGCACAAAGTGTGGTATGATATAAAATGATATAGTAAAATTTGTGGAAAGTGTGTTTGATATGATGTGGTATGTGAAGATTACGATTGTTGTAGTAAAGTGTGGTATGATATGATTTTATACTCTAAATCTCTAACACATCCATTACATCGTTAATTGACTCCAAAATTATATATGTATTTGGCTAATTGCAGAAAGATCAAGTTTTATATAAATCACAATTCACAACAAATCACACAAAACAAAACTATAGACAAAGTAAAAGTAATTCTGTAACTTTAATGTAGTCAAATTTTCTTTAACTTAGGCCCTGTGTTTTTTGGTACGGTTCCACACCGCACCTGCCATGTTTTTCCATACTTAACACAATCCTTCCATACCATATCATACTGTAACACATTTTACCATAACAATTATAATTTTCTCTCTCCTTACTTTTCTTTCTTCTCACTTTTCTCATATACTTTTCACATTTTCTCTCTTCATCTATCATATCAATCATTCTTACGACAAATTTTAGCATATCTTACCATACCATACCACACATTTCTCAACATTACCATACCATACCATTTACCGCACCTAATTTTCCGCACAAAAGAACAGGGCCTAACTGTCTTTCAAATTATCGATAATAAGGTCCGTGATAATTATGATACCATCAATAGGTGGTAGACTAGCGGCAACCCTCCATTTTCCAACCTTTGCACAAAAGTTCAAATTTTGGTAAAAGCAAAATCTTCCATTAGATGAAAATTTTAAGATTGACGAATCATACTTATCATAAACCGTTTAGTGCACTAATAATGAATTAACTAGTCACTGTTACAAACAACATGAATGGAAGTTGAAATGGTTCCCACATTAGAATTTAGGGGCTACTTGATATTTTGTGTGTGTGTGTGTTTTGCTAATATTTAAAAGCCGATAATCAAAAGGCTACCAAAAAACAAATAAGCAAAAGTAAAAACCAACCAAACATAGAGACCATATGCAAAATGATATAATATGATACAAATTTTGATTCTAAGCTTGTTGCCTTTGTCCATCTAACTTGACCTTGAGGGCAAATTCGGCAAAACACTCGTCAATTGTTTTGAAGGTCTCATTCGGGTAAATTTGACTCACTTCAACCTCATTTGGCTCATCGATCGAGAAATCCGCTTGACAACCCTTGATGAATATATCATGTGTAAATGATGCTACTATACTTTCCGGTATTCGATTTTCTGAAAAGAAAAAACTTTAAAAATTGAGTTTTTGTCATTTTATATTTAATTTCCTTCCAACAAAATTGTATAATGCATTTCATAAAACTAAATTCAAATCAACCACAAACCTGCAGCAACAGCTAATAAATCATCTTCTGAAATGGTAATCCTAGGCAAAGACTTGCCAATCTTGGTCTCCCAAAGAGAGGCCAACTCATTCATGTTGAGATAATTGCACTTTGGTCGGAAATGTACTTTCTGGTTCACGGTTCGAGGATCAGTAGCAATCTTCATCGTCAACCTTCCTATGTCTTCTCCGGCGACAAAGTATGCTGCTCCATATAACATTATTATGCAATTTAGACTTGAGATATAGATTTAGATCGGGCATATTTAGTCTGTCCAACAAGTCCTTATTTTATGGGTAACCACCAACAGACTTAATAAGTCAATATCAAACTGTTCATGACTAGCATGACCCATCAGTCTCACAACTTCTACTAATGGGAAATATTTTACTTTGAAGTTTCATTAAGACTTGAATCTTGATGAAGAGAATGAAAAATGAGATAAAACACGTAGAGAACGAAATTAATAAAAGAGAATGAAATGAAGCCATAGGAATCGACCTTTAATGGAGCCGTCGCCATAAATTTGGAAACGATCAAGTGGAGGGGTAACCTCAGAAGGATGAGTATTATCATAGTAAGGCCAAGAAGCAATGGAGTTGCAACAAATATATGTGTATGCTACGCCTCCTTCCTCTACCGCTCTTCTCACTTTCCGTTTCTCCATGTACATTTGTAGTCCGGGCTCCACCGGATTTGCCCGGTCTACATCATGTCCAAATTCCGACGGCAAAAATCTCTACATCAACGTACAAGTAATATATGGTAAACTAAATAATCATTTTCCTTTCAATCAGAAACGGTAAGTAAAAGACGATTGTGTTATATTTGGTATAATATTTGGTTACAATTTTAACATATGCGACCGATATATTAAACTTTACACGAGGGTAAAATGATGTTACCTTAATAGTACCAACTGCTTTGATGGCTTCAATAAGAGGAAGTTGGTCCAAGATGTTTGATCCGCCTACAACTGATATCACGATGTCAATCTCATTTTCTTTCATAATCTTCTGCATGACTTCTTGATCGTTAATCATACCCTAAAATTAGCCATATAACTGATTAGCTCTATTATGTGTTTTGGTGAGTTTGGTAGTTTCTGAAGAAAGAATTCCCCTGAAAAATTTTCCAGGAAAGGCTATCCCTAGCCTCCCGATAAACCTTTTTACTAAGATTGTGAGAGAAATAATGGGTTCACATTAACACTTTCCTATATGTTATAGGGAACCAAACATGAAAAAGATTTTTCAACTTGAAAAAGTTAACCAATTTTCTCAAGAAAGTTCATCGACCAAACGCTCTATTAGTTAAACTATCAGATGTCAGATAAATACTCATGCAGCAAAGAATACTTGAGGAAGGTGAAAACATACTTGTATTACAATGGCACCTTTGTCTTGGAGGGCTTGGATGGTATCGGGCTTGAGCCCAATGGAACCGGGCCTTACAAGCACATAAGTGGGCCTGCCAGAGCCCAAACTGGCTTCAGCAATGAACCGGCCCATGAAGCCCGTGGCCCCAATCACCAGGGTTCGATCCTTGGTCTCTGCACTCATGGTTACAATATGAAATTTGCCTTCAACTTGTCTTGAGGATAGAGTCGTAGGGGCATTTGTTTATATAGAGAATATGATATGATGAGGTATGAAATAATTTTAATTAGGTGAATGTAATCTATGTTTACTACTTTTGGATGAGAAATAATTAAGGTGATAGACGTTATAAATCATTTTCTACCCTTTAAAATATATTCATCAATGTCAAACGTTATCAAAGCTTATATTTCCATTATCACCATGAATATGTTATGAAGTTATTACTTTTTTTTTTGTCCCGTATTTATAATATCATAGGAAAATAAAAATATTAATGAAACATCAACGTATTATTTTATGTTGATTTTGTGGGAAATATGTGTTCTTTAGTATTATTAATGGTTAAATTGACTGTAATTTTGAGACTAATATATAAAATTTTTTGATAAAAACAAGTAATTACTAAATGTTAACTATATTAAAATCTACAATAATTGAAGAATATTTAGGGGATTATTTACTATTTATTATGCTAATAAATATTCACATTAGATCTAATCTAGTGTCGCGATTTTTGTTAAGGTACAATGCTCAAAGTTTATAATCAACGTAATGCGTCGGAGACTATAGAAAAGTTAAAGCAACACATGTTGTGGAACGATACTCGTTCCGTTCTTGAGAGGAGCATATGCAATGTAACATTGTTTGAGTGGAATTTCAGCATCCATTCTATGGATTTGTACGACAACGAATGAAAAATCTTTGGCAAAATGCAAGAACTCTGTAGAGTTCCAACACTTAAGCTCAATTATAATGACGTTTATCCAATTTTTTCAGTGTGTATTTTTTGTAGGGTATATTTCAATTGGGTAATTTTTGAAAAATATTGGCTAGCAAACAATTGAAAGTAAGTTTACAAATACATTTACAAATACTCATGTAAGGAATTTGCATCTTTCTTTACAAAAATCTTTACACATTACCTAACATTTTAAAAATTTTACAAGTGTTTCCAATACTTATCAACCAATATTTATCAAAAATTATCTAATTTAAATCTAACCTCGAAAGATTATAAAATTAATCCATAAGTACATGAGATGTGTCATTTTATAATTCTAGTGGAGAACATTATTTGACACGTCATCTTCTTCCCTTGTATAATTTCTAAGTTGCTCAAGAAAGAGGAAAAGGCACAAATATAACTAGACCTGGCAAACGGATATGTCGGATTGGTTCAGGTTGGCATCGAGAAAATCAATTCCGGTTTGAGTCCATTTCAAATTGGGTGGGGTTTGAGTTCGGGTTGCTTTCGGATGAGTTTATTCAGATTGGTTCGGATGAAGTTCTTTTGAATTTGGTTCTGGTTTGATTTGGATCATTTAAGCGTAAATCTTAATCGGGTCACTTGTTGAGTTGTAGTTTAGATCAATTTCGGGTCCAAATCGGGCCATCCATCCATCCATCTAGGTGTTGATTCAGGTTCGATCTTTCGGGTAGGATTTCGAATGTCGGATCTATTTTGCCACATCTAAATATAACACACTCATGTATCCGTGACCAACTAATCCATCGAAGAATAATCATTCAAATATTCAATCTTTTACTATAAACCATACCACCATACCTAGTCCAACCCATAAATGGTAGTGGGAACTCGAGCAAGAAAAGTGGGCCGAATGATGAGGCAATTTGTGAACGTGTAGAATAAATGCAGCTTCCTTCAAAAACGCAAAACTTTAAACACAGAAAGAAAGATCACCAGAAAGCCAGCCAACAACAGTATAGTGAGCCAATTTAAGTGTTGAACAACTCTTGGTTGCTTTTGATACTTTGACTCATTCTCCCTCCTCCTCCTACCATGTCTGGGTAATCCCTCTCTCTCTCTCTCTCTCTCTCTCTCTCTCTCTCTCTCTCTCTCTTCTCTTATTTGCATTCAAAACTACTTACTTTTCTCTGTGATTGAAGATTTCTTTTGCCCTTTTCAATGAATACTAATCTGCAGACTGCAAAATCGCTTCTTTGGTTAATCATTGCTGCTAGCTAGACACAGTTGTTCAGCTCAGTAAATGGGTTCTTTTGTTATCACCATCATTACTTTGTCACTTTAATTGATGCTTCTTCATGCCCTTTTTAATGGGTGTTTTTGTTTGGTTTGGTTGGGTTTATAGGATGTACTCCTTTTCAATGCAAAATCACTTCTTCATGCCCTTTTACTGCGCAGATTGGGCTATTACTTATGATGGTAATTTAAAGTTCTGTGCTTGAAAGGGTTTGAGCAAATGCAGGTGAGGGAGATTAGTCACAGATTTTAGCTTATTTGTGATAGTAGGAGTGAGGAATTTGAAGTAAAATGTAGGTAAATTGGTAATAAGTTAGTCTAATTTACAACCCAAATCGGAGAGTAAGCAAAATGAGAGCGAAGGGGTTTTGGAGGACTAGAAAATTGAAAGATGAGTGAGTCTGTCTGAATTAGTTTCCCTGTTCTTTAGAGTGGTAAGATCAAGCTAGATTTGGTAAGGCAAGGAAAAGAAATGTAATGATAAAATTTTGACTTTGGTTTGAATCTTTTTTAGGGAATCGGATAAAGTAAGGTAAGGTTAGATAAGGATAAACCTAACCTACCATTCTAAAGAACAGGAAGTAGGCCCTTCAAACTTTTGGACATGGTATTTCTGGATTTTCTCTCAAAAATGCATTCAGTTTGTCGTAAATTCAACTCCCTATTTGCTACAGTTTTGCTAAATGGATATGTTTGTTGGATAAATGGTCTTTTTGTTGAATTTATTCAAGATCTCTGCTGCACTTATATGATGTATCCTTCGGGAAGTGGCTTGCATCCAATTGTCTTAATAGAGTCGAAATACTCGAGTACTGCCAAATCCCTGTCGTCTTGCTGTTCGGTGTACGTTCATTGTTCAGTCAAAGTAGTCTATTTATTGGAGAGGTTGATCTTGTAGTAGGTATAAGACTTTGCTTGATCCTTTTCGCAATTGATGCTATGTTTTTGGTGGAGAACACTTGAAATCTTACAATGTATGTCAGACACTGGCAAACTAAGTCTTGTTCTCTCCTCTTTTATGTAAGATAATTGTAAATTCCACGATTTTGCAGGTAAGTTTGAATTCATGTCTAACACGGGTTGGTTGGTTGAATCTTATTTTTGAGTTACACTTACATCTATTGTCACTCCATTGTGTCCATAGTTGGGATAGTTGAAAAATATTATTTTTTTCAACTTAGATTGTAACGGAATAAAAGTAAAATGTCTTACTAAACTTCCTCTCCTTCTTTTCCATGGAGCTAATAGGTAGCGAACGATTTTTAGATCAGTCTTTGTAACTTGCACAATTTAGGAGTAAGATTGATATATCCAAGCCCCCATACCTTGCCCTGTGGCGGGAATTTAGAGTATTGGTTTTGGTTTATCTATATGCCAGTCCATGAACTTTTAAACGTATTCACCTGGAAGGTGGTTGTTGTTGTTGTTTTTCAGTCCATGAACTAACTTCTGTGTTGTTTGAATCTTTTATTAGTCCTTGAACACTCATCTTATAGGAGTTATAGCATTATTTCTATACCATTGTGCCCAATTTGATGCCTCATAGTGATTCAAGACTAGTTGAATGTCTTATCCTTGGTTTTGTGATTGTGTATTTGACTTTTTTACTCTCCTTTACTCAATGCAGTTTCCCTTTTGCTGCCTCATTAAAATGGAAATCGTACATTCTATTTTTCTTAGATAGTAGATGATTGTGCGACAAAATTTCACCAAAATGCGATTTGTTTCTCATTGTGTTTTCTTAGCATTGTGTCTGCTTCAGGTGGCAACAGATAACTATTATTGCTGATGTATAATTACATGATTGGTTGTTTCCACAATGCAGACCTTCATGGCTAATTGATGGCAATCGATTTGCAACTAAAATAAAGACCGCTTCAGGGACGAGTGATTTAGGACAAGTAAAGTGGAAAAGCAACCCAACAAGATTGTGCCCTCACTGCCAATATGTTATTGACAACAGCGATGTATGTTACTTTGACTCCTTTCTGATGTGTTCTTTTTTCAATTTTCTCAACATAGCCGTTAGGGATCATTACAAAACGATGTTTATTATGTGCCTCTTAAGTCTTAACATCGTATGGTGGAACCTAAGATGCATTATTCATTTCGTCCAACATAATGTTTGATTACATATGGTTATTCATCATTTTTCCATGCATTCCTAGAGTACCAACTCTTATTATATGTAAATATACCTTAAAACATTAGAACCCTTTGTTGTTTTTATGGATGACTAATGTTTTCCTATAATATGCTTGTTCATTTCATTTATATCAAGATCATGAGTGAACCCTCAAGATTAGCATTTTAGCATGAACTTAAAGTGCAGTGTCTTACAAACATACCTAGGCAAGTACAAAAGTTTGATACTTGATGCATCTTACCTAGCTTTGCATATCCTAGCTCTGCTTCATTGGCACGTTTGATGGATCTTAAATTTTAAAAGTTCCATTTCAAATGGCAGAGTTATATGATTATGCATCTAGAAGCCACAAATCTCTACAAAACAAGCACCTAATCATGGTATATGAATAGCAGTAAAGAGTTCCTCCCTGGGTAGGATTTGAACACGATTGGAATTTTTTTGTTTGACGCATGGTGATAGATATGCATTAGTTGGTACGGGATCTTATCTTGCTTCCTTCGGTAAATATGCTAGGGATATTGTTTGACATTTATCAAATGTATCATCTCTTTAATCATAGGTCGCTCAGGAGTGGCCAGGATTACCTAGAGGAGTAAAATTCGATCCTACTGACCAGGAGATAATCCAACATTTACTTGCTAAAGCGGAGATTGGGGATGAGAAACCGCACCCTTTCATTGATGAGTTCATCCCCACTGTCGAGGAAGACGACGGAATCTGTTACACTCATCCTCGAAATCTGCCGGGTGTGAAGCAAGACGGAACTGCATCTCACTTCTTTCACAGAGCAATTAAGGCCTACAACAAGGGGACCCGAAAACGAAGAAAGATTCATGGTGATGATTCGGGGGATGTTCGTTGGCACAAGACTGGGAGGACCAAGCCGGTTATGTTGAATGGTGTCCAAAAAGGGTGCAAGAAAATCATGGTTCTCTATGTGGGCTGGGGAAAAGGCGGTAAGCCTGAGAAAACAAACTGGGTCATGCATCAGTACCATTTGGGTACCGAGGAGGATGAGAAAGATGGAGATTATGTTATCTCAAAAGTGTTCCATCAGCAGCAACAACAGCAAGTGAAACCGAGTGAGAAAATTGTGGAAGATGTTGCTGAAGTGACTGATGTTGCGGAACATGTAGTTGTGAAAGTGGGTCCTGTGACTCCGAAATCTGTGACGCCTGAGCCCCCTCGAAATGAAAATAAAATTGACTCAATAAAAGAGATTAGGCTTTCTGGCTTCGACTCTGCTGAGAAGGTATGACAAGTTAATATTTTGTTCTGTCAATCTGTTTATCTTGTTTATTCATCGTGCTGGTGATAAATGTCTCGTCCGCATTAGGATTTTCAAAAATCCAATATCTTTGCATACCATATAGACTGTACTCCCTCATTCCCATTTATATGTCAGTTATTAAATGTTTCACAGTCTCCAATGTCCTTTAACTGTAAATTTCTTGTGCAATATTTCATCAAAAGATCACAAAATTATATTCTTATGACAATATTTTCTGTTGCAAATTTAATGATAGTACTTTCATATGATAGATCATTGTATGTGTTGAAAAAATTGATGGTCAAAGTTTGACTGATACATAAACCAAAGTGGCAGATAAAATGGGAAGGAAAGGAGTGTAGTTTATCAGCCAATGTTTTGAAATATGGAACCATAATTTATAGTGCTAAACTTTGGATGCAAGAAATCTTCAAATTCACACAGGGGTATGCAAAAAATGAATAGCTGCTGACATTATCATTTTCTTACAGGATCATAACATGGGATTTGTTGATGAAATACGGCAGCCTGAAGCCAGCAAATCAAGTGATGAAGAGAATACTGTATCAGAGAATACCACTGATCAGGTTGTGGATCACGACGAAAACCAGGGAGGTGAAGAAAACAAATGGTGGGAGAGCGAGTCGCAGCATATCCTGGACTCCCAACAGCTAGTTGAAGCTCTGTCCCTGTGCGACGATCTCCTTCAGAGCCAGTCCCCAGGAAGAGATGGGCATGCATGTATTGCTGAGAAGAAAACATCCGTTCTTTCAGAATATGCTCGTCTAGGGCCAGAGGATCTGAAAAAGGATCTAGAGGAGTGCCAAAACCTGGTCCTTGACCCTGCCAACTTGGAGCTAGATACACCGCCTGACTTCAGGCTTAGCCAGCTGGTAACTTGTGTTATATTTTCTGTTACTAGGGCATTCTTTTGCATTAAGGTATTTGGGCAGGTTAGAATGGAGTACTTGATCCAGTTTGGGTTAGGGCGTTTTAGGTAGGTATTTTTTGAGGTACTGCTCCGGAGCTTGCTTAACAAAGTTGCTTAGGAGGGGGGAAGATATGTAATCAGCATAGTCAAGCAAAATCTAGATTGGTTGAGTTGCACTGGGTTAGTGCTGCACCATTTTCAGTTTGGGGTCTGATCTTTAGAGAAAGTAAGGTAAGGTTGGGTAAAGTAAGGTAAAAGTTGAAAGTTAAATATAATTGGAAGAATAGGTAAGTTTGGGTTGTGCTGGATAAGGTGGGTAATTTTTTGAATGGGCAATCAAGTTGAACCTATGTTACTCCAACTTTTCATTTTTTCCACCGTACATGTGTTGGACCTTCAACACTTGTTCAAAGGTTCCACAATTGACATTTCAAGTTGCAGTGAAAATCGTCAAATTTTGCAAAATTGCTCAAACTAGCGTTGTCTGACACCTGTAATATAAGACACCCGTACCTATGTCCAAATAACATAGGTTTTAGATGTTAGGAATATGCAAGATTTATTAGACACTGAACTTGTCCAGGACTTGGATGCATAACCATGTCAGACATTTATACCTGACTCCAAGTAACATACGGTTTTATTTCCATGTTATCGGTGTTCTATAATATCTTTCTCTCTTGTGATCCAATGTCAACTTTGCTGTTCCAGGAGTTTGGATCGCAGGAAAGTTATCTTGCCTGGGGTGGCAGCAAGGTCATTGACTAAAGGAAGGAGACATGGCCACCAAAATTTTTTGGATAATCACAAGCTGGAGTGATTTTCTGCCGGAACACAAAACAGGTCTCAGTTTTACTGCTTCTGGGTAACATCTATGAACTCAGTAGTTGCTTGTAGATCGCTTGAGCTAATTCAGTTAATGGGATTAGAAGGTACGAGCTAATTCGGTTAACCCTTGTCTTGTAATATACACTGTATCTGATGGACGTGGTTCATGTCACATTGTTTGTAGTGTTAATGTGATATTGGCTTCCATATATCCAAGCTAAGCTGCCTCCTTCCTGACTCAAATGCCTAGTTACTGTTAGTTTCTGTTGAATTGAAGCTGCCTTGTTTCATGCTATGTTACTTGGGAGCGTCAAAATACTTTAAGAAATGCAGCATATTTTCTTTGTAACCTGATTGTCGAGTGCTATACCCTTGTCTGGCAAACCACATAGCAGGCCCAGCCAGGGGAAACAGGTACCCTAGTTAAAAAAGTACATAGATATTATGATTGTATTTAGCAGACACGTGTTGATGAATCGGTCTCTCAACAAATGGAAGTGTCTGTCAAGATAACGCTATCTACATTTGGAAAGTTGTCTACATCTGAATCTGTTGAGATAAGACTGTCTACATCTGGATCTCTCAGACCCTACGTAACCAAGACTCCAAGACCCACCACTAGGGGTTGGTGTGTTGTTACACATCATAGATGTCGACGTGGGCTCATGTGGGGATTATGATAAGTTGGTTTGTTTCGTTACGTCATGGACGCTGATGTGGCTTTTGCTGCCATGCCATAGTGCTTTATGTAGCTTCCAACAACATCACCATCCAACCTTCCAATTCGTGTGAACGCAATTCACACTTGTGAAGTGTTGATTGGCCGAAGCAGCAGCAACAGCAGCAGGAGTCTAAGGTGGGTCACGCGTTGTACTAGCATTGACAGGACAAGTTGCTATAAAATCTCACTCTGTTAGAACAACTTCAACACTAAACTCATAGAGTTCCATGGGGATGGATGATATTACAAACTGAACTGGATTGACTAGAATGGTTTTGGAAGCATCCAAGAAGGTGGTAGGGCTAAGCATGTTTAGTTCATGGCCAGCACTATTTATGTCTCTTTTTTTCCCTTGTTTTCTGCAACTTGCCCAGATTGCCTTGCCATTATAAGCCCCAGAATATTACAAGGGAGATATTACATAGTGTTTCTACTGTATGTCTTCCTGTTTGTCTTTCTGTCTCAGTGTTTTGAGCTCTTTGCATTCATGTTTGGACTAGAAAAAGGTTGTATGTATGTATTTCCTCATGTCTCCAATCTTTTTCATGCTTTGTTTGATGGACGTGACACATCTTGGTCTTTTCATTTGCTACTAGTAGTAATCTGCCTACGAGTAGAGTCCCGTTTTTGTAAGATATAAATAAGATTTTCAACATAAAATCAGTTATAGCTGTGCGACATAGGGAGTATATACTTCTTAGGTTAACTTTTGGAATAGATTGTGAGGTGAAGTTTACTTGGGCGTGTTCTTTTAGAGGTAAATACCACTTTTTAACCAATCTAAATTTACCCATTTTTTCGATAAATTTTACCTAAACTTACATAATATTGCCAACAGAATCCAAGTTTCTTCAACTTTACTTAAATTTACTTATGAAAGAACACGCCTTAAAGTCCTATGGTCACCATTTATGTACAATTGTATCGTCTTTTTTCTAAAGTAGATTGTAATAATTTCCACAAATGCTTGAAGATTTTTTGCTTATAATTAGAGGCAGCCATTATTGTCGGCAGTTTATTAGTTGTGGTCCTTGTGTATTTGTATTAACTATTAAAGTAGTGACATTTTTTGAGGAAAGGCATCTCTGCTACCACAAGAATCTCCCTCTCTTTTAGGGCAAGTAGGAAGGGAGCAATTTGGGTACACAATTTAAACATGCTTAAATATTTTTTTTCCCTCTAAAATTTATTTTAAGAGCCACACATTTTTCCCTCAAATACCCAAGCAGAAAACATAGGAAAAATATCCAAACAAAAGAGAAAAAGCAAGAAAGAAGGATTGAATGGTGCTCCTTTTTAATTTTATTGCTAGACATTTTCCCTCGTCCATTTTTTTTGGAGCTTAGACATAATTAAGGCTAATATCCAGAATAAAATCTACTAGTAAATATAGTTGGGCTAGATATTATGAAAAGCATGAGTGGATCATAATGGATAAAATGTACATAATTTCATTTCTATCGACAAATAGAGTCAAAATTCTCACATAAGAATAATTACTTTTAAGATAGAGGTTCAACAAATTATAGAGTGGGGTTGTAAAAAGTTCAGGGTTCATTTCATTTCAGGTTGGATGAACTGGGCATTGGATGGAAACTTGATATACGACACCTATTTTTTTTGTATTTTTCAGGTCAGAAAGTTAGGACAAGCATAGTTTCGAGCCTAGCTGAATTCAGACAATACAAATCATACATATGAAGCCATTATGGAAATAGAAAAAAACTTGAACAAAAACTTATAAGCTTGATTTTTTCATATGGAAATAGAATAATTTGGATTGGAATATTTTGGATGGGGCCTCCTATTTGAGAGAAAAGAAGAGAATTGAAATGGTAGGGCAAAAGAGGAGTGGGGAAATGGTGAAATGCACGTGGGATAGGATAAGCCTGAGTATTGTCAACTAGTTGTCTACTCCAACTAACAACCTGCCTTCCCTTTCAATATTTTTGGTCCTCCCCTTTCTCATCCCAATTCTTTTCATTCTCTTTTTTAGTCAGATATATTTTGGATTTGAGTAAATACGGACAGTATATTTCGATTACAGATAAATCTAACGGATTATGACTACGACTTTTCTTCCCTTTTTTCTTTTAAAATAATTGTCTCTAAATACTATCTTTTGCAAAATATACATGATAAAATACGATTATCATCTAGTAATGATAGATTATTGTAAATGTTTCAATTCAAATTAGAGAAAAAACAAATGAATGAGTTGCGCTTATAGTTTAGTTGTCATAAATTTCGATAAAAGTCACAAATTCTATAGAGTTGAACTCGAAAAATAAGTTTTCCGTGTCAAATGGAGAGGCCAGTTTGATCCGCTAATTTGTAGGTTTTTCGTGGTCGGTTTATTTCGGGTCTGGGTCAAGAAAATCGTGTTCAAAACATAAAATTTACGGATCGAATTTACTAATCAGGTCAAAAGTTGACAGGTAGTGTACTGATGTCCAATCCCATCACATCACCCTTTCATCCTATCCTACCTCTCAAATTTTAATCTCATCTCTTTGTTTTACATTAATCCTTTCATTCTGTAGGTTGCACTTTCAATCCTGCAAATGCAGGTCCACTCACTCGCATTTCATAATGCTTTTCTCAATAATTTGTACTATTTTTGTGTGAAATGAGAATAACGACCTTCCTTGATGGGTCATAACGAAAGAGAAAGGAAAAGATGGAGACAGTGTGTATATATCTGTTGCATTTTAAAGTTGTAAATTATTTTGTGAGTTTTGATAGTCAATCATCTCATATATGGTTTTGGTTGTTTCTCTAATTCTGTTTCTATAAAGTAATTAAATGTGTGCTACATAATTATTTGATAAATTCCTTGTCATTTAATTTGTGGCAATTTATGTATCCCATCGAATTACTCCAATTAAAACATGAACAAAAATTATATATTTATGGTGTGTTTGGTAGAATCTTGAGAAAATCTTTTCTGAGAAATTTCTTTTTTTTACAAATAATATTTTAGAGTATTTGATTTATCCATAAAATCCTAAAAAATTTGGTAGGATACTTTTTACTTTGTTTGGTTGAGTTCATAAATTTTTATGAGAAAATTCATTTAAAATATTCAAACTATCATTATTTGCGTACTTATTTATTTGCTTTTTCTTCTTGTTTATGAGGGTATTTTTGAAATTTGACAAAGGAATAACTTTCCTTACACTATGGAAAATTATTTCCCAAGTCCCCCCCAAACTTTTCCCATATTCCATGAGAAAATAATGGAGCCTATTTAAATACTTTCTTAACCTTTTCATTCAACCATATATATATATATGAAAATTTGATCAGCTTGGAAAAGTTGAATAATTTTCCCAGAAGATTTGTTAAACCAAACGGTCCATCAACTTAACATTGGTCCTACTCAATTCTACTTTTTCTATTTAAAGTTATTTAAAATTTTCTTGTTTCTTAAATGACCCGATACCAAATTTTACCTAAATCTAACTAAACATAGTTAAATTTAGGCAATTTTACTTTATCCGACTATCCATAGAAATAACAAAATCCATAGATTCCTGCACTGGGTTAGCAGATAGAAGAGAAAATGATGACCGGACCAAGTGGCAAAGAAAGAGAGGGAGAGGAGAGTCAAACAAAATGGGCGTATTGTAGTAGTAGAGAGTTAGAGAGTGGGACAAACAAGATTAGTGATGGGTGTGTTGTTTCAACACCTGCACGTGGGAGGGCCTTGGCGTTTGAGAGCAGCCCATGACCAACACCCACTCCTACCAGTCCCACTCTCACTCATCACTTATCCCCCACTTCTTCCCTTTTATTCTAATATATATAATATAATATTACATTTTTCGTCAACAGAAAAATGACAGGATATCGAACTATGTACTGTTGGCCGAAAAGTATAGACTTTCATTGGCTGAAACGTCAGTTTTCCATTGGCCACGTCATTTTTTCGTTGCCAGAAAATGTTAATATTATACTATGAGAACATAAGATAAAAATATAAACTATTATTAATCAAAAAATCACTTTAAATTATTCTCAATTAGAATACCCCCCATATGGATTATTTTGAGCCATTTACATTTTGAGGAAGGTTAGAATATGTTAGGAATTAGGAGTAAGGGTCGGGCTGGCTCAGATCAGGTAGGTCAATTAGCTATATTGGTTCGGGTTTGATCATGATTAACTAACTGAAATTATATTCCAAGTAAGAATGTTTAGCAAAAATAAAGATCAGTTCATGAAACAATCCAATTCGACCCTCATTTTGAAATGAAGTGTTACGAAAATGCTAGTATGCTTATCATTGTGTATTAATTAAAAGTAAATTTTTAAAATAATAGGAAAAATTGTTTATTTTGAGTTATTGATGGACCGATACGGTTTGATCCATGTAAAAGAGAAGAATTTAAAATCTTTAATATTTTTAGCATGTAAAATCTTGCACAAGATAATGATAAAGGGCATTAATAGTATGATGTTCTTTTTTTATTTTGCTTTGCACAAGTCCTATTTTGAATTATTAAATTTAATTTTTTTAATTTATAAATAATTTATTATTGATAAGTGTTAATCATTGTTGTTGATCAATATTAACTAAGGGTGCGCTGGTTGGTCAATAACCCTGGGGAAATGATCAATTTTCCCGGGTTGACTTATTTTCCCCATGTTTGGATGCAAATTGACTTCGGGAAAGTTTTCACGATGGGCCCACCATTTTCTCTATTTTCCTAGGGAAAATTTCCCTTAGGGGGGCTAAGGGAAATTTTTCCCATGGAAAACTTTCCATGGGATGGGAAATTTCCCCGAGATTCCTACCAAACACGTACTCTCTAAAGTCAAAAATATAACTTGAAACATGACCATATATTGATCGATGCTTAAGTGATGAGAATGGAAATTTATCAGGAGTAAGTATTCATAATAAGTACTTATAATAAGTTGAAAAAAAAGCTCAATCTTTCATAATTTTTATTTATCCTTCATAATTTGGATTTGAGTAAATGCAATATGGAGATTATTTGACAATAATAAACGCTAAAAGTTTTAATATGGGGCAATTTTTAAAGCATTATAAATTTTATGAGTATGCAAACTAAATTAGTGTGTATTTTATTTGAAAAATGAATATTGTATTATAGGCAAAATTATAAATATTTGTATTGTTATTTGTGAAGGGTAGCCTTGAAAGTTTGCCTATACACCCTTGTGATTGAGACCCTTATCGGACTTCCACTTATTAGAATGCTTTGTGCATCGGACTGTTTTTTTTGTATTGTTGTTTATATTTTTTTCATACTTATTAAAATATAAGGCAATTACTACACTAAACATATATAATAAAACTGTATTTTTAACCCGTGCTTTGCACGACTTTGCACGAGTAACATTTCCTAGCTATGATGGTAAAAAATGTAAGAAATGTTAGTAGTGTTCTAGAAATATGCATCTTTCATGATATAAACTTATGATTAGAAACTGTAAAAAAATTGTTCAGAGGTACCTCAATATATAGGAAACTATTTTTCGGTACCCTTACTATTCAAAACTCATTTTGAGGTACCCTTAATTTTTGGGTTAGTAATTATTATGTACTTTTCCGGCCATCAATTTGGTTAAGTGACCGAAATACCCTTGTTCTTCCATTTTTTGAAGAAATACCCTTGAAGAATAAGAATAAGAGTATTTCGGTAACTTAATAAAATTGATGGCCGGAAAAGCACCAAATAATTACTAGCCCAAAAATTAATGGTACCTCAAAATGAATTTTAAAAAGTTAAGGTACCGAAAAATAATTTCCCCAAATATTAAGGTACCTTCAAGTAATTTTTTGTTAGAAACTATTCAACCTATTAATGGATTTGCCTTTGAACAATCTAAAAAGATATTGAATAGAATATGTAAGGAGCAAGCTCCAAACATGCAAGTACTTTTAACCTATTGAATTTTCTTTATTATTCGAGGTTTGAACAGACTGAATGAATTGTAATAGCATTACAAAAACAGTAAAGAAAAAACACCAACAACAAGATAGCTAATTAAACAAAAATCAGCATGCATGGAACATCACAACTTAACAGCTAAAACAGACCGGCATACCAAAACTAGTTCTTTGAATTCACCACTTTCCTTCTTCACTATTTCTCTTTAGGTATTTCCGCCGTAATTTTCATATCCACATAATAAAGTCTGTACCACAAGAAAATTTTGTCACTCTGAAGTCCATGTCCTCCAAGAGATCTAGAAAAGGCTCCAAGAATTGTTCAAACAAGACTCTACTTTTGTCCTACCTCTTGTTATAACTTATAACCCCTTTTGAATTAAAATATGTTAATTTTAATGGACATTTTTATTATGGGGGTGTTTGGCTACCCAGTTTTTTGGGTAGCTTTTAACTTTTTGGATGACTTTTAGCTTTTTTACCAAGGCTAAAAAGCTACTTGAGGTGTTTGGTAAGTAGCTTTTCATTTTAACTTTTTGGACCCAATAAGTTAGTTTTTAAAAAATTACTTGATGAAACTTTTTGAGTTAGTTTTTCACAAAAAGCTACTTTACCAAACACTTTTGCTACAATCAGCTAACCAAACAGTTAAAGTCAAGCAACTAATCCAAACAGCTATCAGCTAACATCTACATGCTAATAGCTACCCGTTACTAACTAATTGCCAAAAAGAGCCTATATATAATTGAAGTGCGGTTAAAAGGACATTAACATTTCCATAAAGAAAAGCACATTTATAACCAATTTTCAGTCGAAAAGAGGAAACCTAAAGATCTAGAGAGCCCACCAAAGATTCACAATGATAGGAATCAATTCACCGCAAAACAAAAGTAGGCCTAAAAATGCACACCTATAAATCCTATTAATTAATGTTGATTATGAATGATAACCTATTCAAATCGTGAAAATTGGTGTGTTCTCATGCTCTGATTAAAGTTAATTAATGCCAATTGCCAAATAATGAAAAGTTCGTCAACTGACTTCAACATTAGTAATCACGCCTATATCTTCACTAATCACTTTTAAGATCATCTTTATATGATTATTGGATTCTAAATGATAATGACCATTCATTGACTTGTTCAATGTATTTCATATTACAGTAGATTAAGCACTGCATTAAATTAAGCATCTTATATATATATATATATATGTATATATATATATATATATATATATATATATATATATATATATATATATATATATATATATATATATATATAGGAAAATTGGATTCTAATAATCCCTACTTTCACCAATTGAATTTATGGTAAAATCTTTTACTTTGTATTCTGATGGTCCAAAAAAAATAAAATTGGATTGTAGTGGGATATTTTCAAGGGAATCATAGATTTTGTGTTGCATTTGATTCAAAACTTAGTATAACACTTTACAATAATTTTTAATGAATTTACAGCGTTTCTCCCAATTTTTTTTCATTTTTTTACTATTTTTTACCATTTTTTCACTTTTATTATTTTTAAAAAATCATAATAATTATTCGGAGTCTCAAAAAAATAATTTAAAATATGTTTTAGAAACTACAATTCATTAACTTTCTAGGGGTAGGAACGAAAAAAACTAAAACAATATAGTATAGGAATGAAAAAATAAGAAGAATGTGAAGGTGGATTTGGTACCACTACAATCCAATTTTATTTATTTTTAGACCACCAGAATACAAAGTGAAAGTACGGTCCACCATTATCCAATTGGTGAAAGTAGGGATTACTAGAATCCAATTATCATATATATATATATATATATATATATATATATATATATATATATATATATACTGTTCACGAATGTTGTAATGGGTGTGGACCCTTGTTCGAGCATTGACATTCCTTGTCTCCGATGCGTTCGTTGTAAAGTCTATTGAATTAGTACTATCTGAGATAGGGACGCTATGGGTTGGACTAACCCTTTTTACACTCTTTTTTTAAAAGAAAAATCAAACTCTCAAGATTAAGGCCCTATTCTTTTATGCGGTTGGTATAATGCGGAAATAATGCGGTATGGTGAAACTGTGGAAAATGCATAAGGTTTGGAATTGTATGTTAAAATTTGTAGAAAATGTAATTGATGTGGTAGATGAGGAGAGATAATGTGAAAAGTAGATGAGAAAAGTAAATATATATATTGATAATAATTGTGGTAAAGTGTGGTATGATATGACAAAATGTGGAAAAACATTAAGTTGTATGGTAAGTTGTAATACCGCATCGTACAAAAGAAGAGGGCCTAAAACTTAATGGTTTTCTTAAATGTCATGCATTATTGTAATAGTGTTATGAAAAAATGCATGCTTCAACTCATAATTATTGTAATAGTAGTGTGATGTTTTCCTAGATCAATGGGTGACCGAATTATGTCAAAGCATGAATTAGAGCTAATTGATACAGAATTAACACTTTCCTCTTTCCAGTGTCGCCAAACGGTCTTTTCTTATGGCTGGACTCCATCTCCATTACATCTCTAAAGCATGCAAAATTGCAAATTATATGGTATTTTCTTTGTAGGGAAGGAATTTTAAAAGTTTTTGGGTTATTATTTCAGGATCATTAAAAATATATGTATTTGTTGATCTATTAATAGGAGGCAACTTATAATAAAAATAACTGAATAAAGTAATTAGGGGGTGGATTAATTAAGTCAATACTCGTTTTGTTCCATATTAATTCTCATAATTTTGGCTTTTTTTTTCGATTATTAATAGCCAAAAGGCTAAAAGTTCAAACATACAGCAACCCGCATACACAACAGCAAGCATCCATCATCAAAAATATTACAACCAAACTGTTAAAAAAATACTTCAAGGGCATAACAAGCACCATTTGACTTTTACAGTCTTCAATATCACTTTTTAATCGATAATTTTTTACCTAATACTCCCTCCGTTCCAAATTAATTGATGGAGTTGAAATTTTCACACATACCAATATATAACTATTATAACTATCAAACCTCAATTGTGTTTGACTTTTCTCTCTGTAATAAATAATGTAAAATAATTCAAATAAGTATTGGGAATATGAAAGTGACAATTATTTTGGAACAAAAAAAGTTAGTTAAAATGTCAATTAATATGGAACGGAGTGAGTATGTTATTAACAATTGCAATATTATACTTTTATGATAGTATTTTTTGTTACGAATCTAATGGTTGTAATTTTATTTAGCGACTCATTGTATATATTGAGACATTTATAGTTAAAATTTTTAAAATTTGACTGCACGTGTATGATTTTCAAAGACGACAATCAATATGAAACAGACGGAATAAAATGTTAGTGAATGAGTGATAGATGAATGAACATTTGAGGAGTTAGGATTTGATAGGGGAGGCCCATTGCTTCATTATATCACAATATCTTCACCATTCACTGCACATACACAGAGAGAAACTTTGAAGGGGCCACCCGTGAAATTCATGAAATGATTTTCATAATTTTGAGATCCTATTTGTCAAATTTAAGATTTTTATTTTATAAGAACCCCACTATTTCATTTCTAGAATACGAGTGCCATGTTGCTTCTTCATCAAAATAAGTGCTAAACAACGAGGATTTGACATATGAAATGAAATGGAAGTGTTGTATTCCATTCATGTCATATATGGTCGTTTCATATGTCGATTAGTTGGATTTTTTCTGAGTTTCAAATACTCTCCATATATTATTCTATATGTTTTAGGTGTAAATCTTTCAAGTGAGAGTATATACTTGAGACAAATAATTTTGACATGTGTACGTTGATTAAGTTTTACATCAATTAAGGTTTATGGTATCAAGTTAAACTGATGTTCTATCTTAAAATCAATTGATGTTAAGAGGAATAATTCACTTGACTTATATACCTTATTATTTCATATTTGAGACTTCTTACTTATGAATGAATCGTAACAAAGTTTAAATATTAGGACATATTAGTTGATTGTTTATATAACTAATTCAATTTTGTTTGTATAATTGTATTTCTAAATTTGGATTTGGTAGATAACCTAATAATCTAACATTGGACGAATTGTCACGAGACCCATTTTTTTTCCCCGATTGTTTAAGCCTAAAAAAGGCACAGAGTGCAGCAGACTTGCAAGATACATCATAGGATAAAAATATATATAAAAAACCAGCAAAAACACATACGAACAAAAGAATAAAACTCATTGGAGCAAAATTGCTAAACAGGCTTAGCTTTCAAAAAAATTTCTTTTTTCCTTCTAACAAATCATCCCTAAAAAGCTTCACAGCGATCACTTTTTTCCTTCCAGGCTTCCCCGTTCTTTTGCGCGTTACGTTTGCGTTGTGTTACGTTGCGTTACGTTTAGTTGCATTAAGTTGCGTTGAAAATAGTTAAAAGGTAATGATAATTTGCGTTATGTTGCGTTAGGTTGCGGTAGGTTGCGTTGCGGTTAGTTACGTTAACGCACGAAAGAACGAGACCTATATTAATAGTTTTGAGTTTCTTTTTTTTCTTTTTCAAAGACGTAATAGTTTTGAGTTTCAATGTCAAGCACATGAATACACCACGTTCCTTGAGTGTTGCAAGTTGCAAGGAACAGAAGGCCATAGTACACCCACAGTTAATACCAATTCATGCTTTATCTTTTTTTTTTCTTCTCCCTTTTGGCTTGGGGTTTTTGGGGTGGGTGGGGGTCAGTCGAAACCCCAATTCATATCAGTCTGATACAAGTTGACAAGCTGTCCATCTCTATTCTTCAACTAATTACCAGTTGACGCCATTAACGATTAATTTGGAAGTTAAATATAATTACTCATGTTATCTGGGAAAAATCCCATTTTGCAACATCTTTCTACAATTAGAAAGTATCTAGATTTACCTTCAAACTCCTAATCCCAAACTTGGATGTTAATTAGGTTTCTAAACCAACTCATCAGTAGACAAGATTCAAACATAGCAGAGATAAAGAAGTGCAAGATCAAAACTTGGTAAATATATCACAAGATCCAGATTGAATTAATCTAATTGGATGTACAAAATGCCCAGAAAAGGCTAAGGAGAAGGAGAAAAAGATGACGAGAAGGCAAAACTGTGTCAAAACTTTCCCAATACATAACCCTTAAGCACTAACTTCAACCTGAGTAGGAGCTAACTACTTGGCTAGCTATTTACATTATGAATTAATAGAATCAAAAACCCCCCAAAATTTCAACCTTCATCTTTCCCTTGAGTGCTTCAAACCTCAACCCCATCTCCCCCAAAAGTTGAAAAAAAAACCACAGCAATCAATCAATCATGCCAACAGAGAAGCATGACAACACATCTCCTGATGATGTAAAGCCTGGCTCTTTGCTCTCTGACAACGCTGCTGAGACCACGGTTTACGAGCTTCCTCTTGCTTCCTCCAATGGCGGGGCTGCTCATCTTCATTTTCTCGATCTGGGTTCTGAGGAACACCGAGTTTTTCTTTGTGGGTTTGAGTGTTTTGAGTATGCACAGAAGGTGTTCGACGAAATGCTTGAGTGAGAATGAATGAAGGAGAATAGGGTTCTTATAGGGAGAATGGTGGGGGGGTGGTCCAAGTAAAGTTTTGGTCTACAAAAGACCAAGCGATGGGGCATCAAAGGGCGTGCTATTGCCCTCTCTCTAAAACCCACCCGACATTACATTTGGACCCACCAAATTTGTATTTGTTAGGAGAAGTACTCTACTATGGTTACACTACAACTCACTACTAGGGATTGAGTTGAATTGAATTATTGATGGTAGGGTTTTTAGATAATAGGATGTGTACAAAGGTCTTATACCATACAAATTTGGACACTATATCTTGTGGATATGTAAATACACCCTTTTTAGAAAAAAAAAAAAGAGTTAATGAAGTTAGAAGTAATGTCAAGTGTTGTATGGTGCCTAGCGCTGGCAAAATTTCGTCCGACTCGAATTACTCGAATTGTCCGACCCGGAAAAAATCGGGTTTGGACATAGATTTTTCGTTTGAATTTTGATATTGATCGAATTGACCGAATATTCGGACATAAAATTTCTATTTTTTCTATTGTCCAAACCCGATTTTTTGCTTCGTCCGAATTATCCGACCCGGTTCGGCCCGAAATAAAATCGTGTCTGGACATGAAATTCTCGTCCGAATTTTGACATTGTCCGAATTTGTCCGATCCGAATTTACCCGAATCCGAATTTTTGCCCGCGCTAATGGTGCCCAATAAAAGAATGAATATAATTGCTTAATATTTGTTATTTTTAACTTATTATAACCAATTGTGCTCGGTAATATTCAGTATTGATCAACATTCAGCATTGGTCACTATAAGTTATTTTCTAAGTGTTTAAACGTAACTATTGTTAATTTAAGTAAAAATCTTTGAATTTGAATATTGTAAATGGAAAATAAGTTAGGCAGAGCTAAGTTATATTCATCACATAAACTTTAACAATATATATAGGATCAGAGACTAAAATATAAATTAGATAAATTATTAATTAAACTAATTTGTTAATACTCACTTAAAATTGTACTTATATGTATTAAGTGTTATCAGTAGAAAATTTAAGGATTAGTGTTAGGGAGCTTGATTAAATATCCTGTAATTCTTTCAGTGTTTGTTTCATTTTTAACTTTTCATTAATTGCTTTTTCATCGGAAGATGATGAGTAGGATTGGCAGAAAATCGAGCTTGGATGATGTTTGAGTTTGGACCATTCAAACATTAGATAATATTAATAAATCCAATCCCTTTTTTGTAACTAACTTGGATAGGAACACTGAATCCAAACCTGGACCTAGATATGTCTAATGTCCAAATCTGAATGTTCAAATTTGTGGTACGATCTTTTGACATTTTCACTGAAAATGTGTTTGATTGATCAACTCCGTGGACTAGAATGTCTGTTTTTTTTAAAAAAAAGTTTCTTGAAATACTGTGCTAAAGATATCTATGAACCTAATGTGCCCATGCCCGAACTCAATTGTCTGAATGTTCGTATTTGACCGAACCTAAATTGTCTCTAAAATCCGATGAACAACCTTGACCTGAATGACCATATCCAAATCTGACTCAATTATATAGTCGAACATGATTAATTGTTTGAATTTTAAGTCCGACCAAAAACATGGTTATTGTATCGGATTTTTTTTAGTCGAACAAATTGGAGTTATCGGGTCAGACTAATTTTTACCGATCTAAATGATGACAATTTGAATTTTTTTTATTTAATTTAGTCAAGATGAGAGCTAGGATCTAAACGTGCACATGTAAGTCTATATTTTGAGAGCATGAATTATTGATATCTACAAATAACGAGGAAAAAAAATAAAAGATTTTCATGAATTATTATTGGAAAATTGTCATTTTCCAATAGGGCTAGGGATGAAAACTTTATCCTAATATTGTGTAGGTATTACCCACCAACATGGTGGGTCGGCCATTATATCAAATTATATCAAATATAAGGTAGCAAAGAGTTGTGCAATTTTTGTAATTGCCCCCTCCTTCACTCTATGTTTTCTTGATAAGGTTTTTGATAATTATTTTTGGGGGGGCTGGTGGGGGACATTATGTCCTATTTTCGTTTCTTTTTCATGGGTTGTATCCCAATTTAAACTCACATTTACAATAAAATTGATCATATACCATGTATGTATATGAAATCAGTTGACAATTTTTTAAAAAATAATATCACAATTTTAAATCTATATATTCATGTCTTCACCCACTTTATATCAATATGTGAACTACTCCCTCTGTGTCGTATTGATTGTAGTCTTTGTAAATCCTGCAATCAAATTTCAAAAATTTTAACCATAAAATTTTCAACATATACAATGTGTTGTTATATAAAATTACCACTATTTGATTTACAAAGAAAAATACTATTATAAAAGTATAATATTACAATTATTAATAACATATTATGTCAGAAATTGTCAATCAAATGATCACATTGGAGACCGTGAAAATCAAAATTATTACAATTAATATGGAATAGAGGGAGTAATAAATTCAGTATAAGGGAAATAAACAAAAGCAAAATCAATCAATCTTGATGGTACTTAATGAAGTGTCCATTATGTTAAGTGTCTTATTAATTGACTAATCCAAATCATTATTAGTTTCATGTGGGCACAGTTGTCAGTTAATTAGGTGTGATGTATGTTGTGTACAGGAATTTTAATTAAGACAAGCTACTATATATGAACTAGCTAGGATCTCAAAATGGGATGATTAATTATTTGTAGTAAATATAATTAATTAGTTAATTAAGATAAGAGGAAACTGTCAAGCTCTAGGTTTGAGATTTCATTGTAGGGTAGTTTGCCCTTAACAAGGGTATAATTAAGAAGATAAACATGTTTTCCCTAGCCTACATCAAGAATATTCTCAATTAACTTAAAGATGACCGTTAATTTGGAGTATAATTAATACCCAAATTGGTCATAGTAACTAAAAGTAGGTTTTTATTCCACGACAAAAGTTGATCATCATTGTTTTTATATTATAGTTAAACATCAAGATTAGCAACTTTATTGATAAAATAAGCACAAAAAGATGTTCATTAGCAACATATGGAGATCGGTCAAAGGTGAATAAGAAAAGTTTTGGGGACTAATGCATCTTCAAAACTAGAATTTGGTTTGTAGTATAAACCATAAATGTATTAATTATGTTAAGTGGAGGATTTTAAAATTTGGTTTATGTATCCTTTAGGTTATAGTTAATAGTGGGTCATAGATATGATAATTCCGTTGGGTCGGGTTCGGTATGTCCCATATCTCGGGTTTGTTGTATTTCATGTTTGAAAAATCGGATTGATTTCGAGTCGGGTCAGCTTTTTCCAGGACTATTAGATCATTATAGAGTATGATACTCATCAAATTTTATTGTATAAAACTTCTTTTTCTCATTTTTTTAAGGATTCCTTCTGAAAAAATCAATGGGATAGTTAGACCTCATATAAAGATGCATGATTAGAAAGTAAGTTTATTTTTATTTTGATACATATGTTTAAATTTGTCAGTATGTATTTATGACAACATACATAATTTTTCTAAGATACAAAATTAAATCTAATTTGAGATAAATTTTGAGCCTAGGCTATAAGATTTTTATCTTTAATTTTTGGTCGGAGAAACCTACAAATAGATGAGATCCAGATAATGTTGCATTGAATTTATGTATTTGTCTAAGCTTTGTACAACCTTTCTTCAAGTAGTCTCAACTTTTGATTTTGATCATACAACCTATTGTGCATGTCTTGTTCTAAATATCAACGTCAATTTCATCTCATCATCTATTTTGGATGGAACTACATACTTTCTAAAATATTTCTATTAGAGTTTACTTTTTATACATTTTATCATGTTCACTTCCTTAATTATATAACTCAGCACATGCACATGCATCAACCTAACTATATACATTGTATAATTTGTTTTTTCTTTTGCCCGTCTACTGAGTCCATATTTTAGGGATAACCATCAATAAATTTAACATACTTGAGATTAAGCAGTAAGTATCAAACTATCAATGACAAGCATAACTAATCCATTCCATAATTCCTACTTGTAGAAAATATTTTGCCCTGATACCATGTGGAACCATCTCAACCAAAAGTTTAAACTGATAATATTGAAGTTATAATACACCTCTCTTATTCAAATCGGAGCTACTTAGACCCTTAAATACCAGGGGTCTAAGTAGTTCCGACATGAACAAGAAAGGTGTATTATAGCTACAATATCTGTTTTAATCTGAGTCTTGAATATGGCACCAATCGGAAGAGCAATTCAAATATAAGAAGAAAAAGAAAAACGGTCCATGGGCCTTTTCTCATCCCACAGATTTTAAAGTTCTTTTTTTATTTAGTTCATAAACTTTAGAGTCCAAAAAATTAACAATGAAAATCAAGGGTCCAGAAAATAAATTATCCTATAATTCAAGGTCCAAAATGCAAAATACCCTCTAAAACGCTAATAAATTTTATTAGTTTTAGTACTCAAAGTAGCATTACATTACTTTTACAAATAATATGTGAAAATTTTAAATTTTATTTTGCCTACACTAAACAACTAATTTAATAATTAAATTTACCGAATATATTTACTTCAACACATCAATATATAAATAACTATCTACTAATAACTAAATTAGAATAGCTATCCACTAACATAGCTATTAGTTTTACTGATTGAACAAGACCTTAAATTAAATTAAATTGAAAAATTTCATCTAAATTAAATACCTATTTTCATGTTTTAAATATCTTGTGTACGTGTATTAAGTACGTGAATAGATGTACATATATTTTATTGCATAGCATGCACTAATTAATATTAGTATGTGATTAAGATTCCAAATATATGGTCAAACCCATTGTTGTCAAGGGGGAAAAAACACACATATACACTTTATATATATAGGGGAAAAAATAATTGTTTTCTAATTCAAGATGCTTAACCACTGACCACTTTACTAACATTAAGCTAGCTGGGACATGTGATTGGTACACATGGGAGTTAATTAAAGTATTAAACTATTAATCTCATTTTTTGCATACTTCATACATTTTTTGGATCAATATTCAAACTCCTTTTTTTTAAATATGGCTTAAGTTGTATAATAGTATCTTTTATGGACCACAGTTGGGATAAATTGGATCTAGTAGAGAAAATTTTAATTTATCAATTTTATTAGAAGTTAGCGATAGTTTTAGCATAAGATATAATCTCATATCTCATCACCACATTTTGATAAGTTTAAGTTAGATTATGCGTTTATATTACAATCTCATTAATAGATTCTTTGAAAGAAGGGCTATCTAGATGCTTACTCTTACCCTTATTACCAAAAGAGGGGGGGGGGGGGTTCAGACCACAAACAATCACAAGAAAGAATATTAAGTTAGATTATGGGTTCATAGTGTGTTATCTAACCAAATTAAAAGGAATTATTACGAGCAAAAGCTACGTATGACATTTATTATTTATTATTTATTATTTAAAATTTTAAAACACGCTTCTTTAAAGAAAAAAAACTAAAATGGTTACGTTTGTCAAGGCGACCCGAGGGAGGTGAAAAGCATTCATTAAATTACTTTACAGCTCTGTTCGTATATATAAATTGTACAGGTCACGTTTTTCTTCACAACAGTCGCAACTCTCTACTATGTATTTCTGTTCTCTCTCTGATTTTCACCTCTTAAAATAATCAATCATTTCTCTAAATATTCAAGTGAAATTTATTTTGAGGAATTAAGCTCAATTAACCCCATATGATTGGGAAAATGATGCATATGAAACTCATGTTCCATCTGATGCAAAAGAGTACCATATACTCATTATCGATGAAGATTAAATCTATTACGAAAGGTATATTTGCTTCTTTGTAAGGCATCCTACGTCCTACCAATGTTAGATTTCTTTCTTCTGTCATTAAATTATACTCACTATGTTTTTTTCTTTCTTTTTTCAACCCATACAAATACACACATGTATAAAATTTATTTATCTAGTAGGAGTCAGATCTTATCTTTATACTTTTTTGTTGTTTATTCTATATGTACTTGAATCATTCTTATTATAAACGTTATAAGTAATTTGAAGAAAACAAATTGATTTACTTGTTAGTGGCATATATTCAGGGAATCAACAAAAATTATAGATATTTGACTTTGTAACGCCTATGAATTAGTGAATCTTATCAAATTCGCAAAAATTTAAAATTTTGAGACACGCTGCCAAAAGGAAAAAATTAAAAAGGCTATGTTTGCCAGGGCGACCCGAGGGAGGTTGAAAGCGTTTAGAAAATTATTTTACAGCTCTGTTCGTATATATAAATGGTACAGGTCACGTTGTTTTTCACAACAGTCGCAACCTTCTACTATGTATTTATGTTCTCTCTTTGATTTTCACCTCCTAAAATCTTTTATCTAAATATTAAACTAAAATTTATAACCCCATGGATGTGTTTGGTTGGGAAAATGATGCATATGAAACTCTTGTTCCATCTGAGTACCATAGACTCATTATCGATGAAGATCAAATCTTTTAGGAAAGGTAGATTTGCTTTTTCGTAAGGCATCCTGCCAATGTTAGATTTCTTTATTCTGTCATTCAATTCTACCCACTCGATTTTTCTTCTTTCTTTTATCAACCGATATAATAAACGCATGTATAGAGTTTATTTATCTAGCATGAATCGGATCTTATCTTTTTACTTTTTTTAATTCTATATGTACTTGAATCATTATTATTATCAACATTATAAGTAATTTGAAGAAAACAAATTGATTGACTTGTTAGTGACATAGATTTAGGTAATCAACCAAAATTATAGATGTTTGATTTTGCAACGCATATGAATTGGTGAATCTTATAAGAGTCGCAAAAATTTAAAATTTTGAGCACGTTGCCTTAAGGAAAAAATTAAAAAGGTTACGTTTGCCAGGACGACCCGAGGGAGGTGAAAAGCTTTTAGTAGAATACTTTATTGTACTGTTCATATATATAAATGGTACAGGTCACGTCTCCTTCATAACAATCACAACTCTCTATCATGTATTTTTGTTCTCTCATTGATTTTTACCTCTTAATTAAAATAATCAATCATTTCTCTAAATATTCAAGTAAAATTTATTTTGAGGAATTGTGGTCAAGTAACCCCTTGGATGTAATTGATTAGGAAAATGATGCATATGAAACTCATTTTCCATCTGATGCGAAATAGTACCCTATACTCATTATCGATGAAGATCAAATCTATTACGAAAGTTAGATTTGCTTCTTCTTAAGGGCCTCCTACCAATGTCAGATTTCTCTCTTTTGTTATTCAATTTTATCAACTCTGATTTCTTCTTTATTTTTTCAACTGGTATAAATACGAGATTTTTGCTTTTTGGACCCTGTATTTTGGGGGTATTTACATTATGGACCCCCATGTTTCAAAGTTTGCAATTTGAACCCTGTATAATATGGGCCAAAAAAAATTAGCCCAAACTTAAGTTGGGCTCCGATTTGCCTAGTGAACTGACCGATTCGCCCTTATGTCATTTATTCATTTCTCTCTTGTTTCCTTTTCCTTTTCCTTTTCCTTCTTCTTCCCCGTCTCCCTCCTCTTTCTCTCTCTATCTCTCTGATTCTTTCTCTTTCTTCTTCTTCTTCCACGTCATGGCCTCTTCTTCTTCTTCTTCTTCTTCTTCTTCTTCTTCTTCTTCTTCTTCTGCTGTTGTTACTGCTACTGTTGCTTCTTTCTTCTTCTTCCTCTTCTCTCTCTCTACACTTATAGTTATGCTCATTAGAATCCAATTTCCCATTTTTATGTATGCAGCGATGATGGGTTCTGAATTTGCAGATTAGTCGATCAGATTAGTTGTGGCACCGCCATGGTTGTTCCTCCATTGGCATGGCAGCAGCTGCAGATGGGTACGATTGAGCTGGGTTGAGTTTCCCATTTTTATTATCTCTCCGTTCAAGTTGCACAATCAGCTTCTGAAATGGTGACAAGCAGCTGCAATATTTTCTCTCCGTACAAGGAGATTTTCGGCAGAAGTAAAAGGCAATTTCCAGCATCCTCGAGATTTCTGGTTTGTTGGTTCTACTACTTCTCGCGCTTCAGGTAATTGGTTTCTGGGATTTGCAATTTCTTCCATCGTCTTGCTATTCGGTACTCTACTTTTCTCAGGGTTCTCGGGGTGCCTACGTCGTGGTGATTGTGGTACTCCAATTGTGTTCTCTGACACCGACTTTCCGATTTCGATCTCTGAGAGGCGGTTATGAAGTGTTGGGTGGGCTTTGTTTTGCTGGGTTGTTTTCTTTGGGCTGCTTAACCTATTACGATTTGGTTGTTTTGCTGTTTTCTCTGCGAATTTATCAGGGGATCGATCAATTGTTCATCAATCTAGATTTTCTGGGGTTTTCTGTTGTGGGTATCTGGGCATTGTTGTTGTCCAGAAAATCTGAATCTGCCCAGAAAGATAGATTTAGAAAGTGAGAGAGAAAGGATTCGTTGTGTGAGAAAAAAAAGGGGGAGATTAAGATTTTTAGGGTTGGATTGTTTGAGATTGTTTCGGAACGAAGATGGGGGGTTCGAAGGATTTAGGAGATGCAATGTTATCCATAGCGGAACAAGGAAGCCATTATTGCTCAAAGAAAACTGAGAAATGTTTGACTAAATTGAAGGGTAACTTCGGCAGTTCAAAAATAATCTAGGGGCAATTTTGGAAAGAAAAATCGTTCAAACTACAATAAGGGCCTCTTTTGGCTGGACCCCTCTAGTTATGTCCAGAGTGTTGCCGGAATCAAAATACAGGGTTCAAATTGCAAACTTTGAAACATGGAGGTCCATAATGTAAATACCCCCAAAATACAAGGTCCAAAAAGCAAAATTCCCACATACGCACATATATAGAGTTTATTTATCTAGCAGGAGTCCGATCTTATCTTTATACTTCTTTTTATTGTATATTCTATATCTACTTGAATCATTCTTATTATAAACGTGATATGTAATTTAAAGAAAACAAATTGATTGACTTGTTAGTGACATAGATTTAGGGAATCAACAAAAATTATAGATATTTGATTTTGTAACGCCTATGAATTGGTAAATCTTATCTGATTCGCAAAACTTTTAAATTTTGAGACAGGCTACCTTAAGGAAAAATTAAAAAGGTTATGTTTGCCAGGGCGATTAGTGGAGGTGAAAAGCGTTTAATAGATTACTTTACAACTCTGTTCATATATATAAATGGTACATGTTACATTCTTCTTCACAACAGTCGCTACACTCTGTTATGTATTTCTATTCTCTCTCTTATTTTCACCTCTTAAAATAATCAATCATTTCTCTAAATATTTAAGTGAGGTTTATTTTGAGGAATTGTGGTCAAATAACCCCATGAAAGTCATTGATTGGGAAAATGATGCATATGAAACTCATGTTCCATCTGATGCGAAAGAGTACCATATACTCATTATCGATGAAGATCAAATCTTTTACCAAAGGTAGAATCGCTTCTTCGTAAGGCATCCTACCAATGTTAGATTTTTTTTTCTGTCATTCAATTCTACCCATTCTGTTTTCTTCTTTTTTTTATCAACCGATAAAAATACACACATATATGGAGTTTATTTATCTAGCAGGAGTCAGATCTTGTCTTTATACTTTTTTTATTGTATATTCTATATGTACTTGAATAAATGTTAGAAGTAATTTGAAGAGAACAATTTGATTGACTTGTTATGGACATAGATTTAGGGAATCAACAAAAATTATAGATATTTGACTTTGTAACGCCTATGAATTGGTGAATCTTATCATATTTGTAATAATTTAAACTTTTGAGACACACTGCCTTAAGGAAAAAAATTAAAAAGGTTACTTTGTCAGGGCGACCCGAGGGGGTGAAGAGTGTTTAACCGGTTACTTTACAGCTCTGTTCGTATATATAAATGGTACATGTCACGTTCTTCTTCACAACAGTCTCAACTCTCTATGATGTATTTCTGTTATCTCTCTTATTTTCACCTCTTAAAATAATCAATCATTTCTTTAAATATTCAAGTGAAATTTATTTTGAGGAATTGTGCTCAAGTAACCCCATGGATGTGATTGATTGGGAAAACGATACATATGAAACTCCCGTTCAGTATGATGCAAAAGAGTACCATATACTCATTATCCATGAAGATCAAATCTTTTACAAAAGGTAGAGTTGCTTCTTCGAAGGCATCCTACCAATGTTATATTTCTTCTTTTGTCATTCAATTCTACCCACTTTGTTTTTTTCCTTCCTTTTATGCAACCGATATAAATACACATATGTATAGAGTTTGTTTCTCTAGCAGGAGTGGGATGTTATCTTTATACTTTTTTATTGTATATTCTACATGTACTTGAAGCATTCTTATTAGTAACATTATAAGTAATTTGAAGAGAACAATTTGATTGACTTGTTAGTGACATAGATTTAGGGAATAAACAAAAATTTTGATATTTGACTTTGTAACGCCTATGAATTGGTGAATCTTATCATATTCGTAAAAATTTAAACTTTTGAGACACACTGCCTTAAGGAAAAAATTAAAAAGGTTAAGTTTGTCAGGGCGACCCAAGTGGGGTTAAAAGTGTTTAACCGATTACTTTACAGCTATGTTCGTATATATAAAATGGTACAGGTCACGTTCTTCTTCAAAACAGTTGCAACTCTCTATGATGTATTTCTGTTCTCTCTCTTATTTTCGCCTCTTAAAATAATCAATCATTTCTCTAAATATTCAAGTGAAATTATTTTAAGGAATTGTAGTCAAGTAACCCCGTGGATGTCATTTATTTGGAAAATGATGTATATTATACAGTCGTTCCATCTTATACAAAAGAGTATCATATGCTCATTATCGATGAAGATAAAATCTTTTAGGAAAGGTAGATTTGCTTCTTCGTAAGGCATCCTACCAATGTTAGATTTCTTTTTCTGTCATTCAATTCTACCCACTCTGTTTTTTTTTCTTTTTTTCAACCGATATAAATACACACATGTATAGAGTTTGTTTCTCTAGCAGGAGTAGGATGTTATCTGTATACTTTTTTATTGTATATTCTACATGTACTTGAGTCATTCTTATTGGAAACGTTACAAGTAATTTGAAAAGAATAATTTGATTGACTAGTTAGTGACATAGATTTAGGGAATCAACAAAAATTATAGATATTTGACTTTGTAACGCCTATGAATTGTTGAACTTATCATATTCGTAAAAATTTAAACTTTTGAGATACGCTGTCTTAAGGAAAAAATTAAAAAGGTTACGTTTGTCAGGGCGACCTGAGGGGGATGAAAAGTGTTTAACTGATTACTATACATCTCTGTTCGTATATATAAATGGTACAGGTCACGTTCTTCTTCACAACAGTCGCAACTCTCTATGATGTATTTATGTTATCTCTCTAATTTTCACCTCTTAAAATAATTAATCATTTCTTTAAATATTCAAGTGAATTTTTTTTTAGGAATTGTGCTCAAGTAACCCCATGGATGCGATTGATTGGGAAAATGATGCATATGAAACTCCCGCTCCATCTGATGTAAAAGAGTACCATATAATCATTATGGATGAAGATCAAATCTTTTACAAAAGGTAGAATTGCTTCTTTGTAAGGCATCCTACCAATGTTATATTTCTTTTACAAAAGGTAGAATTGCTTCTTCGTAGGGCATCCTACCAATGTTAGATTTCTTTTTCTGATATTCAATTCTATCCACTCTGTTTTTTTCTTTCTTTTTTTCAACCGATATAAATACACACTTGTATAGGGTTTGTTTCTCTAGCAGGAGTAGGATCTTATCTTTATACTTTTTTATTGTATATTCTACATGTACTTGAATCATTCTTATTAGAAACGTTATAAGTCATTTGAAGAGAACAATTTGATGGACTTGTTAGTGACATAGATTTAGGGAATCAACAAAAATTATAGACATTTGACTTTGTAACTCCTATGATCTGGTGAATCTTATCATATTCGTAAAAATTTAAACTTTTGAGACACGCTGCCTTAAGGAAAAAATTAAAAAGGTTACGTTTGCCAGGGCGACCCGAGGGGGGTGAAAAGCGTTTAACCGATTACTTTACAACTCTGTTCGTATATATAAATGGTACAGATCACATTCTTCTTCACAACAGTCACAACTCACCATGATGTATTTCTGTCATCTCTCTAATTTTCACCTCTTAAAATAATCAATCATTTCTTTAAATATTTAAGTGAAATTTTTTTTGAGGAATTGCGCTCAAGTAACCCCATGGATGTGATTGATTGGCAAAATGATGCATATGAAACTCCCGTTCCATCTTATGCGAAAGACTATCATATACTCATTATAGATGAAGATCAAATCTTTTAGGAAAGGTATATTTGCTTCTTCGTAAGACATCCTACCAATGTTAGAAGGAAAACCGGACCAAAAGAGTCAAAAGCAACCCAAGGAAGGAAGCAGAACAGAGTTGCGCACGGAAGTGTCGCGCCCGCGACTGGTCGAAATGGGTTGTAGACAACAAAATCGCTGGCAGTGTTTATAAAACAATGGCAGCGTCTAGATCAGAGACAAGCGAATTGACGTTCAAGCAAAACACTGCCAGCGTTTTTAAAACGCTACCAGCGTTTAGTTCATGGATAAGCTTAGCGTAGCAAAACACTGTCAGTGTTTATAAAACGCTGCCAGCGTTTGGCTTTACACACCAGAAAGGCGGATGACAAAAACGCTGGCAAAGTTTATAAAACGCTGGCAGCGTTTTATCCCAGCGTCCCATATAAATAGATGACCTAGTCGCCGCATCAAAGGGATCAGTTTTTTTCAGGATTTTTATTCAGTTAGTTTTTTTTTTATGCTCTCTCATTTTTTTTAGTATCATTGTTCTAGGGTTTAGTTTTCATTGTTTTGCCTACCGTTATTCTTCGATTGTAATTCACTCGTTCAATCTTTAATCTAATTCAAGTTTTTAATTCTCGTTCTTCTCGCTTTTTGTTTCTAGTCTTGTTACTTCGAATTATTAGTATTAGTTCACAACCCAATTCCACTTTTTAGTGAAAGAGGAAGATTAAGGGTTCACAATTCTCCCTTCAGGTGAGGATTTGGGGGATTCTTAGTAATCCGAATCACAACTTTTGTTTGTTCGGAAGAGTTCGTGATGCGAGCAAGGGGAGGTAGAGTGAAGAGAAGACGGACGGTATACTCTACTCCCTTAATTTCATCGAGTCTTTTAATTTAGTTCATATTAGCAATTTAGATTGCTATTTATTGTTTTCTTGATTATGAGTTCTTCGTTAGTTTTAGTTTTTCGTTCTTGTTAAATTAGGTTAAATTTTAATTATCGCTTCATGTTTGCTTTAGTAATTACTGTTTTCAATTTCTGTTTAATTTAGTTTTATTATTATTTACTGCTTTTTCGCAATTTGAAACCCTACCAAACCAATTCCCTATTAACTTGACACACCATCCCTACGGATATGACTACCCCTACTCTTTTACCCCAAATACCACAACCAAACATCATTCAATTCTATCAACTCCAATTTCTTATTTCTTTCATCAACCGATATAAATACATACATATATAGAGTTTATTTATCTAGCAGGAATCAGATCTTATCTTTATACCTTTTTTATTGTATATTCTATATGTACTTGAATAAACGTTATAAGTAATTTGAAGAGAACAATTTGATTGACTTGTTGGTGACATAGATTTAGGGAATCAACAAAAATTATAGATATTTGACTTTGTAACGCCTATGAATTGGTGAATCTTATAATATTCGTAAAAATTTAAACTTTTGAGACACGCTACCTTAAGGAAAAAATTAAAAAGATTACGTTTGCCAGGGCGATTAGTGGAGGTGAAAAGCGTTTAATAGATTACTTTACAGCTCTGTTCGTATATATAAATGGTACAGATCACATTCTTCTTCACAACAGTCACAACTCACTATGATGTATTTCTGTCATCTCTCTAATTTTCACCTCTTAAAATAATCAATCATTTCTTTAAATATTTAAGTGAAATTTATTTTGAGGAATTACGCTCAAGTAACCCCATGGATGTGATTGATTGGGAAAATGATGCATATGAAACTCCCGTTCCATGTTATATGAAAGACTATCATATACTCATTATCGATGAAGATCAAATCTTTCAGGAAAGGTAGATTTGCTTCTTCGTAAAGCATCCTACCAATGTTAGATTCCTATCTTCTGTCATTCAATTCTATCCACTCTGTTTTCTTCTATCTTTTATCAACCGATATAAATACACACATGTATAGAGTTTATTTATCTAGCAGGAGCCAAATCTTATCTTTATACTTTAATTATTGTATATTCTATATTTATACTTTAATTATTGTATATACATTCTATATGTACTTGAATAAACGTTACAAGTAATTTGAAGAGAACAATTTGATTGACCTGTTAGTGACATAGATTTTGGGAATCAACAAAAATTATAGAAATTTGACTTTGTAACACCTATGAATTGGTGAATCTTATCATATTCGTAAAAATTTAAACTTTTGAGACACGCTGCCTTAAGGAAAAAATTAAAAAGGTTACGTTTGCCTGGGCGACCTGAGGGGGGTGAAAAACGTTTAACCGATTACTTTACAACTCTGTTCGCATATATAAATGGTACAAGTCACGTTCTTCTTCACAACAGTAGCAACTCTCTATGATGTATTTCTGTTCTCTCTCTGATTTTCGCCTCTTAAAATAATCAATCATTTCTCTAAATATTCAAGTGAAATTTATTTTGAGGAATTGTGGTCAAGTAACCTGTGGATGTCATTGATTGGGAAAATGATGTATATGAAACTCCTATTCCATCTTATGCGAAAGAGTATTATATACTCATTATTGATGAAGATCAAATCTTTTAGGAAAGGTAGATTTGCTTCTTCGTAAGGCATCCTACCAATGTTAGATTTCTTTCTTCTATAATTCACTTCTGCCACTATGTTTTCTTCTCTTTTTTTTTCAATCGATATAAATACACACACTTGTATAGTGTTTTTTTTTTATCTAGCTAGCAGGAGTCGGATCTTATCTCTATACTTTTTTTATTGTATATTCTACATGTACTTGAATCATTCTTATTGTAAACGTTAAAGTAATTTGAAGAAAGCAAATTGATTGACTTGTAAGTGACATAGATTAAGAGAATCAACAAAAATTATAGATATTTGATTTTGTAACGCCTATGAATTGAATTACATTGGTGAATCTCATCGGATTCGCAAAAATTTAAAATTGAAAATTTCTAGACACATTGCCTTAATGAAAAATTTCGATACACACTACCTTATAGATTATGTTTGCCAGGACAACCCAGGGGAGGTGGGAAGCGTTTAGTAAATGATTTTACAACTATGTTCGTATATATTGTTGATGTAGGTGGCATTCTTCTTCACAACCGTCACAACTTCCTATTATGTATTTATGTTCTCTCTCATTTTCATCTCTTAAAATAATCAATCATTTCTATAAATAGTATAGGTCACTTTCTTCTTCACAACGGTCACATTCTTCTTCAAATTGTGTTCAAGTAACACCATGGATGTGATTGATTGGGAAAATAGTCATTGATATATACAAAAATAATAACTATGACTCAATCACTTTTAAAATTATAGAAAACTTTATCCATTAAACTATGAGTAATTATTGATGTAAATTTTAAAAAATAAAAAAATAAGATAAAAAGAAAGGCGGGTGCCCCCTGGGCACATGTACAAGAGGTGCGTGAACTGGGGAGCATCGGCGTACTTTTGGAAACAACCAATGCAATAGTCTACTCATTTCATTCTGTTGAAAATCAGCCTACTTGACCCAATCTAACCAAATGAATGGATTGTTTGCCGAATTCCTATTTAACTTATGTGATTTGGTTAAATATTCCAATTAAGTCATTTCTATCAATAAACACATTATTTAATAAATTGTTTACGAAACACACCTATAATAAGTATTTGTTTTCAAATCTTAACTTTTTGGTTATGCAAAATTTTAACGTAAACTGTTTAGTTATGTTTCCTTTTTTATGGTTTAATAAAAGCTCACATGAATTCATGATCCCCTTGTCTCTTGAATTAATACACTATTATTGTCAAGAAAAAAATAACATCAACTTGGAAGTGGGGTGACGGAGTCTAAGATACTCCAAAGCATTGGGAACTCAACTTGATTACAGTCATTAACAGAGGTTTAGTAATAATTAGTGGTATTTAAATAAGTTAATCCCTGATTTGCAGCCTTTTTTAAGTACTTTTTTAATGCTTAATCTGATCTGTTGCTTGCTGGACTTTTTGCAGTTCAAACACCTTGAAAAACTCTCTTTCTCGTAACAAGTATCAGAAATGCACGTGAGTTCCTCGTGATTAACAAGCTCAGTGACTCATTGCTTCTGGTATACTCAAAATAGAACACCCTAATTTTCTGTTGATTAATTGCCCCCTTGAGTCAAATTATGGTAAACATATAGCAAACTCCTAAAAGTTGAAACAATAACTATTTATATTTATTGATAGAAAATTTAATGAAACAATCATCCAATATTTTTTTCTTTTGTAAAGAGGCAAGTATAAAGAATCTTAGGTAACCATTGTCGCAAGAGATCTATCAAGAATATCATCTTTAAGAATAGAAGATAACGACATAGAAGGACTAGAAATCCAACTAACTATTGGCTGAAAAAGAAACATCAAACTTAGCTAACCAGTTAGCAGTCAAACTCCCTTCTCTAAAAATATGTTTAGTACTACAAAGGGGAAGTTACAAGCAGATATCTTGGATCAATAGACCAATTTCCTATGGAATCTAAAATTCACCCTTGAGAGCCTTAATAGCCACCAAAATGTCACCTTCAATCAGCAAAGAAGGTAACCTAAGGTAGATAGCATGAACAAGGCCACTTCGAAGAACAATCACTTCGATCAGCAACCACGATGAAAGCATTGACTAAAGGAAACATAGAAGCTGCAATAAGGTAACACGTTGAATCACAAATGATGAACCCATCAGCACTACCACGGTGCCACCCAAAGTTTTAGACCCATCAAAATTTAGCTTGAACAAACCAATGGGTGGTTTCCTCCAAGCCACCCACATCAAACCACTAGAGGTTGCTCGCGACACACAAGAAAGTGAGAAATAATCATCCAATATAAAGTGGCCATAAATATTCTTGGATTGTAAAATGATTAAACTGACAAATAATTTAATTTTGCGGAAGTAATGTATGATTATTCTTCTTTATATATCAACATTTGAGATTTTTTCAATTTACCAACTTTCTAAACTTTACCTAAATTTATCCAACTTTATCTTGTTTGATCAAAACCTACTTAAATTGTTTTTCTATTCTCATCATTGTTAAAGCCTTATCCATTATCCTGCATGATAATTCATTTTAAAATCCATAATTCGAAAAAAAAGACAAAAGACATTATGACATAACCATAAGAATTTTTATAACCATGCAATTCTTGGGGGAAAAGGAAGAAAAAAATCTTAGGGTGTTCATATTATGGATCAATGTGCATGGGTAGAGAACGTTTGGTAGAAACTCAGAAAAAAAAAAAATTTATGCAAAGTTTTCCACAAGAAAATTTCTCTAGAAAAAGGTAGAAAACGGTGCATCCCCATAAAGTTTCTTCCAAAATCAACTTACATTCAAATATAAAATAACTCAATTTGAGAAAATTGACCATTTTCCATAGTTTTTTTATCAACCACGCGCACAATAAATGAATAAACATTGATTCCTTTAGCGAGAGGTGGAAGCCTGCCAAGAAATAGATGGATCAATGATAGGCATCCTAGAAGAGGGAACAACAATAACTGTTGTGGACCCATTAACAAAAATGGGCCAAGCATACATATCCACATGATTATTTGGGTCCCAAGTCTCGACCAATAATAATGGGCCAAGATAATGTTGCTACTTACTCCCTCTATTTCATAATTTAATTTTCAAAGTATTATTTAACATTTTATTCTATGTGCATTTTTTAATGATATAGTTTTAAAAGAAGTACAAGATCATGTCTGTAAAACTATTTTTCACAATTAACCTAACTAAAATAATTTCATAGAATAAATCATCATAAACACAAAAAAATTAACAAAACAACAACAAATTTTTAGGGGAAACACATTTGAGCTGCGCCAACATAGTTCATGAAGAGGTCTATTCCTGTGGACAATAAAGAAGATTTTCGAAACAACCATTATGAAAACAAGTTTAGACTTTAGACAATAAAAGAAACCCAACTAAAACATTTTTAAAAAACAAAAAATTAACTATAAGAAAATTTAAAAGTTGACTGGAGTTAATAGCCACATATATTGAACAAAAAAGAAAGTATATAAAACAACAGTCAAACAATGAGCCTCACTAATGTAAGTGCAAGACGAAGTTAAGATTTCCATACACAAATGTGATGTATAAGAGGTGATTACTGGTGACTTAAAAAAATATATATATGAATAAAAAGGGTTGTCTAATAACAAAATCCAAAACTGGTCTGAGAGTGTAGCACGTGGTAAGTTGATAGTATTTTTCAACCATAACTTAAAGCCATCTCCCCCTCATATAGTCTGTGTCTCAGCAGACAATTTTAATGCAGCATATGCTACTTCACTATTACTTGGCTCCACATATTAATCAACCAAACTTTTATTAATATTAATACACATATAAGATGACCCAATCCAACCCTTCATTTTTGTTGTTCTTGCTTGTTCAAGGCACTTGTATAATAAGTGCAAGATGTGCACTGTACTTGTAGGGACACTCTAGCTAGATCTTCCTTTGGGTCCATGCTGCCTGTTAGATCTTAATTATTTGAATCATGTTCGATTCGGTTTCGGTGGGCATCCATCACTTGTACTCTGTCTAGATCGACTTGAGTTTGGATCGACTCAAAGTTTGTTATTATTAGAGTTAGAGTATCGGGTTTGACTTGACTTTTGACAGTTGATAGTGTACAGAAATCATTTAACACGCACTATCAAATGAATGTCATTATGCTAATAAATATGAAACCTGCAAAGATTTAAACGCGAGTCTTCTTGCTTGGAAAGACTCTAAAATTGCGTACTTTTAGATTTTGTCGAGTTTGACACATACTTGATTGAGAAGATGAACTTTAGATCCATTCTATTGGTAAAGTATTCATAGTTCAAGTTGAGTTTCAGACATGATTGTTCTCGATGACATTACTGATGCACATAAAACATCGTACATACTATGCATTCATTTCCTGCAAAGAGGCCTGGACGATCATGGACTGACGTACCATGCATTTATTGTTATGCATGGGTTGAAACGTCCGTACCATGTGGAAATAAAATCTGACACTGCAATCGTATGAAAGATTAAGTAGACCCAAGGAAAAAAAAAAAGTATGCATCCACGTATACAATCGAACATGTCATTATACAAATAGGTTTGGAGTTATATGCAGGATACAGTACTGTAATGTGTTTGTGTTTAATTTTAGTTATGTATTTGTCTAACATTGTAACCTGTACAGGACTGTAAAATCAATTACATAAACTTTTTACAGACAATAAAAAAATACAAGTGTAAAATATGGTAAAATAATTCTTAGTCCTCTCTAGGAATCCATCTGCTCCACCAGACGCCCTTGCTTGTCTGGTTGAGTTCATTGATGCTTTCGTTGATTGTCTTGATAACTTTCCTCTGCAACCGAAGAACTGATGCAAGAGCATTCCGTTGTGCCCCGCCCTTCTTCGTTGGCTTTATCTCCTGCACCAAAACACCCATCCATCGATGGTTTTTAAAAATGAAAAAACTATATCTATCAAAAAACTTAACTCGGTTTCTCGAAGACCCCATTTTGGTTGATAGGAAATGGCAAAAATAAGAATCAGTTTCTAAGTATGCAAGAATATTTGCTGATGTGAGGTTGTCTGCGTCTTGATTTACTGATACCCCGCATAAGTGGAACCCACACTAGGCCAGGGGAAAGAATTACGACTAAAAATTAGGGAGAGCAACGTATCAGGTCAGGTTAGAGTCGGCCCATTATCTATGCAAGGTTGGGTCGGGCCTTGTAAGCAAAAACAGATGCTTGGCCCATGGGTGAGTTGTTTTGGCCCGAAATTTAAACTCAATGTATTTTGATCAAAAAACTAGTTTTGATAATTACTATTTGACACGAAGTACTAATAGTCTAATATATGACAACAAACTTTCAGTAGAAACACGTTTGAGTGCGGTATAGGAGATCCAAGTATTCCCACATGAACTGAAGTACTAATAATATATATCTGACGAAATTTTTAGCACTTAAATTAATTGAAAATACTTATTTTGGGGTCGTTAATGCACCATCCCGGTGAGGGCCACTCACTGACCGACCCTTCAACATTGTTAAATACGGTGATCAGTTAATGACTTGACCCTTCGTTAACCCTTTTATTCGGCCCAACATGCTCAACCCTACAGGACTCCACCCATTGCCCACCCCTGCTAATGATAAACAGGAAACAAACTTAGACACCCAAAAGAATGAGAAACATACCCTGAGTTCCACCAGCTGAGCTTCAGTGAAACCGCCGTCTTTCTTAGTCCCAGATCTCGCCATCAGTTGAGTTATCCATTTCGCAGCCTCGCCATAGTCCTGTTGCGTCGCTCGAAAGAACTGAAGCCTCAGATTTTGCATAAATGACAATGCCAAAAGGCCTTCCCTGTCAAAAAAAGGGTGGGCTAGAGCAGCTTTGGCACTCAACCGCTGTCTTGCTTTGTATCGAACCATAGAAGTCAGCAACTCCCACCCTACTCCTCCATCCAAATCCAACATCTGAAAGCCTCTTCTGAGGTCAGGTGATGCTCGTGGCTCGACGCTGCTTCTCCATGCATTCAAGTCATATTCACACCTCTTTAACTGACGGTTGAATTGGATTAAGGCGCTGTCGGAACGCAATCCAGGGAACACCTGCCAAAACCCAATAACCATCTCACTTTTAACACAGGCAAAAATTCGGGTTTGGATCAATTTCAGGCTGGTCAAATTGGTCCATATCAAAATTTCAGACAAGAAATCAATGACCATTACCCATTTTTTTCAGGTCAGATCGGGTCGGGCAAGCGGACATATATTCGGGTCAGAATCGGCTTCAGACAATAAAAAAGGAGAAATATTATGTCCAAATATTTGGTCAATGTTAAAATTTGGGGAAAATTTGTGACCGTACCCAGTTTTTTTTAGGTCAGACAAATTCTAACAATCTAGTGTAGGTCCCGCTTCTGCGCTGTCTAAAGAGATCCCGTTGTACACAATATTATCTTGATAGGCGGAAGATAAGTAATTAAGGGCTTGTTTTTGGAGGGCTGAGGTAAAGTTGGGTAAAGTAAGGTTGGATAAGTTTGGTTAAGCTTTAAACTTTTGAGGGTCGAAAATATGGGAAGAATGGGTAAATTTAAGTTGGGCCGGATATATTGCACGTAATTCACCAACATAAAGAGCATGCCCTAAACGCCTGTTGCTTACCATTTGTAGGAATATGAGACCGGTGCTGTATATGTCAAATCTATCCGGTAGATTCATCTGTCAAAGGTAATGTCTGTATTAATATACCAAGAAGCAAATTAACAATTCTAAGTACGAGCAGAAGAACGAAACAGTTTGAAGTCAATAAGTGTCATTAGCCTCAGCAGGACCTGCCATAGGACTGGGGAAAGCGCAGCAGCCACAGGAGGTGAGGGTGCTGATGGAGTTTGCGTGCTCATTATATACTGCTCTGGGGCGGCATATCTGAACAGCAATGTCAATAGTAATTAGAAAAGAAAAAAAAAACAGAGAATATGAGGTGATTTAGGTTGTATTGTGAAGGTGATCACCTGGGGTCCAAAAGGAATTCATTTGGGATATAGTTAATCCCTACTCGTAGATCAGCAGCAGCCCCAAGATCAATAATCTTGAATGTGCGAGTGCCTGGAAAAGCATGCGTTCATCAGACATATAAATTTCGAGGGACAAAAGTTTGAAGCATATATATAATGGGCTTAAATGTTTACCTTCAGAGAATATAATGTTTTGAGGCTTTATGTCCCTGTGAACAATGCCAGTCGAGTGCAGGCCGTCTAATGCGAACAAAAGTTGCCTCATAATTGTCTGTATGATTCTGTTTTCACGCTCCAATCCCTTGGGTAAATTCTGTTGTTCTCCTAGGATCATTGTTTCAACCTGAGGTATCATAGAACCAAATATAAGCTCAGAATGTTGCAGTAGCACTGTCAGAAATCAGAACCGGTCACCTAATTCAGGAAATAATACTCAGTGAAAAGTTCAAATATAAGCTCAGATGGTTATATGGCAGATTTACACCCATCATACTTCAAACTTGATCTCTTACTAATCCTTGAGCGACGTCAAGTCAGCATTTAAGCATCCGTCCTTGAATACCTATCGCTTTGCACAGTCGAGGCAAACATACATGGCAACAAAGTGCAGAACTATCAATCACCATGAGACTCATGACCTAGAAGCTATGTTACTACGACTCTTCATTTTTCCATCCATACCCGTATGGGATCCTTTTCACCAGGACAAGGGTACGATACTTGACGCTTAAAATAGTCGAGTGTGACACCCATATCCTTGCCCTTATCAGACACCTATACCTCTTTGTGAGAACATACCACTATGGAAATATCATCTTACACTAGCTTGATGGTTTCATGAAAACAACCACAGATTACAACAACCATCTAGTAAAAGCCACAATCCCACAATGGAGCATCTCAACAGATTATGCCTTCTCTCACTCAGGATCAGCATCTGAGTTAATGATCTACAATGAATGACACCATAGGTCCATAGATAACATATTTAACCGAAAAAACAGAAACTAACTCCAGAATCTGTTTAATGGTCTTAGTAGAAACAAGAAAAACTAGGGTGCTGTACATGAGTGAGGGTAGAGAATACCAACATTGTAGGGGAAGTCCCTGCTTGTCAACAAATCTGCGAGCGTGGACTCACCCTCAAACCGCCATAAAATCCAATACTCAGCTCCTTTCTTAGAAGAAGATTTCTGGAAAATGAAGAAAGCACTACAGTTCAGCATAGTATGTAAATGTATTATCAATGGAAAACCATCCTCTAAATCTATAACGGTTGAGCCTGCAGGGCATAAATTTAGAAATGGCAAAAGGATTATTACCTCCAAGAAACCATACAAAAAATCTGCACAACTACTTGCACATGCCCTCCGCACACGCTCATTCATCCAAATTTCCACAGCACCATACTCGGAAGCCTTTTTCAAGACCAAATCACCTTCCTTCCATATGCACAGTCATGCACAATAAGAAAGATATGATCAGTTTTCAATATTCAGTTTCAAGAATAAAATGCTATACAAAGTAGAAGCTCAGTGTTTATGTTTAAGATGCTTCATATAGGAACACCAAGAAGCTTATAAAATAGTCTCTTAAAGTCTGGTTTGAACTAGTAGTTGCATTGCATTATTACTTGCCAACTTTTTTAAAAAAACATTTGTGCAGCGGATACCAGCTAAGCTAAGAGCTCATTGGTTTTATACTGATCAACTTGTATAATAATATGTTATACTTCAACCACAGTCAACTAGTCTACTTAAACATCAATTTCCACTACATATGAGGCTTAAAAAAAGACCCTCTAAATTGACAATTGATCATAACAAAATCAACAAAACAAGATACCTCCACTGATGACTTCTTAGGGTTGGCCACTGAAACTTTATAGACAGAGCCAAAAGCTCCTTCTCCCAATTTCTTCCCCAACACAATCTCATCCTGCAACAAAGAACCAAAACACCCCAAACAAACCCAAATCAGCAAAACACAGGAAAAAAAAAAAAACACAAAACACTCCACAATCAAATTTCACAACAATAATCCCACAAAAATTAGACACCTTCTTGAAGGTGGGTCTGAATACCCTCTCAATAAAAGCAAGCACAAACATATCAAAGAACCCAGGAGCCACACCAGGTGTAGCCCAAAGGTAAGAAACTGCACCGAGTGCAAGCACAACCCCAGGAACAGTTAATGTGAGCCCATTAGACTTAGGCAAAGTGCTCCTATAAATTATGTCCCCACACTCCATTACTGTACAAGGAAGCCCTACTCCCACACCCAGAAACAAATCCCTAACTGGGTCAAATAACTCTAACCCAGATGCAAAAACCATGCATTTTCTCTGGGTTTTTAATTGGGGGGATGCATTCAATTGGGGTTTGAACAATTGGGTATTCCCCAGAAAGGGAGATTGGGGTTTTCTAGGGTTCAAATTTGGAGTGATTTGCCCTAACCCTAACCCTAACCCTACTCTGCTTGCTGCAATTGCTGACATTTTTTGGTAGAATTGGATGGTTGTCACTGTGTCAGTGTGATTTGGGATACATTTGAGCTGATGAAGCTCAGGTTGAGTGTGGATTGGATCAAAATTTAGATATTGTCTTGCCCATACTACTCTCCAACTCTCATTAGAAATTAAAAATCTGTTATTTTCTGGTAATTTTTGTGATTGGCATGGCTTGAAGCATTTTTTGTTTTTCCTTGAGGAAAAAGAAAAAAAATATCGTGGAGAATTCTTGTTCGTGGAGAATTTTTGTGGAGCTGAAAGCCTCAGGGCCTGTTTGGTGAGCAAAACAGGAATGGAATTGAGTAGGAATGAGTTCTAATTCCTGTTTTTTTTTTGTTTGGAGAGCAGTTTCTGGAATGGAATTGCAATCCCTAGGGATTTGCTATCCCTCCCAAATAGAGGGATTAGAAACCTCCCAAATATGGGGAGAATAAGCTATCCCTTTTCTTTCACAACAGCAACAAAACCAATAATAATAATAATAATAATAATAATTATTATTATTATTATTATTATAATTATAGTTATAATTATAATTATTAATAATTATTATAATTATAATAATAATAATTATAATTATTATAATAATTATTATAATAAATAATAATCATAATAATAATTATAATAATAATTTTTAATAATTAATAATTATTATTATTATTACAATTAATAATTAATAATAATTATAATTATAATTATAATTATTAATAATAATTATAATAACAATAATTATTATAAATGTATATATGAATAATTATTACTAAAAAATAATTATTAAGTGTTATTAATTAATAATAATTTATAATAATTAGTAATTTAGTAATATGAAAATTAGTAATTAATAGTTAATAATTAATAATAAAAATATATATTAATAATTAATAAGTAATTATTATAATTAGTTAATAATAATTGATAATTATTAATAATTAATAAATAATTATAATAATTAATAATTAATATTTAATTATAATTATTAATAATTAATATAATAAAATTACTTATTGATACAAATGTCAACAATTAAAAATTAATTAATAATTATAATAGTTAATTATTTTCCATTGATAATAATTATTAATTAATAAAAAGTAATAATTTGTAATTTATATTAATAATATTATTAATTAATATGTAATAATAACTAATTAATAATTGTTAATTATTAATTATTAAAATTTTATTATTGGCATAAAAATAATAATAATAATAATTATTATTATTATTATTATTATTATTATTATTATTATTATAACAAATACTATAACTATAGTTTTGATTCCATTCTACTGCTCACCAAACACTTTCATTTCAGAGTTCTAATTCCATACCCAACCCCCTAAGATTCTAATTTCATACCTAACTCATTCCACTTTTCTGTCCAAACAAGCCCTCAAAGGATTCACTGAGAGTGTGACAGAAATTGTCAGCAAGATTAGCGGGAAATGTACACCACCAATGACACGTAAGCACCTGCTGTTGGGCCTGCATGATGGATCCAATCATATTCTTCAGCAGCCCATCTTGAAGGTTGGGCCTGCATAATGGATCAAAGTCCAATCATACTATTCAGCAGCCCATCCGCAAAAGTTTGCCACAACCTACCACAAAATACCATTATACCACAATTTACCATAATCCACCACAAATTACTTGTTCCAATTAATTTTTTCATAATTATCAATACAATATTTATCATCTAAAAACAATACAATATTTCAACTCACTTTTTTTTAATTACTTTTTCACAATTACCAATACAATATTTATATATTAAATATATATAAAAAAAATCACCACAACATACCAATAACCCACCACAATTACACTATAACCCGCTACAATTTCACCACATCATACCGTAGAATACCACATAAAAGAACAGGGCCTATATATATATATATATATATATATATATATATATATATATATATATATATATATATATATAGGATAATTGGATTATAATCATATCTACTATCACCAATTGAATGATGTGGGTGATCTTTCACTTTGTATTCTGGTGGTCCAAAAAAAAAATTGGATTGTAGTGGGGTATTTTCAAGGGAATCATAGATTTTGTGTTGCATTTGATTCAAAACTTAGTATAACACTTTACAATGATTTTTAATGAATTTACAACGTTTCTCCCAATTTTTTTCATTTTTTTACTATTTTTTACAATTTTATCAATTTTATTATTTTTAAAAAATCATAATAATTATTCGGAGTCTCAAAAAAATAATTAAAAAAATGTTTTAGAAACTACAATTCATTAACTTTCTAGGGGTAGGAACGAAAAAAACAAAAACAATATAGTGTAGGAATGAAAAAAATAAGAAGAATGTGGAAGTGGATTTGGTATCACTACAATTCAATTTTTATTTTTTTTTGGACCACCAGAATACAAAGTGAAAGTACGATCCGCCATTGTCAAATTGGTGAAAGTAGGGATTATTAGAATCCAATTATCCTATATATATATTGTAAAACCCCAAGTTTTCGGTTAGCTGTACTGTTAGTTAGTTAGCTCACCCGATAGCCCTAAGTTTAAGTTTCGAGGACGAAACTTCTTTAAGTGGGGAATGATGTGAAACCCCGAAAAATTCGATTATTATTACCGTTAAAGTTCCTGACGTGCGTTACTTTCCGTTGGTTTATATGAGTTATTATCACACGGAGCTTTTAGGATCGCGAGTGAGTTCGTTAGAATTTTTAGAGTCTTAAAAATATCAGTTAGAGACTTTTTGGGTATCGGTTAAAATTAATTGGGATCAGTTTATAAAAATTGTTTAAGGAAAGATGTTGATTTAGGAAAATATTAATTTTGAAGGGTGTTACTAACACCTAGGTTTAATTTGTACTAATTTTACCCTAATTTCTCCCTCTATAGATACCCTATTTGGATCCCTACCCCAATAAACAAATATCCTAAAATTCTTCATCAGCCGCAATTCACATATTTTATATTCTCTCTCTTCCCTTTCTCTCTCTCTCCTCCCTTTCTTCCTGTGCTCCACCCCAACGGGCACCACCACCACCATACACCCCCAGCGCTCCCACCGCCCACCACCTCAAACCACCTCCTTCCACCCTCTGCTCACCGGTGACCACCACTCAACCTTTTTCCGACCGTCGGCCCACCTTTTTCCTGTCGTTACCGCCTCCTAGAACCACCCCAAAACACCACCCCGAGCCATCCATTTTTCTGCCCAGAAACCCCAGCTGCCACCAACCGCGCCACCCTGACCCACCACCGCATCTCCGATATAGTCCGCGACCTTGGCGACCTTGCTCGACTCAAGCGATCTCTTTCCGTCGATCACCCAGCTCCGGCGATCCCCGAACCTTTGTTCTGTTTGGTTGCCGCTACTGACCTCGTCACTACTGTCGTCGCCGACCGCCGGGAGCATACACCGCCACTGTCAACACACCCACACCTCCGGCAGCAACCTCGACCCGACGACCCCGAGCTCCGGTGAAACGCTCAGCCACCCAAATTTTTGGCTCCCATGTCCTATCATTGCTACTATTGCAGCCGACAACCGTCACTGACCGCCGTTGACGCACAACACCACCGCCAATACTGTCCCGAGCGCCACCCCCTTGGCTTGTGATAGTATAACTCTAACTCTCATTTTCTCTCTCTATATTTTTTTGGGTTGAGTTAGAATATTTCTCATTATCATTATTATTAAATTTTCCTATTATTTTGATTACTAAGTCTTTATTATTGTGTTCATATTATTAGTCTTAAGAATTCATAGTATTAGTATTTAATTTCGTAGATTTTATTAAGTATTCATATTATTATTAGTAATAAGTTTTGTATTATTAATTTTAAGTTTGTATTATTATTATTAAGTTTCCATAAGTTATTAAGTTTCGTAATATTATTATTAAGTTTCGTAAGTTTCATATTATTATTATTAAGTTCCAAGTATCATTAGTTTTCATATTAAGTTGATGTATTATTATAAAGTTTTAATGACTTTATTAAATTTCCTTATTATTTTAAAGATTCATATTATTATTATTATTATTATTATTAGTTTCATGATTTTATTTTAAAGTTTCATGTTACTATTATAAAGTTCGTGTTATTAGAGTTTCATGTTATTATGATTATTATAAGGTTTCGTGTTATTATTATAAAGTTTCGTATTATTATTATTACTATGGAGTTCCATGTAATTGTTTTAAAGTACATATGTTTAGTATTAAAAGTTTCACATTATTCGCATTAAAGTTTCATATGTCTTAGTATTAAAAGTTTCATATACTTTGGTATTAAAATTTTATAAAGTTTTCATGTTGTTATATGGTAATATGATTATTATGTTCAAAAACCTTACGTTAATAGTATTACTAAAAGTATTAGTATCGAGTTATGGTTTTAAATATGTTGTTTCGATTTTATTATTTTACCTTTAGAAAATGTGTGTGTGATGTTCATGTTTTCTTAATAGTTACGCTTGATACTTGGCTAACTAACTTATAAGAAAAGGCTAAGGTTGGGGTATGGTAGGATTAGTGCGTAACTAACTTTCGTAGAAGTCGAGATTTAATTTTAGAAGCTTTTATTCGAATTCTAGGTTTGAACGAGATGACGCGAGATTAGCTCCTGTGTGTAAGTGTTGCAATAAAGAGAAGCTATCAGGTAATGTCTATGCCCTCACTCCCCTTTGGATGCCCTTAAATTGTTTTGTTGACATTACTATTGTCTTGAACCTTGCATCCCGACGGGGACCTTTAAATGAAACTAGATTGTTCGTTTGATTGAGAAAGAGTTTTTATCTTTGTTTAATAAAGTTTGGATATTCCTTGGTTTTTGTGTTGAAAAGTGTATTGATTTGGAATTGTGGTTTAGCAGTATTGATTTTGGAAATGTTGGATTTGGAAATGTTGGTACTGAAATGTTATGAGATATGAAATCTGACTAATTAAAGGCTATGAGAGAAATGCGGGTTCGGGCAGTCTCCCCTTAGACAGTGGAACTGTGAGGATCACAAGAGACCAGGTGATGCCTGGTATTATGGATGTGAGTTAGGCGCTGATCAGTCGAATAGGAATATTTATGCGAGTCCGTGGGACTCCGAAAGAAAGAAAAGAAAAGAAAAGAAAAGAAATGAGTTATGCGTTGATCAGTCGAATGATGTTGTTTATGCGAGTCTGTGGGACTCCGAAGTAAGGAAAAGAAAAGAAAAGTATTGAGATATGTTGATGCGAGTCCTTGGGACTCCGAAGTATGTTCTGCGAGTCTTTGACTCCGAGGGGTAGTGTGGAAACCCCGTCCGCTTTAAAATATAGAAACGGTAAGATCTTCTGGTAAAGGTATTTGAAAATGTTTGACTTGTTTCCCCTTCCCTCAAAATGTATTGAAATGAATTGTATAATGTTTTTAACTGTTAGGGATAGACATTATTGAGGTTTCCCCCCTCATGTTTGTAATGTTTTGTTTTCAGGTGAAAGCTTTTGTGATGGGGACGGGAACTAGAAGTGAGGACGCTAGTCTGAAAGTTAGAAGTTTTGAGAATATAGCTTTGTTCGTGTTGTAGAAATGAAATCAGTAAATGTTTAGTATGTGTTGTTTCAAGAATTCGAGTTTCCTCCGTTTGTAAAATTGAAGTAAATAATTAATAGTTAGTTCATCTTTCTTGCCTTGTATTCCTTCGGGGATACGGCAGTAACGCTCAGGAAATAAAAAAAAATATTAAAAAAAAGAGTCTTCCGCTGAATATTAGTCAATGTTTGACTTTGATCGTTAAGTTAGAATTGAATTTTCGGGGCGTTACATATATATATATATATATATTAATTAGTCTAATAATTTATTGAACACCCCCTTGATATAAAAATTTAGATCCGCCAACTATCTTCAAGGTAATTGACCTATACAATACTTGGGCTTTGTTTTTCTGTGCGGTTCAACACCGCACCCGCCGTATTTTTTTATACTTACCACAATCCTTTCATACTATTTCAGTCTTTACCACAACAATTATAATTTTCTCTCTCTCCACTTTTATCTCTCCTCATTTTTCTCCTCTACTTTTTACATTCTCTCTCCTCACCTACTACATCAATCATTTTTACCACAAATTTTACTATATCTTACCATGTCATACCACACTTTCCATAATATTACCATAACATATATTTATTGTATCCAATTTGCTGCACAAAAGAACATAGCCTTAAAAGTATTGGTACTATTTCACAAGCTAATTTAATTGTGGCATGTGAATTTCGTGAAAACAATAGTAGGACCTAGATCCAATATTTGACAACAAAAGTCTATATATGCTCCCTAAAATAAATAAAAACAAATAAATAAATAAATAAACTCCATGTAAAAATAAATAAATAAATAAATAGTGAAAAGCGTGAAACCTCCAAAAATTCCCTTCACCAAATTCCCCCTTCACGGGCTTCAAATCCAAAACAACATAAGACAAATCCAACCCCACATTCCAATTATACAAGTCATTCTTTGGATCCATTTTTGTTACCTTTCAGGAGTGTGTTCTACTTGTAAATAAAGTCCTATACGATAATAATTGGTTTTTAAAATTAGGATTTTTGGACAATAATATATTGAATTTTTATGATATTGAATAATAATGTATTGAACTTTGACCTTGGACATTAATGCACTGAACTTCGAGGGGTGTTGGACAATAATGCACCCGAAACGATTTCGACAGTGGTTGACTTTGTGGCGATCTTACATGGCAAGTCGCGAAAATAAATTGGTCCAATAATATGTAAATTTACGACATGTCAGCTAATCTACACAAGTAAAGGTGGTTTTATACAACTACAACAACAATCTCTCAATAAAAACACGTTTTAGCAAATGTGATTTTACGTTTTTTTACTCTTTTGACAGTTGATTCCCTTATCCTTATGCGTGAATTAGCTGACATGTCATAAATTTAAATATTTTTAGGTTAATTCATCTCCTTCACCTATTATGTAGGGTTATCACCGAGTTAGCCACTGTCAGAATCGTTCTGGGTGCATTATTGTTCAACACCCCAAAAACCCTTAAAATTAAGACCAAACACTATCAATTCATTTGCTACATTTATAAATCTAGTGGGATATAGAATAGGATATATTAGAGTTTAAAACACGTTTATGTTTTTATATAGGTAATTAGTCCAATTCATTTGACTTTATTATAGTGGAGCACTAATCCAACATGTCTGTAATGGAAGGAGATATAGGGATGTCAACGTCTAAACTAGACCCACTCCCACTCATAACACTCCCCAAATTGGTAAGAGATGAATACTTCCCCCAGAATCTAAACTTTAAAAAATGAGAATCGAAGGTAAAGACTTTGTCAGTTGCCACAAAAGAAAGGGTCAATCAACTAAAAACATGTTACTTTAATCGTTGATAAATTCTTTAAATTGTACGGTAGGAATGTGTTATAAAGTTACTGATAGAGACCAAGTCACGGGTTATGTACCTATGTGCATGGTAGACTTGTACCGTAGAAAACAAGCCTCAATATGAGACCAATTGATGGGTTACGTACTTATGTGTATCGTAGACTTGTAGGGTGTGTGGTGCAGCTGATCGCATGATGCGGCTTAGAATTGACTTTGCCTCAAAGTAAAACGACTCTTTAAAGCAATGAATTCGTAATTAACAATTGCTATAATTTAAAGCAATGGAGAACGACTGATTTGGGATGCATCAATTTAGGTACCAAACCGATTAATTTTTTCCTCATAACAAATAAACAATTGCAAATACCGAATGTCAAAAAGCCAATTTAAAGTACAATCACGTCCAAGTCTAAAAATAGAAAAACCACAATTAATTTCCCACACAAAACCCAAGTCGGCCCATTCTTTTCTGCTATAGATTACAATTGCATACCAACTTCTGTCAAATTCATGCGTAAGTCTAATTTACCCAAATTTATTGGTTTTTACCTAAATTTACCAAAATTTACCAAATTTAAAAAAAATTAAAAAAAATTAATTTTGATATATTGGCATCAATTTGCCAAATGTTATCAGAATTTACCAAAAATTACCGAAAATTACCAAAATTTAACTTTTACCCAACTGTTTTTTATCCATGAATTTGACAGGGCCTTACTACGATTATCAATTATTGATATGTTATTTTATGTGGTGGGATTGTTTGTGATTTCATACCGCACCGTAAATTTTCACTTTTTACTTAAAATGACCATAATTTTCCTTTTTTCTTTTTATTTAAATTGAAAACTATTTAATAAAAAATCAAAATTTTCACTTTATTTTCATCTAACATTATTTTCAAATTAAAATACACACACATTCCATTATTTTCACCGCAACTTCACGCGTTTCACCACGTCGCAACCGTACCATAAAAAAGAACGGAGCCTATATAACCCTATATCACCAACTTATGCACTTTATGACCACTATCCATTCTTTATCAATTTATGCTTAACCACACACCTTATCATCAACGTAAAAGTATAGACCTTTATCGAGAGAATATATATATATATATATATATATATATATATATATAATCTAATACTTTTTTGCAGATCTAATAGTCTGACACTTTCAAATATAAAAAACGACTACAGGTCTCTATATTTTGATGTAATTATTTTAAGAGTCTTATATTTTGATAAATTATTATCGGGTGATATTATCTTTTCGGTAATTATTTATTGGGGACATTCCGACCAATTTTCCGATCTAAAAATACGCGAAATAATGATTTTTGTATTTTAGGTTGTTTTAATTGAAGTCAACTATCATTTTAAGCCTTAATATTTAAGGTTGGTCAAAAATACATAACCCTAATCAACAATAGATACTGCAATTAATGGTTTGTTTGTCGGAAAATAGATCGAAATGTCCCCAAAAATCATTACAACAAAGATAATATAACCCTACAATTGTTTATCAAAACATAGAACCCTTAAAATAATTACACCAAAATATGAGGACCCTTTAGTCATTTTTTTGCTTTCAAAGTAACTGTATATATTTTTATACACCAGTCAGTAACTCACTAACTCAAAATCCTAACATAAACACAAACAGGCCAAAAAGCAAAAAAAAAAGTCACCCCACCAAAAGTATTACCAACAAAACAATAATAACTTTCCCAAACAGTGTGAAGCTATCTTAATTTACAAACCTACCCTCCTCTCCTCCCCAAATTTCCGCTCTCCACCACCACATTCCCTCACCCTACCCCTCCAACAACAATGCTTCCACCGACGAAGATTCCGGCGAGTAAACCAGATCGTACGGAACCCACAGACTATCCAACGGACACGGCCGTTTGGAGTCGATCCTCAGCCATGGCTTCCCCTTCCCACTCCAATGGAGGAGGCTGACCGGGCCCGGATGGAGGTCCCTGCACAGCCCCCTTATGTTATCTCCGCCGAGGCCGTGCTGGTTCCACCGGTGCGCCACCGGCTCCACCGCCCCGGCAAACACCAGCAGGAACGGCGGCAGAGATCCCAGGTGGTAAATCCGGTGTCGTTTCTGCAGCCTCATCCACGTCTCCAGCTTGGCCGTGTACCCCCCCATCCGCCATTTTTCCAGGTCGATGACCATGACCCCGGTGTTGAAGTAGCACGGCCTCCTCTCCCGGTTCTGGAAGGTTCTGGAGAGTTCGGGAGTGTTCCAGAACTTGGGGGTGAAGTAGCTGGTGAAGTTGGCGTGGCAGTACTCCGGCGCACCGAGGAGGTGGTGGCGGAGGTCAATGTTCCAGAGATTGGCGATGTCGTCGACGACGACAAGGTCGGAGTCGAGGTAGATGACGCGGGGGACGGAGGGGGGAAGGAGATCGGCGAGGTACATGCGGGCGTAGTTGAGGGGCTGGTCGAGTGCGCGGCGGACGGAGGCGGAGATCTTGCCGCGGACGACGGAGGGGTTGAAGTGGTGGACGGAGAAGGGGAGGGAAGGGAAGGTGGAGGCGATGGTGCGGCGGAGATCGCGGTGGGTGAGGAAGTGGAAGGCGATGTTCTCAGGGCAGGAGGAGTGGCGGAGGACGGAGAACACGGCGGCGATGGAGCCCCGGAGGTAGGTGGAGTCGAGAGTCATGGCGATGTGGATGGTGGAGGAGGGGGTGCCTGGAGGGGCGCATTGCTCGCCGTTGCGGAAGGCCGGGGCTTCGCGGAATGCCGGAAGATCGCCGGCGACGGCGGAGGAGAGGAGGAGGAAAGGGAGGAGAGAGAGTGGGAGTGGGAGTGGCATTGAGTTTGGGGTTGTTGTTGTTGGGAGGAGAGAGAGGAGAGGAAGGAGGGGTTTAATGGTTGGTTTATGGACATGTGAGCGTTGAGGGGTATGTATGTACTACCATGTGGCAAGAAATTAAGTTAGTTTATATGTGTTTTTTTAAAAAAATAATAATAATATGAAACAAATATTGGAACAAGAATTTTTTTATACTCCTTAAGTTCCATACTAATTACTCCCTCCATTTCTATTTATTTATCACTTAGGAAATTGTGTTAAAATTTGTGAATATTAATATCTTAATTTGTATAATAACTTATCATACAAAGTTGATGTCATTAAATTCGTAATGAAAATACTATTAAAAATGTATATATTATATTATTTTATAAAAAATTTATATTAGAAATTATTGGTTGAAGATTGATACTAAAAACCGTAGATGACAGATAAAAAAGAACGGAAGGAGTGTCATATATTTAAATACCACAGTTTTTGATGTCACTTTTTAATCGATAATTTTTGTATAATACTATATTAATAATTACAATATTATATATGATAGTATTTTTCTTTATGAACTTAATGATTACAATTTTATATACAAGTTTTTTTTAAAAAAAACCATGTAACAAGTTATTTGTATGTATTGAGAAATTTATGGTCAATTTTTTTTAATGTTTGACTGTATAAATTTCAAAGATTGGAGGGAGTATGTTTTATCTTGATACACCATGCACCTTGGTGCACTGGGAAAGACTGTCTATATATAGATCCCAAACTCCGCGTAAGCAGAACTATATTGAAATTTGTTGTTATTTTATCTTAACACAAAAATCATAGATTTATATATTAAATTAAAAAAAATATATGATTGATTTCTATAATTATAATAGTACATATAAATTATTAAAAAGAAAATTATCTTTATCAATAACTTTTAAAACTTGTAAAAACAATTTCTAAAATATATTTAATGAATAATGTTCATTCAATGACAATTATCATTTTGAACAATTTATAAATGACAGTTAATAATGACTATTAAAAAAAAGTCTGTCATAAATAGATTTTGTAAAACAAAATATAAAAATTGTTCCTTCTCATAAAACATATGGGCCATGTTCTTTTCTGCGGTTTGCCACAACCCACCACAAAATATAATTCTACCACAATTTACTACAACCCACCACAAATTACTTTTTCCAATTACTTTTCACAATTACCAATAATATATTTCAATTTTTTTATTTCACAATAACCAATACAATACTTATCATCCAAAAACAATACAATATTTTAAATTACTTTTTCCAATTACTTTTTCACAATTACCAATACAATATTTATATATAGATATACAAAAACTCACCATAACATACTAATAATCCGCCACAATTACTGTACAATTTGTCACAATTTCATCACATCATATAGCGTCATATCACAGAATATCGCATAAAAGAACAAGGTCATAATAACACTCCGAAAAAATTGTTTTGGGGGAGGGTGGGACGAAGAATGTTGACATGGGAAGGGGTGGTTAAGAAGTTGAAAGTGATGAATAATATTATTTAATTCTTAATTTACTGGAGAGGAGTGGACCATAGGAATTGATAATGCCGGGGATGGGGTATGGGGATTGAGGATTAAGCATTAATGAATTTCAAGAAACAAAAGGGGTGAAGTGAAGTATTACTACTATAGCCATTTTTAGGGAACAAGGCCAGCCTGGAAAGATGGCCACTTTGGGAGGCCCCCCCTTCTATTTGATTGAAGCACCTCAAATTAGCGGTGGGCATGAATCGGTTAACCAATCCGATTATAAATTTGGATTAGTTAATTATATGTTTGGATAGTTAAAATCATGATCCGTATTTGATCTGAAAATTTTGGTCTACCGAATTGTTGGATAATAAAATTTGTGATCCGTATTTAATCTGAAAGTTTCGTTTAACCGAACTTCGGACCGGACAACCGTATATCCACGGATTATAAAGCACTCGTACAATAATAATCATTGTCCTTCTTACCTTAACAGACTCAAAATGGTAAACTTTATGTATTGTGTTACATTTCTATGCTAATGACTACTAATTTATCACAAAAAAATAACATTTGAAGGGTTCAAAGTTGAAAATTAATTTTTTTTTCTGGATTTTCGAATAACCGATTTTTCAACCTCCGATCCGTATCTGATCCGTAATCCGGGGAAAAAAGCCGATCCGTCAACTTTAAAAATTATCCGCTAATTATCTTTTTTTTATCGAATCATGGATTACGGATTCTTTGTCCACCCCTACCTCAAACAATACAAAGACCAATACCCATTGATGCACTTAACTAATTTTGTGAAAATAGAATTACACTCCACCGTGAATATTATATTTCTAGAATGAAATTTACGAAGATGCGAATATATATATTTATAGTATATGTGTATAAATTTCAAAGAAAATGTGTTTGTTCATGACCCTTTAATCATACCCATGAATGAATCATCTGGTTTCCATATTATACTTCATCTTGTCATACATACTATGAAAAGAACAAAAAGACCAACCAAAAAGTTTCCTCCATTTTTTTGGAAAATTTTCCTTCGAAGGTTGTGTGTCGAGCCTCCTTGAATAGAGTTTGTGAAATTATTGTTGTGTTGAATAAGTTGGGGGAGTTTCATGAAGGGTTCCGGACTCCCTCCCCTTTCAAAATCACTTGTTTAGTGGTGACGGTGCTGTTGTCAACTATTTTCCCCTCAAGATGGACTCTTTTGTGTTTGATATGCCTAGTAATGAGAAGCATTTGTACTCCTTTTTTTATTCATAATCTGTTTATCAATATGGATAGCTCGATGCTCAAAAGTTTATTTAGCAAGTTTGAAGTTGTTATTGATGCATATATCCCCGCAAAAGTAGGAAAAAATGATAAGAAATTTGGTTTGGTGCGGTTTGCAAGCAAGGATGATGAGAGAAAAGTCATTAGTGAGAAGAACCTTAAAATTATCGATCACATGAAGCTCTTTGTTTCTTGGGCTAAAATCAATAAAAAACAAGTTGTTAACCTCTTATTATTACAAAATATCTATTGAAGTGGACCCCCAAAAAGAATAATGGTGGTATTATTACTTCGAATGTTTTGCACATCTCGACCCCTTGTGAGGTTAACAATGGGTTGAGGAATATTGGGAAAGATGACACTATTGTGCCCGACTCTCTTGAGACTTCCGACTGTGACGGGTCAATGGATACCTTTAGTAAAACCATTACGGACCCTATTAATGATGGTTTGGATAGCAACAAACGTGCTGACAAGTTGTCTTAGAAGGATGCTCTTTTGAGTGGTTAAATCAATCGTGTGGCGGATAGGGATCTGGGAGCCGACTCTGATAGTGACCGCACTCATAGCAACCCGATTGATTCCTTTGATGGTGTGACAGGGCGTGACTTATTTGCTGATCTTGAGGATTCCATCCTTCAAGCTTCGAAGGGTAAAATCAGGAGTAAGAGAAAACAAAGCATGTTGATGAAATCTAAGTGACGGCTTGTCAGAGATGCAACTTGTAGAATTGTCTGTGGCCAAAAGGATGGTCAGAAGGTTAGGATGACTAGGCGTGCGAACATGTTGGAAGATGACAATCTTGATGATATTGATGTTGAGATAGACCGAAGGGCTATGATTATTGGCAATGATATAAGCGTGCGAGTCTTCGATGACCCACCAAATGGAAGTTATTGATTGCATTGTGATTGAGAAGTGAATGCTTCTTTCGGTTGTTGTGGTCGAGAAAATCCTTACTATGTTATTTATATTTAGCTGTTTGGTTGTAACCTTTTTCTTTTGGAGGTGATTGTTTGTTGTTTTGTATGCAGTTTGTTGTTGTCTATGAACTTTTAAACCTTTTAGCTCTCAATAATCGAAAAAAATATTAGTTTAGAGAATCCCTGTATATTAGTCTAGGATCCGTGAGGATCTTTGTATTTTTTTATAATACTATTATATTTACGCCATTCTTACAGTATAAATATACGAGTAGACTCAAGGCTCTCATTATCCGAGCCTTCCATCTCCAATATTGTTACAAAAAGGATGAAAATCCAAGCCATCATTTCCCCAACATGTTGGAGTGCTATGTAACGCCCCAACCTTAATCACAAGAGTAAGACTATACTTAGAAATCTCAAACCTGTGATTAGCGCAGCGGAACACCTTAGGTCGAGGCATTACCGCCGTCTCCCAAAAGAGACAAGGCAACAACCCAAAAGAACATCATTAAAACATATAAACATTACATACTATACTTCCAAAACATAACTTCATACTTAAAGATGAATCTCCAGAGCATAACCATCAAACTTTTAAACAACATTAAAGGAAACAAAGTACAACGCTTCTTCCATAAACATGGGTGCTTCAAAACACGCGACCCTCAAGTCGACGAGGATACTCCAGCCCTACCTACCTTGCTTGCAACACGTGATTACCCGCGCCTTTACCTTTACCTTGGGTGCTCGGACCCCTAAAACAAAACATTAAAAACATTGCGAAAAGTGAGTGGGGAAACACTCAAGACGTAAACCTCCAACACGCGTCAAACCGTTCAAAGCGGTTTTAGTGCCGACATTTAAATTCATTTTGAAACGGAAAGGGGATATAAAACATTAACTTGAAATGGCATGAACATAAACATATACATGAGTAAAAGTAACTTGAATTCATAAAGAAAGAACACGTCACATGAATTTAGAAGTAAATACATAAATTTAAGAGTTTTGGGTCCCTTACGATCGATGCAATGCATCTCGCACACGCGCATGCCCAAACCGATCTAAGTTTGGAATGGGTGACTGCTATGCAGTCAGACACTGGCCAGGTCTAGGACACTCTGATCAGGAGCATCTAAAACATAAAAGCTAGCACTTCTCGTAACTAGCTAGAACATAGAACATAGAATCCATAAAATGGGACCGCTTAAAACCATGAATAACATAAAAGCATAGATTAGCATAAATCGTAATCATAAAGGAGCAATAATCATAAAAGCATAACTTAGCATAAATCAGAACCATTTAGCATAAACCATAAACATTTATCATAAACCGTAAACATTTAACAAAACCCGTAAACCTTTAACCTAAACCGTAAACTTTTAACATAAACCATAAACCTTTAGCATAAACCGTAAACATTTAACATAAATCGTAAACATAAAGCATAAATCGTAAACATAAAGCATAAATCGTAAACATAAGGGAGCGAAGAGTTGGACAATTCGCGTACCTTGAGATGCTAAAGACCTTGGCGGTGCGGCTCAGCTTGGAGATGGCTTTTGGAACTTGTCATAGAAATGAAGAACCGAATAAGGTTCTAAATTAGCTTCATAAGTTTAGAAACTTAGTAATATAAATGAAATAACTTTAGGAGTAAAATTTCAGGTTATAGTAAAATAGAGTTTATAGCATAATTTGAGTTAGGAAAATCGAAACGAAGTAAAAGAGTACATCCCGGAATAGGGAAAAACATAATCTACAACTTTGTCCACAGAACCAGAAGCTAAAAATGAGTGGAAGGGCCCCAAAATGGGCCCGGACAGAAGCTGTGCACATTAAAACTTTGGAGTTTTCGGGTCGGAAAATCATGAGAATTATGACGTAGAAGGTGGTTCAAATAAAAGGGCTTGAATACCAGAGAATAAGCTTGAATCAATGATGAATAGGGTAAGTATAACTTGAAAGTTAGAGTATGAAAAGATGAAATCAAATATGGTTTGATAATACGATATCGAATGAAATGACATAATGGAGCAAGATATACATATCCAAATGTGAATCAAAGCAAGCTTGGATTAACGAATTTATGAAATGAGGAATGATATGAGGAATGAATTGAATTAGACAATGGAGGTTATCAAGCTAGAAGGAATCTTAGATAGAGCAAAGATATTGAACATGATACTTAAAGAAACATGGGAGTCACGATACGAAACTTAAACATACTAGTTCTTGAAAGATGTTCTTAAGACATACTTAGGACTCCAAAATGGTACTCTTAGCCTTAAACACATAACTCTATAATTATAATATATAACCATGACACATTTATACCTAGAATCCCTTATTGGGTTGGTTTGAGGCCCAAAAGACATTAATTCACAAAGATTATATTGGGCAGAACACTATTCTGGACAGCCCGGTTTCCCGGATCGTAACTCACACTCCCGATATCGGTTGACTATGAACCATACCTTTCCGGAAAGCTTGCAACATGGCCTAAAACTTTCATGTTTACCATAAAAACCAAAGAGGTTTCCAAAGGGACGAAAAACAGCCCTCAACACACTGACTCAGAATTCGTATATAAAATCGTGAGGTTACGGTTTTGGTCGTAACTCGGGCTATACATGTCGGAAATTCGAAATTCCAAAGCCTATGGTTTACTAACACTTTAAGCTATCCAATGGAGTAGAAATCTGGGCAAAAATCCCACTTTTATAATTCTGTAATTTTCCAGAATCGAAACAGTAGCTTGAAACACCTAAAAACTCATCTTTTAATTGGATTTTTCCACTCTTAATCATATTAAAACATAACCAAACTTCATCTAACTTTAATCCACTATATTTCCAGAATATAAACCATGATAATCACTTCATCAAAGGCTTTAAAAACCACATGCAACCATGGATTAAACATAAACTTCACATAATAAACATATTCTTGAATTCTTGCTCCAAAACTCACTAATTCACCCAAATTAAGCATGATAACTCTTAATTCATAAACTCACAACATAATCTCAGCCCTTAAACACTTAAAAACTCACAAGAAATCCACATGCATCAACATTAATTCATCATCCACCATGAATTCAACAAGAAAATCTCAAGAACTCATCCAAACACACATGCACAAACTTGAAACTCAAACCCTAACTTAACCACAACAATTATATACTTGATTTCATGAATAAAGAGAGTAAAAGAGATGGAATTCACCAAAGAAACATATATTAAACATAGAATTTCATATTAGGTTTGAAAGAAATTGAAATTGGGGTTTGAGAGATTACCCTTGGAGTTAAAATTGGATGAAAACACAAGAGAGAGGAAGGGGGTGGTGCGTGGTGGCCGTGGCTGGCGGCTGGCCGGAAATTGGCCGGAAAATGACCGGAAAACGGCTGGGGGTGGACGGCCAGCAGAGGAGGAAGAGGGTGGTAGAGAGAGAAGGAGAGGTGTTGTGTTGGGTTTGAATTAAAATGAACTAAAAGACTTAGGCCCTCCCCTTTACTAACTAATACATATGGCTATTATCTAACTTAAACTAATACTAATAACAATAAAAAAAATACAATTTTAATTAAGTAGTAGCAAGATGATAACAATAGGAGTAAATATATTGTAATTGTTGTAATAAATTGAAGTATTGGTTTTTTTTTTGTAGGAAATTAAATATATTGGTAATAATTTGGGTAACATAAAATAAAATACAATGGTAATTGAATTAAAATAATAAGTGGAAAAATTACCTCTTGAATTTATGCAAAGGAATAAAATGTAATAAATTAAAATTGGGACGGTAAAATATATATATATAAATCGGGGCGTATAAATATTAGCCGATTCTCGGTAAATAAATTTATAACGTAAAACGTATAACCTGAACTAATTTAACTCTTTGAATGGATATGTAAAGTAAAATTTTTAAGCCGATACTTCGGCACCTTAGCCATCTCCTGCATGAGACTCGACACCGATAACAACAAATAAATAAGTAAATTACCAAATAAATAAAGGTAAACGCGAAAAATTTATAACGCGATTTGGTTAATTACGGTGACTTATAGATAATTAAACATGATTTTGGGGTGGGTTGTTACATGCTAGGATACAGGCCCTCGCCTGCTCCCTTGGGCTTGCTTGGGTGAACTCAGCTCCCTCAAGTCTCAGCCGTTGCTCCAATCTTAAAGTACTTTCTTATAAGGTTATGTTATTTTATATGGTGCGGTACGGTGCGATATCACAACTCATCATATCACTCAATATTCTTCCACACTTTACCATATCATACCGCATTTTATCATAATCATTACCAATATATCGCTTCGCTTTTTTTTCCCCTTATTTTTCTGTTCTACTGTTCACATTCTCTCTTCTCATCTATCACATCAATCACACTTTACAACATAAAGGGCCTATGCCAACAGTCGAAAACTGTTGCCTTAGGCCAAAGGCAACGGTATTTTGGCCTAAGCTAACAAGCATGGGCTGTTGCAGATACTGTCGTTGCCTTTTCCAAAGGCAACGGTATTTTGGCCTAAGGCAACGGTTCCTGCAAGAGGGCTCAATCAATGTCAAGGCAACGGTCCATCTAAGGCAACAGTTTAGTGTTGTTGCGTTAAAAGAAAAGACAACAGTCTAGTGTTGTTGCAGTAATAGCAAAAGCAACAGGCCAGTGTTGTTGCATTTATAGCAAATGCAACAATCCAGTGTCATTGCATTAGTAGCAAAGGCAACAATCCAAGGTTGTTGTATTGAAGACAACAAAGGCAATGGTCCAGTAGTGTTGTATATTAAAGCGACAAAGGCAACAGTGATGTTCGTTGCAGTATAAACCAACATAGGCAACAGTATTAAAAGGCAATGGACTGTTGCTTTATCCCACCAAAAGCAATAGTACATTAGATGTTGTATTTCATAGCAACAATCTAGTATTGTTGCATATGCTTATTTTCAGTACCTATTCAATATTTATAATTGATTACCTGTAATGATATGTAATACATACGAAATAATATACATATGACAACAAACGTCCAAATGCGATTAATATCATTATTGGATCTCATTACAAGAGTCAAAATATGAAATAGGTCATCCATATAAGACACAAAAGATAGTAATAAGAAGTATCAAGTCCAAAATAGTATATCTAATAATAAAAGTTCATCAAATTAGCTCTCCATCTTCACCTTCATCTTCACCATCACCATCATCTTCTTCCTGGGAAAAAGAAAACAAAAAGTTAAATAGAAAGGAGTTATTAGATGAGTTTAGTGATCAAAGTTAGACCTGAAGTAATACCAGAAATCAATCAGCTCAAGGATAGAACAACTATTGCAAAACCAGAAATAATGCCAACCTTAGATTCTTGGGACTGTTTTGGCAATTTCTTTCTATATTGCCATGCTCCTCACAAAAGCAAAAATTGTTTTTCCTATCACCAGCCTCGTAGATGCAAGCCTAATGTCCGTCACTTTCACATTTGACGCATCTTCTTGAGATAGGCAGAATCCCTGCCATCATAATCACCATGTAAACAAAATTTGGTGAACATGGAAATAACAAATACAATGGAAATTACATCACCCAAAAATATCTTACAAAATTGTCCTTTATTATAAGAAAATTACACATGCAAGTCCACAATTCATTTGGAAACTCATACATGGAATTTCACCTCAAGAAATCTAAAACAAAATTCTTCTGCAGAAGTTAACAAACTATTTTATTACATTCTAATTACTAATTATTAATAGAAATAAACAAAAAACATGTTTTTACATTGCTTACACCATGTGAAACAGCCTCCAAATGAGTCTCAATACATACAATATAATGTAACAAATCAATCCAATATTTGACATGAAAGAATGCAAATGTACAATGAACAAGATATATACACAATTTTGGTAAATAGAGGCAAAGAAAAAGAAAATTGGTAAAGAAAAAAATGAAAACGAAATTAAACTTACAAAACAAACATGAATTACGAATTTTGGTCAAGCAATATCGTACCAGGATTTCAAATTCTGATATGTTTAAGTTCATGGTTGAGCACCCAATTAAACCTCGTGAACAAACTTTGACCTCGCTGAAGATTCAAATGCCAAATTCGTTGAATTAAACCCTAGATAGGCTTAAGTATGAAATATTTTTAAATTTAATTTATTAAATCGGGCATTAACAAACCTATAATGTGAATTTTGATATGTTGCGTATGATTGGGAGCAAAAGAAGATGAGAGAGAACGAAATGGAAACCGGCTTTGGTTTTTGGAATGGACAAAAAATAATGGTTGATTCTTTGAAGTATCCAAAACTTACATGCTCATTCAAAACCATTTAATTCCCCCAACCTCCAACCAATTAAAAAGACAAAAACAAAAAAAATCAAAAAACAACTAAAACCGTTGAGATAGCTATTAAGATATAATATTGATGTTTGGGCAAGTACAATACAAGCAAATAACTTGAAGAAATAAAATTCAATTATGATGCTAACCTGAGTTGAGACTTCCTTTTGAGGCATTTCAAATTTTACTTCTTGTTGTCGATATGAAAGTAAGAAAAGAAGTAGGGCAAAGGAGAAATAACCTATACAACCTGCTGATACTACTGTTGCCCAGCCTGAGATAGAGAAGATTCAAAGACCTGTGACTTAGATTGATGAAATGTAGGTCCAATGATGCTGACAATAAGATTGAATACTAAAAAAAAAAAGTTTTGCCATATGTTGCCCTAAGGGTGACAAATAATAAATATCCTATCCATTTTAAATTTTAAAATGTTTCTCATAAATACAATTACATTTGATATCACAACCTAAAATAGAATTCCAATTAATAATAACTCCTTTTTTAGAGTACATGTTGAATTTCATTAGGTATTATTAGAATCTTATTTATCAAATTTATCAATAGACAAAAATTAATAGAATTAGTGATATATAAAGCCAGAAACAAAGCATTGATTCTAAGTGATATTCATTAAAGTCTTATCTCTCTCACGTCTTCTTATCAATTGTTACACTAATGGTTTCTGCCCATCACCTTTCTCATATAACTCCAAAATGAACAATGTCAAGATCTATGAAATAGTCTAGGAGGACACAAGTAATATATATACCTTGTCGTCATGAACAATTTAAGTGAAATCCAATTGGATTGGTTCTTTAAGTTCACTCTCGAATGCATAATCAAAGTCATCAAAGGTTATCTTGGAAACCAATAGAATAAGTGGGTATTTAAATTGGGATTATGCAGACAATAAACAAGATGAGATTTAGGATGAGTACAAGGAAGGAAATTTTGAACAAAAGAAGTCAAAACAATTAGCAAACACAACTCCATAAAAATATACAAAAAAGGAGAGAGAGAAAATATGACAATTCTATACCTCAGTCCTCAGCATAAGCCAAAGCAAGAAGTAAAGCATCCCCATGTCTCCAATGACTTGCCCCTAGGTGAAATTAGTTCTTGGATTTAGCAGAAGTATTATAACCACAATAAGGAATACAAGGAAACACAGCAAGATAACATGGAAAACTCAATTACTAATGATTGTAACAAGGCCATTCACATAAATAAGAATCGATATGTGCCTTTGTCAATTTGATGACTTATTTTTCAAAGGTACCAGACCAAGTCTAGCCAAAAGATATAGAGTGAGCGTACGGCTTCAATTGGAATCTTCTAATTCTAAGATTCAAGCCAGCAGCAGAGCTTGCTAAGTCTACCACATCAACGCCTTTAAGAAGGTTATTAATATGAACTATATATTGTTCTACACAAGTCAAAACACTCATACTACACGGCTAAAATCAAGCCAATTTGTCAAGAACATACAAGAAAGCTTGCACCAAAACCATATACAATGAAAGGAGTCTCCTTTTTCTCACCTTCTACACTTTTTGTTAACATTTTACATTTATACTTGAATTGGTTTGTCCGACCACTCTGGTTGCTCCTCACCATCTTTAAGTAAGCATACTTGAATCGTGAGCACATGGAAAATCAACAGGCTCAACTACGGCATAAATATTCTCAAATCAGGGACCTTACTCATAAAAGAACTAAACTTGCACCAATAGTCACAACCAGAAAGCCATGAAATCAGATAACTAAAACCTCATCTGGGGGAAAAAAAACCCACACACACAAGCGAACCAGAACCCAAAAATTGATTGCATTGGATTAAATACGACACTGAACTAAATTACTTGTAACTTGAAAACCATATAAAGCCATGTCTACCTCAAATTACAAAATTAAATCCATCCACGCAATTTTGTGGGGGCAACACCAAATTCAGATTACACTTGAATCTCATAATGAACCAAAAAGAGAAAAAAAAAAAAGCAAGATAACGAAAGAAGAAAATAGAAAAACTTTTTATATGTGTATAGATTTATGCTGGACTTTTACTAATTTCTTAACTGAAACGTATATAATTGATGAGATTTATCATATAATAATTTAGTTTCCTTTTGGAATTCTACTTGTGGTTAGTATTTAGTGCAACAAATTTGTATTTACATTTGAGTTTGCAATAATTTAGAATGAATCAACATTTAGCAACCACTAGAAATGAATAAGAAGTTACATCGAACTGGAAAATGAGAAACATATGGAAAATTTCAACAAATTGAAGAAAATGATTTGGGTAGGCATAAACAAACCTGAGGCCCCAATTAAGCGTAGGTTGGGGTGGATTAGGGGTTAGGGTTTGGATTTGAGTAGCAGCTACTAGGACTGACACAGTGACGACCTACCAGAGACAGCGACGACCGACAAGAAACAGCGACGGCCGACCAAAGACACAAGAGCGCACCGAAGACAGCACGGGTCACCCACCAACAACCTTGACGGAGGTCTGATTTATCGTCCCAGAAGATTGATAGGTGAAACCTTGGCTGGAGAACAAGAATTTACATCAAATTGGCGTCGCGAGCAATCTGGAAGGAGGAGGCGGGGAGGGAGGGGGGAATGAGGGAGATGTGTGTTTGGGAATTAGGGTTCTAACAGAACCGAGGGAGCAAGCAGTGGAGAAATGTTTTCATTCTGTTTTTGAACTTTAGTTTAAATTTTGGGAAATTAAGGTTGGAGGGAATGAAATTTTTATTGGTGGGAGTGACATTTAGTTAAAATTTTGGAAAAATAGGGGTGGAGGGAAGTTAAATTATTGTTGGTGGGAATAAATTCAGTTTAAATTTGGAAAAATAGAATTAGAGATAAATGATATCAGTGTTGGTCAGAGTTAGGGAAGGAGTGAAAGTGTTTAATTTTTTTATTGGCAGGAAATCAGTGGAAAACTAGTGAGCAATTAGATATTAAACAAAAATAAATAAATTTGAACAATTTTTAGTGGCAAATTAGTGGGAAAATTCCCAACACAATTATACTAGTGAAAAAATTGAAAGAAAAACTGTATAATTTCCTTTGGCTTGTGTAGTTCGATTTAGCTATTGAGTGGATGCATGTTAATTCGTGTCTGAATTGGTATAGTTAGTGCTTACGTTGTCAGTAACTGCTGCTAACGATTAATTATTTTTAGCCTAACCGAAAATTCAAGTTCGGGTCTCCATTATATTCCTTAATCGTCTTTCACTATCTGCTCCTTCCTAAAGTATTCATTAACGTACACCCTGCAAGCTAAGACCCCCTTGGTGGAGCAATGTACTCGGGCCTTTTTGACAGTCATCAACTCTGTACGTAGACGTCAAAGTGTCCTACCAAGGAGAAGTAAGACAATGTATGTACTTGTTTTGGTTACTCAATGTTACGTTAATTCCAAGAAAACAACAACGCGTCCTTTAATTGGGCCTTGCCGTATTTCCAAGTCACCCACCCTAGCTTCCATATTTTCCCTCCAGAGTTCGAATCCTCCGAGGAGCATTCCCATTTACCAGGATCAAGAGTATGCTGATGAATATAATAATGGGAGACGTGGGCTTTGTATACGGTGATGTGACATCCCTTATCCCCGTTCCATATGAACCGTTGGGTTTGTATTCCCTTGAGGTAGGGGGCTTAACGCATTGGACCACCTAATCACGTTAAAAGAAAAATGAAAATAGTAAGGTACGTGTTTCATCTCATTCGGTAATGTTTATTATTACAAGTAGAACGCCAAGGGCAGCTTTGTATTATTTTTTATGTTGGAGGAGGGGGTCGGCTGGTACTATATGTTGGATTGTGAGCACGAAATTTATTATATTGTTATGATACCAAAACACTAAAATAAGCACAACTTAAAATATATCCAACATATGGATTTTTTCTATTTTCAATTATCCGGATATATTTAAAGCAACATTCTTATAACAATTGTCATAGCATTAAAAATAAGCAACCTCGCTAGAAATGTTGCCTTTGTGATTTATGGCAATGATCCCATAACTGTTACTACAAAATCTTAGTCGCAACGCTGATGAATCCGTTACCTTTTCGTAAGCAACATTCATATGGCTGTTGCCATAACATTATAATAAGCAACGCCTCTAGACATGTTGCCTATGTCGGCCCTTTAATCACATTATGAAAACTATGTAACAAATAAAGCATTGCTGCCTTAGGGTATATAAGGCAACAATTCTTATACTGTTGTAATCCGAGGCGTTGACTTAGGCCATTTATGTTGTAGTTCCATAAATTTTACCACACCATTCCACACTTTACCGCATTTTTTACAATTCATCACACCGCATCTTCTCCTCATCATACCAACCGTACAAAAGAACATGACATTAAATTGTAAAAGCTTTATCCATTACCTTTCTAATGGAAACTTGGTACTAATGTGCAATTTTATAATCTTTGTTAATACAAAATGTGTTAACCATAAATGAGTTAAAACATAGTCTCAGATGTATGTAAAATAAAAAATTAATGATACTTATCTAGACAGGAAATTAAAATACTACATCCAGACCTTGTCCAAAGTTTTGATTAATTATTTATTGGAGACAGTAGGTCCATTTATTTGGGTCTATATTATAATGTGCCCATTTACTTCCTTTGATTCTAACATAACCAGCAACAACGTATTTAATAGTTAGGGTCAGGTGTGTTCTTCAGAAATAGCACTGCCTTGTGAGTAATTTACTATATATTATCATATATAATTAATAGATTAATTAATTGTTAACACCCTGCAAAGTCACGAGCGAGATTTGGGAAGAACAGCGTCACTATAATTTTCTGCTGATTAGGTAAAATATTTAGGTTACGTTTTTTTATACGTGTGGTATAGTGGAATTTGAAAAAAGTGCGGTGCGTTGTGGTATGTAGAGTATGTGAGGAGAGAGAATGTAAAAAGTAGAGAAGAAAAGCGAGAACGAAAAAAAGTAAGAAAATATATTGATAATAATTGTAGTGTAATGTGGTAAAGTATGATAGAATATTTAAGTAATGCGGTACATTGTGATATCGCACTGCAACTTACCGTACAAAAGAACATAGCCTTAAAAAGCTTCATTAGTTTTTTTTTTTTGAATTAGAATTTTCACATTAATTATCCTTGAAAGCCAATCACACATTTTGTATGATGTCGTCTTGCCCCACTTCTAAGGGTGATTTTTTTTTTAAAGATAAGGTAATTTTTGGAATAAAAATATAGAGACAAAAAAACCAACATTTATGCGTATTTTAAAATTTTAAAATATAAATATGTTGTTAAATATTCAAATAAAAGTTTCAATATACCAAGAGCAATTGTAACTCCGGTCCATTTTTTTAAGATGAAAAGGCCATGAAGGTGAGAGAAACAAAAATGGTGCACATGCATGCATAGATGATATATCCTAATTCCTATACAAAACTGCAACCAAAAGCCGCCAAAAATCTAGGCCCAGATACACCTTCATCTAAAAGTCTCAAAGCAGATCTCCATATTCCTCCCCAGCTGCTACCCTGACAAGCATCCCCTCCGAACAAGGCAGTGTCATGCTTCAATCCTTGGACCATCATACAACCCTCCAATTAATTTGTTGCACAACTTCTTCTCCATTATGACAAAAAACAACCCCATTTCTATGTAGCCATATTGACCAGTCAACAACAAAGGGGTGTTTGGCTATCAATTTTTTGGTTAGTTTTTAGTTTTTTTTGGATAATTTTTGGCTTTTTGACCAAAGTTAAAAAGCTACTTGAGGTGTTTGGTAGATAGCTTTTTGGACCCAAAAAACTAGTTTTCAAAAAGCTAGTTGATGAAGCATTTTGAGGTAGTTTTTTACAAAAAGCTACTTTACCAAACACTTTTCCAAAGAATCAATTACTTACAAATGCAAAGTTAAGTCAGCAATTGTCCAAAAGTTATCAATTACAGATCACAATTTCTGCTGATTCTGGTGATTCTTAAACAAGACCAAAATATTACTTGAAATTCATGTCCATTTTTTACTTGAAAGTTGAAACTAGCATGATATTCATTGGTTGAACCACCTCTAATTGAGCACTTTGATCAATCAAGTCTTTCCCTCACTAAGAATTGGAAAATAAAAAAAACTCTCTCCCAGTTTCCCCTCTCTTTTTTTTGATTAATCACTCATCACATCACTAAAAGTTTACCCCTTTCTCGCCAACATTTATGGGTTTGACTTCTGAATTTGTGGAGAGTAAAAATAAAAAGAGAAGTAGAAGTGAGAGGCTAAAATTTTTTTGAGTTTGAAGATAAGATGAATATGAATGTGTGAAGGGAAATGATACATGGAAAAAATGTTTTTAGGGTGACATGATTCCTGCTATGGATGTTAAATAGGCGATTAAAATTTAAAAGTTTGGTCAAATAAATTTCTTTCTGATATCTCAAATCAACGAATCACCATTATTTAATTATTAGTGTTGCTGTTTTACCATAATTGAATGTTTATTTTTTTAGACCAACAAAATATAAATAATAGACTAATAATTATTAAAATACTAAAATCAAAAATATAAATTATTAGAATCCAATATTTTTTAAATAACAAAAAGGAAATAGTGTCAAGATTCAAGATTCATTCTAGGATGTTCAACCCAGGTCAACAACACTCAGCAGCTCTCAGTCTCAGCAGGTCTCAACTCTCAAGCTCATCTTCCCGCTTCCATCAACCTCCACTGACTCAAGCAGCTCGTTCATGCAGAGCAAAGTCCGCCATGAAAATGCTTCCCACCTTCATTCTCTCTCTTCTATTCTCTCTCCTCCCCATCTCATCCTCATCCTCCCCTTTCAGTAAACCTCTCTTCTTAACTCCCCCTACTATTCCAACCATAATTCCCACCAACCATCACAGCATCACTAACTAATTTCCTCTGTTTTCCTTTGCAGACGTCTCCTACCACATTGACTGCGGCGGCTCCACCCCCACCACCGACCCATTCGGCGTCGCATGGCTCTCCGACGGCTACTTCACCGGCGGCTCCTCCGCCGTCGTCTCCGAGCCCCTCCGCTTCTCCCTCCGCCCCCAGAAGACTCTCCGCTTCTTCCCTCCCACCACCTCCGGCAAGAAGAACTGCTACCTCCTCCTCGCCGCCCCCCACTCCCGCTACTTCTTCCGCACCTTCACCGTCTACGACAACTACGACGGCAAAAACCGCCCCCCCAACTTCGAAGTCTCCGTCGAGGGCACAGTCGTCTTCAGCTACCGATCTCCCTGGCCGGAAACCGCCGCCCGCGACGGCGCTTACTCCGATCTCATCGCCGTCGTCGGAGATGACGGCGAAGCTGATGTCTGCTTCTACTCCCTCGCCACCGATCCTCCCGTCGTCGGAACTTTGGAGGTCGTCCAAGTAGATCCGGCGTCGTACGGTTCGTCGGAGGTGAGACCCGATGGTCACCTGCTCGTCAACTACGGCCGCCTGAGCTGCGGCCAGGACGAGTGGGGCCCGGGGCTGAGCAATGACACTGACCTCTTCGGTCGGTCATGGCAGTCCGACGCCGATTTCCGGTCGAATGACACCAAGGGCGTTAGGGTAATTTCGACGACAGCGGCCATTGATGGGGTGAATAAGGAGCCGAATTACTTTCCGATGAAGCTGTACCAAGCGGCGATCACTGTGCCGTCGAACGGTGTTCTTGAGTATGAGCTTAACGTTGATACGAAGGTTGATTACTTGCTGTGGTTTCACTTTGTGGAGATCGATCCGCAGGTGAGCAAAGCTGGGCAGAGGGTGTTCGATGTGCTGATTAATGGGGTGAATGTGAATCGGATCGATGTGTTCAAAGCTGTTGGAGGGTTTAAGGCTTATGATTGGCATTATGTTGTGAGGAATTTGAATAGCACCACGTTGATTGTGAGATTGAATCCTGTTGTTCGAGGGGCTATGCTATCTGGGCTGGAGAATTACGCCATTGTTCCTAAGGATCTTGCTACAGTTCCTGAGCAAGGTTGGTTATAACCTATTATTGAATTCTTGCATCTTTTGGAGGTGGTTGATTACGATGCCTGCTAAATTATATAAATTGTGTGAATGATTAGAAGATACTCCATCTCTTTCATATTAATTGTCATAATTTTGACTTTCACGGTCTCTAATATTACTCTTCGATTGATAATTACTTACAAAATATATTTTTAATCATTGAAATATTATACTTTTATGATAGTATTTTTCGTTACCAATGTAATGGTGTTAATTTTATCTAGCAACTCATTATATATATTGAGAAATTTATGGTCAAAATATTTTAAATTTGACTACACAATTTTCAAAGATGACAACTAATATGGAACGGAGGGAGTAGTGTTCAATATTCTTGGTAAATGGGATTCTTTTGCCCACTTTATCTGTTGCTTTTCAGCTGTTACCTTTTACTGTTTGATTGAGCACAGCACTAGTTATTTGAATATTGTTGTTTGGTGAATCACTAGTTGAAACTTCTTGTAGATAAAGGTGTTGCTTGGTAAACGGTGTCAGGATAACAATTATCAAGTGTTTTTATGTTGGTGGGACCTTTCCTTGTCTGAATATTACTCATTGTTGACAAATTTCCATGATGGCAACTTTATATGCAGTAGTTTTCACTTACTTTTCTTTCAGGGTGTCAACTAGCTTTTGCTAGTAGTAGTTTTGTTTAAATTGGCTCCCAAATTGGTTGTTTTGATGGTCTTTTTATGAGTATGCAGAAATCGGCCTCTTTACAAACTTCAGTTTATGGGGGAATATTGCATTTAGATCTCACAGACCACGCTTGGACGTGTTTCGTCTGGGAGCTTCTTGTTGTTGTTGTTGTTGGTTAATGGTTATGGTGATGTTGGCAGGAGATAAGAATTGGAGCTTCTTATCTCCTCTCAACTAGTTTTCTTTTCTTTTTCTGAGAAGAGCGAGTTTATATCTTCAGAAATGTGAAAAAATGTATGTTGGACTACACATATGATCATCTATCTTACCAACTACCAAGCTACCAATGTCACTGAGTTAATATGAGGTGTTTGTATGTATTATTTTGCAGTTATGGCCATGAGGGCTTTAAAAGACTCGCTTCGTGTCCCTGATCGCATGGGGTGGAATGGTGATCCATGTGGTCCTACTAGTTGGGATGCATGGGAAGGAGTAACTTGCCGTACGAGCAAAGATGGGAATGCCCTCGTCATATACCAAATGTACGTTGTCAATGTTCTTGTTTGCTACAAAGTTTTCATCATTTTTATGCAGCTCAAGCTCTAAAAAGCATACATAGTGATGCAACCTATTGATTGTTCTTGGCAGTGATCTTGGAAGCCAGGGTTTGAAAGGAATTGTCAGTGAAAAAATCAGTCTCTTGACGGAGTTGGCCAGTTTGTAAGTTTAAATACCCACATTCTCATGCGTGGATTTACTTGTGGCAGTTTTAGTTTAATGCGTGTCAGTCCTGGCTGCAGTAGCTGTTGGCATTGTCCAAAGTTTGCAAAACATTCCGCTTGAAAGGGAAAGTTTTTAAAGAGCAAACTAGTAGAGTATAATTTGATATTTTCGATCTACATCAATGAAGTGTTATTTCTGTTCCTAAACTGTTACTGGTACAATGAGGGGCTTATAATACTGAGACTTACATCAGTCCTACATGTATTGTTATTGCTGTAGTATTAGACGTCTAGCCTATTTTACACTGATTTTCTCCTCATTTTCCATGAAACAGGAATCTAAGTTCTAATTCTTTGGGAGGTTCTCTACCAGAAGGCCTAGCTCACAAGTCACTTGTAAAACTGTAAGTGTTGTAGACTTGAACAGTTGAACTGCTTCAGGAGTTGTGCGTACAGATGCTCTAGACTGAGTTCTTGGTTATAAAGTATCAATAGTTTTTAGTTTATACACAATTAGCGAGCGGTCATGCATTGTGTTTTGTGCGTTTGTTTTGAGCAGTCGTCTTTCTTTAGACTATCTCTTACTTTTATCTGCTGTGTTGTGCAGGGATTTGTCAAATAATGAGTTTGTGGGTGCAATTCCGGACGCTCTTGCAACATCAACAAGTCTACGGCTTGTGTAAGCTATCAGTCTCCTGCTGACATTTTAAGTCTTCTCCATATGTGAAGTCAGCATGAACTGTGAAAATCCTATCTTAGTTGTCTAGTTGATATGGTTCTTGAATACATGTTTGACCAGCAATTTCTCCCAGTGGTCTTGAGTTTACTTTAAACATGGCCGAAATCATCTAAAATTACGTGGGTTGAAAAACTTCAATTCCTTAAGCCCTTTATTTCTTTTTGAGAAAAGGATGACTGTTAAAGCGCCCACAGATGCAGATGACATGAGATGGAGGGAATACTTAATATTAAGAAATCTAAACAATCACAAGTATACCTCTCCAATTTAATGCTAGTAAGTTGTCACTTGAGCGTTTACCATTCTTTTGGTGATTTGAGGCCCTTGAATCTTGACACTTTAGTCCTTTCCTTCATCGATCTTTCTGTATCTTATATTTTCTCATCAATGCTAGGCTCCTGAATAATAACAACTTGGAAGGAAGAGTGCCGGAGCAGATGTACTCAATCGGAGTTCATGGTGGAGCTATTGAGTAAGTGGCCCTCTTTTCTTGTTTTCTTTTTTCTTACGGATACTGGGGCGTAATCTTAAGGACTAGAATTCCTAGGTACAAGATACATAGCTGTAGTTTAGAGAACTGAAGTCATTACATTCTGCATGCATCTCTAAACATACTCATTATTAGTGCTTGAAATCACAGTTTTTGGCCTATGCTAATACACTGATGATGGGTATTTGTTCCATTTTTTTCGTAGTCTCTCTGGAAACAAGGGTCTGTGTGGTGTGCCTTCATTGCCAGATTGTCCTTTGTTTTGGAATAATGGCCAATTGTCTGGCCATGGTAAAATTGCAATTGGCATATCTTTTGCGTTCGTTTTTATCTTGCTCCTGGTGGTGGTATACATCTACATCAGAAGGAAGAGGAATGACTACGACTTTGGCATTCCTCAAGACTTAATGTGTAAGTTGGATTCATGAACTCCTAATCTAATTTTCTTGCAACTTTATTTCATTTCAGTTATATTTTCTGAAGAGTTCTTTTGGAAATTCAGTATCATGAACATTACAGTTTTACACCCTGGTCAGCCTTTAAGTTATATGTCTGATCTTCAATGCCTAACACCACAAATTCCATCATCACAAGCCTTTCCGATGTGTCTTGTCTTTACACACACTGCTACGGAAACTTCCTAGGAGGTCAACCATTATAATGCACTGATGGGAACGGACTTTCGAGTTACTCTCTGCAAACGAACATACACCTTCATTTTAAGCCTTTCTTTTTATAGCAAAACTCAGGGTGGTACGGTATGATATAAAGAGACAGAGGGATGGGAAGTTTTTTGGCATCTTTTCTAAATACACCTAAATTAAGCCTTCATGAATTGCCAACTTCATTTTCTTGACTCTTCTCCCAGCTGATTCCTGCAAAATTTCTTTACTTTTGCACTTACAGCTGAAAAGCCTTTGCTTGATCCTCCTTTCTCAATTCTTGGGCACCGTTTGTGCCTTTGTAGACGAACTCTAATCTTTCAGCCTCCATTTTGTTGATCAATCAACACTTGATACACAATTTTGATGAAGGTCAAATGATGCCAAGTTTTTCTAGGCAAGAGAGGAGATAGGGTGGGTGAGGATGGAGGAAAATAGGTAGCTAGGTATGTTGAACTATGTAGTGGCTCGATGTTGAAATTTTATTAGATGGCTCGGACTTGTTATTTTTTTATCTTTCAACAATATCACTTCTTTTCAACTGGCTGCATTGTCACGAATAAAAAAGACGACAAATTTGTATGACTATTCAAGATCTTCTAATTACATAAAAAGAAGACATATTAAATTTGAAATCTAACATGCTCAATTTTACTTAAGTAAAACTGAAACCTTGCGAAGACATCTTAACTACATGCCCAAAAAAAAAAAAAAAAAGCAAAGCACGGTCTTGTGTCTTATCTATTTATCTTTTGAGGGTTCCTTTCACTGGTGTTGTGTAGTTATCAAATGATCACATAGAAAATAAAGGTTACTTTACTTCTTCCCCTTTGTCAATTATTGGGCAAACTGTTTGGAAATGTCCATTACTGCCATGTTCTGTGATTTGAGACACAGGTATCCTAGGCCTAAATTAGACACAGCCGCGCAGGTATCCGTTGTCTACATATGCTAATACAGCAAAAGCTGAAACGGCTTATCTGATACAAAATATTAAAAACTGCTGAATTCAAACAGAAAAGAACGATACACTAAAACACTGTGATTACTACCCTTGGTGACCTTCAATTAAGTTTTGCGTCGGTTATCTTTTCTCAGCTCCTTGTCAAGATAGTCCACTGTCGCTTTCTTATTCAGAGCCTTCTAGCGTACCTTATTGCTAATTTCAATTGCTTCATAGGCCAAACGATGAGTACTATCCTCTGAATCGCTGCTTGCTTAAAAATGAAAAGTACTATCCTTCTAGTCGTGCACTCTTGTGCCTTGAGGGGGTCCATAAGGTTCCTAGCTGTATTACTTGTGAAATTGTCATGGTCGACAGTTAAGAATTAGACATTTATCCTCAGTTCTCAGTAGCATTTTCAACAGCTGAGACTTTGTCAATGTTCTTTCTGTTGGAGCATTGTTTGGTTTGACAGTTACATGTAACCCCCCCACCCACACCAAAAAAAAAAAAAAAACTTCTTTTGGCATAATGCTTATGAAATGATTGCATCCAAAGTTTAAATCTTCGGCTAACAGTTGAATGTTGTGGGCTGTATTTTCAGCAATGGCGGCAAAAAGAAACCGGTACCACAGGCAGAAGTCATTAATGGATCTGGAAATGGAAAGTCAACACGCAAAAGGTCTAATATCATCGACATAGATTCGTTTATAGTAGAAACAATATTCAATTAACAATGAAGCAAAGATGGAAATGACCGGTGCAAATTGCAAATATGGGATTTAGGGTGAGGGGGGAAGGCTTCAGAATGAGATTTTGACAGGTTTGGCTTCTTCCCAACAATTTGATGACAACCATGGTGCTCCCCGAGTTGTTCCCAAACCTCATTTTATTCTTTGGAGATGGCAGAAAAGATGAAAGGCGTTTGCGTCATTTTATTTACTTGTACCCAGTAGTTGTCAGGGCATTTTGCGAAACGTCGTGTGATGATGTGACATCCAATATCTCATACCAACCCAATTCCGATTGCTGCTGCTGGTCCAACATCCCCTTTGTCATGCACATCTAGTCCTAGTTGAGTTCATTATTTCATTTGTCTCTTTGTACATTTTCTGTATTATTCATTCTCCTTGTACATTTGTATTCTGGCAATCCTCTTGATGGATTCATACGGTGTTAAAGTCAATGTGGAAGCAATTGGACCTTATCTTCGGCCTCAATATCTGTTACGTATTTTTTTGTTCTGGGTTTATGCATCTTCAATTGCAGAATCTGTCTTTAAAAGCACCAGAATATGTCTTCAAAATTGGACCGCCCAAAATTAACCAAATCTGTCTTTAAAAGAGGAATGAAAAGCAAGTTATTAAGAGCATGGTCAACCGAGAAGAAGATTGATCAATTTTGCCGATTAGGTAGAATTTGATGAGATCAATCATTCTATCGATAATATCATTACTCGTAAAGTTGTGAAGATTGGTACTAATTTAGAGATTTTGAAGATGAACAATAAAGAGAAATCAATAAGAGACTTTAAGAAGATGTTGCAAGAGGAAATAATGGCTCGTTCAAAGCATCAGACTTGAGTGTGTTGCATTCTTGCGAGTTTTGGTCAACAACCATTGTCATTTGAGAAGCTTCTTTGCTCTTGTTTGATGTTTGCCTTCTTGGTTCTTCCATATTGTTTATTATGTTGTTTCGTGCTATTTTGCTGTTTTTTACTCATGTCATACTGATATTTTGTAGATCCTTGCATCTTTAACGCAAACTTTAAATCTATTTTGATTTTCAATCAACGGAAAAAATGTTAAGTGACTAATGCCTTCTGCATTTCTAGCTATGTGGGAAAATAAAAATCAAAGTATTTTTGCTCTATTGCTTTTACCTTGTATTTATCATGTTACTAATTTGTGAAGCATACATACATTCTTTCACCATGTATTTATTACTATTATGACCCTTTTATTTAAAGTGGTAGGATCAAATTAAGTTTGGTAAAGTAAGGTAAGGAAATGTAAGAATAAAATTTTGACTTTGGTTTGAGTATTTTTTTAAGGAATAAGGTAAGATACGGTTAGGTAAGGATAAATCTAACTTACCATTCTAAAGAATAGGCCTATGTAACTAGCATGCAAAGCATGCAGATATATATATACACACACAAAAAACAGACTTAAATTAGTCACATTCCCTCACATGCAGCTAATAGTTAGTTACAAATAAAATTCTCATGCCTAGCGCACATGTAGACATCTTTTCATAGCTAGACTTGTAGATGTAGCATTTCTCGAAAATAAACGTAGTTAAGAACAACCGCAATGGTGAGCATGAGTTATATATTCAATGAATGAGGTGGAAGCAGTATGACCTTTGTAAAAAAAAGTATGACCTATTAGAAAAGTTAGAGTTGGACTCTTCATATTAATTTGGTTTCCAATAGTGGGCGTGAGTTTGATTAAAATATTTAAAAAAATTATATGTCCCACATTTAATCATTTAAAGACACTACTCCGTACAATAGAAAAAAAAATGTTGAGAATCTCGTGTTCATCCTCGTGCGGTGAGTACGAGTTCGAGTTTTTCTCACAACCGACACTCGTTCTTGCCGCTGCACTGTCTTTCTTGTCTTCGTGTACGTCATATCAGCATCATCTCACTTTCAAAGTCGCAGTTACTGATGGTCAATGGAGAAAACTCGATTTGGTTGTTTTATGTTACTTGAAAGATTATTGAACACTACTATTAAATTGCTTGTACATTTTTTTTTTGGTATGGCAAGTACTTTAGTCGGCATCTCTCTTTCACTTTTTGTCTTTTTGTATTAGAAAAATTAATAAAAAATATAGATAATTGGAAAAGTTATATTAAAATTATAAAGCCATAAATATTATACTACATAAAATTAGTTGAAAGGTGAAGCTACTAAGTTCATGAAACGAAGGTTTTAACTAAGAAAAAAAATCCTTCTCATTATCCAAAACAATCCTTCTCATGCTAATACCTAACTTTTAGGTGGCAAGTTTGGCTTATTAATTTTAGAACATCAATTTTAGATGAACATAGATAGGAAAAAAAAGCAACTATGAGTATGACATGTCAAGCTTTATTTATTTCTTTCAAAAGAATTTACTCTTTTATTTCTTTCAAGAGAATTGACTCTTACTTTCGATATTGGGACAAAAAAGCATACTCTAAGTTGAAAAATATGTCTTTTCAGTTATAAGCTATTGTGAAAATATTATTATCTTAAATGGAGCATTTTGTTAATAACTTTCAAACATTTTTAAAAATATTTTGGGAAATTCTTTTTGAATGACCTATCCCATGTAATATATAAGTTTTTTTTTAAACAATTAACTATTTATCTAAAAGTTTTATGAAAATTAACTACTTATTTTTAATATTATATCAGATAAAACATGTAGTATGTAATTAATATAATCCAATTTGGCCCGTACCCTATATTGATCTTGGCTAAATTTTCGGACATAATATATAATTTTTCATTTTTTATTATAGGAGCCCAAATTTGACCAAATTTAACTACGTCCAAATTTAACTCCATACAACCCAATATGAGTCAAAAGGGTAAAATTCAAATATCAATTTCTTCAAAGACATCCAATTTTTGAGAGAGCTACCATTCAAAGATTGCCTTAAAAGTGTGACATTATGACATATAGCATAATATCTCACTGTGAGCCAATCAATGGGTAAGTGGGCCTACACTAGTGGCTGTGAAAGCCCAAAAATCATTAGCATCATTTTTATCCATACATGCTTTTGCCACTTGGCCCTGTGATATTTCCGCTTCGGATCTATGTACGATGTTTCTCTATTCTCATGTTCTATTTTTCATTTATATTTATTTATGCTGGACCCGAACCCACCCAAAAATTCTTGGTTTTGAACATGATTTTTTCAACCTAAACACGAAATATACACAACCTGAAAAATCAGCAAATTAATGGGTCAAACCTGACCCGTATATTTGACCAAAAAACTTTATTTTTTATGCTCAAATCTATTGGAATTTATGACTTTTCGTTGGAATTCATGACTGTCAAACTATAACCGCAACTCATTCATATGTTATTTCTCTAATTTAAGTTGAAACATTTATAATAATCTATTGGTGCTTGAATCTAATCGTGTTTTATTATGTATATTGTATAAAAAATAATATTCAGTGACAAATATTTTAAAAGAAAAAACAAAAAAAGGTCGTAATCATAACCCGTTGGCTTGACACAAAACCGAAATACACCGCACGTATTTACCCGAACCTAAAATACACTCGACCCGTACTTACCCGAACTCGATATACGACCGACCTGTAACATGCCCGCCCGCCCGCACGCCCGAATTGACAGGTCTACGCACTACAGTCTTCTTTTATTTATTTATTTATTTATTTATTTATTTATTTATTTATTTATTTTGTACAGTAGTATCCTACTTCCACATAATCGTTTGTCATTTTGATTAATGGAAGAATTTACGATGATTATCGTCATGAAATGACAATGAAAGCAATGTTTATTAAATACGTATGTCGATTTTATCTTCGTCATTCATTTTTTTTATTTAGTATAGTATTATAAAATATATATCGTTTTCTTAAATTTTTAGTTGCAAATTAACTACGTGATTCCTATTTATTCATCGGATGTTAATCATTAAATTTTTAATATATATGAGTATCTATTATACAAGCATTTTTTCATTAGATTCATAATAAAAATTATTATTATATCAAATATATTTTTTGAATTTTGATAAAAATTATGTGAAGTTTATTATAATTTTAGGTAGGATTGTGCTTCTCCTAATCAAATTGTTGGCCTGCTTTTTTTTTTTTTGATTTTGTATGTTTTTATTGATCAATTTATAGTAATATTTTCATTTGGTAATACGATTTATATTTAGTTGTTTCTAATGTTTATATATACTACAAGGTAATTTCCTTTAAATACCTATTGATGAATCTTGGTTTTGCTGTCTTAAACCTTGGTTTTCAAGTTTTGTTTTAGGCGTGTTTTACCTATTGTGGCACAAAAACGACTTGGTTTAGCTCGTCTTCACTTGTTGTAGCTAAAATGCTTAACTTTGTCAATTGTAGATGAACTTTGGGTGATTCGTGACGTTTTAATGATTGTCGAATGAAGGATGAGGAAGTCGCGCAGAAGCCGGAATGAAAAGAATGTGTGAAGCATGCCAAGGAAGGTGCATGAGTGCAAGGTACGTAGCACAACCTAAGGGTTTTTTTTTTCTTTTTGAAGATTTCCAAACCCACACACCCATATGCATACCGCTACGCTAGTCTAGAATCTGGTAGAAATTCCAGAACTGGCACACACCTGTGCGCATGTCCGTACACGACCCCAGAATTCTAATTTCGCCTTTTTTTACAAAGGTAAGTAGTCCAACCCATTGGACCCCAATCTCAAAGGTATATCCCAATAGGCATGTATTGAATGAGGAATGAGAATGTCAATGGCCCAAAATTGAGTCCTATTCCTACTCATAACATTCTCCGAATAGGTAAGGGAGAAATGTCCCACCCAAGATTCGAACCATGGACGGCAGGGATATGAGGTGTACCTCTTGCCCGAGTAATCAACAATTCCGCCTTTAATTACTTCTAAAGCAGTAGTTATCTTTTATTATATTTTCTATCAAACATTTAGAGTAGTTTTCTCTCAGCTTTTCAAGACTCCTCCATTGTTGATTACTCAAGGTTTCAAGTTTATTAATTGCAATCATTCCTCCCTTCTCTTTCTCCTCAGTTTATTGATTGTTTTTGTTTTAGGGTTTACTTCCTGCCAAGGTTTAAGTACGTATTGGTGGGAGCAACATATTAGCCATTAATATAATTTTTTAGTTGACATTAATTATTTATTAGAGCTAGGTAATTTGATCAATACTTTCCAAATTTCACCATTCATGTATGAGTTTCTCGGGACATGTCCCCAGGTTCAATGTCTTACAGAAACCTATGACCAAATGCATGGGTTTTAATACTTTCAAAACCTTAAACAAATTATTCATAATAAATATTTCGTTTAACTAATGGAGAAAGTAAAATGCAGACAAAAAGGAGAAAGAAAAAATAAACTAACAACCCCGGGGGGTAAGATACAAGATAAGAGCATCTGCAATGTCAATCCAATTTTTTATTTAATTTGGGAGATAGACCATCAATTAAGTGAAAAATTGATTTTTTTTTTTAAAACTTGTCACAAATGGTAGAGATTGAAAAATGAAGGCAAGTGGAGAATTGAGAGACAAAGGTTAGAGGAAGAAGAAAGGGAAAGGGAAAGGGAGAAAATAAGAGAGAGAATTGAGAAGAGTTGCTCATGATATTGAATGATTTTCAATCCATTTGATTAATCACGGCAAAAAGATATCACTATTGCACATTTATTTTACTTGTTGATCTTCCACATCATCAGTTGAGCGAAAAATTGATTATTATTGCAGATGGTCTAATAAAATTGGAAATGAAAATGTTATGAGTTGTGGGGTAAGATATCTCTCAAGTGACTTATGATAAATCTCAGTTTTACCGCCTTAAACCTCATCTTTCTAGCTTAATTTGTTTCGGGGGTGTTGTCCTACTTTGGCACAAAATCGACTTGGTTAAACTGATCTTTGCTTGTTGCAGCTAAAAGTGCTTAACTTTGTCAATTGTAGGTGAATTTTTGGGTGATTTGCGACAATTTTATGGTTGTTGAATGAAAGATGTGGAAGCCGTGGAGAAGTTGGGATGATTTTGAAGCGCCTGTCCAGCCTCGCACACTCCTGCGCCAGTCCAAAATCATGCAGAAAATTTCAGAATTGGCACAGACCCAGGCGCACATGCACTTGTGTGCGACGTCCAGAATTGAAATATTGCATTTTAATTAGCAAAACGCAACAGTTATCTGATCAAATTTTTTATCAAAACTTTCTAGGGTTCCTCAGGAGACTATCCTCTCAACTTTCGAAATAACTACTTGTTCTTGGATTGAAGATTATTACAGTTTGGATTCGAATTACGTTTATTTTCAAGTTTTGGTATCAAATTCTTCTCATTATTCTCCATACCCCTTTTTTAAATCTTTGTTTTGGTATTAATTTGTTGTTTAGTAGTGGTAGTATGATCGAGTGACTAATATCCCTAATTTAGGTTGGAGATTTACCACTATTATGCCTGTTTAGTTCCAATTACACTTCCCACATCAATTCCTGCTTATTAATTGAATTTCCATGAAGTTGCTAATCGTTATCGATGTAAGGCTCGAGAGAGTCTCATCTTGTGTTAATTAGGGTTTATGCTACCTTTGAGGAAAAGAATTTAGGCCCAATGCAGCTTGTTTGAATGATTACAACTTAGATATGCGAATAATTTAGGTTGTAATTAGATGAGAAATTGATAATCTTGTAATTCATTGTTTTTGATTGTGTAAGAACAACAATTGGTGCAATTGAGTTAGCTTAGTGACCTTTAAGAGGAGGCCTAGGTGGTGTACAATGAATCGATTCCTAAATTCAACATGTGAGTGATTAGTGTAGGGGTGTAAATTGTAATTCATGATGTTTGGTATGGTAGTTGGCGAATACCTTGCCTGAAACTTTTTCCATACTGTTTTCCTTTGTGTTTATTGTGTTTAGTGAACCCAAATCCTTTATTTGTTTTTCCAGCTTAATTCGAGAGGACACTGACCTAGGAATTGTGTGAGACTCGACTCCCTCAACTCGACAATCATACTCTCTAGTAGTGCAATATAATATATTGTCTTTGTATAAAACCTATTTATTTGCATCTTAAGTTGAATTTTTTTTTACATGATTGACTTCTATAATTGTAACACTATACATAACTTGTATATATAATTATATTTTTATCCATAATTTTCACATTTATGAAAAAATGCCCAAAATATACCTGACAAGCGTACATTCGACCAGGGTAGCGCTGGCAAAAATCCGGGTCCGGTTAAATCCGAGTCGGACAAATTTGGACAATGTCAAAATTCGGATGAGAAATTCATGTCCGGACCCGGTTTTATTTCGGGTCAAACCGGGTCGGACAATTCGGACGAAGCTAAAATCGGGTTCGGACAATAGAAAAAAGAGAAATTTTATGTCCGAATATTCGGTCAATTCGGACAATATAAAAATTCGGACGAAAAATTTATGTCCAGACCCGGTTTTTTCCGAGTCGGACAATTCGGGTAATCCGGGTCAGACAAAATTTTGCCAGCTCTAGACCAGGGTATTATTTATATTGTTGGCATAACCAACACATTCAAAACTTCTTATAATTGATATAAATAATAATACCTATACAAAAAAATGGCGTCAAAAACTCCACTCCTTCTGTTCCATATTAATTGTCATATATTTGACTGTCACGGTCTCCAATATCATACTTTGATTCACAATTTCTTATATAATACTTTATTAACAATTACAATATTATACTCTTATAAAAATATTTTTTCGTTATAAATTAAATGGTAAGATTCTTATGTAAGAAGTCGTTATACATATTGAGAAATTTATGATCAAAATTTTTAATGTTTAACCGCGCAATTTAGAATAAACATATTCAAGCTCATGATCTTATTACTCACATATTTCTATCTTACATAATACACAAACTATCCCTAGGCAAGAGAGTGTTATTTCTCTTACATTTGCTTGTTAAGACGAATTTAGTTGGAAAACTCTCCTGAAAAGCCCATCAATCAAGACCGGAAAATTTTGACTAAAATTTATCTATTTCACCCTCAAACCTAGTAAATATTTTTTCCTTTAGAAAAGCTTCTTCAAAGAAAATTCATAAAAAGAAAACCTTCTTCAAAAAAACTACCGAACACACATCCCCCATGAAACTATGAAAGTACTTATATAGTACAGGTCGTGTACTCCGGAAAAAAGGAAAAGAAAAAAATATTGAAAAGTGTTACGAAGTAGCAGAAACAACCACGTACCCTGTGTTTCTCACTCGATTCCGATTCCATCCCTTCCAAGTCCCAACAAACCGACCTCACCCGGTTTTTCAAACTTGAAATATAACAAAATTGGAATATGGCTGGGGCATACCGAACCTAACTTCACCTGACCCGATCTGCCCGAATTGATATGTCTACACCTCCCTCTCTCTCTTCCCATTCTCATTAACATTAATACTCCCGGCATAAATATCCACCCCAAACAACCGCAACATGGGTCCCACCACCTCGGACCCGACGCTGGCGATTCTGGGTTTGCATTGGATGTAGAGCTGGGGATTCAGCTGCACGGTGGAGCGTTGAAACGACACAGTATCGCCGGCTTTCAAGCTGGTTTCCTTGACGAAACGACTCCACCCTCTGGTCAGCACGTAGCTCTGGCTGCTGTTCCAGTACGAGTACCTGAACCGCCATACTTTCCGGTTTGCATCCTCGAAGTTCAGCAGCACCCCTTTCGGACAACAAGAAGAAGAACCCGGCAGCCGCCGCTTCTTACCGCCCTGTCGCGGCCGTGGGAAGTGCTGCTCGGCGTGCTGCTTCGGGATCACGAGGCGGTTCAGCCGCCCTACGTCGCTCGGTGTCACCACCTTCTCGAACAGCACCACCTTCCTCCCCCCACTGCCGCCGCTGCCGCATGCAGCGTCGTCGGCTTCCTTGCGGAGGTGGGCGGTGGTGGTGCGGAGTTTGCTGCAGAGGAGTTCCTCGTAGTAGGTGTGTTTCCGGAGCATGTCGACCACCTCCAACTTGGGCCGGGAGCCCAGGAACCGGAGCTCCGCCTCGTCGTAGAGGGGTTCGAAGTTGGTGACGCCGTCGCCGCCCCGGAAGCGCTGGACAGCGACGTCGTAGGCACGGGCTGCGTCGGCCTCCTCGTTGAAGGTGCCGAGCCAGACCCGCTGGTGCTTCTCGTAGATCTGGGCCCCCCACCGCCCGTTCGGCTGGGGGACCACCCCTTTGTACCTCGACGACGGCAGCTTGTTGTTATTAATATTATTGATCATGAGAATGTTGTTATTAGTCCTGGAATCGGCCTCCGAATTACCACCGCCGGGGTCCAAGGAGTAGTCTATGACCACGCTGGTAGTGGTGCTGCTTCCCGTCCGGTAAAGAACCCTGACGGCCGCCTTGGACGGTGGTTTCCGGGCGGTGGTGGTGGAGAGTGGAGGGAGTTCATGGTGGGTTTTGTAGGTTGTTGAGGAGTTGTCATCTAGGATGCTTGATGTTTTCATTTTATTAGAGTGATCGATGGGGAAGGAAGAAACTAAGGATAGAGGTCAAAGAGGGGGGTTGGTTATATGTTTTGATGATCGTTAAGTGAGTGAGGAATGAGGATGAGGTTAGGGGTTGAGCTGAGCGTACGTATATATAGGGACTTAATTACCACATTTAAAAAAAATGAAAATGACTCTAAAAATGGATAGATATGCATAATTAATGGGAGGCTGACGATATGTGCCCTCACCGTCCTTTTTTTTTTTTTTAATTTCTCATCTTGACAAATATGGAGAAATCAATGCAATATAAAAATTTAAATAAAAATAATAAAATTAAGTACTTTCAGTTAATATTAAGTTATTTATTTACACGTTATTAAAAAAAAGTTATTGGGTTTCATAGTCATTTATTAAATTTAAAAATAATAAAATTATTATTGAAAATATAAATATAGCAAATAAATGAATAAGAGGATAATTCAACCAAAAGAAAGAAGATAGGTAATTCAACCAAGAAAATGAATAAGAGGATAATTCAACCAAGAAAATGAATAAGAAGATAATTCTTTTATTGTTCAATGCCATGAAAAATTAGGGGCAAAAAAAAAAAGCAATACACCCAAAAGCAAAAGCTCAACCCCAAATAAAAAAGGAACCCTAGACAAATACCAAATAACCAAAAGGAAAAGCAGACGGACAAAAAGGAATAGTGTTAGGAAAATATCCTAAAATTACTTCTTCTCTTGACCTCACAATTATTTGTTTTCTCATCATATTAGGATACTATTTAGAATATTATCTTTGATATTATTTTTGAGATAATATCCTTTGATATTATATTTGAAATGGGGTCAAGTTATGTTTAGATGGAGTTCTTCCCTATAAATAGTGGCTCCTTCACCGTGTTTGCTGCGACCTATTTTGGGAGTATCTCCCATGGGAGGAGGTGTATTAAGTTATTCAATAATTTTCGTATTTCTATTGGTGAGAGAATTTATGAGAGATTGTGTGAGTTGATATATTCTTTGTGTTGATTTTGGAGTGAGATCGTTCGTTGTAATTTCTACCAAATAGTGGATTTGTTTAAGGTTGTGCCACCCGTGATTTTTTTTTCTCAATTTGGGTTTCCAGATTAAATTCTTGTCCTATTTGATCTTACATTTGTTTTTCTCAAGATCTAATAGTCATTTTATTTCTACTTTTGCTAATTAATATGCTCTAATAATTAAAACCATAGCAAATAGATGGATAATATATATATATATATATATATATATATATATATATCACCTTCAAATCAGAAAGAAGTGAAATAAAAGAATACTTCCTCGATGTCATGTATTGCATTGCAACAGAGTCCTGCCTGCATATTTTCAAAATAAGTTTTTTGACAAATAAAAGGAGGGGTCAACTGGTCAAGTGAGGATGGATGTCATGACTCAAATTATTAAAGTGATCTAGTTTAATGCACATGAGAGCTCCATCAAATAAACTAATGGAGGTAGAACTATCATTTTATCAGATAAAGATATTCTGCCATGACCATACTAATATATTGGGTAATTCATAATCTTTTTATTATTATATACAAATTTTTAAATATTTTTAATTATTATATACAACAGACAAGAAGATACAACATTAATAGTCAAATTACTCCATCCGTTCCATATTATTTGTTATTTTGTTGATTTTCACTCTCTCCAATGTTACTCTTTGATTAATAATTTCTTATATAATATTTTATTAACAATTATAATATTATACTTTTAGGATAGTATTTTTCATTATAAATCTAATGCTAGTAATTTTATTTAACAAATTATTGTATATATTGAGACACTTATGATTAAATTTTTTTGAGTTGAACTACACAATTTTCAAAGATGACTAATAATATGGGATGGAGGTAGTAATTATTATTGCAAAGTAGAAGTAATTTTTTTACTGAATGCACATGTAATAAGAGAGCATTTAATTATAATGCTAGAAGCTCATGATCAATTTGTAGATTAATTAAGGTCACCACATTATCAAAAGATTACAAAACAAAAGTAATAAGCTATTCATAGTAATAAGTAACTATTTTTATTTCACATATCGATCCATATAAAGTTTGATGTATTGGTTTCATATATTTACTAGTAAGTTAAATTGGTAGATCACAATTAAATCTAGCTAATGCAAAGTGCTCTAAAAATAAGTGAAGATCCCCGTTCTTTTATGTGGTAGATTGCGGTGCAGTATTACACCGTAACGCAACTCTTTAATTTCTACCACACTTCACCACACTCCACTACACCACACCACAATCATTACAAATATATATCTTCACCACCTCACTTATCATAATTTTCACCACAATTTACCGCAACTCACCACAATCCACCATGTACACCTTTTCAAATTCCACCGCATTGCACAATTACCACACCGCAACCAACCTTATAAAAGAACGGGGCCTCAAGAAATGGAGATATATTCCAGTTTCATATGTACTACCTCCATCTCATTATATTTGTCCATTTACCTAGTTTGAAAAGACCAATGCATATTGGGAATTGAGGTGAAAAATTTATAATTTACTCAAATACCCTACTTTAATTGAAAATAATAGTTGTTGGAATTGTAAAAAAGTGGAAAATTAATTTGTTAATTGGAGGTAGAAAAGTAATTATAATTGTAATTGTAAATGAGAAATATTATGAAACAAAAAGATTAGATAAAAGAACAAATATTTTCAAACGATATCTCTACAAAACTACTATAAATATATTTTGTATATTGCAGGCAGGATTCCATTTTTGTACTAATGGGAGCTCTTGGTATTGGTTTATATGGTTTCAATGAACTAATATTGAGTCTGTTTTTTTTTTTAAAAAAAAAATTATGATAAGTAGTTTATTGCTAACGAGTATGGATGACTGTTTGTCAATACTGATCAATGTTGATCAATTAATTAGTTACTGTTGATAGTAACAATTAACAATAGAATTAGTTATAGTATGATCTGATTTTTTTTTTAAAAGACATTATTCTTTTGTTTTCTTTATTTAGAATATTTATGAATTTTATTAATGAATATAATTATTTATATGATGAAATTTTAATAGTTATAGTTAACAATATCATTAGTTATAACTAGCAACATAATTGGTTATAGTTTTTAATTAACAATGTATACAATTAGTTATATGGTGAATTTTTAATGATTAACAATATAATTACTTTGAAAAAAATGATAGTATTTTTTTAATTTCTTTTCTTTAGAATATTAATATTTTCAACCTCTCTTCCAAGTTTCAACTTTATGTGAGATATAATTCTCTCGAATTTTTTACCCTCTTATTTTTATCCTATTATTTTATTTCATTTCTCTAAAATATTATCTATATATACAATTAATCGTATTTTTACGATTTAATTCCTTTTCAAATCTCTTATTTCGTTGTCATCTTTATTTTTTTTCAAGTCTAAGTTGCGAATTTTCAAGTAAGTTAATTCCAAATTATCTCTTTATTTCTCTTAATAAATATTTATGACTGGAATTGATGCTTTTTTTTATTATTAATGTTATTGTTTTTATTTGCTTTGTGTTTTAATTTAATGATTCTTCTAAATGATATTGAAGATGATATATATTATCATAATAAGGACTTACCCTAGTATAACTCCAAACAAATAATCGTGTAGTTATTAACCTAAAATTTACAATACCGTTCAATGAGTTTTGAACTTTGAATTCACTATGCATGACACATATGAACAGAGATAATAGTTTATAATCTATAGGTCGTTTATGTTTTAGCCATGGTGTTTTTACTTTGCCAAGTTAGGTTCCGTTCTTTTATGCGGCTGGTTGGTTGCGGTTCCACACCACACCACAAGTTTTCATACTTCACCATAACACACTACAATCCACCACAACCCACCACAATCTACCATTATTTCAATATAAAAAATCTCATCTCACTTTTTCCAATAAAAAGTTCCACAATCTACAACAACCTTCCACATTCCACCACAACTTTCTTCAACCCAATCACAATTTTTAAATAATTTCCAACACACCGCACCGCAACCAACCGCAAACAACTGTACAAAAGAACGGGGCCTTATTGGAGTTATGAGACATGTATTGACAACTTATAACCTACAAATGTATTTTATATATAACTAGGGATTCTGGTGTAATGTACAAATTTCAGCAAACGAATCTCATTACATATTATATATTTACCGAAAAGGTTGCTAAATTTATAAAAAGTCACTAAATGAAATTAGGAGGGGTATATGCAAATTTTCCTTATCACATACTATCTCTCTTTAATCAGTAATTATAAAACAAAACATGGAGGGCACATAGATTGAGATTCTAAATCTCCAAATACAAAAGTCCCGAGCAAGTTTGATCCAATATGCTTGGGCAAGGTTCCCAAACAAGTGGGCATGCAATAAGGTTAAGTGTGGTCATGTATTATTATCCTTCCTAATAGCTTCGTGTCCGTACGTACATGTCATCGAATGCCAAGTGAAGTGGGGTTACGTTGTAGGCAAGGACATAGTTCCACATCAACGTGCAGTAAGGTCCCTTAGTTTCCATCCATTCATTTTTATCTGCCTTTCTTACAGCCGCCCATCGGTTTTAGGAATCCAACGGTATGTTTAACCTGTCAGCTACTCATGAGCTCGATCAAAGGCATGCAAAAACCAGAGACTCTTCGCATACAACGGTATGTTTCACCTCTCAGCTGCTCAACTCTTTATGAGAAGGGCAAAACTAGAGACCAATTGTTTGAATCCACTTGTGCATCTCCAAACATTGAAATTAGGATGTCCACATAATAATAATAATAATAATAATAATAATAATAATAATAATAATAATAATAATAATGTTTCAAAGGGGAAATCCTCTCAATTTTATAAAATAGGTTATTAGAACTTTTTTATGGTGAGTTAGGTTATTGCCTTAAGTTGGAAACCCTAATCAATATATTGAATCTTTTTAATCAATAGGTTAATTTAACCTATCGATTAGACTTGTTCAAAGGTCCAGTCGGGCCAGGTCACGGGCCAGGTCAATTAGATTGGAAGTGTTTGGCCCGAGCTCAACCCGACCCGACTTTCGGGTCAGATATCTTCGGCCTGAGCCCTGACCTTACGAGCCAGGTCAACGGGCCAATAACTATATAAAATGAATTTTTTTTATTAAAGCAGCCTAAAAATTTATGCATTTTATTTATATAATTAGTGGGTCGTCGGGCCGGGTCAGGTTGGGTCACAAAAAACTAAATCTGAACCTAAGATTTTTTTTAAAGAATTGTATTTAGTTTGGTTGTCGGGCGGGGGTCATCGGCAACTTGCCCGAATCGGCCAAACCATACTTGAGGCCCCGTCTTTTCCGCATTTTTTCGGGGCGGATCGGGCGGGTCCCCAACCCCGGCGACCCATTGACTAGGTCAACATCCCCTTAAAATATACTAGAATATTTAAATATTCTTTTCTGACCTTGGTTATTCATAAATATCCGTGGGCATGGCTAGACAGTTTTGTTAACCGGCCGCCAGTGAGACACAGCTCGTTGTTTTTTCAACTTGCACACTTGACACTTGCATCTACCCCAAGAAGGCAGGACAAAGGATCCAATCATTATTCATTATATGTCTGTCTTTTGAGGATACTCGTTTGGTAACATTGCCCTACACTTTTTTTTGTGAGTGTGTGGATAAGATCGCATAGTATTCATATAATCATATACACTTCACATCGTGATTTCATGTCATCATCATCAATATACAATTTACGTCATCATAAGCTTTCTATAAAATAAAAAAAAATAATAAAGTAACCCTCCTTGTTAATAGGATGGTTTAGTTAAATATGAGATTGCCACATTTTGAGTTCATTCTGTTTGGGGTAAGTCTTAGGATTGTAATCGTATTTTTTTCTTCTAAGAAAATAAAATTATCTTTGAATCTTCTTTTTTATAATTAAATTACGAAATATATTATTACACACTCATGATAATGAATTAAAAAAGTATCTAATATTTAATTTGAGGAATGATATATGATAGAATTCTATTTGTGGTCTAAAAGTTAAGAATTACAATCAATAAAATATTCAAAAATCAATCAATTTTTACTAGAAAAAATGGAATTAGAAATTTGAATTACACTATGGTCTTATCTCTTTAATTTAGGTTTTTTTTTTGTTTCACCAAACAAATCATACATTTTCTTATTTAAATATTTTTCATTCAGAAATAAATTCAAAATAATGTCAAATAACAGTGAAATATCACATCTGCTTCTAATCTCATAATTCTAGACAAAATATCACCTATTTATCAATTACAATTAAAATCATCTGTAAATCTTGTCCATATATATCCATATTATCAATGACCTATTCTCCCTTCCTATTTTATTAAAAACTATTGAGTGGAATTACAAAATATCAACATCACCCATTTATCAATTATAAAACCATCAATTAAAAACATTGAATGACTTCCACCTATTCTATCATAAATTATATACCCCTCAACCTCCCCCCCCCCCCCCCCCAAAATGCATACACAAATTTATCTCATCCAAATCTGGTCAAGTCCACGAGTACTTGAGTTTCCTAGAAGGATTCTACACTTTCAAAACATAATTAATAGCTCATTTGATAGTTTTTTGGGAAAGAATTCTTAAGAAAAAAATTTTCGGGAAAAACTATTCACAACTAAAAATATGTCTATTACCAACCATTTTTTTCAACTAATTTAAAATGGTTGGAATCGGAAAAACCAACCATTTCATTTTTCAAAAATTTTATATGGGAAAAGGGTTGGAAATTCCAACCACTTTTGCTAAAATGGTTGGAAAATTTTTCTACCATCATTTTTCCTACTATTTGAAAATGGTTGGAAAAATGGTTGGATTACTATTTACTAATCATTTTTCCAACCATTTTCAAATAGTAGGAGAAAGGATGGTAGGAAAAAATTTCAACCATTTTAGCAAAAGTGGTTAGAATTTCCAACCTTTTTCTCATATAAAATTTTTGAAAAATAGTTAAAATATGAAATGGTTGTTAAAATGATTGGTTTCTATCTAGGGATGGCAATGGGGCGGGGAATCCCCGAACACGTCGGGGCCCCGCCCCGCTCTGGGGAAAAATCCCCGCCCCCATTGGGGATGGGGACAAAATTTTCCCCATCCCCGTCGGGGTGAATTCCCCGTCCCCATCCTCGAATCCCCATCCCTGAAAATGTTAAAATTACCAAATAACCTTTATTGAAATTTAATATATATATTAATGGGAAGGACAAAGTAGTAATTTTTCAATTTATTCTCACTTGTTGATGTATTATTGTTTGATTTTGATGTATTATTACTTGAGCAAGTTAAATACGTTGTATTTTGAACATGTTAAAAACCGGGTTCGATTAAAAACCGGATCCGATTAAAATTTAGTTAAATTTAGGATAGTTTTAAAAAATCCCCGTTGGGGATGGGGAATCCGCGGGGATGGGGATGGGGCAAGAATCATTCCTCGAAGCGGGGATGGGGACGGGGATGGGGATGAGTTTTGGGAGCGGGGATGGGGAGGGGGTATACTCCCCCATCCCCCGATCCGCCCCGTTGCCATCCCTATTTCTATCCTCCATGGGAAACAACTTATTGGACTTGTGAGGGAAATAATGTTTCCCACATTAAAACTTTTCCATCTATTAGATAGAATCAAATATAGGAAAATTTATCAATTTGAAAAATTAGTTAAATTTTTCTGAAATTTTTTTCAACCAAAGGCTCTCTAAGCAGCATGTGGGGTTACACATTTGGACATTAATTATTTTAGCCTCCTTTTTCGACATTAATTTTGATTAGTCTTAAGTCTATGGGACATGCCATTTATTTCATTTTATTTTGTTTCGTTGTTCAATTAAGGGGGAAAAGTCATGCATTGACTGATGCCCTTGATTATTTGATGTGCAGCTGCCATTATTTTTTTTGGCATCAATTAGTTCACTTGCGAATTCCAACGGCCAAGTTAAATACACGCCGAGTACATATTAGGTTGGGGTACATACTGGTTAGTATGACTTATTCTTTTGTCAAGTTAGGTTTAAGTTAGGTTAGTTAAATTAAAATAAGTTAAAATATGATAAAGAAAAAAAAAGATATGATATGTTTTGAGTTAAGTTAGTTGTTAGGGTGTAAATATTTTACAACAACAACAACAATATCCTAGATGACACGTTTGAGCGCGGTCTGGGGGATCCTAAAGTAGGCAACCTTATCCCCATGTACAAAAGTTCATGAAGAAACTGATTTCGACGAATAAATGAAATTCGAATACTTTGGGGAAAATAAATGAAAAAGTTATAAGGGTTCGAAAAAGTGGATTGATTTAAGATTAAAATAATATTATTTGAATTTCCTTTTAATTTTAAAAATTGTTTTTGGTTTGGGTGTTTTTTTAGAGAGTTGGGATAAGTTAGGTTAGATAAAGATAAGTTAAGTTAAGTTAAATTAAGTTAGTTATGTTTATCTCAACTAAAGAACAAGGCCTATATTTTGGTTTTTGTTAACTCTACAAATTATAACCGCGATTTTTTTCCTTTTCATTAAAAAAATTGTCTCTAAATGCTCAAATATTCAATATATAAATATATAATTGCTACATTAAGGGTTTGTCAAATAATTCATGGGTAATTTCAGCTTATAAAATTTACCAGTTTTTGTCTAAATCTATCAAAATTTATCAAAACTTACTAAAAATTATCCAAGTTAAAAAAAATAAAAAATTAAATTTTGATATATTAACGTAAATTTGTCAAAAATTACCAAAATTTAACCTTTATCTAACTGTTTCTTACCCATGAATTTAATATACCCTAACACGATAAATTACTATAAATATTTTTAATTAACTAGAATTTACTCGAGTTCCATTTATTCTTCATTGTAGTCTTCAGGGCCTCTCCGTTTCAAAGCGCCTCAAATGTGGATTTTTCCGACCAAGCATAGGGCAATTTGATCTTTCACCTTCAAGTCTTCTGGTTTATTAAATTCCAATATGTGCTCCTCTTCCTCTGTTAAATATTTTCGCCATCGGAACCCTAACTTCCAATCCAAGCAACCGTCACAAACACAAACTAAATTAAACCATGAAAAACGATACAATCCTCAACCAATGTCAAAACGAAAAACACCGAATGGCACTCCGTAGGGCAATCATCAATTTCTCTCTATTTGTAAACAAATCAAAGATCCAAAATAATGTACGATATAAGAGTATTGATAATTAAATTATAGTTTTTAAAGGAGTAGGATAAATTTCCCACCATTTTGGTAAAATCGATTGGAATTTCCAATCATTTTTCACACCTAAAATTAGAAAAATAGTTGGAAAACTTTAAAAAATAAAATGGTTATTAAAATGGTTGATTTTTCAAACTATTTTAAATTGGTTGAAAAAATGGCTGATAATACACACTTTTTTTAGTAGTGTATTTACAAAAAAAATATATATTTGATGAGTGGGGTTAATTCAATTAGGGTGATGTTAAAGCATTTAAAGTTTCTTATAATTATTATTAAATAATTGAATTAGTTTCAAAAATCATAATTAATATTAACTTGACGAAGATAATACAATTGAAAAATGTCATACTGAAAGTAAAACATCTATCATCACCTTAGTTTTATTTCTCTGCAAGTGGAAGATTCTTGTCTAGCTTTGTTTGTAGTGTTCAACATGGGATTATTTATTTATTTTTTCGGCCTCACAAATTCATACTCGTACCTTTTTAAACTATAAATAGTAAAATAAAGTCTAGAATTTCATAGGTGTCATATGATCGAGTATGTTTGGGATTACCGATTGCTCCCACCTTTATTGACTGCAATAAAAAATATCATAATATTGTTATAAATTTAAGAATAATATGAAATTCAGTTCAACTATAACAGTTGTCGTAAAATTAACTAGTAGTAATTAAGATAGTCAATTGGATTAGAAAATTTTGTTTATTACTTTAATTAAAGTTGCATGGAACCAAATCAATGTGATTAGAAGGTTTTGTTTGTTTTAAAAAAATGGATTTACCGTCTGAGGTAATTCAGTACTCAGGCCGATAGGAGAAGGGGTAGGAAGACGTGAAAGTTTCCTCCTCAACCCAACCCTTCGTCAATATTTCCAGATAATTTCACAAGGGCAATTTAAGAATCTTGCCCCACAACACTTTTTAAGTATCTTATCATTTCTCAAGTTAGCATTTTAATGATGTTTTATACCAAATTTTTTAATAGTGAAATGAACTTTGACTACGGTCGCTGTATCAATAAGCAAAAATTATAACTTAATTGAATTAACACCATTTGTTATGCTTATTTTAGGCACTTTTAGAAAATACAAAAAATAATTGATAAAAATATAACTTTATGCAATTTATATACAATATTATAATTATTGGATTTAGTCATATCATTTTATCTCAACTTAATATATAATATGCATAAAAAAACTTAATATATAATAACATAGGTTTAGTGATAGGGCAAGTGTCTTGTCTCAAAACTCATATGAAAGAACCCTAGAGGGGGGGGGGGGGGGGTTAATAGGGTTATGAATTTTTCTGCACTAAGATCACAGAACAAAGGACGTTAATACCTTAATCTTTTCAGATTAAGGTTCAAAACAGTTTAGTAATAACAATCAAATAAAGGACAATAGATATCAACTGAATAACCTCCTTTATTAAGATGAAAACTGTTTGTAGCGGAAGTGACCTAAGGTAAACGTCCTTAGGTTCACTTAGAACCAAGCGCCTTGCTAAGGACGCTTCTTATTTGTTGAAAGATGAACACCCACCAAACCTTCGTTTGGTGTTAACACTATTCAAATCCTAAGTCCGTCTAGGATTTGATTACAAGAGTCTACCACAGTTCTAGATCCGTTAAGAACTTAAAAGCACTCTTTACAAAAATTCTCGCTTACGAAATCACTCAAACAAAAACACAAATCTGTTTGATACACCCTATTTCATCCGTGGAATAGTTAGGTTTCTTTAAGCAAGATGTCTTCTATTTATGCATCTTCCAGAAGTAATAGAGCCGTTTGTATAATGTCGTTGCAATCTTGGATTCCTTCCATCTTTATACAGAATGACAACTTCCTTGATTGTTGTTTCCTTCTTGGTCTTGATTTAGAGTATCTCTACTTCGATCTTCTTCTCTATTTCCTTGATTAGGTGTTTCCTGAAATAAGGAAATCAATTAGTTAATCCTTAACAAAGAAACAGGCGGCTAAAATAAATTCCAGAGAATCATTTGTGAGATACTTCCGTAATTTGGTTTTTGCTTCTTCTTTGGTCTTTCACTTCAAAATTTATTCCCTTGTGGTTGGTATGACGTTTAAGCAAACGTCCTTGGACCGTCCTTGATCCTGCATAGAACAATGTCCTTTGCATAGAAGAGGATCTTTCAATCTCCCCCTTTTTGAGTGAAAGACAAAACTCCATGGCAATGATTTTAAGCAAAAACAGTATATGCAGCTCATAGAGAATTTAACATAGAGACATAGAGAATTTAGCTAGACAATCATGCATATGAGTAGAGAGAGTTAATTACAGACCAAAATAGAGTTCAGCAGAGCAATAGAGCAAAAGACATCTCCCCCTTTTTGGCTTTCACCAGAAAGGAAACAGGAGGAATGTTTGGCATAAAAGTTTTTGAAGCTAAAATAAACTTTAAGGAAGGGGGACATTGGGGGTGTCTGCATCAGGAGAGGATTTGAGGTCAGCAACTGGAGAGGTGCATTGAGTGGTCTGAGTGGTTGGAGGATGTGGCAGGGATGACATGACGTCTTTGAGAGAGGCGATGGCAGAGTGGAGAGATGCATGCACAGTTTGAAGACCTTGGATTTCATGGTGAAGGGTGAGGACTTCACTCCTGAGGTTAGAGACTTGAATCTGCAGACTGTCCTGAACATCCTTGGCAGCAGCAGCAGAAGAGCTCTCACGAGCAGCCTTTATCTCATCTGAGTGGAGCCAAGTTCCATCATCTTGTTGTTGATAGCCCAGACTCTTGAGAAGAGGAATGCCTATGTTAGAGATGTGGACAGGAACTCGTTCTGAGGCAGGTAGAGGAACTACATAGGCTTGGAAGATCTTGTTGAGGAGGTTGCAGTAAGACAAAGGCCCAGAGGTGGAGGACGCTGCTCGAATGAGGTTGGTGACAACAATGTCACCTATCTCAGGATGTCGGTCATTGATGACGTTTAGGAGAAAGTAGGCGCAAGCTTCATTTAGGGTTTCTTTGTTAGAACCACGGGGTAAGATTGTGCGAACAATGGTATAGTACAGAAAACGGGCCTCAGAGGTCAGGGCAGTGTATTGGGTGTTTTTGATTTCGGTGGGACGCCCATACAGTTTCAAGAGTTCTTGTTTTGGGTCCGAAGGTAAAGGGAGAGGAGATTTGGCTATGCTGGGAGTGAGATTCAGAATTTTTTCAACAAGGTTTGCAGAGAGAAAAATGTCAGTTCCTGAGACTTTTGAATGAAGAGAAGTTCTGCCCGGATTGACCACTAGATTGGCAAAAAATTGATGAACAAGGGATGGGTAGACACCTCGGTCACAGTTGAAGAAGGATTGACAGCCAATGTCTTTTAGGGTCGAAAAGGAGGGAAAGGCTTCAATGAAGGAGTCCAAGTCGACAGTATCACAACACAGCAGTGGGCGTTTTGAAAATAGTTCCAGGCGTTGGGAAGGTGTGAGTTGAAGAGTTGAGTTTGAAGGGGGTGGAACTATAAGTGCATCAGAGGAGGAACTGTGGGAGTTGGTGGAATCGGGGGGAATGGGTGAGGATTTACTGGAGCGAGTGCGTTTTGCAACCCCAGAGGAGGCTGCTTGTTTGAGGGCAGGTCGCTTTCCCATGGTGAGAGTTTGAAGATTTTGAGGAATGAAGGAGATAGAGATGGTTGGTGGGGATGAGTGAGGAGAAAAGTGTGAAGTGTGGGGCAGTTAAAATAGGAGTGTGAAAAGGATAAGGGGGGAAGGTCGGATATGGGGAAGGAAAAAGGAAATGATGAGAAGGTACGGCTATCAAAAAAGGATGGAGGGAGGATTGAGTGTGGCGGTTGAGATTTTTATTGTGATTTGATGGAGTAATTAATGGATTTTGAATTTCGTAAGAAGGGAAGTGGAGGGCGGTTTAAAAAAGGAATGAGAGGAGGAGTTACAGAAAGAGGAGATTAACTACCAAAAATACACAAAAAAAATTTGAAAATATCAGTTATCCAGAGCAGTTATGGAATCAACTGTCTGTATAACCGTTTGCCAAGATTTCGTATGAGAATGCTCAATGTGGTTCCAGGACAAGAGTGTCAAGGACCTTTATGAGCAAAAGGAGGTTAGAGAACATACCTGGTGGGTGAGGTCCTTTGGCTCCCCCTGGAAGGATGAGCCCTGACTCCCCTTCAACTAGGCACTAGGTTGAAGCATGCCAAGCTCCCTTCTGTTAGTGATGAACTGCTCAGTGGGAAGGGGCTTGGTGAAGATGTCGGCCAGTTGTTGATGTGTGGGTACAAAGTCCATAGTGATATGACCTTTATCCACATGATCTCTGATAAAATGATGTCGTACTTCATATGTTTGGTGCGAGAGTGCTGAACTGGATTTTTGGTAATTTGAATCGCACTTTGGTCATCACATTTAATTGGAGTACTTGAGGTTTCAATGCCAAGGTCCTTTATCTGTTGCTTGATCCACAGGAGTTGGGCACAACAGGCACCGGTGACAATGTACTCAGCCTCCGCTGTAGAGAGGGCAACAACATTCTGCTTCTTTGATTGCCAAGATATAAGAGATAGACCTAGCATTTGACATCCTCCTGAAGTGCTTTTTCGATCTGTTCGTGATCCAGCAAAATCGGCATCTGAGTATCCAACAAGATGAAGGGGGTTGTTGCTAGGATACCATAGCCCAAGGTCCTTTGTGCCTGCAAGATATCTCAGGATTCTTTTGGCAGCAATCAAGTGAGATTCCTTAGGGGCACTTTGAAAGCGGGCACATACACACACACTAAACATAATGTCTGGACGACTAGCGGTTAGATAGAGGAGAGATCCAATCATACCTCGGTATTGCTAGTCAGAAATGACCTTACCGTTTTGGTCATGATCCAGCTTTATGGTGGAGGACATTGGAGTGCTACAATGTTTGACATTTTCAAGCCCATATTTCTTTAGAAGTTCTTTGACATACTTACTCTGATTGATGAAAATGCCATCTTCATGCTGCTTGATTTGCAGCCCAAGGAAGAATCTAAGTTCTCCCACAAGGCTCATTTCAAATTCCTTGCTCATAAGATCAGAGAAGTCCTTTACGAGGATTTCATTAGTAGCACCAAAAATAATGTCATCTACATAAACTTGAATAATAGTGGAGTCCAGACCTGAGGTTTTGATGAACAGTGTTTTGTCTATGAGACCTCTTGTGAATCCATTTCTTAGAAGAAAGGAGCTTAGTCTCTCATACCAAGCCCTGGGAGCTTGTTTTAGCCCATAAAGGGCCTTCTGAAGTTTGTAGACATGAGTGTCTGGATTTTGTTGTTCGAATCCTGGAGGTTGCTCCACATAGACTTCTTCTTTTAGATATCCATTGAGGAATGCACTTTTTACATCCATTTGATATAGCTTCATGTGAGTTGATGCAGCATAGGCAAGGAGTATCCGAATGGCCTCTAGTCTTGCAACTGGGGCGAAGGTTTCTTCATAATCAATGTCTTCTTCTTGATTATATCCTTTTGCAACTAGTCTTGCCTTGTTTCTTGTGACAGTGCCATGTTCATTTAATTTCTTGCGGTAGACCCATTTTACACCAATTACTGGATGGTGGTTGGGTCTTAGGACAAGCTTCCATACTTTGTTGTGCTCGAATTGATTTAACTCTTCTTGCATAGCTAGGATCCAGTTGCTGTCCTTTAGAGCTTCTTCAGGTCCTTTAGGTTCAATCTGAGAAACAAATGCGTGAAAGGCACAGAAGTTTCTAAGAGAGGATCGAGTTCTAATACCTGTTTCCAGACCTGAAAGGAGATTGTCTGCTGGATGAGCAGGTTTGAACCTGAAGGTCCTTGATGACTCCTCGGTGTTTTGCTGTGCAGTATCAGCCATTTGAGGAGTTTCTGTTAGTGAAGGTCCTTGTTCTTCACTTGAAGAAGGTCCTTGTCCTTCTGTTGAGGAATGTCCTTGTTCTTCATCATGCAGAGGTCCTTGAGCTTCATGTTCTGAAGTTGATGGCATGTTGTCATCGGGAGGAGGTTCTTCATTTTGTTGCAGAGGACCTTGCTGAAATATGCGAGGGATGTCCTCGTCATCATCTTCTTGAAGAATCTGGGTTTTGATGGAGGACCTTTCTGATGAAGTAGTGGAAGTTTCATCAAAGACAACATGGATTGATTCTTCCACCTTTCTGGATGCTTTAATGTAGACTCTAAACCTTCTACATAATATACATCATTTATACAGTTGACTGAATCCTTACCGACCTTGCCGACACCAAGGATCTTCCCTTGGCTTTTGTCTCCAAACGTTATCTTCCCACTTCTGATGTCCTTGAGTTCTCTGAATTTGGTTGGATCTCCAGTCATGTGTCTTGAGCATCCGCTGTCCAAATACCAGAGGTCGTTGTGAGCCCTGAGACAAACCTGCACTGAAGGACATTATACCTTTCTTTGGACCAAGAGGTTTATGAAAGGTTTCTTTGTTTGGGGGAACGGATTTGTTGTTTGGCTTCTTTGGAACCCACTTTGCTTTGGTTCTTGGTTTTGGTATAGGTGTGGGTTTATGAGTGGGTAAGATTTCTGGTTTGGTTCTGGGTGAACCAGGTTTATCTGTAGAGGTTTTCTTCTCAGGATTTATGGTAGAATGAGCTTGGTCTATTTCTTGATTCAGAATGGAATTCAGCTCTTTTCGGTTCTGTATCATTTCATTTCTCATGCTGACATTATCAGAGGTAAGGTTTTTGATTATCTCCAATTGAGTTTCTATGGTTTTGGAGTTCGTTTCAGCAATTCTAGTGAGATATTGCACTTTGTCGGTGAGGGTTGCAATATAGTCAAGCAGATTGAGCAATCTTGGTTTCAAATTAAGTGAAGGACATTTTAGAAAGAGATTTGTAAATACCTTATCATCGTCATTCGCCTCTATTTCATCTGCTTGTGTTTCTGTAAGGTCCTTTGCCATGAGACAAAGGTTTGCGATTTCCTCGGACTCACTTTCACTCTCACTGTCTTCACTTTCACTCCATGTGGCAACCATGGCTTTGCTGCTCAATCTTTTTCCTCTGAAATCGCTTTGTTCCTTGACTTTCTTCACATGAGGACATTCCCTAACCAGGTGATCTGTTGCACCACAAGCGAAGCATTTATATTCATTATCATCCTTGGTTTGAATTTTACCTTTGGGTGAAGATCGTTTGGAGGATGATTCTCTCAGATAGCCACGGAATCTGGGATTCTTTCTGTATAGTCGTCTGAAACCTTTAGCTAGCATGGCCATGGTTTCTTCACCATCATCCTCTGATTCTTCTTCTGGTTCCTTGGTGCTTTTGAGGGCAATGTCCTTGGTCTGACTGCCTTCAGACAGTCGTATCTCATGTGCAAGAAGTTTGCCAATCAGCTCTTCAATTTTCAAGGTCTCTAGATCTTGGGCTTCTTCTATTGCCGTTACTTTTGGTCCCCACTTGTGCCTAGGAAGACACTGAAGGACCTTGTTCACTTGTTCTTCATTGGAATAGGATTTTCTGAGGGACTTGAGATGGTTGATGATTGCACTGAATCTTTTGAACATTGACTCAATGGACTCATTTTCTTCCATCTTGAAGCCTTCATACTTTTGAACTAGTATGTTGACCTTGGTCTTCTTTACTTGGTTTGTTCCTTCATAGGTTGTGACCAAGTAATTCCATATCTGCTGAGCTGTATCAAAATTAGACACTCTTTCAAATTCATTAGAGTTAAGACTGCAAATTAAAAGATAATGTGCATGAGTATTTTTCTTTGCTCGCTCTTTTTCTTCAGCTAAATACTCAGATCTTGGTTTATCACTTGTTGTTCCATCTGCAGCAGTCGTCTGGGGAGTAGGGTAGTTTCCTTTGGTGACTACATCCCAAATGTCCTCATCTTGATTTCTCAAGAAGATCTCCATTTGGCGCTTCCAGATTCTGTAGTTGTCACCTGTCAGTAAAGGTGATCTGTTCCATGAACGTCCTTGACTTAAGTTTCCCATGTTGTGATCTCCCATGATCTTTGTCACAGAGCGATTAGTCTCTGAATTTTCAGTGGACCAAGCTCTGATACCAATTGAAAGAACCCTAGAGGGGGGGGTGAATAGGGTTATGAATTTTTCTGCACTAAGATCACAGAACAAAGGACGTTAATACCTTAATCTTTTCAGATTAAGGTTCAAAACAGTTTGGTAATAACAATCAAATAAAGGACAATAGATATCAACTGAATAACCTCCTTTATTAAGATGAAAATTGTTTGTAGCGGAAGTGACCTAAAGTAAACGTCCTTAGGTTCACTTAGAACCAAGCGCCTTGCTAAGGACGCTTCTTATTTGTTGAAAGATGAACACCCACCAAACCTTCGTTTGGTGTTAATACTATTCAAATCCTAAGTCCGTCTAAAATTTGATTACAAGAGTCTACCACAGTTCTAGATCCGTTAAGAACTTGAAAGCACTCTTTACAAAAATTCTCGCTTACGAAATCACTCAAACAAAAACACAAATCTGTTTGATACACCCTATTTCATCCGTGGAATAGTTAGGTTTCTTTGAGCAAGATGTCTTCTATTTATGCATCTTCCAGAAGTAATAGAGCCGTTTGTATAATGCCGTTGCAATCTTGGATTCCTTCCATCTTTATGCAGAATGACAACTTCCTTGATTGCTGTTTCCTTCTTGGTCTTGATTTAGAGTATCTCTACTTCGATCTTCTTCTCTATTTCCTTGATTAGGTGTTTTCTGAAATAAGGAAATCAATTAGTTAATCCTTAACAAAGAAACAGGCGGCTAAAATAAATTCCAGAGAATCATTTGTGAGATACTTCCCTAATTTGGTTTTTGCTTCTTCTTTGGTCTTTCACTTCAAAATTTATTCTCTTGTGGTTGGTATGACGTTTAAGCAAACGTCCTTGGTCCGTCCTTGATCCTGCATAGAACAATGTCCTTTGCATAGAGGAGGATCTTTCATCATATAATTTTTATTTTCATAAAGATTAAAATTAATGCACCACTCAAATATTTTCTCATCCATACTCCTATACTCAATAGTCAATACTCTTGATAAAGAGGAAATTATTGCTCCACTAAGATATATCCAAGGTTTTGCAATTCAAGTGACATGAAAGTAGGAAATTTATCCACCCACTAGAATTCAAATCCGAGCAGTCACAATTTTATTTAGTAGAAATTATTGATTCCCTAGAGACAATTCTTGTGGGTCTTAGACTAAGAATATCTGCAATGGTGACTATAAGTTATACTTACTTGATAAAATGGAAGGAGTATGACCCACTAAGAGAGTTAGAGTTCGACTCTTTTTTTTTACTTTTTGATAAGGTTCGACTCTTTATATTAACTTGTTTTGCGATATTGAATGTGAGTTTGATTAAAATATTTTTAAAAAAGGTGTATGCTCCACATTTATTGATTTGAATACACTACAACAGAACTAAAAAAAAGAAAAAACGCCGAGAATCTTGTGTTCATCCTCGTGCGTCGATCGAGCATGAGTTCAAGTTTTGCTCACCGTCCTTATTACTGAGCTGACTCGTCCTCGTCCTCGCCCATGCCACATCAACACCATCTCATTTTGAAACTCGTCATTACGGAAGCTCTAAGTTTGAGCTTAGTTTGGTATCAAACTCCGTTTGCAGCCTGACAGACATGTTAAACTGACATCATCCGACTATTACCCTAACATCATCGACCATTACACTGAATACGAGCCTCGGTTTAAAGGCATTTTTTCAATAAAGGCTATTTACAGCTAATTGCTACTACTACATTAAGCATATATATGCGCCTGCTTGGCAAGAATCTTATCCTTCCAGGTTCTTCTATTAAACACACGTAAGTCAAATCAAATTAAACGACAAAGGACATAAAGACAGAAACAGATCTGTCAAAATATCTTTGTTTAACTTTTTTTCTTTTTTAATTAATTTTTTTTTATGAATGAATGATTCGAGATGTCTATCTTATGGGGGAAAAAATCAAATTAAACAAACGAGGAGATAAACACGGAAACAAATCCCATAAGAGTAGTCAAGATGTCTGCGGCAAAGGAATGATTGGTTGTCCAAATTCCAAATGACAGCACTAGAGAGAATGACAAGAAGCTCAATTATGGAAGCTCCGAAACTTTTGTTCATTTGATCTTTTTTTGTCCTCCTTAAAAATTGTGTTTTGTAAAATTTATAAAATTTGATCATAAATTTTTTATTATAATATAATGATTGTTAAATAAAAATAATAACATTAGATTCGTGATGGAAAATATATACTAGCATAAAAGTATCATATTACAATTATTAATAAAGTATTATATGAAAAATTATCAATCAATAAGTGACAATCGAGACCGTGACAGTCAAACAAATGACAAATAATATGGAACGAAGGGAGTAATGTTATAAATTTTATGATCAAATAAAGATGAAACAATCAGGAAAATTAGAATGCTATAAAGGAAGAAAGACCAAATAAAGATTAAAGGAGGCATGGAATTTTATATGGAAGCCCGATAAGGAAAAAACGGCGGACAACAAAGGAGAAATAATCCACTAGTAAAGAGAGATATTACAAGAGGAAAATTTTAGACTCTCGTAGACTCCCACAATCTAGGAATGAATATAGGTGAAGATGTCTCATAGTGTAAATAATAAAAATATATATAGCAGTTACAAAGTCGTTGAAATGGCCAAGTTAAATGAGTAATCAATACTTAAAGTAATTACCACAAGAGAAATTGAAACACATGTGACTTTGTTGCATGTGAAAATAAATCACATGTGAAAAACTTCCTCAACTTGCTTGTAACTTGCAAGACATTTAATCAAGTTATTAGTGTATGACAGATTGACAGTGATCCGATCCTTGTTTGGTGTCGTAGTTTTTGTATCATCTCAATCAAGAAAGGGTTGTGATTAAGATACTCAAGTAAGATAGAATTAATTGTTGAGTGAGAGTCACAAGCATGAGTAACTTGTACTATGCTCTATATACATTGCATTATGTGCATGCAGTTATATATGTTGTTGATTGTTTCCACAGTCACGGAATTGAGCAGGGAAGTAGATCGATAAACACATGGAGATGGAATCAAATTGGAGTATGTCAAGTCGTAAGCTGTCTTATTCAACTAAGTCTTGATTGGATAAAGAAAGTAAAGCATAGGAAAGGAAAGGAAATAGTATTGGTGGATAGGATTCAATGTATCATATTGCAAGTGGTGAAAGTTGAAACAGATGCGGGAATGCAAGTGGTGTGAACGGACTGCCAGCTTCCAGCTTATTAAGAAGCTTCGATTGAATCTCAAATGCCGTCTGATGAAGGTTCCATTGCATCCCGGCCGCCAACTTGGTTTGAATTCTTACCCCACACAAAACCCTTTTATCGTTTTATATGGACTTCATTGCTTTTATATTGTTATTGGTTGGGAAATTCTTATATAAAAACTTTTAACATTCAAGTGGCAAACATTGGCTTATTCATTAAGAAATTATTTTTGTTTTTACTTCGCAAATTCTGGTTTAAGACCGTTTCACGTAAATTTATTGTGAGACAGACTTTTAATTACAAGGTGACCTTTCAAATATTTTCTATGACTAACAAGTGATATTATAATAACTTTTTAATATGAATGTGACTAATAATTTATCTTGGAATGACTGTTATCATAGTCAACTCACGTAAATTATTAGTTACTCCTGTATATATAAATAGTCACCAAAATGTTATACGTCTTACGATAATTATATGGTGAGACGATCTTACATAAGAATTACTAACTTACTTATGATAAGTAATTACTGTTGACTATTGTTGATGAGTGTTGATCAACTATATGGTTATAGTTATCAATATTAATCAACAATAAAATTAGTTATGTTATGATCCGGTTTAGAAAAAATGGCAAAATATATTCATTTGTTTTCTTTCTTTAGAATATATTGTAAATTTTTTTCACATTAATTATATTCTCTTATTAAAAGTCTTTGGTGGAAACTCATACATTCTGGTCATTACAGATGATTTTTCCAGATTTACTTGGGTATTCTTTCTGAAAAGTAAAACAGATGCATTTTCGAAGTTCTCAAAGCTATACAAACAACTCAAGGTCGTCATTGGCCATTCAGTCAAATTTATAAGGACTGATCAAGGAAGCGAATTTGACAACCGAGACCAGTTTGGAACATTCTGTGCTGAAATGGGAATAACTCATAACTTTTCCGCCCACAGAACCCCTCAGCAAAATGGAGTAGTGGAAAGAAAGAATAGGACTTTGGAAGATATGACTAGATCGAACCATCATCTGTCAGAACAATCTGCCGAAGTTCCTATGGGCAGAAATCATCAGTGCATCTAACTATGTCCTGAATTGCTGTAGAATCAGAACTATCCTGAAGAAAACACATTCTTCAAGGGAAAAACTCCCAATATCAGCCATCTTAAGGTCCTCGGATGCAAATGTTTCGTTCACAACAATGGAAACGAGTCCCTCAGCAAGTTTGGCGCTTGCAACGAAGTGGGAATCTTTGTGGTATATTCAGCGACCAGTAAAGCCTATTGAGTTTACAACAAATCATCTAAAATAGTTGAAGAAAGCGTCCATGTGGTCTTTGATGAGGGCCATGGGCATCCCTATTAGGATACCATTCTCTCTCATAAACATGAAAACCTCAACCTCGCTTGCTACGATAGTGATGATGATGAAGCTCTCCCACCAAGACCACCTCCCATTTCATCTACCCCAGCTGAGGACACCACACTTACTGCATCCTCAAATCCTCCCATTCCTCAACCTGAGGATCCATCTACATCAAGCGCCTCACTACAAAACCCGAGGCAGTCGCTCCTCATGACGAGAATGTCAGTTACAAGTTCAAACCATCCCATCCGGCTGATAACCTCCTCTTTGACATAAACTCAGGTATTCAAACCAGATCCTCCTTAAGAAATTTTTGTGCCTTTCACACTTTTGTCTCGCAGATTGAGCCCAAGCATCACAATGAGGCACTGTTGGATCCAAATTGGATTAATGCTATACAAGAACTTTACCAGTTTGAAAGAAGCGGACTCTGGTCCCTGGACCCCATCATCACCCTGTTATAGGCGTCAAATGGTTCTTCCTCAAAAACTTGATGAAAATGGCGCCATCACCAGAAACAAAGCCAGACTATTCGCAAAAGGATACACCAAGAAGAGAGAATCGACTAAAACAAGATGTTTGCCCCTGTTGCCAGACTTGAGGCCATCAGAATCCTCCTTGCTTACATACACCTCTTCCCAGCACATCAAACTCTACCAAATGGATGTCAAAAGTGCCTTCCTCGGCGGCAATATGGCTAAGGAAGTCTATGTGGAATAACCCCCGGGCTTTGAGAATGTTACAGCCCCAACTCACATTTTTTGCCTCAACAAAGCCCTCTATGGCCTAAAACAGGCGCCCAGAGTATGGAATGAGCGACTGAGCATATTCCTTCTGGACAATGGCAGAATTGACAAAACTCTGTTCATCAACACCAAAAATAGGGAATTCATCATTACTAAGATGTTGATGACATCACCTTTGGTGTCACACAACATATCATTCCCTTGTGGTTGTGGATGATATCTCTCTCCTCATGAGTTATGAATTCGAAATGAGCCTGGTTGGAGAACTAACCTTCTTCCTCGGTCTCCAAATCAAGCAATCCAAGGAGGGCAACTTCCTGAATAAAAGTAAATACAACAGTGAGCTACTCAAGAAATACTAGCTAGATCATATGAAGCACTCTGCAATGCTGATGTCCTCAACTCTGAAGCTTGATTCAGATCCCACGGGTAAACAAATCTTTGAAAAACTATACCGAGGTATATTTGGCTCTCTCTTTTATCTTACAACAAGTCATCCAGATATTATTTTTCAGTGTCTGCCTATGTGCCCACGCACTTTCAAAGCGCTCTAAAAGAATCTTACTTATCTGCTGTCAAAAGAATATTATCTCACAGTGTAACACCCCGGGTATATGGTTAAAAGTGTGGCTTAAAAGGATTGAAATGACTACTTATATACCAAGGTGCACCTTCTTTTATGGTAGATCTTCCGTTGGGAACTCCTCAGTTAAGCGTGCTTGGCTGGGAGTAGACTCAGGATGGGTGACCTCCTGGGAAGTTTTCCCAGGCAGCGTGTGAGCGAGGACGAAACACGCTGGACTCGTGGTGATTTGTGGGGACAGTCAGCAATCCTTGAAGCAGTTATCGGTAATATCTGCGGCCCGGGAGGGGGGCCAGGGCGTTACAGATGGTATCAGAGCCGAACCGCGACCGTGAGCTGCACCAGTGGACGGGAGATCCATGGGCAGTCACCTAGCGAGGCAAAGATTCTGTAGTGGTTTGTGGCATAATGAGGACGTTGTGAGCTTAAGTGGGGGTGATTGTAACACCCCGGGTATATGGTTAAGAGTGTGGCTTAAAAGGATTGAAATGACTACTTATATACCAAGGTGCACCTTCTTTTATGGTAGATCATCCGTTGGGAACTCCTCAGTTAAGCGTGCTTGGCTGGGAGTAGTCTCAGGATGGGTGACCTCCTGGGAAGTTTTCCTAGGCAGAGTGTGAGCGAGGACGAAGCATGCTGGAAAGACTCGTGGTGATTTGTAGGGACCTCCTGGGAAGTTATCGGTAATGTCCACGGCCCGGGAGGGGGCTGAGGCGTTACACACAGGGACTAAGGACCTCGAACTCTGGTACCCTCGGCAGCATGATCTTTCACTTTGTGGCTACACTGATGCTGACTTTGCTGGCTACAAAGTATATCGTAAGAGCACAACTGGTGGCTGCCAAATGCTTGGCACCTCCTTGATCTCTTAGCAATCCAAAAAACAAACCTCAACGGCTCTATCTACGGCTGAGGCCGAATATGTTACCTATAAGAACGTCCCCAACACAAAAAATCCTGTTCAACACTCACGCACCAAGCACATTAAGGTCCGCCATCACTTTATCCATGATCATGTTGAAAAAGGCCACATAAGCTTGGATTTGATTTCAATTCACCTACAATTGGTTGACATCTTCACCAAGCCCTTACTAGAAGATCAGTTCATGTTCATTCGATGTGAACTAGGAATGTTCCAGCCAAAGGAATGACCTTAAAAACCGGACCAATTGATGGGGATGTCTCCTCCTCCCTTTGAGGTCCTCCGCTTCTACACAGGTAAGTCTACCTCCGCCTCTCTGGACACCTGATGTCCTCATCGGCATGTCTTCAAAGGCGCCTCCCACAATAACTCGGCCTTGTCAAGCAATCTTACCGCCTTTTCTATAGGTCGCTCAGATTTTTGCTCTATTTGAAAATCAAAATCTTTTTTGAAATCCCTTTCAAATGTTTTCGAAATCTCTTCTCATTTTCCCTCCCTTTCCTTTTTTTCTCTCTCATTTTACCTTGACAGTTTCCCTCTTAAACCGTCCCATCACACCCACCTCCCGCCACTCCTTCCGCCGCGCCCCTGACCCTCCTCTCTCTCCCCTCTCTCTTCCCAACTGCCCTCCATCACACTTTTCATCCATCAACCGTCTTCGTCATCATCACTTTCACCCTCTCTCCTTTCTATTTAACCTCAACCCCACCACAGAACTCACCACACCCTCCTCTCTCATTTACCTCTCCTGTCTCTTTTGCTTTCTTTCTTTTTCCCGAATTTCTCTGTCCCACCTCTCCCCGGTACCCACCATAACCAAGCGACAACAATCCCGTCCTTCTGCCCTTTCTAGAGTAGCCAAAAGGCTTCACTCTATCAAATCCACTGCCACCCCCTACACAATATCCATCAATTCTTCTTCCGACGAACTAGCCATTATTCCTCGCCCCACTCCACCCACTGCTTCATCCCAGGAATTCCAGCATAAACTCTTACAATCCTTAAGTCCATACAACTTCTCCACTAGGAGAAGGTTGACCTGGAAGTCCTCAAAGATACGAACCTTTCCTTCGTCTCCACCCTCTCTGCCATGGGGTGTGAGACATTTTTTAGGTCGATGAATACTGCTACCTAACCTCATTCACCAGTTCTTCGCCTATCTTGAGGATACCACAACTAACCCAGCCAAGTCCTCCTTCAAATCTACTGTTTTGGCCAGAGATATCCATCTTACCCTCATCAAACTTGAACGAATTCTCAATCTCCATCCCGATCCAGCCAAACCAGTCCTATCTTGCACAACTTATGCCCACCAAGAATTACTCTCCACCTTTGGCAACCCCTCCACCATCAAGTATCCTCAATATACCAACCTACGCTCTGAAGCCCATTGTCTCTATTACATAGTTGTTCGTATCATCTTGCATCGCAGCACCTCTAAGGAAATCATCAACGAGCCCTGCGCTGGTTTTTTTACTAAATGTCCTCAATGATTGTCACCTAGACATGGGTGAGGTGGTCCTCCACCATCTGACCCGCGTAGCCTCCAGCAACACTTGCACCCTCTCCCACTGCAATCTTATCCATAGAATCTTTCAAGCCTTCCATGTTGCCTCCCCCTCGAGTCCAAAGTGGATCTCGTCGTCCTCACCATCAGCCTCAAAACTCTGGATAATTTGGGCTACAAGGCCCAACCTGATGGAACCTGGGTTTACGCTGATGAACTCAAACTCTTCCAGACATCCTCCTCAGCGCCTACCTCCATGGACACCTCTATCGACCTCCAATCCCACCTCCTCTAGGCTGAAGTTCAGACTCTACAAGCAGAGACCCGACAGATGCAAGACCTCCGCAATGCCCTCCAAGCCAACCTGCTGGTATGTCAAAGCATCACCACTGCCCTCAAGGACATTGTTCGCCAAGCTGAGGCCCTTGTCAACCCTCGCCCCCCAACCCATTTCCCTCCTCCAGAACCGGCCACATATGCTCTACCAGCCATCCCCCCTTCCCTCTGAATAGTTACTGTTTTTACCTCTTCGCTCTTCTTAAACACTTTTCTATTTACTTTTGGGCCAAACATTTTGTGTTCTCCTGTTTCCTTCTTGTCTGAAAGACAAAAAGGGCGAGGAGTCTTTTGCGGACTATACACTACAAGATGGCAGGCCAAATAAGACCGTTTCAAGTGACCGTTTAATAAACGGTCGCAAGAAAGAGGCGGCCGACCGTTCATAAACGACCGTTAATGAACGGTCGCTAGGTAACGACCATACAAAGAAACGGTCGTTCACAGGAACGGCCGTTCAATTTAACGGTCGCTAAGTAGCGACCGTTAAATTGAACGGTCGTTCCTCTGAACGACCGTTTCTTTGTACGGTCGTTACCTAGCGACAGTTCAATTGAACGGTCGTTTATGAACGGTCGTTCGCCTTTTTATACCATCTAACGACTCCACTCTCATTCAATTGCGCAACTTCAATTCTCTCAAAACCCGTTCACTCTTCTCCCTCTTCTTGCTAGCCGGCGAATGACCGAAACGCCGCTGCCGCCACATTCGCGGGCAAGCGGCGGTAAGTCCTCCTCTTCTCCCTCCTTATCAATTCTTCTAAGTTTTTGGTGGTTAATAACAACGTAAGCCCTCCCTCTTGCTAGCAAATCGGACCCGGAACCGCCACTTTTTTGGTCCCGTCTTCGCCGTCCGCGCCGCTGTCGCCGTCGCCGTTGCCGAAGCCGTCGCCGTCGCCGTCGCTCACTGCCGCCACCGTCGCTCACTGCCGTCGTCGTTCTCTCCGGTAAAATATTTGAAATTTGTCAATTTTGTTAATTATATATTTATTTGTATAAATTATGAGCATGCATTAATTAGGTTAGTATTTGTGAATAATTTGAGTGAATAATTAGTATTTATTCGGTTAATTTTTGTGTTAGTTGTATTAGTTTAATGATATGTTGTGAAATTGTATGTTAATTAGGTTAGTTATATTACTGTTTAAGTATTGTATGTTAATTAGGTTAGGTATGTGGTGAAATTTGTCAATTAGTTTAATGGTATGTTTATGTGTATATTGTTGTGTTAATTGTGTTTTATTATTGAATTTTTGTATTAATTGTATGTTACTTGTATTAGTTAGTAATGTTTTGAAATATTTATTGTTTTAGTTATGAAAATTGTTAATTGTATGTTTATGTGTATAAATTATGAGCATGCGTAAATTAGTATGGATTAGGTTAATACATGTGTAAAGAATGTTTAGTTAGTTATGTTGTATATAATTGTTTTAGCACGCTTAAAATTCATTTGAATCTACGACATGGAAATCTACCACTATTAGAAAAGAGTGTTGAGTTGGGATGATTTTGGTAGTTATTAGTAAATGAGTTAGTTATTATGTTTGATTAGGAATGAATTTACGCGACTAACAACTTTGTTGGATAACTTAATTAAAGGCAAGCCTCTAAATGTCAATTGACCCTGGTTGTGATGAACAATTCGTCGGAGTTATACATACGAGAAATCCACCGTTTGCGGCAAAACAAATGTCGATCGTTGAGTTTTGTAGCATACCAATCACTAATAAAATGAACACCCAGGAACTCAATCTTAATTTCCTGGGTGTTCGTTTTAAAGGAGGTTGGGATGCTAAATGCACAACGATCGACATTTGATACGTCACAAGCGGTGGATTTCTTGTACATATAACTCAGACAACTTGTTCATCACAACAAGGGTGAATTGACATTTAGAGACATGCCTTTAATTAAGTTAATCTGTGAAGTTGTTAGCATAAATTTGTTTCGTATCCAACCTAATTGCTATCTTAATTATTCATAACCCCAAATGAAGACATGAGTTATAAATAACTATGTCACATCCCTTTGCTAGCTTAAGTACTCAACAACCAGTTTAGTGTTAGTAAATAGGTTAGTTGTCATGGTAGTTTAGAGTAGAAAGTAGGGTAATTTATAGTTCTAGTTTGTTAGTTGTAGATGTCATAAAAAGTGGTCGAGTGTGGGTTCTGTTAGTGTCCATGAGAGTGTGGTTGTTCCTGATAATTTATGGCTGAAAAATACTTTCATGAGTCGCACGAAGTCTTGATTTATTTAATCGTTCCCAAAAAGTAGCGGAATCTCAGCAGTAATTTCACTGCTGAGATTGCGCTATTTTTTGGGAACCAGACAAATAAAAGGAGAGTCTGTACGACTCATGAAAGTTTTTTTTTCAGCCATAAATTATCAGGAACAATCACATTCTCATCGGGTAATAACATTATCCTCTTGATTATTGACATATATAGCTTAGTTGTAGATGTCATAGAAAAGTGTTGAGTTTGGATGCTTTTGGTAGTTATTAGAAAGTAGGATAATTTATAGTTCTAGTATGTTAGTTGTAGATGTCATTAAAAGTGGTCGAGTGTTTAATAATTTATTTGTTGGAATTGTTGTTGGAAGTGGGAATGTGCAACTCATGTTTAGAAACGAGCGTGTGGCTCGATAGGATTAATCGGCGTGTGGCCGTATATTGTTACTTGATTGTATGTGTTGGAATTGTTGTTGGAAGTTGGAATGTGCAACTTATGTTTAGAAACGAGCATGTGGCTCGATAGGATTAATCGGCGTGTGGCCGTATATTGTTACTTGATTGTATGTGTTGGAATTGTTGTTGGAAGTTGGAATGTGCAACTTATGTTTAGAAACGAACGTGTGGCTCGATAGGATTGTATATGTTCAAATGTTCGTTGTGGTAAAGTGGGCATGTGACCCCTTATTCTACAAGTCGAGTTTATATTGTAATTTGCAGGTTAATGTTTTGTATTATGAATTTGGTATAGTCCATATTACAAAGGAAACTCTGCGGAAATTTCTATGTAACTCTCCCTATATTTCCTTAACTGTGGCATCTATTGATAATGTGTTTTGACAACAAACAACATGACCACTTTGCTTTACGTTTAGTTGTGGTTACTAATTATCATTAATATTGATAATTTGCAGCATGAATATCTTGAGCAAGTATCTGCAGCGGGCTTGGAGCCCAATACTGTGGAAGCCAATGCGGTGTTCTACAATGTCGCTGGTGGGTTCTCGGTTAAGAATCAATCTGTCTATGGCCTGGGATCCTCGACGGGCATGTTCTACAAAAGGTCGGCCCGCTATGCACGCCACAATGGTCAGGGTTCTTCTTCCTCATCCGCCGCCCCTACCCCATCTGCTTATGCTTCCTTGGTGGCTGAACAACAGTCTTTGAGGAGTCAAGTCTCCCAATACCGGCAACTGTTGAGCCAACTTGAAGGAAGATTGTCCCAAGTAGAACAAAATCAACAGCAGCAGCAGGGGACGCCTTCCAGTGGTCAATTCTCTCCTTCTAACTTCATTAATGACCCCCCTTCTTCATAGTGTTTTTGAGGACAACTTTAAAAACTTGTCAGATATGTAATATATTTTGCCACCGTTGACTAGCGACCGTTGACTTGCAACTGTTGACTATATATATATATATATATATGCTACTATTTGCGACCGTTCATTTTTATATATATATTATTATTTGCGACCGTTCATTTTGTGACCGTTTGGCACTTATACTTCAAATATATTTTGGACAGATTGTATTACCAGAAACCCTCGACAAAAATTTTATTTTTAAAAAAAATAAAATGGGCGACCGTTCAGCTGAACGGTCGCTAAGTAACGACCGTTAACTAACGGTCACAATTGATAACGACCATTTATAAACGGTCACAGAAGTGAACGACCGTTCAATGAACGGTCGTTCACATCTGTGACCGTTTATGAACGGTCGTTAGTTAGCGACCGTTCAAATGAACGGTCGCCCGGTTCCACAAACGACCATTCAGAGGCGACCGTCGCGAACGGTCGCAAATGAACGGTCGCCCGCCCCCCAGACGACCGTTCAAGCTAAATAGTGACCGTTCATAACGGTCTTATTTTTGTTACCATGTTGTAGTGATACCCAACTAACTCTTGCAGTTCATTTCTGTTGCCCATATATGCTATCTACTACATACTACCTACAATGACAGATAAGTGTTATACTCTGTCTGTACTACATATATGAACTGCTGCAATTTTGTCTTTCAAACAAAAAGGGGGAGATTGTAGAAACCATCCTGCAGGTATGACGCCCTCCACAGCACAACGCCTTCACTAAAATCGCTACTAAGGACCTCAACCAGCGTTTTGATTTAAAGCACAAAATTGCAAGTCAAATCAGGGAAGTATCTTTGTCTCACGTCTTACCATCTATAGTTCTACTATATTTTACATCATAATCTTTTCCCCTATTATCGTAGAACTAAGAAGGAAGGATTGCGTAAGAAGTCTCCAAGAATATCCCGATAGAGGATCAACTAATGACGTAAAGAATCCACAAATTGAAGGAAAGCCCTCTTGGAGCCGTTCTAGCGAAAGACTGAGAAAGTAGAATATAAATGGACCCAATCAGACTACTACACAACTATTCGATTCCAAGCAATAAGTTCAATCGAAGTGTAGGAAATTTTGAGTGATAAAATTTCTGAGAGTAACCACTTGTGTTTGAGTGGCAAGGTGTTTTTGTAACCAGAGTGTGTTCTGGTAAGGACATTATTTAGTTTGTAACTGAAGAACGAGTGAATTGATCTTCAGTAAGATATAACTTCACTACTCTATTGGTGAGGTTGAATTTCAGGAACTACAATTAAGTTCCTCCTCCTGTAAGCAGATGTTGAGGTCCTCATAACCTCTCCTCTGCCGAGTATTTCTTAATTCCTTCTCTCCCTCTATGTTCACAAGTTCAGAATTCAATAAAGAAGCAAAGTTTTTTAATTCTATTTGTGTTATTCTAATAACATCCTTGGTATTTTAAGTGCGACAAATTTTTTAACCCTATTCACCCCTTCTAGGATACTTTCAATCATATATTCATATCTGTGCTGGTTGTATATATCCAAATATCAAATAGTGATATGTTGTTATTTTAGTAGGATAATCTAAATGGATGCATAATCTGGAGACCCAATAGGAATCATGCAGCCGGATGCTTTGAGTAATGTTTAATTTTTTTTATTTTTTTTTTTGGTTGGGGTTACTGATGAAGTGCCCCAAGTTTTGAATAAGGCAAGTTGGGCATAAAAATAATGATGGTTTGCATTATTTGCATGTCATGTAAGTTGTCAACATGGTTCTGTTTGAAGTTGCACATCATAAACTGCATATACTTCCAGTAATTAGTCCATTGACCAAGCCAAATCTATTTTGGTTATTTTTTGCTACTGCTATAGTGCTACTTTCTCTATTTCATATTAATTGTAATAATTTTGACCTTTACGGTCTCCAATGTTACTCTTTGATTGATAATTTCTTACATAATATGTTATTAACAATTGTAATATTATACTTTTATGCTAGTGCTTTTCGTTACTAATCTAGTGGTGATAATTTTATTTAGTAACTCATTGTATATATTGAGAAATTTCTGGTCAAATTTTTTGAATTTTGACTACACAATTTCCAAAGACGACAATTAATATGGAACGGATGCAGTATCAATCTTAGCTGAGGGCAGCCACGTGAAAATTCGGGTCCAAAGTCCATTCAGGTTCGGATAATTATGATATTTAGACAAAATCTTCAAGCTGGATATTTTGTGATATCTGAACCCGGATCCGAATTGTCAAAATATGTTCGAATCTGAATTTGTCCGAATATGCCCAATTAAAAACGAATTACAGGAAATTTAGACGCAATTTCTAAATTTTTCGGAATCGCAAATTTAGGTTACGATGTAATGTCAGTATATGTCTGAAATGGTTTATTAGAATCTGCATATGGCACAAAATTCGGACAACTCGAATTTCTTACGCCAAACCCGAACCAGACCTGATCGATTTCACTATCAGACATGACTGATTGACCGAATTTAAAATTCAGAAAAAATTGATGACTAGCCCCATTTAATTCGGGTATTCGGATTGGACATAATTTAAATTTTTAATAATATTTTTCATAGTTATAATTAATTATCAATTAAATGGGGTCTAGTTCGTTACTTTTGTCAATAAATATAAATGAATACAATGATATCTTAACCAAATCAACCACATTCGTAAGCCATATTTTATGCATTATTTTGTATATTTGAAAAGTTGCGGATAAAAATATAATTTTTTAAAATCTACATGCACTTATAAAATTCATTTATGTTATTTTTAGAACTTAATAAGTAATATTATAATTTGTACACTAATATAAGACATTTATCAAATGTCTTATAGCCTTATACCAATTTGTATCATCTTTGTACATTTTCTTTTCATGGGACATATATAGTAACTTAGAAAAGAAATCCTCATATATGTACAGACACATAAGTATCCTCAATTCCTCATGTTGAAGACAGGGTCAAGGTCCTTCACCGCGCATCCGCGAAGGACCTTCGGTTTTGATGAAAGCAAAAATCCGGAAAAGGGAAGTTGCCTTATATTATATAATCTGATTATATATTCTGAGTATAATATATATTCTGATTATATACTCAGATTATGTGTATATAATATATATATATTTTGATTATATATTATATATTCTTATCATGGGCATAATTCTTGTAGATATAAGAAGGAAACAAAAGGAAACAAATCAAGGGAAATCAATCATGATTAGTGTAGCAGCAAAAGGGAAGAAATCAACACATAAGACAAGTTACCGTTGGAAGGACTCAAGTACAAGCATCCAAAGGCATCTATAAAAAGGACGATAGAAGAATTGAGAAGATAGGCGATTCCACGGAAGTAATCGCGGAGTAAGAAATCCAGTGGGATTTCTCCGAGTGTGTAACCAATGGTTCGGTGGTGAAGGTAGCCAGTAAAGGACCTCTGGTGAAGGTATAGCCAAGGACCTTGGTGAACATTCGTTGTGTCCACATGTGGTGGAGAGATGGTGTGTAGCTAGGGTTTTTCCTACGACGATCCTTATCTGTAGCTGACTCAAGGACATTAAGTCTTGGTCAGTGATCCTATCAGTAACTGCCTTTGGGCTGTTACTTCTTGTTTTGTTTTGCAAGTGTAACTTGTTCTTTGATTGTTATAAATCTAATGAGGTATTTCAGTTACACTGTGTTTTGATCCTTGGTTTCAAACCAAGGAAGTTTGCTCTAACGTCCTTACCTAGTGTGTAGATCTTAATTGTGAACTTCACCCCCCTCTTGGGCTCCAACACCTCATATATAGTAACTTAGAAAAACTGACATGTTAATATGGACAGGGCGAACACATAAGGTGGGATGAACAAAAAATTTCAGTTTCACATACAAATACTGAAAATAATTAGTGTATTGTCACTAAGGGTTCGTTTCGACCTTGGAAAACAGCATGGAAAAAAATTATTTTGGAAAATGAAAATCTTTCCTTTGTTTGGATTGAAGAAAAAAGAATGGAAAAAAAAAATAGTTGGAAAATTGCATTGAAAATTTGGAGTAACAATGAATAAAAAATTTTCCCTTCAAAAATGAAAGGAAAGTTGGGAGAAAAATTTTGGATCAAAGCCAACCTTTCTTTTCATCCTCTCTCTAACTCATCTCTCTCTCTCTCTCTCTCTCTCTAACTCGTTTCTCTCTCTCTCTCTCTCACACTCTCTCTAACTCTCTTCTCTCTCTCTCTCTCTCTCTCTCTCTCTCTAACTTTCTTCTCTCTCTCTCTCTCTCTCTCTCTCTCTCTCTCTCTCTCTCTCTCTCTCTCTCTCTCTAACTCTCTTCCCACTTTCTCTCACGCACTCTCTCTTCTTTCTCTCTAAGTCTCTTCTCTCTTTCTTCTCTCTCTCTCTCTCTCTAACGTTCTCTCTCTGGCTCTCTCTCTGAGTCTCTCTCTCTCTCTCTCTAACTCTCTTTTATCTCTCTCTCTCTCTCTCTATCGCTTTCTCTCTCTCTAACTCATTTTTCTCTCTCTCGGTCGCTCTTTCTCTCTCTCTCTAACTCTCTTTTCTCTCTCTTTATCGCGCTCTTTCTCTCTCTCTAACTCTCTTTTCTCTCTCTTTGTCGATCTCTCTAATTCTCTTTTCTCTCTCTTCTCTCTCTCTGTCTCTCTCTCTCTCTCTAACTTTCTCCTCTCTCTCTCTCTCTCTCTAAGTTTCTTCTCTCTCTCTATCTCTCTTCTCTCTCTCTTTCTCTCTCTCTCTCTCTAACTTTCTTCTCTCTGTCTCTCTCTCGCTCTGTCTCTTCTCTCTTCTCTCTCTCTCTCTCTCTCTCTCTCTCTCTTCCTCTCACGCACTCTCTCTTCTTTCTCTCTAAGTCTCTTCTCTTTCTTCTCTCTCTCTCTCTCTCTAACATTCTCTCTCTGGCTTTCTCTCTAATTCTCTCTCTCTCTCTCTAACGTTCTCTCTCTGGCTCTCTCTCTAAGTCTCTCTCTCTCTCTCTTTCTCTCGCGCGCGCTCTCTCTCTCTAACACTGTTCTCTCTCTCTCTCTCTCTTTATCGCTTTCTCTCTCTCTCTCTCTCTAACTCTCTTTTCTCTCTCTCTATCGCTTTCTCTCTCTCTAACTCTTTTTTCTCTCTCTCTGTCGCTCTTTCTCTCTCTTTCTAACTCTCTTTTCTCTCTCTTTATCGCGCTCTTTCTCTCTCTTTAACTCTCTTTGTCGATCTCTCTATCTCTCTAATTCTCTTTTCTCTCTCTCTCTCTCTCTCTCTCTCTCTCTCTTTCTCTCCCAAATCACATCATATGATCTAAAAAAATGAAACTTGATATTTACAAGTTTTCTTGCAAATTTTATTTTTCCATGTATCTTTCCTTAAACCAAACAAGGAAAAGAAAATTGAATAGAAAATCAATTTTTTTCCTTCAAAATTTACTTAAACCAAACAAGAGAAAGAAATTTACTTTACCCCAAAAAAAATTTCCTCCTAATTTTTTTTCCACGAGATTTTTTTTTCCATCCTGTTTTCCTAGGTCCAAACGGACCCTAATAGATAGAAGAATCAATATTCAATAGTAGCTCTTACTTTATTATAATCACTGATAGATAAAATGTGAAATAGATACTCCTATATATTTAAGTTGTGCCAGAAGATGTGTTAGGGGAAATTGGTTTGGAATCACATGGTCACACACATAAGAGGATGGTGATTTTTCGTAGGTGGTTACGAGTCAAATATTAAAACTCGTTCTCCTTAAGATTTATTTATTAGACTGTGAAAAGACTTAGAGGTAAAACCTAGTTTGCTTATGAAGCTAGAAGACCTTTCAAGAACTTTTAAAGATATATAGTTATTGTAGTCAACACCTCAAAAGTCAAAAGCTGTATTGAAACTCTCTAGGACTTTAAGAATAAGAGGAGAAAAGGTGTGTGGATGAATGCGGATTCATTCTACTTTTATAGTGAAAGCGGAGCCTTACACTTGTCTCCCAAATCCCTTGATTGAGCATAATCAATGGGATTAATTTGACATTCGAGGATAAATATTGACTGATCAAATCAATCGATATTCAGCCAAAGAATAATCCCCATGTGGATTATATTGAGAAAATCAAGGAAATTCAATATTGAGTAAACTAGGGAGTAGAGACTGACATGATCCATTTCGCAGGGACACGGTCCATGTCGCACATGACATGGCCCGTGTCCATGCAGACATGGTCTATGTCAGACCGTTCCCACTTAGTTTTGGTCTTTGGATGTTGACACGGTCTGTGTTAGTCCAATTCATCTCAAACTTGATTTGTTGACTTTTCCGATCAATCTTATACTTGTATTATTGAATTTCTAACTTAATCATACCCCTAAACTCTTGAAATACTCCAACAAATGGGGGAGGTAAGAAGAGGATGAGGATGAGAGAATGAGACAATTGAAGGATAGAAAGAGAAATTAAAGAAGAAAACAATGACTTTTTCATCTTCTCACTCATGTAACCAGCTAAAAATGTTCGGAATTTCCCCTCTCGGTCATTATTGTGTAATATAAAGGAGAATCTGAGTTGAAAAAAAGAAACCCAAATATTTAGTTTTTAAAAATATTGGTTATGTCCCAACAATGTTTGTGCATTTAAGGGTCCGAATCACTTGCAAAATAAATTAATGACGCAATTCTTACTCTGAAGTTAGACTTAATATGAGGCGAGGACCCACTTGACGTCTTATGGTTTTGTTGGTCAGGGCTATACTTCTTTTATTTACATTGACCCAACTTGGCTCATAAAGTGTGGGGCCTATACCTGACCAGGGCCCGGCTCAGGCCAACGGCATCTTAATCCGACTCAATCTGCACCTATTATAATACTTCCTCCGTTCCAAATTATTTGTCCCTTATTCCATTTTTAGATGTCCCAAAATTTTGTCCACTTTCTAAAAATAGAAACTTCCAATATAATGAATTTCCCAAATTACCCTTCAACTATGATTTCTTAAAACATGAATAAATTAAAGTAAACAAATATTTAAATGACACTAAACTTGCTATGAACCTAATCAGAGATTCTGAGAATGTACTTCTACTTGAAAATATTGACAAGTGCTTCCCTCCACATTTCTATTTTACTCATATTCTTGCAAAATCATGCTTTACATTTCATTCTTCTTCATACTCATGTTTTTGATGTTTACTCCAAGTGTTTGGAATGCTTCTGAAGAACTAAATTCAGCTTACAATTCTTAATGCTTTTGTGATGTTCTTAACGTCATATCCATATTCCTTCTATTCTTTCTTCATTGATTTGTCAAGTATAGAATTTTTGAGTAAAAAAAAAAAAAATACTCCTAACAGAGACAGAGATAGAGAGAGATTAATGGATTGTAAAAATACTCCTCACATCAAAATGGACTGTATAAATACTCAAACTATGCTTCACCCAAACATAACAAAGATAAAGAATAAGGGATGAAGATATGGAGGAGTACATCCAGATTTTCATTTATACATCTACATACACAGAGTACAACCCATAATTTTTTTTAACAGGAGAAAATTTACACTTTACACCCAAAAAGTGAGGGGTTACATTCATCATTCATGCTCTACTTGCATCTACACACCAAAATACTCTTCTGTTTTTACTACAACTCCCACCACAAAATATTCGAGTCTTACTCCTCTGTTTTTATACAATTCCCACCCCAAAATATTGGAGTCTTTCTCCTCTGTTTTTATACAACTCCCAAGTCCCACCCCAAAATATTAGTCTTACGTTTTTTTTTTGACATCAACATCCCTCCTCAAAAAAAAAAACATCAGATTTCATATTTACCTTTTTTACTCCTTTTGTGATTTGTCTTCACTGTTGGAGATGAAATATTATTTGATCCACCAAAGTTTTGTCACAAAGAATAGGGAAAGTAACTTGACCATCTTGATTCTTACCAGTATGTGGTATCTTGTAGTTGTTACTCCCATAAATCTTCATGGTCTCCAACATACACAGTTGTAATGTCATAAACACTTGGTCAAGAGTACTAGGTGTCAAAGCTTCAAAAGATTTCTCGACTGCGGAGACAAGTTCATCAATTGTTGACGGACCTTCTTCATATTGGAGTGCTTGAATTGCATTGAAGAATCCAAGGTCAAGAACATTAAAATCTGGGCTGTTGGGTGGTTGAAAGCACAAACGAATATCCAAACGATTGTAGCCACTGCTTCTTTAAATTCATAGTCATCAGGATCAATATGCGGCTTCGCATTGTCCTGTTGGATATAAATCGTAGAATACCCACCATCAAAAGTCCATTTTTCTTGAATTGCCGGAATAACTTCTTCAATCAAATAAGCTCGGTAGACATCCTTCGTGATCGAGTTCATGGGCTTTGTTATCAACGCGTTCGATGGGTCGATTTTTACTACCCCTCTTAGCGGGCACCTTTTTTGTGAATGGGAAGATCCCAATTTTTCCAGAAAAAAGCGTATTTCCATTACCATCAAATCTCGGTCGAGCAACGGCGGCTAAGAACATGACCTTTGTGATGAACTTAGTACTCTTACAAGTCCTATACGGATCATCTTCAATTGGTAGTAGATAATATTTTTGAGATTTACGACTCATAAAAAACCATTTCTCATCAACATGTATACAATTGTACATATTTGAAAATGGTATAGCATTACTAACATTTGAGCTCCCAACATCAAGCATAGACAAGCAAAAGGCTAACCTTTTTTTCATGGCATCCTCAGTGAGATGAGGTTTCATAGCATTAGAATGAGATCTCAGTATTCCCTCTTTAATCCGACGATGCACTGTTGATCGAGCCATATTGAGTTCTCTTGATAATGATCGAATATTTGTCCTCCGACGAAGTGGAATTCTCATCACATCATATGGATTTATCTCAATCCGCTTCCGACCAACTCGACCCGGACGCTTGCAGAAAACATCAGCTGCATGAGTACTCTCCCCATTAAGAGTTTGCTTAGCTTGTCTCCATAATCGACTAATGGTTTTTTTTGAAACTCCAAACGTTGAAGCTACTTCACTAATGGCACCTCTTCTTATTTTTCCATATTGACACCTTTGCAGTAAATGCTCTAACACAGTTTGTCGTTCTTCCTTTGATAAATGATACTTGTAGTTTGAAGTATGGTGATTTGGGTTGTTTTCCATAGGAGTAGTTTAAAGAGAAATTTTGAATAGGAGATGAGAACTCAAGCAACTCTTTGGTGAAATACGAAGAAAGTAGTGAGAGAAAGCACCTTTTTGATATTCACAATCCAATTGGATATTTCCAGAACAACAAATGCTTGGCTCCAATTTCAAAAATCAAAAAGTGGCGGGCTGTATTAAAAATCTGTACCAATAGTTTTCAACCTAAAACTTTTAAATTTTTAAACATTATTTAAATGCAAGGGTAATATAGGTATATTGCATGTAAAAGTTATGGTCAACTAATTTTTATATAAAGTCAAAGGGGACAAATAAATTGGGACGGAGGGAGTAATATAATTAATTTGTAATAAATTAAAAAAATGAAAAAAATTGATTCTAATTCTTATGTTTTATTAAGATATTCGATGTTGGATTTTTTAAAATTTTGCCATGGAGGGTGGACTTTTAATTTGTCAAGTGTTGTAATAATTGGGATATTGGAAATATTTTATTTTCCTTTTTACTTTTGAAATTTTGACTTTTATCGGCATGTTTAGTTGAAACTTTAGAATTTGTTAATTACAATAATTGTGGGTGAAAATATATTTTGACTTTGACCTTTGGTGTAATTTGTTGTTTGTTGTGTGCCATCTACATATAGAGTGTTTGGCCACGTACTATGAACTTTCCGATCTTTTATAACTTTGAGTAATTGGGGACAAAAAATAACAATAAAGAAAGGCAAATTAGAGCATGTGCAACGGGGACCTTTCAGCCTCGACACTTGTGCTAAAAGGTAACGTTCTTGTGCAGCGGAGAATGAAATTCCAGGAACTTCAAAATGAGAACGCTGCAACGTTTTCATCACCCTCTTTTTTCCTTTTCAACAAATGGTATTTTGACATGTGGCAATTATATAGTATTTTTCTCAAAAGTTAATATTTTGAAGATGAAAAAGTAGGAATGAGTTCCTATTGTTGTAGAATGAGTTCTTATTGTTGTAGGATAAGTAGGGATGACAATGGGTCAGGCCCATCCATTAAGACAGTGCAGGTCCAAAATTTTGGACCGACGGGTCACAGTAGTCCAGGTCCAAAAATTAGCAGTGCAGTGCGAGTCCAAGCATAGACCTGTGGACCCGTTACAATATAAACATTTATAAATTATAATTAATTTTCCAGAAAAAATTTAGTTAACTAAATCTAAAACCCTAGTATATTTAATTGTCTACTGCCCACAATCACCATTCACCACAGCTGCCCGTACTGTCTACTGCGGAAGCCTCCAGCCCATCTCTATTCAGAGTCTCACACTATTCTGTATACTCCACTCTCACCATTCTCCATCTCCATCCACCATCCACCATCCTCCATCTCGATTCTCTATCTTCCATTCTCCACCTTCCATCTCTGCGGAAGCCCCCAGCCCGCACTGTCTTGTTGACTTTTGTGATGTTTTAACGTTAGAAACTTAGAATTCACATGTATCATCGTATATTGATGTTTTGATGTATTTATTGTGTTAAAAATAGGTGTTTTTAAAAAGAATAGTTACTATTATACATGTATACAAGTATAAAATTAACCCCAAAAGTTGATAAATCTAGTAAAAAATGAATAATATGGTTGGACCCATTAAGGACCCGCTAAGGACCCGTGGACCCGCTGAGTCCGGGTCCGGGTATGAATTTTTGGGACGCATCGGGTCCTGGGGCGGGTTTGGGTCCAAAAAAATTGACCCTACCCATTGTCATCCCTAGGGATAAGTAAAATGAAGTTCCAAAAAGTAGAAATGATATAGATGATGTGGAAGGGGTGGACCCCACTTTCATTCTAAAATGTAGGATCACCATTGTATATGGTCTTATACCAAACAGATAGGTGCATTGTGTACCTAGGATTATACAGAGTATGACACTAGGCACCGTTCTTTTATGCGGTTAATTTACGGTGCGATAAGTTGCGGTAACTTATGATGGAAATAGTAAAAAGATAATGGTAATTTGTGGTGAGTTGCAGTAGGTTGCAGTAATTTGCATTGCGGTTAGTTGCGTTAACGCACAGGCACAAAATAACGGTGCCTAAAGGAAGGAAATATTTTTCCAATTTTAAAGGGGTTATTAGTGTGTTTGGTAGGGGGAAAACATTTTCTATATAAGAAAATATTTTTCTAATTTTTTAGTGTTTGGTACAAAAAAAGTTTGGAAAATCACTTTCAAAGAAAATCATTTTCCCCTAAAGGAAAGAAATTGACTTCCTTAGTTCAACCTCGATTTTCATTTTTCACTACTAACTCTAACTGAAATTTGAGAGCGAAATTCAACATTAACGGTTTTGCTAGAAATTTTGTAATACGATAGAATTGATTAAAAAAAGCTCAAATATAAATTTTTAGCTCAAATAATTTTTGTCTAATAACATTTATCACAATATATACCGGAATTTATTGTTGCTAAAACTAACTGAAACTTTTAAAAATTCGAACTGAACTGTTTGAATGAAAACTTTATGATTTGATAGTATGGACTAAGAGAAGCTCAAATATAAATTTTGAGCTCCAAATATTTTCATTTGTAACATATATCGTAACTTTTATCGAGATTTTTTTGCGGTTAAATGACTGAAAGTTAAGAGCAAAATTCAATTTTATGGGTTTATCACGAAATTTTACAATACGATATAAATGATTAAAAAAGCTCAAATATGAATTTTGAGTTCCAAATATTTTCACTTGTAACATATATCACCACTTTTGTCGACATTTGTTTGCAGTTAAATATGACTGAAACTTAAAAGCAAAAGTCAATTTTATCGGTTTGCCACGAAACTTTAAATACGATAGAAATGATTTATAAAATTAAAAAGCTCAAATATGAATTTTGAGGTTCAAATATTTTCATTTGTAAGTTGTATCATATTTCGCTACTTATGTCTATATATATGGTCATTTTTCGAAAAACGATTTGTCTTCTACCAAACAATGGAAAATTTAATATGGAAAAACATTTTCCGTGAAAAATCATTTCTCCTAGAAAATGATTTCTACCGTAACCATTTTCCTTCCAACCAAACAGAACCTAAATAAAAATTATTATCGTAGTACAATTGTAGCATATATAAATATACTCTTTGTCACATTAATCTACACCTGTAGTCCATGCCCCCATGGTGCATTTTTATTGAGATATATGGGTTGTTAGAACTGGGCCTGCTCCATACTATCATATTAGGCCCAACTATCCTTTGTATGTAGCACCTTGTTAACAAATCCTAAAGGATTTTTGGATGATATACTGAATTTTTGGGGTATTGGACAATAATGTATCGAACTTTGACCTTGGACAATAATGCATCAAACTTTGAGGAGTCTTGGACAATGATGCACCCAGAACGATTTCAATGGAGGTTGACTTGGTGGATCTTACGGGGCGTGCCGAGAAGATAACTTGGCTAAATAATATCCAAATTTATGATATGTCAGCTAATCTACACAAGCAAAGGTGATTGTATACAACTACAACAACAATATATCAACGAAAACACGTTTAAGCAAATGTGATTTTATATTTTTTTTTACTCTTTTCAAAGTTGATTCCCTTTGCATATGTCTGGATTAGCTGAAATGTCATAAATTTGAATATTTTTGGATCAATTCATATCCTCCACCTGCTAAGTAGGATTATCATCGAGTCAACCATTGTCGAAATCGTTTTGGGTGTATTATTGTTCAACACCCTACAAAGTACAGTGTATTATTGTCCAATGTTAATGTTCAGTGTATTATTGTCCAACACCCCACAAAATACTGTGTATTATTGTCCAATGTTAAAGTTAAGTGTATTATTGTCGAACACCCCAAAAGTTCAATATATTAACCTCAGAAAATCCAACCCTAAATGATTTACAGTAATATGCAGTACAATATACAGCAGTTCATCTAAGTTGTACTTGTCTCTCTATATCTTTCGTAAATATTCATGAGATTCACAATTTTCAAACATTATGTACAGATTGAAAACTTCCCTCGTTGCAAAACCAAAAAGTTGGCACAATTTATATGTCGTAACAAATCTTTCAGCCTCCATTTTTTCGGCCAATCAAGACGTTGGATGTACGATGTTGACGAAGGTATAATAAGAGAGTAGAATGGGCAGATGAGGGTGGAGGATAATAGGTAGCTGGGTGTGTTGAAATATGAGGTGGTTCGATGTTGATATTTAGATTAGATGTTTCGGGCTTATTGTTTTTCATATTTCAACATTAACATCCATTCTTTTCAGCTGTCTATACATATTTTCAGAAATAGAAAGGCAACAAATTTGTATCACTATTCAAATCTTTTGATCATATAAAGAGGAGAAAAAATAAAATTTGATATCTACTGCACTTGATCCTTAATTACTTCCTAAAGTGAAAATGGAACCTTTCCAAGAGCTAGCATCGTAAGGCCTCGTTCTTTTGTGCGATGCGTTGCAGTTAGTTGCGATAGATTGCGGTAAGTTGCGGTAGAAATAGTAAAAAGGTAATGGTAATTTGTGGTAGGTTGCAGTAACTTGCGTTGGGGTTAGTTGCGTTAACGCATAAAAGAACAGTGACTCATAGTCTTTTGAGGGTTCCCTTTCACATCACCTTGTTGTGCAGTTACCCAATGATCACATTTCAAAAATTATAGCTTGATTCTTCCCCTTTGTCAACTTTTGGGCAATGTTTGCCATGTATGTTTTGTGAATTGAGAATAGAGACTTGGCCATCCCCAGCTTACATTAGTCAAACTGTGATACAAACAGTTTATTCCCTCTTTTGCATTTATTTGTACCCAGTTGTCAGGGCATTTTGCTGAATGTAATGCAATGATAATGATGTGACATACAATTTCTCAAATGGTTAAAAGTGCCAACCCAAACTTCAATTGCTATTGCTGGTCCCAGATACCCTTTGTCATCCTCATCTAGTTCAGTTTATTATTTTCGCTGAACTTGCATTTTGTACCCTTTTTTATGTACTTGTATAGTTTCTGTATTATTCTCTTTGTACATTTGTAATCTCTCTTAATGTTACATGCCAATGTGGAAGCAATAAGATTGCAGAATCTGCCTTAGAAAGTGCCAGAAAAAGGTTAAGTTCATGGTATATGATTGATCCCACCGGAAAAATGCCCTAAAAATCATATCACAATGATGTATATAGTACTCTTGGAGTCTTGGGTGTATTTGCCCAAATATGAAGCAGTTATGCATGATCGCCAATAGGAATTAGGAAGTAAATAATGGTGCATTTGGTTGTTTCCCGGGAAAGACTTTCCCAGGAAAAAATTTTCCGGGAAAGACTTTCTCTAGCCTTTCCTTGGAAAATTTTTTTACTGAGTTTGTGAGAGAAATAATGGGTCTCACATCAAAACTTCCCTGTATATTTTACAGAACCAAACATAGGAAAATTTTTCAATTTGGAAAAGTCAAGAACCAAACGTACCCAAGGTAATGCAGCTGGGTGTTTTGACTAATGAGTAATGACTACTGATTATATCCTTTGGTAAAAATGGAATTTTTTGTAAGAGATAAAGTGCATGCCCCTAGTTTTAAACAAGGCAAGTTGGCCAGCTTCATAAGATAATGATGCATGTCATATCAGTTGTCATGATCGTCTTGTGCTCTTGTTTGAAGTTGCACATAACACAGACTCAAGAGTAAATAGTTAAATACCACAAAAGTACAAAACTGGCTAAACGAAGACCATCTTTGGAGAATGATAAACATCTATGGCCAATACACATTTTATAATAAGGTTTTTGGCTACAAATAATCCGTACTGAGGGGTTTGTGACTGGGAATAGTCCAAAGTGACTTTTTGATCACTGGTAGTCTGTACTTTTTCACTATTTTCTCATAGCAGTCTAGAATCAATTTTCGGCACCGGAAAGCTGACATGGCGACCAAAATTTTCTTTTTGAAGTATGAAGAAACATACTTCCCGGTCACCACGTCAGCTTTTCGGTGTCGGAAATTGATTCTAGACTGTTATGAGAAAATAGTGAAAAAATACAGACTGCCAATGACCGAAAAGTCACTTTGGATTATTCCAGTCACAAGTCCCCCAATATGGATTATTTGTGGCCGAAAACCCTTTATAATATTCTTGTTTTAAATGTCATATCATTGTATAAAACTTATATATTTGTAGATTAAATTGAACAAAATATATGATTGACTTTTATAATTATAATAATACATATAAATGGTAAAAAATTATACTTTTATTTATATTTTTCAAAAATTTACAAAAATGTGTCTAGAAAATGTCTAACAAATGAGGTTTATTCGTTAGAATGTAGCCAATACATTCCAAGCTTCTTATAATTGATAATTAATAGTAACTATAAAAACAATTGAAATTAAAAATAATAATAAGTATTAATTTCATAAAGGGCAATACACCTAAACAATGTCTTCCCCAAGACACGTATCATCACTCTTATCTTATTTTTGAAGTGGTGAAAATCCATGAAAAGAAACCCTTCTTATAGGAACACATTAAATTATTGTAAATAACAAATTTCTTTTAAGTTCGCAAGACAACTTAATTCTTTTTATCTTTCACAATTACAACAAAAGTTATAGGTAGAACATAGGGCAAGTAGTAAATACCTATTTGGTCATGATAAGTTTTGAAATTGGATGGTAGAGTGGTAGACTCGGGTGTACAATACTTTTGTGTACCCATGACCACGTGGTCTAGTTCAACCCATTTTTAATTATGAGCATTTTTCACATTAATTATGAATATATGTTTTTGTACTTTAATTTTATGATCGCTTGGAGTTTTTAAATGAGCATAATGTGCGATTTCTTAAAGTAGCTAATAATTTTGCTGTTGACCATTTTACAAGGTATAGTTTATAAGCATTTTTTTTATTCTTAGTTTATAACAAATTTTCTATTTTCATATAATGAGCGGTCGTAGTTTTTGTATGAGCATTTTTCACCTTAGTTTTTGAGTATTTATAGACTTTTTTTTACAAGCACAAATAATTAATGTTGTAGTCTATTATACTTGTGTTTGAAAAATTAATCCTCACCTTTGCCCCGAATTTTATATATGATATTTTTATTGTTTCTGGTAAATTCCTTTTTGGGCTTATGTTAATATTATGATAGAACCAGATATATACGACGCTTGATATTTACATCCGAGTGTACCATCCAAGGGGAGATCATAATCTGGTAAGAATTGGACCCACACTTTATTGTTGAAAAGTGGAGTGAACTATTTTTTTTCCTTAAGAGAAGAGTAAAACAACTCATCTATTGGACCCCTATTTTAAAGATAACTCGTACTAATAATAAGCTTTATATTGATCTGATTTCAATTTTGATATTTAAGAGTAGTTATCAACTTGATAGGCCCAATCCTCAATGTAGACCCGAAGGGCAACCACCTTGAGACCACGATTTTAAAAAAATGGCTTATAAGTTTAAGGGTCCAACTGAAAATATAGATAGTGGTATAAAAAATTTCAACATGAGATATAAACAAAATAAAAAGAGAAAGAAAGGGCTCATATATCACTTTGTAAAAAATAAAAAAAACAGCTAAAGGAGTATTTTGACTAAATTCTTAGCATCATTGTTTAGTATAGATGTTGACACATTTCTTTTAAATGGCCACAATCTACAAATTGACCTACAATTACTGTTTGGGATCCCAAAAATATAAGGAACAGACATACGACTTGATTACCACTCATATCACATGCATATATATATAAATTGTCGGATCGAAAGGGCATTAATCAAAGAGACTCATGTAACATATGTATATAGTTATATACATCATGCATCAATAGCACATAAATATAAAGATTGATGTGAGTGTGACCATAACAACTCATATTATTGTCTTCTTTCCTTGGTCCAAATAACGAAAAATGATGTGAAGCTTATATCACGATATGTCACTCTTCCTCTGTAGCCAGTTTAGAGAATCAAAACTAAACCCACCGACGTTATAAGCATGTCATAACTCATATGGAAACCCCCCCCCCCCCCCCCCCAAAAAAAGAAAAATAAAAAAATTAGCATTTTGGTACCAATCCACCCCTATAAATGGATAAAGTGATAATTTTGATTTTGATATATTGCTACACTATTATATTAGCACCATAAAAATGAATAGGATTTTCTTTTATAATAATTACGTAATTTTTCTATAAAATTTAGAAAGCTCTATACAATGCCGTATAAGAATAAGCATAATAATGGGGCCACTCGTATAAGTATAAGAATAAGAAAATATATAGATAGCATTAATGAGAAATACTTGAATTGAATCATTTTTATATTGTATGTTTGAAATTAAATTTCTAATTATATATTCATATCACGACTAACCTTACCAAATCTGTATAAAGAAAATATATATATGGAACTCCTAAAGTCCTAAAAAAAGAAGAAGAAAGAACTCCTAAAATTAAAGCCTTAGTAAAAATCACCACTCATATATCCTAAGCAAATTTTAACATGGGGAAGCTAGTTACAATGATTATTTACTAACTAATCAAATTCAAAGATATTTTTTCATGCCTCATGATCGAAGAAAATAGGATGACTAGATGAGTATCGACTATAACCACCTGCATTAGTGATCAAATATTTGCTCAATTAATGACGTGAAAGATTAATAAATAATAACATGGTACAACAATGAGATATTTTTCAATTGATGGAAGAGATTGATATAGTGAATTGAAAATCAATTCAAATCATAGGTAACTCTCCTCTCTTTCTCTTTCATTTCTCTCCCTTTCTTTCTTCTCTTCCTCTATCGTTTCAATTGTCAATTGTCCTTTTACCTTCCTTTTACAATCTCTACCAGCTAAGGAAAAAGTTTTATCATGAGTCAAAAATTTACTCAATTAAGAATTTATCTTCCAAATTAAATAAAAAATTAAATTGACATTGCAAATATTTTGTTCCCTCTGCCCTATAATGCTCTGTCTATTTAGTTAAAATCATAAAAATAAAGAAAATAAATTAGTAAGGTATTGCAGTATAGAAATTTTTAAAATAATAATATTAAATTACTAACATATCATTTTATTTCTTACTTTTTCTATCTTCCTTATATTAATATAGTGATAAACTGATAATGATAGTGGGCCAAAAGAAATTACCTAAAATAACAAATATCATGAAACCGGGAGTAATAGATAGTTAGATACACAACTTTCTACATAAGCAATACAGAATCTAATTTGATTATTATATTTATATTTTTTTAAAAAAGGATATTTGCAATAGAAGAAAAGGAACCAATTAAGATCCAACTGCCAGCCAAGGCAACGACAATTGTTAATCCAAGTGGCCAGACAAATTTGACTTTTCAACTGTTACAATTATGCGCGCTATGTCAGCAACATAATCTCATGTGATATTTTCCCCTCAAAGTTGGGGGGACCGCTTGACGAGGATCATGCTTTCCATTTTTATTTTGTTCCTGGCTTCCTGCTAGTATTATATTGGTTCATAAACAAAAAAAACAAAAAAAAATCAGGATGTAATTACTTTAATAGTAGTTCTGTATTTTAATAACTAATTGTGTGATGATATATATTATTTTGTTGTAATTATTTTTGTAAAAGTATTTCGATCTATTTTCTACGCACATATCATTAATTATAAATATTTATTGTCGATTAGGGTTATGTAATTTTGATCAATCCTAAATATTGAGACTAAAATGATAGTAGACTTCAATTAAAATAATATTAAACATAAAAATCATTGTTTCACGCGTTTTTTGACCTGAAAATAGGTTGGAATGTCTCCAGAAAATAATTATAATGTTACCCTATAATTATTTATCAAAATATAAGACTCTCAAATAATTACATCAAAATATAAGGACCTTTAGTCATATTCTGAATATTTAAGCGTTAATTATTCGCATTTTATCTTATCAAGGCTTGTAATGTTATATGTCTGTATAAGTTTTTTTTTTTATATCACAAATTTAAGACCATCTCCAATTGTGAGTTTAAATTCAACTCAATGTTGATATGACATGCATGGGATGAGAATGATATGAGTTTGTTTAAGGGATTCCAATAGTGAGAATGAGACTTGTCGTGAGACTGATGACGACAGTCTCATGAAACAAGTTTAATCATGAGTTTATCACGCTAATATTTTAATTATGTTTGTTTCTCTTTCTTCATTCACCTCATTTTATATCAATACTAGTGCTCAGATCTGTGCGTTGCACAGGGCAAGAATAAAACACACATTGTTCGAGCAAAACTTATAAAATCGACAATTAATTATATTAGTAAATAGAATTCACTTTATTTTTTATTAATATGAGCCAGAATCATCCTCACCCTAAACCCTAAACCCTGCTGAATCTTAAACAAGCTAACTAAAAGACCAATTTTAGACTCTTTTAATGGAGGTTTACAGATTCCAACTTATCCAATGAATCAAATTCAAACGCACTGTTGCGGGTTAATAATAATAATAATTTTGTACACTAATCATTTTATAATTTGATAAATTAATGGTCAAATTTTATATTTAACAAATTAACGGTCAATTTGACATAGTTCATCAAACATGGATAAAATTTTGGAGGCAGGGGACTATATGAGGAGAGCCACATGAATTTTTTGAGAAGGCAGCCCAACCTAATACTTCTTGTGAGGGGGCCAACGAAATATTGATTAATATTAATTGGTTTGAACCTTGAAGTGTATGATTGTTGAATGGGTCACTAATTTTAATTGGGAATAGATATGGTGGTAAGGGTGTTAATATGAGTAATATAAGTAGGGTAATAATTGACCATTAGATCACAAATCAATGGTCCATAATTATTCAGCATTTTAGATAGAGCTGGCAATAATCCGGGATCGAGTCAAAGCGGGTTCGGACAATTCGGACATTCAGACAAAAACCTCAGACTCGAACCCTGTCCGAATTTCAATTCGGACAAACAATTCATGTCCAAACCCGGATGCTAATGTCCGAATGTCCGAATTTACGTCCGAATGTCCGATTCTCAATTGACAAATCCAAAGAGTTGAGTCTTCATTACAAGGTCTAGTGACCTGTTTCATCAGTAATCACAATACCATACACAATTTCAGAGAGTTGAGTCTTCATTGCAAGGCCTAGTGACCTGTTTCATTAGTATTTGGTAATTACAATACCGTACACGCACTATATAATTACTTAGTCAGTAATTACAAAAGCAAAAGGGTATCCAACACTCCAACCAGAAGCTGCCTCAAACCAAAAGGGCAAGCCACTCAACCCTAAAGGAACCTGGTGCCAATCAAACAGCAAACAACCAAAGGGGAGAGGCAACCAAAAGCCACATATAGTTCTTAAGTGCCACATTACATTAACAAAAAACAAAATGAATGCAGCATAGGCCTTTGTCATCAGCCATCACAGGCATCCTCGTGAGAAAGGTGCACCAATCCGGAAACCCTTTTGTACCTGATCCATAACAGCAATCAGTAGCCAGCAGGAACTCCCAAGCCTTCCCTCAAGCCATCTTCGCCAGTACCATCATTCTCATCCAATATTGGAGCAGTTTCATCATCTTCATAAACATGTCCAGCATCCATCTCTACAAAAGCATATCAAAACACACTTAAAAATACATTGGTTTCATATTTTCTAACAAAATTTAAGAACCCTAAATTGTAAAATGAAATCATATTTCACGTAAACTACTTATACATTGATTTCATTTTGATATTTTAAGCAAAATGATCGTTCAAGACCATATGATCCATTCTTATTATAAATGCTTGGAAACTACACATTGATTATTGCACTAAAGAAACCTAACAATGTACAAACAGTAAACTCTTATTATAAATGCTAAAGTTTACTAAATAAATTTCATAGTAATTAAAAGATAGGATAATATTATCAGATTATTACCTCTCAACCCAAAGTTCCAATTGCGAGAGCAAATCAAAGCTTCAACATTGTCAGGAGCTAAAGAACATCTAGAAGGTTTTAAAATTCTACCCCCAACACTAAACGCCGCTTCTGAAGGCACAGAAGTAATCGGAATGCTCATTACATCACGTGCAAGCTCCGCAAGAACAGGCCAACGATATTGGACTGATTTCCACGATGCTAAAATATCCAAGTCTACATTTCTATCCGTCAGAGGCTCATCCAAGAACAAATCAAACTCAGATTTACTTATAGTGTGAGTAGTAGACTGGACAAACTTGTCAAAATCCTAATAAGGAAAATTTAGACATTTAGTCATAATTATATATCAAATTCAGCCAAAAGAGAAATAAGAACACAACAATCAGAATCGAAGATAGTGCAAGAAACAAAAAACAGAAAAAAGAACTTACATTGGCCCAACGAGATTTTCTTACTTACTCTTGAGATTGCTCTTGTGTTTGCTCTCCTAAAGGTTGACCCTCAGGTTGAGGATCAAACCTCATTGAACTCTTACTATTTGCTTTGTACTCGGAAAAGAGAGCTACAATAGTATCATAGAAGGATTTGGCCTTCAAAGCCCCATCCTCCACACCATAGAGTTTCTCATATGAAAATTCAATAAATTTCATCTTATAGCGAGGTGATCTGGTCCCCTCCCGAGCTCTCCTCAACCTTGATGTGAGTTTCCCAACCCCATTGGAAGAGCATTGGGTGAAGTCATGGACGACCGATCTCCACATCATCCTCAAGTTCTTCCGGGTGTTCAAGGACGGTCCTTCCCAAACCTCCGTGGTGTCTCGGGCCATCCCCGAGCCCACTTGAAGACCTCGGGTCGGGTCGACATCGGCACCAATAATCCCCGGCTCGAGCTCGGGTCCATTTTCAGCTAAAGGGCTCGATATTGAGCATGGAAGAAGGCTAGGAAGGAGTCTTGAGGGAACAAGTTGAAGAATGTCATGTTTTTGGGCAAATTTGGACAACAAGAAATGATATATCTTCACTATTTTGATTATAACTCCTTTTATATAACTCCGATGACTATGAAATTTGGTGAGCTTATAGTACTCATCAAGAGCTTTCCATCGATTATTATATGACCAAATCGTAGTTAAAACGAAGAAGTTATGGACGTTAGAAGTCAGCAGAAAAAACTGCCAACGGCACGATCGCGCCGTTTTGTTGCACGATCGTGCCATTCTTCCAGAAGGTACCGCACGATCGTGCCGTTTGACAACACGATCGTGCCGTTTGACAACACGATCGTGTCGTTTTCGAGCTTAAGACTTTTTGGAGCTGTTTTGAGTGGCACGATCGTGCCCTCATTTGGCACGATCATGCCGTTTCACTGCTGCGTCTTTTTTCCCTTTTTCATCCCGTTTATTTTGTTTTCCCTTTTAATTTAATGTGTTGTAATGGCACTTTTGTAATATTGGGCATCCTCATTATCCCCCATCCTCTTCAAATACTCCTCCAATTGTAAGAGAAGACAACTTTGAATGAAAACTTTGAGTATTGCAAACCCTATCCTCTCAAATCTCTCTCTCTTTATCCTTGAATGTTCTTGGTGGTGGGTTGGAGTACCCCCTTTAGAGCTTGTGGTGTGGACTACCTTCTTCAAGTTTGGTGAGGGTTTCAATGGAGTTTCAATGGGTGTTGGTGGCTAAGCCTTTATGCATCTTTTGAACTCTAAGTTCAATCTTGGTGAGTATTCTTTATAGATTGTCCATATCTTGTCAAGCTTTTGTTGATTTGGTGTATTTGAGATCTAGATCTACTCCATTCTCCATTGTTAGGGTTTGGAAGGTGTTGTGAGTTCTACTTGTGGCCATGGATGTTGTTGGTATTTGTAGTGCTTTGGGTTGATTTTTATTACATTTATTGAGTTCCCAATCCTTCATGGATCATTTGGTATCAGAGCAAGGTGTAGAACTCACTTGTTGTGTTTGACTTGGGAACCCCCTCAATACCCATTTGTGTTGTTGTTGTGTTGGGTGTGTTCTAGTGTTCAACCTTGGTGCTTTGGAGTTGAAATTGATTTATTGTAGTTATATCTTGTTGTGTTTGATGTTTGGTTGTGATTGAGAATCATTTGGGCGAAATTGGTCATTGAGAATTTTGGGTTTTTGGTGAAATTTATGGGTAGCCATGAAAGCTTATGAAGTTGAAGGTTGAATTGTTGGGTTTTAATGCTTAGCTATTTGTGGTGAAGCTTATGCAAGTGTTGGTATTGTTTTTGCTTTGATTTGTTGCTAGTTTTGCTTCCCCTCTTGCCGGTAACACCCCATTTTCCCCCACAAAATTAGCCTCTCAAACCCCACTAAAATCCATAGCTACAAAGAACCCGAAACCTCATCCGTTCATCTCTTCCTTAGCCCGTTATAACCCTTTAGCTCCACAATATGGCCGAGTCGTCTAGTCGAAGAGACGAACTCCACTCTCCCAATTCCAATCCTATTTCCCCACCCGAACCTACAATTGCTCAACTTATGCAACAAGTTATTGATATGCAAAACCGATTCGAATGTACCCAACAATTGATGGTGAATAGTCAAGGGGCAATCCAACGTCAATTGTAAAGCTTGGAAGGGACTCTTCGCAATCTTCAACTTCCACCTTATAGGGAGGATGCAAGGGCTCCTCAACGACCCCTTAGGTTGGAAGTGGACCTCCCGCCCCTACATCAAGAACTCAACATCGGTCCGAATAGGGGTGGTGGTGTTCCTTCCCCACGAGTTCATCAACAACGACCTCCACGAGTCACCGGTCCTCCTCCTCCAATCCTACCCCGCGGTCGTCGTGAACTTGAAGAGGAAGAGTTGAGTGAGGAATCGGATGACGCTTCCTATCATGAGGGTCCCCGTATTCGTAGGCCCCGAGATGATTTGGGCGACCTCCGGGTAGATCCTCCTACCTTTTATGGTAGTTCTGATCCCGATGAGTTCCTTGATTGGGTGCATGCTATGGAGAAAATATTTGAACTCAAGGAATATGATGAGAGGAAGCAATACAAGGTGGCTACACTTCAACTCACTAAGTATGCCTCCCTTTGGCTAGAGAACTTGAAGAAACAAAGAGCGAAGGAGCAAAAATCGAAAATCCAAACGTGGCCAAAACTCAAGAAGTACTTGATGAAGAGATTTGTACCCACCAACTACAAGCAAGATCTATACAACAAGTTGTTCTCCCTCAAGCAAGGCTCCAAAAGTGTTGGAGATTATATTCGAGAATTTGAGTTGGTTAAGATGCGTTGTGATGTGAATGAATCGTCGGAGCAAATGATGGCGAGGTTTCTCAACGGCCTCGATTACAAAATCGCATCGAAGGTGAAACTCTATGAATATGCCTCCATCGACGATCTCTACAAGCTTGCTACCCTTATTGAGGAAAGAGGGAAGAAGAAGAGGGGTGTGGTCAAACCCTTTGAGAAGGGTGGATCTTATGCCAAAGGCAACTCATCCGTGGTCAAGAACCCTCCTCTACCTCCAAGATTCCCGAAGCCTCCCCTACCAACACCGACGGCTCCAAAAGAGCCCTCCAAGAGGCTCGAAGGGAGGAAATGCTTCAAGTGCCATGGCTATGGCCACTTTCAACCAGATTGTCCTACCAAGAGGGTTATGACCATGCAAGAAATTGAGGAAATCGAAGAGGTTGTGCAAGAAGAAGTGGATGTGTTGCAAGAAGAGGAAGAAATGCAGGTTGAAGATGTGGAAGAGGAAGTAAATTTCGACCCGAATACGGGACATCTCTTAGTTGTGAGGCGAACCCTTCACCTTGAAGAGGTGCCTCAAGAGAAAACCCAACGGGAGTTGATCTTCCAAACCCGATGCACGGTTCAAGATCGGGTGTGTAACATGATTGTTGATAGCGGAAGTTGCACTAATGTAGCTTCCACCACCATGATTGAGAAGCTCCATCTTCCGGTGATTGCCCATCCTCGTCCTTATGCTCTCAAGTGGTTGAATGATTCCGGCGAGATAAAGGTAACCCAACAAGCTAATATTTCTTTTTCAATTGGTACTTACCGTGATGTGGTACCAATGGATGCTTGCCACCTTTTATTGGGCCGCCCATGGAAATATGATCGAGGGGTGGTTCATGATGGAACGAAGAACACATACTCTTTTCTTATGAACAAGAAGCGAATTGTGCTCGAACCCTTTTCCCCTACCCAACTCCACAAAAAAACACCCGGGGCGGGAAGTGAGAAGAGAAACCACCTTGTGAGTGAAACACGGGTCGAGCGAGCTTTGAGCAAGGGTAAGCAAGTTCTCGCTTTGCTCTTGCTTGAAAGTAATGAAGGTGAGGAAGTGACACCCATAGCTCCATAAATTAAACCCCTCCTCTCCCAATACCCCGACATCTTTCCCGAGGATCTTCCTCCCGGCCTTCCACCGATTAGGGGAATTGAGCACAAAATAGACTTAGTGCCGGGTTCGGTTCTTCCCAACAAGCCAGCATACCGTTGCAATCCCGAGGAAATGAAGGAGCTCCAACGACAAGTGGATGAGTTAGTGGCCCGTGGTTATGTGCGTGAGAGCATGAGTCCGTGCTCGTCTGACTCTACTCGTCCCTAAGAAAGATGGGACATACCGCATGTGTGTCGATAGCCGTGCCATAAACAATATCACCATCAAATACCGCTACCCCATCCCTCGGCTTGACGATCTCTTAGATGAGCTCCACGGCTCTTCAGTGTTCTCCAAGATCGATCTCCGGAGCGGGTATCACCAAATCCGGATGAGGGAAGGAGATGAATGGAAGACGGCGTTCAAGACCAAGGGAGGGCTCTATGAATGGCTCGTGATGCCATTTGGGCTTTCTAATGCCCTGAGTACTTTTATGAGATTGATGAATGAAGTACTTCGACCCTTCATTGGAAAATTTTTGGTTGTGTATTTTGATGACATATTGGTGTACTCCAAGAATGAGGAGGATCATGTCCACCATCTTTGTGAAGTGTTCAAGGTGCTCCGGGAGCAAAAACTTTATGGAAAATTGGAGAAGTGTGAGTTTTTCACCCCGAGGGTCACTTTCCTTGGTATGTTGTTTCCAAGGATGGCATTTCGATGGATGAAGCAAAGGTAGAGGCGATTCGGTCATGGCCATCACCGACTACACTCACTGAAGTGCGGAGTTTTCATGGGCTTGCCTCTTTCTATCGTCGCTTCATTCGGAACTTCTCCACCTTGACGGCCCCCATCACGGAATGCATGAAGAAGGGAGTCTTCGCTTGGACTCCCAAGGCTCAAGCGGCCTTTGAGGCCCTTAAGGAGAAGTTGTCTAGCACTCCGGTATTGGCACTCCCCAACTTTGATCAACTTTTTGAGGTTGAATGTGATGCTAGCGGCATTGGCATCGGGGCGGTATTGATGCAAGACAAGAGGCCTATCGCTTACTTTAGTGAAAAGCTCAATGGGTCCCGGCTCAACTATAGTACTTTTGACAAGGAGTTCTATGTTATGGTGCGCACCCTTGATCATTGGTCTCACTATTTAAGACCCAAGGAGTTTGTGCTACACTCGGACCATGAGGCGTTGAAGTACTTGAGCGGGCAACACAAATTAAGCGCAAGGCATGCAAAGTGGGTAGAGTTCCTCCAATCCTTCAACTTTGTGGCAAAACACAAGAATGGGAGCTCTAATGTGGTGGCCGACTCTTTATCGAGAAGGCATGCCTTGTTGTCGTTGATCGAGGCAAGAGTCTTGGGGTTTTCTTGCCTCCAAGAGAACTATAAAGAAGATCCGGACTTCGCCCCTTATTTTGGAGAGAACCCTCCTTCGAGATCCACTTATGTTGCCCAAGAAGGCTTTCTTTTTCGTGGAAACAAATTATGTGTGCCCAAGAGTCCTATGAGGAAATTTCTTGTGAAAGAAGTGTATGGCGGTGGTTTGGCGGGTCTCTTTGGCATGAACAAGACGGTGGATATGTTGAAAGAGCATTTTTATTGGCCCGGTATGGCCGGGGATGTGCATGATGTGGTGTCCCGGTGTGCGGCTTGTCACCGAGCCAAGAGCCAATTCCATCAAGGCTTGTATACTCCCCTCCCCATCCCACAAGCACCTTGGGAGGATGTAAGTATGGACTTCATTGTAGCATTGCCAAGGACTGCCCAAGGCAAGGATGCCATTTTGGTTGTGGTGGATCGGTTCTCCAAGATGGCCCACTTCATCCCTTGCACCAAATCCGATGATACCGATCATGTTGCTCATCTCTATTTCCGGGAGGTTGTGCGTCTGCATCCCCCGAAGCATTGTCTCAGATCGCGGCTCGAAGTTTGTGGGAAATTTTTGGCGGGTTTTGTGGAAACTTATGGGCACGAAGCTACTCTTTAGCACCGCTTACCACCCCCGAACCGATGGCCAAACCGAGGTGGTTAATAGGGTGTTGGGAACTCTGTTGAGGAGCGTCATTAAATCCAATGTGCGAGAGTGGGACTTGAGACTCCCGTTGGCCGAGTTTGCTTACAACAAGGCTCCATCCCATGCTACCGGGGTGTCTCCATTTGAAGCCTTGTATGGGATGAACCCTCTTGCTCCCATTGACCTCGTCCCGCTCCCCATTGAGGCACGTGTGAGTGTTGAAGCGGAGGTTAAGGCAAGCGAGATGAAGAAGCTCCACCGAATGATGAGGGCGCGTATTGAGAAGATAAATGAGCTCTACAAGGCTCGTTTCAACAAGAATCACAAGGCTTACTCCTTCAATCCCGGGGATCTAGTGTGGCTCCACCTCCGAAAGGAACGGTTTCCTTCCAAGAGGAGAAACAAGCTAATGTCGTGGAGCGAGGGTCCCTTTAAAGTCGTGGCCAAGATCAATGAGAATGCCTACAAACTTGAATTACCGGATGATATGGGCGGCATCTCCTCTACCTTCAATGTAGGAGACCTTACACCTTACTTGGGTGAAGAGGATGATGCGGACTTGAGGACAAGTCCTTCTCAAGAAGGGGAGGATGATCCGGTCCCCTCCCGAGCTCTCCTCAACCTTGATGTGAGTTTCCCAACCCCATTGGAAGAGCATTGGGTGAAGTCATGGACGACCGATCTCCACATCATCCTCAAGTTCTTCCGGGTGTTCAAGGACGGTCCTTCCCAAACCTCCGTGGTGTCTCGGGCCATCCCCGAGCCCACTTGAAGACCTCGGGTTGGGTCGACATCGGCACCAATAATCCCCGGCTCGAGCTCGGGTCCATTTTCAGCTAAAGGGCTCGATATTGAGCATGGAAGAAGGCTAGGAAGGAGTCTTGAGGGAACAAGTTGAAGAATGTCATGTTTTTGGGCAAATTTGGACAACAAGAAATGATATATCTTCACTATTTTGATTATAACTCCTTCTATATAACTCCGATGACTATGAAATTTGGTGAGCTTATAGTACTCATCAAGAGCTTTCCATCGATATATTATATGACCAAGTCGGAGTTAAAACGAAGAAGTTATGGACGTTAGAAGTCAGCAGAAAAAAACTGCCAACGGCACGATCACGTCATTTTGTTGCACGATCGTGCCATTCTTCCAGAAGGTACCGCACGATCATGCCGTTTGACAACACGATCGTGCCGTTTTCGAGCTTAAGACTTTTTGGAGCTGTTTTGAGTGGCACGATCGTGCCATCATTTGGCACGATCGTGCTGTTTCACTACTGCATCTTTTTTCCCTTTTTCATCCCTTTTATTTTGTTTTCCCTTTTAATTTAATGAGTTGTAATGGCACTTTTGTAATATTGGGCATCCTCATTATCCCCCATCCTCTTCAAATACTCCTCCAATTGTAAGAGAAGACAAATTTGAATGAAAACTTTGAGTATTGCAAACCTTATCCTCTCAAATCTCTCCCTCTTTATCCTTGAATGTTCTTGGTGGTGGGTTGGAGTACCCCCTTTAGAGCTTGTGGTGTGGACTACCTTCTTCAACCTTGGTGAGGGTTTCAATGGAGTTTCAATGGGTGTTGGTGGCTAAGCCTTTATGCATCTTTTGAACTCTAAGTTCAATCTTGGTGAGTATTCTTTATAGATTGTCCATATCTTGTCAAGCTTTTGTTATTTGGTGTATTTGAGATCTAGATCTACTCCATTCTCCATTGTTAGGGTTTGGAAGGTGTTGTGAGTTCTACTTGTGGCCATGGATGTTGTTGGTATTTGTAGTGCTTTGGGTTGATTTTTATTACATTTATTGAGTTCCCAATCCTTCATGGATCACGAGGGTCTAACACAACAGCAATAGCCAATATCAAATTGCAATCCTCCCAATAACTGTCAAATTTTCTTTGCATCTTTGATACCATTGACCTAATGAATTGGTTTGGATTCAAAGACTCTTCCTGTAAATGAAGTTGTATAGCTGAAACCCCATGGAAGAATAGATTGGCAGTGGGGTATTTGGTCCCAGAAAATAAAGTAGTCAAGTCATAGTACACTTGAAAAAACTTGCAAAACACATCCACTTTCTCCCATTCATGAGGGAGAGGACAGAAACAATAATGTTTATCAATTATAGCAAGGTGAGGGAAGACATCCTTGTAATAAAGAGCAGACTCAAGCATAAGATATGTAGAATTCCATCTTGTCAAAGTATCTTGCTTCAACGTTCTCACAGTGGCAATTTTTTTGTCCTTCGCAGCCTGATTAAATTTCACTAACTGAGACGGTGAACCCTTCACATATTTCACACTTTCCTTAACCTTCCATATGACTTCATCAATCTCCTCCAAACTAGCCTTCACAATCAAGTTAATGATATGAGCAGCACACCTAATTCGAAATAATCTACCCCTCAAAGGCAATGCACCTTTTGACACCAATTTTGTCATGTAAGACTCTACAAATGTATCATTGTTGGTAGCATTATCTAGTGTGATTGACATTAACTTGTGCTCAATATTCCAACCACTCTCACCCATTAAGTTAGAAAACTTATCACTAATGAAAGAGCCATTATGAGGAGGAGGAGGAAAGCAACAAAAGCACAGTAGAAACTCATGAAGTTTCCAATCACTACCAACAAAGTGAGCGGTGATGCACATGTAAGAATCAGACTTCATCAAAGTCCAAAAATCAGAAGTGAGAGAAATTCTACCAGGACAAGAACTCAACATCTCCTTCACCTTACACTTTCCCATCTGATAAAGTTTAAGTATATCAGCTTTGCATGTATTCCTAGTGATATGCTTGACATCAGGATTCAAATATGCATGCAAATCCCTAATAACCTCAAACTCAACAAGTAGAAAAGGAAGCTCGTGCCTCACTATCATGGTAGCAAGAAAGTCCCTATACACACTTTGATCTAACTTTGGAGCTCTTAATGAAACATCACCAGTAACATTCAATAGCATTTGTTTTAAATCATGTTGACCCTTCAACTTCAAACAAGTTTCTATGTGACGTTTCATGTTAGTAGTGTCATACTTACTGTCGCAAATCATAACAGTGTTACAGCCCTTGCATTTCCCTCTTTGAAAACCATCTTTCTCTAGATCAGGAAAAGTCCCCCTCTTAAACTTGATAAAATGGTCCCAAACAATAGATTGGTTCTTCCTTCTCTAAGGGACAACAACATTTTCAGAACCAGCCTTGGGTGGCTTTGCCTTTGGTTGTGCATCCCCACCCTATCAAATTAATAACAGAACAAGTCATAAAAACTTTCTCTAAATAATATTAATAAAATAAATCAGTTAACAAGTTAAATGAAAATTGTGATATAATATATTAAATAAAGATAAATATTACATAAATAAGGGAAATCTACCATTTCGATTGATTCAGACAGTACATGTACATCAACATCCACATCTGCATCTACAACTCCACTGGCCATTTGTTTGGTACACTATGAAAGCACAAATGAAATCAGTGAAAGAAAATACTAGAAATAATAAGATCAAATAATCTAATACCAAAAACTTATTAAAATAGAACCATCACAAATATACATAATTAAAGATATAGTAGTCTAGTAGAGCATAGCACAAAAAGAATTACATTGAAATTAATAAATTTACCGGTAGAATACACAATCTTTGGCATATTAAGAGTTTAAGATCAAATTACCTATAATCAAATCCATCCAACACTATTTCAATTCAATATGTTTTAATAGTTTAATATCTCTACAACTCTACTCAACTTAGTCCCACCTCAAAATTTGCATATTTTAATTTCACACAAGCAAATGGAATATGGTTTTGACCATTGATATAAATAAACTATCCTAATCCCTAAAGCTACGTACACCATTATACTAGTTCCAACCAAATGAAAATGAAAATTAAACAAAAACTTAAACTAATTTGTAACTCAAATTATGTCCCTTGACTACGTGAAATTGATGGGCACAACTTTTAGTTGATTCTGCCGTTTGGATTTGCAGTCAGAAGAAGAAAGATTATGTGATCAAAGAGAGAGGGAAGAATTAGAAATGCATATGAAAGAACGCGATGCTGCTCGAACACGGAAGGTTGGTGTTTATTTAGTTATTTATTTAAATCTGCAATGGTTTTTTGCTGTTTTGTGGCATCGTTATACTATAGAGTTTCTAGGTAAAGCAATTCCACTTGCCATCAACAACCCATTATACTGGTTCCCAAATTGAAGAATATAATGGCCCACTAGTTCTGAATTTTTTATTGAACAAATCAACAAACCCAGTTCACTTAACCGACCAAAACAACCCATTATACTGGTTCCCAAAAAAGAGACGAAGAAACACAACAACCGACCGGAAGATAAATGAAAATTTAGAACTACAAAAATGGAACAAGAGATTACCGCACCGGGCAAGATTTGAGACAGAACAATGAAGAGGCTCAGATCGAGGCTAAAACAGACGAGCAAGAACAAATCAACCAACACCTACAGTCCAAATGAAAAAATTAGAAACAGATTGAACAAAGTCAGGAAAAAAATGACGAAAGAGATAGAGAAATGAAGTAGAAATGAGATAATCAGACAAAGGTGTACCGTATGAAGTAGAAACAGATTGAACAAAGTCCGCAAAGGTTGAATCTTGCTGTGTACGTTGCTCAGATCGACGGCAAAGACAAGCCAAAATAGAGAGAAAACAAGAGAATGGACTACTGGAGAGAATCGAGAGATAGATCTACTAATGAATGGGAGGTATTGAGGCTGAGGTAGCTGGAGAAAGAGGGAGGAGAGACATTTCTAGAGGGAAAAAGGGTAGCAGATATTATGAGAATTAGGGTTTCTCTTAAGCTTTTATATGGAGATGAATTAGAAAAGAAAAACCCTACTTTTATTGGGCTCAGATATGCGTCAACCAAGACCACTCAACTTTTAAAGATTTACAGTCTATTCGGGTCCAAATTCGGGTCGGACATTGTCCGATTGTCCGGACCCGATTTTTACAAAAAAATCGGACAACCCGGATTTTAAACATCAAACCCGAACCCGGATTGGTTTTCTATTTGGACGTGACCGAATTGTCCGAATTTAAATTCGGACAAAAATTCTGTGTCCAGACCCGGTTTTTCCGGGTCGGACAAAACCGGGTAATCCGTGTCGGTCAAATTTTTGCCAGCTCTAATTTTAGAGTTTCTTCCTTGCCTCACGGGGCTCAAAACTAGGGGGAAAAAAAACAGTTTTGGCGTGCCTTGGGAATTGATGACAAAATGTTTTAGCTCCCCAAAAACTAAAAACTTTGGCCAATTAAACTTGCAGGCATGATAATGGATGACAGAACGCTAAAGGATGGCAGCGGAGCATCGCTGTTGCTGGAAGAGGTGAGAGGGAGTGGGCGTTGGTGGGCTGGATGGGGTGGTGGTGGTGATGCAAAGTGGCGGCGCGGTGGTTGGTGGTTGTCGAATAGTGGTGTTGAGAAAGAGATTGATGGGGTGAGGCAGTGTAAAACATAGTGTCGATCTTTGTTGAATATGATGTTCACTTGGTCGGAACTTGATGTCCATTTAGTTTCAACCTGATGTCCATATTGATTTTAGTACGATGTCAATTTGTTTTGAACTTGATGTCCATTAGATTTACACATGATGTTCATTTCATTTGAACATGATGTGTCTATTTGGGTTGACCATAATGTCCATTTGGTTTAAACATTATTAAGGTATATGGTAATCAATATACTGTTATAAAATTATGAACATCACGATATATGGCAATGAATATCACCTTACATGAAAATTATAATCAAAATATATAGTAATAGCATGAACGTGTACGGTAATGAACATCATATTATAAAAGAAATGGACAACGTGATACATCATTACTTTACTTAATTATTTATTTCTTAGCTACCTCTCTAAAAAAAATAAGGCCTTGGGGAGTCAAAGACAAAAACGCCATGTTATTGGTAATTATATAGCTTTTGTTCTTTGAATTTGTAAGTAAAATTTTACTTATTTTATTTACCTTTACTCATTCTATTTGTTTTTACTTATTCCCTCTACTACAATATAATGGGGCACCAACGACTGATATTATCGGTCGCTAATAGGGCTGGACCCGTATTCATATCAAACCCTTACCTACATTCATTTTAATATTATCTTTACTCAAATCCTTTTTATCGGGTCAAATTTTGAGGTGTGAAGTAGAGTTTGGGTTTTATTGCTTGAGGATCTCGTGGAGTTGAAAACTTGACACATAATAGAACATGTCAACCAATCAATGTGAAGAGATTACTGTATGTTGCACACAGAAACACAGTCTTGTCGAATTGGGGCCCACCATTCCAAATTACCGAATAGTCCTTGCAATTTCTCCCATTTTCTCTCTCTATAATATCAGTTGGGCCCCACAGGCCCACACAGCAGCCTGGCTAGTGGCTGCGAAGGGCTGAAAATCATTATCATCCTTATCCTTACTTGTGTTTTATTATTTTTAAAAAAAATTTATTTCTATTTATGTACCCTATTGCCACTTGTCTCTTTAATATTTCCACTTGGATATTTGCTTATGTTTTATTTGTAATTCATACTCCAATATATTCCAACTTTGGCCTTTGGGAGGATAAGTATGAATTCACAACTTAAAATACCATGTCTTTAATATTTTTCCATTTTACCGCTTTGTCTTATTTTTCTGAAAAATTAAATTCTAATAGTTTATATTCTGATGGCCCTAAAAATCAAAATATATATATTTCAGTCTTAAAAAATTTACATTCAAAATTTTTAATTTTTTTTCAATCCTGAACAATATTATTTTTATTTTTTTTCATTCCTACATCCAAAAAAGGGTTATTAGGTGTAGTTAGTAAAAGAATTTTAAAATTACTTTTTTGAGAAACCAAGCAATTATTATGTTTTTTAAAGGAATAAAAGTGAAAAAGATTCCAAAAAAAAAAACTGAAAACAAAATCGAAAAATTTGGGACAAACGTAGTAAATCCATTAAAAATCATGGGAAAGTGTTAGTGTTAAATTTTGAATCAAATTTAAATCAAAATCTATGATATTTAGGATATTCGCTCAGTGGTGTTCAATCAGAATACAATTTTTATTTTTTTAACCACCAGAATACAAAACAAAGTAAAGATTATTAACACACAAAAGTTGAAAATATATTATTAGAATCTAATTTTCCTATTTTTTCCAAACTACCACCCATTCTATTATTTTTTACTTTAATTACCACCAAGCAATATAATTAACTTGATGACCTTCATTAAAAAGGTATGTAATACATATTTTTCTCTATTTTTTTCTGTTTAACTTGTAACGTGTTATTTATAGTATGTTGTCGAAATTAAATAACAAATTTTTACATACTAAAACATTTCAGAATACCTTAAAATTTAAATTTTTAGGTTGTTACATGGGTGGAAATTGAAGAAGATTAACTATTTTGAGATTTTTTTTGAAATATTTATGACATAAGAATTTACAATCTAATTTCCCAACAATGATAACTATTACTTTCATAAGAAACAAAAAAAAAAAAGGAGATAAAAGCATAGCCTTCTATTGGAGGTCATCTAGTTGGTTGGTAATTTAGACCCAAAATGATAAAGTAAATAGTAGTTTGAAAAAATAAATATAGAATAGAAAAAAAATTGAAAGTTGATGATAATTTAAGCCAAGAACTCGGATAAGTATGATACTTGGATAAGTATCATACAAATAGATTTAATTCCAAGGGTTTTACCAAATCCACTGCCTCTATGTTTATACATAGACCATAGAGTACTCTGATAGAGAGATATGTTTATAGACAGCACGGTACAAATGGAAGAATAACGTCTAGTACCACACTGTACTTTATATTGTGACTCTTTAATTTGAAAATGTAGAACAAAAGTGTTAGTATAAACCAAATTGTTTAATGATCTTACTTTATATTTTTTTAAAAAGATTTCAAACCTTTAGAATGATCAAATATAATTCAGCTTGACCAATGATATTGCAAATATAACGGTTAGTAATTCAACTATTTTTCCAACCATTTTCAAATAGTAGGAAAAAGATAGTAGGAAAATTTCCAACCATTTTAGTAAAAATGGTTGGAATTTTCAACCATTTTTCCCACATAAAAGTTTTGAAAAATAATTAGAATATAATATGAAATGGTTGCTAGCTAAAATATTGTTTTTTCCAACCATTTTAAATTGGTTAAAAAAAAAGTGGTTGCTAATACAAATATTTTAGTTGTGATATAGCTTTGTAAAATTTACATGATTATACTCTTTCAAATATTTTTAACTGAAAATGTAATGAATATAGTTTTAATCATACAATAAATCAATTATTTATATTTGAATAAATTATTCGTTCAAGTTGACCTAATTAAAAAGTCAAAAAATTGAGGTGGCTAGTAGTAACAACACAATCAAATTAAACAAATGATTTTTGATTTCTTGTGGTTTGGACAGCAATCTGTAACTAAAATATTACTACCTCCGTCTCAAATTATTTGTCCCATCTACCTAAATTTCTTGTCCTAAAATGTTAATAATTTCTATTATATCCCTACTAAATACTACTACCAATAATAATTTTATTTTAATCAATATTTTTCACATGAGAAAAGTAAGGGCAGTATTGGTATATTACATATTTTTTCCCCCATTTCCCATGATCATTGGACTTTTAAATATAGTTGGATGGACAAACAATCCGGGACATAGGTAGTATTTTTATTATTAATACTGTTTATGTATAGGAGCATTTTCAAATGAAACAATAGTGAGAAGTGAGAACACACCTTCTAAGTTTATGATCAATATTTAGATAGATGGCTTTGGTGCTGTTGCCCCAAACTATTAGTTGCATAAAATATCAAAGGCTTTTACTTATTATATAGTTTTGGGTATAGTTTATACTTTATTTTGATGGGAAATATGTATGGAATATTATAACAAAGTTAGGCCAAACTTGAAAATGTAGAGTTTCAGCAATTAAGCTGTTAGATTACCACCTAAATATAATTAAATAGCCCACCAACACTTAATTAAGTACAATGTTTTTGCTTAAATTTGGTATTAAGTATGTCCAACTCCAAGTAAACTAGTAATGGTGATGTTATACTAATTCAAAGAAGTTGGCAAGTTGTTATCAAGAACAAAGGATTTCTCTCATACATAGTTAGCTGTAAAGAACAACTATTTTATGTAGATGGTATGCAGTCAATAATTAGTGTTTTGACTGGATATAGAGCTAGAAAAATTGATAACATATGTTATAATGTGGATAAGGCAGCAAGTTAATAAAAGAAGTCATGAAAACTTGGATTAGTGCAAAAGCAGGGTGCAGGCACTTGGTTTATGTGTAACAACTAAGGTAGAGTGACAAATTGTACTTCCTATTTAACAATGGAATTGATGGTTTATTGGGAAAATAAATCAAAGTAAGTAGCTATCTTTTTTTAAATTTGTAGAAAGTTAAAAAGGTTAAGAAAAAGTATAAACACTACATATCAATACCAAAACATTAAAAAGGTACAAGCAGTACTTCATCAAAAACACCAAAATCGGTATCCTAGAGGGAACACCAAAACAGGGAAAACAATACAAAACCTAAGAAAAAGGACTCGAACAACACTAAACAAACATCGAGTTCACTGCATTTCTCTCGGAGGGCAGCATAACACATGTTAAACTTTCATTTCCTTCATTTCCTTGATCTATTTGTTCTTTAACTTCTTCACAACCCCCCGCGACCCTCAACAACCATAAACTTGCTTTTAGTACGTAGCTCCACAACTATGTGAGCCACCACTTCCAGTCTATCCAAAGAGTCTACCCTTGATTGAGAGCACCTGCCTGGGTCTTCTACAACCTCCTTAGATTTTAATTGTGACCATTCTCAATGTCTCTAATAGGAGTCTTGATAGTTCATACCTTCTTAGAGAACTATAAAAAACTTAAGAGTCTTCTTTCTGTTAACGAAAAGTCTTCTTGGAGGCACTATCTTACGTTATCTTACAAAATCAATGACATCTTGCTTTCTCCTTCGTCTTCTCTTTTCTTTTTATCCTTTCTTGGCTATAATGTCCTCTCCTAGCATCCTCGAACAACGAGAAATTCTGGCCCCGAGTTAAAAGAATATGTAACATTCTCCGAGTATGCACATAACACAACTTGGGATGGCACTTGTTGTTGCATATCAAGACAACGATCATCATTTAAATGACCCTCCTCTAGAAGAACCCTTCCTACATTTATATTCTTTGAACACCATTAGCTTGATTATGACCATCCAAATGGTTTGCATAATTGGAAACAACCAATCAATAAAGGATAGAGCAATGGGGTCAAGGATATATAGTTTTGCTATAGTGCTATGATCAGAACCATAGTTAATCCATTTAGAGAGTCCTCAACAAACATAGCCTTCGTTGTGTTGATATTCATATTCCTCTAAACCTCATACCTCGAGGATGAAAAATTCTCAGTACTCTCCTTATTGACTTCATCACCACCATCCACAGTGAGGACTCCATTCCTAACTCCAACCACACTAGCTACCAGGAGCCCTCACGGACCTATTTTGGGAAATTTAGCTCATGACTCATGAGACGAACTATTTCAAATCATCAATTACTGCTTCATTCATCTCTACAATAGCTGCCACACCTTCTTCTCTTGATGTGAACCTCGCAAAACCAAACCTTCTCCCTTTTCTAGCAATTTGTAAGGGAACAAATTAAAGCATCAATAATGACACTAAACTTGCTAAACAGGTCTTTGAGTCTCGAGAAATTCATATTACAATTTAAACACATGCACTTTCAACAACATTGTCTTAACAAGCAATGAGACTTCCTATGGAACTAGCATAGTCGTACCCAAGAAAATCATCCATTCATGTCAGTTGATATGGTCGTGTTCAACAACTCAGTCTGCTCGTGTCATACGCTACTCACTCCTTTTCTTTGGTTCTTCACTGTAACGTTGTTTCTTCATGCTCTATTAAGTTGTTCTAACCCTACTTAGAGATTAAGTCAATTTAGGCTCGACAGATTACCCAACATTTGCACGGGGGACAATATACGGTTCTATTAAGTTGGGTTTATTTTGAATTACATACTATCTTCTTAGAGCTATTAATGGTAGTTATCGTTTTCAATATAGGGTGTGTTTGGTTACTGGAAAATGGAGAAAACCGTTTTCCAAGAAAATGATTTTTCTTCATCCCTTTGTAAATTATTTTCTTGACTCAAACCTAATGAAAATCATTTTCCCCCTCTCTCCCCTACTCTCTGTCTCTCTCTCTCTCTCTCTCTCTCTCTCTTTCTCTCTCTCTCTTCTTTCATTCTCTCTCCCCCCCATTCTCTCTCATACACTGATTTGAATATTTCTCTCTCTCTCATCTTTCGTTTTCTCCACCACTCTTTCTCATACACCCGTTTTAATACATTCTCTCTCTCTATCTCTCTCTCCTGCACCCGTTTTAATCTCTCTCTCTCTCTCTTCCACCACTCTATCCTACACCCATTTTAATCTCTCTCTCTCTCTCTCTCTCTCTCTCTCTCTCTCTCTCTCTCTCTCTCTCTCTCTCTCTCTCTCTCTCTCTCTCTCTCTCTCTCTCTCTCTCTCTCTCTCTCTCTCTCTCTCTCTCTCTCTCTCTCTCTATATATATATATATATATATATATATATATATATATATATATATATATATATATATACATACATATATATACATATATATATATATATATATATATATACATACATATATATATATATATATATATATATATATATATATATATACATATATATACATATATATATATATATATACATACATATATATATATGTATACATACATATATATATATATATATATATATGTATATACATATATATATATATATATATATATCTTCTTTCTCTCTCTCTCTTTTTCCACTCTCTCACACACATGTATTTTAATATGTCTCCTTATTGTCAAACGGGTAAAAATCGTTTTCCAGGAAAATTATTTTCATTTATGCCAAACACTTGAAAATATCAAAGAAACATTTATTTTCTAGGAAAATCATTTTCCTAGGAAAAATCATTTTTCTTTGCACTAATCACCCTCATAGTTTTTGAAAATTCTACCATAGTTGAATTTATTTTCAACTATTGTAGTTGAGAATTTTATACCATTCATTTATTAAAAATAAATCATATTTTTTAAAAAGATTTATATCCTCCTAAACATGGTTAATTATTGTATCAAGTTACTTTGATCAACCTACATTGATTTTGAATTTTTATGGTAAAATTAATGGTCTTTTCTTTTTTCAACTACGACAGTTGAAAAAAATCAACTATAGTAGAATTTCCTTTAAAATATTTAATTTTGTAAAAAATTATAACTTAACATATAGATTTACTTATTGTAACAAATTCTATGGTGAATATATATATTAATTTAATTTTTAATGACAAAACTAAGGACAATTATACATTTCAACTACTATAATTGAAAATACATTTAACTATAGTAGAATCTCCCCGTAGTTTTATGTTTGCCTTAGACGATGTTGTGTTGTGTCCTTTATGCTACACCAACACAATATTTATACAGTTCTACATCGTGTCATCATACGAAAGGATGAAAATCATTTTAAGGATTTTTGGAAGTTTTCATAACTACTCAAATTAAATATTTGGTGGAGCATCCCTAAAATCCTTCCTATAAAAACATGAGTTTTTTGCATTTTGGACCCCGAATTTTAGGGGTATTTATATTCTGAACCTTTGATTTTCAACTTTAAATTTTTGGACCCTAAAGTTTGTAGGCTGAAAAAAAAGGACCTTAAAGTTTGTGAGGTGAAAAAAAGCCCATTTTCCGTTTTTCTTTTTCTTTTCATGTTTGAATTTATAAGATTGGCGTGACTTGGTAAGGTTAAAATCGATATTAAAGTTATAATAAAACTCTTTTATTCATGTTAGAGTTAGTTAAAACTATGTACTCAGGGTTCTAAGTAGCCCCGACATGAATAATAGAGGTGTATTATAGCTTCAATATTAGTTTTAACCATAGTCCTGAAGTTTGACGTCAATCGTGAGATAAATTCAAACATGGGAGGAAAATAAAGAATGAGACTGGGGCCTTTTACTTCAGCCCACAAACTTTAAGGTCTTTTTTTATCCAACCTACAAACTTTAGGGTCTAAAAAGTTAATGTTGAAAACCAAAGGTTCAAAATATAAATACCCTAAAATTCAGGGTCCAAAATGCAAAAAACCTATAAAAACATCTTCTATTGAATTATTGGATTCTTCTATTGAATAAGGTGGGTAGACATATTATTCGCCATGATTTGATGACCTCTGATAGCGAGGTTTTTACGTCTTTTATTTTTTTATCCATCCCAATCCTTAGTCCTTGCATTGAGGCTATTAATTATTTATGACAAGGATGTTCGATATATTGATGATAAATTTATTGAACTCCTTAATTGAGTAAAGAGTATTAACATTTTCACAATTCAAAATTAGAGAAATTGTTGAGTAGTCATCTACTTTGTAAGATGTTTGCAATTGAAATTTTTTTATGAGAAAAATAGAATCGAATAAAATTTTCATTTCTATAAAGCGGGTTAATGTGTTAGGGCCAGCACGATAATGCAAAAGCAGAAGTGCGGGTTGATTTGCATGAGGGTTAGGAATAACTAGAGATTAAAAAAGGAAAGACAAAAGATAGGAAAAAAAGCCTTGCTACTAGGGGTGGATTTCCATTGGACCCAAGGAAGTCTATAGACAACCCAAACTCCGAATTTAAACAATCGATAATATATTAGAGGTTTATTATATATTTATATTAAGTGAACATCTTAAAAAGAAGACTCAAAATATTTGAAAGGACATCTAATTAATATAATAGTCTAGGAATTCCAAATCTAGATCCATCACTGTTATATAGTAATGTTCATGACTCAAATATCGATTCAATCCAACCCTAATTCTGATCATGTCCACAATATTGTACATTTTTTTTCATGGACTTAAGCTCAATTATATTCAACTTTAAATAGAAAAAGTGCCTTATAACATTGGATGATACACAACTTTTGATACTCCAACTAGACCTCCAAAACTACAATGACTTCTATGGTTGCAAAAAGTAGAGCAATATTGTACATAAATGTAGCATATTATTCAATTAAATTCTTTGTTTGACTGAGTATATTTGCTATAGTTTCAAGTCATGTTCATAATGAATTCAAAGTCTTTATGTGCCAACTGCCCGCAAAGACAACTACTACTATAGTAGTGGACTAGGGCAAATTACTAACCCACATATAAGTTGACTTTGACAATTGACAGCTGACTATTTTTTGTAATTAATTTCATGAATAGAATTTTTGGTCCTTTTGTCGATTTTTAGTCATAAATCATAAAGATCAGCCAAATAGATTGAATAGACTTGTTTCCTCTCCTACCCCCAATAAAAGTCATTTAAAGATGAAAGGGGCATATATATATGTATCGTGTTTCTTTAAACACAAAAGAAAACAATACAATAATATAATTTCAATGTTTACCTTTGTTCAGTGATTTATATTTCTCGTGATGATCATGAGACTGTGACTAAGGCTTTCAAAGATGATTTGTTGGAGCATAAGAAGAACCTTGTTAGATTGTTGTTTTTTTTTTTATCTTTTGTATTCTCGTTGTAACGAGTTGAGTTGTTTCTTGTTTTGCTGGTTTCTTGCTGGTTTGCTGTTGTTGCGGATCTTGTAGCATCTTTGTTGTCTTCTTAGGCTTTTTTGGTTTACAAATTATCGAAAAAGACGAAATCTATAAAAAGTGCAAACTGTTTAACATGTCAATGCATTATTTCTAAAGCAAAATGATAAATATCTTGATGCAAGAACATCTTATTAGGTGATCGAGATGATTTGACAAATAAAAAGAGACAAACTATCAATGATTTTTGCAATAATATTGATAAATTCGTGATGAATTTTATAATAAATAATATTCTCTGCATTCTTTTTTATTTGTCATTTACGGTTTTCATTGTCAATCTTTAATTAATAATTTACGTCCTTTATCAAGTGATCATTTGTGCAGAAAAATTCAATAACCCTATTTACCCCCCCCTCTAGGGTTCTTTCAATTGGTATCAGAGCTTGGTCCACTGAAAATTCAGAGACTAATCGCTCTGTGGCAAAGATCATGGAAGATCACAACATGAGAGACTTGAGTCAAGGACGTTCATGGAACAGATCACCTTTGCTGATAGGTGACAACTATTCCACGGATGAAATAGGGTGTATCAAACAGAGATAGTGTTTTCTTGTTTGAGTGAAAATTGTATGTGAGATTGCTTGTAAGAGTGCTTTCAAGTTCTTAACGGATCTAGAACTGTGATAGGCTCTTGTGATCAAATCCTAGACGGACTTAGGATTTGAATAGTGATTACACCAAACAGAGGCTTTGATGGGTGTTCATCCTTCAACAAATAAGAAACGTCCATAGCAAGGCACTTGGTTCTAAGTGAACCTAAGGACGTTTACCTTAGGTCACTTCCACTACATTCTGTTCTACTTGAATAAAGGAGGTTATTCAGTTGATATATATATTGTCCTTTATTAGAATTCTATTGTTAAACTGGTTTGAACCTTAATCTGAAAAAATTAAGATACTAACGTCCTTTATCAAGTGATCATTTGTGCAGAAAAATTCAATAACCCTATTCACCCCCCGCTAGGGTTCTTTCATCTAGCATAAAAGTTTTATAAAAAAAATATAATATTATACTTTTCTAATAGTATTTTTCATTATGATTCTAATGACATCAATTTTGTATGATGAATTATTATACAAATTAAAATATCAATGGTCGAAATTTTTAACACAATTTCCTATGCGACAAATTAATAAAAATGGAGGTAGTAATGATTTTCTTAAAAAGCTTAATCACCTTGGTTGAATTTGGAAAATACTTCAAATTACGAATGGCAGGTCAACAATTAATTTAGAGTAACGAATATGTTTAATTAGCTTGGAATTGATTAGTAAGCACAGTACTATGTTCAGAAGTCGCCACTGTTTTGAATATGATTGTTGAGTTGATGTGGAGTACGTACGCAGCATGCATATATCACATTCACATCCATGCATATTATATGGTTGACCAAAGATTGTGGGTCATTACTGTCTTAATTAGTCCGTATTTATTTAATAATTTGCTAACATGAGAAGTATAAGATAAACTTTATTTCTAATCCTCCCAAGATTATTGCTGATTCTACGGTTCGTGTTAGCTTGTTAAAGGCCTAATTAAGACATTCAAATGCTTTCTTTTGAGTTTGAGTTTCCATAGGTAATTTTCTTACACATACACACATATATACAAGTGTGTGTATGTGTGTGATATATTTTGTACAATGCAAAATGATAAATATCTTGCTGCAGCATTTCACATAAATTATTCATAAAGTCAAATATAAGTATATTTAAATAATTATAAATGTATGTTTTATTACTTTGAGGGTTGTTATAACTTATAACCTATAAACAATATAAAAATATTTATTTATTTATATTTTTCATAAATATAAAATTATGCATAAAATGTGCATTTTCTAATATGATTGATAAAATTAGTTATTATTTATATTTTTTAAACCTAGCAAATAAGTACTATACTCTTGTAATTGATAAATATACATAATAATTAGAGAAAATATTATAAAATATGAAATATAGACAATTCAAGATGGTTTATTAACCATCTTGAGTCAAGATGTGTGATTGTGTATCATTGTCCTTGTAGAATCTTGGGATCGAAAAAAGTCTTTGGGATAAAATTTTTAGATTTTTTTTCTTCCCGTAAATTTTATTTTGCAACATATTGTTTACCTTCCTAAATCGCAGGAAAAATTGTTTGAATGTTCAAACTATTTTGAAATTTCAAAAAAATTGAGGGGGTATTTTAAAAATTTTAGTAAAAATATTAACTTTAAATTCATACCATAAAAAATTTCCCTTATCCCTCTAAAAATTCCCAACATTAAACTGGAAAATAATGGAATATATAAAAAAAATGCCAATGCTTCATAAATTACACAACTAACATTGTGAAATCTGAATGTCGATTCCTACAAAGAAAGAAACAAACATTGTGAATGCTGGTTAATTCGATGGAACGAGGAGTTTGAATTTCCCTAACTTTTCAATCTCCTTTAAAAGTATACCAATGAAATATACCTTGACATTTCCAAATGAAGATTATTTAATCATGTTTATTGTTTGTTAAGATGTCCATTTCATGTACTTAATAGGGAACTTCCAATTGACAACAAACGAAAATGATATTTGCGTTGAAAATGGGATTTGTTAAGGTAGGAAGAACATCAATGGGTATGGATTTGGACTAATGAGATTGTTGTGGAATTATAACAATACTCCAAATTTAGTTTGATTGCATTTGATCTCATTTTTATTGATTAATTTTGTGATTTGATTAGCTTTTCAATATCAAGGCATTTAATTTAAATGGTGGTTGTGTGGATGTGCATGGGATTGTTCCTAATTCATTAATTTGAGACTTTTAATTATTACCCATTTCGTTGAGGAGTTCTTGGTTCTCGAAGTGGTCAGTCGTTGTCCCCATTTACTTCGTTTGGACCAAACATGTTGATCAAGTCTTGTTTTTTATTCTAAGACCTTGACATGGTCCAATGTTATTTTTTATAAGTAAAATTACATTAGTGTCGAAATAGAATTATTGAGAAAATGATGTTAGACCAATTTGAATTTAATTTTATCATCTTCATTTGGATTTCTTTATCTTTTTAGGGTGTGTAGACAAGATGAACATTTAACATAGTAACCAAAGGGTGAACATATGGATATGGTTAAAAAGTCATAGACGTACTTATTTTCTATAAGGACCTTTTACTATACCGTAAGTGTTTAGATAAATAAAACTTTAGCCTAACTTATAACACAACTTTGATCACTAGCTTGTTTATCACTTACGCAAAGAATATTCACTATTGGATTTTGTTGCGCTAATACAAGAGAGAAAGATGCGTTTCATGTGTCTTGATACCACTTGGAGTTGGAGTAGTTGGTAAACTTGGGGTAGTTGCAAATTAATGACTAGAGTACTCCTATGTATAAGGGAGAATAAGCAGAGTGTCAAATTTGTAACATCGTCACTTAGAAACACTTAATGATGGTCCTAAAAGATGACCATGACCTTGACCGAGTAAATTAACCACATGTTATGTTAGAAATATAGTTGATCGAGTCAAACATCACATGGTTAATGACAATTATATAATAACTAGATGATTATAGTCGGTGAACACTAATTTGGTGGAAGGAGCCTGACACGACTCGAATCAGGGCCCACGACCTGTGTCAGACACAGCACGGTCCTATTAGGATACTAGATGAAGATGGTTTAGATTGGATAAGAGTAGAAATATCGTATATCGAGCTAAACTAGCTAAAGATATCACCTATTGAGAAAAAGTTGAGAGATACTAGATGGAAATGGTTTAGATATATCTTTAGAAGGAACGAGAATGCCCCTATTAGGAGGTGCGAAGGGATTGAGATTCTCCTTGGTCGTCGAGGGTATTGGAGACATAAAAATGCCCATGGGAGAGTGACAAGAGCAGACCAAATGCATCTAGGCTTAGCGAAGAACTGAAACGACTACTTATATCACCAAGTTGCACCTTCCTTTTAGAAAGTCCATCCGTTGAAAATTCCCCAGTTAAGCTTACTTGGCTGAGACTAGTGTAAAAAATAAAAGTAATTTTTACAAGTAGTTACCAAATATATCAAATACAAAATTTGGTGTCTATACTTGTTTAACCCCATGCTTTTCATTCTTCCCAAAAAGTTATGCATTGCATAGTGATGCTTTTTGAAGGAGATTCGTGATGTGTCATGATGATCCTAGTTAAGTCATCTCGCAACTGAAAACGGATTAGAAGGCCCCTTGGGGTTTGGAAGGAGTTAAATTAGCCTAAATTAAAATATTGTATAACTAATTACATTCATTAAAATAAACTCTAGATAAACCACATCTTTATATTTTAATCTGTTTCAAACGAACAAATCTAGAGATAGCTAGATATAAGCTCATGTTTTTTGAGCTTTTGAGGCCATAATTAATTATTTAATTTAGCACTAAACTAATCCTAATCCTCTTAAACTGCATAAAAAGGCAAGGGCTGCTCTCACTAATCATGCTTTATTTAATCCACGACAACTAGTGTAATGACAAAATGACACGTCGAAATTATACCCAATAGACTTTCTAATAGAAATATATAATTAGTCTAATCTAGTTAGTGTAAAGTTTAAAAAGAAATGTAAAAAAGGTTAAAAGGTTAATTTTGAAAGTAACGTCATAACTCATAACCAATTAAAATTTAAGGTTAATGCCAAATTTAACTAAAAGTGGGGAATTATTATAAGAAATAGGCTTTATTCTTATTTGAGCGGCAAAATCTGGCCAACCATACAAACAAAACTCATCCACGAGTGGATAATGATGCTGGTTTTAAGTCAATTTGTCTCTTCTTAAATCTGATTGTTTGAGCTTATCTAGAATATGCCAAAATTATAAACTATAAAATTAGTGCCACGGCTTGCGTCTTATTATATTTGTCCATTTATATAATTCGAGAAGATCAATGCATATTAGAAATTGAGATAAAAAGTTTGTAATAAATTTGCCTCAAATACCCCTACTTTAATTGAATATAATACTTGATGAAATTGTAAAAAGTTAAAAATGAATTTATTACTTGGGGTAGAAAAATAATTACTGTTGTTGAAATTGTAAATGAGACAAATATTTTAGGACAAAAAATTAGATAAAAGAACAAATATTTTGGGACAAACATAATAACAGAATACGGTGTAATATTAAAATTATTTTTCAAATTACTAATAACTGATTTAATTTCTTTTTCTTTAAATTTTTGCTCATTAGCTTCTTATGAGAAGTGTCATTGTTTTTTTTTCTCTTTTAAATCAGAGAAGTGACGACATTGTGGAAAACATATCATCAGAAAATTTTAATTAAATGAAAAATAAATCTCTATTTCCTTCTTGTGAGTTTAGTACGGTAATTTCTGTCTCCTGTGTTTCATAGTTTTTGTCATTTATTTAATGTTTTATCGTTTTTCGAATCACTCTCAACAATAATGTATTATATTATATTTTATTAATAATTAAATTATTATATTATTTTATGTTAGTAATATAATGATAGTAATTTTATATAACAAACTATTATATATATGGACAATGCAAGTTAATCATAAAACTTTTTAAAATTTGGCTTAGTATAACTTTTAAGACCAAAAAATATATGTAATGAAGATGATTTTTATAAAAAAAATAATAATTAAACTAATTGATTCCTCTGTCGGATAATTAAACATAAACTAGGGATACCGTCTTAATGAGATAACAGAAAATAATGAACTCAAGGGGAAGAGAGGATACGATATACGGTTTATGTGTGGAATCTACTAGATAATGACGCATTAAAAGTGTTAATTGTTTTCTAAATAATGCTAATTAATCACTGAAAAGTGATTAGTGGCTTGTGCTAAATGATACTTTATGAGGTAAGGCATATAGCCGCCTCAAAAGCATCTTTATCCTGAATTCTTGATAGTAAAAGTGTCTGAAAAAATATTAATGAGTAATTATCAACTTACATGTAAAGGTAATGTACATGGGAACAACCTTTATTCCATACTGGTGGCAACTATTGGAATAACAAATCTTAGTATAATCTCACTAATATCACTTGAAAGAATTCAGATATAGGCAATTTTCTACTCATACACAAAAATATTTATATTCGATTGGGTGGCATATGGTTTAATACGTGGAAAACAAACTTTAATGTCACAAAACATGCGTTATGTTAAAATGTAACTAAAAGTGCTTAATTCTATACATAGTCCAATTATATATATATATATATATATATATATATATATATATTGTAATTTTTTGTTATGATTATAATAGAAGAATCTATTAAACATAACAAAACAGGTTTATATATATATATATATATATATATATATATATATATATATATATATGAGAGAGAGATTCAATAGTTAAATTTATTTTTTGACTACTATAGTGAAAGAGTACTTTCAAAAAATTGAAATTAATACATGCATATTGATTAAACTTGGATTTAGCATCAAGCATTAATCCTATCTATTGAGATATAAATATAAGGAGATTTTACCATAATTAAAAAAAATTCCAACTATCAAAGTTAAAAAATATAATCATCTGGATTCTAGCTCAAAAATTGAACTCAATACACATATTAATCAAATGAACTGGTTACAACAGTTAATTGTTTTCATTTAAGATATATAAATATAAATATATTCATTTAAGATATATAAATGTAAAATTGTGTGTTAACGTAACTAACCGCAAATTACCGTAATATACCGCATATTACCATTACTATTTCCACCGCAATTTATGACACTTTATCGCAACTAACCACAATGCACCGCAACACAAATCAAACGCAAAAAAAAAGTGGAGTAACTTAAAACTAAAAAATCCTTTTTTGAGGATTGTTTTCTTATTAAAGGCGAAATCAATTTTCATTTTGATTTCTGAGGTACCTTTTATGCTTATCTGAATATTACTTTGAAATAGACTAACACAAGGGGAAAAAAACAAAAACGAAAAATGATGGTGTATAATCTGGAAAGTAGTGAGGGGAGAACATAAGATTACAAAGTGCCAGCTAATTAGCAACATCAAAAATCTCTGCAAGTTGTGAACACTTAAATTTCAACTAATAATATATCAACATTTGTCACCAATAAAAACCCAAAGAGTTGGTAGTACTATTTATAATATAATTCATGCACCAATCAAATTAAAAAGATTTTAGGTTTTGTGTGGGTGTAGAAATTTCTAACCAAAATTGAGATCCAATCCAAAACCTTCTTATGTCCCTTTCAAGTTTCACAAGTTGCAATATAATGCACTTCAAAAAAGCCCTACCAAAATTATTTCCAAAGCTTTACTTTCTTTATCCAATCCAAATTGTGTTGATAGACATAGTTCACAAACTTAATATACTTCGATTTGATTCTCTATATCTTTTTCTATATTTGACCCCACTAAGTTTGGTACGGAACCTATCAAAATTCAAATACAAGTAAACAACCCCATCTAGTTTTGTGTTGTTTTATATATTTTTGTTGTTGGTTATTTTGTTGTTATGCATCAAAAAGTAAATAACATAGTAGCATATAAAGAAAGTAAAAATGATTCAAGTATATGATATTTTGCATGTCTTAAATTGCCAATGTTAGCTAAATAGTAATTAAATTACAGATGTTAAAAATTTAGCTAAGGGTGATGATATGAGTCTTATCCCAAGATATATTTTATGTGTCTTAATTATCTTTCATCAAATTGATATTTCTTATGATTTTTGACACTATTTTTTCTTAATAATAACTATTAATTATCAATTATGAAAAGCATGGGATGCATAGACTGCATCAATGAATACAAATGATACCTTAATCGAATCAACCTCTTTCTTAAGTTTACTTTAAGGATTTTTTTTAAAATATAAAAAGTAATTGATAAAAGTATAACTTTATACAATTTATATATGATATTATAATTATAGAATTCAATAATATCATTTCATTTCATCTTGATATATAATAATGTAGTTTTAATAATATGACAAGATATTAAAGGCGTCTTGCCCTAAGACTCATATCATTTTCGTTTAGTTAAATATTATAACTATTCATATAAAAACATGCAAGATTGAAGCCTCCATCCCCAAAAAAATTTTATTAAAGCCTAGTCAATAAGCCCACGTCATTTTATTAATTTGCATTCAGCATTATCATACGTTTGTTTGAAATAAAAAAAGGAATTAGCTGGGGGCAACAAATTAAGGCAAAATAGTTGTTGATCATTTGATCATGAACACTAAGAAAGAGAACTTTAAAAAAGATAAATGTATCTAAATAAAATCTAATATCCATGTGGCTGATGTGAGATCTAATATCCATTAAATTCCAAGATAGACCAAATCAATACTGATCTGTATATGAGAGAAGTTGAGAACCTTCTTATCCTTTTCCCTTTCAATATAATAGGATCAAGAACCTTCTCAATTAAGCATTGTTCTCGAAAGTAAAATAGTTAAAATTAGTTTGGTTGATAGGGCATAATCGGTTGAATTAAATAGAACTAATTTTGTGAGTTGGTTTTAAAATTCACAATTTTGGGTCTTATTCATCATAATATCTCAAACTTTAATTTCCAAATGATTATCTCACACTTTAGAGGTTGGTATTTATTGGCAGCCCAACACTGAATTAGCATCAATTAAACTCAAATTTTTCTACAATGCAGTTGTTGTTTTTTGGTTTAGACACACTTTCATTCTACAAATCACTCCAAAAAATATTATTACATTACAGAAAAACACAAGTTTAATTGATGTTGATTTGGTGTTGGATTACTGTCAAATACAACCCCCAAAGTTCGGGATATTCATATTGAAACTGAAGTTCAGGATATTCTAATAAACAAACCCCAAAGTTGGGGATTTTAAATATAATAACCCTTGAAATTAAGTAGAACTTCTATATTTTTCTTAACTAAATTATATATCATAACTAATATAATTTTTATATTATTTAGATGAAAATGGTAGATACTAGCTACTCCTTCCGTTCCATATTATTTATCCTTATGTTTACTGTCATAGTCTTCAATATTGATTGATAATTTATTATATAATATCTCATTAAAAATTGTAATATTGTATTTTTAGGATAATATTTTTTGTTAATAGTAATTTTTATTTAACAAATCATTGTATATATTGAAAAATTTATAATCAAATATTTTAAATTTAAGTGCATAATTTTCAAAGAGAGTAAAAATAGTACAAATAATATGAAAGGGAGGTACTAAATAGTAATCCTCAACTTGCTCTCATGATAGCTATCAATTGAAATACTAGAATTTATGTACCTTTTTAATGTAAAATGCTGTGAATTTGGGCAAAAAGGTTCACATGTTGAACCCTACAAACAAGGGCACAAAAAACTCATCCCACTTGTAGGGGAACAATGCTATCCTATAATTAAATTGCCATTCATCCATTACATACTTTTGTACTCTTGACTATCCTATAACTGAATTGAGAAAAATTAATGGTCACCAATATTCCGTGTATTTTTTTATTAGTCTAGTTGGGTTTTTTTCATTTTAATTAATATTTTTTAAATATTATTTATCATTTTCATTAAAAATACATTAGTTAGTAAATTATCGTTTTTTTTTTGTCTTTCAACAGTGTGTATTTCTTCTAATTAATCTAGAATTTTACATAATTTAATTCTTTAACTTAAAATTTTCTAATAACTTATATTTTATACTTCATTGTCCATAGTAATTCTTAAAATCTAGAGTAGTAGTACTAGTGGCCAATAGAAGAGAGGAGACAAATAATAATACAAAATAAAGTTTTAACCTTAAAATTTGCATATAAAATAAATCAAAAGAATCAAATTTTAGAAAAGATCATAAAGATTTTAATTCTATTTATATCTATAAATAATTATATATACCATGCATCCTTGAGTAATTATATATATCATCTATAAAAATATTATAATATCTCTTGAAAACTCATAATTATATTTAAAACCTTTCATACTAGTTAAAATAGAAAAATCAAAAACCCTACAAAATAAAAAGGGGTAGATCAGGGCAAAACCACATACCAATGTAAGTTAACCTGCTTGTGACATAGCGCATGGTTTTCTCAACTTGTATCAAGCTTAGGACCCACTCGTTATATGTGTCTTTTGAAGAAAAACGGACCCGCCCTTTACATTATCATAAAGACAGTAGACTTGTTAATTCGGGTTGCGGTATATTAACGGGTAATATTCGGTACGTGTCAGTTTCAGGTTTACTTAGGCTTTGGGTTTGGAAATCATAATTTTCAAAAAACCCTTTAGGGCTATTCAAATTGATGTTCGAGTAGGATAAATTTCTATCAGATCTAACTTTTTAGATATAGACCAAGAAGATCATATTCAAAATAATCAAAAGCAATAATTTGGGGCGGGTTTTGACCGAGTCAAGTCAAGATTTAATTGACAGGCCTAATAGATAGGTACAAGAGTATACACTTTATTAAGTTTACTCTAGAGGCTATCTTTTACATTTTTACATCATCAATTCCTCATATCATTGTTCTGTTGAAAAAAAAAATTGCTACTATGTATAATCCTTCTTATTGAAAGTAACTACAAGTATTCTATCATAAAAAAAGGAAAAATAAAATACAATAAGCATACATGAATAATTTTGAAATAAAATAAGCATACAATTCTCGGTGCATGAGATTCGTCAATTGAAGGTAAGAAGGTTTCTGAGGAGCACTTATTCTGAAATTTATATATTTAAGATTTAAGATTTAAGATAACTGTCAAAGAAAGATCTTGATTGTCAAAATCTAATAACACTAATTGTATAAAGCAACAGTATTATTAGATTATATGTTGGTATGCATTGAACCCTTCAAACCAATAAAGTAAAATTATACTAATATTATTTGTAATTTTGTGTGTTTAGCATGTCCGTACAGTTCATTGTATCATATAATCTCTGTGGTTTATAAAAAATTTATTGTTGCATTATAGTGAGTGCACGTTACGTGACAATTACAGTCGTAATGTAAAATACTACAATATAGTATAATAATGTAATATTTTTGATAACATTGTATGTGTAAAGTCATTAATTAAAAAAATATTAAAGACTATTGAAATAATCTTAGAGGGGGGTGATTAGGGTTATATATAAAATTCTGCACTTTGATCAACACAACCAAGTTAGTAGCACTTTTAAAAAAGAATAACTTCTTTATTGAATGATTAAAAGTGCTAAAGATGAGGAGTTTACAACTCAAAGACAGAGCTTGTAAGTCACCAATTGGCCTACTGAGATTAGAAGACACGTGGATGTCTTCGAATATGAGACCTCATGATGGAGGCGACATAATGAGTGACCTCACTTAGCAGAGAGGCACTTGTTTAATTTTGAACTCAGGACCCTAGAGGTCCTCACCAGTATGACCACTGGTTACACAAAACTCACCACTACACAAGAATGGTTACACTCGGAATATTCACTCAAATACTCCTACACTCAGAACTTTCTTTCACAAAATTCTTACAACTGATTTTCTTCCTTGGAAATCACTCTCTACAAGAGAGGTCTTCGGCAGAGTATATAGTTGCACCCTTAAGACAGCAACGGCTAGTTGCTCTTTGGAGGAGATAACTTCCTTTCTTGGGTTATCTTCATAATCTTCCATGCAATCTTGATATCCTTGATTTTGCTTTCATAAATTAATTATCTGAAATAAAGGAAACTATCGTTATCAATTCAGCAACAATAGGAGGGAATAAGATTTAGGGTTTTAGGAGATACTTCCCTAAATTGAGTTTGTCAATCTTTCAAACAAAATCCTTAATGTTGGCGCTGGAGCTGGAGGTCCTCGGAGCTTGCTACGATGAGGTCCTCAATCTGGGCTTGAGTTTCTTCAACTATAAAATATTGAATACGTGATTGGATAAAATAGAACGTTGGATGTATAAGAAATACAGTTAGTGAACGGCAAATACCACTGATTACTTTGCCCTAATTATATAACAAAGTTTGTACTACTGATAGCTAGTTAGCTTCAGCTTCCCCATATAACCTACTATACTATAGGTTATTGCAAGCCCTAATTTGCTAATTATATGAACATGGCTAATATTCTTCACTCTTCAATTATCTAAACCCTTTTTAGCAGCTTAACATATTCCAGGTATCATGAATGTATATGAAAACATGACGAATCGAATTCATTTCTCACATTATTTTTTATCAATGACCTAAGGGTGCGTTTGATAAGATTCCTAGGAAAATTTTTCCCGGGAAAAAGTTTCCCTGGAATGGAAATATTTCCTCGTGAAAAATTTCCCTTAACCCCTCCAAAGGGAAATTTTCCCTAGGAAAACTCTGCAAATGATGGGCCCCTTGTACAACAAAACATGAGGAAAATAAATCAACTCGGGAAAATTGACCATTTTCCCAGGATTTTTGACTAAACAAACGCATTCTAAGTAATTAGCCATTGATACGTAATACATATTTATTTGTTGGGCCAAGCTCATTTTTTCTGTATATAAATGTAAGTAACTAGCGCTTTCCAATATTTCATATTTATCTTCTCTTAATAATAGATTCTAGAAACTTTTACATAGAATTTCCTGGGTGAGACTAGGTCATTATGCAAATCCAATAAGGACAATGATACCTCAAATTAAAACAAGAGATTAAGAGGGTTTTTTTCACTTTGGACCCCGAATTTTAGGGGTATTTACATTCTGAACCCTTGGTTTTCAACATTAACATTTTGGACCCTAAAGTTTGTAAGTTGAATAAAAAAGGACCTTAAAGTTTGTGGAATGAAGAACTAGGTCATTAAAGTTTGTGGACGTCAAACTTTAGGACTATGGTTAAAACTAATATTGAAGCTATAATACACCTCTCTTATTCGTGTCGAGACTACTTAGACCCCTGAGTACATGGTTTTAAGTAACTCCAACATGAATAAAAGAGGTTTATTATAACTTTAATATCGGTTTTAGTTTGATGTCAATCGGGAGAGAAATTCAAACATGGAAAGAAAAAGAAAAACGGGAAACGAGCTTTTTTTTCACCTCACAAACTTTAGGGTCCTTTTTTTTTCAGCCTACAAACTTTAAGGTTCAAAATGTTAAAGTTGAAAACCAAGGGTTCAGAATGTAAATACCCCTAAAATTCGGGGTCCAAAATGCAAAATACCCGAGATTAAGACCCTGTTCTTTTGCTAGGTTAAACCTAACTATCCTAACTTATCCTAATCTAACACAATTTCTCAAAAAAGTATCAACTCTAAAAACACAATTCCCTGAAAAAGCATCTTAACTTATCTAAACCAAACTATTCTAACTTGAAAATAACTTATCGAAAGAATAGGGCCTAAAGCTTAAAGTACGTAGGTAGTATCATTATGAGACAAAACCTCGAGTGTTAGATGGATAAGAGCTGAGAGGTGAAACATAAGGCAGTATGCCAGAAATCGATGGGCAGAGATAAGAAAACCAGAGAAAATATTAATGGAAGAAAACTCCAAATTAATTAAAAAGAGCCTAATTGCATGTTGTTGTGGAACTTGGCATATATTGATGCATAAAATTCGAAATATCCTCTCCATTATTTGTTGACTTGGTACATGAACTGAACGAAGCTACATGGAAGGCTACATATATAGGACAAATTTAGGGTTAATGCATGCCCACTTGTTTGGGGGACCTTATCCAAGCATGTTCGATGTGAAATTTCTGTGTACTAATATATGCCAAATTTCTTATTTTCAAATAATTCCTTTTTTATTTTATATTTGTGTGCGTGTGTGAGCAAGCGAGCGTGTGTGTGCATATATATGTTTATACATGTAAATATATATGTGTGTCGATTTGTATGTATGTATGTCTATGTGTCTATATATATGCGTGCACATATTAAGTAATGAAATGGATGATGAATGTTGCCTATAGGCTATAGCTATTGAGTACTAATCTTACATATTGCATGTTATTACCTAGCAAAATCTTATTCGACCCGAAAACTAACCCCAACCCATTCGAAAGTTTAAGGATGGACCCAGAATTTCCAAACTTAAAACATAAATAAACTTGAAAACAACATATATATATACCGATCCAGACTTGAAGCCGATTTGCCTGCCCGAATCGACAGGTGATCTACATGTTAAGAACAAAATTTAAAAATATTAATTGGTTAAATATTGATAAATGTTGAATGGTACTGATTGACATTAAACATGTGACTTGAAAATGTGAGTACATAATTTACATAGAGTATTTAGGGTTTACCAATGCTAACTGGTAGCAAAGGATATTGTAACTTGAAAACAAAACTCAGCAACAATAATTTGTGAATTGTTTTGACAAGAGCGCCCCATCTAATAATACTACCTCCGTCCCAAATTATTTGTTCACTATTCCATTTTTGGATGTCCCAAAATTATGTCCACTTTCCTAAAATGGTAACTTTTATTTTCTTGAAATTACTAAAATACCCTTAATTTGAATTTTAAAAGAATTTAAATATGAGAGGGAAAGTATAAATAATAGTTTTGAATTTAAAACTAAGGGTATTATTAATATTTTATAGCTAATGGAGACTAATTTGTTGATTTTCCTAAAAATGCGCGCTAAATCAAAGGGGACAAATATTTTGGGACGGAGGGAGTAATAGATACTCATTATAAATTGAATTGAACAAAACTGAAAAGCCTTGAGATATGAGGAGAAATGCATTCAAACTGACTTGATTGATTGTAGAATACAACAAGGTTATATATAGTACATAGATTATAGGAGCAATCAAGAATGCATATTAGCTAACCACTTAACAACTTATAACAGAATGCTAACAGACTCCTAACTTACTAACAAGCTCAACAACAGCTTAGTCTACATCCCCCCCTCAAGGTGGGATTGGTGGAGAAGCAACCAAGCCAAGCCTTGAAGCTAGATATTGATGTTGAGCTTCTCCAAGAGGTTTTGTCAGGATATCTGCTATCTGTTCTTGAGAGCTAATGTGATGTGTCTGAATAAGTCCTTCAGTGATTTTGTCCCGTGTGTAGTGACAATCAATATTCAAGTGCTTCGTACGTTCATGAAATACAGGATTTGCGGCAATGTGAAGAGCAGCTTTGTTGTCACAAAAGAAGGGAATGGGTAAAGGACATTGAATGTGAAAGTCTTCAAGAAGATGAACAATCCATTCAAGCTCAGACACTGTTGCTGACATGCTCCTATACTCAGCCTCAGCAGAAGACTTAGCCACTGTCTTCTGCTTCTTTGTCTTCCAAGAGATCAAAGATGACCCAAAGAAGATACAAAACCCTGTTAGAGATCTGGCAGAAAACTTGCAAGCTCCCCAATCTGCATCACAAAACGCCTTTATCTCCATTTTGCTGTTCTTGGGATAAAATAGGCATGTATCAATTGTCCCTTTGAGATATCGTAGGACATGAAGTGCAGCATCAAAATGTGGCGTCCTTGGTGACTGTAAGAATTGGCTAAGATGCTGGACTACATGAGATATGTCAGGCCTGGTTAGATTCAAATAAAGCGCCAATAAGTCTTCTATACACCCAAGGATCCTCCAAAACTTCCCCATCATCAGTAGATAACTTGAGCCCTTTTGGTAGAGGAAAAGGTGCTGGTTTTGTTGCTGTCAAACCAGCATCAGACAAAATGTCTAAGATATATTTGCGCTGATTTAAGAGAGTGCCAGAAGAAGAACGAGCAATCTCGACACCCAAAAAATATCTTGCTAGGCCAAGATCCTTTATAGTGAAAGCTGAATGTAGATCCTGTTTTAATGAAGCAATGGATGCTGAATCATTTCTTGTGATCAATAAATCATCAACATACACAAGAACATGAACTTTGTCAGCTTTCACTTTAGTAAACAAAGAGTAGTCAGCTTTGGATTGCCGAAATCCTTTCCCAACCAGAAACTTAGTCAGCTCAATGTTCCACTGTCGAGAGGCCTGCTTAAGCCCATATAGTGATCTTTGTAATTTGCAAACCTGACCATCTTTAGCACCTTGGTACCCTTGAGGAGGAACCATATATACTTCTTCATCAATGAACCCATGTAAGAATGCATTGTTAATGTCCAATTGATGAAGATCCCATGTCTGCATAGTAGCTAAAGCAATAAACAACCTCACAGTAGTCAGCTTAGCTACAGGAGAAAAGGTGTGCTTGTAATCTTTGTCTCGAACTTGCTCAAATCCCCTAATCACAAGCCTAGCTTTGTGCCTTTCAACAGAACCATCAGGTTTGTATTTGGTTCTAAAAACTCATTTAGAAGTTAAGGCTTTCTTCCCAGCTGGTAATTCAGTAAGAGACCAAGTGTGATTCTGTTCAAGAGCAAGCTGTTCTTGATTCATAGCTTGCACCCAATCAGTAAGAGACCAAGTGTGATTCGTTGAAGTAATATTCTTATGAATTTTGGTTGACACTAAATATTTTATAACTATAATTAAATATCAGTTATAAAAACTTTATTATTTATCGATTAAGACGATAAATGTAAATGACATATATTCTACTTGAATTCAATTTCATCAATTACAGGTATTTCATGTTTTTTAATGATTTGAGACTATTAAACATAATTACTTTATACATAATTACATGTGTTACTAATGTACCTATAGAATCTAATTTTAACTATTTTACAATTTATTTTGTAACAGTATATTCGATCCTTCCCATTTTATCTTCTACTTAATATTAGGCACCGTTTTTTTATGCAGTACCGCAAGTTACTGTAACCTACCGCAACTCACCACAAATTACCATTACTTTTTTACTATTTCCACCACAACTTACCGCATCTACCGCAACTTACCGCACCGCAAATTAACTGCATGAAAGAATGGTGCCAATTTCAAAGACACTTTTTCATATAATATTTTATTAAAAATGACAATATTATACTCTCATGCTAGTATTTTTTCGTAACTAATCATATAATAATATTTTTATATATATGTGATAGAACAATGTTTATGTTAAAACATAATAGTTAAAACTTGATCGTATATCGCAATGAGAGAAGGATGGAGCTAGATACAATAATAAGATGCCAAGACTCAAACCACTTTTGATAATAATAATAATAATAATAATAATAATAATAATAATAATAATAATAATAATAATAGATAATATGATTGATGGGAATATGGAAAGAAATGAAGATAGAAAATGAGCAGGGTTATCTTGTTGGTGCAGTGTAGGGCCCAGTGGGCATAGTTGATGTTTAATTAGACCCCTCTGTTTAGGGCAAAACCAAGGAATGGAAACATATCTCCCCCACTCCTTCCCCATATACATACACCTATACTTGTACGTACGTACGTACTCTCGCTTTCATGCATGTTGCATGTAATCTAAATCTGAAGCATATACACATAATACTATACACACACCAACGTATAAATATTGGTGGGGAAACAAGCGAGCAATATATATGGCTGCACCAATATACACACAACATACAATTATTACTGATATATTTCCTCACTTTTCATATTCTCTCTCCTCATCTGTCTCACTTACTACAACTCTCACCACAACTTATATAATATAATATTGTAAGATAAGATGAATAATATAATACTACAGTAGGCATTTTGGATGAGTTGTGTATGGTGTATATATGAGTATGAATCCAGGGGAGATGAACCAACAGCATGCAGGAGGGCCTTGATGCTTAAAAACATAAAAGATAATAAAGTGAAGCTGCCAGAGATGGATTTAAACCAAGGATCTAAACCCACACCCTACAATCTCTCTCTTGATATTCCATCTCCAATCTCCATCCCTTTTCATTTGGCAGTCATGTGAATGTGAATCCCCCCCCCCCCTACTTTCCATCCATCAACTTGCATTGCTCTCTCTATCTCTCTCTAGAAATGGGTCCCACATAGGTGCCCCATACATAGCCCACAACATACCATACATGCTTCTTCAACTCTCTCTCTCTCTCTCTCTCTCCATCCTTGAATCTTCCTTACAGTTGACCCACTCCACCCTTATTAAATATCTACATTACCCCCCATAACAAAAAATAAATTCAAATTAAACTACTGTACTTTACTCAATAATTTGATTACTACCATAATTTTGACTAATTATTCACAATGCATGTGTCTCCTAGTTTCCCGTACGATTACCCATACTTTTATTGTTAATAATAGTGGTTTCATCACTCTTTACGTCTTAATCCATTCACTAGTTAACAATGCCACAGTGGTATTATGTATATTATCTGCCATATTAATTACCACTCTCCCCATTTTTTATTCGACTTGTGAAATTAGCAAGGAAAAATCAATATTACAAAAAATTTATAGGTTAAGTAGTAAATAAGTTAATTAAATATAGTATTTATTTAAAATCAATATTTAGGATTTATTCAATAAATGTGATGGATAAAATTAGGAAAGTACTCCCTCTGTTCCATATTAATTGTCATTTTGTTGATTATCACGGTCTCCGATGTCACTCTTTAATTAATCATTTCTTATACAATATTTTATAAACAATTACAATATTATACTTTAATTTTACAATAGTATTTTTCATTATGAATCTAATGCTATTAATTTTATATAACAATTCATTGTATATATTGAGAAATTTGTAGTCAAAATTTTTAACGTTTGACTGCACAATTTCCAAAGATGTTAGTTAATATAGAATGGAGGAAATAGTAATTAATATGTCCTTGAAAATTATAACTAACGGAAATATAAAAGTTAGAAAGTTAGATAAAACAAATAGAGGGAGTATAAGTTACGGAGTAGAATAGTAAGCAGGGTGCATTAATATTTGAGCAAAAATAAAATGGATAAAAAAAAATGGCCCTAGTCTAATATATTGAAATTTTGTGAAAAATGAAGGAAGAAATTTTAAATAAAAATATATACTCATTTGTTAAGGGTGAAATTGATGCAATGGTTACATAAAATTTAAAAATTATGGTAACTAAAAAGATAAAAAAAATTAATTTGATAAATATTCTTGTATATGATAAAATCAAAGCTTATATGTGACAAAGGAGGGATTAAAATATATATATATATAAGTAAAATAATATGGATGTATTTGGCTTTTTATTTTTAGATAATTTGATATATTTCAATGATATCGAATATTTATTTTATGATTTATTTCTTCAATATTTGCCTCCAAATATCCCTTTATTTTAATTTTACTTCTAATTTAATTTAATTTTTTATTTTTATTTTAATTTTACTTTAATTTTAATACTAATTTTAATGTTAGTTTTATTTATAGTGTTAATGTACAAACAAAGCTAGCACTAGAAAAAAACCACTTATTTCATGACATAATTTTGATACAAAATGATTGTCATTTATAAAGATTAAGAATATAAAAATATTATAAACACTAATATAAAAATAAACAAATTATATCTATTTAAACAAACTTATTTTTTTTTCCAATTATTTCTAATTTCATCGGATGTTGATAAAAAATCTTTCCTATTTTTTCACAAAACCCTGCTAATTGATCAATTTCTTTGGGCATCCGGCATTTATCCAACCCCTTACTGTTGGCTAATTTAAAAACGAAAATGATAAATGTCTTGTTCAAGACACATTTTATGTGTCTTGTTACTATAGAAAATCTATATATTTATAAATTAAATTGGAAAAAAGTTACATGATTGACTTCTATAACTATAATAATAAATATAAATTGTATAAAACCACACATTTATCGATATTTTTTAGAATTTACAAAAGGACGTCTAAAATATGTCCAACGGACGGGGTTCATTCGTTAAGGCGTCAATTTTAATTGTTGGTGTATTTAACACATTTCAAGCTTCTTATAATTGATAATAATAGTATTTGTCAAGAAAAAACGATAACAAGTATTGATTTAATAAGAAAAAAAAAATTTAAACAGTGTCTTGGGGCAATACACTTATCATCACCCATTTAAAAATGCGTGTAATAAAATGTTTTATTATCATTACATAAAACTAATATATTAATTCAGCCATAGCATAATCTGTCTATCTGATAAAATAATAGTTACACCACCAATAGTTTATTTGATAGGGCTCCCAGATTAAACAAAACAGTGATGAGCTATCCAGCAATCAGCATCTACATATCCTCACTTGACTCAATGCACCTTTTTTTTTAAAAAAAAAAAAGAAGAAGGATATTGTCAATCTCCCCCACATTTCTCTTTAATTAATAATTAATTATTATTTTTTCAAATTGTATTTAAAAAATGGAATGAACTCCCTATATATACTCATCTCAACCCTCTAACCTCATTCATACCCAACATAAACTCAACCACAACAAATCCATTAACCAACCCTCTCTTTCTCTCTCTTTCCCCTTCTTAAAATGGAAGCATCAAGCAGTCTTGATGAGAGCTCCTCCACAACCGAATCTCTTCCCTCAACCCAGCTGCTCCCTCCGCCGTCTCTCGCCGGAAAACCGCCGTCGAAGGCGGCGCCGGCGGTGGGGAGTCTTTACCGGATGGGCAGCGGCACGAGCGTGCTGATCGACGCAGATGGCAGTGGTACGGAGGCGGAGTCTAGGAGTAATATTCTCATGCCGACGACGACCAATAATAATAGTACTCATCCTCACAACAAGCTGCCGTCGTCGAAGTACAAAGGGGTGGTGCCCCAGCCGAACGGGCGGTGGGGAGCTCAAATCTACGAGAAACACCAGCGGGTGTGGCTGGGAACCTTCAACGAGGAGGCGGAGGCCGCCCGGGCATACGACGTCGCCGCCCAGCGCTTCCGTGGCCGCGACGCCGTCACCAACTTCAGTCCACTCTCGGACGCGGCGGAGCTCCGGTTCCTGGCGTCAAGGTCCAAGGCGGAGGTCGTCGACATGCTCCGGAAACACACCTACCATGACGAGCTCCTCCACAGCAAACACACCGCCCCCACCACCGACCACCCCCACCCGACCCAGAATAACGACGTCGGATCGGGATCGCCGGGAAATGACGGCGGTGACGGGAGGATTACCGCGAGCTGCAGGGAGGCGCTCTTTGAGAAGGTGGTGACGCCGAGCGACGTCGGGAAACTAAACAGACTCGTGATCCCGAAACAGCACGCGGAGAAGCACTTCCCGATGCACGGCGGAAAGTGCTTGTCATCATCATCATCGTCGTCGAAAGGGGTGCTGCTGAATTTCGAGGATGCAAGCCAGAAAGTATGGCGGTTCAGGTACTCGTACTGGAACAGTAGCCAGAGCTACGTCCTCACCAAAGGATGGAGTCGTTTCGTCAAGGAAAACGCCTTGAAAGCAGGTGACATTGTCTCCTTCCAACGCTCCACCGTACCCCACAACCCTCAGCTCTACATCCAATGCAAACCCAGAAACACCGCCACCACCGCCGTCGCCGCCGTGGCGGAGGCGGCGATGGCCGGGCAGATGCTGCGACTGTTCGGAGTGGACATATGCAAAATGGCCGTCGCCGCCGCCGGAAATGGTGGCGGAAATAATAACGGGAATGGGAAGAGGATGAGGGAGGTGGGTTTGTTGGAAGGAATCATGGAATCCAGTAGCAAGAAACACCAGATGGTTGTTGCTGCTTTGTGACAGTTAATTTGTTTCATATTTTCCTTTTTTCTTTTTTGGTTTTTTTTTTAATGACTCCTTTTGTTGTTTTTTTTTAGAGTGAGTTCGATCTTCAATAGGTGTAGTGGTGCAAGTTGCAATATGTAAATTACGAAAAAGTAGAAAAAGAAAAAAGGGTAACTAAAAAAAAAGAAAAAGGTGAAAACCAGCTGAAGAGAGCTGGTTGTTTATGTAGCTGCGAAGAAACAACAGTATGAAAGGAATGAAAGCTTTCAAAAGTAGTGGGAATGGGAATGAATTGTTCATATTTCAAATTTCGGCTATTTTATTTCCTTTTTCTTTTTCTAAAATATTTTGATTAATATCCCATGTTAGTTACACTAACAATGATTAAATTACAGGCTTACTAACTCTAATCTGCTTAAAAATTAATGGAGGATGAGTATTAGGCACTAATACTTAAGATTTGTCAAAGTCAAAAGGTCTTCAACATACATGAAGCCCTAAAAAATTAATAGAAAGTTTGATTCCTTGACGTTTTGATCAAGTAGCAATGTAGCATAACATCTACAACTATGTGCCAAGTTAGACAAAACACCTCTATCATACATTGTACTGTATGAGTTTCAAAGTTGAATTTTCTTGCAATAATATCTGCAACTTGTAAGAAAAGTTAGACTTTCTTGCACAGCGCTATTTAATCTAGACTGTACCACATAGAGATTCTTATATGATATTATTTTCATTTATAACCAAAGATCATTTATTAAAATAAAATTGTCCAATCCATATAAACAAAAAATCAAAAATTCACCTTAGATAATACCACTTTTCCCCCTTTTTTTTCTTCCTTTCTCTTTGATTTTTTCTTGATGAGCATCAATTAATGTTTCTCCACCTTTACACATACTTCTCAACACCACAAAAAAGGCAAAGATATTGAAACTAAATAGAAATTGTGTTTAGACAACACAAATACACAATGATAGTTTCTTTCTTATTAAAAATGTGCCCAATTGAAAACCATGATGCTTACTTCACAACTGATGCTCTCTCTCTCTCTCTCTCACACAAGTAGCCAAGTAGGAATGAGTAGTAGAGAAAGAATAAGTCCAGACTCCAGAGAAATATGTCATATGTGTGTGTATGTGTCAGTCTCTCTCTTGTTTATTTAGGGTGTCCCAATGTGTAGTGTTGTAAGATGAAGTTGCTTTGAAAAGAGGTCCAAATGAGCATGAGAGATGAACCCATGACCAAAGGGGTATTGTCGATGTGGAGTTGTTGCCTTTCAATTGTCTCCCTTCTATAATGTGCAACTTGCATGTACAGTATAAATGGCAAATGCATCATCACGTACGTATGCTCTATAGGTTTTTATTTTTTTTGGTTTCAAATTAATTCTGATAAATTACATCAAATCCCACTTAAATTTTGATGTTGAGTTACTCTTAATATTATAATTTTGATGCAAGACAAAAATAGATAAATAAATATGGCTAATAGAAGAAAGATATGAATTGATCATTATGATAATATTTGATATATCATCTTGATAATATTTGATATGAATTGATCAATCATGATAATTGGGATCCATGACATCTAAGGATACAAATTGATTTCATCATTAAGATAACTTATGTACAAATTTATGTGGGGGTGTGCTAAAATAATACAAGCACAAGTATCATGATTCTTTACATGTCTACATGCATATCTTTATTGATTGATTATATTTTTATGTGCAACTAAGTTGATTTTTTACATGCATATCTTTATTATTTAACAGCATGATATACATATATATGCATGTCAAATATTTACTGCATATACGCAAGATCGTGAGAAAAGTCTGATAAATGTATTTCTTGATCGATTTGACATCTCACAAAGATAATGATTGCTTGCTTTATGCATACAAGTTTGAAGTGATTATGCAAATCAAGTCTCACCATTATTAATTGATCATACTTATCATCTTGCAATACGTTTACAAAAATACATGGGATACATATATATTTGCATATCAATTATGATTTATAGGGATAACTCATCAAGAATTGAGATTATCTTGGCATATCACTTACAAGGATGACTCACATCTCTTGCCAATATCAAGTTATTATGTTTTGCTCTTGGAGATCATGCATATCAAGGATGAAGAAGTTCTTGAATTGGTGGATTGAGTCTTGGCCATTCAACCCTAGAGACCACTATATATACAAGGAATTCATGGTCACTCAAGACACAAGAAACAAGACAAGCATACTACTCACTTGAGCGTTATTTCATACTATTGTTTGTGAGATCACCAAAGAATTATTGTATTACATTTCTACTTTCTATTTGAGCCAAGAGTATTAGGGTGAGGACTAGGAGTTGAGAGGAAGACTCCTCCCACACTTAATTGAGAGGTGATATTAAGTGGTGGGTTAGATCTTGAGAGTAGAGGAGGCTCTAAGATTGTCTACGGTTCATCCTAATAAGAGCTCGAGATTCAATCCTAGAGTTGGAGAACTCTAGGCGGTGACGTACTCCATTGGGAGGAACATCGTTAACAACCACCGTGTCATTTATCATTTATTTTCCGCACTTTATTTCCGCAATTTAATTTCATATTTAAATTTACGCATCTTATTTTAATTAAATTTTTTTTGTAATTACCCTATTCACCCCCTCTAGGGTAATCTTATCTTTCATTTGAGATACACCAAGTCCCGACAAATATATATATATATATATATATATATATATATATATATATATATATATTACTATAGATAAATTGTGTAAAATTATATTTTTATCAATAATTATTTAAATTTACAAAATAATGTTTAAACTTTAAAGTATGGCTAATGGATGTGGTTCATTCTACTATGATGTCATTTGTCATTGTTGACGTAATCAACACGTATCAAGTTTCTTATGATTGCTAATTAATAGTACATATGTATTCCCTTCATTCTTTTTTTTATTTGTCATTTGCGCATTTTCGAATCCATCTTTGATCAATAATTTCTCACAATAATATTCTTATTTAAAAAAATGTAATATTTTTTTATTATGAATATAATGACATCAATTTTGTACGATAAATCATTATACAAATTAAGATATCATTATACAAATTGTTATCTATGTAAATGCTGAATGATTATTATTTTTCATAAGGATCAATTTACAAGTCAGAATATAAGCCAAGTCAAGCCCGCGAACCTTAGCATGCAAGTCAAGCCTTAGCTGAACTTATTGAAGCTTTGATCGCAAGTCACAAACCAAGCTCAAACTCACCCAAAGGGTGACAAGCCAAGCCTCAAGCCTTATAAACTTGGGTTCAGCTTGACTTATTTCCACCCTAGCTACTTGCAGCAATCATTTGCTCTAAGGTAAATCTGATCAATTTTCTACAAACTTTTCAGTATTTTATCACTTTATATGAACAAAAAAATAGATCCATTTTCTTGCGATTAAGACAGGGGGAAATTAAAGAACAGGAAATTAAAGATGGTACATTAAGCAAAGAGATCGAATAAAATCCAACATTGTCAGCCATTTTCCAGAACATACGTACGTACTGGAGTCTAATTCTCGCCATATGCATTGCATGCTACGTACAAATGAACACCACAACCTTTTTTTTTTTAAATATATTCAAACACGATAACTGATAACAAATTGATATCATATTAATCGTTAGAAAATCCTTTTTAGGGAAGGTTCATTTTAATAATAGTACTTGTACTATTAATCGATGATAGATGCAAAAAGTTGAATCAAAGTTGGCCACATTCATGCATGTCAAAAAATCAGTCATTGTTGACATTTTTTATTTTTAAAAAATTATTCTTTAAATGAACAATTATAAGCAATGATACGTGTTTTGAAACAAGACTTTATTTAAATATTTTTTTCATGGAACTAATATTTATTATGAATTTTTATATCATTTTTTTAATAGGTACATTAGTTATAAACTATAAAAAGCCTGCAATGCACTGCCGAATCTCTTAACAAATTGACGGTGGCTATGACCACCCTTAAACCCAAAAGAACTAACATTTTAATATAGTTGGGGTAAAATTTTTTTTATCAATTTTATGTTTGTTGAATGAATACTAATTTATTGGTCATCCCTAATTTAAAAGTATTGATCGATCTACTATTGGAATGAGTCAAATGACTGCTTTTAATAATTAGTTTTAGTTATCAATTATAAGAAACTTAGTTTAAATTTGTTGGCCATAACATCTAATACAAATGATATCTTAATCAAAGCAACTCAATCCATTACACAAATTTTATGCATTACTTTATAAATTTGAGAAATAATACATGCGTGAAAATATAATTATGCGCAATGTATACGTGGTATTATAATGATTGAATTGAATTCAATTATAATAATTTTTCAATTTAATAATTAATAATATATATAGTTTTTATATTAAAATAAGATACTGATTAGAAAATATCATGTCTTAAGTCTAATATCATTTTTTTTGGGAGATCCAAGGTAGGAGCTCACTTCAACCGAGACTCATGATACACAAGTTAAGTGAGGTTCCATTTTAAAATCAATTGGTGTTAAGAAGAGTAGCTCACTTGACTTACATATCATGTGTTTTCTCTTTACTTTTTCGATATAAGATATTTTTACTCATGGGTGAATCCAACAATTTTTATTATTGTGATAATAAAGACGGATAGAAAATGGGTACGTATACTTTCACAATAATTAGCACATTTTGTATATTAGAAAACTGAGTATGTCATAAAATATTTATGTATTTATTTATTTTGAATTAGTTTGTTTATCTTGTCTGTACTGAGGGCAGCCATTTTCGACATAATCTGATGGCAACATATTCCTGATCTACATGGAATCGTACATTGTATAATTCTCATGTTGCAACCATCCCCATTTGCTTATTCATTTTTTTTATTATCATTTATTCATTAAATGTATGTGTTGTATGATTTTATATAGATAAAATTAAGAATCATGTGTGTGAAATGAAATCAGAAATAATTGAGGAAAAAGTCATTTGAAGCCAGCTAAGTAGAAGCCAGTTGTGTTATTTTATGTGTCGTATTTTTATCAGGAAATTACAAGGATTATAGAAATGTCAAGTGGGAGATATATCGATCGAGAATGCTCCAAAAGCGTGGCAACGATTTCAATGATTAAAAAGAAAAAGAATGGCGTGCTATTTTATTTTGTGGATCCCTTTTCATGCTTGGAGAACAACGTATGAAATTGAATAGGAAATTTTACTGTATTTGAAATTTTTTCAATTATATTAATTAAAATGTATAATTATCCTAAAATATATTTTTAAGAAATTCAACATTAATATATGTTGATTAATGAACTTGTTACTGTTAGAACCCCTCAAGGACATTGATAGACTCAGGCTCAAGGACCTTGGCGACTGGATCGGTTTTGAATGAAAGTCAAAATTCGAATATCCAGAAAAGATATAATGCGCAAGGAAAGAAATCTCAAGAAGGCAGAAGGACATTCACCCAAGGCATCATAAGGACGTTCACCCATGGCAGCATAAGGACGTTCACCCTTGGCAGCATAAGGACGTTCACCCTATGCGAGGAGTTTTGAAAAGCGCAGTCGAAATAGGGAAGTTTTCTGGAAAATTAATATACAATCTTTCTATCCATATTTCTAATCAGACTAATTGATTGCATCTATTTTGATTGGTAGGAAATAATCTGTAAAACCTCGAGTTTTAGGAGGAATGGAACCGTTAGTTTCTTTACCGGACCGTTAGGGTTAAGTTTAAGTTTCGAGGACGAAACTTCTTTTAAGAAGGTAATGATGTAAAACCCCAAAAAATCCAAAGATGTTGACCGTGACGTCGTTAGTAAATTAGGTTTGACATCGTTATTTATTATTATTCGTCCGTGTTTTATTTTGCTAACGCTTGAGCTCGTAGGACCGTTGAGGGGCTAACAAGGGTAGATTAGTATTTTTAGTGAGTTAATATCATCGTGTTATTATAAATATTATTATGATAATATGTGTTTACTATATGTTTTAAATAATGTTTTAATTTTTCCTAAAATTCTAAAATTAGTTTTTATTAAGTGGGTTGGGTTAGGATTGGAATTAGATTAATTTGGGCCCAAAAGGGGTTGGTAGTATAAAACCCATCCCTCTCTCTCAAACCCTAATATCAACCCTAAACCCTAACCCTAGTCTTCCATCTCTCTCCTCTCTGCCGCGCCCATCAGCCGCCTGCAACCACCGCCGTTGTCGCCGGAAACCACCCGAGCATCACCGCTGTGACCACCACAAACCACCGCTGCAATCTTCCTTTGTTTTCTCTCTCATCCATTCTTCCCTTACCTTCTACCCGACGGCGCAGCAAACCGCCACGACGACCACCGCTGAAGGGTTCGTCGACGTCGTCGCCAATCCTTGACCACCCACGAACACCGAGCACCACCCACGCGATCGTCGGAGGCCGCCGCACGTTGCCCAGACGTGAAGAAGTTTCCCCGCTGTTACCGCTGCTGTTGGGCCATCGTTCTGCCTCGACTCCGGCCACCACCGTGATTTCCGACGACTTCCGACGCCGCCCCTGACCGCCGACCTCGACCCCTGACCTCCGTCCACCGCTCGCCGCTGCCTGCACCGCCCAGAAACCCCCAGCCGTGCCCTAACCCTACGTAAAACCCTAACCCTAAAAAAAAAAACTCTAACTGATTTCTATTTTTTTGTTTTTGATATTTTCCTTTTTCTTTTTCCTTTTTCTTTTCTGTTTTTAATTTCAAAAATTTAATTGTTTTTTTATAATTATTGAATTGTATTGTTAGTTTTGTACTTAGGAAAATTATATGTAATCTTGTTCTTAATTGTAATTATGTGTAATTTGTTTATTTTTTATATGTAATTTTATGTTGTAAATTGTAATTAGATTAGGTTGTAATAGTTGGTTATTAGGTTTAAAGGTGTTTCTTTATAATTCTTTATTTTCTTTATGAATTATGTAGACCACCATATTATTATATGCACGAAATTGGAAGTTTAATATCTAGGTTAAATTCTTGTTTTACAAATTAGGTTGTTTAAATTAAATTAAATCTTTGTTAGTAATTCGTTTCTTGCTAAATCTTGATTCTTGAAAATTAATTAGGTTTCTTGTTTCATTAAGTTAAATATTATATGTTCTTTTATTTTTCTTAGGGTTCATTCTTGTTTAATTCATGTTTAATCTTGACTAAATAAGTTAGGTTGAGTTTATTGTTTATTAGTTCTTGGTTCTTGATTTAATCTTGTTTAAAAGAAATTAGTTTTGTTTAGGATTCTTGATTAGAAGTTTAAATGTTTATATGTTCTTTATAGTTTATTCACATGTTCTTAAGGTTTCTTCTTGTTTATTGGTTAAGAAATTCATGTTTAGGATAGTGTTAATATTTCATGCATGACTATTATAAGGTTAGTATTAGAATATATGCACATAAGGTATGCCATGTTAGTGTATGATATTTTTATGCATGTTTTAGGATTAGATTAAATTATTAAAGTTGATTTCATGTGTTGCAATTTGGTTTTGATGATGGGAAGTTTGATGTTTGAACCCTAAGTTAAGTTGGGCTTTATACCTTAGACCCTAGTTACTGTTTTGAGCCCAAATTAGGACCCCGGGATCGAATGGTGGAAGTTAGAACTGAAATTATAAATTAAATAAGAACGGGGATCGGGACAGTTTCGTTAGTGTCTAAAGATCGAGTCACCACGGCTAGTGTAGTTACCTTTTGATCGAACCCTTTGGACTGGAGGTTCCCTTAGATGTTAGAAACCATAGGAATTTTACGGATCGAACGTTTGATTTGTATAACCCGAGTTATAACCTTTTTACCAGAACCTGTCAGATCTGGACCAATTAGGAAGATGGGTGTATTTAGAGTCTTTCGGGACTGATATGGGCTTGGTCATCAACATAGAAGTTTTAGTAGACATCCCGAGGTTTTCGAAAAGTCCAGAACCAGACCCATAGGATGTCGGGAAGTCGAGTTGTGACCCATTTTATTTGAACGTTACAATCTGTCCTCTGCTTGCTTTTATTTATGAAAATTGTTGAGTAAATTTTATGTGTGAACTTGTTATATAATTCCTTGAGTGTGTTAAGTGTAAATCATAAATGATAGGAACCTAAGTGTTCCTAGGGGATGGGTTAGGTAGTTGATAGTTAATACTAACCGTTAGACGCGTTTTGATTAGATAATTATTCTTATTCTAGGCCCGAGTTAGTGCGTGGCGATAGTGAGCTCAAGTGTGTTCTCCTTATTGCATCTTGTGGCGTTATTCAGGTAATTGTCTATGCTCTAATCCCGTCGGGATGCTCTTTAAATGTGTTTTGATGTTTTATAATCTATTTTGAGAATTGCATCCCGAAGGGGACTTTTGTTGAAATCGACCATCTTTTGATAATCTTTTTGATTCGATTGTGATCTTGGTTTATTTGAGTTGAGAAATTGGATGGTCTTTTATTCAAAGTTTTGTTAATGGTTTTGATAACTTGGGATGGTTTGACTTGAGAGTCGTGAGTTGAGTTTGAATATTTGTATAAATAATTCAAGTGGAAACGTTAAGCGGGTTTCGGGGGATAACCTGTTGTGCAGGTGTAACAACCTGCAGGGTTATGGACCAGGAGATCAGGGCTTCCTTCCCTGATATAGGATAGTATTTTGATGCCTTTGGTAGGCGATATTATTTATGCCTTTGGTAGGCGATGTTCTTGATGCCTTTGGTAGGCGATGTTTTGATGCCTTTGGTGGGCGATATTATTTATGCCTTTGGTAGGCGATGTTCTTGATGCCTTTGGTAGGCGATGTTACTTTAAGGGATTTGGTATCCCGCCCGCAAATTAAAATATGGATTGGATGGGTTGAGGAAACAGTATGGGATTAAAGGTTTGTAAATTGTTTGATTCGATCCCCCTCCCCAAAATGAATTGAAATGAACTTAAACTGTTTTAAACGTTAGGGGTAGACATTATTGAGATTTCCCCCTCATTTTTGAAATGTTTTGTTTTCAGGTGAAGATCTAAATGCTGGGGACGGGAATTAGAAGTGAGGACGACGAGTCTAGAAGTCCTTGAATCTTTTTATATTGTTTTCGTTATGAAATCTTAAAGTTTGTTTTGAGTTGTTAGTAGTTACCGTTAGCAGATAGTTGTGTTTTCCTTTCTCGCCTTGTATTCCTTCGGGGATACGGCAGTGACGCCCAAACTAAATTTGAAGTCTTCCGCTAAGTTTAGTCTGTTAACGTTAGTTTGACTTTGACTTTTCTATAATTGAATTTCCGGGGCGTTACATAATTAATCAAGAAATTGGAAGGAAGATAAGATTACAATTTCCGGAAATCTCATAATAAGGAAAGAAGATCGGAGCAAGATTGGAAGGAAAGGCAAACACAAAGAAGGAAAAGATCAAGGAAGAATCAGCCCCCAACGTCTATATTCTGCTGCTATCAATACACTTATAAATAGAGGAATTGAAGATTGAAGAAGTTAACGATTCCACGGAAGAAATCGGGTGTTCAAAATAGAAATCGAGTTTTCTGTTTTGGTGTTCTTGAGAGAGTTGGTGCTTTGAGTAGCGTGAGTGAAATCAATCCTTAACGGATCTAGGATTGATTGTTGCTTGTGTAGTCGCATCCTAGACGGAATTAGGATCGACAGTGTTTGAACACCAAAGTTCGAATTTGGTGCGTGTTAATTTCCCAGAAATAAGAAGCGTCCTTGCAAGGCGCTTGGTTCATTGTAAAACCTAAGGACATTCATCCTAGGTTTATCTCATTCTGTCGGCAATAAAGGAAGTTATTCAGTTAATTTATTCTGTCCTTTATTTCCTCTATTTCTGCTCCGTGTAAAGGAAATTCTCAGTCTGTTTGGACTGTGAACCTAACGTCCTTGTTAAGTTGTGATTTGTGCAGAAAAAATCAGTAACCCTATTCACCCCCCCTCTAGGGTTCTTTCAGTTACAATAAATAATCTTATTTTTTGAGATATAATTTTGTACAAAATTTAATATTTGAAGGATATTCTATCAAAATTGATTTTTTTTCGATTATCATTGTTGAAAAGTATAAGTACCATTAATTCTATCATAAAAAATTAAAATTAAATATATTGATGAAAGTAACTTATTGTAACAATTAATTCTATTTAGTGAAATATAAAACCTATTATAGTTGGAAAAAAAAATCAACTATAGTAGAATTTTCATATACAACCAAAGAGGTTTTCGTTGGATATTTCAGGTTGCTTCGTTTGCGCCATTATCCGAACAACACATAATAATAATTTGTGAAATTTTGATTATACTTTTAGGGGCATAATTTTGTATTCTCAAATTGAATTTTATGATTTTTAGATATAAACAATATGAAGTTGTACTTTCTTAGCCAATGATAATACCAACTTTTCTTTTGAACATAAATATTATGTAATGTGGGGTGTTAGACAAAATAATACGTCGGTCACTTCCAGGCAATAGCTTACTGACGTGTGTGGTAGAAATTCGGCGTTGATGGTGGTTTGCTGATGTGTGTACGTGGGACAAGCCGCCAAGTCCACGTTGGATTTCAACTTATTTCCACAAACCAGGTGCAACTTGAAAGTGGCCGACATACTATTTTTGTCCAACACTCCTACTCTATATAACATTTATGTCCAAAAAAACGTTGGTATTATAATTGGCAAGTCAGGGAACTTGTTTACTTATGCCCTAAAATTCTTAATTTTGTGGACGCATATATAAATTTATGAACATATATATTTTATCTTTTTTATTATGTGTATATTTACAATTTGAGTTTATAATTTATATACAACCATACATTTATATAATTCTAAAAGCTGGCAATGTTCATTTAATGAGCATTATACACTTGTTAATTTTATGAGTATACCTATAAATATATGTGTGTAGTACTCATAAAATTGTACAAATATACTCATAAAATTGTCTAATAAAAATACATGAGTATGGTATTTTATGGAGTATAGTCCTAATTTCTTTAGTTGGGGATTATTCAGAATTGCCAAAACTAAAATTCTTTATAATTTGAACATAATTAGAACGATGAACATATGCATATGCATATTTTATTCTTTTTAAATTGAAAGATAATGCTCTTGAGGTACTTTTTGGAGTATAGTCTTTGATTTCTTAATCGATAAGTTATATTCTTATAATAATATTTTTCATTATCAATTTAATGACAATAATTTTATAAATGAAATATCATATATATTGAAAAATTTACAGCTAAAAATTTAAAATTTAATTGACATAAATACAAATAACAATAAATTAAGAAGGAAAGCATTTATATTTGGACCCAAAACAAAAGGATCTAATTAATCTATCACATACTATATATAGCTTTCCAAACTATAGTTAACAGTTAACCCACCACATGATCAGTAATATGGTACTTCCTCTGTTCTTTTTTATCTGTTATTTACGGTTTTCAGTGTCAATTTTTAATCCATAGTTTCCAATATAAAACTTTTATAAAAAAATATAATATTACACTTTTTTAATAGTATATTTTATTATGAATCTAATGATACCAATTTTATATGATGAATTATTATACAAATTAAGATATTAACAATTAAAGTTTTTAACACAATTTCCTAGACGACAGATAAAAATAAATGGAGGGAGTGGCTAACTAAACAATCATTTAATAAACATCCAATCGAAACCTAAGGTATTTCTAAAGTTGAGACAGCCAATTCTATTGGATTGACCCAAAGACACTCATTTTTACTTTATTCACTACGCGTAATATTCTACCACTGACAAGATAGGCCACCTATGGCATCTACTGGATTGACCCAAAGAAGCTTATAATGTCTTGTTCAAAGAGGTAAGTAAAAAATTACTTATTTTGTATGTCATTATTTATATTATTTATTTTTATTAACCTTACTTATATTATCTAAAATATATTATATAATATATATTTAAAGTTTGTATATTTAATAAAAGATGTGCCTAATGTGACTTAGGCACCGTTCTTTTGTGCGTTGCATTTGCGTTGTGTTGCATTTGCGTTTCGATAAGTTGCGTTTAGGTTACGTTGGATTGCGTTGGGTTGCGGTAGGAAATAATAAAAAGGTGAATAGAGGTGAATAGTAGATTGTGATAAGTTGCGTTATCTTGCGTTTGTCATGCGTTAGGTTTTATTGATTTTGTGTTGCGTTTGGGTGCGTTAACGCACAAAAGAACGGTGCCTTAATTTATTTATATTACCTTATTAAAACTGTAAAATATTTATTTAAAAATTTACATATTTAAGTGATGTGACCAATGATAACACTTAATACTATCACTAGTAGAATTGGGGTCATTATGCGTCTGTCAAATGGCGTCTGTTTAAACGTCAGACGCCCAAACGTAGTTTTTTTTAAAATAATTTGTAAAGTGGCGTCTGATTTAGGGGCAAACAGACGCCAAAATATTTTCTTTAAAATATTTAGTCAAGTGGCGTCTGGTTTCTGGGGAAACAGACGCCAAAGTGCAGCTGCTTTCTCGGCTGCTGTGAGGCTATTTCTTATATTTTTTTTTAACTTTAAAAACAGACGCCAGTCTGGGAAAAACTATGGAGAAATTCTCTTGCTCGCCATTTTTGAACGGATCGGAAGAGAGAAAAATCGAGAGGTTGAAGAGAAGAAAACAAAAGAGCATTTCAATTCACAAAATTTAGGTAATTTTATTAATTATTGTTGTTTTTTAAATTATTAGGGTTATGTTCTTTTGTAATTTTTGTTATAAATTTGTGATATATATATAACCGAAAAATATAATGAATATGAATTTGTGATATTAATTTTGGATGTTTTATATGTTTTAGAATTATGATTTTTATGAATTTTGGACATAAATATATATGATATATATGTGAATAACGAAAAAATATGGTGAATATGAATGTGTGATACGAATTTTGTATGTTTTGTATATTTAGGAGGTTTATGGTATGAATTTTTTGATATAAAATTTTTGTTATGAATAACGAAAATTACGGTGAAAAATATGGTTTTATGATATGAATTATGTATGTTTTTATGAATTTTTGATATAAATTTGCGATATGAATAACGAAAATAGTAGTGATTGAAATGGAATTTGTGATATGAATTTTGTATGTTTTGTATATATGTTTAGGAGGTATAGGGTTTATGAGTTTTTGATATAATTTTGTGATATGATCAATGAAAATTATGGTGAATATGAATTTGCATTGTGATATGTATATTGTACTCGACTGGCCTGGATGATTAAGCATAAGTAATTTTAATTCATGAATAGATTCACGTACATTATGGAAGGGCCTCGACATTGACGTTGGATGTACCAGAGGTTTGAACCGGGAAGGAGGGTTATCAGGGAAGAATGGGCCGCTGGGGTATATATGTTTGATCAATTTGCAAAGAGTAATTTGTATGAGTATCCGAGGACTGGAAAGTACCGGTGTCCATGTGTGAAGTGCAAGAATAAGTGCGGATTGACTTCCGATGAAGTTAAAACACATTTGTACAGGCGAGGGTTTATGGAGCGATATTGGTGTTGGGTTAGTCATGGTGAAGATTGGCGTGAATATTATGATGATGACGATGACAGTGGTGATGATGCGGTAGGTGAGGGGGAACCGTGTGCAGATAGTTCGCCGACAAACGAGGAACCCAATCAGCCACCGTTCATCGACAGAACGGAAGATATGATGAATGATTTCATCATGGCGAATGAGGCGCCTAATGCAGGAGCTCAACAATTTTATGATATGCTTCAATCTGCTCAACAGCCTCTGTGGGAAGGGTGTGCGACCCATACTAAGTTGTCCACTGCCGTGAGACTGGTCAATCACAAGTCGAAGCACAATTTGTCGGAGCAAGCAATGAACGATATCATGGAATTGATGAGTGAGACTTGTCCCAGAACCTAATGCCTAGAAACTACGATGAGTTGAAAAAGAAGGTTAAGAAGATGGGGATGGGCTGAAACATTTGATTGTTGCATTAGTGGGTGCATGATCTACTATAAGGACGATGCACATCTCGTTGAATGTAAATTTTGTGGTCATCCGAGGTATAAGCCACAAAAATCGCTTCGAAGACAAATAAAGGTGTCCCGTACAAGAGAATGTTTTATTTTCCTTTGACGCCTAGGCTGCGGCGTCTGTATGCATCGAAGAATACAGCCGGTCATATGAGGTGGCACGCGGAGAACAAGCGCGATGAAGGTGTTCTTTGTCATCCGTCGGACGGCGCATCATGGAAAATGTTTGACAGCGCGCATCCAGACTTTGCGAGGGAATCGCGGAATGTAAGGTTGGGCCTGTGTGCGGATGGGTTTAGCCCGTTCAACATGACAGGGAAATCTTATTCGATATGGCCGGTTGTAGTTACTCCTTACAACTTGCCACCCGAATTGTGCATGACAACGCCGTACATGTTCCTCACGTGTATTATTCCAGGTCCGAAGAACCCCGGAAATAAAATTGATGTCTTCCTTCAACCTTTGGTGGACGAGCTGCAGTGCTTATGGTTGGGAGTTGAAACGTACGACATCTCCAAGAGACAAAATTTCAACATGAGGGCATCGTTGATGTGGACGGTCAATGATTTTCCGGCCCTTGGGATGCTTTCTGGGTGGAGCACGCATGGCGCTATGGCTTGTCCTGTTTGCATGGATGGATTGAAAGCAATGCGTCTGAAGCATGGGAGGAAAAACTCGTGGTTTGACTGTCGCCATGATTTCTTGATAAGGGCATGCTTTTAGAAGGAATCGAAAGGCATTGCGAAAGGGGCACACTTGCCCGGATAGAAATGTCCCACCGCGTAGGAAAAACGGTCATTCAATCTATGAGGAGGTGAAGGACTTCCCCAAGGTGACTACCCATGGGGACTTTGTAATCCCGGGATTCCGAGAGAATGCTCATAATTGGAAGAAACAAAGTATCTTTTGGGAGTTGCCTTATTGGAAGGATCACGTTGTTCGACACAACTTAGATGTGATGCACATTGAGAAGAACTTTGTGGACAACATCGTAAACACGGTGATGGGGGTGACCGGCAAAACGAAGGATGATGGAAATGCAAGGAGGGACGTGGCCGATATATGCGAGCACGAACTCCATCTAGTGCACTGGTCCGAGCGGTAAACCCTTGCGGCCAAGAGCCAAATATGTTCTTCCAGGAATAAGCGATCGGGCGTGCGTGATTGGGCACAACAGCCGATTGCGGACGCCTATGCTTGAACTTTGCAAAGCGTTCGATACATCGTAAAAGGTTTCAAAACTTCAAAAGCCATGGTATCATGTGTTCTTGCGAGTTCATTACTGTTGCGTTAAGGCACTTCCGATGATGTGTTGGAGCCACTCGTTCGATTAAGCCAATGGTTCAAGAGCACATGTGCCACAACATTGAAGCACGATGATTTAGTCAAACGACAAAGAAATTCGCATAATAATTTGCAAGTTGGAGACCATATTTCCCCGGCTTCTTCAACGTAATGGAACACCTCCCATCCACAGTTCGGGAAGCATTTTTGGTGGTCTGTTCAATATCGTTGGATGTATCCTTTTGAGAGGTATTTGGGTGGTCAAGAAGAAAATCAAGAACAAGGCACACCCTGAAGGATCCATGGCTCAAGCGTACCTCATGTTTGAGATTTCCCAATTCGCATCCACATACTTTGGACCGGAAGTATCATCTTCTACATCAACAGGTATGCGTGACGAAGGCGTGCCAATTAGTGTCGACAATGATCCTATGTTATTGTCGGTTTTCAAGGACAGTGGGACCCCCGTGAGAGGTGTAAGGTCGAGGTGGCTCGACGATCAGGAGTACAGCAAAGACACTGCGCACGCCCCGCCGAATCGCAAAGAAGTCAACCACTACTTAGAGTAAGCACTGTTCAACATTATGTTTACGATATAATATATATTCCATCCGTTCGATATAATTAATGAGCTTGTATCCCGCGCAGATTGTTTAAGAATTTCAAGTTGACTTCATTTCCTGATGCCACGGACACTCAATTGGATCAGATGATTGAATCGGAGTTCACACAATGGTTTTATCAGCTATCGGTGAGAATCGCACACCTTTTGAACAATTTTGATTTTTCCCATATCTAAACGAAAATTAATATGTTCAAAATGTAACTGTTAAAACTTGTGAAGGAAAATTGGGAAGCATTTCGGTTTTACGAAGATGAGCGACATGACCACCTTTACCAGTTAGCCCGTATGCCTTCACCTAAAGTGACCACGTGGAGTGCTTATCGAGTCAACCTTTACCAGTTAGCCCGTATGCCTTCACCTAAAGTGACCACGGACACTCAATGGGAAGCATTTCGGTTTTACGAAGATCAGACGCTAAAATCATTTTGGCGTCCGTTTTACCCCTTTCCAGACGCCATCTACAGACGCATTTAGGGTTAAATTCTACTAGTGTATCTTACTTATCCTTTGCACTTTACTTACGTTTTTACTTACCACTTTAAAAAAACATGACCCTCATTTTCGTGTGTGTATATATATCCACAGTAACATTTGAACTGTGATAATAGAGATGGTAATCTAATATTTGAAGGGTAGCTATGAAGATAACTAAACTAAACAGTAAAAACACATAACACATGTGTTATAAAATTTGATGGACGTGCATCCTTTGTGATTGATATCAACAGTCATAAACAAAATAAGAACTGGAGAAGAATCATAAAAACTAGAGCAATAAAGGATGGATTGAAAATAATAGGTAGGTAGACATAATAGTGATTGGATTAATTGTGGGCTTCAGAAGACTTGATTGTGGGCGGCCCCCATAAGAGGAAAAAACATGCCTGCCCCAATGGCTAATTCAAAATTTGAGTTCGGGGTAGATTTTGGTTAGATAAATTTAGTCAATATCAAAATTTGGGTGAGTAATTTATGTTTAGACTAAATTTTATTTTGGGTTGGACCGAATCAGTCCATGCAGATGAAGCAAAAATCAAGTTCGAGCGATAGAAAAAAAAATTTATGTCCGAATATTCGATAAATATCAAAATTCGGACGAAAAATCTATATCCAAACCTATTTTTTCTAAGTCAGACAATTCAAATATTTCGAATCGGATAAAATTTTGCGTCTCTTACACAACAACACTCGGCCTACTTATGTCAACTATGAATGACACTCAGTGTCGGCATTCCATATCTTTCAAGTACTACTCCACATCCATCACTCCAATATTTTTCTCCATCACATTCACAGCCACAAATATCAATAATTCACACTCTAAACAAATTATATATATATATATATATATATATATATATATATATATATATATATATGCGCTCCTGTCATGTCATGAGCTTATCCTGCCAATGAGATGCAGATTTTACTATGATATTTTGTAGAGTTCTTGATTTGATTACTTTAAATTTTGATGCACAATGTTGAAATTCTAATACATGTTAGTGATCCAAATTGTGACAGTGTTGGGATTTAGTAGACTAGCGCGCATCAAATTCTGATCAATTCAGCTCAATGGTAAAGCGACGTGATGATAGTGTCATCTACTTGTACTACTAAAGTTAAACAAATTTCACCTCATGCTAATCTTCACCAAGTTATAATGGTCGTAATTCAATGATAGACTATTGAAATCCAACAATCAGAAATTGTGAATTGGAAATTTAAACTATTTAGTACATATATATACATGTCCTTAAAATAGTATTATATATTCAAATTTTAATTAAAGCCCTATTTATAAATATAAGAATGATTAATGATTTATACCAAGATGTATTATCAATGTGAGTCATCCATGGAAATACTTTTTTTTGATAATTAGCGGTCAATAGACTCTTTTAATTAAAAGTCATCTATGGAAATACTATTCATAACATTCTTGTATTAAAAAGTCTTTTAGTGTGATTTATTAATCAAAGACATAGAGAAAGCTTCAATGGTCACCTCAAAATTATGGATCTTATCACATAAAACTGTCTCATCCAATAATATTCGTTGTAGGTTCATATTTGAAGAAATTTATTTCCTTATTGTCATTTTTCAAGGTTTATATTATTATCTAGTACATATTTCTTGACTTTTCTCCCTTGTGGCATGTGGGAAATAATTATTCTCGTTCATTCATTAATTACTTTTCTCCCAAACATATCTCGGCAATAATTCATGCCATTTGTTCTGTATGTATTGTGATTTCATGCGCATGGTACATAAGAGACTTATCCCATGTCAACCCGAGTTTATGACTCTATTCTTTGGTTAGGTTTAACCAACTTATCCATACTTATTTAAACATATCTAAATTTATCCTAATTTATTTAAACTTTACACAATTTCCCAAAAAAAATATTACACTCTAAAAATACAATTCCAAAAAAACATCAAAACATGTCCAAATTTATCACAACTTATCCATCCAAACCTAAAAATAACTCAACTAAAAAACAGGGTCAGTTAAAAAGTTCACCTAAAAGTGCGCCCTAAACTAGAACCAAGTTATATTAGGTTCCAAGTTTATATGTGCTAGTAAGAAGTCAAGTTCACGTTTTGTTTGGACTGCAGAAAAATGAGTGGAAAGAAAAAAAAAATGGAAATGAGAATTTTTATTTTGTTTGGATTGAAGAAAAAGGAATAGAAAAAATAGGTGGAAAAGTGTGTAGAAAATTCCGGTAAGAAAGAATTTTTTTTCCTCTTGTACAAGATTGCTTTTTGTGTGAGAGGGAGGGAGTATGAGAGTGGTGGCTGGGGGTTCAAAGAGAGAGTGATCAAGGGGCGTCATTTTCGAATGTCTTCAAAGGCAAACCATGGTTCCCGTTTGCACATATCCATGAATATCTATAAAGGCAAACCATAATTCGCTTTGTAGATATTCTATGCATGAATCAAAGAGATAGAGGATAGAGAATTGAAAGTAGGGTTGTTCATCGGCCCCGAACTGGACCAAACTGACCGAGGACTGAATTAGAGGATTAAGTTGGACCGAGGACTGAAAAGAGTTCGGTCCGGGACTGGTCCAGTCCTGACTGGACTATACATGAAGAAACCCTATAATTTTAGCTACCTCAATCCTTCACTTCGGTTCATGGGCTGGATCGAGGATCGAACATCAAAATTTCATAGACTGAGGACTGGAAGTTCGGTGCAGTCCTCAGTCCAGTCCGATCCAGTCCCTTTTTCGGTCCGGACTGGACTATGAACAACCCTAATTGAAAGTATCGTTATTAAAATCTTAATTCTAATCTACGATCCTACAATTTGATGATCTAAAATCCTCGATGTGATTCTACTATCTACATTCGGATTCACGATCCTACGTGGGTTAATTCCAATCCTAACTAATTCATGAATCCGAGTTAAAATCTCTATTATAACAACCTTTGAAACCAAAAAATTTTTGACTGACCACTTAACATGTCACATCAACAATGTTAGGTCACTTTCTCTCTCATAAATTGAGATTGATAATCCTCAATATTCTCTATAGTCAATTTGTATTTTGATCATCCTTCATCATCATGAACCCTTTTACGTATTACGGTATTTGATTTGTTGGCCCCATTCAATCTTAACTTTATTTTTTCCATTAATGGGCCTAATTAACTACCCTCCTCCCTCCCAATTAGAAACCCGGCCCGGCCCAACCCCAAACGTATATACATCCACTTCAAACACTCTCCATTTCAGCATTTCTGATTTTTTTTTTCTCCCCACCATATTATCTTCCTTTCTTCTTTTGTTTTATCTCAGAAGCAGACATTCATGGCGATTTCTACTACCAATTCACTCCATCTTACCTCTTCATTCAGAGGATATGCCTTGTTCCCCAAGTCTTCTTTCCTCCCATTGTCCCCTCTACCTGGTTCGTTGCCATCTTCAACATCTTCTTTTATCTCCCTGGGAAGTTTACTTCGTGCGAATTCATGTGTTTGATTGAAGTTGTGTAATTTGTTGAAAATATTCAGGTGGGTATCGAAGAAAGGGGTTGGTTGTCCTTGCAAAGAGGCTATCGGGCTTGCAGGAAGCCATGCGAATCAAAAGGTTCTTCTTTTCATTCGATTAATGATTTTTCTTCTGTTTTGCATTGCATTTGTGTAGGGGTTATGAAAAATTGAAACAATATTTTTTGCAGAAACAATCTCTAGAGTAATTCGTCCTCTATAGAATATAGAAGATAGCAGTTGGATTCATACTGGGTATTGTGTTGATTCATACTAGGGTTTATGTTGAGCAATTCGTACTTTGATTCATACTTAAGGTGGTTTTGACATTTGGGAAAAGTTTATCTGTTATTGGAATGTGATTTTGAACAGTTTCCTGAGAAATGGTTTTCTCTATAGATGCACATGACTTCTGGCCTATAGGTGGTTGAATATATGATCTGTTTAAAAGTCTCGTTAGAGATCTAATGAGATGATTTTAGTGGACTTTATCAGCTAACCCGCTCATTTCAAAGGCTATTTTGTGAGATTGTTCTTTGGAAATGGTCTTTTTTTTCTCGTTAGGAGTGAGGCTATATACATTTTCTTGTCTCTCAAACCTAGTGCAGAGTGCAGAAGGATCTGGTATTAATTAATCTGCATGCACAAAACTGTGTACTGTTATGTGCTGTGCTGCTCATCAATTAGTGCTTGTGCAGGGAAAGAGAGCTCCGATTAGCAAAACGCAGAGAAAGACCTCCATTAAAACGTGGGACAGTGTCGCCTCGTCTTCCTGTGCCTGATCACATTCAAAAACCTCCTTATGTGGGCACTGACGAATTGCCTGAATTGTCAAGTGATTATCAAATTCACGATGCTGAAGGAATAGCATGTATGAGGGCAGCAGGCGAACTTGCTGCTCGTGTTTTGGAATATGCAGGAACTTTGGTGAAGGTGAGAAATCCAAATGCTGGTTGAATTCATTGCTCAACATTACTTGTTTACTGCGTCTCTTGCTGATGAAACATTTCCCTCAGGCCTCAGCTGCAAAAGTATATTATCAAGGTTTCTTAGTTCTGTCGAACCTACATGTTAACATGTCGAGGTTGTTGTTATGCTGTACCAGTTTAATTGTGTAGTTTCTTAATTCCGTCGATGTAATAGTTTGAAGAAGAATGCGATTTCCTAGTCATGAGACCATATGCAACAACATGGCCATGACCACTACGCATTGTGGATCGCATGCTTGGTAGTAGCACAAGTCGGGGGATCCAAGTTCTTGTAGCATCATGCCTACAACCAGAGGACCAAATCCGAGAAACCCACAGTAAAATTTTTGCAGACTTTTGTTTGTTAGAAGAATCAAAGGAATAAAGCAGAGCGAGGCATAAGTTTTCAAAATAAGCACCACACAACACACCATCAATAGTTATTATGAAACACACGAGTCAAACAACATCAATCTTAATCCTTACCTGTGGTTTCTTACCCTAGTCTTTGCACTCTGCAGACTTCTACCAAGACGATTATGCTAGACTAATTAATCAGATAAATACTTCTTTTCACACTGCCCTTGCATTCATGTAGCTCAGCTTACGGGTATTGAATTTCTGCAGCCATCAGTGGCAACTGATGAAATTGACAAAGCTGTACACCAGATGATTATCGATGCTGGAGCTTACCCTTCACCTCTTGGCTATGGTAGGTTTCCAAAGAGTGTATGCACATCAGTCAATGAGGTCATGTGCCATGGTATACCGGATTCTCGTCGGCTACAGGTTCTGTCACTGTGGTAATTACCTTTTTCGTTTCTGCTTGGATAATCTGTCTTGAGTTTCAGCTGATATTCATAATTTTTGCTTCTTGGCTGCAGGATGGAGACATAATAAATATCGACGTAACTGTATATTTAAATGTATTTTCTTGTTCCTCTCCTCAGTCATATACTAAATTATTTAGGCTGTTGTTTAGACTTTAGGGTGTGTTTGGTGCAAAGGAAAATTGTTTTCTAGGAAAATGATTTTCCTTGTAAAATGATTTTTTTAGAAAATGAATTTTCATTTGATAATTTTCGGTGTTTGGTATACAGGAAAATGATTTTCCTGGAAAACGATTTTCACTTGTTTGACAATAAGGAGAACGAGATTAAAATGCATGTGTGTGTGTGTGTGTGTGAGAGAGAGAGAGAGAGAGAGAGAGAGAAAGAGAGAGAGAGACTAAAATGGGTGTATGAGAGAGAGTGGTGTATAGAGAGAATGATGAGAGAGAAAAAAATATTAAATTGGGTGCAGGAGAGAGAGTGGTGGAAGAGAGAAAAACGAGAGAGAGAAGATATTAAACGGGTGTATGAGAGAGAGAGAGAGAGAGAGAGAGAGAGAGAGAGAGAGAGATATTCAAATCGATGTGTGGTGGAGAGCGAAAGAAGGGAGAGAGTACGAAAGAAGAGAGAGAGAGAGAGAGAGTAGGGGAGAGAGGGAGAAAATGGTTTTCATTAGGTCGGAGTCAAGAAAATAATTTACAAAGGGGTGGGGGGAAATCATTTTCTTGGAAAATGGTTTTCTCAATTTTCCGGTCACCAAACACCGGAAAATGGGAAAATTCATCCCAACCAAACACACCCTTAGTCTAAATCAATGCCAGTGATTCTTCATGCTCCTTTGGTAGTTACATTTTGTAGTTGAATGTGGCATTTCTTCTAGAAAATTTAGTTACAATATGTGTTGAGTGCATTGTTGTGCATGATTTAAGTGCACATCATTTACAACATGATATCCAACTCAATCCAATGACCAACATAAGATCTAGATATAGGCTGACTTGTGTGTGTAGACCTGGAAAAACTGATTTGACCTCAATGACCCACCCGACCCGAGCCACAAAATTCCAAAACTGATTAACCCGAAAGAGGCCTGAACCTGATCTGATTTTAAATCTTACCAAAGGTGTTCATTTTTAACAATAGATCTTATCTAACAAAAAAATAAAGCAACGCGAAATAAACCCGACCCAAACCATAACCTTTTTGACCCGAACTGACCAACCCAAATAGGTCCAACCCAAAATTAAGTGGTGAATCTCCAGCTTTCATTGTTGAGTAGTTCAAGTGTTCAACATGGGTACTTATGTGAAATAAAGAGTCTCGAGTGTCATTTTATGTTATGTCTTTATTTCTGTTAAAAACACTTTCGTTAAAAGCTAAGTCTTCGTTTGGCTGATTTCTGTTATATTAGGGGTATCATGGAGACACATCAAGGACATTTCTTTGTGGAAATGTCAGCAATTCGATGAAGCAGCTTGTAAAGGTACAAATTGATTAACGTACTAATCAGATCAAAACTTTAAACCATTGATCTGCCCTTTGTTTGAAATATGAACATTTCCCAGATTAGTCTTACTAACTGTACAATAATTTGAAATAGTGAATGTCACGGCTACTGTTTCGTATTTGGGTATTATGGTGCCTGATTTGTCCCCTTCTTTCAATCGTTGGATTTATGTTGCCTAATTCATTCAGGTGACAGAGGAATGTTTGCAGAAAGGAATTGCTGTCTGCAAAGATGGTGTTGATTTCAAAGTAATTGGGAAAACAATTAGGTACGGTCTGTATGGTGCTTGACACCCTTTCGCTTTCTGGGGAGTTATGAATGAGGAAAATGCGTTGCCTAATTCTTCCTTTGCCTCGTTCTTTGCCATTTTTGTTTGCGATAGTGTGTCTTTTTTTTCTTGATTGTTATGATAGTGTGTCTATAGTTATCAATGAGACTTCTGTAGCCCTGTGCGGTCCTTCATTTTTGTGTCAGTCGCTTGTGTTTCATCTATTTTCCTCATACATGTTTCACTCTATTATTTTTTCAGTGAACATGCAGAGAAGTACAATTATGGTGTGGTGGATCGTTTTGTTGGTCATGGCGTTGGGACTATATTTCATTCTGAGCCGATCATCTACCATCAACGTAAGTGTTGTCTTTGGTATGGACGTCATTCATGAGGAAAAGATGGAGCTGCTCTTTTGCAGTTCTCCGTGTTTTTAAAGATGAGTAATTAGTGGCTGAAGACATTGCCTTTGATTGTTATGTTCTTTTGATCTGTATTTGTCCATAAACTACGACTTGACTTTGGACTAATATTTATCTTTGACAGGAAATGACAAGCCCGGTAAAATGGCTGAAGGCATGACATTCACTATCGGTAAGTGCATCCCTTTCTGCTTCACTGTACACTTCATTCAGTGCCTGTAATCTACGACATGACCTTTGACTAATATACACTAGCATCACCTGGCACCGATATCAGATGTGGTGACCCAGCAGCATTGCTTTGTGTCTATTCACCGACTTAGCGCTCTTTATATTTGGCTCCGGGTATCATTGTTTGGATTTTACTTTTTTAAAACGAAGATTAGGTAGGCCCACACATCGAACCTTTTCTCAGATGTAACCACCAGCAAGCTCGACAAGCTCAAGTAAGGGGGTAAATATCAAACTAATCCATAACAGTAATTGAACCTTGGTAGTGAGCTTGGAAGTTAGGGTTGGCTACCTGCTCTTTGGTATGATTAGCTAGACATGCTATGTCGATATTGTGTTCCAAGTCACTATCACGGTGTGTCTATTCGAGTATGTCATTAGTTTGGACATAAACTCCTTCATAAGCTCTTAGACTTCCTAGTATGGTTGTGCATGGTCAAATCCTGACCGGAAAAGCGAGTGGACCGAAAAGGTTCCGTCTAGTACCGAGAAAAGTTAAACAGCCATGGATTAGTGCAACATGACTGTACATATACAACTCCCATTGTAGGCCTCGCTTATGAGGATCTTGGGAGATTTAGATATAGGCAGCCTTAACTAAAGAAACATTCATACTCATTCATTGTCTTAAATGCAGAGCCAATTCTGACGATGGGGAGCATAGACTGTGTGACATGGAGCGACAACTGGACCACCCTGACAGACGATGGTAGTCCAGCTGCACAATTCGAGCATACCATTTTGATCACCAAGTCCGGTGCAGAAATCTTAACTAAGTGTTCAAGTACTTGATTCAACCCCCATTTGTACATGTATAGCTTCGCTTCTATACTATATACTATAGGTAGGCTACTGTGGTGCTCTACAATACATGTAATTTGTTGAGCATGTGAGTGTTTTATTTCCAGTATTGTGATCTGCCAAATGAAAAATTGATGTTTCATATATGTACAAATTTCAATAAAAGGGAGCATTTGCTTCCTTTGTCTCTATGATGAGTTTTTCAAAAATTTGTGGTACTATTTCATTTACGTCTGCAACAATATTACAGACAATTATTGTAGTGGTGGTGAAAAATGTGGTAAATGTGCTCATTGTCGTATAGATTAGAATATGGACCATTCGTACTATTTATTTGTTGACATAATGCTACGTCTTTACTGAATGGTCCTTCATGGGTGTTGTCAATTTTGTTGATAAAGTGGGTCCGGGCAACCTTTTCTTGTGTTGTCTTGTTTGACAACCAGTTGGTAGCTATTAACTGCTAGATGTTAGCTTGTAATTGTTGACTGATGACTGTTTGGATTAGTTATTTGATTTTAGCTGTTTAGTTTAGCAGATTGCAGGAAAGTGTTTCACTGATAACTTTCTCCACCCAAATATGCCATGAACGGTTTATGTTCTTTCGTTTCCGGCTCTTTTTCTTTTTTCTTTTCTCTTATAAACTTATTATTTGTTACCCTCCGTTCCGTATTGATTGTCATTTTTGAAAATTGTGCAATTAAACTTTGAAAATTTTGATTATAAGTTTCTTAACAATGATTTGTTATATAAAATTACTATCATTAGATTCGTAACAAAATATATTATTCCAAAAGTACAATATTACAATTGTTGATAAAAATATTATATAAGAAATTATCAATCAAATAGTGATATTAGGGACAGTAAAAATTAACAAAATGACAATTAATATTGAATGGAGAGAGTAGGTAAATACACATTATTATCGTTCCAATTTCTTTATTGCTATAATAAATTTCATTGTCCCAAATTATTTGTCACTGTTACCAATTCTATTAATGATAATTCTTATTTTACTCTTAATATACCTCTTTTATTTCTATTAATAAATTTGATCGAATAAAATAAACTACCTCTTTTTTTACACATGAACTCTAAGGGTTATTATTGGCAATCCACGACATTTTTACCCAAATTTTTATGGTACATTGGATTTTTACATTTAGTTATTTTGACAAAGAAAATGGGACATAGGAAGTATAATACATTTGCTTATTTTTCGTGAATTTATTCTAAATGAACACAAATAATACCCTAATCAAATCAACTCTTTCCATTAAACTTATTTTAAGCACTTTTTTAAAATATAAAAAATAATAGATAAAAGTATAACGTTATGCAATTTATATGTGATATAGTTATAGAAATCAATCATATCATATAATTTGATGTTAATATATAATAATATGGTTTTAATAATATGGCACGACCCTAAAAAGGTGTCTTGTTCCAAGACTTATATCATTTTTGTATTTAAAATCGAAAATGATAAATGCCTTGGGCAATACACATATTAAGTGTCTTGTTATTGTATAAAACCTATATATTTATAAATTAAATTGGAAAAAAATTACATGATTGACTTCTATAACTAATAATATATATAAATGGTATAAAATCACACTTTTATCTATATTTTTAAAAATTTACAAAAAAAACGTCTAAAATATACCCAGCGGATAAGGTTCATTCGTTAGGGTGTCAATTTTAATTGTTGGCGTAGCCAACACATTCCAAGCTTCTTATAATTGATAATTAATAATATCTGTAAAAAAATTAAATAGAAAAATAAATATTAATTTTATAAGAAGCAATATCTTGCCTCAAGACACATATTATCGTTGTTTTAAAATACTTGCCCAATTTAGAAGGATAGTATTTTGACGGTGGTACTTTAGTTAGGAATCATCGTTATCTTCCGATTTCCTAATCGAACTCTAATTTTGGTAGAAATAAAAATATTTTTTATAGGTTAAAAGTATATGGTTGATGAATCACATTTATCATAGACACTTTAGAGCCCACTTTGTCTTCAGCATGAGGAGTTTATTGGCTCCGTTTTTTTATACGGTAAGTTGCGGTGTGGTACTACACTGCACTGCACTACTACACTACAATCATTATCAATATAACTCATTTTTCTCTTCTATTTTTCACATTCTCTCCCCTCACCTATCCTATCTACTACAATTATCACCACAACTCGTTATACTTCACCATATTTTTTCAAATTTCACTGCACCGCACCATTATCCTACCGTATCGACCGTATAAAAGAACGGAGCTTACACCAAAATATGAGTCTAGTAAGTGGGCCAACTTTCCTCTATAATATAAAAGAGGCTTATGGCTTGGGGGGAGACCAAAGTTTGTTTGAACAGCCAGCCTAGCTGCTTATTTGCTTATTATCTTGTGTTTACACACAAATTTATTTTTTTACCCTCAAATATAATTAGGAGTGTTCATGGATCGGGTATCCGAACCGATTGAATAATTTTTCGGGTACCCGGAAATTTGGGCCAGCCATACTCTCGAACCGTAATCGAAAGTTTCGAGTACCCGTAAGTTTCGGATCGGATACCGGTTAACCAAAAGACCCTATTAGTTCTAATTTTATGAGTTTTCGCTTTTATTATTTTTAATTTTAATTTTGTAAATTTATAATTAAAGCCACTAATTTTATTGTTATTTGAAAGAAAGTGAGTCACACTATGTTAAATACATGTTAATTTTGAGTAATTCGAGTAATTTGCTACTATAATTAAAGCAACTAATTTTTCATTTATTATTTTGATTATTATTATTTTAATTTCAGGTACTCGATTTTGATTAGGAGCCGACCCGTATTCGAATCGATTAGCTGTTTTTTCTGGTTTTGGTACCCGACCCGATTAAAATCAATTTTTTTGGTTTGGGGACCGGGTAACGAATTTTTGGATCGGGTATTTCGGGGCAGGTTTTTTTGAACAACCCTAATAATAACAAGCACATTGCGTATCTGTTTGTCCTGTAGCTTGTCTTCACACATGAAATTTACACGTTTGCCCTTAATATAATATAATAATAAATAGTTTGCTTTGTAGCTTATGTTATTTAACATTTTGTCATCCAATACAATATAATAACAAACGACTTGCTTTAGTAGCTTACATTCACCCTTGAATTTATTGTTTTACCCTCTAATACAATAACTAAGATACTAACATCAATTGAAAATTATGTTTTTAGACCAATCAATTCAGACAGAGGAGTTGAATCAATATTGTGTGTATATCTGGTTAAGATCAATACATGTCATGCATGTGTTTTTCGATTTCATGCAATTTTGACTTTAGAAATACGAACGGGGTGTATTTAGATTAAGATAAATACGAATAAGTTTAATAGTTTGAAAACTTGGATCTTATTCTTTTAGAGCATAAGATAGTTGAAGGGTGTGAATGTGGGATAAAATGAGCAAATAGGATAATCATTGAAATTTAAGTCACATCAGTCACATCATTTAAGTATATGAATTTTTAAATATATATTTTATAAATTTTACTGAGATATTGTGAGTAAGATAAGTCACATTATTTATTAATCATATGAATGTTTACATATATATATTATGTAAGGTAGGTAATGAAGTTTTAATAATGTAATAAAAATAAAATAAAATAACTACAAATATGATAGATAAAATAAATTTATCATACATCATTAAAAAAAATATGGTCTTAATCCGTCCTTAGGACGGGCCATAAGACTAGTCTTCTAAATATATAAGAGGCTTATTGTTGGGGGGAGGACCAAAAAATGTTTGAGAGTCAAATTTACATTTTTGCCCTTATAAATATATAAAAGAGGCTTATTGTTGGGGGAGGACCAAAAAATGTTTGAGAGTCAAATTTACATTTTTGCCCTCAAAATATAAATAGGCTCCTTGTGAAGGGAGGACCAAATATGTTTAGAATAAGTGAGTTAAATACATATTATGTTTATATTTAGATAAGGTAAATACTAAATACGGGTCTGACATATTTCGGGTTCGTGTAAATATGAGTTAGGTGAATTTCGGGTTCAAGTAAATATGAGTTTACGTGTATTTCGAATTCGGGTCAATACGGGTCATGTATATTTCGGAATTCGGGTGAATACGGGTTGGATATAATTTGACAATAGAAAACGTTAAAAGTCTTAACATATAACAATTTTTAAAGCGTCATAATTTTTATGAGTATATGCAAACTAGGTACCGTTCTTTTATGCGATAAGTATGTGATGCGTTAATTTACGATGCGGTGGACTACGGTGAGTTATGGTGGATTATGGTAAGTTGTAGTTGAAATAATAAAATGGGTGTTGAAAGATTTTATAATTATTTGAAAATTGTTGATATTTATTAAAAAGGTAAATGGAAATGTGTGGTGGATTATGGTGGATTGTGGTGAGTTGCGGTGTGGTACGGTACCGCAAAAAAGAATGGGGCCTAAATTAATGCGCATTATATTTGAAAAATGAACATAGTATTACATATAAAATTATAAATATTTGTATTGTTATTTACAATTTTTCATACTTATTGAAATTCAAGGTAAATTAAAATATGATTAATAAAATATATTTTATGTGCATTTATTAAACCAAATATATAATAAAATTGTAATTTTTAACTCGTGTTGCATTAGATAAGGAGTCTAGCATCAAATAAAACTTCATGTCCAAACCAATCAATTCCGGAAGTGAGTTAAATACGTGTCGGTTGTACATCTAGATAAGGCAACTCCGGGCCTGGTATATTTTGGGTTCCAGTAAATACGAATTAGGTGTATTTCGGGTTCAAGTAAATATGAGTTAAGTGTATTTCGGTTTCGGGTCAATACAGGTCGGTTATTTTTCGGATCAAATTAATGCGGGTTGGATATAATTTAACAATAGAAAATGCTAAGAGTCTTACATATGACCATTTTTAAATCATTATAATTTTTACGAGTATATAAACTAAATTAATGTCCATTGTTTTTAAAAAAATGAATGTAGTATTACATATAAAATTATAAATACTTATATCGTTGTTTGTAATTTTTCATACTTATCAAAATCTAAGGTCAACTAAAATGTGTTTAATATAATATATTTTATGTGCATTAGTACACCAAATATATATAAGAAAATTGTAATATATTTGGCGAGTGCGAAAGGTGGAACAGAGTGGGCAGATTAGATAGTGATTGAGAATCTAAGTCACATCAGTCACATCATTTAAGTATATGAATTTTAAAATATATTGTTTATAATTTTTATTAAGGTATTGTGAGTAAGGCAAATCATATTAGTGATATCATTTATTAAATATATGAATTCTTAAATAGATATCATGCAAAATAGATAAGAAAGAATTAATAATGTGAAAAAAGGTACAATAATGCAACTAAGAATGTGATAAATAAGATAAATTTTTTTTATCACACATTTGAAAAAAATAGGATCCTAACCCGTCCGTAGGATGGGCCACAAATTGTTTGAAAGGGCAGCTCGAATTTACTCTTTTGCTCTTAAATGTATGTATAATAAGCGGGTTAAATACGTGTCAGCTGTATGTTTGGATAGGATAAATACGGGTCCGACATATTTCGGGTTCGGATAAATACGAGTTAGGTATATTTCGGGTTCAAGTAAATATGGATTTAAGTGTATCTCAGGTTCGGGTAAATACAGGCCCGGGTCATATATATTTTTGAAACCGAGTGACTGCGGGTTGGATATTATAGCGTTGGCAAAAATTTGGGTCCGGGTAAATTCGGGTCAGACAAATTCGGATAATGTCAAAACTCGGACGGAAAATTCATGTCCGGACCCGGTTTTATTTCAGGTAGAATCGGGTCGAACAATTTGGACGAAGCGAAAATCGGGTTCGGACAATTGAAAAAAGATAAATTTTATGTCTAAATCTTCGGTCAGTTCGGTCAATATTAAAATTCAGACGGAAAATCTATGTCCTAACCCGGTTTTTTTCGAGTCAGATAATTGGGTAATTTGGGTCGGAAAAAATTTTGCCAGGTCTAGGATATTATTAATTTTTTCACATATAATTTATAATTTTTACTAAGGTATAGCGAGGAAGGCAAATCACATCAGTGATATTATTTATTAAATGTATGAATTTTTAAATAGATATTATGTAAAATAGGTAAGGAAGAATTGATAATATGAAAAAGGTCGAATAATGCAATTAAAAATGTGATAAATAAATAAATTTACCACACGTTACGAAAGAACAGGGTCATAACCCGTCCGTAGGACGGGCCATAGTCCTTATAAAAGAGGCTAAGGAAATTTTTGTCACAAATGTTGATTTCCATAAATACCCCTACTCATTTTTGAAAATTCCATTCCTACCTTTTTTTAAGCTTTCATTTAATCCAAAATCATTAATGCTTATTATTATTATTATTATTATTATTATTATTATTATTATTACTACTACTACTACTACTACTACCTATTATTATTATTATTGTTAATTTAATTATTGTTAATCCAAAATCATTAATACCTATAATTATTGTTATTATTACTACTACTATTACCTACTTATTTTATGATTTTATTGTTAATTTAATTTTTGTGACTGAGATTATAATATACAAAAATAAATATATCACGATAAGTTTAATTATTTGGCGGTATAAGTACGTGAAGATAGGAAAAGGTAAAGTGAATTATATATTGTTTCTACGTCGATAATTATTCAACCATAGATATTATTATATATTAATTTGTAAATAACATTATTTTTTTTCAATAATATTCCTTAAATTATAAGTGTTTCATTGTACAAGGAAATACAACATTTTTTTAGATCCATAAATGAGACTTTGTATGTTATGTGATTTGATTACAAATGTTACTTAGCTAACTTTCTATAGTACCAAAGTTGAACCATAAAACTTTGTTTTGACCTATTTGTGATATAGTTTCAATGTGTGTTATAAACCATTAGTCATATTAAATAACAATGCTATATATTTATTTTAGGAAAGGTCCAAAATATTTGTTATATACAATTTAATTATATTTAATTAATTTAAATGTCTATTATATTTTTCCATAAACAAATAATTGACTATTGAATAAAATTAAATTTTAATTTTAAGTTAAATAAATTAAAATAAAAGTTTAACTTTTGTAATCTAGGAAACTTTTATTCAATATTAGTATATTAAAAATTGCCATTATGAGCATATTATTATATATTAGGCAATGTGGATAGTCGAGGTGAATTATATACAAATCTATTCACAAGTTAATACTTGTGATTGTGATTTAATTTGATTACTTTTGCTCTTTAGTAGTACTTATTCCTATATATAGACACTATAAATAAATACTTTTGCTCTTTAGTAATGATCATTCACAGTTTTCTAAGCTCATTATATACTGATTATTAATATTATTGGAATATAGGTTGGGGGCAACACTTCTTATTCTCTCATAAAATGCTTCATAAACATTTAAAGCTAATAATTATGTTTTAGTCCATTTTAAACTTGTGTTTATATGAAATATTATGTTAGAGAAAATTCAAATAAAATATTTATTTTGTATTAGTTATCATAATAATTTTATTTGGTTTATATGTTCATTAATTATATATTTTACATAAGCAAATTATTGACTAATAGAATCATATATATTAAAATTTAATTAAAATTTAATTTTACGTTAAAAAAATCTATTTAATATTAAACTTTTAAATTTTATATTTATAATTGTCAAATTCAATTATTAAAATTAGGATGAGTCAAATTCATTGATCAAAATTCAAAAATAATTAAGTAAAAGTTAAATTTTGGTTACTTTTGTTAATTTTTTATAATCTTTGGTAAATTTTGTTAAATTTAACCAAATATGTCAAAATTAATTTTTTTTTAAATTTGGGTAATTTTTGATAAATTTTGGTAAATTTTAGTAACTATCCAACTCAATCTACCCATTAATTTGACATATGCTTGGTCATTATCTTTGTCATTATTAGATTAGTAATTTAAAATAAGAAGTAAAAATATAATCAATTTGGGTTATTAAATTTAATTACTAAGCATTAACTAAATTAGTCATTAAAAATTTAAGGAAACATATTAATAATAAAAAATTATGTATTAAAAATAGTTGTAGGGACATGTGTAGTGTTAACATCGTTCTTTAGTTGTGAGATTGAGTGTCTTTTTCAAGTATTTATTACTGTTTGAATTTTCAACTATTAACTGGTGATGTATATATTTATAATAAGAATAGGATGGAAGTAACCTTCCTGTGAATGGTTGATTGACTGTATCTTAACTTCACACCATATATCAACAGTGGCGGATCCAGGATTTAGCGTCAGTGGAGTCAATAATAATTTGCTAATAAAAAGTTAAAATTTAACAAGACCTAAAGTAAATTGACAAATTAGTAATTCATAATTCAATTAACTAGCAATAATTCAATGAATTACCAAGTAAATATTCCGAATCTTAACAATTGATGATTTCCGAAGTCAAATAAAAACATAGTAAGTTATGCATTCAATTAGTAAATTCTATTTTCATAACGTTCACATAATTCAATTCATGATCAGGCACTCCTAATTTGATAATATTGACTCATTTACCAAATCAATAAATACAAACCCTGATTTAACCACAAGACTACAAAAGGATTAAAAAAAATACCAGAGTGTCACGAGAATTGAGAATGAACTAAGAATGGACTATAGAAAAATTACTAATGATCATAGAAACTTAGAACTTAGAGAGTAATTCAAAATAATATATTATAAGAGGTTGAGTTGAGAGAGTGGATATACAGAGATGGACCGAAAGAAGGAGTCTGGCAGCAGATCGAGCGCTGACTGCTGTGGGCAGCTGCACAGGAGGCACAGAGGTGGTTGCCATCGGGGGTTGACGACGACGAGTTCTCTGATTTTTGAGTTAATGGGTTCGTGAAAGGGTCGTTATATGGTCTATTGTAGTATACCTACATAGATACACTACTTATATCAAATTATTTCTAAAAATTAATCAATATTTAATTACAAAATTCATATAAAATTCATCAATATTTTTTAAAGTTTTCAAATTTTCATAAAAATTCACCACATAAGGCAACAACACAATCAAATTTTGCTAGGGCAAGCAGTGAATCGATTTTTACAAAAATTGCAGAACTTGCATCTACTATGATTCGTACTCGCGCCTATACATTAGACAAGACACACACACGTCGCCTGACCAACTTTCATGTATTGATTCACTTTGCGCACAAATTATATATACATTATATCGTTTTTTTTTTTGCCGTAAACAATTTTTTTTTCCAAAATTTCAGTGGAGTCGCTTGACTCCACTGGATACTAGCCAGATCCGCCCCTGTATATCGACATTTTATTTGATAGCATTGCCAATGTACTCCATCACTAAACTTTGCACTCATCTTGTAAAGTATGAGCGAAAAAAGAAGAAAAATCGTAATAGTTAAGACATGAAATACTATCTTATTGTGAGTTTAAATAAGATATTTAGTGAAAAAACGGGCATAATCACTTAACAAACTACTTTATCTATGATGGATCCTTTTAATTTATTGATTTTTTTTTATTAAAATGTAGGTAGGTTCCATATAATTATGATCCGGGATATTAAAGTAATTTTCTAATTTTGATGTATACTTTATTAATGTTATATCACATTAGTGCCAATGTTTTATCATATATTCATATGGAGTTATATCAAGGTTAATTATATTATTAAGTACATGTCAATAATCATTATTTTTGAAAATTATATAGTCTTTCAAATTATGACACACGACTTATTGGTATCCCCACGTTTCCAGTGTGGTAAGGAAGATTTTCTTATAACCATTAACTATTATTAGCAATATAGTCTGTCTCTAAACAATGATTTGATTATCTACCCTATATTCTTATCATAAGAAATAAGCACACACGTTTTATATGCGTTTACTACAAAAAAAGAGGAGTGACTAATATATTTAGCATATGTGGACATGAAAGAAAATCGGCATGTTCTAAGGAATTAATATAATTTGATAGCTCTTGTTATTGCAAAGAAGAAGAAAAAAATTCAAGCACAGGGAAGGGGGGAAAACAATTAGAGCGACATTTCTTTGCTGCTCTTAAAATTAGGGTAAATATGGATGTCAAAACAAACACTTTGAAACAAAGTGAAATTTAGCCATCGAGATTGTATTATTTTCCTAATAGCATTGAAAAAAAGGAAGAGATTATGATGATGCAATAAAACAAAACAAGGGAGAGAGGATTTTCTTAGGCTTCCTTTGGATATTGTCTAGGGGACGGCGAGTTAATCGTTTACTTTCTTCTTTTTTTTTGTCTTTTTTTCGTTTTCGGGATTTAAATATGTGGCTTTCAAAAGACAATTCTGAAAAAAGATATTCCAAACATCAATTGGTAGCTGTTGCCATAGACAAAGATAAAGGAAGTCAAGTAGCCCTCAAATGGGCCATCGATAACATCCTTCAAAAAGGTCAAACCGTCGTACTTGTTCACGTAAAACTTAAAAATCAAGGTAGTTTTTCGGTATCTATATGCATATTGTTAAGTTTGCTTTTTGTTTTTAAATTGTGGTATTATATTACTTTATAGTAGTGCAATTGGGAAAACAACTTAGTTCTAATATGTATCTTTTACTCTTTGCATGTGTTATCTTCGTGTTTTTGCAGACAAGCAAACAGATCAACAGGCAAAAGATAATTTATTTCTCCCTTTCCGTTGTTTCTGCACACGCAAAGATGTAGGTATCTATGCACTTAAAATCACATATATATATACAAATAAAAACAATTGCATTCATATTAACTGTTCTTCAGACTTTACTTGCTTGAGAACTTCAACATCTAAGTTACATCAGATTCTAAAATATAGCTAACTCATCACTTTCGTCATCAAATTCATCTCTCATCATCATAATCATCATCGTCGTCATCATCATTGTTGCCAAACCTCTTAATTTCTATTTAATTTTCATGAAATTTGTTAATTAACAGATACAATGTCGTCGAGATGTAATGGTTGAAGATACAGAAGTCCCAAAGGCACTAATAGAGTTTGTCACAACTTCTGCCATTGAAGTCTTAGTCATGGGTGCTGCCGCCAAAGGTTCCTTTTTAACGTAAATTCTTTTTCGTTTTATTATTATTATTATTATTATTATTATATATTCCTTGTCAAAACTACTATATGTCCCATAAAACATATTAGCTTGGAGGTAGAATACATAGAACATAATATGACTAAATTAGATGGAAATACCAAATTAAAAACAGGAGATTTAAAACCAATTTTAATAATAAAGAACTTATGAACCAATTATGATAGCACTATGTGCATGCAATATTAGCACTTCTAGCCATATATATATTTTTGACAATGTTCTTACTCCACTATATTCAAAATAAAAGGCTTACTTTATACTACCTCCGTCCCGAAATGTCTGTTATTTGACTAAATTTTGACCGTTAATTATTCACAAATTAACAATGAGTTACGATCTAAAATTACCGTCATTGTAATTTTTACTAAGATATCTTTCTAATGGTGGTAGTTTCATGTCATAACTCATTGTAATTTGTGAATAATCAATTATCAAAATTTCAAATGACAGATATTTTGGGACGGATGTAGTATATGTTTTATACTCCAATATTAAGCGGGAAAAAAATAATTAATTTTTGGAAAATTTCTTTGTTTTTGTTGATAAACAAGCAGTAAATTTAGCAAGGTGGATAATCCAGCGTTGATCTCAAAAATGGCACCGGATTTTTGCACTGTCTGCATAATTTCAAAAGGTGGCAAAATCTCATCCATGAGATCAGCTTCACGAGCAGCCCCCACGGCTTCTCCACTACGTAGCCAAGTTCTCATGCAACCCTCAAGTGCTCCCAATTCTCCCCTTCAAACAAGAAGAGGTTATAAATATTTTCTTCTTTTTCATTTTCGTTATTGATCATTTGATGGTGATATTGAATTTATATTTTCATGTTCGACAATTGAAACTTGACCTGAAATCTGACTCAAACCGACCAAACTCATACTAGGGGTTTTTTGCATTTGGTAGGCTGAAAAAAGGACCCTAAAGTTTGTGTGCTGAAAAAAGATTTGTTTCCGGTTTTTTTTTTCTTTCCATGTTTGAATTTCTCTTCCGATTGACGTCAAACTTCAAGACTAAGTTTAAAATTGATATTAAAGCTATAATAAACCTGTATTATTCATGTCGGAGTCACTTCAACCCTTATACTCGGGGGTCTAAGTAGTCCTGACATGAATAAGAGAAGTATATTATAACTTCAATATTAGTTTTAGCTATAATCTTGAAGTTTGACGTCAATTGGGAGATAAATTCAAACATGGGAGGAAAACAAAGAACGAGACAAGGGCCTTTTTCTTCAACCCACAAACTTTAAGGTCCTTTTTTATTTAGCCTACAAACTTTAGGGTTTAAAAAATTAATATTAAAAATCAAATGTTCAAAAAATAAATTACCTTATACGGCCCAATACCCAACAACAACAACAACAACAAAAACTTCAATATAATCCCGCTAACGCAAGGTCTAAGAAGATCCAGATTTTGACAATCTTCTTCTCATGCATTGAAGATTTTAAGTGTATGAAGAGATTGATCCGAGATACCACAAAGCCATTTGAAAATCAAAGAATAAAACCGTTTTAAAAACTAATCCAACATCCGAAACAACTAGTAATCGATAAAAGAAGGTAACTTTCTTTTTTGGTGACGATATGGGTCAAGTTGGGTAGTGCCAAAACATTTTTAAATATCTTGCCTTTTGTTTCCACCATATTAATATTTTATGATTTCTTACACTAATTTTTTAATAGTTATTATTAATTATTAACTGTAGAAAATTTAGTATGAGTTGCTTATTATAAATGATACTCTAATTTTTTAATAAAATTAACTTTATCTAAAAATCCTATTTTAGATGTATTTTTATAAATTTAATTCTTTGATTAAAAATATAATTCAAATAATTTATATATGGCATTAACATTATAAAATTTAATTATATTTTCTCAATTTATTATGTAGTAGTAGTAATAATAATAAAAATAATAATAATAATAATAATATTATTATTATTTTAGTAGTTTTTTTACATAAAAACCACACTCATTTCATTTTCGTTTCTTTAATAAAAAAAATTAGCGCTGACAAAAATTTGGATTCGGATTAATTTGGGTCAGATAAATTCAGTCAATGTCAAAATTCTGACAAGAAATTCATATTCAGACCCGAGTTTGTTTTGGATCAGATTGGGTCGGATAATTCGAACAAAGTTAAATTCGGATCCAAATCGGGTTCGGACAATAAAAAAAAGAAAAATTTTATATCCGACTATTCGATCAATTTTATCAATATTAAAATTCGGATAAAAAATCTATACCCAAACCCGATTTTTCACATAGAACAATTCAGAATTGCGGATCAAACAAAATTTTGGCGGTTCTATAAAAAAAAAAAAAAAAACAAGACTTGCTCAGTCTTTCAATAAAAAAAGACATGCTCAGTCTTTATAATAACATGATTACCACACCTTTATTTTCTTCAGTCTGCCACCTACACCAACGCATTCACTCCAGTCTCCATTGTTGATGCTCAATAATTGAAACTCCATTCAATCTCATTCTCATCTTCAACCTCCATCTTCTCTGTATCCATCCATGGCGTCTTCTTCTTCATTATCCTCAGCTTCTCTCATATCTCTCTCTTCTCTCCGTCTCCAACACTCTAAACTTGCAACTTCTTGTTCAATTTCCCAGAATCTGCTGATCCGAGACGCTGCTCAAAACCCCTTTCTTTCACCAGCTCATAAAACCCTAAAAACCTCCGAAATTTCCCGTCAAATTTTGCCAACCATAAGGCCGTTCACTACATCTCCGCGACCTCCTGCTGCTGCTTTTAGCACTGATGCTTCTACTGCTGCTGATTCTCGACCCTGTTAGTCATTCTCCCTTAATTTGATTTTAATTTTTGAATTGATTGATGAGGTGTATGTGTCTATTGATCTTAGATGATGTGTGGAAATCAAGATGCCATTCAGAAATTTATGCTCAACTAGTTGTTACTCAAAACTATCTTGGTATTTTTTGGTAATTTTGGCAAATATGTACCTTTATAGCTGAGTTTTACAGGCCCTAGTACGCTTCAATGTTGCCTAGATCTTTTTCTTTTGTGTATTTTTGAGGAAATGTGATCTAGATCTTTAAGTACTAAGCATATGCTAGAAATAAAATGTGTAAATGATCTGGGTTTTTCTGTCCAAACTTGTGTCAATGTTTAATGAATGATTGATGATGGAAACACTGACCAACAAAGGTTATTAACTGATCATGTTTAATGAATGATTGATGATGGAAACACTGACCAACAAAGGTTACCCTTTGTTGAGTTGTCCCACATCGGCCTTTGACACCCATATTGTGGTGTTTATAATGGCTTGGGTGCCTCAACTTCCGAAGCTAGCTTTTGGGGTTGAATTGGGCTCAAGTCTATTATTTCACATGGTATCAGAACTAGAGTCATTGATGTTGGGGCCGCGTCCGCAGTTGTTGTATGCGCCTCGTGGTGAGGGGGGCGTGTTGAGTTGTCCCACATCGGCCTTTGACACCCATATTGTAGTGTTTATAATGGCTTGGGTGCCTCAACCTCCGAAGCTAGCTTTTGGGGTTGAATTGGGCTCAAGTCTATTATTTCACATGGTATCAGAGCCAGGGTCATTGATGTCGGGGCCGCGCCCGCAATTGTTGTCTGCGCCTCGTGGTGAGGGGGGCGTGTTGAGTTGTCCCACATCGGCCTTTAACACCCATATTGTAGTATTTATAATGGCTTGGGTGTCTCAACCTCCGAAGCTAGCTTTTGGGGTTGAATTGGGCTCAAGTCTATTATTTCACACCCTTGTATCTTTCTGAGATGGCTAAGTTTGATGCCGTAGAAACTTGAAATCTGTTGTGTTATTATGGAGGGATTCTCATTGTTAGATGTTAGGTAAAAACCTAATCTTTGATCTTTTCAAAATGTTCCAAAGAATTTTGTTGAAAAATCTTCGTCCATTTTATTCAATGTAAGTATAGACAATATGTTAAGATGATGATACATGAAAAGACATGTATACTATGTAATGAAATGATTTGTTGCTCTGTTGTTAATCAGTCATCTTTGAAGCAATTTGCTCAATAAGAACAAGAGCTCCCCATGAAAATCATTTCCACAATTTGGTTGCTTTGTCTGTCCTTTGCCATTGACAAACTCCAATTTGTTTGCTTGTATTGGGTGTAAAACGCCAATTGTGCATGCACTTCTATCTCTATGTCTCACTTAAAAAGGGGGCAAATTGGAAGCCACATATGCCTACATCTCATTCTTGTATGCTAAATAGTAGTATTGAATAAGTACTTTTTTTGGACATTACGCACCAGAATTTAACCTAGGCTTCTATTAAAAATCCAACGATCCCAAAGTACAGTATATTATCATACAAGAAAATTGTATAGTGTAGTATTGTCTAACACCCTTAAAGTACAGTTTATTAGAGTCCAAACATCACTATAATAATCCGAAAGAGTTGATTTACTGGCTTGATGTGTTGGGCATACACAGCAAAGGTGCAAGAGCTATACGTGTATGAGATCAACGAGGGTGACAGAGGGAGCCCGGTTTACTTACCCTTGAGCCAAAAAGAGGTTCACTCTCTGGGTGACCTTGTTCCCTTCAGCAACAAAGTCTACAGCGGAGACCTCCAAAAACGGCTAGGAATCACCTCTGGACTATGCATTCTACTCCAACATGTCCCCGAGAAGAAAGGAGACCGATACGAAGCAATCTACACCTTCTACTTTGGGGACTACGGGAGCCTTTCTGTCCAGGGCGCGTACCTGACCTATGAGGACACGTGGCTCGCTATCACTGGTGGGACCGGAGTCTTCGAGGGCGCTTATGGACAAGTCAAGTTACAGCAGTTGATTTTCCCATTTAAGCTTTTCTACACATTTTATCTCAAGGGCATCAAGGATTTACCCCCGGAGTTGGTCTTCAACCCTGTCCCTCCTTCTCCAGCTGTTGAGCCTTCCCCGGCTGCTAAGGCCTGTGAGCCTCATGCCGTTGCACCTAACTACACCAATTAGGAATATGTGTTAGGGGTTTTCGGAACGCAAATTTAGTCATGAGGGGTTCGGTTCATTGTTGTAGTTATCATCATAATAAGGTTCCTTTGTTAATGTAGCATGCTCCATCAGTTGGCTGTAGCAATGGCGATTTCTGCTCCAACTGTGATGTATCCTAGGGTTATTGGGGGCATTTGGTTGTATTTTGATTTTTGAGATGATAGTTTGGTATCTGTTCAAATGTTGGACATTTTCTGCATTTCCAGGGCTGCTAGGATTCCATTCCTAGTTCTACTGTAGATTTGCTGGTGACCTGACCTCCCACCAGCTTTGATGCTCCTGATCTGCCTATGTCAATAACAACAAGAACAACGAGCCTCATTTTAGTCCTGCTAATGTGGCGACTGAGCTTGTCCAGATGTAGGCAGCCTTTTCCCCATGCATGGAAGTGCATGAAGAGGCTATTTCCAACAGACAAATCTACCTATGTCAATGCCAGAGAATAAAAATGACTGTCATTTAGGCATTTACATTGTCAGAAAACAGGGAATACAATATTTTGTAATATTCTATAGTCCTATATTTGGGTAGTTTTGATACTAGTATATTTTATGCTCTTAAGTTTATTCTGTTTACTTAGTTGTGATACACTTTGTATTTATAGGCTATGTATTACACATCTCATACACAGAATATACACATTTCATTCCTCTCTTTATTGTTCTTGCTGTCTCTTCTTGCTATGTTATCATGGTATCAGAGCCCTAAAAAAAAAAAAAAGGTAGAAGAAGGCAAGAAGAGACACATTGAAAATCACTAAGGTGCTCAAGACCACCTTTACCAATCTTCAAACACACTTGTCGACAAAGGGAGGTTTGCCTTGTGAAGTTGATTCCCTCACAATGACTCCATCTCCAAGTTTTTTCCAGTTTGTTCCATTTTCGTCCATACTCCCACAATTGCCACAATTACTTTATCAGTTTGTTCCAGTTGGACATTTGAATCTCCAAGTTTCGATCTTTTGGCTGGGATTATTCTCCTTCAGCAAATATTCTTGGGTTAGCTCTGTCACTACCCCAGTTATCAATTTCCTCTGCTTTACAGGTGCATTCCTTCCTGTTTGGTTGTTCCAATTACCAATTGGTTTTTTTTTTTCAATTTGCCATTGTTGTTGGGATGGATAAATTAGATGTTTCTCAACCAATTCAGACCATTTTAGATGGTCCAATTATGTACCCTGGTCTCAGGAGATGACTAGTTTTCTTAAGGGTCGTAGACTTTGGCGTTATGCCAAGGGTGATATTACTGTGCCTGTCAAAGAGACCGGTGAAAGTGATACCAAGTTTGCTGAACGTTTGGAAGAATGGGATAGCCAAAATCATAAGATTCTGACCTGGATTAGAAATTGTAGTATTCCTTCTATCATATTGCAATTTGGTCGATTTGATTATGCTAAAGAGGTTTGGGATCTTCTTTCTAAACGGTATTCTACAGTTGATATTGCTAACCAGTACCAATTGCATGAGTCACTCCGTACAATAAAGCAAGTGTCTCAGCAATCAGTTAATGATTTTTTGTCAAATATGCAAGCCATCTGGGATCAATTGGCTCTGTCTGAACCTAAATGGGAATGTACTAAGGATGCAGAAAAGTTTCTCATCTATCGTGATAATTTTAGAGTTATGCAATTTCTAATGGCATTACACGCAGATTATGAACCTATTCGAGCATCTCTTCTTCACAGAGAAACGTTTCCCCGACTTGAGAATGTTGTTGCTGAGTTACTGTCAGAAGAAACACGCCTTGGTATTTTGAACAAATGCTCTCTAGACTCAGTAGCTCAACAGGCTGTTTTGGCAGCTCCTTCTACCAATATGACATCAGAGAAAACATGCAAGTATTGCCACAGACCTGGTCATGTCATCTCGGAATGTCGAAAACTGAAGCGAAAGAAAGAGCAACAGGGCCAACAGTCGAGATTCTTTCCCAACAATTCTGCTGTCGCCATCGACACAAAAGAAGGAGCACAAGCAAGTATTTCTCTCAGTGATTTGCAAGCAATTCTTAATCAGATGGGTAGTCAATCTACCTCTGCCTCTGTTCTTTCGGCAATACCAGGTACCGTTTCACCTTGGTTCTTTGACTCTGGATGTTGTAATCATATGACATCAAACCTTCACTCAATGGTGAATAAAGCTGACATTGTGCCAACTTTTGGGATACGGACAGCTGATAACTCCACGATGGATATCAATTGTAGCGGGGACATAGTCACCCGCAACTTGTCATTACGTGACGCATTTTTTGTTCCTAAACTGGCTTTGAACGTTGTTTCAGTGGGTCAAATATGTGAGCTTGGTTACAATGTGCATTTCTCCAATAGTGGTTGTGTTGTGCAGGACCCACAAAGTGGCAAAATTCAGGGAACCGGTCGTAAAGTTGGGCGACTGTATGAAGTTTCTTTTCTAAATGCTTACGATGTTTCCAATACAGATCCTGACAACTTGTTGCTGCTACTGGTTTATCTCAAGATATTTGGCACTCAAGATTGGGCCACATATGTGACTCTAGATTGCAGTCGTTGATTAATAAAGGCATTTTGGGTCAGGTTAAGCAGAATAAAGTTGATTGTGTCGCTTGTAAGCTTGCTAAGCACCATGCACTGCCTTTCAATAATAGTGACTCTATTTCTGATGCACCATTTGATCTTGTTCATTCTGATATTTGGGGTCCTGCCCCTACCAAGACTATGAATGGATATCAATACTTTGTTATATTTGTGGATGATTATTCAAGATACATATGGATTTATCTTATGAAAAATCGATCTGAATTCTCACAAATATACTATAATTTTGCTGCTATGGTGGACACCCAATTTTCTTGCAAAATCAAAACTTTCAGATGTGATAATGCTATGGAATACAGGTCAAAAGACTTGGTCGCCTTTCTTGCGCAAAATGGGACTGTCCTCCAGCATTCTTGCCCTGGAACCTCTCAGCAGAATGGGCGAGCTGAAAGAAAACTTCGACATATCTTGGATACGGTTCGAGCAATCCTCATATCTGCTGCCTGTCCAGAGGTGTTTTGGGGAGAAGCTTGTCACTCCTCAGTTTACAGCATCAATCGTATGCCCTCTCCTGTAACTGGAAATCTATCTCCGTATGAAAAACTTTATGGTAAAGCTCCTGACTACAACATGTTACGTGTATTTGGCTGTGTTTGTTTTGTCATGTTACAGTCCCATGAGCACACTAAGTTGGAGCCACGAGCTAGATTATGTTGTTTTTTGGGTTATGGAATTCACCATAAAGGTTATCGCTGTTGGGATCCTAAGTCCAAACGTCTCCGTATCTCTCGCCATGTTGTCTTTTGGGAGCACAGAATGTTTTCCTCTTTGTCTGAATTTCACATCACTGATCCCGCAACACCATTCTTTGCTGATCCTCTTGTTGAGTTATTTCCAGATGAAGATAACATTCTTGACGACCCTTCTACAAGCAACATCGAACCCCTTACAGATCCCATTGAGTCGGGTTCGCTCCCAACACCAACATCTAGTGAGGACTCTATCGCACCATCTAGCTCCCCATCTTCATTCATCGATGATAATGATCCATCTCTCGATACGACGATGCTTGAATCAGCGACACTGAGCCCACATTCTACTGGTGATCCATCCACTCCTCCTGTACAAGTTTCACAGCCAGAGATGCCGCTACGACGCTCCAGTAGGGTATGACACCTACCCGAGTACCTCAATGCTTATCAACTCTACGCAGCCACTGCATCCCTCCATGAGCCATCAACATATAGAGAGGCTAGTTCTAATCCTCTCTGGCAGCAAGCTATGCAAGATGAGATAAATGCATTAGAGAAAGCACAAACCTGGGAGATAGTCGATTTGCCTCCGGGGAAAATTGCCATTGGCTGTAAATATGTTTACAAAATCAAGACACGCGCAAATGGTGAAATTGAACGATACAAAGCTCGTCTCATTGCTCTTGGCTCTAGTCAAGAATATGGCATTGACTACGAGGAGACGTTCGCTCCTGTGGCCCGTATTACATCAGTGAGAAGTTTGTTTGCTGTTGCTTCAAGTCGGAGATGGCCCTTGTTCCAGATGGACGTGAAAAACGCCTTCCTACATGGCAACCTACATGAAGAAGTTTATATGCGTCCCCCACCAGGTTATGCGCATCCCCCCGCAAGGTATGTCGTCTTCGTCGTGCCTTGTATGGTCTCAAACAAGCTCCTCGAGCTTGGTATTCCAAGTTTAGCTCCACAATTTGCAACTTTGGGTTTTCAACTAGCTCTCATGATCATGCTCTCTTTATTCGTCACTCTGATAAGGGTATCATTCTTTTACTTCTATACGTGGACGATATGATGATAACGGGGGATGACGCAGATGGTATTCGCGAGTTGAAATCGTTTTTGAATCATCACTTTGAAATGAAAGATCTCGGACCTTTGAGTTATTTCTTGGGTTTGGAAGTATCATCAGGCAGTGGAGGATATTATCTCACTCAAGCGAAATATGCCTCGGAGCTTTTGTCTCGAGCAGGTATATCTGATTCGAGAACTACAGCGACACCTATCGAAGCGAATTTGAAACTCGGTCCACTAGATGGTGTTCCTCTCAAGGATCCAACACTTTACCGTCAACTGGTTGGTAGCCTTATTTATCTCACAGTCACTCGTCCAGACATTGCCTATGCTGTCCACATTGTTAGCCAATTCATGTCTTCTCCCCGTACAACTCATCATGCTGCTGTACTTCGGATACTTCGGTATGTGAAGGCTACATTGTTTCATGGATTGTATTTTCCCTTCAATACACCTCTTGTTCTTAAAGCATTCTCAGATTCTGATTGGGCTGGTGATTGCACTGATAGACGTTCTATAACTGGTTTTTGTTTCTTTCTTGGAGACTCTTTGATATCATGGCGTAGTAAGAAACAAACTTTGGTTTCTCGCTCCAGCACAGAGGCTGAGTATCGTGCACTTGCTGACACGGTTTCTGAACTCATTTGGTTATGATGGTTGTTGAATGACATGGGTGCAACTCAAGAATCATCAACCACACTTCATTGTGATAATCGTAGTGTTGTTCATATTGCTCATAATGACGTTTTCCATGAAAGAACCAAGCACATTGAAGTCGATTGTCATTTCATTCGGCAACATCTTCTAGCCAATGAAATTCGTCTTGTTTCGGTTTCTACTCTAGATCAAGCAGCTGATATATTTGCCAAAGGACATTTACCCGGTCGATTTCATGATCTTATATCCAAGCTCAAAATGGGGTTTGCTCCACCACCTTGAGCTTGAGGGGGGGGGGGTCAGAAAACAGGGAATACAATATTTTGTAATATTCTATAGTCCTATATTTAGGTAGTTTTGATACTAGTATATTTTATGCTCTTAAGTTTATTCTGTTTACTTAGTTGTGATACACTTTGTATTTATAGGCCATGTATTACACATCTCATACACAGAATATACACATTTCATTCCTCTCTTTATTGTTCTTGTTGTCTCTTCTTGCTCTGTTATCATACATTAAACTATTATCAGCTACCATCACAATCACAATCACTTCATTTTGTTCAAACAATTTTGAACATGAACTTTTGTTTACTTAAAAGCTAATGATAGAAGCTAAAACATAAAACAGCTACAGTGTGTGGCTACTGCACACCAGAAAAGGAAATGTTTACATTGAAAAAGAATGTCAATTTTTTTATGGAACACTAAGTGGAGATTGGTTAGCAGTGCTTCGCGTAAGACCCGTTCTAGTGGTCATAGGCATGTTAAAGGGGCTGGTATGACTATTCATAGTGGCAATTCTCTCGGGGAAGATGCAGATGATAGTTCTGATGTAAGATCTTTGAACGTTGTGGATCTATCCTTAGAAAGGCTGGATGAGGAGGCTCGTAGAGCGGCGAATGTTGTGCGTTTGCTGAAAATGTCTCGTGATGACCATGAGACAGTGACTAAAACATTCAGGGATGATTTGCTGGAAAAAAAAGAAGAGTCTTATTAGATAGTTGGATGTTTTTTATTTATGGTAATCTCGTTGTATCGTAGTTGTGCTGTTTCCTGTTATGCTGGGTTTTGCTGTTGCGGTTTTATAGCATCGTTGATGCCTTCTTAGCCTTTTGGCTTACAAATTATCGGAAAAGAAAAACTGTCAAGAGCCTTTATAAATTGGGTGATGATAAGTGTCTTGCCCCAAGACACTCCTTAAATGTCTTCTCCCTTATAAAATCAATACTTATTATTGTTTTTAACCCCAATTTTTTTGACAGATACTATTAATTATCAATTATAAGAAGCTTGGAATGTGTTGGCTACGCCAACAATTAAAATTGGGGTGATGATAAGTGTCTTGCCCCAAGACACTCCTTAAATGTCTTCTCCCTTATAAAATCAATACTTATTATCGTTTTTAACCCCAATTTTTTTTACAGATACTATTAATTATCAATTATAAGAAGCTTGGAATGTGTTGGCTACGCCAACAATTAAAATTGACACCCTAACGAATGAACCCCATCCGTTGGGCATATTTTAGACACTTTTTTGTAAATTTTTAAAAATATAAATAAAAGTGTGATTTTATACAATTTATATATATTATTATAGTTATAGAAGTCAATCATGTAACTTTTTTTCAATTTAATTCACAAATATATAGGTTTTCTATAATGACAAGACACAAAATATGTGTCTTGCACAAGACTTTTATCATTTCCCTTATAATTCTGACAGATGACAGCAATTTCTTATCAGAATTATGAGAAAGTGACACAAGTTGATTCCGGTTATGGATCTGTCTTGAGTCTTAACTACTCCAAGTTGATAATAAATGGTCATTAAAAGAAGGGAAACCGCAGCCAGTATATATGTTTTTTCTTTTGGGCTGTGAAATTACAGTATATATGTAGCCCAAAGAGAATCTCCTGTCCATTTACGTTTCTAAAACAAATGATAAGCAAGGCACTCCTGTAGGTCCTTAGTGAAGGCCTAGTTTGTATCGAGGGGAATATCCATTCACTTCATTTTTTGTAATCCTCAAAATGATGGGGAAACAAGAGGAATGGAAGAATTATAATAGAGGTTATTGGCAATGAAGGACAACCCACAATGTAAATTGACCACGAAAAAATATTAGGATCATAGAGAAGGGAACCCAACAGTGCTGATGTGGTATGTCAAGTGAACAATCAATTTTTTTTGTTTCAATTGCTCTACCCCTCTCCCTTTGAGCTACGTATCAATATCTATAAACGGAACTATGTTTCACCTTTAAAGATATCCATGGAAATCTATAAAGGCGAACCATGGTTAGCGTTACAACCATTCGGAAAAGACGTCCCTTGCTCAAACTTTCCCTCTATTCAAACCCTCAACTCCCACCCTCATATGTTTAACGGGGTTTAACTGATTAGGATATCATTTGCAATGGTTGCATAACATGTTTCAAACTTCTTGAACAACAAATATTAATAATTAATTGTATCTATTAAAAAAAAACATGTTAGAATTCATAATAAATATTAATTTCATAGAAAAACAATACTTAAAGAATATTTGGGGCAAGACAATTATCATCACTTCAAAATTACTACGTTAACAAAGAGAGTACTTTTTATCCTTTATTTTTTGGATTATTGGACGCCAATAATACCAACTTTGGGGGTATTGGAGACTAATAATACAAACTATTTCCTTGGACACTAGTAATACCAACTATCGACATATTTTCCTCCAACAGTACACGATCGAGTTGTTATAGTTTTGACTCATTGGAAAGATGATGTGGCTCCATAATGTGTGACGTGGAAGGCGGAGGTTGGGTAGAAAATGTTGACGTGGACACTAACATGCATTCCATGTCACATATTATGGAGTTACATCATCTTTTCGATGAGTTAAACCATAACAATTCGACGGTGTACTGTTAGAGGAAAATAGGTCAATAGTTCGTACTGCTAGTGTCCAAGAAAATAATTTGTATTATTAATGTCCAATACCCCTAAAGTTGGTATTATTGATGTCCAAAAACCTTTTTTTTTTTGTGTGGAAATAAGAGAGTAGTTTTATCTTGAAAAGTAAATACTCCCTCTATTCTATGTTTTGTTTTTGATAGGAAGAACAGGAGAAAACTTATGTTACCATTGTTACATTTAAAATAATATTGTCAAAATTTAAAAAAATTTAACTATAAAAATTTCTCAATATATACAATAACTTGTTATATAAAAGTACTACTATCAAATTTATAACGTAAGATTTGAGGAGATCTAGATATAGAGTTTCTTAACTTTATAATGCATGAAAAAGCTAATTACATCAAAAAAAAATTCATTTTGTTAAAAAAAATGGAACTCCGGGGCAAAATTCATAAAAATATAATATTATAATTATTAATATAATCAACAAATAATTCTAAGGGAATGGGAAACAACATGAATAGCATGATGAGTTGACTTGACATTTGACAATGACGAGCATATATGGACGGCAATGAGCAGGGAGCAAACCCAAGAGCCGCAAATCGAGTCAACTCCAAAACTCGGTAACCCCCATTTTAAATACTGTTCAAATTCCCACGTTTCTTCTTGAATCTTGACCATCATTCTTTGAACTTCTTAACTTTTCACAAAAAGAATTCAAAAAGTCAGGATGTTTAGTTTCCTATATAACAGCATTACCCCTCCATCTCCTTCCACCCATCAACAAACAACTCTGAAATCAACCTTCTTCTGTCTTCTTATTCCCATCCATGGCTTCTTCACTGTCTTCTGGTTCTCTAAATGCTGTCTCAACTTTCCATGTTCAGCACCCAAAACTCTCAATTTCGTCTTCATCTTCCCAGAATCTGTTGATCACAAATGCTGCTACCCAGAACCCCTTTCTTTCATCTTCAAAATCCCTGAAAGTCTCCAAAAGTACCCACCAAATTATGCATGCAAAAAAGCAACCTGCAATAACTGCTTTCTTCTTCAAGAACCGCAAATCTCAGTCAGAACATCAACCGATAGCTGTTTCTGCTGTTGATAATGGTGCTCCTGCTGCTGATTCCCGACCATGTAAGTCATTTTTCCCTGCTGTTTTTCATCCAAACTTAATATCGATCATAAATCCATATATATAATAAAGTTATAAGGGTATAAAAGTTTTCATTATCCAAAACTTCTGTTTATCAAAGTGTTGGTGCAATTGTTATATTAATATTATAAATAATTCATCATGAATCTATCAAATACTATCACAAATTTCATCAATATATATTTTTAAATTCATAAAAAATTTCAAAAAATTATTATATAAAAAATTGATATATTTTAATGTATGTGGTGCATGTGCCTAAATAGTTATATCATGGTGGATGATATAATTTACGATGAAATACCTAGTTTTAATTTCTATTACCATTTTCACAATATTGTTTTCTATTTGATAAAAAACGATTCCATTATGGTGATTGAATTTTAATCAAATCACTATATTGCATAAAAAAATGCTTGTAATTAGTTTATAATATTAAAAGAAAAACCCCACTAACCTATTAAAATTACATCCTTAATAGTATACACTATACAATGACGATGATTGATATTATTCACTTGCATGCATTAATTAAATTATTCATTTTTAAGTGTGTAATTGTTCATCATATGTATAATCTGAACCACAAAATAAAATTGGTTCATATTGATTGATTTTTACTTATTGTGGAACATCCATGCATGCATGCAGCAAATGTGCAAGTGATGCACATATACGAGTTGAACGAGCGAGACAGAGGTAGCCCAGTATACCTCCCCCTCAGCCAAAAGGAGATCCACTACCTGGGCGACCTGGTCCCCTTCACCAACAAACTCTACACCGGCGACCTCCAGAAGCGGCTCGGCATCACCGCCGGCCTCTGCATCCTCATCCAGCATGTCCCCGAGAAAAAAGGCGACCGTTATGAGGCTGTCTACACCTTCTACCTCGGCGACTACGGCAGCTTGACCGTCCAGGGTGCCTACTTGACTTACGAGGACACCTGGCTCGCCGTCACTGGTGGGACCGGGATCTTTGAGGGGGCGTATGGACAAGTCAGGTTGAATCAGCTGGTTTATCCGTTTAAGATATTTTACACTTTCCATTTGAAGGGGGTCAAGGATTTGCCGGCGGAGTTGACCACCAAGCCGGTCCCGCCGAGTCCTGGGGTTGAGCCGTCGCCGGCTGCTAAGGCGTGTGAAGCTCATGCTGTTGCCCCCAGCTTCACCAATTAGGGTTCCAGTTGTGGTGTTGGAAGTGTTGGGGTTTGGTATGATTAAGAATAAGTAGTGTTTGTTCATTAGGTTTAGTACAAGATGAGGTTTTCGGTGTTGCGTCGAGTATTTGTGCTGGTTGGCTATTTGCCCTTTAGTATGAGCTGAATGAGGCACTTTAATATATTAATAATAGATCTTTCTTTTTTTAAGTGTTTGTCTTTTTGGCTGCTTGCAGTAACTCAAATTATATCTTGGTTTAACATATCTATTATTACCTCGTTCCAAACTGTTTGTCTGTTAATTAAATTTTGATTGTTAATTACTCACAAATTATAATAAATTAAAATATGAAATAACTACTATTAGAAGATAATTTGCTAAATATTACAATGATGATAATTTTATATTGTAACTAATTATATTTTGTGAATAATTAACAGTCAAAATTTAATCAATGGACAAACATTTTGGAACGGAGGTAGTAAAATAAATTGATTTTTTATGTAATAAATGTGTGTAAAATTGATAAAATTTATAATAATGTAATATTGATGCATTTATGATAAATTTTACCATAAATATTTATGGATTGGATGTGATTAAACTCCCTTCTAATAGCTTGTAGTAAAAAGTATGACCTTACGTAATTAAGCAACAACTATTGATTTGAATAAACACCTTTCCTTTGGGCATATTAATATTCAAGGACTACAATCCGGTAATGTCTATTCATGAATTACCACCATATTAATATCAATGGATTATTATATTAACATCTAGTGATTACATATATAACGAATCAAGGAAGCATATATTAAATTTACATTATAGAATTAAAGAAGAAGAAGAAGAAGAAGAAGAAGAAGAACTAAGTTCTAAAGCTATTAATATAATAGACTAATTCTACGGAACTTCTACTTCGTCTACTCCATTTTTTCTTCTTTTAATTCTTCTGCTTCTGCTTCTTCCTTTTTTAATTCTTCTTCTTTCTTTCTCTTGCTTCTTTTCTTCTTCTTCTTCTTCTTTGTAACCCTCCCTCTTTTGTTTTTTCAGACAAAGAAAGCAAAAAAAGAAAAAGAAAAAGAAAAATATCACTGTCAACTCAGCGACGTGGGCTCCACCGTTTATTATAAATTGAGACTCCATTGTCCTTCTAATCCCTCTTTGACAAATGGCATTTTGGGCCGTCCTTTAAGGTAAATAACCCTTAATTTTATTAATGAACGAGACTTAGCTATAATAAGTAGCTATCTGGAGGTAACCTTTCATGGCTAGCTTTTTTGAGGGACCATTCCCTTCCATGTCACGGAAGTTCTAGCTGCATACATGTTATACTGATGTATTCAAGTAGTCTATACCCTAATCGACAAACCCCAATAATACTTGAAATTTCATCATGACGGGAATAAATAACTACGATTGTTCGTCTTCAACAAAAAAATTTTATTAAGCGCACATGAGAAAACTCCTACTAAACAAGAAATTACTAGTACCCTACAAGCTAGCTCTCTGCCCTTGGTACACATCGTCCGATGCTCTTTCAAGTTGAATGGCCCAATAAATTGTTAGGATCATAGCGATGTCGGCTATTCACCGATGAGGACGTGACGATAAGTCCACTAAACCATATTGTATATTGTTTAGATGAAGGAGATGTCCTGACAAGATTAGATCAACCTGTTTATGAATTATTGTCAAAATATGCTCATGAGAATGACTTGCGAATGAATAATTAAACATCACACAAGACAAAGGGCGCTTTGACCCCCTCGTAGAGTCGGGGGCTTCCCCGATGCTACTTTAAATGAAGTCACAAGTGAGTTTCATTTGAGTTTAACTTATTATCAGATTCATTTCTTTCTACCACTATATACATTTTTAACACTATACACGAGAAAATTCATCTTTCACATATTTGGTGTAGCTGTCAAGGTGTTGTTTTCACATATACATTTTTAACTCTTTTTCCTATTTTATTTTTTTTTTACTTTAGGTAAATTTGACTCAAGGGTGTTGCCAGTAAATTTCACTGCAGGGAGAAGAAATAACAAAATGTCCATAACAAGTATGATCTATCAATCCCACAATTTTCATCTAATGGGAAATGTTTTTACTTAAATCTTGGTGAAAAAATTGGATGATGGGGGTGGTTGCCACATAGCCCATCAAGCCCATAAGTTCTATGCAACTTATCTTGCACCCAACACCCAAAATATAAGTTGTATACTTGTATTATTGGAATTAAATAATTTGACCTTTGGGGAATTTGGATACAACGAACTGATTTTTGGACTTTGGATTCAATAAACTATACTTAACATCCTATTAAATTGAATGGACTTTCACCGATTTCAATTCGTCGTAAAAGTGACTTTAAGAGGCGATCAAATTGTTCTTTCTTTACATTTCACCTTTTAAATAGTTTACGTAAACAATTACCTTTGCCAAGTCACTTTTTCGACAAATTGAAATCGATGAAAGTTCATTCAATCTAACTGGATGTTAAGTTTAGTTCGTCGAACACAAATTTAGAATGTCAGTTTGTCGTAACCAACTTGCTCTAAAGGTTGGATTATTTAATTCCAAAAGCTCATATAAGAAGATCATGGGGTGTTGGGTGGTACCAAGAATGCATGGAGAAGCTGATTCCGACATATCCAAAAAGGCTTTTCAAAGACAAAAACAAAACAAAAAGAAACAAACCAATTAGAAAACCAAGAATAAAGGGACAGAATATTTCGAGCAATGCCTCTAAGATCACAGAAACAATGACATCAAGTTGAAGACATAAATAACACCCAAATAATCATCCTTATACACATCAAAATAGTCCTACAAAGACAACTCCTGAGAGTCATAGACCTCAACCAATCAATCCAACACTCCCATTACAGTTACCATTAGTTCTCCATGATCCACCCCCACATTCTAATCTTATACTACTTCCCCCATGGTAAACCAACCATGAAACCTTATTCAAATACTACACACACAAACACTAATTAGTAAAGTTAGGTGCAACAGCATGAGCTTCACAAGCCTTGGCAGCCGGCGACGGCTCAACCCCAGGTGTCGGCGGCACATGCTCGGTGGTCAACTCCGCCGGCAAATCCTTAATCCCCTTCAAATGGAAAGTGTAAAATATCTTAAACGGATAAACCAGCTGATTCAACCTGACTTGTCCATACGCCCCCTCGAAGATCCCGGTGCCGCCAGTGACGGCGAGCCAGGTGTCCTCGTAGGTCAAGTAGGCACCCTGGACGGTCAAACTGCCGTAGTCGCCGAGGTAGAAGGTGTAGACAGCCTCGTATCGGTCGCCTTTCTTCTCCGGGACGTGCTGGATGAGGATGCAGAGGCCGGCAGTGATCCCGAGCCGCTTCTGGAGATCCCCGGTGTAGAGTTTGTTGGTGAAGGGAACGAGATCGCCCAGGGAGTGGACCTCCTTTTTGCTCAGGGGAAGGTATACTGGGCTTCCTCTGTCTCGCTCGTTCAGCTCGTATATGTGCATCACTTGCACTTTTGCTGTGGGGATATTCAACAAAAATTATCAAAATCAACATTATTCATACAATTATACACAACTAGGAAGATACTACTCCCTCCGTTTCATATTAATTGTCATAATTTTGACTTTCACGGTCTTCAATGTGACTCTTTTAATTGATAATTTCTTACATAATATGTTATTAAAAATTGTTATATTATACTTTTATGATAGTATTTTTCGTTACGAATCTAATGATTGTAATTTTATATGGAAACTCATTGTATATTTCGAGAAATTTATGGTCAAAATTTTTGAAATTTGACTGCATAATTTTCAAAGATGATAGTTAATATGGAATAGAGGGAGTAATTAGGTAAATGCCGTTACTTTTATGGTCTTTTTACTAAATTTTTTTATCTTCTAACAAATGGTTTGACACAATACATTACTGTCTTTGCCCCATATTATTTGTTCGTTGAAAATTATATTAATCAAACTCTGAAAATTTTTACTATTCAAGTTAAAAATAAGATAAGCACAAAATTAAGTGTTAAATATAATATGTATAAAAGTTAATCCTACAATGTTCAAAATATTACACTGCACAAGCCTATTAAACATATCACATGATGAATTAAAAACACTAATTAGCTGAAAAAGTTAACACATTCAAAAAGTTTGGCTGGATTAGTGGTTTGAACATGAAAAAAGTGCTATCAGCCTTTCTATCCAAGTTCTTTAAGGTTGAGTGGTTATAGCTTAAAAAGCATCAACATGTTTTTGCCAACTTTTTTATGAAGTTACAACTTTTAGATCTTCTTTACACTCTTAGGAAAACTTTAATATTAAAACTATTTTACTCCCTTTGTCTTATATTATATTGATTGTCATAATTTTATAATATTATTTTTTATTATGAATCTAAGAGAAATTTATGGTCAAAATCTTTGAAATTTTACTACACAATTTTCAAATACGATAATTAATATGGAACAGATGGAGTGGTTCATAATATATGAAATTTAACATTTGCCTACAGAGGGGGAAAAGAAAAGACTTACAAGGTCGAGAATCAACAGCAGTGACACTATCATCAAGGGCAGAAACAGCGGGGGGAGGCTGAGATTGAGGCTGGGATTTGCGGTTTTTGAAGAAGAAAGCTGTGGTAGTCACTTGTTTTTTGGTGGGTGTAATTTGATGGGTGTTTTTGGAGGTTTTGAGGGTGGTTTGAGATGAAAGAAAAGGGTTTTTGACAACATTTGGAATCAACACATTCTGTGAAGATGAAGAAGATGAAGGATTTATATTGAGTTTAAGCTGCATAGAGGAGATTGCATTCAGAGAAGCTGAGGACAGTGAAGAAGCCATGGATGGATCTGATGTGAATGTGATGTTGAAGAGATTCAAAACAGAGGAGATTATTAACACTTTGGTTTGGTTTAGGTGGATGTAGAATGAGAGGAAAGGTTGGTACTTGGTGATCTTATATAGGAGATAGTGCTCCTTAAAGTTACTAAATAGTAAATTTAAATAAATAAATAAAGTTTGTTGTGGGATGTGGGGAAAGTAGATGAGGGGGGAAAAATAATAGTTGCAAGGAAAATGTGGGAAATTATTTAAGTGTTGCATGATGGAAGAAGGGTCTATGTTTCCATCAATTAGGAAGCATCCAGGTGACCCACCTTCTAGCTCACTGCATGGCCGGTAACCGGTTTATGAACAACGGTGGTCTATATTTCCATTGGATTATGATGGTTCATGACGTATTCTCCGCCTTTCCTTGACATATAAAGTTTACTTATGGTTGGTTACTTTACGTAGAGAAATGATAAATGTCTTGGAGAAGTGTCTTGTGATACTACAAAATCTATATATTTGTAAATTAAATTGGAAAAAAATGACATGATTGACTTCTACAACTATAATAATATATATAAATGTTATAAAATCACATTTTTATCTATATTTTTTAAAATTGATGAAAATGCGTCCAAAATATGTCTAACGGATGTGGTTCATTCGTTAGGGTGTCAATTTTAATTGTTCGCGTAGCCAACATATTTCAAGCTTCTTATAATTAATAATTAATAGTATCTATCAAAAAAATTGAGGATAAACATGATAATAAATATTGATTTTATAAGAGAGAAGACTTTTAAGCAGTGTCTTGGGGCAAGACACTTATCATCACCCCCATACAATATTGGTCTAGTGAACAGTCAAGTTCACCCGAAGTAAAAAAAAAAAATGATGGAAGAAGTGTTTCGTCCTAAACTTATATCAATTTTGGTAAATATTATAGTGGGTGTATGTCCTTTATATTTAATGAAGAATAAGTAGTTCAATCTATTGGTCATTATTATAAGAATGACCATTAGTAAATTTTATAAATTGGAAGCTAGGATATCATATTATTCACGACATATCTGACCCATCTATATTATAAAAACAATCTTTCATTACACTTGAAAGATGGAAATGGTAGCCAACTTCTTGGTATTACAAATTTGAGCTTTGCTATGAATATAAATGATACTCACTATATGCTACTCCCTCCTTCGCATATTATCTGTCATTTTAACTAACTTTTTTTTTTCCCCATAATATCTGTCACTTTGTATTTCCAATAGCGTATTAATTACTAATTTATCAAATTAACCTTATTAATTACATCTTTTTCATCCATTTTTCTTTTTTATTCACATTTTCCCTTTTTTATTCACCATTTTATTCAACATTTTCACATTTCCAATGCACTAAATTAATGTAGATGAGAAATTTTTTTGGTTTTTTAAATAGTGTCCCAAGTGACACTTAATTTGGGAAGGAGGGAGTATCAATTAGCCTTTGCGTTAGTCACAAGAATACCACCTACTATCTTTTCCTCTCGGGATTCGATTCATGGGGAAATATTGCTCTAGCTCCTCCAATTTGAAAGTGTTGTCAGGGTAAGGTGCGCTTAGTTTAAAGGATTGACATCCTGCCTACCGTCTGCTGTAAGTATGTTGGTTTGGTATTTCTGACTGGGACCCAATAGATTGAACTATTTATCTATATACTAAAAAAATTGATACTCAACTATATATCTAAATCAAGTATGTGTGTGTGTGTGTGTATATATATATATATATATATATATATATATATATATATATATATATATATATATATATATATATATATATATATATATATATATATATAGGATAATTGGATTTTAATAATCCCTACTTTCATGATTGGACGATGGTGGGCCATCTTTTTCACTTTGTATTCTGGTGGTCCAAAAAAAAAATGGATTGTAGTGGGATATTTTCAAGGGAATAATAGATTTTGTGTTGCATTTGATTCAAAACTTAGTATAATACTTTACAATGATTTTTAATGAATTTACAGCGTTTCTCCCAAATTTTTTTCATTTTTTTACTATTTTTTACGATTTTTTCACTTTTATTATTTTTAAAAAATTATAATAATTATTCGGAGTCTCAAAAAAATAATTTAAAAAATGTTTTAGAAACTACCATTCATTAACTTTCTAGGGGTAGGAACGAAAAAAACAAAAACAATATAGTGTAGGAATGAAAAAAATAAGAAGAATGTGGAGGTGGATTTGGTACCACTACAATCCAATTTTATTTTTTTTTACCACCAGAATACAAAGCGAAAGTACGGTGCACCATTGTCCAATTGGTGAAAGTAGGGATTATTAGAATCCAATTATCCTATATATATATATATGTATATATATATATATATATATATATATATATATATATATATATATATATATATAAGGATATTGGATTCTAATAATCCCTACTTTTGCAAATTGGACGGCAATAATCCCTACTTTCAATTTGTATTCTGGTGGTAAAAAAATAATATGGTATTGTAGTGATACCAAATCCATCACCACATTCTTTTTATTTTTTTCATTCTTACCCATACTGTTTTTGTTTTTTTCGTTCCTACCTCCAGATAGGTAATGAAGTGTAGTTGCTAAAACATTTTTGAAATTATTTTTTTGAGATTTCGAGCAATTATTATGATTTTTTAAAAGGAATAAAATTAAAAAAATCGAAAAAAATTGAGAGAAATGTTGTAAATTCATTAAAAATCGTGGTGAAGTGTTATACAAAGTTTTGAATCAAATGGAACACAAAATCTATGATATTTAGGGTATACTCTCGATTATGTCCTACTACAATACAATTTTTTTTTTTTGGACCACCAGAATACAAATAGAAAGTAGGGATTATTGTCATCCAATTTGCAAAAGTAAGGATTATTAGAATTCAATTTTCCTATATATATATATATATATATATATATATATATATATATATATATATATATATATATATATATATATATTCACAAAGACACATATTTCACATTTGATTTTTATAATATTCTGAAAGTTATGAAAAAATATAATTTTATATAATTTCATAAAAATTAATAATCTTTCAAACTTCAATCATAACGCTTAAAAAAACCCTAACGTACAATATTATAGCTTTTATATCAAGATTCGCAATGACAAAAGTATTTGCTAATAATATGTTATGCATCTCTTTTTTTTTATGTGAATGTTATGCATCTTTTGCCAGACAATTTTTTTGTCTTAATATATATTTTTAATTAGACTAGTACTATCACTCAAAATAAAAAAAATCACTTCAAACACATTTCAAACATTGACAAACTTGAAGATAACAATTTTAATTGACAAACCCTAACACAAATTATGATAATCTAATAAAAAGCTGTAGTATAGAAATAACTAAAAAAAAAAAAAAGTTGACTTACTGAATACTAGTACTATTAATTGCTAATTATCTAACCCAAGCAACTCATGAATATCACGAGACACAGAAGAATACATAATTGACTTTAATTGTTTGAGGTTGGACGGTGCATTGACGCTTGAACGAACTTCCCCGGTCAATCAGCCGAAAACTGGGTCAACATCAACCAAAAGTCCCGCGTTTAATCTCCCACCTTATTAATTATCCTTCATTCCTTCCCTCTTCCTTTCTTTTTTTACAATTTTATGTTATTACAATACTGGCTCATTCTAAATTTGATTAAATTTTAACAGTTAATTACTGATAAATTATACTCCCTCCGTCCCAAATAATTTGTCCCAGTTTGACTAATGAAGTCAAACTTTATAAAGTTTGACCGTTAATTTATCAAATTATATGTTGAGTTATCGTGTAAAACTATTATTATTAGATTTGTGACGAAAAATACTTTCATTTAAACAAAATATTTTAAGTTTTGCTAAAATTAAACGTAAAATATTAATAGTCAAAGTATAACATCGAAGACCGTGAAAAAGCAAAGTGGACAATTTATTTGGGACGGAGGGAGTAATAATTTATAATATAAAATTAACACAATTTTAATTTTTAATAACTTATCTTTCTAACGGTAGTAATAGTAAATTTATATTATAATTCATTGAAATTTATAATTAGTTACTAATTAAAATTTAATCAAATAAACAAATATTTGGAGACAGACTTAATAGCTTTGAGTGATAATCAATATATTCACAGGCTAATTAACATGATATACTACTTGAGCGAGTTATTAGTATATATCCTCACTCAATTCCTATCCTTTTCCTCCTTGTAAGGTTGCATCCATCCATCATCCATGGCTTCCATATCCTCATCTTCTCTCAAACCCCCATCCTCCCTTCTCCCAAAACTCCCTAATTCTTCTCAATCTCCCAAAAACCTCATCTTCCCAAATTTCACACAAAAAACCCTCTCAACATTCCCACCTTCAAAAACCCTAAAAACCTCTAAAAACACCCACCAAACTTTCCTTACCAAAACCCACTCTACATCATCCTCCTCCTCCTCCTTCCCTCCGACAGACGAATCACAACCGTCCAACGTCCAAGAACTCCACGTGTACGAGATCAACGAGCTGGATCGCGGCAGCCCGGTGTACCTACCCCTAAGCAAAAAATGGGCCCACTCGCTTGGCGACGTGGTCCCATTCACCAACAAGCTCTACACCGGGGATCTCGGGACCCGCCTCGGGATCACGGCTGGTCTATGTCTCCTTATCCAAAACGTGCCCTTAAAATTTGGGGACCGGTACGAGGTCATCTACACCTTCTACTTCGGGGACTATGGGAGTGTCACGGTCCGTGGGGCCTACTTGACCCACTCCCGTCAGGACACGTGGCTGGCCATCACGGGTGGGACCGGGGTGTTCGAGGGGGCGTATGGTCACGTGAGGTTGCACCAGGTGGTTTATCCGTTTAAGATTATGTATAGGTTTAGGTTGAAGGGGATTAGGGTTTTGCCACAGGAGTTGGTGGGTGGTAAAACTGTGAAGCCAAGGTTTTGGGTTGGGGCTTCTAAGGATGCTAGGGCTTGTGAGGATCATGCAGTGGCCCCTAATTTTACTAATTAGTTAGCTCAGGGGATGTTAGCGAACAAGGGGCACTCTATCCAAAATAGGGTTGTTTGGAGTATTAATTTTGATTCTATTTTTTTTTATGCCTTGTGAAAAAGGTCTCCTGAGTTTCTTTGTATTCCTCCTTTACTCGGTTAAAAAAAAAGATGTTAGATGAATGCGTTGTGTTGAAGTTGGTAATGGAGAAATGGAGTGGATAATAGTAACAAGAAAGTACTTTCTTTTTGAATCAAAGAAGAGATTTGAAATTAGAAAGGTAGATTAGTGATAAGCGTCTTGATTCAATAACCATCTTAAATTCTACTAAATCACTCAAAATATTAGATATAAACATATTTAAATTACTATCAATATATGTATCATTACTTTGAGAATATTATGATTTATAAACAATATAAAAATAAGGGAAATTCCAAATGGTAGGCATCAATTATTGCCTATTCCAAGTGGTAAACAACTTTTTAATATATTCCAAATGGTAGACCTAATTACTAAACTATTCCATCCTGTAGCCATGACTCTAACCTGCCGTTAAGAATATTAAAAAAAAAAAAATAAATAATGTTTTGAATTGCAACACACTCGACGCTCAAACTACAATTAGGAAACTGGAAATTATGAACTGGACGCTCAATCTCCTCCCAGCAATTTGTTACTCAGGTGGTTGCTCGCCGGTTGTCGTGGTTGTCTTCTTGCTCGCCGGCGACCGCCTTCCCCTTGTCTGAATCTGTCGTCCAGGCGTCAAGTTACAGGTATGTTTATGTGAAATTTTTAGGGTTTGGATTTTAGGGTTTAACTGTCTAAAATTGGGTAAATATTTCAGCAATTGTTTGATGAACTTTAGATTCGTAGCTGTTTGGGTCTTCGTTGTGTTCTATGATTAGGAAGACAACACAATATCATATATAAGAATTGAAGCTGTAAAAGATGTAAAGTAGTAAGTTCCAGGTGCAATGCACCCAAGCAGGCACTCCTCATCTTCCTAATTGCAGTCTGAGCGTCGAGTGTGTTGCAATTCAAAATTATTTTTTTCCTTTTTTTAAATATTCCTAACAGCAGGTTAGAGTTATGCCTACAGGATGGAATAGTTTGATAATTAGGCATACCATTTGGAATATATTAAAAAGTTGTTTACCACTTAGAATAGGCAATAATTGGTGCCTACCATTTGGAATTTCCCTAAAAATAAATATTTATTTATACTTTTTCGTAAATATGGAACTATACGTGCACTATTTATTATGATTGATAAAATTGGGTTATTATTTATATTTGCTGACCTACCTAATAAGTGTTATACTCTTATATTTGATAAATATATTATAATTATTAGAGAAAATATTATTTGTGGAAGACGCATTTAGTCTCAACCCGAACAACAAAATGACCAAAATGTCCAACCTAAAGTCACTTAAAATCACTCTAATGGGCGTTTGGTTGAGAAACTTTCCCAGGAAAGTTGGTCAATTATTCCAAGTTGACAATTTTTCCCATATTTGATTTTCGATAATATATAGGAAAGTTTTGATGTGGGACCCATGATTTTCATCACAACCTCAAGAAAAAGTTTCACAAAGAGGGCCTAGGAAAAATCTTTCCCAAAAATTTTTTTTTAAAAAAAATCTTTCGCGAAAAACTATCAAACCCACTCTAATTGTCACCTCCAAATAGAGGGGGTATTCAACTTGTAGGATAACAGATAGCAGGATGAGTCACAAGTCACATGTCACAAGTCCCACATTTGAGCACTCAAGGAATAAAGTAAATGAAGTAGCATTCCATTAAATTTAATTTTCCACGTGAATATATTGGGAGTTTTTGCATTGATTTGGTTGAATGTGTTGAGGTAAAAAGAAGAGGTTGGCATAAAGTCAAATTCAGGTCTTGAGTGGTGTTGTCGTGGTTGTGGGTGGGTTCTAGATTTCCCTGTCATTGCCCACTACAACCTTCTCGTTAATGTTACTACCTGTCCAACTAATCCCTGTTTAGTAGTTTTTTGACTTTTTTTTGAATGAGTGTCAATTTAAATAGATGAATTTAATATAAATAATATGAAAAATAAATAACTGAAATAATCCTAGAGGAGGTGATTAGGGTTATAAAAATAATTCTGCACTTCAATCAACACAACCAAGTTAGTAGCACTTTTATATGAAAAATAACTTATTTATTGAATGATCAAAAGTGCTAAAGAGGAGGAGGTTACAACTCAGCACAAAAGAGAACTTGTGAGGTCCTCAATTGGCCTACCGGATTAGAAGTCACAACAGAGGTCTTCTGAATATGAAGCCTCACAGTGGAGGCGATTACAACAAGTGACCTCACACAGCAGAGAGGCACTTGTTTAGCTTGGAACTCACGACCCTAGAGGTCCTCACCAGTATGACCATTGGTTACACAAAACTCACCACTACACAAGAATGGCTACACTCGGAATATTCACTCAAATACTCCTACACTCAAAACTTTCTTTCACAAAGTTCTTACAGTGATTTTCTTCCTTGGAAATCGATACTTGTATGAATGAAGCTTGATGGTATTTATAGCCTTGACAGTAACGGTCGTCCAGGATTGTTTCCTTTTCTGAGATGATCCTCTATCTTCCACGAGATTCCTTTCTTTGCCATATTATTCATTCCTTTTTCGTTTGATATCTGAAAAGGAAACGCAGACTATTACAATCATATCTCAGAATTAGAGGAAGGAATAAGATTAGGATATGATTTGTACTTCCCTAAGATAGCTCGGTTGGTCTTTCAAGCAAAATAATCTTGTGCTGACATTTGAGGTCTTCATTGACGATTACGCTGAGGTCCTCATACCCAGTTGAGATTCTTCAATAACAACAATATTAAAAAAACAAAGGAAGCATACACCAAAGATATTAAAAACTGTAACGAAAGCATATATCAAATATAAATTCAAACGATGCAATAATTTATAATAAAAAATAACCTACAATATCCAAAGATAATGCAATGCAAATGAACAACAACTGAAAAATAGTAGTTTGATTAAGCAAAAACAAAATAAAAGTGTCAGCATTAAGGGAATATTAGTCATGGTTCAACACAAAAATAAAGTGTCACTATATGCATAAGTCGTAAATTATTATAATTATCATCATCATCACCATCATAATTATGTAAGTTATGCATGTGTGATGGATTAGCTTGCATTTTTTTTAAAATCCTCGATAATAAAAAAACAATAATAATGAATTTATTTGGGCTTCTAACCAGTAAATATAAACAAGAGAAATCATCTCGGTACAATAATAAATTTGTTATCTCAATATAACAATATTATCTGTTTTGGCACTTTATTTTTGTCCATGATAAATAGGAACTAATTATATCTCTAAATTACAAAATTCAACAACTCTCTGTTAGAACACCAAGAATTACAAAAACATAAATGGGGTCTCTTCCCCACCATTACCATAAAAAAAAATAAAAAAAAAACAACTCTCTGTTTTTGGGCACCCGATTTCTTCCGTGGAATCGTTAAACATCTTCATCCTTAAGTTCTTCTATTTATAATCAAGATACTCCAGTAGAATAGAGTCGTTTGAGGTTGATTTCAGCCGGATATTTTCCTTTATTGTGATTAGCTATCTTTCTCAATATGCAAGCTTTCTTCTTGCCTTATTTCCGGAAATCTCCAATCATATTTTCTTTCCAAATTCTTGATTGATTGTTTCCTACAATTCAATATAGTTGCAATCAATTAGTCTAGTTAGAAAAGGATAGAGAAAATAGATGATTTCGTTTCCAGAAAACTTACCTGATATTTTGCTCATTCTGTCTTTCACGACGAAGCTTCTCGCCTAGGGTGAACGTCCTTATGATGCCTTGGGTGAACGTCCTTATGCTGTCCTAGGTGAATGTCCTTCTGCCTTCTTTGAGATTTCTTTCCTTGCGCATCATATCTTTTATAGCTATTCGAATTTTGGCTTTCATTCAAAACTGAGCCAGTCGCTAAGGTCCTTGAGCCTTGGTCTGTCAACGTCCTTGAGGGGTTCTAACAAAACTCATAAAATAAGATCCATCATTATTAATTTCAATAAAAAAAATAGATAATTACATATTGGTACTATCCACCACCGCCACAATGACTTTGTTGTCAATTCAACTTGTTATCAACTTATCGTTGCCCTTTGCCCATATCTCTCCCTCAATTCAACATAAAAAGAATAAAAATTAATATATTAAAAATATTCAAATCTTAAAAAGAATAAAAATTAATAAATTAAAATAAAATTTTAAAAGATAAAATATAAAAAACTAAACAGTTAAATAATTAAATATTCAAAAATTAAATACAAAAAATAATAAATGCTAAATTTTAAAAAATTTAAAAATTTTAAATTTTAAATTTTAAATTTTAAATTTTATAATTTTAAAATTTATATAATTAAAATATTAAATTATTCAACAATGCAATCATAAAAAATCCAAAAATTAAAATTAAAAATCAAATAATAAAATATTACAGACATGAAACAAAATAGTAAAAAAAAAATAAATGCTCAATATAAACTACACAGAACTTAAGTGTTTATGGTTAGGGTTTAGAGTTTAGAGTTTAATTAGGAATGAGGGTATAGCGTTTTGACGGTTTAGGGTTATTAGGGTTTAAGGTTTTAAGGGTTAAGGGTTATTTGAGTTTAGGGCTAATAGGGTTTAGGGTTTAGGGTTATTAGGGTTTAGGGCTAATAGGTTTTGGATTTTTGGGTATAGGGTTAAGGGTTATTAAGGTTCTGGGCTATTAGGGTTTAGGGTTATTAGGGTTTATGATTTTGGAGTTTAGGGTTAAGGTTTAAGGTTTTTAAGGGTTTAGGGTTTAGGGTTTATAAAGATTATTAGGGTATAGGGCTAATAGGGTTTAGGATTTAGCGCTTCTAGGGTTTAGGGTTTAGGTTTAGGGATAGGGTTTAGGGTTTAGGGTTTAGGGTCTAGGGTTTCTGGTTAAGGGTTGGGTTTAGGGTTTAGGGATAGGGTTTAGGGTCTAGGGTCTAGGGTTTTTGGTTAAGGGATGGGTTTAGGGTTTAGGGTTTAGGGTTTAGGGTTAGGGTTTAGGGTTTAGGGTTAGGCTGTTAGACTTTAGTTTCATTCTTGTACAGTCTTTTTTAGACATTTGAATATTAGTTATTCGAAGTAATGTCATAATTTGTTGTATTCTACCGAAAAATCCTAATTTTGGAGAATTAATGAGGATTTACAGTTGAAGGTGATGTAGGAACCAGGAGAGGGATTAGAGAAATGAAGAATACCTCTCGAAAAACCTACACAAGGAATTTGATATAGACTGGAAATTGAAAGATAATGGGTTTAAGAGGGAGAAGAGAGAATTTAGAGAGATAAACAAAGATATATTTCATTCATTGATTCCCTCTACATGTGACTCATAAGATACTTATATAGCAAAGATAACCCCTTCCCCAAGACACTAACATAATAAAATAAAAATACTAAAATAAAAACTTATATGCCAATCATATGCCAATCTTCTTGTATCATACCATCCTCCTCAAAACAGCCTTGTCCTCAAGGCTGGAAGAAAAATTTCTAGTGTTGCATTAATCCTATAGGCTCCAAAATAGAGCATCAATCGACAATGGAAAGTCACTAGTTGTGAGGTATACCATGTCTCTTGGATCGCCAACATAATGATATGCCATCGATGGAAAAATACTTCCAACCCACCGGGGTCGAAAACCATGACCTTGAACTCAGCTTCATTGATGATATTAAGCTCAAGAAGCTTCCAATGACAAAAGTGAGCTCCTATCCCACTCGGGTCAAAGATCACAATTGCACCTTCACTGAGGCGTGCCCCGAAGTACCACAACCAGCTTGATAGTGTGGCATTAGTAGCCATTTTTGTCCCAACTCTTCCATTTGATGACAAGTCCAATTTTCCTCGATCGAGTACGATACATTCAGGTGCAAGGTTGCAAAGGGCATATAAAGGACTTGATGGGCAATCATGAAGCCATCATACTCCACCAGGATCAACTTGGATAAAGGGCAAGTAATATTGGTTCCACCAGAAATTATTATCAGACTTGAACAATCCATTAATAAAATTAATGTTTCCTAATATGTTGGGACTCTCCTTGTCTTCTTCATTCCACTCAACTAACTTGGTGTTTTCTGCTCTATCAAGATTACCATCCAACCCTGAATCATGAGAACCAATTTCTTTGGTAGCAACATCCATTTTAATTTTCTCAGGCATTTCATCGAATAGTTGGTGTGCATTAAGTGGTTGGTATTTCTCAGAGCTTGAATTACACATCTTAGCACCACTCACTTCTATTTCATCATTCCCCATTCCATAAGCAATAACTTCTAAAGCATTAGCATCAACTCCAATTTTCTTGGTCATTTCATCAAACACTTGGTGTGCACCAAGTGAAGGACATTTTTCATAGCATGTATGATGCTCTTTCTCATTAATACTTACTTCTTCTTCCTCCACCAGTAAAATCACATAATTTGGACCCATTCTCTTACATTTATGGTTAGGAAGAAAGGGTTCATCACACAACTCACAAAGGCCTTTATCCCATTTATCAAAAATTTCATCCATAGAAAGAGAAATATATGAACGAATTTTCTTACACTTCTTAGCAACTTCCAATTGTGCAATTACTGATTTGATTTCACTATAGTATTCCTGCCCTTTGTCTTCATTCCTCTGATCGTCCTGTTGTTGCTTCGAGATTCCTCTTTGTTGTCCCAAGAAACTCATCAATTCTTCCATTGCCATAAGACATGTAGCCTGGACCTTTTTGTTTTTTTATAATAATAACCAAATCCACACTAGGATCAGACAAGCTCTGATACCATTGATGTAGGAACCAGGAGAGGGATTAGAGAAATGAAGAATACCTCTCGAAAAACCTACACAAGGAATGTGATATAGACTGGAAATTGAAAGATAATGGGTTTAGGAGGGAGAAGAGAGAATTTAGAGAGATAAACAAAGATATATTTCATTCATTGATTCCCTCTATATGTGACTCATAAGATACTTATATAGCAAAGATAACCCCTTCCCCAACACACTAACATAATAAAATAAAAATACTAAAATAAAAACTTATATGCCAATCCTATGCCAATCTTCCTGTATCAGAAGGCGGGAAGCTTTATGATTAATTTTCATTCTGCAATTTATTATAGTAAGATTTATTTATAATATAGATTTCTTTAGGGTAAGCAAACTCCAATTCAATAACCCTCAAAATAGGATAATCATCAACGAGGTTTACGAGCCAAGATGAAGAGTATCATATACTATCAGAACAAACATAACCATCCATTCCGTTATTTCTACATGAAAAATTTAAACATCTACATTTTAGAGACGGCATCTAAGTTATCTAACGATGCTACCCACCAAGGGTGTGTCAAATTCATGAGTAAAACAGTTGGGTAAAAGTTAAATTTTGGTAACTTTTGATAATTTTTGGTAACTTTTAATAATTTTAGACAAATTTACGTTAATATATTAAAATTAAATATTTTTTTACTTTTTAACTTTGATAATGTTTGGTAAATTTTGATAAATTTTGATAAATTTAGACAAAAGCTAGTAAATTTTGATAAACTAAAATTACTCATAAATTTGACAGGCCCTAAGTCTTGCTTTCTCTTTCCGATGCAATACTGAAGGCAGCATCCACATTTTGAACATGCCTACAAGGATAAAACTCCTCGGGGGTCTCACGCATCACGTATACTAATATAACTTTATTCGACTAAAAAGTAAAAACCTGAAATAAGCAACCTGCTAGCCTCGTGCTAGGCTGCTAAAGCCTTGAATATTTACATCGGGGCAAGGTTCTTCGATCTGGTAACTCTGATCGAGGGTGTGGTTGACTGGTTGTCTGTGACAATTGTTATAAGTTTCTCATTATGTAGTTTTGAAAAATATAATGTAAGATAGCCAACTACAACATAGTAATATACACCATCCCACAACAATTGTGAATTGTGCAATGAAACATTGAAACCACCTCAAAACCTCAATCAACATTATGCTAACTCGCACATTTACAATGTTTGTCTACTTATAAAAGTTTAACCAGATACTAGGCCGATACAAATACAAGAGAAGTTGCCAGCAAATCTGTTTTCATTAGATGTCTACAAACCCAATGTCAGCTCAGGTCATTTTCTAGATCAGTGTGTGATTCAGATTCAGAGTCCACCCACTGCAAGCCCTTCATGACAGACAATAAGTACAGGTTAAGATAGACTGAAAATTGAGGATTTGAATTTGCACCTCATTCAGATCAATACCAAGCCATTTCTGCAAGTCAAGCAGTAAGCCCACCACGAATCTTCAAGCGGCTCCATGCAAAACAAACGGCAAAAGCCTCCGCTATAGGAATGACTAACGAATGGTAAGACATCTGAAAGGACCAAGCCACAGGGGGAAGGGGGGGCAGAAGACAATGTACACAACTTTTACCACATGTAAAGGAAACTGAAACACTGGCACACCTAAGATTTATACAATGAGGCACTACTAGATTAAAACTGCATCTTAACAACAATCAAACTCAAAACTGCAGCAAAACCCAACAAATAAAAACACCATGGCAAGCTACCACATCCCCAGGAACAAACACAAGTTACAGCAACATAAACGCCCACTTTCATCAGCTCGAGGCAGACAGTCAGTGTGACGGTAACCTTTCTTTCTAAGAAATCTGCATGCCTTCAGAATGATATGTCTCCAGTTCTTTGTCAAGCTCCTCGGCGGATTTCTCCTGCTTTTTTCCACGGCCGCCCCGCCCTCTTCCACGTCCTCCTCTGCCACCGCCGAACCGCCCTCCTCGGCTCTGTGCTCCTCCACGTCCCATGCCCATGCCCATGCCATTCCACATTCCTCCTCTTCTCCTCTGACTACATTCGCCATTTTCAGCACAAACCAATTCATCAGTTGCTTCTTTCAATGAGGGGCATACATTTGGGCTAATAATATAAAATTGGAACGAGGATATAATAAAGAAGAGCAGCAGACAAAGCATATTTGCGATTTCATCTAACGGTACTGTGGAAATGTAATATTCAGATTTTATATGACCCGACAGACTAGTCCTATTCTTTCAGAGTGTAGGTAAAGTAGGCAAGTAAACTTCACCAACTTTCCTATTTTACCTTATTGTACTTGACAACTTACCTATACTACAAAAGAACAAGCCCCTAAGGACAGTATAGCAACATACAGATGACAAACCAATACAGCAATTGGTTCATACCAATTTTAGGAATTTATTCAAACTGTAGATGCCATTTAGGACTTTCCTGGAATAACCCATTTATAACTTTCAAATTGCTACTCGATCACAAGGTACTTTTCTCACAAGACAAGACATTAGAGGTAAGTAAAAGAACCAAAAACTTCAACAAAGACAATTAGTTCTGACAAGAAATTATTCTCGAGTGGAGCAAATTGCATATTAGGCCCCACTTGAGAGCTTCAATTTTCATTTTAACTGGAGAGGAAATTATCAGTGTCAGAATTCCCATCAACAATTCAACATTATCTGAAGAGGCAACTTCTTTCTGACAAGAAATTTTAGTTTGAAAGGATGAACTCCCTCATGTATAGAAGAAAAATGAAAATCAAACATGTAGGAATTAAAATGCTTTAAGTGCAAAGATGACTTGTAAATGTAAGAAATGAAACAGTTCTATTGCTCTATATCTTTTTTTTTTTATCAGAAGAAAGACAACATGGTTTCCAGTTTCCACAATTTCCCCAATCCCTATTCCTCTCACAAAAACAGTTCAAAGATCTAGAGGGTGGAGGGAGAGGGACAAGACAACAACACTACAGCAACAATAATCCCTAATGTAGTCCCACAAACGCAAGGTCTGGGGGAACAATTTGACAGTTGTCCCCAATCACGAAAGGGCATGAAGAGGCTGATTCTGGCGGACCAAAAAAGAAAAAAAAACACAGCCCCACCCCGAGACAAAAATAGTACAGTAGGGATAAAAGTGGCTCACCCAACACCACGATTAGCAGGAGCTGATTGCATAGGCCGGCCTCCACCTTGCCTGCAAGATGAGAAGGAACCAACGTAAAATTCCACACGAAGACAATTCATACATAAATATCAGTCTTATTACATAATCCTCGCAACAACAAAAGACACAGCTGTTTCAACTTTCAACTTTCAACTTAAAAATCAAAACTGCATCATAATACCAATCCAAAACCAAAGAGTCATGCAGCCACTAAATTTTATCTAAAAACATTAAACAGCTACTCATGAACCAACCAACAATTTGCACCACACTGCATGATGAACTGCTAGCCACCTGACCCAATTAGTTTAGTCCAAGACAAATCACACATGAGGGAACACAGAACCTCACCCGAAATCCCCTAATAAACAAAACATGGTGTCAGTCAGCATAATTGTCCTTCCTCTTGGCATACTAAGTTTCAAAAATGGGTATTCATTAGAGGGACTTTATTACAGTCACTCGCATCGGAAAATGAAGAATCCTAATCGAGCCAACATGGACTCACAAAGCATTAAGAATTATGTGAAGTCAATTGTTGCAAATATAATTTGAAAGTCTTTTCCTGGTCACTCCAATCCCTAACCTCAGCAACTTTTTACCCATAATCTCACTGCACACCCTCACCCCAAAAAACAATAACAAAAAAAAAGACTTCTATCAGCTAGTTGCATCCCCAAATAAGCCCCCTTTAATTATTCCTCTTATCTCTTAGCTTTCTGGATGTCTAATGAGACCTGTCTTCATGGCTGTGTCATTCACAGCTCACATTATGCAACCCAAGAAAGACGCAAAGGAAGCCCTATTTTCACATATGCCATCGAAAGCATGTGTCGCCTACCTACACCACACATATCCAACCCACTTTTACATGACATCACATCTAAGTCTTAAGATTTTGAAATCCCCATCAAAACCTGAAAATTTAGATCTAAATTCATGAAAAACCTATTAACTGCTCAAATTTTAAGGTAAATGGCAGACCATCTTGCTGGAGTACATGACAATGGTGGTATGTACGGCAGTGGTAACTAACTAAAAATGTTCATGGATTTATCCTTTTCTTTCGGCTTTTGAACCACCATAGAGAACGCCAGTCATGCAGTAGCAATAACTAGACCCACTGTGGGCCCAGCCTCCATTGGGTCAAGAGATCGAAACGTAAACAGCCTTACGTCAACGAACATCATTGTCTATAGAAAGACTAATCCCTCGAGACCCGCAAAGACATTTTTGACCTATGCACAACAACCTACCACTAAAAGAATGTATGTTCTCGGGGCAGCCTTCTGCTCCTCGCTTGCGAAATAAAGGTCACATCAAAGGAATGAAATATTTTTTGAAACTTTGAAGGAAAACTACAAGCAAAGCTCATGTTAAAGAAGGATGACAAAATTGACCACTTAAGCTTTTCTAGCTTTAGGTAAACTAGAGTGGCACTGTTTATGGACTCCACAAAAACAACTGCATGTGTCTTGAAGATGGAGAAGAGATTAAACAGAAGGTATAGAGCTGGTGAAATTATGATGAAGTCGTGCATGCCAGAGTCAAAGAAACAGATTGTACTTCAACTCCCACTCCACTCCCAAAAGGCAGGGGACACCCTCACTCCTGTGTTCCAATCAAGGTTGTAAACAGAAAGCAGTTCATAGCCCCTTCAGCAAGGGGTAACGTGGTAACTTGCTCAAATAATATTGGCTCAATTCGACAATTTGACTCCTTGGAAATGGGTAAATTACGATATGTTATCTATAAGAACAAGCCCCCCAAAATGCAACAGCCATTCCTTTTTTTAGTGTCTGATTCAGTGTTATCGGACAAGGAAAAGTGAAAGACATCAGAACGGGAAACCGAAGGAACAAAATTAACCAAAGGGAATTTGTACATGTTTTGGAAAGCAACAAAATTAATGTATCACGACATTACAGCCCAACATAAATAACAGGAACTACAAACTCAATTATGCACCAACCAATTCATCCACCACTTTGACCCACACCCCAACCCTGCCCCTTTTCTCCAATTATCTCCGGCTACAAATGGTGCGTATTTTCTCATCTTAGCAAGGACATCCATAATGCCGTGGTATGATTATCAGAGAATTCAGAAGTCACTTAAAGGGACAAAAATATGCACAAATTCCCGCTGTGCTTAGCTATAGCCACCACTACTCCAGACCTACAACTTCAAGCAGCCAGGGCTGAACTGAGAAGTTAAATACTCAGAGTCTCAGACCAAACACCCCCCCAACCGGCGGACACGGAGGTGCAAAGGTGCTTTTTATCTACTATCTAGTGAAGGTTGACATCACAAGATTTTTTTTTTTTCTTTTTACATGGCAATGCAGGTGCTATGGCGATCATTGAAAACAACAGCAATGCTGGACTATTCCACATTCAGCAGGCAGGAAGGGCTTGGAAGCCTTGTATAGTTTTTGCTTTCCAATTTCTTTCAGTTCATCCTTTGTTCTTTTAATTTGTTGCTGAGCCTTAATCGACAGCAGAACCACCAATAACATCAGTATAAGGGAGCACAGTAAGAGGACTTGGAACCGTTTAATGAAAATAAGGGTTAACCTCCATAAAATAACCCGCAACAGAGAACTCTCAGTTTTAGATTCAGATCCTGTTTTAGAAGTCATATCAAATACAAATTGTTCATCCAAAAGAGCAAGTAGGCAGGAATGATTAGACGTATCAAACTATCTTCAAAGAAAGGAAATTCTTGAACTAACCATAGCATCCTGAGTTCCTATTGAGATGTCAATATTGACTAGGAAGGTCTTTCTATCTCTAAGTGCAATTATTAACCATCCACACTGACAACACAATCATTCATCACATACGAAACTAACGTTTCAACATGACAGAGTTGAAAAGATAAGCAAAGATACATACGTCATAACCACTCTTCTAGTTGCCTTCCCATTGATGCCACCAACAACATTTACACGAGCAGAAACAGGCACTTCGGCACTCGCGCTGACAATTTCAATCTTCATGGGCCTTCCATCAAGCTGGACGTTATTGTAACGCTTGTGAGCTGCAAATGCATCACTCCTTTTTGCATAGACGACTTCGGCAGATCCCTGCGATCAAATCAAAAGATGAAGCAGCATTGTCAGGTAAGACCAATTAAGGACACTATAGACAAGGAACTGACACGTAGCCACTCTTTCAAAGGTATAACAATGAGCATATAATCAGAGACTTGAACACATCAACATTCACAAAGCCAAGCAACAAAACACAAATGCTATTCCTATGAGGAACGACTTTCTGGTTTGCCTATCAGAAATCCAACAATTTTTGAAGTGTTAGTGAAGACAATGCACTGAAAGCACATTGTTCTCACCCATCCAAATCATACAGAAATAAACTGGACCCACAATAATGAACTGGCGGATCTAACCCTTAACATCGAAAAGCTTGGGTGAGTGAATATATCAAATTTGAGTGTCACAATCAAATAGTACCTAATTAGCTACAAAATTTGCACCTAAACAATTTCTTCAGCAAACAACACTTGCAGAGAGAACATAGATCATTCAGCGTTCCCAAACAGCAGACAACAGTAATTGGCAAAAAGACTGTACAACTAAATGTCTGAACACAATTAGAACAGACTCATGAATACTTCCAGGGAAAAGCAAACTCAAGGTCATGGAAGGCGAAAGAAAGAAGACACACATAGTGAGCAGCACACTGAAATTCTGGAATGTGTGTTACTTCTATCCATAGGAAGGAGACACACATAGGGAATGTGTAGTTAGTGAAGCAAAACAGAACAGTTAAGTGTTAAACAGAATTCTGGAATGTGTGTTACTTCTATCCATGAACCTGCTCACGTGAGAGAATGGCAGTTTGAAAGAGGAAGTGTGATAAACTAGGAAGTAGAAAGATAAGAAACGAAAAGATTAAACAGGACATAACAAAGTGATGGATGAATACAGAATGAGGAACACACAAGAATAAAGTGATAAAAAAATTATAAAAAAAAAGGTAATAGACGACCAAAGAGGAACCTAGGAAATAATTGATCGAATTTTAGAAGTGGGACTAAGACGCATAAATGCCAGCATAAAAGCTGAAATATTTACCATTAGCCTCATTACCATAAACAACAGCAAAGGATCTAAAAAAGATAATAAACGAAACTTCAAGGAAAAATAAATACATCTGTGAAGAGCAAGGATAACATTTTAGCCTCAATGTCGCCAAGGAAAATGCATGAATAAAGCATGCACCACAAAATCAAGAACATGTCTTATAATAAGATATCACATGCCAAAACAACCTATGCACCAAGCAAGCGACAAAAAGTGTTGTACAAAACATGAATAAAGCTTGAATATTGCAAAGAATAAAATAATGTTGACTTACACTCGGTCGGCCGGTTTTGTCATAATGAATAGCATAACGTTTCAGCTCGCCGATCTCAGAGAAGAGCTCCTGATTTCAAACTCAAATTTCAGACCCAAGGCCAAGAGAAACCAGTCGTAAAGGTCCTTTAATTGAAAATTAATGGATCAAGCTGTACCCTTATATCATCATTGCTCACACCAGGATCCAAGTTGGATATAAATAACTTCGTGCCATTATCCATTCCAGGCAATCCGGCAGCTGCAAGGCTTTCTTCAAACAGATCATGCTGCCAAGGAAAGTTCTTTGTTCTGCGAAATGACTGACGTACCACAGGGAAACAGAACCCAGACGGAGGAAAAGTTGATGTCAGCATACGACTAGTAAAAGGATGATTCGCCACTCTTGAGGGATCAATGAGAGATGATCATATCATAAAATGTAAAACAAATTACTAATGAGCAATCCAAATTTATTGAGAAGCCCAGACAAGCCATTATCATCAGAGATGAATATGAAGTTACGGTTTATATATTTCGGTCATAGATGGAATGCGGAAAGATATTGTTTGGCTGAGCCATCACATGTAATCAGTTTTATAAGATGAAAACCAGAACTCTTTGCCCAAGCCAACTAAGTTCCTCCATAGGAAAGTGTAACTAAGTTCCTCCACAGGAAGACGTTGAAGGGCAGCAATTCGCATGGAAAAATCCAAGGTATAGCAACACGATCCATTTCCCCTCTCTGTCTAAAACATACCAGCTAACAAAAAAAGTTGGGAGGCACTAAGGAAGATCAATTAGAGCATTTGGCTTTTTGGAGGTAAAGTTGATGTCACAGAACCAATGACAGCTCTGTTTCAAAAGATCAACTAATACCACTCCTTGCAATCACACGAAACAAGGAGGATTAGGAAAGAATCAGCTGAGGACTTCCGGATACATGATGGAATCATCAGATGTGCCCTCAACGTGACGCAACAAAATCTCCAAATTAAATATAAGGGCCATGGTACAGAAACATTTGATAGCCATAATCCCCACTGACCGGCACAGCCTCCTCCAAACATGAAACCAGATTATGACGTATTGCTTGTTTCAGTTTGTTTTAGACTTTGCATCACCATTTCATCAGAGCCATATGCCGGATGATAAATTTAATGAATAAGACATCCAAAGTTTGGGCTTGCCTTAGCTATGCTGAAAGATGAAGAGCGAGCATTTACTCCAAGAGCACCCTGTCGACCTGAACCTCTTCCCATTCCTCCTCTCATCCTTCCACCAACAAATGATCCTCCCCTTGATCCACGGCCTCCTCGAGGTGCACCACCCCGTCCTCTACCTCTACCTCTATCAGCAGATTTCTTGCTTTTTATAATATCATCCAAAGACATGTCCAAAGCCTTATCCATGACGGAATGAAGATCAATTAAACACAGTAGCTAGCTTCTTGCGCACGAAGACAGACCGAACCTGATAGAAAATCAAACATACGGTTTATATATACATTTCAATACCAGTGCTCACAAATGCACCGGAGCTACATAATCAAATTTAACTGCCAGATAAACATATGAAACAGGCACAAGTGGTAAAATTCATAACTTCAAAACAAAAGCAAAACAGGAATTCGCGTATATACAGAAATTCGCATCAAATTTTCAACAACCACAAACAGAAATAGAAGTTCGCAAAACACGCATTCAAGGTACAAGTCAAGTTACATCTGATTCAAACAAACCCTAAACATCACCAACGACGTACTCAAAAACTATTCATCGATCTGAATCTGTCAATCAATCAACAAATTTCTGGATATCAACCTCAAGTTCAGCAACATCACGCATAAAATCCACCAAGTCAACGAAAACAACCACCAAAGCAAACAAAACAGCGACTAAATCTACAAAACAAAACCTCAAATCCACAAAAACCAAACCTTACGTCGACAAAATCAGATCAACAACAAGAGACAACAAAATCAAGCATTGAAACTACAAAATCAAAATCATGAACCACAAAATCTCGAAGCTTACCTCTGAGACGATGAATACGTGCTCCTTCGTCGAACGTCGATCACAAAATCGCTTTTCTCTGGCCTCTCTCTTTATCTCTCTTTCTCTCTATATCTCTCTCTAGATCTGGTACGAAGGCGGAAATTGTTTGGAGATTTCGGAACGCCAATGCGAGGGTGGAAAGGGGGGTTTATATTTAATCGGGTATGGGCCAGTGACTGAACATAAATGGACCGCGTATTGGCCCTATTCGGTAATTACAGCCTCATGATAATGACATTCTAATCAGTAATAACACTGTTTTTAACTATTTTGAGTTTTCTCTCCAAAAAAAAAAAAACTATTTTGAGAGTTGGTCCAAACAAGGGAAATTAGTTCCACCGTGAAAAAAAAAAGTCCCATTTTGGGGGACACAAATTATAGGCTAGTGAGTTGGATTTATATTGCTTTCTCCTATTTTTGTCAATTTTATGTTTGAAATTGTGTGAATAAAATTGGTGTTTTGTTTTCGAACAAGTGTGGCCCATCAAATCCTCGAGTAACAAGATCTGTGTCTTAAGGGGAGTATTTGGTAAGAACCCCAAGGAAATTTTTTCCGGGAAAAATTTCCCATGGGAAAGATTTCCCTGGGAAAATTTTCCCTTAGCCCCCTAAGGAAAATTTTCCCTAGGAAAATGGAGAAAATGGTGGGCCCATCGTGAAAACTTTCTCGAAGTCAACATGCGTCTAAACATGCGGAAAATAAGTCAACTCAGGAAAATTGACCATTTCTCCAGAGTTATTGACCAACCAAACGCACCTTTAGAGGAAAGTTTGGATGATGAGGGAAGATCACTAACCTAATAACCACCTGTTTGTTCCAAAATTGACCTAATTTATCTCCAAATGAAACTAGACCAATTGATTCGAAATGAGTCAAACTAAGCAGAGTGCAATCTAAACTAATTTTAACCTAGTCACGCCTTTAATTTAGATTTTTCCACTAAGTACTTTGTTTCTTGTCATGGGATGATCTACCTTATACTTGGGGGTGCCCATGGTTACCCTTGACCCAAAAAAATAAAATAAAATATATTATAATTTGAGATAAAAATTATAAAGTAAGTTGTCAAAAAAATATGATGCTGTGATAGATACCCTTAATCCCAAGGCTTAGATGCGCCTCTATTTCCTATACTCAGTTCATTTATATTCCATCAAAAAAATTTCACTTATGTTAGAAAGCCTGACCCCACCCACAGTTTCAATGGCCCAGCCGGCCCGTTGTCATACCCCTAGTTACCATCATGTTGCAGGCCAGCTCGGCCGGCCCATGATTGGGCCCAATGAAATTGCTAGAGGGGTTAACGACAGAAAGTTCGGTCCTGTGCAACACAGATTGCTCTAATAAGTCAAAGCCCGGCCCATACAAAATATGCCCACATTCAAAAGATATTGCTCACCCACTCATCCAAGGAACCTTCAGTTCTTTATACATTTTCATTAAGGGGCAAAACAAAACATGATTCATGATTATAATGAACAAGCAGATTTGTGTATCTCATTAAACCTTTTTCCCCCAGTTATATGGTGGGTAAATTTTAAAATATAAGGTGCAATTAGATATACCAGGTAGAACTCGAATACAGTCAGAAGAATTACAAACTATTGCTCTGCTGTAAACGTTAAAAAAAATAATTAAAAGTATTAGACAGTCAAGTATAAAGTTTTTCTCATAATCCTTCTTTTTTGGCAATTGAAAGGCATTAAATGCTAAAATATATATCGAAGATGTACAAGATCTATAGAACATCAAACCAACGGCAAGACAAAACTACAATAGTTAAAAGCAACGTCCAAAGAACCACAAGAAACAACAGCAAAAAGATGCCATCATCAAAACTCGAAACCAAAGAATCAACCCAAAATTTTTCACTTCTTCTTAGCCGACATAACATCAAAACACAAATCTTTCTCATAATTTCAAAAAAAAAATCGATTATTGAAAACCAAATGTTTAAAGTTCACAAAATACAGCAAAACAACATAACAAAATAGTAAATAATCCACTTCACAAGACAAAATCCTATCACAAAAACTGCTAAGCATAAACAATATAGTAAGGATTTGAACACCCACTATAACCAAAAAAAAAAAAAAAAAAAAACTTCTCATTCTGTCTATGACCTTAAAAGATTAACAACTTTACTTGGATGAGTCATCGAAGACTCTCACGTCTATATCATTGTCAATAATACGATATTTTCAGAGAAGATACAATAAGTCAATAGGGCTTAAGAGCTTATCTAAAATACAACAAGAACACCATGCTCAATGTAATTGAAATCTGACCCATATATTTGAATCTTTGATAATAGCTCTCAAGAATTTCTTATAATTATATAGTAATCTATCAACTGCGTACTGTACCCATATGTATCCTATACACAAGTCTACACGCTGTGTCCTTTTTCCTTGTAATGTGTGTCGAGGCAAAATATAAACGTTTCAATATTTTCAAACTTAGAACCTAAGCAACCTGTAGCCAAAGCATAGATTCGCAGCCTAGGGGGGTCGATAAAAGTGTGCTTTCAAAATGATTGAAGGATATGGATAGAAGAAATAAAAGAAATTAGGGCTGGATTCTTTGGACTGGTTAAACTCAGTTTTAAATGGATTGGATCGGTTAAAATCAGGTTTGGATAAGTTATTGGCTCTGTTTGGCAACCAGATGGTAGCTGGTAGCTGTTAGCTGTTAGCTTATAGTTGTTAACTGATAGTTGTTTGGATTAACTGTTTAACTTTAGCTGTTTGGGTTAGTTGATTGCAGGAAAAGTGTTTGGTAAAATAGCTGTTTGTGAAAAGCTAACTCAAAAAGCTTTACCAATTAGCTTTTTGAAAACTAGCTTTTCGGGTTCAAAAGGCTAATATAAAAAGTTACTTACCAAACATCTCAAATAGCTTTAACCTTGGTCAAAAAGCTAAAAGTTATTCAAAAAGCTAAAAGCTACCCAAAAAACTGGGTAGTCAAACACCCCATTATATTTTTTTGGGGAATTGCGTTTTTAAGAGCAATTTTTTGAGAAATTGTGTAAGGTTTGGATAAATTTGAATAGATTTAAATCGAATTGAATTAGATAATTGAACCAATCCAAAAAAAAAAACAACACCTAAAAGGATGCAATTTGAACAAATTTTATTGATATGATGAAGATTGAGGGGAATCGGGGCGTAAGAAGGGCCTTTGATGCCTCAAATCTGCAGAGTATATTCGATAAGCCCACTTAAATACTACACAGTACATTGTACAAGCCATAAGTCGAGCCAAATTGTAATCTTCTTGACAAATTTCCCATATGAGCTGTGCGTTGGTCCAACTGTCCACTTGGTGTACTATTCTTTGCGCACACATATACATGTCCTCAAATTTTATAAATTATTACCTCCGTCCAAAATTGTTTGTCCATCTACTTAATTTTCTTGTCCCAAAATGTTTGTCCAATTTATAATTTTAATGATTGTAAATCCTATTATACCCCTAATAAATACTCTTTTGTTTCTTTTTTATTTTTCTTCACATGAGAAAAGTAAGGGCAATTCTGATACATTACACATTTTTCACCCCATTTTCCATTACCATTAGACTTTTAAATATAGTTGGATGGACAAACAATATGGGACAGAGGTAGTATTACTGCTAATTATAATAGACCTCGAGTCAATAGGACAATACTGGGGTTGGTTGGTTGGTTGTGTGGAACTATCTCAACCAAAAGCTTAAGCTGGTGGTTGTAGGTCTAGTGATGATTTTTATACTCTAACAAATTGGTTGGTTGTTGTTATTGTAGTAGTAGTAGTGCTCATTATGAATTCACTGTTTAGTAAAGATGGTAATCAAGTGATCATCACTCTTATCATCTAATTTGTGATACTTTAATTTCACCCAACTTAGTGGTGCTGCATTGTCTTCTAGTAGTCTCAATTTGGTTTATTTAATAGAATTTTAAAATTCTACTTACTACAATCCCGAGACTTAAAGTACGGTACACTATGATCTAATTTTCCTTCTTCTTTCAGTTAAATAATATTGTAAATCGAATAAATTTGAGTTAATTTTCAATATTTTGATATTATGATCAAATATTCAAATAATTCATATATAAACCCTTTCCATATAAAAAAAGTTGGCCTTTTCCCCTACATGGAAAACATGTTTAGAGTTTACCCACATACCTTAGTTGAGTTGAATTTTGATATATACATATACTCTATCATGAAAAAATATAGAACATTAGCTTGTCATGGGCAACCGCCTAAATTTTTCTACCAAAATCCAATTCTAGGTGGAAAAAAATCTTGTTGATGAAATTTATGGAGTTAGTAAGTCACGCTTGATATAGGTAGTACCGTAGTAGCTTGATGCATATCCTTTACTTTTTCAACATACAAAATTTATTGGTGATTGTTACAAGTCAAATTATCTGCTTATGAAAATTTATGCAACAATAACGACCTTGTTTGATTTTAATTAACCTATCGAAATTAGTTTTTGACTGCTTTTTTTACTTCCTGTGAGTAATACGTAGCATATTACTAGATATGTCCGAACCAATTTCACCAAATATTTTAGTTAACTGTTGATGGTTTAATTAGCAAAAACGATTTTAATCTATCCTTGGTCCTTTTTGGTTTGAAGCATATAGACTATTAAGGTTTCCTTTAACTTTGCATAAATAGAGGTTTTTATGATTCAATCGGAGAACTTTATCCCTAAAGATTCTTAACCATGTTTAAAGACCAAGTCCAAAGAATTAATACAATTTTTAAGTTAAAAATAATCTAATTTATACTTTATTCGCTATATTTATTTAAATTATGATATGCATATATAGATGCGTGCGCCTTGTCACTTACATTAAATTATGAAATATGATATATAACTTGTTACTTAGTCATAAATTAATTAGTTAATCAATATTATAGTGGACTTCTAATGTAGTCTAATGTAGGGATGTGCAAAAGCAATTCAATTTTTTCTATGTCTATAGCATACATAAATCAGAAAAAATATATTATATTATAAAATTTCAAAATAAATTAAAGAATATTCAAATCAAACTTAATTGGTTGCAATTTTTAAAAAACATTTTAAAAAATGGTTGCCACACAACATGCTATATATGCATGGGTTTGCCAAGCTTTGTCAACATCTAGCTACGTGACACCTCCTAACATTGATCAACTTATTTACTTGTCGAATGTCCTCTGGTATAGAGTTTGCACATCAATGTTAGAACCCAAAAACCAATTCCACACATTTCTCTCATTGCTGTACTTTCTTACTTTCAAAACTTCAAAAGTTAGTACAAGTTACTATTTCGCACGTACATGTCCTAGGTCCATAACTTTATTTTTTTTTTCCAAGGATAACGTTAATAATTTCAACTTAAAAAGAATATTTTTATCGACACACGTATTAAATTACATCACATAGAAGCCAAGTCTCTAAAGGCAAGACTCTGCACAATGATAAATTTATTTACATCAGGCGGACCCCAACATAGCTCATTAAAATTCTACAATAACAAATCAAATCAAAACAAGTTAGTCAGCTCAAATTTTAAAACAACTAGTGAACTTTAACGAATAGTTTATTTCCATCCCACATCTTAATCAGCCAGCTTATCATGACATACACATCAGATTTATCAACCAGCTACCCCCGTATTATTAAATGTCAAACTTGTCCACCAAATGATGTGTTCGATCCAACGATTGGGGGGAGAAATTTGTGGGCAAATCATGCACCATAGCCCATAGATCAAAGCTTGAAAAATAACAAGAAATTCTTGATGAGTAGTATGAAATGAAGTTGCCCTAGGGTTAGAGTTGTACTACACACACAATGTGACCCTTGGAGAGTTGGAAAGGGCAGATTTTGAAAAGGGGAAAATAGTAGGCGGGTCAAAAATAGTGATAATAAGGAATGTACGATTTTAGGTTGTGAGATGAAATGTGGAAGATTCTTTATAGTTTATTATTGAAGGGAAAATATTAAATTTTGGACCCACTATATCGGGGAGTATATTCTGTAGCAGAAAACAAAGATGCCTAACTTGAAAATAAAAACAAATTGGTGGGGTGTGTGCCAACTTGGCAGCTACACGTTTCCCATGCGTGTGATGTGGATTCTTGGGATGGATTTTGGGAGAAGGGGAGTAGGTCCAAAGTAGCCGTGACAAAAGTTTTGAAATCAAAATCAATAGGAAAATTATTTTCTCAAAAAAAAAAATCAATAGGAAAATTGGATTTTAGTAATTTTTATTTACAATTTTTTTTATATTAGTAATTCATTTTTTGTATTTTGATTGTTTTAAAAATTAAAAAATTATATTCTAGTAGTACGAAATCTATCTCCATATTTGTTTATTCTTTTCATTCATGTCCTATATTATTTTTATTTTTTTCCATTCGTACCCCCAAAAAAGTTATGAAGTATAGTTGCTAAAAGAATTTTTCAATTATTCTTTCGAGCACCCGAACAATTATTATGTTTTTTTAAGGACTTTTAGATACTAATATACTGAAATTTTGGGTATTGGACAATAATACATTGAACTTTGACCTTGGACAATAATACACTATACTCTGGGGGGTATTGAACAATAATGCACCCATAATTGTTCCGTCAGTGGCTGACTCGGTGGTCATCTTATGTAGCAGTGGAGTAGATGAATTGACCAACAAATATTTAAACTTATGACATATCAGCTAATCCACGCGTAAACGAAGGGAATCAATTTTGAAAAGAGTAGAAAAAACATAAAATCACATTCGCTTAAAGGAAAATTGGATTCTAATAATCATAACTTTCACGAATTGGACAACAATAATCCCTACAATCCATTTGGATTATGGTGGTCCAAAAATAAATAAAATTGTATTATGATGGGACGCCACCGAGTCAAATGGTGGCGACTCGGTGGTTTGCTGACGTGCACTGGTAAGAGTGGCATGTGTTTGACCAAGAAATTATTATTTTAGTTGTATTCTAGTGATCCCATTTAAATTGCTATTGTATTCTAGTAGTCTCATTGACATACTTATTGTATTTTGATGGACCCATTTCATAGTTGTGTTCTAATGGTCCGAATTTTTGGTGAAATACATTCTCGCCGGTATACGTCAGCAAACCACCGAGTCACAACACTTGACTAGGTGGCGTCCCATCAGAATACAATTTTATTTATTTTTGGACCACCAGAATCCAAATTGATAGTAAGAATTATTACTGTCCAATTCGTGAAAGTCGTGATTATTGTAATCCAATTTTCCTTTGCTTAAATGTGTTTTCACTTAAGAGATTGTTGTTGTAGTTGTAAAAAATCACCTTTGCTTGTGTACATTAGCTGACATGTCATAAACTTAGATAATATTTAGCCAATTTATCTTCTCGGCCTACCACATAAGATCGCCACTAAGTCGACCACTGTCGAAATCATTCCGGGTACGTTATTGTGCAACACCCCAAAAAGTTCAATGCATTCTTATCCAAGTTCAAAGTTCAGTGTATTATTGTCTAATACCCCAAAAAGTTCAATGCATTATTATCCAAGTTCAAAGTTCAGTGTATTATTGTCTAATACCCCAAAAATTCAATATATTAGTATCCAAAAACCCTTTTTTAATAAATAAAAGTAAAAAAAATCGTGAAAAATCGATAAATATTGAAAAAAAATTGGACAAAAGTTGTAAACTCACTAAAGATTATGGGGAACGGTTGGTTAAACTTTGAATCAAATGCAAGTTAAAATTTATGATTTTAAGGTATACACTCGATGGTATTCCACTATAATACAATTATTATTATTTTTGGACCACCTAACTACAAAAACTGAAAGTATGAATTATTAAAATCCAATTTTCCAAATCAATATTACAAAATTTACTTAGGCCCTGTTCTTTTATGCGGTATTCTGCGGTATGACGCGGTATGGTGTGGTGAAATTGTGGCGGGTTGTGGTGTAATTGTGGCGGGTTATTGGTATGTTATAGTGAATTTTTTGTACATATATATAAATACTGTATTGGTAATTATGAAAAAGTAATTTGTGGTGTTGTGATGAATTGTGGTAGAATGGTATTTTGTGGTGGGTTGTGACAAACTGCGGTAGGCTGTGGCACCGCAGTTTGCCAGTCGCAGAAAAAATAGAGCCTTAATAGGAAATATGGAGGGTTGAGGTGTAACACTTTTATCTTTAAATTTTTGTAATTTATCCCGACTGATCTAAAATTTAGATACTGTCCATACCTATTATTGTATGAAAAAAGAAAAAAGTTTAATAAGACATACTATTTTAGCATGTTACAATCTAAGTTGAAAAAGCAATTTTTTTCCAACTATCCTCATTATGAATATTGGATAAATTCGAGTCCGGAAAATTTTAGGATATGGACAATTCTGAAATTGCATATGTTAGGCACAGTCCTAAAATTCACTTTATTATCATACCTTTAACCTCTCTATCCTTTGGTCTTTACCTAGTGACAATGTGCAACATATTCTTCATCATTATAATTGAGTTAGCATTCATCATCATTATCGTCAAGCACCTAATACAGTTTAATCGTGCTGTAACTCATGGACAATGGTGTACTATGATGACTTGATTTGTTTGATCTTTAGCCCTTTAGGATAACAATTGAGATGTCATTAGGCCCCGTTCTTTTGTACGTTGCGTTGCGTTTGCGTTTTGATAAGTTGCGTTTGAGTTGCGTTGGATTGCGTTGGGTTGCGGTAGGAAATAATAAAAATGTCAGTAGAGGTGAATAGTAGATTGTGATAAGTTGTGTTATCTTGCGTTTGCCATGCGTTAGTTTTTATTGATTTTGCGTTGCGTTTGTATGCGTTAACGCAAAAAAAAACGGGGCCTAAATGGACAATTCATGACTGTTACATGTTGGAGAGTTATTTGTATGCATTTTTCATCAATAACTTGATGACATTATGGGGGGTTTATTCTATTGAGAAAATTGTTTTTACTTATGGATCCAAGAACCATCCCAAGCCTTCAACATTTACATATTTGTATGACAGTTCTTCCATCATTCCAAGTGTAGGTATTTCCCTCTAAGAGTGACCAATGTGTGTGCCTTCAATGCTCACTAGGGTGCTAGGGTGCGTTTGGTTGGTCAATAATTCCGGGGAAATTGTCAATTTTCACAGGTTGATTTATTTTTCCCATGTTTGGATGCAGGTTGACTTTGAGAAAGTTTTCACAATGGGTCCACAATTTTCTCCATTTTCCTAGGGAAAATTTTCCTCAAGGGGGCTAAGGGATATTTTTCTCAGGAAAATCTTTCCCATTGGAAAATTTTCCACAAAAAATATTTCCCTGGGGTTCCTACCAACACTCCCTAAGAGGAAAGTACGTACCAAGTTCTTACAACATTTTTTTACCTTAATATTCATTAGATAAGACAATTATTATATATTTATCCTGAGATTCACATATGTTTATACTATTGGAAACTTACGAACAAAATATAAATGGCAGCCAGATCGAATTGAACATATTTATTAGATATATTTTACCTACTTATGAATAAAATATAAATGGCACCTAGACCGGATCAACCATATTTTTTTGGGATTCAGATAAAATAAAATAAGGTAAGAAAATGATGGGATAAATCTAACTTACCATTTTATAATAAAACCCTTTTAAAAAACAGTGTTGAGAACCTACCAAACATGTTCAACCTTATCCATTAGCTAGATTTTAAGGTTTTTTTTTTTTTTAGTATTTTAGTCTTGGCATGGAAGGTTTGGACGGGTTAGAATAGAGGTTCATTGAGACGTACACATCTTTTTCAGACAATAAAAATTGAAGAAAAGAAAGGAGGAATCCGAAGAAAATATCTGAATTGGAAAAGTATTATAGAATGTCCATCAACAAAAATTTTATATCCACAACATAATTTAAACCAATAGTGTTTTAAAATTCTGAGTGCCATTAGTTAAATATATATACAGCCAAAAGAATGCTATTGTCACGTAATCAGATATATTATTGGACAAATTATACATATCCTTTTCAGATTTATGATAATTATAAATATAATTATAATATTTTTAAGTTAATATTTACCCATTTTAAGTTTTTGAATGAATTTTATCTAGTTATTTTTTGGTGAACTTTTTTCAGTGAATATGTAAATTTGGTGAAATGACGATAATTTTAACAAATAAGTTTCATCACATGTCACACATTAACCAGAAAAATTGTTAAATTTATTTGAAAAATAGTTAAATAAAATTAATTCAAAATCTTAGAATAGATAAATACTACTCAAAAATATTAGAATTTAACTTATAAATATTACAAATATAAAGGGAACATAAACAAATTTTCTTACAATAACAAATTTTCTTACAATATTATTTGATAGGATAATGACATAACTTCCTCCAAACCTTGTAAAAGTTACATGTGTGGATAAGGCGCCTTTTTTTCTGCGGTTGGCAAACTACGGTACTATAATATACCGCAATTTGTCGCAACTTACCATAGTTTACGACAAATCATTACTTTTTTGTCTCCTCATTTTTCTCCTCTATTTTTTATATTGTCTCTCCTCGCCTATCCTACATACTAATAACCTACCATAATTCTACCACATCCACTATAATTCCATCATACCGCATCATATCATACCGTAAAAATACCGCAGAAAAGAATAGGAACTAATGCATGTAGAATGAAACAAGCAATAGGGACGTATTCATCTTTTAGAGACAAACAAAAATAAAAAAATGAAGGAATTGAATTGGATGAAAAATCTTGGAAGATAGTAATGGATGAGGACAAAATCACTATCATGCTTCCTCTAAAAGACTGACTGGGAAGTATCTACAGCTGTACTTAGTACGTAATTCAATCTCTGAAAAGGATTACTTGGAAGATTAATTAAGTGGCTCTACAAGATTAAAGGAGCTCATTCTAGTTTAAAACCTACTATTTGCCAATTTGGCCTTTTAACACTAGATTAATATTTTTAATCAGTTAAAGTGTACGTCGATCATGATGACTAGCTCGTTTACAGTATATATGAGATAGTAATTAGTCAACTTGATTATATATACTACATGAACATGTGTATAGTTGCAAAATTTAACTTGATTTTGGTCTCTTATACTTGACTCTATTTTACTATTATTCATGTTTCAGATCCAGCTTCAAATGTACATATAGAATAGGTAGGTAGTAATTTGTTTATAGTTATCTATCCTTTTATTATTGGACAAACAATATATATCGGACAAACAATATATATCAGATATAATTAACAAACAAAATGAAAACACAATGTGGCATCGGATTAGTTATGTAATTTCTTTTTTTGAAGCCAAATTCAAAACAAAATTTATTGGAAAGCTAAAAAGGTCATTGATTGTAAC